>CM024564.1:9721054-11129500 GCA_014182515.1 Eucalyptus microcorys | reverse complement strand
TCTACCATCGAGCAAATGGAAGGCTACATGCCTTTTTTACTAACGATCTTTTTGCCAAAAACTTGATAATGAATGGTACTAGGGTAAGGCCACTTTTCCAGTCTATAAGGCTGGGCACGCGGATTTAATTTTCTCCCCACTCCATTTGGATAGTCTATGATCGTAATATTGCACTAAATTGAACATTTGTGTAGTTTACACCATCATTTTAATATCTATTTACATACTACTCGGGACTAAATCGTGAATGACGCTTCAAAAATACTAACACCACCGAAATTCGAAAGTGACACGAAATTAAAACGAACGAGCGTGTGCACGATCGCCACGTGTCGTGCTATAATGCTAACGATGTCAACGGGATCTGTTGAATCAAAATATCTTAACCAAAACATGCAAAGTCAGAATTCTCCAATCAGATCCGATCATAACTCTTTTACTAGCGCGGCATGAGGGAGGGCACTCCGATGACCTAAGCTTCTGGATAAGGTCCTCCTCATATTTTGTTGAGAGGGAGAGAGAGAGAGGAGAGCACGCCAAACTTTGAATATCTAGAAAGATTCGACATCGATTCGTGACCAATCCGCATCGTCTTCGGCTGCGGCGGCCTTACACTCAGAGACGTATGTCGTCCTTATTCTTACCAGTTATGACAGGTAAACGTCTCATGTGACGTCGAGAGGAGAACCCCCGACTCCGATACCGAGCAAGTCTGATGAGATTTGTGCGGGAGGCACGCCAATACAAGATCAAAGCAACGCCTCCTGATACGCCCAAAACCCCGGATCTCAATCCTCATTTAGGCTAAAGCTTCAAACGATTATAAATCAAACTTTCTCGCATAACTTGAACCACTTCGTCATTGGAGAATGTGTTTTTGGTATGTACATAGAAATATGTCGCAATAAGAATTCAATTAGATGAGCATTTATAGATTGCAAATTTAAGGAGTATTTTGATTTTAAGCTTGAATCTAAAAGTTTCATATAATGTGAATGCCTTTTTTTAAGAGAGTCCCCAAACTGGTGCTCATCTCAAAGAAGCCTCCGAAATTGTTGACTTAGTCTTAATTCACCGCCAAGCTCATCAGTCTAGGGGTGAACATGGATTAAGGATAGAACCGATAACTTGAAAACTAGATCAATGGGAACAAGTTCGGTTCCAAATTTCAAGATATGCAAGGTAGATTATAGATTTTAAAATATGGGGAATCTGTTTCGACGGGTAAGTTTAAGTTTAAACCTGAAATAAGTCTTTCTATATTTTCTTGTTCTATGTCTTCACTTGATCCTACAACATCTCATGACGTCTAATGATAAATGTGTAATATGAAACTATTAGTCTGAATTTTCATCTTCGGCGATATCCATGATTGAAACTTTTATTATATTAAAATCATAGTCTTCGTGTTGTGATAGGTGAATTGTAATAGATAATGCTTATTAGAGGTAATAATTCATTGCAATCGTTCAATTAAGAATACAAGTGAAATTTGGGTACACCCTGAAATTGACTTTGGAACATGTGATAGGATAGATTCCAAGTTCTAAAGATTAGGAAATTTGTTCTGACGGGTGGATTCTAGATTCCAGTGGAACTTGAACGGAACCTAAAATTGCTCACCCCTACTAATCATATATGTTGACGCCTAAATTTCGAGTTTCTTTATTTATATATATATATTTTGCTTTTTTTCGGATAAATAGATAATAAAAAGAAAAAAACAATAAAAAACAAAAAGAAAAGCAAAAGCCAGCATCCCCTCTCCTCTTCTCTTTTCTTTTCCTTCGCGCAGGTCCGCGACCTAACCCAGCCCATACCCCCTTGTCTTCTTCCTCCTTGGCTTCTCCCTTCACGCCTCTGCAACACACGCGCAGAGAGCGGCAGCAAGGGTTTCGGCGCGCGAGTAGGCCAACTGGTGACGGATGGGACGTGCCTTTGAAGCAAGCGAGTGGGCGGCTGAGGCGACGCCGGTTCGGCCGCACCAAGACCGGTCAGCACACGGAGGATCGGTGGCCAAACCTCCCTGTCGACCGGACTCCCTTGCCTATAAATAGGCCGGCACCACCTTTGTCGAGGGCACACAGGCCAGCAAGCTCGGAAGGGTCCCCGAGAGACTTCGGGAGCTCGAAGAGCGAGCAAGGCAGAAATCGGGTTGCGAGCTCACACCACCTCTCTCCAGAGACTTCGAGGAAGGGTGGCGGCGAGCGAGCCCGAGGCGGAGAGAGCACGAGCGAAGAGGAGGGTTAGATCCAGTGAGGAACGTCGATTTGGAAGAGAGAGGACCGGATCTGGGTGCGAAGGCTCACCGCCGTCCCTTAACGCCGCCTTGACCGAGTTCCAACGCCTTGCCCCGATGGCGTCCCGGATCTAAGTGAGTGGAGGGCGGAGGAAGAAGGGTCGAGATCGGGAGTAGATCTGGAAATCCGCCGTGCTGTTGCCGTGAAGCCCCTCGGTTCGACACCTCGCCGCCGCTGTTCCCCCGACGCCGGCTCTTTGTCTCCCCACGAGCCGCTTCGTTCCGAAACTCAAGAACCAGCGCGAAATCGAAGCCGTCGTAGCGAGTTTCCACGATCGTGTTGGGCCATCGTCGCGCCACCATACCAACGCCGTGGACAGTAACGACGGATTCCACATTCTTCGTTGCCATCGTTCCCACCACGATCGCCGTTCCCCCAAAACCCTACGCCGTAGCCGTCGCCCGTCGCGTCGTCACCACCTCCTCTCGCGGACTAGGGTTGGAGTTGAGCAGCTCGCCGTCACCCGCCACCTACGGCCCCGTCATCGCCACCACTCGCCGCCATTGCCGTCGTCGACGCAAGCCGCCGCCCTAGCCTCTCCATCGGCGCCGCGAGCAGAGAGAGGTGAAAGAGAGAGCCACGAACCGGGTGGAATCGGGTCAGGCGCATGACCCGGTTCCCCTAGGGTTTAGTCGCATGGGCCAAACTTGCGCGGGCCTAGGAGAAGTGGGCCTATCTCGCTTTGTTTTTGGGCTGCGATTGCTTAAAAAAGAGTCCGGGTCGGACCCAACCCGCGGATCCGACCCGGTCGTTATTTTATTTTATTTTATATATCTTAATATATTATAATATAAAATAATATTTTTAAATAAAAAAATCAAAAAATATTTTATTTTCCAAAAAAAATCAAAAATCAAAAAATCCAGTCGGGCCCGCAACGCGGGCCCGAATGGATGACTCGGGTCGGACCCAACCCAAGGATCCGACCCGGTTCTCTTTTTTTTTTTACATTATAATATAATATAATATTTTAAAAATAACAAAAAATAATGTATTTTCCAAAAATGCCAAAAATCCAAAAAAGGCCAAAAATTCATGAAAAAGCCAAAAAAATTCAGAAAAAGCCAAAAGACTTGTGTTTTCTAAAAATACCAAAAAAATCCAAAAAAACCCTTTTATATCAAAAAAAAAAAAAATAGAAAAAGACTCAAAAATGTTTTTCCTCCAAAAAATACATGGAAAATCCCTCGAGCATTCAAAAAACCTCAAGGTTTAAACAAGATTAGGTACCGAAAGGGCATTAGCGATTAACTAGTGTAATCAAGTCCCCGATCCTAATTTCTCTGGTTGCGTAGGAGCGAGTATTTCTCCCGATACTTCGCTTGGGTTTCTAATCGACCCACCCCAAACCGATTAGTGGCGACTCCGTCTTTAAATTAATTTACAGGTTAAAAAATTAGACTATTAAAGTTGTGAATTGGTGGACTTGGGAGAGTCCGGGCCCAATTAATTTCAGCCGAGCCATTAGCCTCCTTAGGCGCTCGTACCCGATTGCGGGCGCCGGAAAAAAGAGGTCGTGACAGCTTGGCGACTCCGCTGGGGACATTTGAGGACTTAGGCCATTTTTGTCTTATTTAAATTCTTTACTAACTTAGGTTTTTTTCTTTATGCAGGTCAAAAGCTTAGAAATTTATTTTAATTTTGCTTAAAATAGATTATCTTGTGATTATAAACTGTTGTGCATGCTTTCTTGTTTTAAACACTACACATGACACACACAACCCGGCCGTCGGACTGGGCCGCCATAGGATTTCTAGGATGGTGTTAAGAAAGATACGACCTCGAACGCGAGACTGCGATGTAGAGGTTGCCTTTCTTTTCCCGAATTTCTTAGCCGAGGTTAGGAGGGTATGCTGCTAATGCGAGACTGCGACGGGCGGATATCCTTTTAATCTCACAAATCCTTCTCAGTTAGAAATCGAGCCGCACGTCCCATGCGCATGTCTTTGTGCTTGCCATTTTTCTTTAAAAGCAAAGTGATTTCTTTACTATTACTCAGTCTTTTTATTTGGCCCATGGCAATTTAGGATAAGCTTTTCAAGTCCCAGTTTATATGCGATGGGGAAAGACGATATCCAATTCATTCCTACTCCCAAGGCGGAGCTCTTCAGATGGTGAGGTCAATTGGACCAATATGCCCAAGAGCGCGTGAAAGCCAAAGTCGGTCATCTCCTATCATTGATTCAAATCATTGTTCGTCCCGAAGTCATACAAGCTATAGCGCATTTCGGTGTCCAAAAACGACTACTTTCATATTTGGTAGATTTGAGCTAACCCCAACTCGGAAGAATACAAGTATCATCACCTGGAATGCCTCTCGAGAATAAGCTTGTCAGACCATCAACAGGCATCATCCCGTTGCGTGGATTAGCGCGACTTTTAAGAACTGAAGTTCATGTTATGAGGCAAATTCTTGAAAACAACCATAATACCTGCCCACTAGAATTTATGAATGCTTGTTTTCAAAATCAGCCTATGACCCAAAAAAAGTGAAATTTTCCTCCTGGCCTTTTTCGGATTCATCATTTTCCCCCATCAAAGAAATGTCATAAGTCCTAAGATGGCATGGATAGTTGATCAGGTCTTGAGGGGGCAAAATTACGTCAACATGATTTTAACTGAAACATTCCTATCCTTTAATCGTTTTAAAGATAACACGGAGAAAATCATGCGGGTCTCTCCTGAAATTTTACAAGTCTGGTTCTTTTCCCACCTAAGTGAATTCCGAGACTTCATGCGATCGTCGAAACAAATACTTTCGAGAATCCATTACAAAAATTTATGGTTTTAGGACCATACATTCCTAATCAAAGCTGTTTAAATTGGATAAACTTCCTAAGAGACCCAGCCCGAGGCATTCCAATGGTGTGCTGGTTGGTTCCATGAAAAGAGAGCTCGCTTCGCTTACAAACGTTGCCGCCCAATCCCGTTGCTCGGCCTCACCGGGCGCCATTCCTTATTACCCATATCGGGTGGCACGACAATATGGAGCCCTTCAGAGATCCCACCGCCTTTCAAGAGGATGATCCCTCCAGTTCTTTTCAACACAAACCGTGACTACGCATTCGAAATTTCTATTCGAGGAAACCTGGGACAAATGCCATCGCAAAAGGATCGTGGTACCGAAGGGCTTGAGGGAGAAGAAAGAGCCCACCACGCCTCGTGGACTACATCCACAATCATCACATCCCGACAAGGTGGAAGCCATCGGTCCCTCGCTCAATCGAGAAAGCAGCCCGCACGAGCAAGCGAGCTTACGCAAAGGGATTTGGGAATAGCGAATACATATCTCGGAGCAGTCCAAGAAAGCAAGCAACTTTTGTAGGAACAAGGCTCCCTATCGCATATAAGCTAGCAGTCGTTGTCTTCCTTAGTGTTTATTTTGTGAAAGCTTTGTCCCTTTGTTTAGGGACTTTTTATATCTAGTACTTTGTTATGTCATTTCAAGTTCTAGATGCTAGAAGTCTGTAAAATCCTCTTTCGATAAATAAAAATAGATAGATCGTTGCCATGGGTCAATCTTTATCTCGCTTTCTGCGCTCATTCATTGTTTTCACAAAAACAGGTAATCATGAATCGCCAACTATCGCCACTCGCGAATGGCCTCATGTGATAGGGGCCGATCGAATGATGTACAAAATCGCCTCGCCAACATTGAAGATGGCGTAGGACAGATGTCCATTGTCCTTCGACAACTCTCGAGGCAAATGGAATCCACTCAAACTGAGCCCAACTCCATAGCTGCTTTAAGCACTATCATGACACCTGCGAATTTGCCAGGAAATAGCCAGTATCATGGACAGCTTGAAAAGATCATGAAAAAGTTAAACCAGCTGCAGGGGCAGAATCCCATGGACTTGTCCAATTACGCCGGCATTGAAATCCCTGAAGAGCTCAAAGCACCTGAATGCGAAAGGTATGCTGATACCTCTTGCCCAGAAACCTACTTGCAGGCCTACCTGGCCCGAAAGATGATTCAATCATACCAGTCAAGCTTGACTAGCCTCGCCTTGCGATGGTACATTGTCAGGAAGATTAGTCCCCTTAAAACCTTGAGGGAATTAATCCATGCTTTCCACCAGAATATAATATTGACATCGGCCCTAACATCGCCTTGCCCTATGAAGAACCGATGATCGCGAGCACGAGGAGCCGTTAGTCGCCGAGATAGGAGAAGAAGATGTCAATGAAGCCTTGCATGATAAGTGGGCAAGCGAGCAACATCAAATTACTGAAAAGTTTCCCACTAGGAAAGGTAAGGAACCTGTGTACGAGATCAAAGACACGGAGCCTGTTCAAGACCAGGGCATGACAAGACAGCTCCCCAAGCTTACTCCAAGAGCTAGGGTCCAAAGAATACCAACCCCTATCAACTTGGAAAGTGAATCAGACAGTGAGACTCTAATGTCTCTCACTTCCCTTGACAGAACCGAGCTGGCAAAACGAAAAGCCTTACTCAAAAAGTCTAGACCGAAGCCAAGAGAAGAAAGCCTAAGCAAATCAATTCAGCATCCGCCGACGAGCCACCGCACCAAAGCTCCGAGCATTCCCAAGAATACAGCTTTGAAGGCTACCATCCCCTAGAGTACAACCCCCGAAGACTTCCCATCCTTAGAATACAGCCCCAAGGATTTCCAACGTTACTTCGACGACAATGGCGACGATTCATCGTATAAGCGTTTCCTACTCTCACCCGGGGATGAAGGCCCGTCAGAAGAGGAAACATACGTCTTTATCCGCTACGATCCTAATGAAGTACTAAGCTCGTCCTCTAACCAAGAGGATAGCTTCAATACTTCATCCTCATTCGGAAATTTTCACCCAGAGGAAAGCAATGGGGTAATCTCGGTAGAGTCCAACTTCCCTGAAACAGAAAAATTCACCACTACGATGAATATGCAGTGGGAAAACCAGTGGCCTAACCAAGACATATCAAGCTCGTCTTGCCCCCATAGGATCATGACCCCCATAGAAATGTGGATACCCAATTTCCGTAGGTACAACAGCACGACTTGCCCCGTGGCTCACTTGTAGTATCTCCATGATGAAATGAGTCAGTATTATGGCCAGATGTTATTTACAACTCAGGCGTTCCAAGAAACTCTTACGGGATCTGCACTACAATGGTTCTGCACAGCAAATATTCACCTCATAAAGGATTGGAGCGAGCTGAATACCACATTCTTGCATCGGTACCAAAACCAGATTGGAATTGAGCGCCTTGCGAGAGTTTGGCTTACTTAAGAAGACCAATGGAGGATATCCGAGCATACGCAGGGAGGTGGAGGGCTTTCATGATGCAAACCCATCCTCAACTGGCTGAGGAGGAGTTTATAAAACAATTCATAGAAGCTTTGTCCTGCAAGCATCGCAGTTGGCTGCATGGGTTACACTTCCGTAGCTTCAACGAGGTAGTCATCGCATGTGAATACTTCGAGTCTACTGAAGGCGAGGAATTCAAAGACGCTTAGCTTCAAGACCAGCACTATCAAAGCGCTCCTTTACATAGGAGTTCTCATGAGTTTTACTTGTAATTTCATGTTTCTTATCTTGTCTAGTGTGCTACTGTTGTATTTTCCATTCCAAGTACTCTAATGTACAGTTCTAATATTCTGTTTTGAAAGCATGAGATGGTACTCCAAACCTGCCCAGTGATGTTATCCAACCATGAAAAGAAAATATCATCCAAAGAGAATACTGAGGGCTGGGCTTTCTCATGCTTTTTCTCCCCCAAAGACCTATTTTGAAAATAAAAAATATTTCATCACCCAAAAGCTTTTGTCAAAACAAGATGATAAATTTAAAGCACGTTTGTCTTTCTAACCCTCCCACTTTATGTTTCAGAACATCATCCCCTTTGATTTAGTGTGACTAGCACATCATGTGAACAGACCAAACTTGAGAAAGCGGGGGCAAACAAAAAAGATAATCCCACTTCAAAGAAGGTAAGCTTTATTTTCTGAATATAATTTTGGAAATGATGTCCCCTCTCTTCTATTTACAGGAAACAAAAGATAGGACGTAATAGGTACAGGCATACGGTTGAAATCAAGCCGTCTCCAGGAGCTCTGTACACTCCACCTTGCTTTTGCCCAACTCCTTCTCAAGTCGTAGCAACATCTTTTCCCCATAACATGCCTGAGCAACTAGATGCCGCGGTTTCATCAACGGGACTTCTAGCTTCAACAAGCCCAGAAGCACAAGGAAGGGATCTCTTCTCTTTCTTTGAATTGGCTACTGTCAACAGGGAGGAAATCTAGACAGTTGAGAGACAGTCTCTAGCCCCCTCATTTCAAATGATGACTAAAGGGCTTAGAAACCTCACTTCGTGCTTCAGACGCATGCTCTCCCAAGAAGTAATTGCCATAAGAGAATTAGGAGTTTTGATTGTCCATCTCAGATTCCGTAGAAGCTTGAAGTACATGACTTTGCTCAATGCTACTATAGTCAAAGACAGAAGAAAAATTCCACAGAAGGAAGGCGTTGAAGATGAATCAATGACCAGCAATCATGCATGCATGGTCACAAATGAGGAAGGCCAATTGAAGGAAATGTCAAACTATGCCAAGATAAAGAGGCCATCATCGACATTCAAATATCTTTAGGAGCTAGCACATACAAGCTTTAGAGAAGAGTAATTTGATATCGTTTCCAATACTCCCCACTCTTTGAATTCGCTTTTGACGTATTTTCCCTATTGACAGGAAACATTGGGAATCAAAAACCAAACTTGATGGTCAATATTGGCCAAGTGAGGTCCATGAGAATGACCCGTATCAAATTCACCTGACTTCGTGTAAAGAAAGACGTGTCATCCAGGAGCCAATTTAGAGAATAATTTACTTAACAAAGCAAGGGACATAGGACTTCGTGTCCCCATCTCACTTCAGGTTCACCCAATCATTTGCAGACTAGTGAAGGGTAAAGTTGTATCGCTTCCAGCTAATTCGACTCTTGAAAGAGTTCATGACTAACACATTCTCTCTTGTTTGTTGCAGGATCACCAGACTGTCAAAAGCAAAAATAAACAAATCAATAAGAGGCATGACAAACTCTCCCAAGCAAAATGGCGTCTCAAGTATTGCCAAAACAAATGACAGAGAGCCTTCGGGCCCGTTGATTGATCCATTTTCAGCTTCTCCTCGCAAAAGGCAAGAGTAGAAATTCCCGATCGATTCCCAATCCCCGGCTGATCATTCATATGTCATGTCCCTAACCAATAGGAGCAATCTATCGACACTCATTTGTGAATAACCCTTTGTAAATAACTCTTTTGATATCCAAAATTTAACATATTTGAAAACACCATGTTGCTAATCCTTAAAGCTGCCAACAAGGCCTTTTTGAGCAAAAACCATTCATTTGTTTTGAGAGTACAAACTCTCTCATGTTTAAAATGCTGCATGCCTTTTCCAAATGGATTTTTGCATGATGATTTTGTCTGTCTAGATCATTGATTCCGCTGAGAATTATTAGAATAGACAGCTAAATGAAGAATACAAGATTAATTAAGCATGCTGGATGAGGCACGTCAGAATGATGAAAGGCAAGCCATATCATACACACAATTCCCCCCGTCTATACACTTGTGAGATGAGTGCAGAAGATTCCATGGCTGCAAGGTAAAGAGTTCTCTCGCGAGTGGTACGATAACCAAAATAGTGAGAGGCATTCAATCGCTCACCCCATTGAGCCCCATACACTGACAAATTTATGCTATGCTCCCATCAAACAACCACCCCACACTAGAGCAAGTCGAAAGCAAGTCAGCATCACAAGGTGAGAAAGGGGATAGAAATTTTCTTGCTTGCACTTGCATCAATCTTCGAATGTCTTTATTGCATATGAACACTCGCGTTAATTTAAGTGCCCTAGAGTCATGAAAAGCAATTCTTTCTTTACGCACTTGTATTCATTGTACAACCCAAGTGAGTCTATAGTTTTACCCTCACATCGAGACAAAGCAAAAGTTATTGTCATAGCCTGAGCACCGGTTGAAGATGAAGACTCAAGAGTCTAATAACGGTGCTTCGATTAAACTTGTCAAGATCAGCTCTCAAGCAACAAGAATAAAAAACATGGGCATAAAAAAAAGCAAAGTGTACTGGTAAAAGCAAGGTCAATGCCCATAAATGAAGAACTGGAATAAAAATAGGGGCATGAAAAAAGCAGTGTGCCGGTAAAAGCAAGGCCAATGCCCCCCAGTCAAAAATGCAGCCAAGAAAAATGTTTGTTGTGGTCCATAGAACCTCCATTTGACAAAGTGAGAAGAAAGACTGGTGACAAATGCTAAGGCAATCACCAGCTCTCACACTTTTACACATAAATCAAGCCTACATTACATCCCATTGTAAAAGTCTCTTCAGACTAGGGGCACTTCAATTAACGTAGGATTTCATATGTCTATAAGTATCGCTCGAAGAAGTACGAGCAAGACTATTCTATCTCTTTTCGCAGGACTCTTAACTTGCAAACCTGGAGATGATCGTGTGGCACTTCGTTCATGAGCCTTGACCTCGACGGTCCCATTTGATGAGCTATTGACCAAGTCTTCATCACAATTTCAACAAAGACCTCTCACATTGGTAAAGTCGTACCACTTGTGAGAATACTTAGACCCCTGCTGACATGATGACAGTGAGAAGTGTGGTCCTTATAAATCCTGCATCAAATGGTCAGGATAGCCTTTTCCATGAGAGAGAGTGGAAAGTCCTTTCAGACTGAAAGTCCCTCATCTGGCATGCTCAAGACATCTACATTTGGAATGAAGGTTATCTTTCAAATTTTCCCCAGTGGAATTCGGATGATGCCAAAACTGACAAAATTGTCATGCATGAATCCCATTTAAACTCATGAATTTACTACATATACAATCATGTGTGCATATTGTGCAAATAGCAGACATACTCTCAGAGATCATAGATATTGCTAGGTAAGCATATCCCTGTCCCCATTTGTCTTAAAGTACCTATCACTGTCCAAGTACTCTCTTCTTGACACTCGACCTATTCGAGTCGTCCCTTGAGTTTGGGTGCTTGCAATTGTCTCAGTATCCCATTGTCTTTGAGTACCCACCACTTGTCGGGTACTCTCTCTTAATGACACTCGACCTGTCCGAGTTGTCCTCAGAGTATTGATACTTGCGACTGTCCAGGTATCCCTTTATTTTTAGGTACCTCACACTGTCTAGGTACTCTCTTCTTGACACTTGACCTATTCGAGTTGTCCCTTGAGTTTCGATGCTTACTGCTGTCTTAGCATCCCATTGTTTTTTAGTACCGGCCACCGTCCGGATACTCCTTTTTCCTGACACTCGACCTATTCGAGTTGTCCCCAGAGTATTGATACTTATGACTGATCAAGTATCCCTTTATCGTTGAATACCTACTGCTGTCTAGGTATCCCTATTGTCTTTGAGTACCGGTCACCGTCGGATATTCCCTTTTCCTGACACTCGACCTATTCGAGTTGTCCCCAGAGTATTGATACTTGTGGTGACCAAGTATCTCTTGGAATACCTACTGCTGTCTAGGTATCCCCATATCGTCAAGTACCCACCGTTGTCCAGGCACTTCCTTTTCATGACATTCAGCTTGCCCAAGTTGTCCCCAAATAATAGCAGCTGTTCAAGCATTCCACTGCTTTGTGTGCCTGCACCTACCCAGGTATGCTTTCTTACACTTGGACCAACTGAGTGGTCCCAGGTTGTATCATTAAATACTTATGTTCATCCAAGTATTCCAGTACTTTGTACACCTGTGGCTATCCAGGTGTTCCACCCCTTTTAAACGCCTGTGGCCATCCAGGTAAGCCTCGTGCTACATTCAAATTTATGTTACCAGGAGGTGAGAAACCTTCATGAATATCTCAGGTACGTCCTCAATATTCCCTTTTACCATGAGGTGAGAGACCTTCATGAATATCTCAGGTACGTCCTCGATATTCCCAATTACCAGGAGGTGGGAGACCTTCATGAATATCTCAGGTACGTCCTCGATATTCCCGATCACCAGAAGGTGGGAGACCTTCATGAATATGCGAGGCACGTCCTCAATATTCCCTTTTACCAGGAGGTGAGAGACCTTCACGAATATCTCAGGTACGTCCTCGATATTCCCAATACCATAAGGTGGGAGACCTTCACGAATATCTCAGGTACGTTCTCGATATTCTCATTACCAGAAGGTGAGAAACCTTCACGAATATGCGAGGTACGTCCTCAATATTCCCTTCTACCAGGAGGTGAGAGACCTTCACGAATATCTCAGGTACGTCCTCGATATTCTCAACTACCAGGAGGTGAGAGACCTTCACGAATATGCGGGGCACGCCCTCGATATTCCCAATTACCAGAAGGTGAGAAACCTTCACGAATATCTAAGGTACGTCCTCGATATTCTCATTGCCAGAAGGCAGGAGGTCTTCACGAATATCTCAGGTACGCCTTCGATATTCTCAATTACCTGGAGGTGAGAGACCTTCACAAATATCCCAAGTACGTCCTCGATATTCTCATTACCAGAAGGTGGGAGACCTTCACGAATATGCGAGGTACGTCCTTGATATTCCAATTACCAGGAGGTGAGAGACCTTCATGAATATGCAAGGCACGTCCTCGATATTCCCACATACCAGAAGATGAGAGACCTTCACGAATATCTCAGGTACCCCTTCGATACTTGTGAACGTCCAGGTATCCTCCAAGAGATTGAACTTGTGATCATCTAAGTACCCTTTCGACGCCTGCAAAGGCCCAAATATCCTTCAAGTTAGTACTTGTGAATATCCGGTACTCTTTGATATGCCTGTGAATGTCCGGGTATCCTCCACAAAACGATGCCCCGAGAAAGGTCGGCGCATCCTCCCGAGAAAGGTCGGGTTCCTGCTAGTGTCTTCAATAAAAGTCGGACACCCCACGAATCGATGCCTTGGGAAAGGTCGGCGCATCCTCTCGAGAAAGGTCGAGTTCCAACTAGTGTCTTCGACAGAAGTCAGACACCCCACAGAATCGATGCCCTTAGAAAGGTCGGCGCATCCTCTCGAGAAAGGTCGAGTTCCTACCAGTGTCTTTGATAGAAGTCAGACACCCCACAGAATCGATGCCCTGAGAAAGGTCGGCGCATCCTCTCGAGAAAGGTCGAGTTCCTACCAGTGTCTTTGACAGAAGTCAGACACCCCACAAATCGATGCCCTGAGAAAGGTCGGCGCATCTCCCGAGAAAGGTCGGGTACCAACCGGTGTCTTCGATAAAGGTCGACACCCCCACAAAACAGATGCCCTGAGAAAGGTCGGCGCATCTCCCGAGAAAGGTCGAGTTCCAACCGGTGTCCTTGATTGAGGTCAGGCACCCCCAGCAAACAGATGCCCTGAGAAAGATCGGTGCATCTCCCGTAAAGGCGACCGAAGAAAGGTTCGGGTCCTAGACAAATCATTGATTGTTTTAACGGGCGACCGAAGAATGGTTCGGGTCTGGAAAAGCAATTTCCGTCACGGCAACGAGAAAAATGGTTCGGGTCCGAGACAAACCACCGATTGCTCCAACGGCGGCGACCGAAGAAAGGTTCGGGTCCTAGACAAATCATTAATTGTTTTAACGGGCGACCGAAGAATGGTTCGGGTCCTGGAGAAGCAATTCCCGTCACGCGACCGAAGAATGGTTCGGGTCCGAGACAAATCACCGATTGCTCCAACGGGCGACCGAAGAGTGGTTTGGGTCCTGGAGGAGCAATTTCCCGTCAAGGCGACCGAAGAAAGGTTCGGGTCCTAGGCAAATCATTGATTGTTTTAACGGGCGACCGAAGAATGGTTCGAGCCTTGGAAAAGCAACCTCCTCATATCACCGGGTAAGATGACGCCTTGATACTTGCCAAACTCGGGGTTCACACCCTATCTCACTCACTCCCGGTAAGTAACCGGGTATCTTCTTATCTGTCTTAGTATATGTAAAGTTATATTACCCTTTTTTCTGCATAGAATAATAGGTCCCAAATATAATCTGCTACGCATGCACGGGTAAAATTTAGGCATCAGTTTGTCTTTGAATGCAACCTCTACGAACTCACCTTCAAAAGAGGGGCATTTGTTGACGCCTAAATTTCGAGTTTCTTTATTTATATATATATTTTGCTCTTTTTTTTCGGATAAATAGATGATAAAAAGAAAAAAACAATAAAAAAACAAAAAGAAAAGCAAAAGCCAGCATCCCCTCTTCTCTTTTCTTTTCCTTTGCACAGTCCGCGACCTAACCCAGCCCATACCCCTTGTCTTCTTCCTCCTTGGCTTCTCCCTTCACGCCCCGCAACACACGCGAGAGCGGCAGCAAGGGTTTCGGCACGCGCGTAGGCCAACCGGTGACGGATGGGACGTGCCTTTAAAGCAAGCGAGTGGGCGGCTGAGGCGACGCCGGTTCAGCCGCACCAAGACCGGTCAGCACACGGAGGATCGGTGGCCAAACCTCCCTGTCGACCGGACTCCCTTGCCTATAAATAGGCCGGCACCACCTTTGTCGAGGGGCACACAGGCCAGCAAGCTCAGAAGGGTCCCCGAGAGACTTCGGGGAGCTCGAAGAGCGAGCAAGGCAGAAATCGGGTCGCGAGCTCACACCACCTCTCTCCGAGAGACTTCGAGGAAGGCTGGCGGCGAGCGAGCCCGAGGCGGAGAGAGCACGAGCGAAGAGGAGGGTTAGATCCAAAGTGAGGAACGTCAGATTTGGAAGAGAGAGGACCGGATCTCGGGTGTGAAGGCTCACTGCCGTCCCTTAACGCCACCGCCTTGACCGAGTTCCAACGCCTTGCCCCGATGGCGTCCAGATCTAAGTGAGTGGAGGGCGGAGGAAGAAGGGTCGAGATCCGGGAGTAGATCTCGGAAATCCGCCGTCTTTGCCGTTGCCGTGAAGCCCTCCGGTTCGACACCTCGCCGCTTTGTTCCCCGCCGCCGCCGGCTGCTGTCTCCCCACGAGCCGCTTCTCGTTCGAAACTCAAGAACCGGCGCGAAATCGAAGCCGTCGTAGCGAGTTTCCACGATCGTGTTGGGCCATCGTCGCTGCCACCATACCAACGCCGTGGACAGTAACGACGGATTCCACATTCTTCGTTGCCATCGTTCCCACCACGATCGCCGTTCCCCCAAAACCCTACGCCGTAGCCGTCGCCCGTCGCGTCGTCACCACCTCCTCTCGCGGACTAGGGTTGGAGTTGAGCAGCTCGCCGTCACCCGCCACCTACGGCCCCGTCATCGCCACCACTCGCCGTCGCCGCTGCCGTCGTAGACGTAAGCCGCCGCCCTAGCCTCTCCATCGGCGCCGCGAGCACGGAGAGGTGAAAGAGAGAGCCACGAACCGGGTGGAATCGAGTCGGGCGCATGACCCGGTTCCCCCTAGGGTTTAGTCGCATGGGCCAAACTTGCGCGGGCCTAGGAGAAGTGGGCCTATCTCGCTTTGTTTTTGGGCTGCGATTGCTAAAAAAAAAAAAGAGTCCCGGGTCGGACCCAACCCGCGGATCCGACCCGGGTCGTTATTTTATTTTATTTTATATATCTTAATATATTATAATATAAAATAATATTTTTAAATAAAAAAATCAAAATATATTTTATTTTCCAAAAAAATCAAAAAATCAAAAAATCCGAGTTGGGCCCGAATGGATGACTCGGGTCGGACCAACCCAAGGATCCGACCCGGTTTTTTTTTTACATTATAATATAATATAATATTTTAAAAATAACAAAAAATAATGTATTTTCCAAAAATGCCAAAAATCCAAAAAAGGCCAAAAATTCATGAAAAAGCCAAAAAATTCAGAAAAAGCCAAAAGACTTGTGTTTTCTAAAAATACCAAAAAAATCCAAAAAACCCTTTTATGTCCAAAAAAAAAAAAAATTAGAAAAAGACTCAAAAATGTTTTTCCTCCAAAAAATACATGGAAAATCCCTCGAGCATCCAAAAACCTCAAGGTTTAAACAAGATTAGGTACCGAAAGGGCATTAGCGATTAACTAGTGTAATCAAGTCCCCGATCCTAATTTCTCTGGTTGCGTAGGAGCGAGTATTTCTCCCGATACTTCGCTTGGGTTTCTAATCGACCCACCCCAAACCGATTAGTGGCGACTCCGTCTTTAAATTAATTTACAGGTTAAAAAATTAGACTATTAAAGTTGTGAATTGGTGGACTTGGGAGAGTCCGGGCCTAATTAATTTCAGCCGAGCCATTAGCCTCCTTAGGCGCTCGTACCCGATTGCGGGCGCCGGAAAAAAGAGGTCGCGACAATATACCATCTTTCTCGCCATAACCAAGGGCATCTTGGTCTACGACCTTTTTCTTTAGTTTTTTTTCGTTCTCCTTTCTCTTTCTCTACTCCTTTATCTCTTTTGCTCCTTCCTTCTGCGCACTGAGCTCCCTATGCCCAAACCAGCCGAGAGTGATGAAAATGTGATTTTGATCTGAGGAGTGGTCAGACAACACAACCCACCCAATGCGATGACCTCCACCCATCTCAGCCAATACAGAAGGTGCGTGGAACTTATGCAGGGCTGCAGCTTTATTCAAGTTCTTGCCATCCAACGGGTCCAATACCCTTCACGCTAATCGAACAGCTGTGATGCATGCTGCATGGTAAGGACAATTATTGCACGCGTAATTGCCGCAGCATTATGCGGAAGGTGCCTTGACTTGCTTAGAAAGAGAAAACAAAACGACCAATCTCACCTGCTCCGGATGCAGAGAGCGGAAAAAGACAACGACAAATGTGTAATACGACATTTCCGGATTTGCAGGGAACTGTGGAGTGGTGTTAGACAGGAGTCAATGGTCCGAGAAACGAGGCGTCGCGCGAATTGGTGAAGAAACTCCAGATTCAACCTGCACGAGTTGAAGCCCTTTCTCAGTACAACCACTCCGGGGATTGAATTTCGATGGTATTTGTTCTCAGAGACAGTGCCCGCAGTCTGCTCGAACATATTAATCGCCATGCCTGGGTCTCGAGCACCTCAGATGAGCTCGAGGGTTTTGGCGCCGAGCTTGCTGATGAAAACGACTCCATCGACAGCCCAAGCCGTCGAATGTTACATCCTAGTATTCGAAAAGCGTGATCTTTCTGTTCTTTCTTTTCTTTTTCAAACATACTTATATCAAATCAGTATAGGGCTGTTCGGTTTGATTTCGAAGGGGGACATTTTCTTATTTACTTGCTCGTGAGAATTGATGCGCGTATGGAAACTTTTCTCGCGGTCTCGTATAATCGTCTGGTATCTACAAGACAATTGCTCCAGGCTTTTTACGAGCTAACGATTTGGTTATACTTGTTGTCTAGGGTTAAAGCAAAGCAGACTGAAGAGTTGGCACTGAACAGGGGATGTTGAACAGCAAAACCGTTTTCTAAAAGCTAGAAAATGTAACGCCCAAAATAATTCTCTCACGGCTAGGTTTCTTATGTGCCTAAAGATTATCTAATCATCACCCTTCATCCAAGTTAGTGTTATCTCTCTCTTAAATTAATTATTTTAAAACATTCAACATAAATTCAACATTGACAAATATCAAAAGATTAAGGACTAAATTTACTAAGTTAAAAAGATTAGAACTGATTTGACATATTTATAATAAGTTTAGAACTTTTTTGAGTACAGAATTTTCCCCATGTTTTTGACTTACCAATATGAGTCGTATGATATGCCAACTTGCATACATGGTTAAATTAAGGTTGACAATTTCGTATATTAGTTAGTAATTTAACAAATTGGCAAGTCACCAATATAAAGTTGGTAAGCTATTAATATAGTTGGATATTTTGGAAGTATAAGTAGATCTTGTTATTATTTAAAACCAAGCAATATAAAAAGTTGATAAATATATAAAATTATTTGAAATATTAATATGATAAATATTGGTTAATTTGTCATATTAGAGTGGGTAATTTGGTGTATAAGTTAGTAGCTTTAACGATTGGTGAGCAAAATAATAAACAAATACGGATAGATTATTAACACAAAGGTAATTTTGGATAAATGTTAACACTTGTCAAAACCTACTGGTAAATCACAAACGTGTGAGAGGCCAAGCAATTTGCTAGTCATTTTTTTGTCATTTTTAATTATTGTTTATCTCATGACTATACACACACAATCATTTCTAGCAATAATAATGTAGTTGGAAAAACATAGACTTAATTTAATTTAATAGAAACAATTTACCTTAATTAATTTTAAAGAGCTATTGATTATTTCAATTTTAGTGTAAATCGGAGACACCCTTTTTGATCAATCAAATATTCTTTCACCGGAGATACCCTTTTTGATCAATCAAATATTCTTTCACTAAAATTTAAATAGTCAATAGCTCTTTAAAATTAATTAAGGTAAACTGTTTCTATTAAATTACATTAAGTCTATGTTTTTTCCAACCACATTATTATTGCTAGAAATGAAAGAGTAAGAAAGGAAAATACAATATAAATATTCTATGTGCTGGGTTAATGACAAAACATGAAAAATCATGCATGAAGACCTCGTTTGGTTCTCGTAAAATATGTTCTAGGAAAATATTTTCTTCATTTTCCAACATTTAAATTGTTTAGGAAAATGAATCAACAGAAAATTTATATTTAAATTCTGAAAAATTATCTACTCTTAAAATAAATCAAAAATCATTTTTCAAAATAAGATTGGATATCAATGCTTGGATCACAAACTTTGTGCTTGAGCATGGAATCCACAAAGCATGATTATGGGACCTTGGCAACTGACTTGAGTCTAAAGCTCGATTAGGTCCATAAGGGTCCATCGAGGCCAATCCTAGGTTCACAAAGGCCGGTCGTAGGAACTCGTTGCCTGTCCCTAGGTCCATCAAGGCCAAGCCTCGGGCCCCAATGCCCATGCCTTGTCCATTGAGGCCTGGCTTAAGTCCCTAACCCTCAAGCCCAAGTTCATCGAGACCGAGCTCGGGTCCATCAAGGTTGGGCCCAAGAACCCAGTGCTTGTGCATAGGTCCTCCTAGGTCCATTGAGGCAGGGCTTGGGACCTCAATGCTCATGTACAAGTTCCAAGGGCCACGGGCTAATGTCCATTGAGGCCAGGCCTTGGTGCCCCATGGGTCTAATTGAGGTATGACTTGGGAACCCGATAGCCATGCTCGAGGTAAGACCCCAGTGCCCATGCCCAAGTTCATCAATGGCGTACCCAAGACCTAAGTGCCCTTGTTTGGTTCCCTGATGCTTACGCCCAGGTCCATCAAGATCAAGCCCAAGACTTTGATGCATGTGCCTAGATCTATCGAGGTTGATCTTGGGACCCCAATGCCTATGCTCAAATTGCTAGCACTTGCACCCGAGTCCATCAAGCTTGAGTCCTGGAACTCAGTGCTTGAGATCGCATCCTCGGTGCTCGAAACTGGGTCCCTAGCACCTGAGTCTAGGTCCATCAAGGTCGAGCCCTAAATCCCAGTGCCCATGCTCAGGGCTCTGATGCCTGCGCTTGGGTCCATCAAGGTTGATCTTGGGACCCCAATGCCTATGCTCAAATTGCTAGCACCCGCACCCGAGTCCATCAAGGTTGAGTCCTGGAACTCGGTGCTTGAGATCGAGTCTCTAGCACTCGAGATTGGGTCCCTAGCACCCAAGTCTAGGTCCATTGAGGTCGAGCCCTAGATCCCAGTGCCCATGCTCAGGCCTCCGATGCCCGCACTTGGGTCCATCGAGACCGGGTTGGGACTTTGGTGCCCATGCCCAAGCTGGGGGTCCTTAGCACTTGTGCTCGCATCTATGGAGATCTGGTCCGTGGCGCCCCCGCCAAGGTCCATCAAGGCGGGGTACTAGAGTCTCAGGTCAAGGCATTGGGTTCTCAATCTTGGCCTTTGTGAACCCGAGACTCAAATGCTCGTGCTTGGGTCCAATGCCTTGGTAGAGGTCCATCGATGCTAGACTAGGACCTCAATGCTCGTGTCTAGTTGTTCGACTATTTATATGTAAGAAACTAGCATTCGATTAATATATGTCTATTTAGAAAAATGAAACGACAAAAAATAGATAAGAGCAAGGAATAGTCGACTGACTGAGGAGTGGTCAAACGACATGAACTACCCACTGCTGTGATCTCGGCCGATTCTCAGCTTATGCACAAGGTGCGTGGAATCTATGCTGGGGCTTTGATTTATAAAGTTGTCGCCATCCAACGATCCAAGGGCGATGCATGGTGCATGCTGCACAGTATGGACAATCATTACCTTCTCTATTAATAAAAAAAGTATACAAGAAAACTAACGACCGATAGTCATTTGCTCCTGGTGCTAACGCTCGCGAGCCAACGACAAAAACATATCGATCGTCGGATCATATAGTATTTTGTTAGTAATCTACAGGAGGAAAGAGAGGTGCCACTCGAAGATGCCTTGTTGCGTTGTGTACTCTCTACATACAGACAAAAAGTCATTAGAAAAACGTTTCCATTGGTGACATTCTTCGATGTCGTTCTTAGAGATTTCAACCTTTCGATTGATTAAAGTAATATTATGCCACTTTCACAAGAAACTCCACATGAAAGAGACTTTTTAACTCTCTCTCTCTCTCACTCTCGATTGATTAAAGTAATGTTATGCCACTTTCACAATAGACTCCGCATGAAAGAGACTTTTTAACTCTCTCTCTCTTTCTCTCTCGATTGATTGAAGTAATATTATGTCACTTTCACAAGAGACTCCACATGAAAGAGACTTTTTAACTCTCTCTCTCTCTCTCTCTCTCTCTCTCATTTTTGATAATCTCAAAACGACAATGACATCTTTTACATTAAAGTAAAAAAATCGTTTTATGTTTTAACACAGAAGGAGGATAATTTTTGGCGTTGTAGCAGTAAGCGTCAGGATCCTGTGCAAGTTTTGTTTATCTTTTATAATTTTTATCTATTATAATGGATGGTTATGAAATCTGGATACTAGGTGAAACTTGGAAATCCATTTCTACTAATTTCAAGGAATAATATTTCCTTTATGGTATCAGAGCCAGAAGGAAGGTATAGATAGTCTTTGTAAGAACATACTCCCAGATCGAGAGCCATTCGTTGGCATCCTTCTTGTTTCTACAGAGTGGTCCAGGCTGTAAGTCCCCGAGTGGCTGTTAGACCGTTGGTTTAGCTCTGTAACGGTTCTGAAGAAGGAATAGTTCCGATCTTAGGTATGAGCTTACTCAGAAGATCTACATCTTCCTCTAGTTCTCTATCACAAATGGACTCAGATCCAAGTCCTATACATAGAGAAGAAGTAAGGATAGAAGATTTCAATAGATCTATAGAAAATTGGGAAATTCCTAAAATACAGCTTAAGGAAATATACAAACAATCAAGATTGAAATTTTTCAAAAAATCAGACTATGTCATAGCTACCGAAGAAAGAGATATTCCTCTTTCTAATTCCTATGAAAAAATTCATCTTTTGAATCAAGAGTCGATTAAAAAGCATAAGCAAAAATACAATTATATTCATATAGGATTAGTCCAAGTAGGAGTCAAGCCTCTTACAAAAGAAGGTCTTAACACTTCCATTCTCTTAGTTTTACGAGATTCACGTCTCTTAAACTATGATGAGTCCATCCTCGGTACTGTAGAGACAAGTCTCTGCAAAGGACCAATACATTTTCACTGTTATCCCAATTTCTCTGTATCCCTCAAGGATAAAAACATTCTTAGAGCACTAGTACTCCAAATCAAAACTCATAATTACAAAATGGCAGATGGATCAATTCCTTTAGCTCTTGTCTATAGAATCCATTATAAAGCCATGGCCTCCACCTTTGGAGAAAATGCTTTTAAACACAGTCCAAGAGGAGAAATACTTCTCTTCCAAACTGACATTTCTAGAGCAAATACAACAATTCCTAGGTCCATTAATTGGAATCAAGTTACTTTACCTGAACAATGGGAATTAGAAAACCAAATTCCCCAACAAATTGTTCAAAATACAGATCCGACTAATGTCATTCAACATCCAGAAGGAAGAGTGACCATTAGATTTCCTAGAAGGTCTTTCGATTCAAGATCTAGTCCTTCTTTTCACACTTCTTATACAAGGTCTATAGATCTTAATCCCAATCTTCCTCCTATTATCACCATTCCTCCAAGTACGCATAGAAACACTCCCACACGTGATACTACATCTCCATCTCCTTCTTCTAATGGGAATAATCATGAGATACCACCTGAACCGGAAATTAGTGGTTTAGATAATAGATCGGGAATCTCTAGGCCAGTTTATCAACAAAACCAGCCTGAACCAGTCTTAGTAAATACAGATTCTCCTCATCATTCTCCTACTTATTCGCAAATGATAGATTCTGAGCTTAATGTTTTAGAAAAACATTTTGAACCAAACAAGTCTTTTCTTAATAAAGAATTTAATTCTGAAGACAACAGACAAATTAGAGAATGGTTCTTCAAAACCTTTGCTAATAAAGCAAAAGATATCAAGCAAAAATATTACGACTACATATATGAATATGAAGTCCATATATTTTTCTTTGATTGGTTAGAAGAACAATTCTTAGAACCAAAAGAAATAGTTGTTTTAGATCATCATTATAAGTGGAGACTTGATAATGGTGAAACCGTAGAATCCAACCATCCGCCTCTTAGGAGAATAAAAATACAACGTGGAGATAGCGAAGTTACAGCTACTCCTTTTAGACTTCCAGACAAAGGAGACTCTCTTTACACTCATAAGGTTATTGAACAAAATAATTATACAAATCAACATTTGGTTACCATAGGAAAAAAGTTGAATAGGATAGAATCCACCATCCAGAATCCTACCCAACTCATCACACCACAAGTTGACACTTTCAAAAAACCTATTTTCAAAACCTTTGAATTTCCAAAAAAATCTTAGCCTAGAGTTTGCCAAAGCCATAGAACGAAAGAAAAAACTCTTAGGAAAATCAAAGCTTGAACCTACTCCTATACTTGATACTCCTAAATTCCAAGGACTAATTATTAAAGACACCCCAAACCAACCTACTATTAGTACCTTGACCAAACACTCTGGTGACTCTGATAATGAATCAGTCGCAGAGATTAATAGACTCAATTGGAGACAACCTCAAAAACTTTATTATAGTAGAGCTACTCCACCAGACATTGCCCAAGAAGAATCATCACAGAAAATACATAATAAATACTCTCCTGACGCCATTTATGAATGGAATATAGATGGTGTTGCCGAAAGCAATATCATGAATATTTTAAATAACATGGTAATGCTTGCCAATGCCTATAAAACTCAGCAAGATGTTTCTGATCATGCTGTTGCTAATCTTTTAGTAGCCGGATTCACTGGATAGCTAAAAGGTTGGTGGGATAATTATTTGACTGATGAACAAAGAAAACAAATTTTAACCGCCTATAAAATCGATGACTTTGGCCAACGCATGGATGATGATCAAGGACATCTCATCCAAGATGCGGTGAATACTCTTATCTACTCCATCTCACAACACTTCATAGGAGATCCTTCACATATTAGAGATAGGAACCAAGATCTCTTATCCAATATGCGCTACAAATCCTTAGGGAAATTTAGAGAATACAAAGAACTCTTTCTTCAAAGGGTCTTAATTAGACCTGATTGCAATCAACCCTTTTGGAAAGAAAAATTCTTAGCAGGTTTACCCCAAATTATAGGTGACCAAGTTAGATATAGAATTAGAGAAGAATACAATGGCCAAATACCTTATGATCTTCTTTCTTATGGAGAAATAATCTCTTATGTTTACAGACAAGGAACCCAAATGTGTAATACTATCAAATTACAAAGACAACTTAAGGAAGAACAATCTCTCACCAATAGAAGTCTAGGAGATTTCTGTGCTTAATACGACCCCTCTTATAATGAAAAGACAAAACCAAAATGTAAAGGAACTTGTCCTTCTAAGAAAGAAACAAAGAAGCATCACAACAAACATCCACCTCGTAGGAATAAACAAAGACACCAGAATAACCAAAATAGACTTCATACTGATAGAAAATTTTTTAGAGATATTAAATGCTATTCTTGTGGTAGGAAAGGTCATATTTCAAAATACTGTAGGATTAATAAAAAATTGAATGAACTTTCTTTAGATGACAATATCCTTAACCAGTTAAACAACATCTTCATAGAAAATGGTGATACCTCTTCGATGAACTTCTTGAGGAAGAAGGTCTTGATTAATGAGATAGAATCCTCCTCGATTCCGATTATGAAGACGCTTCTCGGGAAAATCCATTCATGAAGTAAACGTCTTAACAAAAGAAGAAGAATTCCTTCTCAGCACTGCTGATAAAATACTTGACCCCGAAGCCAAAAAAGAATACTTAGATAGACTACACTCTTCTATGAATATTACTTTCAAGCATAATACTTCTTACAATCTTAAAGACATTCTGAATAGAAACAAAAAACCCAGTCTAGACCGATTAATATTAATGACCTCCAAAACGAAATAAAACAGTAGAAATTAGAAATACAAGCCTTGAAAGAGACTTAATTAGAAATTAAACAGGAAATTTCTGATATAAAGTCTCTCGTCATAAAAGGAAAGACAAAACTAGATGACGAGAATGAAATCACTAGTACCCAGACACCTCCAATCCAGCCTTTCTTATGCTGTTAACAGAGATAACATCTAGAAAATGGATAATAAATATTAAGATAAAAATCAACAATGAGTTTATTATTGAAACAATAGCACTCTTTGATACATGAGCTGATCTTAATTGTATCAAAGAAGGCCTTGTTCCAACAATATACTTTGATAAAACTTCGAATCTCTAAAATCAGCTTCGGGGAGATAAACTCAATATCCAATACAAATTACCGGAAGCCTTAATAATAAAAGATCAAATGTCTTACAAAACATCTTTTCTTTTAGTAAAAAATATGAGGCAACAGGTAATTCTTGGAACACCTTTCATACAATTAATCCAACCTTTTACAGTTAATAACGAAGGTATTGAAACCCATGCTTTAAACAGAAAAATCACTTTCAATTTCATAACAAAACCACAGAAGAGAAGCCTAAATATTTTACAAGAACATTCTATTTCAGAAATAAATTGTCTTATAAAAGACAAAGAAAACCAGCTTGAATTCTTAAAAGAAGATTTAGAATTCAAAAGAATAGAAGAAAATCTTATAAAACCAAACATCATAGAAAAGATAAATTCTCTTCAAAAACACATAGAAAAAACCATATGTTCTACTCTACCCAATGCCTTTTGGGAAAGAAAGAAGCATATCGTTGATTTACCCTATGAACAAGATTTTTCTGAAAACAAAATACCGACCAAAGCCCGTCCAACACAAATGAATCAAGAAGTTCTGAAATTCTGTCAAGCAGAAATACAAGATCTTTCGAATAAAAAACTCATAAGAAAAAGCCAATCACCATGGAGTTGTTTTGCTTTCTATGTCAATAAAAATGCTGAACTTGAAAGAGGAGTTCCCAGGTTAGTTATTAATTATAAACCTCTTAATACAGCTCTTAGGTGGATAAGATATCATATACCCAATAAAAAAGATTTGCTAAACAGACTTCGTAGGTCAAAAATATTTTCAAAATTTGACATGAAGTCAGGATTTTGGCAAATACAAAGTCGATGAAAAGATAAATACAAAACAGCCTTTACAGTCCCTTTTGGCCAATATGAATGGAATGTTATGACATTTAGCCTAAAAAATGCCCCTTCAGAATTTCAAAGAATCATGAATGACATCTTCAATCCATATTCAGATTATATCATAGTTTATATAGATGATGTTCTTATATTTTCCCCTAATATAGAACAACATTTCAAACATCTCTCTATTTTCATAAAGATAATTATGCAAAATGGTTTAGTTGTTTCTCCCACTAAGATTGCACTCTTCCAGATCAGAATTAGGTTTCTAGGTCATTACATCCATTTAAGTACTATAACCCCCATTGAAAGATCAATCTCTTTTACTGATAAATTCCCAGATGAAATTAAAGACAAAACTCAATTACAAAGATTTTTGGGTAGTCTCAATTATATTTTAGACTTCTTTCCCAATATAAATATCCTTTGTAAACCTTTACATCAAAGGTTACGAAAGGATCCTCCACCATGAACTTCTGTCCATACTGACATTGTCAAACAAATAAAAATGCGTGTGAAAGATATTACATGCTTACACCTAGCTGACCCTTCCACTTTCAAAATAGTTGAAACGGATGCATCAGAATTAGGATATAGTGGTATTCTCAAACAAGTCAAAAACAACAAAGAACAAGTTGTTCAGTTTATATCAAAACATTGGAATTCCACTCAACAAAATTATTCGACAATCAAAAAAGAAATACTTGCTATAGTTTTGTCTATATCAAAATTTCAAGGAGATTTATTAAATCAAAAATTTCTCTTACGAATTGATTGCAAATCAGCCAAAGACATTTTACAAAAAGACGTTTTAAACATTGCATCAAAACAGATTTTTGCCAGATGGCAAGCCATACTTTCAGTATTCGATTTTGACATTGAATTTATAAATGGTTCTACAAATTCATTACCTGATTTTCTCACAAGAGAATTTTTACAGGGGATACAATCATGCCAAGATCCAAAAAAGACAAAGGCAAAGGCAAAGTCATTGCCGAAACCTCCTCCAATACACCACCAAAGCCAACAGGTTTGACAGACATCAAAACATGGCTCCAAATGGCAGAAAACAACCAGACATTTCTACAACAACACCAAACACCTTTGAAAACATAACCTCAACAACACAAAACACCTCTGAAAATTGAACCCATATCATTTGAACCCATGATAGCCTTCAAACAACTGCCAGACATGATACCGAAAGAAACAATATTGTTACTTGCCCAGTCTTTACAGAAAGAAGTAAAGAAAGAACCATCCAGTGCCGTCGAGGTAAGTAACTATCCTTCCCCGCTTACTACACAAAAACAAGCGGAATATAAAATAATTTCGAATGAGGTGGTTATTAGGCCACATGCAACTCCTCATTCTCAAAAATCAAAATTTTTCCCCAAAACATCCTTTCAAAAAATACTGACTGTAGAAAATGGATTTTATGAAAATAATCTAAACAAATTTGCAAAAAACATATTCCCAAAAAACTGGTTTTTCAAACCACACAATACAAACAAAACCCTTACTTATTATGAGCAAATTCTAGTGGAGACAGAATCGGCAAGGTTCACTCACTTTGCTGACAAAACCAATACAGAAAACATCCTATACTCCACTATATCCATGAGCAAAGTCATACACCCCTTTCACTGGGGAGAATCACCTCATACACCCAGAAAATTCCAAACTAGACTGACCCAAATTTTACCTTATTCCTCATCATATACCTACTGGGACTACCAACAAGCCTGGTGGAACGTTTTCTACAGACAAAATACAAATTTCCAACATACTTGACTTGTATTCTTCAAAGACAATTTCCCAAGACAAAGCCTACCAAACTGGTTCAATTCCTGGTGGGATTTCTTTGGTCCTTTGGACATTATACTACACCTCACAGTGCATCAAGGATACCAAACATTTCATAAACATTTCATACCAAATCAACATGATTCAAGATTCCAATGCCTTATGCATTTCTTTATAATATTCAGAATCTCATGGGTAACAGCCTGGGAGTTTGAATACATTACATCCACCAATTTAGTACCAATACTCGTCCGAAAATACAAGACCAAATGGTGGGATGGATTCAATAGACATGAACAAGGATCTGAGACTGCGGTCACAACATGGCTAAATAGCCACAAAAATCAAATAACCACAGTCCAATCACATACATATTTCCTACAAGAAAAATCCATTGCAAGTGCAGCACTAGCTGCAGTCCAGAGCAAGGAGGAATACTGCAACATCCTCGAACGATGCTCTCAAGCGGAAGGATCACAATGTGAATCTTCCAAATCTCAAGACAATACGAGACGGATCCTCACGGTCGCATCACAGTGGAAACACCAATGAAGACGACTGCTACGGGATCAACCTAGAAGAGAATAAAATCAAGACATCACATGCCAAGCACTGTTACAAACGGCGCAAAGACTATACATTATAGTATAATAGGCATACACTGTTCACTATTCACTATTCACTATTCACTTTACATTATTCACTAAGTACTGTTCATTTAACACTGTTCAGCACTGTAGCACTTTCACTTTAGCACCCGCTATAAATACACCCTCTCGACACAAGAGGAGGGGACCCGAAATTTTCCAGATTTCTCTCTTCTTTCTCTCTCTCTCTCACTTGTAAACCATCATCCCTTCCATCTCCTCCCTCAAGCTCTCTTACCTTGTATCCCTTGGTTTCAAAGTAAGTTAGTTTTTCATATACATAGTTTTATACAAGGTTACCAACTTACATGTTAGTTGGTTAACCAATTTTTGTAATACAAACATCAATACTCCCTAGAGTGCGGATTACCGCCCTAGTGGATGACTTGATGCTTTAGTTTCTACATCCTTCAATACATGTAATTTCAGCTTTTCAGCTTTTTATAATACAAGTTCATACCACCTTCATGGTTGGTTTTTGTTTATGCATACTCTTACTTTATATTTTATATATTGCCTTTGCTCTTTACATTATTTTTAATTCTCGCGATTTTATTTAAAGTTCTTATACAGTCCTTTACTTTCTTATTCTCATACATTTCATATAGATCTGTTAGATCTCTTATACTTCCTTGTTCTCTCATATAGTACTCCGATCCTAACCCCTTTATGGTATATATATATATATAAAACCAACTCTATGTAGAAATACTAATTCGTGTAAAAGAAAGAGAAAAAGAAAAAGAAAAGAAGAGAAAAGGAAAAAAGTAAAGAAGGAAAAGAAAAGAAAAGAAAAATAAAAAATTAATAAAAATATGAAAAATATTAAATTATTATTATGAATTGTCCACATTAATGCTAGCTATGTTATATAGGAGAGTTAGTGTTCACGTCAACAATTTTCCAATCAAAATTAGCCGAATAGATTCAATTAGTAAAACGTGAAAATATTAAAGACTCAATTAAAATAATTAAAAGGTTTATAATTAAATTGGTAAAAGTGTAATAGATTCGGGATTTTTTTAGACAATCTCACAAAATGATTGGAACATGATTCAAACCCAGGGATTTTTGCAAGTGCATCCAAATACATAATAGTATACAATGGTTGATTTTTTTTAGCTCAAAGGGAGTTTTTTCTTAAGTAAAACATCTTAGATGCATTCCATTGATAACATCTAACATTAACATCTTTTCCCTATAGGGACATAGATGCTTTTATCGGACGCCATGTCTTGCAATTTATACGTGTAATGCCATACACTTACGAAAAAGTAAATTGGTAATATATATCATATGCAATCACCAACCATTAACAAGCATTTTTATCACCAAGCATTATACTCTTTGTCGGTCCAAGTAAATTCATTTGTGGAACGTTATGGGACAAACATGAAGTCTTGAATCTCTTACCCGAGGTACATGGCTAACGACTGCCATTTTTTTAAATCTAATCTTTGTCGGTCCTCGCTTGAGATCATTGTCTGACAGCTCAAAGATTTGTGTCCAAATTGTGCACGATCAAGCTTCTCGTGCCGAATTCAACAATCATCTTCTATAGATGCTAAGTAGTGTGCTTCCGTAGAAGTTTAGGACACGCATGATAACAATTTCGTTTCTTTATTTATTTTATTTTTTTAAATTGTTCTTGAGATTTAGTTTTGAACATAAATCCGTTTGATAACACAATTTTATATTACAATTTCTGGAACAAATTTTTATCCAGAAATAAGTTTGAAATAGAAATCAAAAGTTAACTCTTCTCATCGTTCACTCTCATCACCGTCCGTTACCCACCCCCGGTTGTCAGCCACTTGTTATCAAATGCCCATCGTTGGTCACCAGCCACCTCTCACCATCACTTAGGAGGAAAAATTTTTGTGTTATTCATGGTATCAGAGCCATGGTTTCGTTTATAATGGTATACGTTCCATGCGCTTGGTAAGTGAATCCAGTGCTGAGAAGATCTTTTTACATCATGTCCACAAAACCAGAAATTCTCGAAGCATCTATTTCTCTTGCTCCTTCATCTTCCACCCCTTCAGATTTCCATGTTTCTAATGCTTCTAAGATAGGTTACATTTATGAAGTCTCTCTTAGTGATGACACTAAGATCTCTGAAACCCAACTTCCTCTCATGAACCCTTATTCCGCTTTTGCTAAACCCACCTCATCATTTTCACCCATCCGCTCCATTCGTCAACTTATACACCAAACCCCAAAGCAAGTAAAGGAGTAAGTCCAGTCCTCCAAATTTGACTAGCACCCCATTCCTGCTACTGAAAAAGAGTACTTTGTTACTCTTCAAATCCCTCCAGAGTTTCCCAGACAGTGGGCTCAACAGGGATATACTCATGTTCATTATAGCGTTGTTCGTCTTGTTCTCACCTTTCATGGTCGCAAAGGGCTGCCATTTGTTGCCAGAATAGCCTTATTGGATACTCGTTTCTTAGAATACCAGCATGCCTGTATAGGCATTGTTCAAACTACCTTGAATACTGGCATAGTCTTTGTGACTTTGTATCCTAACTTCAATATTGCCCTTTCAGATCCACAGTTACTTTCTTTCATGAAGGTACAGGTTCAGCTCACCGGAGCTCCTCAAACTGCTGATTCCATTGCTACAACACTTCACTACCAAAAGGTTTATCGAGTACAAAACCATGCTCTTGATCTAAATTTTAACAATGGAAATGAAGATGCCTTGTTCATCTCCATGCAAAATGATCAAACTTCTTGTATCCATGTTCCCAAACAGATTCCAAAGGAGAAGTTAACCACTCTCCTTCTAGAAACATGGATCACTAACTATGAAAAGCTGCATCAAAGCAACAAGTCTTTTCAGTCTTCGAACTCTGAATTCGTCCGAAAGAAAGATGGAACTGTTTCCATCAAATTTGGCAAGGAAAAGGAAGAAAGTCCATCCATCTTCCAAACCCTCTTCATGATTGAACCATGTGTTCCTGAATCAATTTCCGAGCCAGATCCAAAAAAGCTTGTGCCACATTTCAATAGTAATGGACATCCAGTCCATCACTACAAAGACCAGTATGGTTATTGTTTCTGGGATCCTTTTTGCCAAGTGCTCTTATTGCATAAACTCCCCTGACGAGGTAAATCCATTTGACAAACCTCCACCTCGAAGGAGAAAACGAAAAGATCCCATATTCCAAAGGTACTTAAATGGAGATCCATCAGTTGATACTCTTGGTGAGTGTGATAAATACCAGTTTATGGTTTCCTATGCTCCACCTCCACCACCAGAATTTATTGCTCCAACCTCAGTCTCATCAGATCCACCACCGTCATCTCCACCATCCTCACATCAGAAAAAGCCAGCCTTCTCCCCGTTTTATAAGCCAATCCTAAAATAGGCTAAGAAGCATTCTTACCTACTCGAAACTCCAGCAGAAACACCACCTACTTCCTCCATAGCCATGTTCCAGAAACGGACTTTTCCCCTCTTGTCCGAGAAAGTTCTAAACTTTCATTCCTTGCTCCGGAAGAATTCATTGATCCACAAGGAAGGTACCGTCATACTCCTAAAATACCTACCCCCACTGATGTGGATGAACATGGGAGACACAGAAAGACTCCTGCTGCTGAAGTTGTCCTAAATTGGCAATCGGAGACTCTATTAGCACAAAACAATGCCTTCAAAGCAATTGATTCCAAGATTAGAAATGTGTAACAAGATCTTCGAAAGTATGATGAAACCACCAAGAAAATGGTCTCTGAATTCCAAAAAAGGCTTAACGCCTTGGAATCATGACAATATCTAGGATATCATCATCTAGAGAGCTTAAAGCCGGAGATAGAAAAACTCAAGAAACAAATCCAACTCCTTGAAGAAGGAAGGTTCAAACCTTTTGATCCATTTGCAACTACTGTAAGAACCGAGTATTTGCCTCCGCAACCCCAAACGTCTATCTTTGCTGCCATCCCAAAGATCCTTATAGAAAAGGACCAGATATGGCAGAAATGCAAATCGCCTAAAAGATTTAAATCAGATCCAGAAGGAAAAGGGAAAGGAAAAAATGCCTACAGAATCAAGTTCGGTTGTTATAAGAGAAAAGCCAGATCATATGATGCTATCAAATCCATTAGAATCTTTTCTAAAGGATTTGGGTACTCAGAAACAACAACCTGATCCTGTTATCCAACAGCCTAATCTTGCCATTCCAAATGATCAGATTCTTTTCCCAGCTGAACAAACTTTTCCTAACATATTTGATACTGAATCAGATTCGGTATCTCTTTCCTCCTCTTCATCCTTATCAATTCTTGATGTTGATTCTCTCCCTATTGCACCAGTAACTTCATCAATATTCATGGCTGATCAGGATATGGAATCAAACTATTCTGAACCAGAGATTGTTTAGACAAACAATCCTGGACAGAATGTGTCCATAACATCAAAACAGTTTTTCACCATAGATGATATTCCTTATCACAAATGACCGGAGAGACTTGAGGAATTTCATACTTGGTTGAATACTCAGTTTATCACCAATCATGATATGAATGATGTCTTTTACAATTTTTTCACGAGGTTTATAGGAAGCCTCAAACTTTGGTGGAAATTAGTGTCAAAACAAGACCAGATTCATTTTCTAATGTCACCTAATTTTAGCCATGCCATCACCCTCTTATATCATTTCTTTGTGGGAAAACCCACTGACCTCGTTGAAATGAAAAGAAGAGAATTTTTCGAAAGAAAATGTTGCTCTCTCCAAAAGAAATATTTTGATAAGCATTATTAGGAAATGCTTAAGCTTTTTTATCAGATTGGAGCTAATCCAAATCTAAAGCATGTTTTCCTGACCTCCATCCTTAAAGAACTATCCCAGATGGTCGAAAGATCTTTTTTTGGAAGACAGAGAAGAGTACAGGATATTTCCTTGGGAGAAATACAACAAGAAATCCATCTATGCCTTGAAGAATTATGCCTAAAGCGCCAGATGGTCCGCACCTACATCACAGATGACAAGGAACTCGAGACAGCCTGTTCTCGCTAGAAGTTAAAGATCAAATGTTCCAAGCAAGATTGTGATGGTACTTGTGGAAAGTTTTCTCGAAAGAAGAAACACTTTAAGAAGTTTTGGATGAAGAAATCCAAACATGGCCCCAAGAACTTCAGAAGAAAGAAGAAATGGCGATACCTACGCAAAAGGAAAGATCGCACAGGCCACAAGAAATCAAATCATTGCTTCATCTGCAATCAGAAAGGACATTTTGCCAAAAATCGTCCCCAAGCAAGAAAATGTCAGAACCATCTAATTCATCACATTGAAAGTGAAACGGAGATTTCTCTTGAAAATGATGATATTGAATCTTTATTCTCTGCTAATGAAGACCATCTGAACAAACTCTTTGTATCATTCCTTCTTACCAAACTCCCTAGTGAAACTGAATCGGACTCAGATTTTGAAGATATTTTTCATATATCCCTCACATCTTCAAAACAAACTCTTGACATATTTTCAATTCAAACTCACTGTTCACATTTCCCTATAAAAATTCTCACCTCAAAGTTTGCCAAGCCTATCACTGTCATTTCTCTCATTGATACTGGAGCAAGTTGTTCCATTCTGGATACTAAAGTTCTGCCCGAAGAATATTGGACTCCTCATGTCCGATATTTCAACTCTACCTCTGGAAATATTTTCTCCATAAATGTCAGAACTACTCCTGTAACTGTCCAGTTTTTTCCTCAGTGTTCCATAACTACAAAAATCTTTGGATCCAGTCTCCCCAATAAAGATTTGATAATTGGGTGGGACATAATGACTCAGATTTCTCAACTTCGTATCATACTTGGAAAAGGTCTTAAGTATAATGACCAATTCTCTGAGTTTGTCAATATTAGAGACTTTTTTCCATACAGATAAGTCTATTAGATCTAATCATGCAAAAACTATTAGAATCTTATTCAGAATCCCATTCTGAATTCGCTCAAAAGTGTTCACATCCTTTATGGGAAAATCCATAATTCTTTGTTTGCCTCCCTTTTAAAAAGAATGAAGACATCAATCCAACCAAGGCGAGTCACATGGGTATGAAGCCAGAACATTTGGCTTTGGTCCAAAGGGAATGCTCAAAACTATTGCAACAAGGTCTTATTGAACTCTCCAACTCTCAATGGGCTTGTGAAGCCTTTTATGTCAATAAGCGTGCCGAGCAAACCAGGGGAAAAATGAGACTGGTAATCAACTATCAACCTTTCAACCCTTTTCTCCAAGATGATAAATTCCCTTTACCCTCCAGAGACTCCCTCTTTACTGATTTAACCAAGGCCCACATCTATTCCAAATTCGACCTCAAAGCTAGATTTTGGCAATTATGCATTCATCCTAAAGACAGATCCAAAACAGGATTCTATATTCCAAATCAGCACTTCCAGTGGAAAGTTCTTCCCTTTGGCTTAAAAGTAGCACCATCCCTCTTCCAAAAGGCCATGTGTAGAATCTTCCAACCAATTCTATCAAGTGCAATAATTTACATTGACAACATCCTGCTCTACAGTCCTGATGAGCAGTCGCACTGTCAATTTCTTGAGCAGTTCATAAAAATCGTGAAGAAGCATGGTATCATGCTTTCTTAAAGAAAGATGAATATTGCCTAGACAGAAATTGAATTTCTTGGTATGCACCTCAACAAAGGTACATACTACCAACGACCACATATTGCTCATGAATTGTTGAAATTTCCTAAAGAAAACTTCACGACAAAACAAGTTCAGCAATTTCTTGGGATAATTAATTATCTCAAGGATTTTGTTCTAAACATTGCAAAGCTATTGATTCCACTACAGTCGATGCTGAATAAGCATCCCCTACCTTTGGGAAAAACTCAAACTAAAGCAGTCGCTGAGCTTAAGGGAATTATGCAAAATCTCACACCATTGCAAATACCATCAACAGGAAAAATAATTCTTCAAACTGACGCCAGTGATGAATACTAGGCAGCAATTCTGCTTGAAGAAATTGATGGTAAGAGACACCTTTGTGCTCATAAAAGTGGAAAGTTTTCCCAAGCTGAAATGCATTACCATTCCACTTTCAAAGAAATCTTAGCAATCAAAAATGGGATCAAGAAGTTTGAATTCCATCTCATCGGCCATCATTTCCTAATAGAATTAGACATGGCATCTTTCTCACAAGATGACCAAATTCAAACAGAAGCAAATCCCAAATTCCCAGCTGCTTCGATGGGCCGAATGGTTTTCAAAATACTCTTTTGAAACCAAGCATATTCCTGGAAAGAAGAATGTTCTTGCCGACTTCTTGTCAAGGCCAAAAACACCAGCAGAAATCAACATGTACATCAAGAGACCTGCTTTCCATATACTCAATCATGGCGTGAAATACAAGATTGAGAAAATCAAAGATTTGCCAAGCTGGAAATATCCCCAGGAGATTATTGAACAAATCCAGAATGACAATCTCATTGAAAATCTGGATAAACTCATGTGGAACTGCCACACAGAACTATTCAGAGACAAAGGAGGTTCGATTCTTTATCATTTTCGATTAAATTCGGATTATCCTTTCATACATCCTCTTATCTGGAAGGAAGATGATTTCCCTGATCAATTCAAGACGTTATTATGGTACTTAACCAACAAGTACTTAATAGCTATTGAAGTTCCAACCAAAAGATTCATTGCCAATCTCACCAGGATATTCTTACTCGGTAAAAATGTTGAAAGAGAAAGTGATCAAAATCTCCTAGACTTTGTCAATTGGTTCTATCCTCCTATTCACTGGAAACATCTCTTAGAAAAAGAACTGAGAACCATGACACCAAATCCCGAAGTCCATGCCATTTTGTTTTTCCGACATCCATGGCATTTTTTCAGAAATAATGAAAACATAATTAATGCCCCACAGGATATAGGAACTACATCCTACAAACCTCACTTGGACAACAAAGAAGCTCAAATTCACAAATCTTATCTAAGACCTGTTGGATGTTGTGAACACCAGTACCGAGAACTTCAGAGAATTCTCTGTCAAGAAAACAAAACCATTCCTGAAGATGTCTGGAACTATAATGTACCCACTGCATAGGATCATTATGACCTAGCACAAGAAACTAAACAAGCACTAAGAGATTTCAGACAAGCTATGTCATCCCAGGAGCATGAAATGACAAATGCAGACATTGTCCAATCGACTTAGGACCCCTATGCTAGATGGGGAGGTCCTATTTCCCAAGACTCCTATGATCAAGGACCTTTGTCCTTATCCCAAAGCATGAACACATCCTTCTATGTATAACCATCCAATTGGCCTCGGCCAAGCATTCCTACCGACACTACAAGAGAAGATACTACAAACTGGAACCAAGAAGAAGCATCACACTTGGCATATGAAGAGGCATCCTCATCACACCATCTAAATCAGATTCTCTCACCAAAAGATCTTGAAGCTCTTGAACAAAAATATGAAGAACATCTTTTTGCCACAAGGCACAGCTCAGATGACTCAGATTATGACTACAATGCTCATGACGGACGAGATCGCCGAAAAGCCGATGTTCGTACAAATTTACCGTAGCAAGTTACTGTTCACTTTTATTGTAGCACTAGGCTAGGGAAGGTACTGTTCATAGTACAGTTACTGTTCATAGTGTGCGAATAATTCCCTCTCGAAAGTTTCCGATGCCTTTGTCTTGCTCAATTTTGTATCATTATCAAATGACTATTTTTGTTCAGAAATTAATTTGGAAAATAGAAATAGAAAAATCAATTTATAGTCAGAAATTGATTTTTGGAATAGAATGGTTATCATTCATGGCCTTAATATCTTCTAACATTGAGCAAATGGAAGGCTACATGCCTTTTTTACTAACCATCTTTTTGCCAAAAACTTGATAATGAATGGTACTAGGGTAAGGCCATTTTTCCAGTCTATAAGGCTGGGCACGCAGATTTAATTTTCACTCCACGCCATCTGGACAGTCTATGATTGTAATATTGCACTAAATTGAGCATGTGTGTAGCTTACACCATCATTTTAATATCTACATATGCATGCAACTCGGGACTAAATCATGAATGACAGCTTCGAAAATACTAACACTACTGACATTCGAAAGTGACATGAAATCGAAACGAACGAGCGCGTGCACGAGGGAGGGCACTCTGATGACCTAAGCTTCTGGATAAGCCCTTCTCATATTTTGTCGAGAGAGAGAGAGAGAGAGAGAGAGAGAGAGAGAGGAGAGCACGCCTCACTTTGAATATCTAGAAAGAATCGACATCGACTCGTGACCAATCCGCATCGTCTTCGGCTGCGGCGGCCTTATTTATACCAGTTAAACGTCTCATGTGACGTCGAGAGGAGGACCACACGACCCCGATGCTGAGCAAGTCTGATGAGATCGTGCGGGAGGCTCAACACGCCAATACAAGATCAAAGCAACGCCTCCTAATACGTCCAAGCCCCCGGATCTCGATCCTCATTTAGGCTAAGCCTAGCTGATTACGTCGACGAGATTCCTTGTTTCTTCTTGATGCGTGGTATGAAAACGATTATTAATCAAACTTTCTTGCATAACTTGAACCACCACTTCGTTATTGGAGAATGTATTTTTGGTATGTATATAGAAATATGTCGCAATAAGAATTCAATTATATGATCATTTATAGATTGTAAATTTAAGGAGTATTTCGATTTTAAGCTTGAATCTAAAAGTTTCATATAATGTGAATGCCTTCTGTTAAGATGTACGAGAACAATACTATATAGCAAAATGCTCGAAATCATATCAAATATAGTTAAGGTAGTCGTCAACTAATTCAAGAAATATAATTTACTTTAAAAATTATACATAATCTTTTTATCGTCTTACTATCATTATGTTTCTTTTCTTAAACTGATTTACATCTCTAAACAATTTTGTCCCCAGAAGTGCATCTCTTATCTTCTCCACACACCATTACAACCTTTTCTTTTTATTTTTCTATCACAAACATATATATACACATTCCCAAATACATAATTAATCACTTGGCTTTTCAATTCTAATGCACAAACAATAAGGCCTGCACATCTCATGTTATAAAATAACATCAAATGTTCTAATTTCTTTTATGCATAGGATCACCAAAATTTGATTGATCAAACATCTTGACTTAGAAATCAAGCTCCTCTAATTTTTACATTTATATATTGACATTTCATATTAATGCCCAAAAAAATGAGAGAGAGAGAGAGAATTCAAAGCGGACTACAATCGAAAAAAAAAAACCCAACTCGTCGTCCTCTTTTGCTCTCTCTCTCTCTCTCTCTCTCTCTCTCTCTCTCTCTCTCTCCACTTTCTTCTTCCTTCTTCGCACAACCGATGGCGTCGATCGGACTTCAGAAGCTACTCCAAGCCGGCACCAAGATCGTCGCCATCAACCGCAACTACGCCACCCACGCCCAGGACTGGGACCCGCCTAGACTACCTGGAACCGGACCAGAACCGCCCGAAACCGATGATTCTTAAGGGAATTGATCCGGTTCCCGGTTCCAATTTATGGGAACTAGTGGTACCGGTCCGGTTCCCGGTTCCATGGGCATATCCACCCGCCCACCCAGACCAGATTGATTATTGTTGGAAATTTTTTTTTTTTTTTGGTTATTGTTGGAAATTAATCCAAAGAAAACAACACAATCAAAACATCAATGTAAAGAAGACGATAACAGTTATATAATATCCTTCTTTTTATGTAAACTTACAAATGTTGGAGAATAATAAAATAAGATATCACTGAAAAAATAACATAAAATTGGAGGTGATATACGGATATCCGAATCTCCTTAAGGCGATTAGTTCCTACTAATGGTGCTCCGCAAATTCACGAACTATGCCTCCCAATAGACAACACCTCGAACCTGTTTGGATTAGCAGTATGCAAACAGGGCTCAGTCAAACCGTTCAATTGAACCAGCATACTCAGAAAAATCAGAAGAGTAGGAAAGTATATCAAAGCCTTTTGGAATCGAGTAGGAAAAATCAAAACCAAAACCTCTATTGAAGCTCTACGCTCCCATCTATTTATAGAGATTTTTAGTTTATGTACAGAAGAGATACATGAATTAAATAGACGCATGTATTCACGAAATTCATGAATTAAGAGATACGTGAATCCAAGAAATTCATGAATCCAGAGACACGTGAATTCAAGAGATTCGTAAATTCAATGAATACATGAACTAAAAGATACATGAATCTAGGAAATTCATGAATTCAATAGATATGTGAACATATAAGTTTAGAAAATTCATGAATCCAAAAGAGATACGTGAACAGAAAATACGTATATTAATTTATTGGCTATCACTGATCCATTAACCATAATTATAACCATAATTATAACAGTTATATTATAATAATATATTAATTTTAATATTAAAAAAATCGAAATTACTCTAGATAGGGAAATTGTTCAATGGATCCATAGAACCAGAGTCCATTTGCACATACCAACATGTATCTAAGCGCATGTGAGTACCTAAGGATAGCGAGGTAGATAAAGAGATAGCTCGAGGCTGGAGGATTGGCAATACGTGTGCAAAGAAAAGAAATTCCAAGGCTGTGTCTTCATTACTCTTTGTACAACCATAACATATCGTGAACAAATCTTTAACTTTGATCATATAGCTGTAGAATAGATTGAAGAAACTTTTAGGCATTTCCATCTTCCAACGATTGAGCAAACATAACATGTCAATTTTAACGGTAAGACATAACCAACATTGCAAAAGCTTCCTACTAGGTGGAATCAGCCACTACACACAATCCTCTCGCAGCATTCGGCTCTACATAACACCGCCCGACACGGTCCTTTTCGGTCCTTTCCAATAAAACAGTTTCGCAAGACTATTTAAGCAAGCAAAGGGCCCACGGACAATAAATTATAGTGCAAGCAGACATTTATCCCTTTCGACTTATGCCATTTTTATTGCAAAGGTTGAACCGGTTCTATGGATTCACCCGGGAACCGGATCGGACCGGCGGTCCGGTTCCCGGGTGGATCCATACAATTAGTGGGCGGTTCCCGGTTCCAATTTTTCGGAACCAGTTGTTAGCGGGCGGTTCCCGGTTCTAGGTCGGGAACCGCCCACTTGGACCATGCACACTCCTAATACTAACGTTGTCAATGGGAACTGTTGAATATAAATATCTTATCCGAAACATGCAAAGTCAGAATTCTCTAATCAGATCCGACCAAAACTCTTTCACTAGGGCGGCAAGAGGGAGGGCACTCTGATGACTTTAAGCTTATAGATAAGGTCCTTTTCATATTTTATTGAGAGAGAGAGAGAGAGAGAGAGAGAGGAGAGCACGCCTAACTTTGAACAGCTAGAAAGATTTGACATTCACTCGTGACCAATTCGCATCGCCTTCGGCTGCGGCGGCCTTACACTCAGAGACAGTATGCCGTCCTTATCTATACAAGTTATGACAGGTGAACGTCTCATGTGACGTCGAGAGGATGACCCCCCGACCCCAATGCTGAGCAAGTCTGATGAGATCGTGCGGGCGGCTCGACACTCCAATACAAGGTCAAAGCAACGCCTCCTGATCCGTCCAAACCCCCGAATCTCGATCCTCGTTTAGGCTAAGCCTAGCTGATTACGTCGACGAGATTCGTTGTTTCGTCTTGATGCGTGGTATGAAAACGATTATTAGTCAAACTTTCTTGCGTAACTTGAACCAGTTCGTTATTGGAGAATGTGTTTTTGGTATGTACATAGAAATATGTCGCAATAAGAATTCAATTATATGAGCGTTTATAGATTGCAAATTTAAGGAGTATTTCGATTTTAAGCTTGAATCTAAAAGTTTCAATGTAAATGCCTTTTGTTAAGATGTATGATAACAATACTATATAGCGAAATGCTCGAAATCATATCAAATATAATTAAGGCAGTCGTCAACTAATTCAAGAAATATAATTTACTTTAAAAATTATACATAATTTTTTTATCGTCTTACTAACATTATGTTTCTTTTCTTAAACTAATTTACGACAATTTGTCCCCGTAAGTGCATCTCTTATCTTCTCCGCACACTATTACAACCTTTTCTTTTTCTTTTTCTATCACAAACACACACACATATATATATATATACACACACCCAAATACATAATTAATCACTTAGCTTTTCAATTCTAATGCACAAACAATAAGGCCTGCAGATCTCATGTTATAAAATAACATCAAATGTTCTAATTTCTTTTATGCAATAGGATCGCTAAAATTTGAATGATAAAAAATTTTGACTTAGAAATCAAGCTCCTCAAATTTTTACATTTATATATTGACATTTCACATCAATGCCCAAAAAACTGAAAAGAGAGAGAGAGAGAGAGAATTTGAAGCAGACTACAATTGAAAAAAAAACCCAACTCTGTCGTCCTCTTCTGCGCACTCTCTCTCTCTCTCTCTCTCTCTCTCTCTGTGTCACTCTCGATCCACTTTCTTCTTCCTTCTTCGCACAGCCGATGGCGTCGACCGGACTTCAGAAGCTGCTCCAGGCCGGCACCAAGATCGTCGCCGTCGGCCGCAACTACGCCGCCCACGCCCAGGAACTCGGCAACGCCGTTCCCAAGGTACTCTCTCTCTCTCTCTCTCTTCCTTGGTCGATTTCTAGAGATCGCCGCGACCGAGTGCCTGAAGCCGATCCGCGCGCGCGGTGTGGTGTCCCGTGACCCTAGGAGCCCGTGCTGTTCCTGAAGCCGACGTCGTCGTACTTGGAAAACGGAGGGACGATCGAGGTGCCGCCGCCGCTGCTGTCGCTCGACCACGAGGTGGAGCTCGCGGTCGTGATCGGGCGGAAGGCCCGGGACGTGCCCGAGCCGGCAGCCATGGACTACGTCGGAGGTACTTCGGTTCCCGCGATTGCTCCGTGCGCTTGATGAAATTTTTGCTGCTGTCGTTTTGTAGTGGCGTTCGCGTCGCGATTCGTGAGGCCTTCGGACGTTTTGGATTCTTTTATGTGGAATGAGTTTGTTCAGCATTGGACGGGCTCGAAATAGTTATGGTAGGATGATTTGTGTCTGGATCGTGATACGACTTTATTGGAGATGGGGGGGTGATTGTGAAGCTGAATAGGGGAATTCGGCGACTTGTTTCGGAGGATGATTCTGAACTGTGTAGTATGTTAGTCATCATGGACATGAATATGTGTACCTTTTTATCTTCTGTTGAACCGGTGCGCTAGCTTTTTATCGTTGTTGAATTGGTAATCCTGGTCGCGAGAAAGTTATGCAATGTCGTCTTGTCGACTAACTGAAACTGTATGTTAGTCTCGTCTCGAATTCCCATTAATGCTTTTCCCCATTGTTATTGGTGGTCACGAACGCATTCCTAGGATAAATAATTGACTTGCTCATGGAGTTGGTCTATGCTTTTATTTTTACCTCCTCAAGTTCTAGTCATTTGGATTGTGTTTTGGGCAAGCAGCACAAACCTTTTCACAGTTATAGAAGAGTAGATGCGCATTATGATCCTGGGACGGTGCATGAAACGCGTTACATCGTGGCTGGTTGTGTGGATCTGTAATGGAGCTAGTTATCACCCAACTTTTATAAATTGTGGAGGTTCGGGATATTGAATGTGGTTGGCTTCGGATATCATGATGCTAAGTGCAGGGATCACAGAGTAACTAGAATGTGCAAACAATCAGTCATTGACTTTCTATTCCATCTTTTTCGTGATTTTGTTTCTCTGATCTGTGCGCTTTAAGTTTGATTGAAGATTTTTCAATATTTTGAGGTATTGAAGCTGGTATGCTCATGAATTGTAGGATATGCTCTTGGACTGGATATGACTGCTAGGGAGATCCAATCTAAAGCAAAGGTTTACTTCCTATTTCTTAAATCTTTTACAGATAGACCTTTCTCTTTGTTTACAAAATATATTACATGTTCAATTATCTTCTAGCTGTATCTTTTGGTTCAGAAAAGTTGCTGTTAAAGATGGGGTGGCTGGTAGTTTTCCAAAGAAACTTCATTATTTGCCAAATCCTAGTGGTTATAATTTGAGTCAGTCCTTTCCTTTGGTAACATGTCCTCGCAATAAACCCAGGAAAATTCTTAATAAGCTGATTAGCTCAGCACATTAAACGTGATTATTGCTTGGAACTTATTTGTGCTACGATACTGTGGACATCAACTGAGACCAACCTGCTTTTGTTATCTTTTCAGCTCCTTTTTTTTATATTATTTTCCTCATTTTTCTGTGGATCTAAAAAAATTTCTCATTGAGGATCCGTACGACTCTAAATAAAATTGATTTTGTCTTTTCCCAATTGTTCTTGTTGGTAGTCTGCAGGTCTTCCATGGACAGTAGCAAAAGGCCAAGATACTTTCACACCAATTAGCTCTGTGGTGAGTGAAATGCTATTGCTTAATTTCTTTTTATCAGATTCAACATTGAGGTAAGGCAGAAGGATAAATTCCAGATGATGGGTTGCTGGGATGAATGATAGGTTTTGCTAGATGATGTCAGTGTAGATTGTCTGATGAATTCAATGGAAACGCACTCTGACTTGAGATTAGCCAGCCAGTGGGCTTGGAAGAAGATTACCTTAGGAACCGAGTTCTGTGGATTGCTTACCATGGATTTTCAAGTATCTGACTTTAGTTTGAGTGTTTTCTCTTTTGGCAGTTTTCTGATTTTGCCTATTGTTTTGATTGCAAAACTCTTCTCAGCTGGACAAATCTTTGGTCCCAGACCCTGACAACTTGGAATTGTGGCTCAAGGTGTCAAATTCTCAGTCTTACATTCACATAATAGTGATTGCTTGATTATCTTCTCTGCAGACTGATCTTAAGTCTGATCATTCGCTCTAACTACAGGTGGATGATGAAATAAGGCAGAAGGGTTCAACCAAGGACATGATTTTTAAGCTTCCGTATCTTATTAGCCACATTAGCTCTATAATGACCCTTTTTGAGGGAGATGTAATACTGACAGGTACTTGCTTCAATCTTTTGTATCACTTTTTGGTGCATTTCACTGGTCAGATGTTTTCTTGCTGCTATGTTATTTTGCTGTTTATTAGCATGTTATCAGTAGTATAACCCAACAAAAAAACCAAGTTTTCAAAGTTTCTCAACTCCCTTTCCCCAGACTTCCCTTAGATTCAGAAGTAACTTTTTCTGTCTAATGATGTTTTGTTTCTTTTTTGGCATATGGTCCCTTGGACTTGACTGTGCAGGCACTCCTCAAGGTGTTGGCCCTGTTAAAGTAGGTCAAAAGATTACTGCTGGCATAACAGGCCTAATCGACATTCACTTCAATGTTGAGCAATGTCAAAGACCAAGAAGTTAATGAACTAAGAATTCCAAATGATTGCAAAATCTTGCATGCTGTAGTGTAGTTCTGGCAGAATATTAATAAGGACATTCAACTAAACTCTCCAATTTAGAACTTTCAACGCAGCAATTAGATAAGAGAGCAGTGATGCTTCTTTCTGCAAGTTCAATTGGAGTTGGTGTTTGAAAGATGAGACTGTTGTATTCTTTTGCACATCCACATGCAAAGCAATACACTTGCTCAAAACAGCTCAAACTCAGCCTACCATTTTTATATCTATCTGTTCTTTTAGAACGCAGACAATCTCGTTCCAGTTATGGCTTAAAATGCCTGTGGCGTGCCCATTAGTTGCGTTGATTTAAATCGTGTTAGAAAGCTTCCAGGTATTGTCACTGCTTACAATATACAAATTGTCTGTTGAGGGAGAAAGGACTTGGGAGAGCTAAGGATGATATAAGCAAGTGGTGTAGAGAAAGACTTTTCTTTTTTAATGTGTACATGTACATGGACGACTAACTTGATGAGGCCTTCGATCGTATACATGATGGATCAGGAAGCGACTTAAAGCTTTTCACAAGTCACTTGATTGGTTTTCTTTTTGCTGTCGAAAGTCATTAAACTTTTTGAGGCATAGGTTCCACCTTTGAAAACATTTTGTTATTTGCATTTTGGGGATGAAATTTCTTTTAAGAGAGTAGAGCTCTATGCTATCGATATTCGGAAAAATGGAAATCCTATAACTTTGTCAAGTCAATAATATTCCCTCATAGCTAATATCCTAAACAGTGATGACAGACAATGTATTAACTGCGTAAGCATTACGTCCCAAAGATGAGAAGTCCATCTTTTTCAGTGCCGCACCAACCGCTCGCTCTTTAATTCAACTCGGGTCACGTCGTGATCAGCCATCGGTCTCTCTTATGCATCGCAGCACTTCACCTAGTGCCAGAAGAAATTGTAAAGCAGGATCAAGTTAAGTACTTTTTTGGTTGCTTTTGATGCTCTAGCGATACTTGGACCGATGACATTGGATGATTTATAGATGAATATATACTTCACTAAGTTCAGATGGTGCAATCTTGTCTTTGCGTCGCTTTCATCAGCATCATAAGGAAGAAACTTCCCCAGGTATCTCGCCGTCAATCCCTCATCAAAAGTCTTCTTTCTTGTGCTGCTTTGCTTTGATCTTTTTGGACATTACTTAGGACTCCTTTGTGTCAATTGTAAGATTGATAAAAAATTGATTAAGAGAATAATTGTTGAAAAAGTTTTAAATCTATTGTACAACAGCTAATTTAGTCATAAACCTTTTAATCATGTCAATTTAGATCTAAACCTATTGTATGATAACCAATTTAGTACTAAATCTTTTGTCAATTTGCTAAAATAGTCATAAACATTCTAATGATTTAGCAATGTAGACTTCTAGGTTATTTTGGTTGGAAGTCGCCGAAGGACTACATTAGAAAATCATGAAATGTTTAAAACTAAATTGACATTATTGAAAAGTTTAGAACTGAATTGACTACTATATAATAGGGTTAGGATCGAATTGACACAATTGAAAAATTTAGGATTGAATTATCAACCATACAATATGTAAATGATTTTTTGGACAATTTTCCCCTTGATTAAGTGAACACGGTGGCTTGAAGTGTGGTCGATGAGACTCTCTTTAGTGAACTTTGATGAGCAATTGAGCAGAGTGCCAAAATTTGAACCTAACTAGACTTCATCGCTTCTTCTCTCGACCGTCGGATCGGGTTCTTCGTTCGGTTAAATTGTATGTGACGGAGCTTGCGGAGGGTCCATCTCTCAACTTACTAGACATATCTTAGCGTTATATACGTTATTGCACGCACTACACCTTAGCAAGCTTAGGTGGTTAAGGGAGTGAAGTGGAGAAAGCGAATGTTTTAAAATATGTTAATTTATTTTTATCACTTTTTTTTTTTAAACTTTCCTATTTTATAATGTAGGGGTACTTAGGAAGGGCCCGAATAAGTGACACTAATTTCAGTTTTCTCTAAAGACATATGTACACTTCACCGCTAGTAGTTCACGTTTTGGGGAATCCATTGATCGAAATCAACAAACAGCGGCAATCTAACTCGCATGAATTGACTCTATTTTCTTATAGGCCAAGAAAGAGACAATCGACCTTATTTTCCATATATTATAGAGATGACATCGTTGCGTTAACCCAACATAATATACGACATTCGATTCAATGACGAGTGTTATGACACAGTAAATTGAGACAGGCGATGGTAATGAATGCAGGGACCAAGACACTGGACTCGAGAGCCGTCGACGAGGCGGAGTTGCTCGGTGAGGTCGGAGTGGCTGTTGACGATCCAACGGTGATGGACAGCTTCTGGCCGAGGTTGCAGTGTGAATCAACGGTGCATATGTAATGGTTAGACCCGCCCTTCAAAAGCTGGATGTCCACCGGACCGTCCAGAACGGATACGACCTGGGTGCAGTTGTCGTACTCGGCCTTTGATACTTCGGCCACATTGTGCGTCCCCGTCCAATTGAAAACTGAAATCAATATGCTCATTTCATTAACGATGCGACGCACAAAATCGATACCACTGTAGAAATTACACAATAAGTCATGATTGGAACTCCATTCATTCTCACATATACATGCAAATCGCTTCAATAACTGCCCGACAAATTTACAATGAAATAGAAAACCTTGTATATGTAAGAGGAGTAGGAAAAATACAAAGGAAAAAGAACAAGGTAGAACGAGGGGTTTATACACAGCTTGTCGCCAACCATGAAAGTCTTGGAGGCAGCCCAAGACTGGTAATAGGATACGTTGGAGGGGACGGTCCACCCCAATCCATCTCCGACCATGTATGTCGCTGCCGCCACCATGTCGACCTCTATGAATCCTGCCGCGATCATTGTGATCAACCATGCCGTCAAATTCATGCAAGTTACCATCTTCATGTGCTCCTTCAGGTCGCCCTCTGCTATTCAGCTCTCCTTTTAGTCGAGCCTGCTTCTGCTTCTTCCGATCGCAATGCGTGCGGATCCTTATAGTGATTAAGTTTTTATAGGAGGGAGAGAGGAGAGAGAGAGAGAGAGAGAGAGAGAGAAGGAGATATTATTGTTAAATATCCTTTTGCCGAACCACATTAACAATGTAATAAAGAAACACTCAGATCTATGGGCCTAGGAGCTGTGTTCAATTCATAGTCTGTATAATCTCGATTGATTTTCCGTCAATTTTGTTGATTTTTCTTGTTGGTATAGGTGATATCTCAATCATCCGTACTCTACCATGCACCATTAATACATTAACCTGAGATATGATTAATTATGTCGTTTTTGAATTACTCGTTTTTTTTTTAAAAGGAACGTCTTTTTAATCTTTTACTATGTATGAGAGGTGTCTATTACTCGATTCCTGATGCAGTAACTTTCGTTAAGGTTATGTTTTTTGTCCGATCTTGATCAAAGGAAATTTTCTCAAATCAAAACGTGGGTAAATCAGTGACATGTATCAATTACTCTTATCTCTTTCGCCCATAGTCCGGAGGCGGATACGCCTCTGATGTTGGTGATGGTCAGATGAGCGGGCAGTGAGCACAGCAGAGGGACAGCGGCGGTAGGGGAGTAAAGGGGTATAGACCCATCAGTTCATGTAACTTCATTTGTAGTATCATTTCCAAAATCTTTATGAATAGGCTCAAACGTTCTTTTCCTGGATCCATATCTCCTTTCCAGAATGCATTCCTTGAAGGTAGACTCACACAAGATAAAATTATCGTGGCCCATGAAGCATTCCATCATATGAAGTTGAGGGAAAAAAAGGAAAGATGGATGGTGAGGTAGGAAACTTGATAAGAAGAAATCATATAATCTGTGTGGAAAGGGGTTTTCCTTGAATATGCAATGCTTAAAATGGTTTTTGAGAGAAGATGGGTGAGTTGTTTCATGTCTTGTGTAACATCTGTGGCTTGTGAACTATTACTTAATGGCAAAAGATCTGGAAAAATATATCCTTTCATAGGAATACGCCTTTATCTCCCTATTTGTTCTTATTTGTAGCTGATGTCTTGTCCCATTTGTTATTCAATGCAGGAAGGTCAAATCCAACGTACCAAACTGAAGGAGGAATGCCGTGTTGTGGGAAGATCTAAATATGAGGCACTGGGATATGCGAAAGGAAAAAGCTTCCGGGCTGGAAATCTCTCTTGTTATCTCAAGCTGGGAGAGAAATGCTCATGAAAACAGTGGCAAATGCAGTCCCCACTTGCTCAATGCCTTGCTTTGACTTTCTTAAGAAGTGGTGTCAGCAAGTGGATGCTGCTGGGTCTAAATTTTGGCGCGGGCAACAGAAAAGTGGGGGAACAGAGCAGTGGAGAAGTTGGGGAAGCTTGACCGTAGCTAAATCGGAAAGGGGCATGGGTTTCAGAGTCTCTCTCAGTTCAACCTAGCTCTCCTTGCCAAGCTTGCCTGGAGGATACAAACTAATCCTTCAGAATTCTAAGTTGGGACGCTCAGCGGACTTTACTTTCCTAATTGCAGCTTCATGGAGACAAGAAAAAAGGGAGGATGTCTTGGGGAGTAGAATCTTGAAAGGCAAGGAACTGATCAAACGAGGAGCTCCATGGAAGATGGCCAATGGAAAATCTGTAAGCATGTAAAGACAGGCGGGTGAATTCTAGTAGGGATTACAAGGTGCATCCAATCAACACTGAGCTAGTGGGTAAAAGCCTGGAATTTTGAAGTTCTCATTGAAAATGAAACAAATCCTGGAACACCAAACCTATAACAGGGTAGATCTAGATACATCGAGAGGAACAGGCCATGGTGCACGAAACTCACTTTAGCCGGGGGAGAAACGAAGATGAAGAGTGATCTGGCCCTGGAATAGAAGTGGAGCTTTCTTAGTTAAATCTGCATACCGCTTTGCAATGTAACAGAAGAAAAAAGCAGATGACAAAAACCCATGTCTTCAATTTGCCACACTGTGATCAGTGAGGTATAGAAACTTGTGTGAAATATTGACTGCCCCAGAAAGATGAGATTCTTTTTGGAGACTTTGCTGCAATGCTGTTGCTGCAGCTGATAACCTATGTAAAAGGAAGATTAAGGTAACCTCTGAGTTTGTGTTGTGTCATGAAGTGAAGACCACCGAGGATTTGCCATTTGGTACCTAGCTGTGAAAGATGTAGATGCGTTTGGTCTTGGACTTACTTAGCAGGGGGATTCACCGCCAATACTAGCTTGGCCATTGCCAAGATAACGATCTACTTCTTCACATCTGTCATGCAATGCCTGCAGTCATCGACAGACAGAAAAATCACGGTATACACTTCCTGGTATAACCTAAAGCCTTATGTATGACCGGTGGAGATAATTTTCGCTCCAGTACTGTATTAGGTAAACTTGAAGGAGAAGAGACATTAATTTGGGCTTTGTATGATTAAAGCGTGCTTGAGATTTGTACTGATTTGGTCATGCAATGGAAGTCAAAGAGAGAAAAATAAAAGGAGACGTTCCCTTCTTCTGCTTTTCTATTCATCATTGCATGGCATGAAATATTGACAAGCATGGTGACGAAATATTCTTTATTCTCAATAGAAGAAGGACAGGGAATGAGAACTCCAAGATCTCGATTCTCATCATCATTTCATCTTCCGCAACCGGTAAAAAGATGTAATAACCAAATTAATAGCAAAAAATTGACTCTGCAACGATCACGCAGAAGTAAGTAGAGCTACGGCCGCGGTCAAAATTACTGCAGAAACTCCAGTGACGCCAAGCGATGCTGCCGAGTTCCCTGGGGCGGGAGGAACCGCATCTCCAGCAGGAGATGCTGCCGTTGCCGAGGGAGCCGGGGTTGAAGATGGTGGAGCAGCCGTGCTGGAGGGCGGCAGGGTTGTGGCAGGCGATGGAGTCGCTGCTTTAGGTGGAGGACTTGAGGTGGAAGGTGCTGGGGTCATGGCGCCGGTCTGTGGAGAAGCCGCCGCGGATGACGGAGCGGAGGCAGAGGGCGGCCGAGTTGGAGCCGCGGTGGAGGACGTCGGGGTGGCAGCAGAGGGAGGAGTGGCTGCCTTGGGCGGCAGGACGGCTGAGGAGGATGACGGGGGAGTGCCGGAGGGGCTGGGGGCGGTGACGTTGATGGCAACCTTTTGGCCTAACGAGCAGTGGCCAGGGACGGTACAGATGAAGAAATGCTGGCCGGCGGTGGCGAGGGTGATCCTCGCCGGCGGGACGGTGGAGATGGAGAGGGTGTTGGTGCCGTCGCATGAGCTGAAAGCCGTCTCCGTCACTTCAGCCACGTCGTGCGCTCCGTCGTTGAAGTTGAAGACTGCATGGAGATGACAAAATCGTCATTTGGACCTAAGAATTAGTATGCCAAGAGTTGTTCGTTAAAAATTAAAAATGTTTTTTGTGAAATTAAACAAAGGAAATAGTACTTTTATTAGAAAATTAGAGCATACTACGTCCGCATGTGAAGTAAATTTCACTCAAGTGGCCTTATTTCAAATAATGGATAGAAATGATACTAAAATTAATGATAGATAAGATTATTTGTATGAATTTTTCTTATTATACTCTTGATGTTTATGCTAACTTTTTTGCCGCGAAAATAGACATCAATGCATTTTTTGTTTCTCAAATTTTCGTGCAATTGTACAATCAAATCAAAATTTGATTATGACTCCGTTTCTTTTGCGAAAAACAAATAATTTAAAAACTATTTATCTAAAAATAATCACTTATAAAAGTTCGACATTCATGACTCTTGCGTATGGGATGTACAAAATTTGGAATCCAACGTACTTATACGGCGCTATGACATTTCAAAGTGAAATGTCGCTTAGTGTAGTTCTCTACCAAATTTACACTAAAATGTCTGGTCTCAACTTACCTAAAATGTCTCCAACCTCGAAGATCTGACTGTTAGCCCAAGCTTCATAAGCGGCCGCGCCTCCCGCAGGTATAGTCCACCCCATTGCATCTCCAACCGTGTAAGTCACCACCCCTTTCGGATGCTCCAGCGGCGGCGCAGGCACCTGTGCAGCAGATCCCGACAGAAGAGCCGCCATCACCACTGCTGCCGCCGCGAAAATAACACTACCCAAACGCCTCGCCATCGCCCTCTCTGTGTTCTCGAGAAACGTCAGGTCGCCCCTGCTCTTCTCTCTATCTCCTCCTGCTCACGAAAATCTTCGAATTCGAATCCCTCTTTTGCTCTTTTGCAGCTCCCGGGGCTTCCCTCTTTTATAGAACCATTTTGACAGGAACAAGGAAAGGTCAAAGCAGCTTTTGGAATCATCATTGCCGTCGCGCACTTGCGTTGACTCCTTAATGATTATTCTTTAATGACATGGGGGCTTTTCATCAAATCAAACTGTCGACGGTGCTTTGAGGTTTAAAGGTTTATAAATTTTCGCACGGCATAGTCATTTTTTAAATGTTAATGCTCCATGGCAATGAACAATCAATTTAATCCTCAAGAGAACCCACTCAGCGAATGCTTTTTGACTTTTGTGGGGAGGTCGATTTGCTACGTGAAGCGCAATACGAGGGTGTGCACAAAGAGTTTTTTCGAACTTTCAATCTGTATTTAGACAGCACAAGAAAAAGTCTAAGCCCCCATTGGAATATAGGAAAAAGAAAGAAAACGAGAGCGTGGAAGCACGTTAGGAATTTGATGAGACGGGTCCGAGGATCATCCGGACGTGGGGGCTTTTCACAAGGGTAAATTGGTTGATTTTTCCGGAAAAAAAAAATCAGGTGTAGGTCAAAAAAGGAATAGAGCTGATAAATACCGCTTAAAATCCTTAAATCAGTACGCCCACACTATTTTTATTTCGCATTAATTTTTCGCATCACGAAGAAACCTATATAGCCAAGCATCATTTGCTCCAAATTAATGTTTGTGTTATAATAAATTTCAAGTTGGTATATTTGTGTCATATTTATTTCAAGCTAATTTTCACGTTACAAAATTGGACAAAAGTTAACAAGAATAGCACTTTGAGATTTTTCTAGCATGTGAATTAGTATATATATCTAGAGAGAGAGAGAGAGAGAGAGGATGGGAGTACCGAGTATGGTTTGAGATTTTCTACAACACAAAAATGAGTTTGGGATAAATGGGGCGTGAGTGTACTAATTTAAAATTTCTCGTGATGCAAAAATTAATTTGAGTAAATATAGCACAGGTATACCAGTTTAAAATTTCGCGTGACACGGAAGTTAATTTGAGTAAATATAACACAAGTGCATTGATTTGGTATCTTTTGTGGCGTTGACTATAACAAAATTTTGTGATTTTTTTTAGGTCAACATCACAAACCTTTGTTGATTATCATCAAGTCGTGATAATTTGTGTCATGGCATCAAGTAGATCGGTTAAACGGGCAAATCGAGTCCGGTTTGGGTTGGATTGAAAATGGTTCAACTTAAATAGACACATCTAACTCGTTTTGATCTAGTACTATGTAATGCAAAACTAATGACTTATACCTGACCCACCTCAACTCATATTACTAAAACACTTCTATGTCTAATTCAATCTAGGAAAACTTATGTGTAAAGTGACTAAGCGCAAGATTGAGTAAGAGCAAGAAAAATGATAAGAGAGTCATAAAACCTGGGTTAGGTATGAGTAAATCATGAAATCATTTACGACTCATTTGCTACTCAAATCTTTTGGATACCCTTGAATTAGAGATGCCAGTTAGCCTGCTAAACCCATTTGACTTGACGGGCTGGCAAGTCACGAGGCCCATATGGGATTGGGCTGGCCCAAGATCTTGGGTATGTCTTTGTTGTTGAATAAACTTATCTGGCAAAACAATTATCCTTAAAGGTGTGTTCATTTCATGAAAAATGAGTTATTTGGAAAATATTTTTCAAAAAGTATACTTGTATCACTTACAAAAATAAATGAATAGAGATTTTTTCATCATTCGTGAAAATATTGACATAGATTGTTATTAATGATACATTTTCTATTTTGATGCACTACAAAAATCTTACTCACCGCAAAAATCCTACAGATCTACTAGCTGGAATAACATATGTCTTGATCCATGAATGGTGGGAGTCTTATTGTTTGATGGAAATTTCCGAAATATATGTGTAATTTCATGTTATCAAATTCTATTATTTCGTTATATAGTATTATTAAAAGCAATAGTAAATTCGATTTCGATTTGAAGTAATACGTCCTCTCATCGTCATCTCTCTGCAACAAGTCAAACAGTGACATGAAACAACATCCAAATTCGAGATAACTACCTAATTAATCTAGCCACTGAAATTATGCTCTCATCTATGCGAGTTCCTCTCTACCTCCTTGGTAGCGCCCCTCTTTACAAACCCTAGATCTCCTTTGTTCTTCTGCAACCCCTTTTCCTTTCTCTTTTGTTTTACACTATGAAACCAAAGGTAGAAAAACCCAAAAAATGTTTTCTCTGATCTTGGTTATACAGAGCATTGCATTGTCTACTCGCCCAATAGAACAGTAGCTTCCCTGGTGAGTTAAGGCTGCTTCGACACTGGAGATCTCGCAAATGACGTCATAGAAAGGTCGGATTTCGACTTCATTTTCCTGAATGTTTGCCTGGGCTCATGGATGTTAGCAGATCTAAGTGGAATCTACGCTGTCTAGGCGTTGCCTCGTTTTTGGCTCCACCACTGGGTTTCTGGACTTGATGTCGCTGTGGATTGTGACTCTGGTTTTCTGGATCTGAGTGTATTTTTTGCTGCGCCTACCCGTTCTTCCAAAGGGTTTCAATGGTCGTCTCAGGTTGCTGTGGAAATCTGATATTATTAGAAATGGGTACTAACATACAGTAGTTTCTCTTGGAAGTAATGTCTCGAGCAGGAGTAGAAAGAATTGAACCACTGATATGTGTCTTGCAGTTTATGTAAACCTCACCTTTACTTCTTTGAATCTGTTCACTGATTTGTCTTATATCGAGCTCTCTTCAAGCCCCCTGCATCTCTGAATTTCTTTTTTGAAAACCTCCATCCCTACAGTAAGAGAGCATGGACAGTAAGGAAGAAAATGAGCTCAGCATTATGTAAAAGTCTCGGACATCTATGGTCTGAGGATGATGTGGTTGAAGTATGTTCTGAGGTATCTCCACAAAAAAGGGAAGAATGCAAACGTACTCTTATGGGTAAACTATACTCTAAGCCCAACGTGAATTATCCAGCTTTTATCTCTACAATGAAGAAAGCATGGAAAACTGAAGCTGTAACGTGTATACAAAAAGAACCAGGTCTCTTTAACTTTGTCTTTCAATCGGAAGAGGAAAAAGAGAGAGTTATGAAGACTGTACATTGGTCTTATGTTAGCAATTTGCTGCTCCTAAAACAGTGCAAGCCTGAAATCCCAGAACATTGCTATGATTTTTCCAGATCAGCATTTTGGGTGCGAATAGGAGGTATTCCCCCTGGTTGGAGGGTAGAAACAGTGTTCCACGATATGGGAAGAAAGCTAGGTAAGGTCCTAGAAATCCAACTAGATTCAACAGGGAATTTTTAGCAAAAAGGAGGAAGAGTAAGAGTGGAAATCGACCCGACTAATCCACTGAAATCAAGGGCTATCTTGGATATCGGTAATAAATGGCTGTGGGTGGAATTCAAATACGAGCGCTTACCTCATTATTGCTACTCCTGTGGAAGAATTGGCCACTATGCCACAGACTGTGCAGAAATTCTTTATGTGCAATCACCATGGGCAGTCAACAAAATAGGACCATATGGACCCTGGTTGAAAGCAGAAGCATGCGAGCACAGCCCTTATTGGGAAGCTTTTTATGGCAAAATAGAAGAATAACTTATAGTGGAAGAGACTATATCTATATCATCTTCCCTAACTAGTGGAAAGGAAATCACAGTTAGAGAGCAAGCCCCTGATATGCGAATTGCAGTCTGCAGCAAAAAGAGACCAGAAAGTTCTAATGAACGGGAGCCAATGGAAGAAATTGTAGCAAGTAAGAAGTAAACAAAAGATCATGGCAAACAGATAATATGCCCTGAATCTCCCAAACAGACTTCCCTAAAAGTTGGAAAAAGCAATAAAAAGAATATGAAGGTGCAGAAAGTAAAGAAGCAGAAGTGTGTACTTGAGCCAATTCCTCTTCTCATAGATGATACAGACCTTCTAGAGACTCCTGTTAAGTTGATCAAAGATGGAACAGAGTGGGCTTTGGTGGCTAGCCCTAATAAGCCACCAACAACGACATGAAAATCATTAGCTGGAATTGTCAGGGGCTGGCCTGACAATCCAGGAACTACGAGCTTTAATTGCTCTTGAAAGGCCCAGTTTAGTTTTTCTAATGGAAACAAAAAACAAAGCAACGATGGTGGAAAGGGTGTGCAAAAAACTACAATTCCAGCATTTATTCCTAGAGAATCCGACAGGCATAGCAGGGGGATTAGCTTTAATGTGGAATGAGGGAGTGACATTGCAGGTGAAAGACAGTTCCAAGCAGTTTATCAATGTGGAATGCACTGATCCAGATAGCAGACATATCATGCAGATAACATTTGTTCATGCCTCTACGAACTTTGGAGAGAGGTTGATATTATGGCAAAAATTGAAGACTCTTAAACCTCATAATTCTGTTCCTTGGATATGCATGGGAGATTTTAATGAGATATTATATGTATGGGAGAAGGTGGGGAAAAGAGAAGCTGATAATAATAGACTTGCAGCCTTCAGAGATATGTTAAATGAGTCATCTTTAATGGACATTGATAGTCATGGGTGTGCTTACACATGGGCAAATAACAGGGAAGGGGAGAATCTTGTCAAAAAACGACTAGACAGGGCGTTATGTTCTTTGGAATGGAGAATCACCTTTCATGAAGCAGAAATCCAAGCTCTTTCAGCTATCGGCTCAGATCACAGCCCTCTTGTCCTTCGACTATACCCTAGAAAAAAGAAAAGGAAAAGAGATTTCAAGATGGAGGCTTTCTGGACGGAACACGAAGAGTATCATGAATTTATTCATCAAACCTGGAGCCAAACAGCTTCTCAACAGGCCAATTTCTCAGAGAAACTAAAGGAGACTTCAAAAGGATTGATAAAGTGGAGCAAAGAGAAGTTTGCCAATGCACCTAGGAGGATAAAAGAGCTCACTCAGACTTTAACAAAAATAACCAATCAATCAGACCCGTCTACAAGCAGGAAGGAGGTTCAAAGTATTATACACCAAATAGACACACTGAGGAAACATGAAGAACAATTTTGGGGCATGAGGACACGTATAAAATGGCTGCAATGGGGTGATAAAAATACCCAATTCTTTCATGCAACAACTGTACAGAGGAGGCAGAGAAATAACATAACAATGCTGCAAATGGAAGACAACAGTTGGTGTCGTGATCCTATAGCACTCAGAAATCATATTCAATCATTTTACAAAAATTTATATAAAACAGAAGGGCTGAGAAACTACCAGCCTGTCCTTAACCAATGCCTTTCTCCTGTCGGTGAGAACATATATGAAGATCTGGTGGCTAACCCCACAATGGAGGAAGTTCATGCAGCAGTCTTTCAATTAGGAGCTTTAAAAGCTCCCGGCCCTGACGGTTTCAACGGGCTTTTCTATCAAAAATAATGGGAAATTCTAAAGCCTGACTTGTTCCACTTAGTGCAGAACTTTTTCAACACAGGTACTCCGGATCCTCTCCTTAATCAAACACATATTTCCTTGATTCCCAAAGTAAAAAATCCTGAGACAATTGGCCAATTCAGACCCATCAGTTTATACAATTTCAGTTATAAAATTATCTCAAAGATATTAGCAAACCGATTAAAGAAGTGGCTGCCAGATATTATAGAACCAGAGCAAAGCGCCTTTGTTCAAGGTAGACAGATACAGGACAACATCTTAATAGTGCAGGAAGTGTTGCATCAGCTGCGCATCACAAAGAGAAAGAAAAATATCAGGAAGTATTAAAACTCGACATGCGAAAGCATATGACAGAATTGAATGGGATTTTGTACGGGATTGTATGCTGAAAATGGGTTTCTGTGCCAAGTGGGTGTCCCTTATCATGCAATGCATATCAACGGTGACATTCAGTGTGAAGATTAATGGAGAACCCACCCCTTTTTTCAACCCCTCGAGAGGTCTCAAGCAAGGCGACCCCCTTTCGCCATATTTATTCATCTTAATCTCAAATGTATTAACATGGCTGATGAAAAAAGCAATTGCAGAAGGTAGCATCAAAGGCATACAGCTGAACAGGTTTTGTCCTAAGCTATCTCACTTACTTTTTGCCGACAATGTTATCTTTTTTGGATGGAACTTTAGTGGAATGTCGAGTTTGACACTTACACTTAACCAAAGTATTGCTATGCATCCGGACAAGCTGTCAATTTAAACAAGTCGGGGTATATTTTAGCAACAATTGTCCCTTACCACTAAGAAGAAACATGGCCCAAGAACCGAGAGTCCCCTGTTTTTGAAAAGACAGGCAAATATTTAGGTATTCCTACGGAATGGGGACAATCAAAGAAAGAACATTCGCATGGATATTAGCCAGAGTAAATTCAAAGCTTGAGGGCTGGAAAGAAAAACTACTTACCAAAGCGGGGAAGGAGGTTCGATCAAAAGTGTGGTGCGAGCCATACCAACTTATGCAATGTCCATCTTCAAGTTACCGGTGTCCATCGTCGTGCAATAAAAAGACGAATAGCATCATTTTGGTGGCGAAAGGAGATGCTCGGCGAGGGACGCATTGGAAAACGGGAAGTTTTGAAAACTCGAAAGGATGAAGGAGGGTTGGGGTTTAAAGATCGCTTACCTTTAATCGTGCAATGCTTGGTAAACAAGCATGGAGATTATCCAATTCTCCAACTGCCCTGTGGAGCAAAGTACTGAAAGGAGTATATTTTTCACATGGCGATCTCTGGACAACTCGTAAGGGCCAATGATCATCATGGGGCTGGCAGAGCTTGCTGCTTGGACGAGACACAATAGAAGCAGATATAAAATGGTCAGTGGGGGATGGAAAATCTATCAAAATAAGGGAAGACAAATGGTTAGCACAGGGAGTTATTGGGGGACAAGCAAATCACCAAGAACCTACTATGGTCTTAGGGTTGATCAAAGCAAACCCTCAAGCTTGGGATCAGCAAAACATTCAACAGCTTTTTGATGCAAATATAGCTAATGAGATCTTAGCGATCCCCTTGAGTCAAAACCCCAAACCATACACTTTAGTCTGGACAGGAAACAGTGCAGGGAAGTATTCAGTAAAGAGTGGATACAACAAAGCTTACCCATCAACTATAAGCACTAACCAAAACAAGGCATCCTGTTCTTTCAAGCCCCCAAGAACCCTATGGACTCAGATTTGGAGCCTCGCAGCACCCCCGAAAATTAGAACTTTCCTCTGGAGTCTCTGTCAGAATGCTATTCCCACGAGAGAAAATCTCTACAAAAGAAAAATCACAACCGACCCGTTATGCTCGCTGTGTTACTCGAGAATCGAAACCACAGAACATCTGTTTCTATTATGCAAATGGACTAAACAAATATGGGAGGACCACCGATTGCAGGGCGCAAATATCACACGACACATAAAGCGCTTTGATCAGTGGTTGATGGAGGTATTCGACTCACGAAGGGACCTACCTACACGGGCGTTCATCGACTTGGTTCTTTGGCAGATCTGGAAGGCCCGGAACAATTGGATTTTCAGAGCAAAGCGCCCAAAACCAGCGGATCTACTGGAGCTAGCACAAAACCAAAGCATCACTTTCAGCAGATGGAAGATGAAATCGAAAACAGAAACCCTAAATCGCAACTTACCGGTTCGCTGGAATCCACCGAACATAAGGGAGATGAAGATGAATGTTGATGCGTCATGGATTCCAGGTGAGTTTACTTGCTCTGTCGCCGGAATCGTACGCGATGCAGCTGGGCAAGTCGTTGAGGGCTTCGCCGCCGAATCTAGGGCTTCTTCGGCACCACAAGCGGAGGCCGAGTCTGTCTTGCACGGGATTTTCTACTTAAAAGAGATGCAGATGCGGCACGTGGAGAGATCCGAAAGTCAAGTAGTTTACTGGAAGTGCTAAAGTGACAGTTCCTTGGTCGTGGACTTCGTGATGGGCCGGGCCGAGCCCCCGTGGAACTTAAAAGAAATTGTCCAACAGTGTAGAGAAGAGTTATCCATATGCAAAAACACTACGGTGGTATACTGTCCTCACGAAGCAAATAGAGCAGCGGATTGGTTGGCCCGGAATCATAAAGCCAAGAAGCTTCCTCTAAATTGGTTGAAGATTCCCCCTTTACCCCTCTGAGAAATTTTATGTTCGGAATTTTATCCATCGTTGTCTTGTAAGACTCCTTAATCAAATGCATATTCTATTTACGAACAAAAAAAAAAAAAAAAATCGAGATAACTACCTCGTACCACTTGAATGGTCTCCGGCCAGATGGATTTCAGCCAAGTCAAACCAACTCAAAATTCTCCATAGAATCGCTAAAACCAAATCAATCACTACCTTATTCCGGAGAAGAAGCAATGAATTCATCCACTATATGTGATGTAACAGCATCTCACGATGTACCAACATCTCCACCTCTTGTATGAATTCATTTGAGGTTAGTCCTCCTATAGGAAAACGTCAAGGTGTCCCTTCATCACCATTTTTGTTCTTTTTTGCAGCTGATGTCCTGTCCATGAATTTCTCCCAAAATAATGAAGAGATAGCAAAATAAAAATCGATCAATTACACATTAATCAATATTCAATTGATTGGTCTGAGGTTATGACAACGTACGACCCGTTCTTTCACTTTACATAGATTCTCTTGAACCGCTAGGGCATTTCTACATGAACTGGTTCTTACACCACGATTTTGAATCAGAAGATTTCAAGAAATGGCAAATCGTATAGCATATGCCAGTGGTTTTGATATAAGTATTTGTGTCTTGAATCGACCGTGAGGGCTTCGCGATCTTGGAGTGCATTTCCGCGAGCCATGGGAAGTAAGCTTAGTCAATGCCGTGCAGGAAGGTCAGAACAAAGGCATTAAACTGAAGAAGGAATGCCCTCTGTTGTCCCATCTACTTTTTGCAGATAATTCACTCTTTTTTACTAAAGGCTGATGAGGATAATTGCAGATGTTTAAGAGGCCACGGTACACGAACTGACGAAAGTCATAGTAGCTGGGGGAGAAATGAAGTAGAGTGATCTGGCCCTGGAATAGAAGTATAGCTTTCTTCGTTAAATCTGCATACCACTTTGCAATGTAACAGAAGATGAAGCGGATGACAACAACCAAAAGTCTTCAAGCTGCTCCAGAGTGGTCAGTGAGGTATTGGAAACTTGTGTTGGAACATTGTCTGCCCCCAGAGATGAGATTCTCTTGTGGAAACTCTGCTGCAATGCTGTTGCTACAGCTGATAACCTAAGAAATTTGGCCTTCCGTTGCTTGTATTTGTGGGAATCAAGGAATGATTGTTTGTTTTTTCCTGGGAAAGTAGCAGATCATAACAAAAGTGCCCATTGGAAACATCTTCTTTGTTTGATTAATTGATTTCTGATGGAGATGAAGAAACTCTTTGAGATTTGGACTGCTTTGGTCATGCAATGAAGTGTTGTTTCATTTCCTGCTTTTCTTTTCATCGTTGCATGGCATATGACATTCAAAAGCATCGCGAGGAAACCTTCGTTATCTTCAATAGGAAGAGGATGGGGAATGAGAACTCCAAGATCACGATTCACATCATCATTTCATCTTCCGCAACCAGAAAAATGAAAATATGATGACCAAATTAATGACCAAAAAAATGACTCCGCCACAATCACGGAAAAGTGAACAGAGCTACGGCCGCTGTCAAAATTACTGCAGAAACGCCGGTGATGCTGAGTGATGCTGCCGAGTTCCCTGGGGCAGGAGGAACTGCATCTCCCGCGGGAGATGCCGCTACCGCTGAGGGAGCCGGCACTGAAGATGGTGGAGCAGCCGTGCTGGAGGGCAGCGGGGTGGCGGAGAGTGATGGAGTCGCTGCTTTAGGCAGAAGACTCACTGTGGAAGGTGTCGGAGTCACAGTGCCGCTCGGTGGAGAAACAGTTGAGGATGACGAAGTGGAGATGGTGTTGGTAATTTGTTTATAAAACAAATGAAGAGGTGTCTTGTACCATATCAAAAAGATGTGAGTGCGCACGTGGACGAGATTCGGTACTAACCAACGATCATTAATTTTATTTATTGAAAATTCGGATTTATTTATATAGAAATTAACTATAAAATCTTGTTGAAACAGTACGACTGTTCACGAAAAGTTACGATTATTTTTTATTTTTTATTTATTTAATTCCGAATTTTTATGTCTTTTCAACGTAACCTTTGCGACATACTTGTTCATGAAAGGTTGTCTTTGTTCTTTTTGCAACCTTTTGAAGAGTTGCCTCTATTCGAAAGAAAAATATAAATACGTTTGTTTTGAGATCAAACACAGATCTTCTTCCATTTTTTCATTTTCTTTCAAGAGAAACTACAGCCATTGTTTTTAATTGTTTCCCATGAGAGGCCCTGGAAAAATACTAGAATTGCTATCTAGTATTCTCATTTTGAGACTTTGTTGTATCCTGGAGGAAATTTGCCGGTGACCATTAGCAACTTTGTGGAGCAAATAAATCCTTAAAGAAAGTGATATCACGCCTCAAAATCCAACTCGAGTACTCTAAAGATCCGACTTCATTGTTCTACCCAATTCGAAACTATATTTTTTCAACAATTTTAAGGATTTATTTTTGCAACAATGGAGTTAGAGTCAAGCAAAGTCATGGTGGACCAACAACTGCAACATGGCTACGCTTCCAATGTCGCAAAGCGCAAGAGCGAAGTGCAGTTCCAGAATCAACCTTTGTGGCCAGGAATTCAGGACCAGGATTGTTATTTCATTAGGAACCCCACCGTTGGATCACGTAAATTGATGAAGTTGGAGGATAGCAGATTCTTGCTAAAATTGAAGGATACACACAGGTTTATTCCCCATTAATCTCTGAAAATCAGTTTGGATTAGAGAAGGAAGTCAGGCCGTGGGGCCTACTTCCCTCCAGTAATGATCAAGGTTGACGTGTCGCTCGTAACAAGCGATTTCTGCCGAGATGATAAGGATCTTTCTCCCATCGATCGCGTTCTCGTCGAAATCGGCTCTCGCGCTGCGTTCGCGGATTGCGTAAATGAAAAGATGGACCGGATGAGGCCTCTGTATGTCAGGCAGCAAAGCAGCCCCGGGACACCAGGGGGGTCGGCGATCGCCGCTTCACAGGCATATGCGGTCGGGCTCCACGTGGTCTGACGATGGGATTGGGAACCTGAACCCATTTGATGATCCCGCCGTTTGGCACATGTTTAAGGGACAAACATGGTAACGGGAACAAAGGTGCCGGTTCATCCCATGCGGGTTCCTCCTGGGTGAGCAATGACGGCGCAGAAGATTGCTTCTATCCACGACCAGAGGATTGGATCTATTTCTTGCCAAGGCTGCTCGCCAATTGGTCAGCGCCTCCACTTCCATACAATTGCAATTGTTCTCTTGTGATTATAGAAATCATTCATACTCATGGTGCGTTCGATCATTCTTCCAATAGAAAAGAAACTTTTCTTGATGATTATTCTGTGTGAGTAGTTCAAGTGTGGTCGAACACTATGACCAAGTTCTGTGTTTGATCATGCGCTGATGATGTTTGCCATTTGCTAATACTTTTTGTCACGATATCTCTAATGCTAGTTGGTTTTGTTTTTGACTTGAATTAAGTCATGTTAGTTATTTTCTCAGTCATTTCAATGATCAAATGCGTTTTCTAATTCATCATTTTCTTTGTCTTATGTTTTATGCCCCGTGGTTACTAATGGTGGTTATGGGTGAGATGATGCTGTTGGATCCAAGTCCTAAATGATGATTAGTACACGCATCGGCATAGGCCGATGAGGTAGACACGAAAATTTGTCGGTGGTGCGTGTCTAGCAAAATTGCCATGTGACGTGTACACTTACCGAGGGAAAGATACTATTTAGCAGATGGACTGGAGGCACCCTTTGAGTCTTTGGCTTGATTAAGCGAAGGAGACTTTGATTCTTTTTGCTCAAATTTCATTGAATTGAGGGAATCTATTTTTGATTTGTTTGGCAAAACGAGGAGAGAGATGATAACGCCAAATATGGGTTCGGAGGAACAATGACTAGAGGGTCATTGGGAATACGCTTTGGTAGCTATAGATCTCTACAACAACAAAAGCTGCTCCTCCAAAATGGTGGGTTGCAGATCCATCAAACCCCGCACTTTTATGCATAATAATCGGAGGCTGTGTCTAGAATCTTGGAAAGGCATATAATTTGCTACGCTCGGGTTCATGTCTCTTGCTTTTGGCGGGATGCTTATCACAGGTATGTTGTTCCTTTACATGATTCTCGGTGTAATTGTTGGTTACTTTGCTGTTCGACTTTCGAGGACCATCGCCTTGTGATCACAAGGGATGGGCGTTGGTCGCATAGAATGCCGCATGCTTCTTTCCTGGTGTAGCCCTATTGATCTTGTCCATTTTGATGTTCTCTTATGGGATTATCTCTTGCTAAATTTGCCATGGTAAAAGGAGATGTTAATTTCATGTTCCATCGTTTTCTCTACTAATTTGCCCTGAATTGGTTCTAATTGATAGAATCACGTTTTTTTTTTTTTTTTTTTGGCTCCTGCATTCGAGAAATTATAACCATCTTTTGGTTTTTTGTTCAAGCGTTCGCCCGTTTTGAGGTCAAAATTCGGATAGACTTTCTTGGTTTTGTTGTTGACGAATTTGAATGCACCCAATCAAAAGCTCTTGTTGGGATGATGAGTCATCCTTATTATGGGGCAATCTTTTGTTCAACCGTTGGCTTGTCTTGGTGACGCTGTTAAAAATAATAATAAAAATCATTTGCTCACTCTTCCTTTGGGGTTAATAAGGCAAGTAAAGTTGACTCATGTGGTTTTATGATGTCTATAGAAGTTAAGAGAGGCATCATAGTGGTTCCACTAGTTTTCTATAATTGGTATATTTGTTTCGTTGATCATAAAAAAAAAAAATTGATGTTGCATACTGACTTGGGCAACCATGGGGTGGTTGGGTTTGCTGAGTTTTCTCTTGCTTGAGTTCTTATGCCTTGTATCACTCATGGTACAAAGTCATAGGAACCCTCCACATTAGAGGTCTCATTTGTAATGTTCATTGGGAGTATAGTTATTGGCAACAATACTTCCCGCGTCGCGAGGTGCTTCGTTCCCAGTGGGAAAGGAGGAGTTGATTTGGAGTTCTTGGATGCCTATTGGAATATTCTTGAAGTGGGGGTATGTCCAAAAGAGGACTTTGGAACTTATGATTGGAATCATTGAGACTAAGAAGTATCTAGCTTTCATTTTCAAAATGAAAGATTAGGAGAAGTGGATACTATCTTAAGTATTAAAAAAATAAAAATAAAATAGTGGGGGTTATTTTTTAAGCCAAAGTGATGACATGGAAAAGATGTTAAATAAATTTAAACATCTTGGCTTCAAAGAAATGTGTACTCCATTTGATTCGGTATTAAATTAAATTATAATACTAGTAAAGCAGTAGCACAATTTAAATATGTTAGTGCTATAAGATCTTTAATGTATGTGATGCATTAAACTAGACTTGATTTTGTGCAAGTTGAGTAAGTATACTAGTAATCCAAATATAGAACATTTGAGAATTATTTTATTGTTCTATAATAATTCAGCTATATTAGAAAGATATACCGATGCTAGTTGGATTACAAGTGTGAGAGATAAACAATCCACTAATGGATTAATGTTCACATTACATGAATGTGTTGTTTCTTGGATGAGCAAGAAACAAATATACATAACTTACTCAATGATAGAATCTAAATTTGTTGCTTTAACAACAAATGGGAAAGAGGCTAATGACCTAGGAATTTGTTGTTGGATATCAAATATAGCCTAGTCCTACGCCTCCTATTTCTATCCATTGTGATAATCAGGCTACTTTGACAAAAGTTTATAGTAGCACCATTAATGGTAAGTCTAGACATATTAGTCTAAGACATAAGTATGTGAGACAATTGATTAAAAATGGTACCATAATAATTATCTACGTGAGGTCAAGTAACAATCTAGTTGATCCCTTGACAAAGGCTTTACCAAGAGACAAGGTAATAATGACCTCATAAGAAATGGGGCTGAAACCCTTTAATTAAAATCACCAGTAATGGTAACCCAACCTTTTTCTAGAATATCACTAGTTACAAGGTTTAATGGGTAAAAACAAGTTACTGAATGTGATTGTTTGATACTGATGTAGCCCTGATATGAGAAGTCAATATCGTCTGTTACGTTTTGTAGGTTGGATTGAATTCTTAATGAAGTATAGTACAAACTTGTAATGTGTTGATAGTAACAGAAACACATAGTAGATACTTCACCTATATGAGCTTAGAAGTGGTGCCGCTTCTTACGAAAGTTAGGGTTGCTTTCTAGAGAGCTCATGAAACAGGATCAAGCACAAGGCCATAATAGTGCGGAGTAATATAGAACTTCTCGCTGAAATAAGAGATTAGTGTATGTGCGGTATGTCCGGTTCTATTATATAAGAGTACAAGTTTAAAGCCGAGCTACTTGTCATTTTGATAGAGCTTTGAGATACTTGCACTAAGTAAAGGTTTAACTCGAAAGAGACCTTTATGTATGTATATTAATCTCACGGAAATTTTGGCTGTATATTTCTAATGTTTTATTTTTGTTTTTGTTTTACAAACAAAAGTGGGGGATTGTTGGTAATTTGTTTATAAAACAAATGAAGAGGTGTCTTGTACCATATCAAAAAGATATGAGTGCGCACGTGGACGAGATTCGGTACTAACCAACGATAATTAATTTTATTTATTGAAAATTCGGATTTATTTCTATAGAAATTAACTATAAAATCTTGTTGAAACAGATACGACTGTTCACGAAAAGTTACGATTATTTTTTATTTTTTATTTATTTAATTCCGAATTTTTATGTCTTTTCAACGTAACCTTTGCGACATACTTGTTCATGAAAGGTTGTCTTTGTTCTTTTTTGCAACCTTTTGAAGAGTTGCCTCTATTCGAAAGAAAAATATAAATACATTTGTTTTGAGATCAAACACAGATCTTCTTCCATTTTTTCATTTTCTTTCGAGAGAAACTACAACCATTGTTTCTAATTGTTTCCCATGAGAGGCCCTGGAGAAATACTAGAATTGCTATCTAGTATTCTCATTTTGAGACTTTGTTGTATCTTGGAGGAAATTTGCCGGTGACCATTAGCAACTTTGTGGGGCAAATAAATCCTTAAAGAAAGTGATATCACGCCTCAAAGTCCGACTCGAGTACTCTAAAGATCCAACTTCATTGTTCTACCCAATTCGAAACTATATTTTTCCAACAGGTGGGGGGCAATGGAGTCGGAGTGGCGGCGGAGGACGTCGGGGTAGAGGCGGAAGGAGAAGGAGTGGCTGCCTTGGGGGGTGGGGCGGCAGAGGAGGACGGTGGCGGCGGAGTGGCAGAGGAGCTGGCGGTGGTGACATTGATGGCAACCTTTTGGCCAGACGAGCAGTGGCCGGGGACGGTGCAGAGGAAGAAATGTTGGCCGGTGGTGGTGAGGGCGATCCTTGCTGGCGGAACGGTGGAGATCGAGAGGGGGTTGGCCCCGTCACACGAGCCGAAAGCCGTCTCCGTGACTTCGGCCACGTCCTGCGCTCCATTGTTGAAGTTGAAGACTGCATGAACATCAGAGAACAAGCTGTTGATTAAGATTGAACAAGTTTTTGGCGGTGGAACTAAACACAAAGAAGAGCATATGCCGTAAATACAAAGAAAATCTCACACAAAATGACCTTTTCCCACTATTAATTTTAGAGAATGAATAGATATAATACTAAAATCAATTATAGACAACATTATTTATGTAAAATATTTAGTTATAGTGACAAATAAGCTTTATTTTTTTATTATTTACTTCAGAGAAAAAAAAATCAATACATTGAGAGTTTGAGTACGACAGGCCAAAAAAAGAAGAATATCATTTTAAAAGAAAAACGTCAAAAGAATATCCATATAAGTCCTAGTGACTATTTTTCAAAAGTTATGTATTTCATTTATGACAATGAAAAGAGATGAAAATTTCGAAATTCAAATTTTTCTTTTTCTAATGAGCATTGGAAATCGCTTCTTCTATCTTCAAGTTCTTAGCAAGTGGGATTGGCCTTCTGACGTGCCGTTTGCAACCACAGCAATAAAGCCGAACATTTTATGAGTCTCTTGCATATAGGATGCTATTCGGTGTAGTAAATGTTATTCAATTTTATACTAAAATGTCATTTCTCGGCCTACCTAAAATGTCTCCGACTTCAAAGGTATTGCTGCTAGCCCATGCTCGATACGCAGCAGCCCCGCCTGCGGGTATGGTCCACCCCATGACATCTCCCACGGTGTAAGTCACCATCCCTTTCGGATGTTCAGGCGGCATAGGTGTCTGCGCGGCAAATCCCAATAGCAAAGCCATAATCGCCGTCATCGTAGCGGCCGCCACGAAAGTACAACCATTCGAATGCCTTGCCATTAGCCTCTCTGTTTTTGAATTTGAGCACCCTTCTTCGCTCTTAGAGCATCCAGGGCTCCAACTTTTATAGAATCGTTTCTCACTAAAAAGAGAAAAATTACGGGAGCTCGTGGAATGATCACAGTCGTGCATTGCGTTGACCCCTTGGTGGAGCCCCCACCGTTGGATATGCGACAGGTGGAACGGGTCGGGTCAGCAGAAGCCTGGTGCTCCTGTAGGATGTTGATGACCTGGGGCTTTCACGTCGATTGTATTTTAGAGGGGAAATTTTTTTAGCATTTTATAATTCATATATTTCGTGAAAATATATGATTTCAAAAAAAAAAAAATTTAAATAATTGTTTGTATCATATACAAAAATGAACAAATAAAAAATATTGTCATCATTCAAAAAAATAGTAAGATGAATTATTGTCGATTATGAAAATATTTCTCATTAATCAATTACATTATCCAATACAAGCAATCGTGCTTAAATTATTCATTTCTCGTTAATTAATTATTTTAAACAAGGAGCCTTCGTAACGCATTATTTTTAGTGTGATGCAATGGAATGAATCTGTCCTCGGAGCATCGACCAGCTGGGCAAATCTTTTTGACTTTCGGGAATCGATTTTGCTACGTGAAGTCCATTAGCGTAAATTTGTATTTAAACAGTACCAACGCCTAATCCCATTGAAATAAAAGGAAAAAAGCTCTAAGAAAAAAAGAAGAAATCGTAACGATGGAAGAGATGAAAGAAGCAATGAGAGCGTGGAAGCACGCTAATGTATTTCTGGGGCCAACGCCACAAAACGTCGCTAGCTGTCGTGGAGTCCTGAAATCTTGTGTCGTGCCATCAACTCCAGTTGAAGACCGCTCTTAGGATTAGGCAATTTGGCTGTGAGAACGTCCATCCGAAAAAAACTAATGTTAAAAAGTGAAAGGAGATCATGTGTATATAAAGAGTATTTAAATCTCGTTGTCAAGTGATATGAAACACTTTTCACATCATTCTCACGTCTAAGCCCAATAAGAGGCTTTTTCAACGTCTCCTTTCATATGCAAGTGGGTTTAGAACCTTGAAATTGCTTAACCTCGTAGTTGGAGCATATAAATTCTATTGCCAAAAGCAATATGTGAGATTTCGACAGTGGTCATTGGATGTCAACACAATGTATCGTTCCATTATCTTTTTCTTTTTCCTAATTTCGACAAGTCTCAAGTTGAAGGTACTTTAATCAAGGGAAAAATTTATCAAAAACTCCAAATTATACTCATTGTGACACAATTAATCTGAATTTTTTTGTAATACCAAAAACCTAAACTTGTACCTGTGTGACCTCTGTTAAGTTTCCATCAATAAGCATCATTAAACATTTGCCTACATGGACAATGGAAGACAACTAGTGTTTACATGGCGTTCACGTGGCTTAAGTGAAATAAATACGACGTTGTTTTGGCTTAAAAAAATCACTTGATAGAATCTTAACAAATGGTAAGTGTGTCACCAAACATAAGTTTGGGGTTTTTGATATCCTCAAAAAAATTTAGGATAAATGTGTCACAATGAACATAGTTTGGAGTTATTGATGTCACAAAATAATATTCAAGATAAATATGTTATAGTGTGCATAATTTGGAGTTTTTAGTGAAAATTTAAAGCGTCCAATTTTGAAGATACTTCTAGAAAATTATCAGGCTCCATCGAGGTAATCACCCCCCACATCAGCTTCTCGCAAATTCTCCATACTTTGAGCTATGTTCATTATAATGAAAAATTGAAACCAATTTAGAGTGCGCTTGGTTTGAAGATACTAGTGTTGCTTGGTTGGGACGCGTTGGCTCTTGTGTTGAAAATTGAAAACCACTTATCACAGCATGTCACGTTATGTATAATTCCACGAGTTGGGCCGGTTGCCTCGTACCGAAAGTGGACCCTTATTTGATGCATTGAACGGGACGATTAGTGTGGAACTTTAGGTTATCAATTGTCAATTTGCCATATATTTCCTTGCGTGGCCTCTCGCATAAAAGTTTTAACTCTTAATTTTTTTTTTTATTATTGAAGGTTACTGAGTTATTTGAGCAAACTTGGTTACTGCTTGTTAGTTCCATTCCCTCACTCTACAGTACTTTCTCATTTTTTCTCCAAATTTATGCAAATATCGGAAAGCAGATTCTATTTTGCAAACACGTGTGTGTTCATTACTAATAGTTTAATGGTCCGTCAAACTGATCAACCATATAAGGGCCATCCGACTCGGATGATCCGGGTCAATGACATGGCGTGTGGGTCAAGATCTTTTGGTAACGTTCTAAATTAGAGATGTTGATAGGCCGGGCTGGCCCATTTGACTTGACGGGCCGGCACGGGACGAGGTCCATGTTGGGTTGGCCCAGCCCAGCCGTGGTCAGACAAATGGGCCGGGCTGTGGTCCAAGCATGGTCGTCTCTTGTCCGGCAGGGCCGGCCCATTGGTCGCCACCGATAGTAATCGGAAAGAAACATTTGTTAATATTGCTTGAGCGACTACGTTTAGCAAAAGACTAGTAGTTTCCTCGCAAGTGAAACCGCTAACCAATTCATCGTTGTTCCTATCAGTCTCAAAGAATTCTGTGATAGGCAAAAACCATAAGTTATTTCACCAAAAAAAAAAAAGAAAATTTGAAGCTATCATATATGTATGTATGTATGTATGTATGTATGAATGAATGTATGTATATGCTAAGTATTCTCTAGTTGTCTGACTTTGTTGCTGAAATCTTCATTAAAGATTAGAGCTCTCATCAATTTATTTGACGATGGATGTACTAATTGAATGGTGTCAACGATGCTTTTATGTATCAAAAATCCTATAAATCCGCGACCTCTTTTGATTCATAAATCGTGAATGATAAAGTCTTCTTATTTGATGATACTTGTCGAAATAAATTAGTAATTTTATGTCAGCAAATTTCATTATTGTATTATTATATATTATCTTGAAAAGTTCTAGTAAATTCTAATTTGTAGTAATACCTCCTATCATCGTGTTCTCTTTGCATCAACAAGCCAAACGGTGACATAAATCAAGATCCAGGGCCGACTCAATCCAACTCAAGATTCTCCATACTGCTAAGTGATTATTTCTATCTCACGAATGCCACTGTCTTATTCCAAAGAAAGGCAATGAATTCATCCGCTATGTCTTCTGCAACAGCATCTCACAATGTACCAACTTTTCCAACTCTAAGAGAAGAGCTAACACAATAAGCCCATGAGAATGGACACAAGCAGGACTAGACGTGCAATACCGAGAGACGAGCCAACACTTGGCGGAGATGTGGTCGCGCCAGCGGTGGGGGATGGCGGCGGTGGGGATCCGGGCGGGCTGGAGGTCGGGCCACTTGGAGGCTGCGTGACGGTGACGGCCAGCTTTTGACCCTGGGAACAGTGGCCTGCGGTGGTGCAGAGGAAGTAATAGTCGCCGGCGGTATCCAGGGAGTAATTAGCCGGAGAAGTGGACAGGACTGTGAATGGGGAGTCGGTGTTGCAGGCGTCATAGTCCTCCTTGGTCACGTCCGCAACGTCGTTGTTGCTCGAGTCAAAATCGAACACTGCCCCAAAAAAAGGGGGAAAAAATTGAAGGATCATGAGCATCAAAGAGTGAAAGCTTATCGATCATGGTCAACGCAAGTACCCCAGATCAGGGGCAGAGATGGATTTGTCTGATCACATTCAAACCTTTCGGTTCTTGAAATGTTGACCAGATCTGTGCTCAAACGTCGTATGACTTTCTGATGAGAGATCTACTTACAAAACAAGCTCAAAAGGTGCACGAACTGAAATTGCCATAGTTCTGGATCTTCTTCTTCAACATAAATTTAGATATCATGCATACTTTGCACTCGTAAATGTACGTGAATTCGAAAGATTAATGTCGGGCGAGAACCGATTTCTGACTCACCTAGAACGTCGCCGACCTCGAACGTGTGTTGGCTCGCCCAGTCGGAATACGCGCGGGCGCTAGAAGGGATCTTCCACCCCTCAGAACCTCCCACAGTGTAATTCGTCGCCTCGGCGCACGACAAAAACGCGACCACGACCCCGAGCAGACAGGCTGTGATTTTCGCGTCGGCCATTTTCAGCTTGGCTCGTGTTGCAATTTGAAGCCCAGGTCGCCCCCCAAAAGAGACTCTGTAGCTCCTTGTTTTGTCAAGGGGTGATTTAATTCCTGAGATCATATAGGTAACAGGCTGCATTGTGTGCTGGACAGGTAGTGAGGCACATGAATTGATTGGTTTTGACTGATTATCTTATTTTCCGCGCACAGTCGGTGATGGAGTTTGGGATTTGAAATATAAAGTCAAATATGCACGCACTCACACTAGAGTTCTGATGCAGTTAAATTATTATTATTTTCAGTGATTTTGAATGGATAGCATCCCCTCTCTCTCTCAATATTTTTCATGAGTGGCTTGAGCCCAATTGGGTTGGGGCCCAAAAGACATGGAAAGCCCACATGGCCCAAACATATTCAAGGAATTAAAAATATCTTTGAAACAGTTAGAATAAAAAAAGAGTTTAGATGGAATTTAAATATTCATGTTCAAATTCAAAAGACCTAAGTCAATAAGAAGCTGAACATACAAGTCAAAAGAAAACTTGCTGAAGGCAACAAGCACCGGAGGGACTGGATTCGGAAAAGTGGCTAAGAGTAGAGAGTATAAGCTCAACTGTCTTTAATTTTTACAATTAATATCACAAAAAAATTAAATTATGCAAATTGTGACACAAAATATCCAGAATTTTTTTATATCATCAAAAATCCTAAATTTGCCCGGTATGATACAATTATATCAATTTTTTTTTGTGTCATAAAATACCGTAAACTTATATCAGTGTGATAAACATACTGTGATTGAATTAAAATATAATGTATATATGTCACACATGTATGAGTTTGGGTTTTTTCTTAACATAAAAAATATTGAGGGAATTGTGTCACAATGGACAAGTTTAAGGTTTTTGGTAATACAAACAAAAGTTTGGAGTATTGGTGTCACAATGAATATAATTTAGAGTTTTTTTGTGGTATTTATCCTTTTTTTTAAGTATATTGTGTTAATTATATGGTGATTGCATGCTTGGGTCTTGAAACAAAATTAATAATTAGGTTTTAGAAACAGCAGAAGGGGAGACTTTGACATCGGGCCGGGCTTAAACCTGCTCTCACCTGATATATAACTAATTTTCATTTTGAGTCCATCCTGAGATGATTCAGGCTTGAAAAACTCTAGCCTGAAACTTTATGTCGTGCCTAATGAGGGACAAAAGATTGGTCAACTCAGTGCGTGAAGAGCCGAAACCATCAATGGGTCCTATTGAGATTGTGGCCGACGATTTCAAGTTGCCACTGGTCAGTCTAATGTAGGGACAAACTATTTTGAGTAAGCGCTAATTTGTTAGTCCATTAATTACTTTTTGTTACCTTTCACAGTTGCTTTGATATTGTATCCTTGCTTTTATCCGAACTCATTCAAGTTCATATAATCAAAATTTGGGGATCAAGAGGTCCATGTGATGTAAAAATGCTATCCATTGATTATGATATGATGTATGCTATTTGTGTAATATCCAGATCATAGATATTGCCATATGCAATCACACATGATATGGAATCGAATATTTCCATCTTATTTTTGTTGGAGAAATCTTTCTGGAATATTTTGAAGCTGACAAAACGTTTCCATCGCCTAGTCGAAGATTTGCAGACTCTACTATTTAAAGTCTGAAAACCTCTAGACGCGCGACTCAAGACTCAAAATCTATTCTCATTGACGGTTTGTAGTTTGTCGAAGAAGGTCTACCGGGATCGTGTGTTCTGTTAAGGATTTGATCTTATCGATCGACAAAGATCTCTTGGCTGGATATGACATAACGGATTACTTTATTCGAATCAAGATTGATTAAAGATCCGATGATTGGCGAAGTATACTTGGAAGGTTCTACTTATGGAAACCGAGATCCTGATTGTATGGGCGAGTAGGATTGATGGGCTATCGACATGTTCCTTTAATAGCTCGAATGATCTTCCTAATTGATTATGTCCAATGGGAAGATTGGAAGAATTCATTTGATAAGTGCCAACGGGTATGATGGCATAAAGGAGTATATAAGGAAGATGTTCCAGTTGTTTGAGAGTGTGCGCGATAGAAGAATTTCAAAGTCTGAAGCTCCTTGTTCTTTGTCCATTCATTTACTGAGCGAAATCTTATACACAAAAGAGAGACTATATTTTGAAATACCTTGAGGAAGTGTGGTAGAATATCTACACTGTGGAATCGAGGGAAAGCATTGCTGTAACATCTCTTTTGTTTATAATGAAATCCAGCCGGTGGGCTGTCAGTGAGGAAGAGTGGACGTAGGCTTGGAATAAGCCGAACCACTATAAACCTTGTGTTCAATTTTCTCTTCCCTACTCTCTATTTACTTTGATCATAATCTGTCTTGGAGAACTTCTTTTCTATTGTTTGCCTAGTATTGCTTTCGTATCTCGATAAATTGTTTTTAAACCTATTCACCCCCCTCTAGGTGTTTATACTAGCTATATCAATTTTTGTTTTTTGCTGCAAATATAGGTATAGACAAAATGGATGCCCTGTAGTTGGCCCTCACGATTTGGAAAACGCTTGCACCATATATGGACTATAAAATGGGCAATACATGGAAATCAACATGACTTGTGTTTATTACATTGCCCAATTTAGATTGATAATTATCATATATAAATCTGTGAGAAAATTACCAAAAAAATCTTAAACCTATTGCAATTATATTAATTTAGTCATAAGTATTTCAATTTGATTAATTTAGTCATAACCCTTTCGACAATTTGTCAATGTAATCCATCCGACTAATTTTGGGTAAAAATCACTAACGTGAACTTTAGCCATTCTACATAGCATGACTAGCATTGAAATGGGGTTTTTTTACAAAAAAAATTAATCATTTATAATTTTTTGTTTTCTTGTTTTTCTCTCGTTTTTCTTTTCTTTTTACCCTTCTTCCTCCACTAGTTGTCGGGCCTCCGTGATGGTTGGCGAGGTTTGCTCTTGCCAAATTTAGCAAGAGTCAGCCTCACTAGCTAAGCAGGGCTCACCCTTGTAGGGGCGAGGTCGTTTAAGGCCGGCGAGGATCGACATTGCTGGCTTCAGGCAAGGCTTGACAAAGGTTGCCCCTCACCAGCCTCGAGCGTCCACGCAGGAGGACTAGTGTTGACTAGGTTGCCACGTCAGTACTTTCTAGCCAAAATTGACCGAAAGAATTAAATTAACAAATTGTCAAAATGTTTAAAACTAAATTAGCCTATAGCCAAAAGTTTGAGAACTAAATTGAAAGATTTATGATTGAATTGACCATCATATAATAGGTTATAATTAAATTAGTACGATTGAGAACTCAGTTAGCCACCGCACAATATATTTAGGATTTTTTGGATAATTTTTTTTTATCAAAAAATGTAAAATCTTGTTAAACTCAACTACTGAAAGATGTTAAAATCGAATCTTCTAAACGAGTAATAAAAGAGAACATGTTAATTGTTAACCATATCGGTAAGAGAATCTTTCTATGACTATTTTTTATTCAAGATGGATCTTTCTATTAAACTAGTTCTTTAAATAGATCTCCCTTCAAACCATTTCCCAAACTAGAGTTTCTATGCCACATCATGCTTTTAGGTTGCTTGTCATCATGCCTTCATCCGAGTCACTTCTACATCTCGCCTCGAATTAATTTTTAGCATGTTGCACAACCTTTCTTTTTAATATATCTATCACAAATATTAAATCTGAAGAAGAGTTGCACACAATCAACCAAGTTTATTTTATATATTTGTTACCCCACAAATGTAATAATTCATTAACTTTGAATTCCAAATACAATTTACAAGTGTGGAATTATTTAATCTACATTCGTAAACGGCTAAAAAAAAATGTACATTGCAAGTAAATTTACATACATTCGTTTTATCACAAGTTTGACTAGAATTTAAAAATAAATAACTATACTATATCTGATCAATAAAAATATATTTTTATCCCTTAAGTTTAACATTATTTTCACTCGGGAAGATTGGTCTTAAAACACCAATTCACTTTATGGAAAGATTACCTTACAATTAAAAAATATTCTATTTTATGTGAAACTTATATATGGTTAAGTTAGCTTATTCCCACTTAAAAAATGGAGACATGGAATGAAAGCATCACTGAGAAAATTAAACTGGCATAACATATAGAAGTTAAATAAAAATTCCATTCAATAAAAATAAATTGTAATCCCTTATATACAACATAAGTTTCATTTAGAAAGATTGCTATTAAAATATCAATTCACTGTATGGAAAGATTACATTGCAATTAAAAAATATTCTATTTAAGGTGAAACTATTTATGGTTAGGTCGGTAGAATTATTCCCAGTTAAAAAAAAATGAAGAAACATGGAGTGAAAGAATCACCGAGAAAATTAAACTGGCCATAGAAACCAGTCTATTTCTAAATTTTCATGGTTATCGATTCCAAAAAAATTGGATCAATATTGTACGGTTCGGCTCCCGATCCTTGATCAGGAATAGATAAATTTCTATAATTTAGGTTTTATGTTATGTGTTTTGAACTTTTTAGTATTTATTTAATATTACGTGCTCATCTTTAAGGATTTTTGCTATTGACAAATGGGGATTCTTATTGTTGATTTATTTTCATTTTGTTTGACTAAAAAAATAATTAAAAAAATGAAACAAAAAAAAAGAGAAAATAAAGTTGGCCAATTCCCAAGTAAATCTTAGAGTTGACCCTTGGAAACAGATTGTTAATGTAGGTTCCGGGTTCCGGGATATGCAAGGTAAGTTCTAAATCTAAAAAATCAGGAAATCGGTTCCAATAGGATAGGTTACCAGTTCCAAGTTTCAAGTGGTACCTGAATTGACCTTGAAATCGCTCATCACCAGCTAATAGATAAATGGGAGGTTTGATTGTGGGGGTTGTTCTTATTTTACCCAAAAGATTTGTTTAGGAGCATATTGTGAATTGAAATCATGGGAAGTACTACTTAATCATTTTTACTAACTTAAAGCCCTAGTTGCCACACCCAATAGCTTACCAAAAACACAGAACATGTTAGGTTTCCTTTCCTTTTTTTTTTTTTTTCACTAGAAGCATATGTTTGTTTCTTCCATGACAAAACATGTAAATATAAGAGTTAAGATAATGTAGACTACATTAATTGATATTATAATTTACCGTTTTATGGGGTTGGTCTAAGGTAAGATAGAAGTTTTCTTAATTAATCTAATATGGAGTTGGTTAGTGTAGGCTGAGTTGAACCTGGCCGGTAATGAGACGATTTAGATGGAAATTCTATAAATAGTGCTAAAGTTCATTCTCTAACTCTAATTCTCATAATTATTCTCATAAATGAGCATTTACCTAGCGCTAAAAGTGATGAGCTGTCTCATTGAACTAGTGATACTAGAGGGCAATAAAGGAGAATGACTTGCGCTTGGATCATCGTTAATCTACTTCCGCATCAAGAATGATGAATTCTAAAATAGGTGTATTAATCTTTCTACTCAATTATATATGTGTTCTTGTTCTAGCTATGATTTTTTTCTTCTATTTGTAATTTGAGGCAATATGTTAAACATGTTTACAAATTAGCTTCTACTTTAGAAAAAGAAAAGCAATTCGTTGTGACGGAATATTATGTGACAATAAAATTGGTCAAAGTCATGTTCTTGTAATTTAGTCGGTTCACAATATCCAGCCACCGATCACAAATACCATTAACTAAATGATAATCTTTACTAAAAGCTAAGAAAAATAAGAACGTCAACTTAAAATAAAGAGTTCAACAAAAAATGAGATAAAAAGTATCACTGAACAATTATTCGATCGTGGAGAACCCTTTGGCTAGAATTTCTACATGTGCTATGTAAAATGTTGCAAATTATAAATTTAAAGAGAGAGATAAAAGTGACTTGGGTGAGAGGGTAACCTTGATTTAAGTGGTAATAAGGCCCAGGATTTCCCGCACTTTATGTTTTATGTTGTAAAACTTAAAGTCAAACTCCACTTTTATGGGGGAAAATGTTAGAAAAGTCTTAAACCTATTGCATTGATGTCAATTTAGTCATAAACCTATTATAATAGTACTAATTTAGTCCAAAACCTTTTTGACTTAGTGCCAATTTATTCTTCCAATTAATATTAGCTGAATATTGTTGACATAGATACCGGTTAGCTGACGTGACATAGTCAGCGCTATTATAGGCAACTTTTAGTAATATCTAAATATTTTTTTTGAATTTTTATTTATTATTATTATTTTCTTTTCTTATCTTTTTGGCTTCTCCTCCTTCTTCCTCCAGTTGGTTGTTGGACCTTGGCAACCGGCTAGAGGCGAGCGCCAACAAAGTTGAGGTCGAACTTGCCAACCACTAGTAGCTCTCACTAGAGGTCACGAGAGCGGCCGCTATTGATCTCAACTTTCCTAGTTCCGAAGATGCCTTGTTCATTTTGGTGGATAATGATCAAATTTCCTACATCTATGTGCCTAGATAGATTCCTCTCGCCCTTGTTGGATATGGCAAGGCTTAAGCCCTTGCTAGAGGTTGGGTGAGGCTTGACCCTCGCTAGATTCAATGAGAGCGAGCCTTGCCGACTTAGCACAAGGCCTCCCTTGTAGCCTCTTGTGAGGGCTGCTAGTAGCCAGTTCCCGAGGTTCGGTGACTAGCTAGAGGAAGAAGGAGGAGAAGAAAAAGAAAGGGAAAAATAAAATAATTTTTTAAAAATATTAAAATATTATCAAAAATCGTCCATGTCGGTAACAATCGTGCCACATTAGCCAACCGACGTCTATGTTAGCAATATCAAGTCAAAATTAGTCAGAATGGCTGAATTGACACCAATAAAAGATTTATGACTAAATTGGCACTAATGTAATATCTTTAGGACTTTTCTAATACTTTTCCCCACTTTTATACTATCATGGGGATTACAGTGATGAGAAAAATGGAAGTTGGAATTTAGTTCAATGGAAAGGGCACGTAGCAACTTCTACATCTCATTGGGCATTTGAAAATAAAATGCAAAGATCGGGAAAAATATAAGACGAGGCTTTGAGGATTACATGACAATTGTTTTATGGGGGTCTACTATTGTCACGAAAAAATTATTTTGTTTGTCTTATTTCTTAGAGCATGACATCAGGGATTTCGTGATTTAGGCAAGTTTGGTTTCGTGTACGTGGTCTGGCATAAGTCCATGACAAAAACCCAAGTTCTCCATTTTGGTTGTGTTTTTATTGAATGAATAAAGGCTGCTGTAATTTCTTTTTGGTCAATTAAATAAAGCCGGATTTTAAAAGTTGTTGTTGCCTGCTTTCTCTTATTTGAATTTGCCTCTTCAAGAAGGACTCGCTTGTATCACTTTTGCCATTTTGCACAAACCAACCCGAATTAATATCCGATAAAGCCAGTTTTCCTGTTCCGAGGAATATATAACAATCCGAGTTAGTTAGAATACATTAAGAATTTAATCAACTCGAGGCCATATTGGGGTAAACAGTCTTATGAGAAGAAAGCAAGGTTGCTCTATATTTCATCCTTCCATATTTATGCTTTGATTTTCCAGGGTACTGCCTTAATACTTAAATTGGAAAGGAGGGGAAGAGGAGGAAAACCAAGTAAATTTTTGTAACTTTCGCGAGAAGAAGTGGGAGGGAATTCAAAATTCTTCTCCCTTCCTTTACTCGATTTATCCAAGCAAAGTAGCTTTTCCTTTATCACGACGGTGCATGCTTGCTAAATAGGCATAGGGTAAATCATGCGTTGTTGCTACCATAGGTGTCATTATCAATTGAAATCAACTACACATTAATTTTATTCAACAAATGCATGGAACTACACTTGACTTCCAATTAACGGGCATCAGCCATTATCCAAAACATGCTTCGGTGAACAATTGATGTGTCTGTTTATGTAACAAAACATGCCATGGAGAGAAACATGTTGAATTGACCCTTGGAAGGCTGAGATATCCACGACCTAGCAACTTAGTCATCCAGATACTATCTATTCCCCTCTCCTCTAGCTTGTGCTGTATGTTTGTTTTAAAAGGAGGAGGATATGACAGCACAAATGAGATTATAGACCAACTAATGGACTAGTTTAAGAAAGAAAGGGATTCTACCACACACAGCTTGCTTCGAGACTGAAAGGAATAATGAGGGGGATTTTGGGCCTTAGTCATGGATCCTCTTTTGTGGGTCTGATCCTACGGCTTTTGCGCTTTCTTGAATGACGGAGAATCATAATAAAATTCAGGTTCCCACGTCCACAAAACGGAACAATGTGAGCATAGCATGGAGGTGATGAGGGTTTCAAGGAAGCTCACTCAAAAACCCGATGGAAGTTTCTTGCATCTTATGGGAGCAATTTCATGGTCACTTCATGACACTTTCTGGTGCGATTTGCCAAGTAATTTTCGTGAAAAATGTCATGAAATTGAAACTGAAATCAGCCGATTGTCTAACATTCGAAAGAAACTAAGCACTTGAATAGATCTGTTATCATCCAAAATAAAACCCAATGTTCATTTCATTATTTAAATAGGCAATGCGAGATAATAGTTTCATTAGCGGGGTTAGGCAATGGCCCAATTTCGATTTTCATTTTTAGCAAGCAGTTTCACTCCATATAAGAAGTGATATTGTATTTATTTGTGTGTAAACAGATATCTAGATATAGTTGCAATCTCTTTATGTAAAAACCCTTTTTTGAAAATATCAAAAGTTTATTGGTTGATGTAGGACAAGCTGCCAATAGTTTCCTAAAATTAATTGATCAACAAATGAATAGAGTTTAGCACGACATTTATCAAAGTGAATAGATAAAGGTTGGTCCGCTACGAGTGAGAGCTACGGACAATCTAGCATAAATCATGTTGACAAGGATTTTTCATAGGAGTGCCACGGGGTTTCAATACAAATACCGGTGAAGAGCAGATGCTGAAAATGCATTTGTCCAAGCCTTTAAGTTAGCTTTGGAACTGTTCTCGTCAATCCTCCACAACCTCTAACGAAATTCACTACTCAATTCCAAAAATTCCTTGCCCAGCCACACCAATTTTCCCAAATTCCTCGCATAGCTTGTGTTTCACACTACTTTACCCTTCCGTTTTAGCATGCGGCAACGTGGTGTCCTCCTCACTTCACCTTCCCATTACATTTCCCTAAAGACTCCATTTATTAATGGAAAAGCAAGTCAAGTCAAGCTGTGCTTGATTCCAAAGTTCAATCAAAGCACCTGTGTAGGTGGCGCGCACCTTCCGCAGGGTGCTGACGAAATTACGCGTTCAAGCGCGCATAGTAGAAAAAGCAAGGACTAGGAGCATCTTTATTGCAAGTGGGTTTTCTTTTCCACTTTTTTGTTAAAATAAAAAGCAAGTAAAGTCAAGAAGCACCTGCAGAGGTTCCCCGCAACTTCCTCATAATGCTGTGAATATTACGCGTGCAATGACTCAGCATTCATGGAGGACTCTGCAATCAGTATTCTTCAAGCATGAAGCTTAATACCGTGCAAAAGAAAAATGTACTTTGGTGGAGAAGCCATTGGCTGAAAATGTTAACATGAAATAAAAAGCTAAACACCAAATGAAATGAAAAAGTAATTGATATTCACTAAATAATTATTCGACGGTGCAGAGAACCCATTGGCCAAGACTTTCTAAATGTGACACCGAATGTATAAACCTGCAATTCCACCAACTCGAGAGGAGCCAACTATAATGCCTTGTAGGTCTATGAAAAGGAAAAAAGAAGATTAGCGGAATCACCTCATGTACTTAATTAGATGGATTTAACATAACGCTAAAGCTCAATTAGTTGTTGATTATGCAAACAAAATCATCATAATTTTCTAACTTGCCCAAAAAAGGACAAAAAAAACCTCCCGTATTTACTATCAATCGACTATCAGTTGCCTCAATAATTCCCATATAACTGTACATTCTCCTGTCATTATTGATATATCAAATGCCCGAATATGCTTGTAGCACCATCCAAATCTGGAAACAGAGTCTCACCCAAATCCAGTCTTTCGTAGAAAATGTACACTAATCTTCGGCCGACCTCACTCCGAGCATCAGCATTGCTCGCTGCTTTTCTTTCCAATTCTTCGTTTACTTGGAAAAAGCAAGTCAAGTCAAGGTGCACTTGCATAGGTAGCTTCAATGCACCTTCTGCGTAATGCTGCGGAAATTATGCCTGCAATGGTTGCCCTTTCCTTTTTATTTTCTAATTGTTTTAATAATAGAAAAATAAGTCAAGTTGAACTCGTGCTCATTTTAGAAAAAAAAAAAAGGCACCCGCATAGGCTCTATGCCCCATCCGCGCAATGCCGTGGAAATTATGCATGCAATAATTACGCTTTTCGTGCAGCATGCATCGCAATCGCAGCAGTTCGATTAGATAGAGATTCTTGGACCGTTGGATGGCAAGAACTCAACATTGTTCAAGCACGCACAGTAGAGAGTGTTGTGACGTCATTCCTCCGACTTGCTGACACCGGATGTGTTCGATGTTGACTAGTTTTGATATTTCTCTCAATTCTTGGCATGTATGTGAGTAATACAACGAGAAGCTTGAAATATGGAGGAGGATGTTTTTCTTCGAGGACTCTTATCAAATTTCAGATTGGCTGGAAGTTCTCAATACGCGGTCTCTTCCCATTTTCAATTTACTATTAGTTCCAAGTGGCAACCTAAGATGATTTCTTTGTCTAATTTATCTTCACTTTTATCTTCTAGCCGGTGAAGCACAGAAACCATCATATTTCCCATCAATCTCGACATTTGATTGATTTCATCAATCATTTATTATTTGAAATCCCTTATCCTTATCATGTCATAGAGTGAAATGGGAAAAGAGTAATTCCTATGAAAACCACTGAAAAGTTCTTGAACTTTAATTTGTTTCATGGAACATATTTGAATGGAACAACAAAAATATGGTTCACTTCTTAAGTTTTCAATTATACTTTAATGGAGATCTCCAAGTCTAGTAAGTATCATATGTATCGTGACCCTCGTGGAAGTATGAGAAGCAACTTGAGTGAAAAGTCATCATCTCTTCTTCACTTCAAAAGCTATTTACTTCATTGATATTGATGTGTAGAGCTTTAGATACTTCATTTCTTATATTAAGTGTACAAAAAGGCCTATGTTGAATACGAAAGTCTGAAATTTACATCAACTCAAATAATATAAAAGAGAATATGCACAAATATGAGTTAAATGATTAGGAACATCATGTGAGATGTGTTTTCAATTATACACTTGAGTTGAAAGAATGTTTGTACCTATAAGTAAAGAAGTGAGTTCATGCTCTTAGGAAGTTTTATCAGCTAAGCTGGTTGTCAGAGCAGCAAAAGTAGGCTAATATTATATAGCTATAATACACTAGGTGTCAACGTAATCATTCATTGTTGTCGTATTTAATGCAATTCCTCTCCATTTAATACCTTCAGTTTTTCAAATCACATCTTCTAATGCTAAATAAGCTAATGTTTGAATCCTCCTCTATTGTGCTGCAAAAAATTGTATTTTGGTGAAGAACATGTTGGCGGAGACTATCAACGTGAAATAAAAAGCCTGACAAAAGATGATCATGAAAGGGGAAAAATGGTATTACTGAATTACCATTCAAATACGGAGAGTTGTTAGCTTAGAATTTATTAACACAAAACCAAAATAATAAAATTTATGTAATATGTTGAAAACTATTAATTTAGACGGAGAGATAAAAGTGGCTTGGATGGAGGATAACGATTTGATAATTTTCGAGCAAAAAGTAGAATGGAGAAATCTAGTTTAACGAAATTATTTTGAAAAATATTTATTTTAAAGTTACTTTTCTAGACGAATAAAAAAGGAAAAGCCTCCTGTAGACTTTTAATAACAAAATCCTGTATAATCCCCCGATTTATACGCTCTTGTCTGACTCATGTAAATTAACAGTATATAAGAGAATGAAAGCAAGTCAAGTCAAGTCAAGTCAAGCCAGTGCTGGATCTCTCAAATTTCATTGAAAGCGCGGAGACAGGTTCGAAGCACCTTCCCAGTAACATGGTGTGAATCGGTGGAGACCAGATCACAGCAAGAGCATGTGAGTGCTACTCGTCATTTCTCTTTTCCACTTTTTCTTATTAATATAAAAAGCAAGTCAAGTCACGATGCTGCTGAGTATTGCGTGTCTTCAAGTCATGATGCTACTTCGACCAAAAAAAGAAAGAAAAAGTCATGATGTCGCGGAAATTACGCGTGCAATGATTATTCTTTCCGTGGCATGGCTCACAGCGGTTCGATTAGCATGGAGAGTTTTGGACCGTTGGATGGCAAGAACTCGAGCATTGTTCGAGCACGCATATTAAAGAATTTCGTGTGTTGGTAATCCTACTTCGAAGGCTGAAAATCGGTGGAGATACCAGGGTTGTGTTGTTTGAGCACTCCTCAGGTAGTCAACCGACTCCTTGCTCTTTTCTGTTTCCTACTTTGATTGCTCCATTTTCTTCTGAGTAAGCAAGAGGAGTGAGAGTTCTTTTATTTTCGTTCGAATTAACTGAGTCATGAAAGACATTTGTGCGATTCGCAGATCTGGACCGTGAAGGCTGGCTTTCTTTTAAGGCTCTGCTTGATCAATCTCTTATTTTAAAACAGAATAAGAATCTCGTTGGTCAATCACTACATGATGTACATCCAATCAAGAAAAAGGAAAATGGTCTTTCCGTTCTCTTCCTTTCTCTCCAATTCCTTTCTTTTCTTTTCACTTCATTTCCCTCTCAACTTAAATTACCAATTGAATTGTAAAAGAGAAGAACCCACTCGCTCAGAAGATCCGAATTCCAGGGCGTCTTCCTCATCGAATGCTTCGCATGGAGGAGATCATGAAGGGGGAGACAAACGGCCGAAAGGGAATGCCTACGAAGTGTTCTTGAGCTTTAGAGGGATAGACACGCGCAAAAATTTCACCGACTATCTCTATACTAGTCTTACCGATGCAGGAATTCACGTGTTCAGAGACGACAATGAGCTCCGTGTTGGTGAGGAGATTGGTCCGGAGCTTCTCTGCAGCATTATGCGGTCCAAGATCTCTATCCCAATTATTTCCGAGAACTACGTTTCCAGCAAATGGTGCCTTCATGAGCTGGTTCAGATGTTAAAGTGCAAGAGGAATAAAGGGCAAATAGTGTTGCCCATATTTTACAAAGTGGAACCCCACCAAGTGCGACATCCCACAGGGAGATGGAGAGAAGCTATCGATGCACATAAAAAGAATACGGAGGAAATTGTTGTGAAGGAATGGGAAGAAGCACTCAAAGAAGTCAGCTCCTTGAAAGGATGGGAATCGGAGAAAATTCATAACGGGTACCTAATTCTCGGACAAAACATTGTTTGATTTTTCATAAATAGATCTTTCTTGAAAAAGATTAGACATATTGATATCCTAAATTGATATTCATTGTTATTTGACAGGCATGAAGGAACATTGGTTAAAATTATTGTGAAAAAAGTTATGGGCGAGTTAAAAAGACTTTTTCAGCTAAATGTTCCCGAACAGTTAGTGGGAATCGAGGATCATGTGCAACAGATTATGAGCAACATAGATGCTGAATTCAATGGTACAAAGATTATTGGAATTTATGGAATGGGCGGCATCGGTAAGACTACTCTTGCAAAGGTGTTATACAATAGATTCTCTTGTCATTTTAACTGTCGTAGCTTCCTGGAAAATATCCGAGAAACATCCCAATGTAAGGGAATTGAATGCGTACAAAATCAATTCATTAAAGACATAACAGGAAGTTCATGGGATGTGTCTAATGTCGACGAAGGAGTTAGTGTCATCAAATCTCAATTTATGACGAAGAAAGTCCTAGTTCTTTTGGATGATGTTGATGATAGTGCTCACTTGAATGCTTTGGTCAAGGATGGAAGTTGGTTTGAAGTGGGAAGTATAGTCATCATCACAACTAGAAACAAAGGCATTCTCGATGAAGGTAGGATGAGCTTCATGTACCAACTCAGCGAGTTATCTTTAGATCAATCATTGATTTTATTTAGTAGACATGCCTTTCAAAGGGATTCTCCTTCGAGTGATTATGAGGTTATCTCTCGTGATGTCGTATCTACTACTGGGGGCCTCCCATTAGCTCTTGAAGTTATAGGTTCGTTCTTATGTAGAAAGAGAGAAGACGTATGGAAAGGTACATTAAAAAAATTAAAGAAAGTGCCCCATGAGAAAGTACGAGAGAAGTTGAAAATAAGTTACGAAGCATTAGATTATGGGGAGCAACAAATATTTTTGGATATAGCATGCCTTTTCATCGGATCACATAAACAAAATCCAACGTATATGTGGGATTCTTGTGATTTTTTCCCTGGGATGGGGATTGAAGTATTAAGTCTTATGTCCCTAATTAAAATTGACGAATATGGAAATCTATTGATGCATGATCAATTGAGAGATCTTGGAAGGGAAATCGTTTATCTAGAAAATCCAAGGGAGCCTCAAGAGCGAAGCAGATTGTGGATCTATGAGGAAGCCAAAGATATGCTTGACAATTGCAAGGTATGAGTTTTCTCTACTTTTCTTAGTTAGTGAATGTGAGTCCATCTTCCCTTTCTTGTTTGAAATAAAAATAAGTATTAGTCTTGAGTCCCCATAACTTGTTGCTTTTACAAGCGAAAGCGCTTTTTTGATTAATTGTTGTTTTTGCTTGATTCTAGAAATCTATGGTAAAAATGAGCAAAATTTAGATGACTACTCCTTCGCTGTAACAAAATAAACATGAAGATGGAGAGAGAGCATCAAACATCTGTAGCAATAAAAAGAACCATACATATAATGTTTGATATTATCAATTTTCCTTCCGCATATAATGAAAAACTCTCATCGAAGAAACAAGTGACAAGAATGTCATCGCAAAACACAAGAAAGGAATGTAAAACACATGCGTACCTTTTGCGATGACATTCTTGTTTTCATTTTGAGACGAAGAATTGCAAAAAAAAAAAAAGTAAACCAAAAAAGTGAGGGAATTCTACAATTGGGATTCTTTAATTTTGATACATCGATGGCAAGTTTGAGTGATGTATTTGGACGGTTAGAGTTGTATTGGTTCACATACACATGATAGGAGTAAAGGTAGTGTTATTTCACATACAAAAGGGCATTGAATTTTGATAGATATATGTGAATTAGTGCATGCATGAAGAGAGGCCTCCCATTGTAGTTGCAAATGGATGCAAATTTTGGAAATTCAAAAGGTGCAAATTGTGAAGGGTATAGTTGGATGAGGAAAAATTTTGGGAACAATTGCTTGAGCTTCTCATCTTTACATCATCTTTACATAGATTAGATAAATAATATGCAACCGCAACCTTTCATTTCACAAAATTGAAAGGGAGAAGTGTACACCATAGTAGTATGACAACAAATTGAAATCGGTGCATTTTATTATATATCAGTTGGTCTCATGTCATCATTCAAAATTTATGATCCACAATGTTTCCAAATTGCAGGGTACTAGAAAGATTGAGGCCCTTCCTTTTAAAGTATGGGATTATGAAGGAAGCTACGTAGCTGAACAATTTAAAGAACTGACCAACTTGAGGTTCCTCCAAGCAGATTATGTGGATTTCACCGGAGATTTCCAAAACTTATTTCCTGAATTAAGATGGCTTCAGTGGAACGGTTGTCCATCAAATTTCGCTGCGAACAACTTTCATCCGAAAAAACTAGTTGTACTTGATTTATCAAACAGTGCCATTTCCGAGGATTGGGGAGGATGGGATCCACTCAAGGTAAGATGTAAAGAAGCATTGAAGTATTCTTTTTTTTTTAACATAACATTTTTTTTTTCCTTGTACATTTGAAAATTGATTTTCATAATTAAACTAGCCGTTTCTCTTTAATTTGATACTACTAAAGGAAAACATAGTGCCCGATGAATGCATCTCTCTTCCATTTGAATTTGTCATCGGTTTTTTGATAATAAAAGTTGCTTATGTCTAATAAGAAAATATCTCCTTTGAAATTTTATTTGAAAATAAATGCAGTTAGCACTTGTACACTCTAATATTCTTTTGCAATCGATGTGCTTAAAAAACATTTATCTATTGACGGGGCCAAACATTACTAAAAGAGGCATTTAAAATTAAATAAGACAACCGCGAAGGAGTAGAGGAGCACGCGTAATTTTTTAGGAATTCTAAAAAGTCGAAAACATGAGGAGTAGCAAAAAATCACAGATTGCGATAGTCCAATTACACTGACGTATCATTTCTTTCTTCCAGAAGGCGACCGAGCTCAAAGTTATCGAGCTCGAGTGGTGTCTATCTTTGAAAAGAACTCCAGACTTGTCCACTTTCAAAAGGTTGGAGATTTTAAATCTTGCATTTTGTAATAATTTGAAAGAGCTTCATCCTTCTATTGGAGACATCAAGACTCTTGTTTCGTTGGATGTTAGAGGTTGTGGAAGACTCAAGGAGCTACCGAAAGGGATAGGTAGAATGGTAGAATTGAGTTACCTTGACATAAGACAAACCGGTATACAACATATTCCTATTTCAAGTGATTGTTTAATGAAGGAGCTCAAGGAAATTATTGCCTATAAGTGTTTAGATTTAGTCCACATCCCCAGCTCCATAGGCAATCTACCATCTCTACAAAGGTTGGGGTTACGTCGCTGCTCCTCATTAACAAAGATCCCCGACTCTATTGGAAATCTGACATCATTGGTCGAGCTAGACTTAAAATGGACATCGATTACAAAATTACCGAAAAGCATTGGGAATTTGCAAAATCTGAGGATTTTGAATATTTGGGAAACTAGGATAACGGAATTGCCTGATGACATTGGAATGTTGACAAAACTCCAAAAGTTGGAAGCTCCGAATTGCATAAACCTAGAGCGACTACCTAGTAATATATGCAAAATGATTTCGCTGGAGGTGCTCTATTTTAGTGGTTGTGAGAAGCTTCGGGAATTACCAGAATTGCCCTCCGGCTTAACGAAACTAGGGATCACCTGCCAGGGGCAGTCTTTGCCCTATCTTTCCCAGCTAACCCGTCTCGAGACACTCTGTCTTGCAAATTGCCATCGGCTTGAATGTGTCCCAGAGCTTCCCATTGGACTCTCGGAGCTTATTATTGGAAGGTGCGGAAAATTGAAAGCCTTGACGAATTTGTCAGACTTGAAACACTTGCGAAAATTCAGTATTTTTCACTGCCCATCTCTCGAAGGATCGCCAGACGTGTCGAATTTTAGGCGTACGCAGATGAGAGAACTTGGCTTTAAAAAGTCCCAGGACATGTGCGGGAGCTTAATATTCGAGCGTTAGCAGACGTCAAGAGCTACGCCCGGGGGGGCGGGGCGCAGAGAGAAAGACGGCTCGACGTCCATGGAATCTCTCTCTCTCTCTCTCTCTCTCTCGCTACTAGTCAGTCACCCTGATGGTTTCCCAGGCCCGAAGATCGAAGCCACCGTTCGCACCGCCCATCCACTGCAGGCAGGCGGGCAGGTCGGTCGGCGCGGCGGAGATGACGACGGCGACGGCGACGAGGCGACGCCACGGCTGGCAACGCCCTCTCCAGCCGCTCCAGGTAAACGCACCCACGCGTCTTTCCTGTGGTCTCTCAGCTTCATCTGCATTTTAGAACCATGTCGCTCTGGCACGCGAGCTTAGAACCATGTCGCTCTGGCCCGCGAGCTCATCGATTGGTCGGATTGGAGATTTTAGTTTTCTCAGTAGTAAATGTGTAGGGCGTGATGCAGATGATCGATCAATCGCATTTGAAGTTTAGAGTCGATCCATCTCATGTCGTAAATTTGCAATTGTAGATAGTTGGGATGGCGGTGTTCAGTTTCCATCGGTGGCCTTCTACATCTTCCAGGGACTGTTGCTTGGGAGCGGGGCTGCTGAGATCACCGTGACGACAATATTCTCTTTTGTGGTAACTCCCTTAGCGTTTACTTTGTGCCATGATGACATTGATTGCTTTTCTTTTGTCAGTTTTCTGGGAATTGAATTATAAGGGGATTATAAATGAGAATGAGGTGTTGCCCTCATTCTGAATTAGATTGGATGGAAGATTTAATCGGTGGTTGTGGCTAGGCAGAATATACTTTATATACAGACTTGGGGGAATCCATAATAACCTTTTATTGCTGGAGTTAAAAGTGGGCTCTACCTTCATGAGAGCTTGGGTTGGGGTGGATGGAAGGTCTGCTGTGCCTCCACAAACAGCAGTGCAGCATAGTGCAGCACAATGCCGACACCTTTGTATGGCAGCCATCTTTTTTGACTGGGGACAGAATTCTCTTTTACATCATAGCATATAGCTCTTTACCTTTTCTATATTTTTATCCTCCCGTCCTCTTCTTTTCACTTCCATCATCTGGTTTTGCGTTTGTTTTATTCTCCTGTACTTTTGCCACAGATGCTTCTCTAGTTAACTTTCTTTAAGAGGCATGAGAGCTTCTTCAGTGATGTGCTTTTGCTGTGGTGGTATCGGTGCTTTTGTCTTCTACTTTTGCGCTTCATTCCCTCCTTTTAAAGTAAAATACACGTGTTAGTACAGAATTAAGAATTTGAGAATCTATCACTTTGCATCTTAATTTTCTATAGTCTTATGATCATTGATCCAAAGTCCAATTTCAATCAATTAGGATCAATCTTAACAACCTTTACCTTACGGGTTAGATTTTATACTACAGGGATTGGCTCCCATATGTGTACTGATTAGATCATGAAAGGTCGTTTTTGTGTAGCTGTGACATGCCACCTATGTATAACTATCTAAAAAATGAATGTGCTTGGTGTATCTACATGGGAATTGGCTCTAGGCAGTCTGTTGGGATGCAAGATCTCAGGCCTGGTGCTTGTTCTCTAGAAACTAGTATGGTGGAATGCTCTAGAATCTACTATTGTGGAATCATCTTCAGTTTCTCACCTTATGTTTCTGGATTCTCTCCCATGATTGCCCCAAGTTTTTTCTTTTTGTTCTCCAACTCATGTAATCGCATTAATTTTTTTTTCATGTCCTGTTCATGATATATCCTTTATGGGGATCTTATGGTGCTTGTGCTGTTTGTAAGTTTTCAATTGGCTGGGATCCTCTTCATAGAGATACCTGTATTTGTATTGTACCTTGCTATTGTCCCTTTTGCTTCCTGTTTTTACCATTATTTCATTCTAGACTGACAACTTTTCCATGCTGTAAGACCCTACTAATAGCAGAAGCTACTGATTTGATGCAAAAAATTGGAATAACAAGAAGTTGACTTCATTTGTCACTGATCTTGTACTTGGTTTTTCCTTGTCCAACATTGCTACGATGGGTTTGAAATGCAGGTAGAAACTTTTGGAGCAACGGCAAAGACCTGGAAAATTTCCTTTATTTTTGAACAAGTACGAGTTTTTGTATTGCTTTTAGCCATTTATGCATTATTACTATGATTGGTTTTCTGATTGATGGATTTTGCAGGTTTGTCTAAGCATAGATTGCCAGGATAATGTCTATGCACACATCCTTTCCAGGAAGATCAAGCCCCAAGTGATCGATGCAGATCCTTCCAAAGAGAAGAAAAAGCCTAAAGAAAGCGCCAGCTGATATTCCGTCTCTTCTGGAGTTGAAACCATTATACTATGACTCATGACGTGGTAAACTTGTGTTTCACTTTTCTAATGTTGTATCTACTATCTTTTAACTAATTTGTTTTTGTCGATCAAGTGCCACCTGATATTCAGGACCATGAACTTGTATGGCTTTATATATCCGGCACATACTCTTCTTCCTTTCTAACTTTATCGCAAACTCTGATGTTTCAGATGCACTTGATGGATTTGAACTTGCATCTCAGTATACCTCGCATTTATGTGGTTAACAATATTGGTATAAATGATTACCTTGAGATTTATCGATACTGTAAGGTGATATATGAGATTCCATTAGTGAAGGGCAACCCAGAGCAGTGGATACCGGTGAAGCTCTTTCCTTATTAAGTCTTTACTGAGTTTTTCAAGGCACAGCTGTTCATTCTGTGATTTAATGAAATGCAGGTTCTAAGGAAAATCTGCTGGTACTTAGTTCTATCACCACATGATCCTGTGCAATTAAGCCTTCTTAATGCCACTTTAGAAAATAAACATCTCTCAGAAATTCCCATTCCATCTTTGAATTGTTCTAGGTAATTGGTTGTACATCTTGTAATATCTCAATAATGTGCCATAGAATTTGGTCAACCATGCCTTTGTGATTTTAACACAGGTTGCTGCTGAAACAATTGGTCATGGTGGAGGTTATCCAATGGACACCTCTTTAGAGTACTTTCAAAGATGAATTTGAGAATGAGAAAATGTGATAGGAGGTGCACTTGTTTAGAAGGCAGCAGAAAATCTTAGACAGGGCCCAATCATAGTCAAAAGAAGAATTTCTGCTTCTCCTCGGTGAGACAAGCTACCTTTGGCTAGGGGCCTCATCAGAGAATCATTGAATATGTAATTACATAACCTGTTTTTCTTCTTTTAATTGGATCGTCACTCAGATGTGAATCACTCTATTTTGTGTAGAATATTATTGTCATTTTGAAGTATTGCTGGAGGATTACCTTAAAGAGACTTGCAGAGCTGTTATGCCTCAGTATCCAGGTCTGATTATGTGGAACAATTGTTTATGTTCATTGTCCATGTCACTCTTTATGAATGATTACCTAGACCCCTCATTTAACCCTGAGCAGCCTCTCTCCCATGATCCCTAATTGGGGCATGGCTGCTGGTCTTGGATACAAGTTCCAAATGTGTAAAAGAGGTTTTGGTGCGTTGAAAGCCAAAGGCTTGTCATGGATTTGAGAGTGCTGTCTTCATAATTTTGTTTTGTACACTTGGCTTAGTCAACTTCTGCTCATAAATTTGATGTAGCTGTGTCATTTTCTGGCATTATGAAGCCATTTCTTGTGCCATGGAGCCTGAAATTCTAATGCACTTTATAAGGGTGGGAGGAGCTCTGTTATGTTGCTAGAAATAGCTGAGCTAGCTTTTTCTGCTAGTATTAACACTCACCATACCATTTCCTGCATTACAAAAGTATATCTCGCTAGAGATCTTGATTAATGTGTTCAGAAAATCTTTGAAGCTGAACCACTCTAGGAAAAGAGCTTTGTTTTTGGGTTTTTTACTGCTGTTGTTGAGAGCTTTAATCGATCACATGCCTCAATTTATTAAATCAATGCTATCATCTGATAGAGAGACCATATAATGATAATTAGCTTTTATGATAATCTATCAGCATGACCTCTTACTTCTATATTACCATTTTAGGAAAGCTGAGAAGCATCTCTCCTTAATGGTTGTTTCCAAGTCCCTAATGGCAAAGATAGACTGGCCAATGGGAATTGTCAGTTTCCAAACGACAGAGGACAGCAATGAGATTTTAAACTCAGAGGAGACAATTTTGGAAAAGCTGCTTCACCTTGTCAAGAAAAGTTGCCACCAAATCCCAAAGGAAACCGCAGTTCATAAGGCTACCTCAAGAGCTTGAAGATGTTTTCATTTGAATGAATGATCTCTCCCCTCGAGCCTCCCTCCCTCGCTCCCCCCACCCCCCCCCTTCTCTCCCCGATGAATGCTGTTTCACATCGTGGTCCAAAGTGTGGATGGGAGATATTCATCATTGAACTCTCGCATGGCTGTCTTAAACTTGATTGCATATTTTGCAAGATGACCAGATCCTGGCCTTGTTTCAAAGATACTTAATACAATTTCAAAATAGGAATGTAGTTTGGTCTTTTCAACTTTCCTCTTTACCCCGTCATTTTAATTGAAGATTTATGGGCTTTCAGGGTCCGAAACTTGTATCAATGGAACAGTTATTAGCACAAGATGTGCACTCATTTGGACTAAAATAAGTGCCTCGTTACTAAATTCTGTTTTGCATTACAAATGTTGCTAGTGCTTGTGTTTTTCTAACATCGTGAATAACATTAGCTCTCCCTAGTAAAGGCTTAACGAATGCTACTTTTCCATTTCATTTCACATTTGAAATGAGCACCCTGTTTCTAGAGAACTTTATTTCGATAAGATAACTGCACATTTTATCTCTTCAAGAGACGTTTTTTTCTTCAAGTTGATACCTGATACAGAATAACACTAGCTCCCTTATTTTCTTCACGGAAACTGAAAATACTGGGAAAAGCTATAGCCATGATATCTTTTGACTATGAAAATAGTTTAGCCCCATAAGTAAAAAGCACCATTTTACTTTCTTCACAAAGTAAACGGATTTATCATTTTGTTATAGAATGTGATTATAGAACTTACTTAGCATAATTTAAAGAAAATTCATGATTTTTACTATAGTAACTTTTCTTGTTATATGTGCCGTTAATGCATTGGAAATTACATAAATCATCATAAGATATACTTAAAAGTTATTCTTGAGGTCCTCATTAACACGACCAATCATTTATGAGAAATAAAAAGTTTTTTCTTCAAAATTTGATTTTCAGTTTAAAGTAGCTGGAGCGTGTTTTACTACCTCTAGTTAACTTAATTAGTGTTGTAGTGTAATTATCAACGCCTTATTTCAAGTGCAAGGAAAATTCGAGATAATGCAAAAATCAATTTTTTGGTCAATATTTGAAGATCTCTTTTTGTGCCATACTTGAGAACTAATTAAAATTCTGATAGGAAAAAAATTGCTATAAAGCATTCAAAACATTTGATTGGACAAAAATTAATGTGAGAAAAAGTTTGTATTACGGTAAGGGTGGATCGTATGCTTGATGAAGAAGACGCCATCGATTTTAGTTGATAATTTTCCACAAATTAGAGCGGCACCAATTTGAAAACCCTAATGCATTTTTCCTTTTTGGTTTCTTTACAGAACCTCAAACCACCCCATCTTCCCTTTATTTAATACAATTCTCTCATTTTCAATTTGTTTTTTTTTCCTATTTTTGCTTTTCCGTCCTACCAATAATGGCGTCATGGGATCTGCCAGGCAGCCGCTCTCCCGGGAGGCCGTCTTGCCTTCGCGAGCGACCCCCCCTCTCTCCGCGTGCTACGATCTCTGGAGGTGAAAAACGTGACCCCGAATTTTACTTTCCTCTTTAGAGCTTCGGGTTCGGTCCATGTCGAGAAATCGCGATGGTTTCTGAATGTGGGTTTCTCCGTTTGCGGATTAAAACCAGCGCGGCTGAGACGAGAAGTACCGGCGAGAGGAAAAGCGCTCGTCCCTACTGATCTGAGCATCGCAGTACCCGAAGGAACATGTGCTCGAGTAGCTAATGTGCAACTTCTCATCTCGAAACATTGTATCAATACCTTGTTTTGGATGATTGACGAGGGCTGAATCGAATCGCTTGTACATCTGTTGCTTCAGCACCTGATATCGGGTTTGGCGTGGAAGCATCAGATCGACGTCGGCGTGGGCGTGATGGATGCAGACTACAGAGGCCCGGTCGGGGTGATCCTGTTCAATTACTCGGACGTCGACTTTGAAGCGAAGGTGGGCGACAAGATCGCGCAGCTGATCCTTAGTCCGTGATGATAGAGATTAAGGCATATTGTTTAAGTTAAGTAGTTTTATTTTGTTTTATCATCTTTTCAGGGTTTAGTGAAGTCAGTTATCGGTGCTCCACTTTGTTTTTATTCTGGTTAGTAGATTTGTTTTAGGATTTGAGTTCTCTTGTATAGGGATGAATTCTTTTTAGTTTAGATGGATAGGTATTTCCTTGGTGCCTTACTTATTATACCTTTTACACAACAAAGAAACCGGGGAGAAACGAAATTGAGATTGGGTGCCAGAGGAGTGATTCAAAATACTAATCAACTGAAGATGAACAATAAGTATGGGTTGTACCTGTCCATTGCAAGAAGGGTTTTTGTGGAGTTTCTCCCTTGCATGAACACAGCATGCGTTAGGTTTGCTGGTGGCGAAAGAATATTAAACAAGCGGGAGCCAAGATTGTTGTGTTCAGTCGTCTACTGATTTCTTGGGGCATGAATTTTTGTCTTCCTAGCTCTAAGCACTCTTTGCCTTCCTCGTCAAGTGCTTGAGTCAAAATTATTTGATGACACTAATACTTGGATATTCATACCTGTTAAGTTGTTTTTCCTATATATAGTTGCTCCCAAACTTTCTTGTAACAAAGGAAGTATCTTACACTCCTTTGATATGAGCAAATTGGATTGTCTAGATTAACCGATGTCTAGAAATTTGCCTTTACATCTCTGCTTTTGGGTGATAAGCTGGTGGAAATTTTGCTCTTCATTGAGTGTATTTCATTGTTATGTTATGCTGAATGCTGATAAGTTCCTCTGAATTAGTCAGAGCATTATGACTGGTGCCTATTTTTTATACCTGTACCAGATTTTTACCTTCACGATTGTTATTAGGATTGCTAACTCTATAGGAGACAATTAAAAAGATGCAAGTGGGTCACATCGACAATCATTCCCAGTTTGGATTAGGTGTAAGGTCATTGGAGAGGTAGGATGGGATTCCTAATCCCAATCCACCTACTTTGCCTATTTAATTAGGACTCGACCTCATAGTAAATCAAATTAGGCCCCATCTCTCGTCGTGCATGACCAATTGTATGTCTGAAACAATATCTAAAGGCTGAACCTGCTTATCGGGGCTAACTTTGGGGATTGAACTGTGAGGGCATTATAAAAAAATTGAGGTGTTGCCCTCATCCTGAATTAGATTGGATGGAAGATTTAATTGGTGATTGTGGCAAGGCTGAAATACTTTCTATGCAGACTTGGGAGAGTCCATATGCTTTCACCTGGATTAAAATTAACCTTTCAACCTTTCATTCCTTGAGTTGGATGTGAGCTCTACTTTCATGAGAGCTTTGGTTAGGGCATATGGAAGGTCTGCTGTGCCTCCACAACCAGCAGTGCAGCACAAAGCCATCACCTTTGTACTGCAACCATCTCTTCTTGCTACGGATTTTTTTTTTTTTTTAGCTCTTCAACTTGTCTATTTCTTTCACCCTCCTCTCTTCTTCTTTTCAATGCCATCATCTGGCTTTGCTTTCATTTTGTTTTCTTCTTTTCTTTTGCCATCATCAGCAGTGCAGAGTCTTATGATTATCGATCCAAAGTGTGATCCAATTTCAATCATTTGGGATTAATCTTAACAACAATTACCTTAAGGGTTTTATTTATATGGACTTACACTGCAGCGATTGCCTCCCATATGTGTACTGATTAGATCTTATACTGTCGTTTTGTGTAGTCATAATATGCCATCATGTATGACTATTTGAAAAACGAATCTCATTGGCATATCTATATGGTTATTGGTTCTCGGCAATTTCTAGAGATGCTAGAACTCAGGCCTGGTGTGCTCATGCTGTTTGCAAGTTTTTTCAATTGGCTGGGATCCTTGTAATTTTATTCGTATTGCACCTTGCTATTACCCCTTTAATTCCTTTTTCTACTCTATTTTCTTTCTAGATGAATAATTTTTCTTGCTGTTAATCAGATAGTTCAACTGAAAGTTGTAATTGTGCTCTAGAAATAATCAAGTAATGAATTAATTTGATGGTGACACTTAACTCTGTTGCTGCTAGGAAGGTGAAATGTGAAATCAAACTCTATTGCGGCTTATGTTCACAAGCAATCTGTTTTGGTTTCATGGTTTCTATAGCTAGTTTCATTATGCAGCTATATGTCGAAATTGAGAGAGGGCGGTTGATAAAGAAACTTGCAAAAAGCAAAGGAAGAACAAGGTCTTACAGCAGGAGCTGCTGATTTAATACAAGAAATTGGTTTTTCCTTGTCCGACATTATGAGTGGTTTGAATTGCTAAGGAAAATTTTGGAGTATTGGCTAATACGGAGAAGATGGCCTTTATCCTTGAACGTGTATGGGATTTTTGTATTGCTTTTAGCCATTTATGCTCTCTTACTATGATCAGTTTTCTGATGGATGGTTTTGCAGGTTCTTTTGAGCTTAGATCGCCAGGACCATGTCCCTGTGCAGATCCAGAAAATCAGCCCCCCCGTGTTTGATGCAGATCCTTCCAAAGAGAAGAAAAAGCCTAAAGAAGGGGAAAGTATTGTGGAAGAAGCGCCAGCTGATATTCTGTCACTTTTGGAGCTGAAACGGATATAATAAGAATCCATGATATGGTGAACTGGTGCTTTACTTATTCTAATGTTGTATCTACTATTTTTAACTAAATTTTTTTGCTGATCAAGCGGCACCTGGTATTCAGGCTGTGGTTCAAGCCATGGTTTTATTCATCTGTTGCATTCTCTTTTTCCTTTCTATCTTTATCGCAAACTCTGATGTTAGAAATGTACTTAATGGATTTGTACACACATCTTACCTCGCATTCATGTGGTTAACGATGTAAGTATTACTCACATTACAATGGTTACCTTGAGATTTGTCGTTGCTATATGGCAATACATGAGATTCCATCAGCAACGGGAAAACCCAGAGCACTGGATACCAGTGAAGCTCTTTCATATGAGGCTTTGTCAAGTCTTCACTGATTTTTTCAAGGCACAGCTGTTCATTCCATGATTTAATTAGTCGCAGGTTCTAAGGAAAATCTGCTGGTGCTTAGTTTGGTCACCACATGATCGGTTGTAGTCAAGCCTTTGTAATACTGTAGAAGATAAAAATGTCTCAGAAATTCCCCAATTTAGGTATGTCTTTGAATTGTTTCTAGTATTTGGTTGTGCATTTTCTTGCGATAGGTCGACAATCTGCCATAGAATTTGGTTGGCCGTGCCTTTGTTATTTTAACACAGGTTGCAGCTGAAACGATTGGTCACAATGGAGGTTATCCAATTAACTACTCTTCGGAGTAATTTCAGAGATAAATTTGAGAATGAGAAAACCATGCTCGAAGGTGCACTTGTTAAGAACGCAGCAGAAGATCTTAGACAGAGAATAAGCAAACATGTAATTACAGAACTTTGTCGTTCTTTTCCTTTGCTTTTTTTGGATCATGATGCTGATGCGACTTACTCTATTTTCTGCAGAATGTTATTGTCGTTTTGAAGTATTACTTGAGGATTACCTTGAGGAAACTTGCATAGCTGTTATGCCTCAGCATCCAGGTTGATTATGTTGAACATTTATTTATTTCTCTTATCAATGTCAATCTTTATGACTGATTACCTAGACCCCTCATTTAACCCTGGGCAGCCTCTCTGCCCCTGATACCTGTGGGTTATGGCTGTTGGATTTGGATACAAGTTCCAAAAAATTGGAAAAGAGGCTTTGGTGCCTTGAAGGCCAAGGCTTGTCTTGAGTTTGAGAATGTTGTGCTTGTAGTTTTTTCTATGAATATTTCGGACCGATATATATGCATACACACTATGTTTAGTCAACTTCTCAAAAAATTTGCCGTAGCTATCAATGTCAATGTCTGGCATTGTCAACCATTTCTTGTCCCATGGAGCCTGAAATTCTGATGCAGAAGTGTGGGAGGAGCTCTGCTATGATTCACCATTTCCAGTGTTACAAAAGTATATCTCGTGATTAGAGCTTTCTTAATTTGCTCAGACATCTATGTAGCTGAATCGCTCAATGAAAGGAACTCTGTTTTTGGGGTTCTGTTACCACTGTTGTAGAGAGCTTTAATCATTCATATGCCTCGATCTATTAAATCATCACTATCATCTGCTAGAGAGACAGCATAGTAGTAATTATACAAGCCTATATGATATTCTATCAGCATGACTTGTTAGTTCTATGACCATTCTAGGAAGCTGAAAAGCATCTCTCCAAAATGGTTGTTTCCAAGTCTCTACTGGGAAAGATAGACCTGCCGATGGGAGTTGTCTGTTTCCAGACAACAAAGGAGAGCAATGACATCTTGAACTCGTGGGCTACAAATTTGGAAAAGCTCCTTGATCCTGTTGAGGAAAGCTGCCACCAAATCCACAAGCAAACTATGGTTCATATGGCTGCTTTGCGAGATGTTCTTAGTTGAATGAATGGCCTCCCTTCCCTTGAGCCTCCCCCTCTCTTACCAAAAGAGAGAAGCTGAAGAGTGCGGTTTCACATTGTCCTCTGAAGTGGGGACTAAAGATATCATAGAACTCTTGTGTAGTTGTCTTAAATTTGATAGCATGTTTTGCAGGTGGACCAGATCTGGGCCTTGTTTTGGACTGAAATGATACAGAATACACTTTCTGCTTAGGAATATATTTTGGTCTTTTCATCTTTCCTCTTCCCCCTCCTTGTAATTGAAGATTTTTGGACTATCAGGGTCCAGAACTTGTACCAACAGAATTGGTATCAGAACAAGATGTGCACTCATTACAACAAAAGTAAGTGCCTTGTTACCAAATTTTGTTTCTCTGTACAAATTTTGCTGGTGTTAGTGTTTTTCTAACATCAGAGATAACATTAGCTCTCAAAAGTAAAGGCGAGTGAATGTTATTTTTTATTTCATTTCACATTTGAATTTTGTTTTCAGCAGAGAGCCTACTTCCTTTGGACTTAATCTTGACCGTTGGCAGTTCTAAAAACCTCTTTTTAGGGAGCTTATATATTATCAATGGACTTAGCTTTTCTCCAGGATGATGTTGTGATGTCATTTCAAAAAGACACTAATGTGATATCATTTCTCTCCGAACTTTTAGTCACCAGAATGTGTTTCAATGTCAACTAGTTGACATTTCTCTAAACTCCTGGCATGTATGTGGGTAATAATACAGTAAGAAGCTTGAATATTGAGGATAATGTGTTTGTTTTGCAACTCTGTTAAGATATGCACTTCTGGCTGACGAAATATAGAAACCATCACATTTTGCCTATGAATCTCAACATTTGATTAAATTGATCAATCATTTGTTGTCTCAAATCCCCTTTCTTTACAAGAGAAGATGTTAAGGTTTAAACATTGGGCCTCAGAGCAAAGTGGGGGCAAGAATGACTCCTACAAAAAGCATCATATAGTAGCCGAACTTTTATTTGATTCATGGGACATATTTAACTAATGAATGATATATTGTTTTTGTGAGAGCCGCCGGGGGTGGGGCGTGGGGTTGTTTGAATGAATTAGGAATTTAAAATGTTTGTGCCGATAATAGGTGTCAAATATTTATTTGATTTAACGTTGCTTGTGATTAGATAGCACATTGATAGATAAGTGTCGCTATTAATACCTAAATTTTGGTGGCTCAATTAGTTATTTATTGCATTAAAAAAATAGGGATTAATTTTTAACATCTAAACAAAAATATTAGAAATAGATTGCATAGCATATAGTTTTAGGAGCATTTATTATTTAACTTTTTTTTATTGCATTTGCATTGGACCGGTGATAAATGAATTTGAATTGATGGTTCTGAACTTTAATTTAGCGAGTCTGACCAACCTCATTATTCTTTAGGTGATCGAAATCATGTGTGCCATGTTAGTCATTTCATATTATTGCCAAGATTTGATAATAAATAGTTGGCAATAATCTTTGGGGTAGATGTGCGTACGTGCATTTGGGAAAATTCGGTCAAGAATGTTTGTACCTATGAGTAAAGAAGTGAGTACATGCTCTTAGGAGGTTTTATAAGCTAGGCTGGTTGCCAAAGCAGCAAAAGTAAGCTAATATTATATAGCTATAATACACTAGGTGTCAACGTAATCACTCCTTGTTGTCGTGTTTAATGCAGTTCCTCTTAGTTTTTCAAATCACATCTTCTAATGCTAAATAAGCTAATATTGAATCCTCCTCTATTGTGCTGTGAAAAATTATATTTTGGTGAAGAACATGTTGGCGAAGAATGTCAACATGAAATAAAAAGTCTGACAAAAGATGACATAAAAGGAAAAAAAAAAAAGTATCACTAAATTACCATTTGAATATGGAGCATTGTTGGCCTAGAATTTATTAACACGACACCAAAAGAATAAAATTTATGTAAAATGCTAAAAGCTATTAATTTAAGGGGAGAGATAAAAGTGGCTTGGATGGATGATAACGATTAGCTAATTTTTAAGTAAAAAGTAGTATGGAGAAATCTAGTTTAAGGAAATTATTTTGAAAAAGATTTATTTAAGAGTTACCTTTCTAGACGAATATAAAAGGAAAAGCCTCCGGCAGACTTTTAATAACAAAATCCTATATAATCCCCCGATTTATACGCTCTTGTCTGACTCATGTAAATTAGTAGTGTATAAGAGAATGAAAGCAAGTCAAGTCAAGTCAAGTCAAGTCAAGCCGGTGCTGGATCTCTCAAATTTCGAAGCACCTTCCCAGTAACATGGTGTGAATCGGTGGAGACCAGTCCACAGCAGGAGCATGTGAGTGTTGCTCGTCAGTTCTCTCAAATTTAAAAGGCTTCTTCTTGCTCTTTTGGCATGAAATTTCTTTTTCTCGTTTGAATACCAAAATGATGTAGAGAGTAGTCTTGTATCATATTAAGAGGAAAATATATCAATTGGCTCAAAATTCACTTATATATTCGACTCGAGCGATTTAAATTTCCAATCCTATTCAATCTCCAATTTTAAATTGATCAAGGTAAGCTTTCGTTTCTCACCTTGACTCTAAATTTCCAACCACCCCTTATATTTACGTCCACATACAAAGTCAAATCAAGTGTAAAATCCGAATGGTTTTCGATGGCTGCGACACACCAGTTGCCTTGGAGGAGAAGAAAAGAAAGGAAATCTCATTTCATTGCAAAGATGGCCAGCCCAGCCCAAGTAATTCTCAGGCTCTATGGGCCATCTGGCGAATTTTTGGGCCGGAATCTATATCGGCTGTTGGATCTTTTCCGAGGCCCTTCACGGGCCAATCCAATCCGGATTCGATTTGCTTCTCTTTCGGATCCCCCGATTTCCCCTACATTTTCATTTTTATTCCCCCGTGCTCTTTTTTTTATTTATTAATTTAATTTGCTCTCGCATCAGTGAGTTCGAAGAGGAGGAGGAGAGAGGGAGAGGGAGAAACAGAAGAGTGGAAGTTTTCCGCGAGTGAGGGGTTCACCAAGCACGCTTTCTCTCTCCTCTTTCTTCCCCTTCTACTAGGGCTCCGAATCGATTGTCGTCGGAGACTCTTGCCGATTCCTCGAGCGTGCCCTTTCGATTTCTGGGAGCCGATTGAGATGGTCAGTTCGCGTCCCCGCTTTCAGATCTGCAGCGAGTAATTGGCTGGTCGATTGCCGGCTCACCTGATAGTCCTGGGTGGGTGGCATTGGGGCAACTCAATAAGGGGGTTCTTAATGTGTTTTCGCCTCAACTTGGTGGTTTAGTACCATGAGTATTGAATGTGCGTGACATTGTTGAGTTAGCGGAAGCGCTATATTGTAAATGATTTTCTTTTAGGGTCAGACACCTTTTTTTTTTTTTTTTTTTTTTTTTGCATTATCTATTGAATTTAGCTTCTCACAGGTAACAAATTATTCAAGTCGGCAAGATTTGGAAGAATTGATTAAAAAGATGTGCTTTTGGAACCTTTTTGCGGAAGCTTGGAGTTTATTTCTGTGGAAGAATTGATAAAAAGATGTCTTTTCAAAGTATTACTCAAGGATTACACCTCGGAGAGACTTGCAGAGCTGTTACACCTCAGCATACGGGTTGATTATGTTGAACATTTGTTTATATTCTTCGTCAATGTCCATCTTTATGAATGATTGCCTAGAGCCTTCATTTAACCCTGAGCAGCCTCTCTGCTTGTGATCCTTGTGGGGCATGGTTGCTGGACTTGGATACAAGTCCCAAAAAAGTGGAAAAGAAGTTTTGGTGCCTTGAAAGTTAAAGGCTTGTCATGAGGTTGAGAATGTTGTCTTCGTAGTTTCATTTTGTAAACATTTCTGACCAATATATATGTGTGGACTTCACTTTGTCAACTTCTGCTCATAAAATTTGTAACTGTGAGTGTCATTGTCTGGCGTTTTGAAACCATTTCTTGTCCCATGGAGCCTAAAATTCCGATGCCCTTTAGAAGGGTGGGAGGAGTTTTGCTATCACTCACCATTTCCTGTGTTACCAAAGTATATCTTGCGATTAGAGCTTTCTTATTGTGTTCTGAAAATCTATGTAGCTGAATCACTCGAGGAAAAGAGCTCTGTTTTTGGGTTCTGTTACCACTGTTGTAGAGAACTTTGATTGTTCTATGTTACCATTTTAGGAATCTTAAAAGCATCTCTCCAAAATGGTTGTTTCCAAGTCCCTAGTGGCACAGATAGACCAGCTGATGGGAGTTGTCTGTTTCCAGATGACAAAGGACAGCAATGTCATCTTGAATTTGTGGTCGACAAATTTAGAAAGGCTCCTCGATCTTGTCGAGAAAAGTTGCCACCAAATCCACAAGGAAACCTTGGTTCATAAGGCTGCTTTGAGAGCTTGATAATGTTCTTAGTTGAATGAATGATCTCTCTCCCCTTGAGCGTCCCTCGATCTCTCACCAAAAGAGAAGCGGAATAATGCTGTTTCACATTGTGGCCTGAAGTGGGACTGAAGATGTTTATCATATCTCTTGTGCAGCTGGCTTTAATTTGATTGCTTATTTTGCAGGGGGGCCAGATCTGGGCCTTGTGTGGACTGAAATGATACAACGAGTACACTTTCTGCATGGGAATTAGGAATTTATGTTGGTCTTTTCATCTTTCCTCTTCATCCCTCCTTTTCATTGAAGATTTTTGAGCTCTCAGGGTCCAGAACTTGTGCCAATGGAATTAGTATCAGCACAAGATGTGCACTCAATGCAACAGAATGAGCATGTTAAAATCTGTTTGGCATTACAAATTTTGCTGGTGCTTATATTTTTTTAACATTGGGGATAACATTAGCTCTCCATAGAAAAGGCGAATGGATGTTATTATTTTATATCATTTCACATTTGAATTTCATCTTCAGCAGAGAGAGCGTGTTTCTTTTGGACCCAATCTTGGCCATCGGCGGTTCTAAAAACCTGTTTCTAGGGAGCTTCACTCAATTAGGTAACTGCATTTTTTATCTCCTCAGGAGAGACATAGTTTCTCTCCAAGTTGATGTTTTGATGTCATTTCCATAAGACACTCCGTTGTGATGTCATTTCTCTATATAGTTTCTGTCACTGAAATGTGTTTGATTCTGACTGGTTTTGACATCTCTCTCAACTCTTGGCATGTGTGTAATACAGTGAGAAGCTTTGAAATATTGAGGATAATGTGTTTCTTCAACGATCATAAAATTTCAGATTTGAAATTATCTTTACATAGACTCTTCCCATTTTCAATTTACTATAGGTGCTTCTAAGTGGCAACATAGGATTATTTCTATCTAATTTGTTTTTCCTTTTATCTTTTGAACCATCGCATATTTCCTATTAATCTCGGCATTTGATTGATTTCATTGGTCAATTGTTGTCTGAAATCCCTTTTCTTTACCGAAGAAGACGTAAAGGTTTTGAATATCGTGTCATAGAGTGAAATGGGAAAAGAGTGACTCCTATGGGGACCATCAAGTAGTTCTTTTAACTTTATTCGTTTCATGGAACATGTTTGGATGGAACCAGAAAAAAATATGATCCACTCCTTAAGTTTTCTATTACGCTTCTATTTATGCAGATCTCCGAGTCCAGTGAATGTCAGATGAATGGCACACTCTCATGGAAGGATGAGAAGCAACTCGAGTGAAAAACCCTTCATCTCTACCCTCTGAAAGCTGATTACTTCATTAATATCATTATGTAGAGCTTTCGATACTTTATCTCTTTTCATTTTTTGCAAGTGTGCAAAAAAGCTTATGTCAATTACAACAGTCCAAAGTTTACATCAACGCAAATAATATAGAAGAAATAGAGCGATTATTTATAAGTTGCTCATGAACGTTGTGTTGAATGCATTTTCCAATTTTGTGCTTGATTGATAGGAGAATAGTTCCGAGTAGTAAATCTCTAACCAAGTTGAATTTGAGAAATTCCATTCATATTCCTATAAATTAGCAAAAAGTAAATTTCCATGTTTTGTTGTCGGGATTTGTACATCATTGCCATGCCGAAGATCATGTGGGTTCAACTGACATTGTAGATTGATTTATAGGTCTCAAAATCGTAAGTTGGAGTTAAAGTGGACCGTAAAATGTATTGTAGGAATTTGGAAAGTACACAGCAAGATGGGCACTCATTCGTACTGAAATAAGCGCCTCATCACTAAATTCTGTTTTACATTATGAATTTTGCTTGCGCTTGCGAGGCTAATGAATGCTATTTGTCATTTCCCTGCAAGGGAGAAGGTTTTTCTTGAAGTCAATACTTAAATAGGGAAGGGGCCTTTGTTCTTTGGAGTTCAAGCTCCTCCATTCTTCGTCACGGTAGCTGAAAAATATTTGGAAGAGGAAATGATTGGGGCGATCCTTGGTCTATTTCAACAATAGGCTATCTAAATACGTGGGGAGTTTTGTTTGTCCATAGAGAAAAAGCCGTGGGCACATCTTTAGCTTTAGCTGTAGAAGTAATAATGCCCAATAAATAATGAGTACTTTCCTAACAAAATGGATTTATTTATCATTTTATTGAAAAATACCACCGTGAGATTTGCTTAGCAATCAGCATAGGTCAAACGAAAAATATTAGTGATTTTCAATTACTTTTTCCCGTTGTTCATGTAGTCAATGATTTGAAAATTACATCAAATATCATAAGATACACTTAAAAGTCATTCGTGCAATCAATAAATATCTCTTTTTGTCATGTACTTAGAAAACTAATTAAAATTTTTAAAAAGGAAAAAAAAAATAGCCGCTATAAAGCATGGATAACATTTTTGTTTGGCAAAAGGAGATATTCAAAATTTTCAAAACATTTTGTTTGACCAAATTTAATGCAAGAAAAGGTTTATTATATTCATTACGACAGAGAACCAACTAATGATAAAATCAAATTTTTCATTGATCAAAAAGAGCAATTGTCGAAACCGATCAATTCTAGTAAAAAAATCTCTTAAACTCTTTTTAAAATGAACTAGCCGATCATTTACTTGATGAAGAAGCCCTCGTCGAATATAGTTGACAATTTTCGGAAAATTGGAGTTGTACCAATTTTGAAAACGCTGATTGGTTTTCCTCTTTTTGCTGATTTCTTAACAAAACCTTGAATCCCATCTTCTTTTTCTTTTGTACAATTCTTTCGTTTTCAATTTTTATTTTCCTTTTTTTTTTATCTGCCATCCTACCTGTAATCATTTTAATCGTGGGCATTTCGACTACGGCAATGTGGTAAGCTTTAAAGAAGAAGAGATAAATTTTGAAAAAAAAAAATTAATAATTGAAAAGTTATCATTCTTGTTTCTCGGCTTTAAGCCAATCATTCCTCTTTCTTATGCTCGTGAAGGAGGACTCTTGTTTTTGCGCCATTTCATGGACTGGAGTGTTGTCATCAACTCATACCCCCATCACCATCTTCTTCAGCTCGAGGCTTCTGAATGTGGAGTGATTTCCTCGTTCGTGGATTAAAAACCGTTGCAGCTGAGATGAGACAGTAAGTGCCGGCTAGAGGAAAAGCGCTCGTCCCAACCGGTCTGAGCATCGCAATACCCAAAGGAAACATAATGCTCAGATACGTGATGTGCGACTTCTTTACCTCGAAACATTCTCTCGGTACCTTGTTTTGGATAATCGATGAGGGCTGAATCGGATCGCTTGTGCATTTGTTATTATAGGGCCTAGTTCGGGTTTGGCATGTAAGCATCTCTTCAAAATGGTTTTTTCCAAGTGTCTGGTGGGAAAGATAGACCTGCTGATGGGAATTGTTTGTTTCCAGACGACTAAGGAGAGCGGTTATATCTTGAATTCGGGCTACAAATTTGGAAAAGCTCCTTGATCTTGTTGAGGAAAGCTGCCAACAAATTCACAAGCAAACTATGGTTCATAAGGCTACTTTGAGAGGTTAAAGATGTTCTTAGTTGAATGAATGATATCGCTCCCTTGAGCCTCCCTCTCTCTTACCAAAAGAAGCTGAAGAATGCAGTTTCTCGTTGTCCTTTGAAGTCTGAAGTGGCGACTAAAGATATCATAGAACTCACGTGTAGTTGTTTTAAATTCGATTGCATATTTTGCAGGTGGACTAGATCTGGGCCTTGTTTTGGGCTGAAATGATACACTAAATACGCTTTATGCATTAGAATGTATTTCAATTGTTTCATCTTCCCTCTTCCCCGTTCCTTTTAAGTGAAGATTTTGGGCTCTCAAGGTCCAAAACTTGTAACAATGGAGTTGTTATTGGCACAAGATGTGCACTCATTCTATCAGAAATGAGTGTGTTGTTACTAAATTCTGTTTTGCATTACAAATTTTTCTGGTGCTTGTGTCTTACTAACATCCTTAGTAACATCAGGGATAACATTAGCTCAACAGAATCACCTCATGTACAAGATGGATTTAACATAAGGTGGCAACTCAATTAGTTGTTGATTGTAAGATCATCATAATCGTCTAACTTATTCAAGAAAGGACGAACAAAACCTCCTGTATTTACTATTAATCGATTGTTAGTGGTGTCAATAATGTAATATCCACATACCATATATTCTGTGATCATTATTGATTTGTCAAATGTCCGAATATCTTGTAGCTCCATTCAAATTGGGATACAGAGGCTCACCCAATTCTAGTCTTCCATAAAACGTGTGCTTCTAATCTTTTCAATTGACCTTACTCCGAGCATCAGCATCGCCCGATGGTTTTCTTTTGAGTTTTTCATTTACTTAGACAAGTAAGTCAAGTCAAGATAAAATTAAATGTTGCGGAAATTACGCCTGCGATTGTTGCCCTTTGCCTTTTATTTTATAATTGTTTTATTAATAGAAAACGCAAGTCAAGTCGAAGTCAAGTCGTGCTCAATTTCGGAAAAAAGGCCTGCGTAGGCGCTACGCTTTTGCCGCGCAATGCTGCGGAAGTTACGCGTGCAATAGTTGCCCTTTTCGTGCAGCATGCGTCACCCCTGTTCGATTAGTTCAACAGTCTATTAACGTTAAAATTTAATCTTCTTACGCTTTTCACCCCGGTAATACAGGGTTTGAAGAAACTCAATACTGTGCAAAGGAAAAATGCACTTTGGTCGAGAAGCTGTTGTCTGAAAATATCAACATGAAATATAAAGCTAAACAACAAATGAAATAAAAAGGTAACAGGTATTTACTAAATAATTATTCGACGGTGCAGAGAACCCGTTGACCAAGAATTTCTAAATGTGATACTGAGTATATAAACTCGCAATTCCCACCACTCGGGAGGAGCCAAGTGAGTCCATGAGAAGGAAAAAAAAAGGTCAACGGAATTATCTCGTGTAAGTAATGAGATGGATTTAACATAATGCTGAAACTCAATTTTTTGTTGATTATACAAACAACATCGTCGTAATTTTCTAACTTGTCCAAATAAGAACAAACAAAACCTCCCATGTTTACTATCTATCAATTATTAGTTACCTCAATAATTTTTTTATACTATAAATCCTTCGGTCATTATTGATATATTAAATGTCTGGATATGCTTGTAGCTCCATTCAAATCGGAATACAGAGTCTCACCAAAATCCAGTCTTTCGTAGAATGTGTGCACTAATATTCGGCCATCCTTACTGCGAGCATCAGCTTTGCTTATTGGTTTTCTTTTCAATTTTTCATTTGCCTGGAAAAGCAAGTCAAATCAAGTCAAGAAGCACACGCATAGGCAGGTTGGACGCATCTTCCGCACAATGCAGTGCAAACGTCGAGAAAATGTTTGTCCTTTGCTTTTTATTTTCTAATTATTTTATTAAGAGGAAAAGCAAGTCAAGTCGAAGTCGTGCTTGCTTTCAGAAAAAAGCACCTGCGTAGGCTCTGTGCCCCTTCTGCACAATGCCGTGGAAATTGTGCGTGCAATAATAGCCCTTTCCGTGGAACATGCATTGCAATCGCAACGGTACGGTTAGTTGAAGATTCTTGGATCGTTGGTTGGCAAGAACTTAGCATTCATTGTTCACGCACGCACTGTAGAGTGTTGTGTTGTCATTTCTCTCTAAACTTTGTCGTCTTTGTTTTCCTTGCGTCAGTGTTGATTTTATTCATCTTATGAAAATACTTAGGTGCACATCTCTATTTTACATCATATCAACACTCGATTACTGTAATACATCATAAAGTCATAAAACACTTTTATTTTACATTATATTCTTGTCCTTAATTATTATGACGCGTCATAAGTATGTTATAATAGACATATCATTTATTCTTATATCTTTCATACTTTGCAGTAATCTAGTGGCTTTGAACACAATAATTTTATTATGCTTAATTTGACAATTAACACCGAGAAAATTTTAATTGAACAACTAAGAAAATAAATCAAGTTGATAGATAACATTGAAATACTTGCATCGAATGTACGATAAGGGATATGGCATGATGGATGCGTGCCTTCCCCATAGGTTTTAGAGGCCCTAGAGTCGATATTTCTCTTTCTTTTTTCTAAATTTGTGCTCCCGTGCATCACAAGGATGGCATGAAAAGAAAAGCAATCAACAGCATGACTTTTAGTGCACAATAGTCTTGTTTATTTTTTGGAAAAAAAAATCTTATTAATCTCAACTGTCGAAATAGTAAAGTCGGCATGAGATTCACATAATTGGATCTTATAAATGAGTACTCAAGAGCACTTTTTACTTATGTGCAATACAAGAGCCTTTTTTATTTTTGGTATACTAATTAGACATAATTAGTATTGTCATACGCGCTTATGCCTTTAGATTGCAAGAAAAATCAACGTCATTTATGGCTAATTCTTTCCAACTTGTCTTGTTGTTACAGTTCCAGCACCACAAAATTGCCTTGTGATTTCTTCCTTGGGTTGGGTCCTTTCGTGCACGGAGAAAAGAGCACCTTTTTATCCAATAATATGGAATTGCTCTATACGGAATTAGTCTCGCGGATTCCAAAAGGAATTTTTTTTTTATTTCGTTTTATTTGGAAGTGTTCTCTAAAATGAGACAAGATAATTTATATCTCTTTTGAGAAATAATTATCAGATGGTGTAGAGATCCTGTTGACTAAGAATTTCTAAATGTGACACCAATATATATAAATCCGCGATTCCACCCACTCGGGAGGAGCCATGTGAGTCCATGAAAAGGGAAAAAGAAGGTTGATGGGATCACCTCGTGTACGATGAGATGGATTTAACATAACGCTACAACTCAATTAGTTGTTGATTATAAAAGCAAAGTCTTCGTAATCATCTAACTAGCAAAACATCCCGCATTTACTATCAATCAATTGTCAGTTACCTCGATAATGCAATGTTTATATACAGTAGATTGGATATATTAAATGTCCGAATATGCTTGTAGCTCCATCGGAATCGGGATAAAAAGTCTCACCCAATTCCAATCTTTCGTAAAATGTCTGCATATAATCTTGGATAAAAGTCATCTAAAACTCGAAACTTTTTCAGTAACACCAAAAAATCCTAAATTTGTATATATATATATCTCAAAAATTTGGTGTCACAAAAAAAATTGGGATTTTTGGTATCACAAAAAAAATTAAAATAAAAACATTACAGTAAACAAAGCTTAGAGTTTTTTGTGTCATTAAAATAATGTATGATAAATGTGTTACTCTAAGCAAAGTTTGATATTTCTTGTAGTTTTTTTACAATAATATTCGGCTCCCTGGTTTTCTCTTTAACTTTTTTATTTTATTTTATTTGGAGGAGCAAATCAAGTCAAGTCAAGGAGTACATGCACAGGTTCAATGCACCGTCTGCATAATGCTGCGGAAATTACCCCACAATAATTGCCCTTTGCTTTTATTTTCTAATTATTCTATTGATGGAAAAAGCAAGTCAAGTCGAAGTCAAGTCGCACTCGCTTTCTAACAAAACACCTGTGTAGGCTCTAGGCACCTTCCCCATGGCAGTGCCTCAATTAGTTGAAGATTTTTGGACCGTGGGATGGCAAGAACTCAGCATCGTTCACGCACGCACAGCATTGTCGCGATGTCATTTTTCTCTAAACTTTCTATCACTAGAATGTGTTCGATGTCGATTAGTGTTGACATCAATGTCTCTTGACATGTATGTGGGTAATATAGTGAGAAGCTTGAAATATTAAGGATGTTGTCCTTCTTCGACAACTCTCATCGAATTTCAGATTTACTGAAAATTCTCTTTACATAGTCTCTTTCCATTTTCAATTTACTATTGGTGCTTCCAAGTAGCAATTTCATATTATTTCTTTGTCTATTTGTTTTCGCTTTTATCTTTTGGCTAGCGAAGCTTAAAAACCATCACATATTTCCTATTAATCTCGATATTCGATTGATTTCATTAATCATATGTTGTTTGAAATCATTCTTCCTTACGAAGGAAGATATGAAGGGTTTGAATATCGTGTCGCAGAATGAAATGGGAAAAGAGTGACTCTTACGAAAACCATAAAATCGTGACAAAACAAAGGAAGAAGTAATAGTCTAAAATAATTCTTGAACTTTAATTCGTTTCATGGAACCTATTTGAATGGAACCACAAAAATATTATTCACTCTTAAGCTTTCGATTATACTCTTCTGCAGATCTTTAAGTCTAGTAAGTATGTATGGCAAACCCTCATGGAAGTACGAGAAGCAACTCAAGTGAAAAGTCATCATCTCGTCTTCACTCGAAAAGCTGATTACATCATTGATGTCAGTGTGCAGAGCTTTAGATACTTCATTTTTTTTTTTTTCATGTTTTGCAAACTAAGTATACAAAAAGGCTTATGTTGAATATGACAGTCCAAAATTTACATCAACCAAAATAATATAAAAGAGAATATGATAAATATGAATTAATTGATTAGGAACATCATGTTTAATCTGTTCTCCAATTTTACACTTTGAGTCGATCGAAGAGTCATATCGAAAAATATATTTTTAATTTAGTCGAATTTGAGAAAGCCCATTCATCATCCGACTTACTAGCAATAAGTGACAATATTTTGTTGTTAGGATTGGTAGATCATCGCCATGGAAGAGAACACGTGGGTTCAACGACATTGTAGATTGATTTGCATGTCTCATAGTCGTTAGTTGGAGTTAAAGTGGTCTGTAAAATGCATATGAAGGAATTCGAAAAGTACACTTGTAAGATTGAACTTGGTGAAGACAATGTCAGAGGCATTCATGAAAAAATTTGGGTTGAACAAACCAAAATAATTTAGATATTTGTAGTATAAGTTTCATCATATTGATGTATTTCGTAAATCAGTTATTTGGATCTTGAGGAGAAGCTTCAATTGCATCCACTTACAGCTCGACACCTATAGATGGACATAAGTGATTGCCAACACATTTTCAAGGGTTTCCTTTTCCACATTTTTTTCAAATTTATGCACCTTTTTAAAATATTTCAGACAATGAATGAAAAATAGGGGGGACATTAGGAATTCAAAAATATCTGTGTCGGTATTAGATGTCAAATATTTATCTGATTCAATACTGCTTGAGTTTAGACAGTACTCTAGTAGATAAGTACTACACGACTCATATTGACATGACACGAGTTAAAAGCCGTGAAGATATAAGCGAAACATTAGCAAAGCTGACAATATTTTATCTAGCAAGGCTCGGGTGGAGTTGCCTAGCACAACGATGTAAGAACCAAGATTGGGATGTTGAGCATCTAATCGATGTTGGCACTTGATATGACTCTTGTTAATTGTTGATACTGCTAATTATCCATCCAATCATAATCCTAAATATGGACTATGCATTTCAGGCATTCTGTACATCTCCAATTAAAGGAATCTATTTGGACCTTGTCATAGGACATGTGACTGTGATTGTACAGTTATAACTTTGTGCAGCAAGGGTTTTCCGCCGGTGTGTTGAAACTTCAAATCACATGATCATGTGATACAATGTTCCATCATAATCTATTAATGCATTAGCTTTTGTCCTAGAAGAATGAGGTGTGGTTAGTCAATTGCGTACTAAGCCGTTGAGCCTTTTCTGTTTCATCTTATCAAGGCAAGAGGAGAATTTTTGTAGCTTTGAGTAATGAAGTGAGTATCTGCTCTTACCTTGGTAGGTTTTATAAGCTAAGCTGGTTTTCAAAGTAGCAAAAAGAGCAAAATATATACCTATAATACACCAAGTGTCAAGGTAATCACACGATGGTCTCGGGTTTAATGCAGCCTCTCTCAATTTAATAGCTCAATTTTTCAAATCATATCTCCTAATGTCAAATAAGATAATATTTGAATCCTCTCTATTGTGTTGCAAAAAATTATAATTTGGTGAAGAACTCGTTGGCCAAGAATGTTAAACATGAAATAAAAAAAAGTCTGACAAAAGATGACATAAAAAGGAAAAAAGCATAACCGAATAATTATTCAATTGCCAAGAACCATTGGCTGGTAATTTATTAACACTTCATCGAAAAAATAAAATATATGTAAAATGTTAAAAAATAATTACCTTAAGGAGAGAGATAAAAGTGACTTAGGCGGAGGGTAATGACTAATAATCTTTAAACATGATGTAGCATGGGAAAATCTAGTCTTTCGTGGAATGTGTGCACTAATCTTCGGCCGACCTAACTCCGAGCATCAGCATTGCTCGTTGGTTTTCTTTTCAATTCTTCATTTACTTGGAAAAGCAAGTCATGTCAAGGTGCAACAGCATAGGTAGGTTCAACGCACCTTTCTCATAATGCTGCGGAAATTACGCCTGCAATGGTTGTCCTTTGCCTTTTTATTTTCTAGTTGTTTCAACAATAGAAAAATCAAGTCAAGTTGAAGTCGTGCTTACTTTAGATAAAAAGCGCCTGCATAGGCTCTGCGCCCCTTCCGCGCAATGCCGTGGAAATTATGCATGCAATAATTACGCTTTTTGTGCAGCATGCATCGCAATCGCAACGGTTCGATTAGTTGAAGATTCTTGGACGGTTGGATGGCAAGAACTCAGCATTGTTCAAGCACGCGCGGTAGAGAGCGTTGTGGTGTCATTTCTCTAACTTGCTGTCGCCGGATGTGTTCGATGTTGACTGTTTTGACATTCTCTCAACTCTTGGCATGCGAGTAATACAGTGAGAAGCTTGAAATATTGAGGATGACGTGTTTCTTCCGTGACTCTTATCAAATTTCAGATTTGCCGGAAGTTCTCAGTACATGTTCTCTTCCCATTTTCGATTTACTATTGGTGCTTCCAAGCGGCAACTTAAGATGATTTCTTTGTCTAATTTGTTTTCGCTTTTATCTTCTAGCTGGTGAAGCATAGAAACCATCACATATTTCTTATGAATCTCAATATTTGATTGACTTCATCAATCATTTGTTGTTTGAAATCCCTTTACCTTATGGAGGAAGACGTGGAGGGTTTGAATAGCTGTCATAGAGTGAAATGGGAAAAGAGTGACTTCTATGAAAGCCATCATGTAATTCTCAAACTTTAATTCGTTTCATGGAACATGTTTGAATGGAACAACAAAAATATGGTTCACTCGTTAAGTTTTCAATTACTCTTTTATGGAGATTTCCAAGTCTAGTAAGTATCAGATGTATCGCAGACCCTCGTGGAAGTATGAGAAGCAACTTGAGTGAAAATTCATCATCTCTTCTTCACTCCAAAAGGTGATTACTTCATTGATATCAATGTGTAGAGCTTTGGATACTTCATTTATTTTCATGTTTTGCAAATTAAGTGTACAAAAAGGCTTATGTTGAATATGATAGTCCAAAATTTACATCAACTCAAATAACATAAAAGAGGATATGCACAAATATGAATTAGTTGATTAGGAACACCATGCGGGATATGTCTTCAATTATACACTTGTGTTGATAGAATGTTTGTACCTATGAGTAAAGAAGTGAGTAAATGGTGTTAGGAGGTTTTATAAGCTAATCTGGTTGTCAGAACAACAAAAGTAAGCTAATAGTATATAGCTACAATACACTAGGTGTGAACTTAATCACTCCTTAGTGTCATGTTTAATGCAATTCCTCTCCATTTAATAGCTTTAGTTTTTCAAATCACAACTTGTAATGCTAAATAAGCTGATATTGAATCTTCCTCTATTGTGCTACGAAAAATTATATTTCGGTGAAGAACTCGTTGGCCGAGAATGTCGACAGAAATAAAACATCTGGCAAAAGATAACATAAAAGGAAAAAAAAGAACCATTGAATTATTATTCGACTACGGAGAATTATTGGCTGAGAATTTATTAACGCGACACTAAAAGAATAAAATTTACGTAAAATGTTAAAAACTATTAATTTAAGGGGAGAGATAAAAGTGGCTTGGGTAGAGGATATCCACTTGATAATTTTTAAGCAAAAAGTAGTGTGGAGAAATCTAGTTTAAGGAAATTATTTTGAAAAAGATTTATTTTGGAGTTACTTTTCTAGACGAATAAAAAAGGTAATGCGTCATGCCGACTTTTAATAACAAAATCCTCTATAACCCCCGATTTATACGCTTTTGTCATGGGCTCATGTACATTAGCAGCATATAAGAGAATGAAAGCGAGTCAAGACAGTGATGGATCTCTCCAATTCCATTGAAAGCACGTAGATATGTTCCAAGTACCTTCCCCGTAATATGCTGAGAATCGGTGGAGATCACGGCAGAAGCATGTGAGTATTGCTCATCGGTTCACTTTTCTACTTTTTCTTAGTTATACAAAAAGCAAGTCAAGTCATGATGCTGCCGAGTATTGCGTGTCTCCAAGTCATGATGCTGCTTCGACCCAAAAAACGAAAAAGTCATGAAGCTGCGCGTGCAATGATTGTTCTCTCTGTGGCGTGCCTCACAGCATTTCGATTGGCATGAAGAGTCCTGGACCACTGGATGGCAAGAACTCAGACATCATTTGAGCACGCATATTAGAGAATGTTGCGTATTCGTAATCCGACTTCAAAGGCTAAAAATCGGTGGAGATCCCAGGGTTCTGCTGTTTGAGCATTCCTCTAGTAATCAACGACGCCTTCTTCTTCTTCTGTTTTCTGTTCTGATTGCTCCATTATCTTCTGATGATTTGTCTGAGAGTTTCTATTTCTGTTTGAATGTAGCTTCGTGTTTGGCCACTGAGAGACATTTCTGCTAGTCCTAGATCTGGGATTTTGCATCTCTCCCCTGTTTCCTCCTCTATCAATCTCTTTTACGATCCTTTCAAGATGGAAAGAAGAAAATTCACACATTCAGAAGATTCGATCTACGAGGTGTCTTCCTCGTCGACGACCCCACATGTAGGTGACTATGAAGGCGGAACCAGAAGGTTGAAAGGAAATGATTACGAAGTGTTTTTGAGCTTTAGAGGGGAAGACACTCGCAAAGGTTTCACTGATTATCTCTATACTAGCCTTGTCGAGAAAGGAATTCATGTGTTTAGAGACGACAATGAGCTTCGTGTTGGTGAGAAGATTGGTCCGGAGCTTCTTTGCAGCATTATGCAGTCCACGATTTTGATCCCGATTATCTTCGAGAGCTATGCTTTTAGCAAATGTTGTCTTCGCAAGCTGGCTCAAATGTTGAAGTGCAAGAGAAGCAGAGGGCAAATAGTGTGGCCCATCTTTTACAAAGTGAAACCCTCGCAAGTGCGCCATCTTAAAGGGAGATTCGAAGATGCTATCAAAGCACATAAAGAGAATAGGAACGAAATGGTTTTGAGGGAATGGAAAAAAGCGCTCAAAGAAGTGAAGGAATGGGAAGAAGCGCTCAAAGAAGTTGGTTCTTTGAAAGGATGGGAATCAGAGAACATTGATAACGGGTACGTTATTCTTCACCAAATCATTGTTTAATTTCTCATAAATAAATCTTTCGTGAAAAAGAACATAAATGTGGTCGTCCTATACTGAAATTAATTGTTATTGCGGTAGGCATGAAGGAGCATTTGTTAAAACTATTGTCACAAACGTTATGGGCTAGTTAAAAAGACTTTTTCTGCTAAATGTTCCCAAGCAGTTGGTGGGAATTGATGATCGTATCAATGACATTATGAGCTCGATAGATGATAAATTATATGACACGAATATTATTGGACTTTATGGAATGGGCGGCATCGGTAAGATGACTCTTGGAAAGGTGTTATACAATAAGCTCTCTAGTCATTTTGAGTATCGTAGTTTTGTGGAAAATATTTGAGAAACATATCAGCGCCATGGTATTGAATGCATACTGAACAAACTCATTTATGATGTAATAGGAAGTTCAAGTCACATGTCTAGTGTTGACGAGGGAATAGGTGTCATCAAATCTCGATTTACAAGTAAGAAAGTCTTATTTCTGCTTGATGATATGGATGATAGTACTACTCACTTGAATGCTTTGGTCAAAGACCGTAGTTGGCTTGGAGTAGGAAGTATAGTCATCATTACAACCAGAAACAAGAGCATTCTCGATGAGGCTAAGGCATGCTACAAATACCCACTTAATGAGTTGTCTATGGATCAATCATTGATTTTATTTAGTAGACATGCATTTCAAAAAGATTATCCTCAGAGTGATTATGAGGTTCTTTCTCGTGATGTCGTATCTACTATCGGGGGGCTTCCATTAGCTCTTGAAGTTACTGGTTCATTCTTATGTGGAAAGAGAAGAGAAGTATGGAAAGATACATTAACAAAATTTGAAAAAATACCTGATAAGAAAGTGCAAGAGACATTGAAGATAAGTTACGAAGCATTAGAACATGAGGAAAAACATATATTTTTGGATATTGCTTGCTTTTTCATTGGATCATCAAAACAAAATCCAACTTACATGTGGGATGCTTGTGGTTTATTTCCGAAGAGGGGGATTGAAGTGTTGAGTCTTATGTCCCTAATTAAAATTAACGGAGGTGGTAAGCTAATGATGCATGATCAATTGAGAGATCTTGGAAGGGAAATTGTTCGTCTGGAAAATCCAAATGAGCCTCAAGAGCATAGTAGATTGTGGATCTATGAGGAAGCCCTAGATGTGCTTGATAACAATGAGGTAAGAGTTTTCTTTACTTGTCTTAGTTGGTGAATGTGGGTGCATCTTCCCTTTCTTGTTTGAAATAAAAATAACTGTCACTCTGAGTACCCAAAACTTGTTGCATCTACTAGCAAAGGAGCTCTTTTGATTAATTGCAGTATTTGCCTGATTCAAGATGATTATTGAGAAGCAATTTCTTGGTTATGGACGATTGATATATATCTTTACATGGTAGTATCGTGATGAGGATACTCTCCTTTTGGTAACTTCAATGCAAAAACAAGACTACAAAAGCAACGTGCGACTTGAAGGACATTTTGGTTGTGTTTTATTTAATGAATAAAGGCTGTTGTAATTTCTTATATTGGTCAATCACATAAAGCCAGATTTTAATAATTTGGTGTTGTCTGCTTGCTCCTATTTGAATTTTCCCCTTCTAGAAGGACTCAAATGCAACAGTTTTGAGTTTTACCATTTTGCACAAACCAACCCAAATTAATATGCAAAAAAGGCAAATTCCCTGTTCATATTGCCAATCTACATGTGTACAATATTCCTGCAGTTAGAGGAATGTATTATAATCTGAGTTAGTTAGCATATATTAAGAATTTAATCCTTATTTGGGTAAACAGTCTTATGCGAAGAAAGCAAGACTACCCTATATTTCATCCTTCCATATATATATATACTTTGATTTTCCGAGATACTGCCTTAATGCTTTACTTTGGAAGGAGGGGAAGAGGAGGAAAATGAAGTAAATTCTTGTAACTTTTGTGAGAAGAAGTGGGAGGAAAATTCAAAAAATTTCTATCTTCCTTTCTTCCATGTATCCAAGCAAAGCAGCTTTTTCTTTTATAACGACAGTGCATGCTTGCTAAATAGACCACAAGCATAGGGAAATTTATGCGTCGTTGCTAGCATAGGGGTCATCATCAATTGGAATCAACTAAACTTTAATTTCATTCATCAAATGCATGGAACTACAATTTACTTCCTGTTGGGATAAATGAATTCCCTAAAACCGATCCGAAACTCAATCGAACCCCTAAAACAACGAACGCGGAAGGCGAGCTCAGGAAACACATGTATCACCGATCAAAAAGTACATCACGAAGTCGAACGTACCTTGTCTTTCACAAATTAAACACCAATGTTGAAGTTCGAGGAAGAATCTCGATCCTGTTCTACTGAGGAGTGTACTGTTCTTTCCAGGGGGAGAAATTTATGTTTGAGAGCAAAGGGGTTAGAGATCACTCAAAAAATCAAATACATAAGGGTTTTCTGCCGCATGTGATTCTCCAAATTCGATCTTCCTCTTTCCTTCAAACTCTCAATTTCAGTTCATCTTGCTTTTCTAGAAATGTCCCATTAGATCGAATTAATGCATGATCATTGGCAACATTCTAAGATAGCAAACACTGAATAGAAATCTTGAGAATAAGTAAGAGTCATGAGGACACTAAATTAAAGAACTCTTTTCCTCAAGAGTCTCACACGGTATAAAAGTTGAGATCAAGCTTTTGCCACTCTTATTGGTCGTCTCATGCATACGTAGTATGAAATACATATTACGGTATTAACTCCTTTCCCATGAAGTGTATGTCTACACCATCAATACCGTACAGATGATAGTTCAGACATACCTAATGTCTAACTTGAGTTCACATATCTACTCATTCACAGAATTCATCAGAACTCACATATGGCATCATAGACAGATAAAGTAAAATATGTGGGTTATTTTATTTTCGGACATAGTAAATATTATGTCATCATCTTAATACTCAGTTAAGGTAACATATATATTTTAAACATCAGCTCTTGATTATCACCTAGATAATAAGCTTAAAAACTGTCTCATCTCTATTTATCACATAGTAAATAAAGACGATTACCTGTGTGAGTGGGCTAATCTTTTATCTGTCCGACATACTTTCTTAACTTTATATAATGCACTGAGCACTAAGATGCATAAACATCAAACAAAGATTCATAGGTATTAATAATGAAAAACACAAATTCATTACATGTGAACACTTCAGGGAAATTACAATATTCAATACATCAGCCTCTATGCAATTCTAGAGATTTTACATGACTACAAAACACATCTCTAGGTATTGGCTTTGTCATAGAATCTATTACCATTCTATGCGTAGATATGTACTATAAGTTTACATCTTTTTGTGCAACCATATATTTGACAAAATTATACTTGATATCTATATGTTTGGTTTTGCCATGATGTTTTGGATCTTTGGTGTACGCTATAGTTGCTTGGCTACATAATTAACCAATAATGGATTTCCAGCATACCCAATAATACCTAAATGATCCAAAAATCTCTTAAGCCAAACACCTTCTTGTACTGCTGTTGATAATGCCACGAACTCAGCTTCTATCGTGGATAATGCTATACACATTTGTTTCTTACTGCTTCAAGATATGGCGCCATTATTTAGTAAGAAAGCAAATCCAGAGGTAGATCTCCTTTCATCTAAATCTCCTCTCCGATCAGCATCTGAATAGTCTTCAAGTTGCAGATCATTTCCTTAGTAGCTCAGTGTATAATCAGCAGTTCCCTTCAAATACCTTAGTATTTTTTCAACGGCTTTCCAATGTGCTTGACCTAGATTGGATTGATATCTACTCACCATTCCAACTGCAAAACATATGTCAGGTCTTGTACACATCATAGCATACATTAAGCTTCTAACGGCACTAGCATAAGGAACATGTTGCATTTGTTCCTTCTCTTGTGGAATCCTTGGACACAGTCTATGGCTCAATCCTTCACCTTTTGCAATAGGAGTATCTGTGGGTTTACAATCTTGCATACAAAATTGTTCAAGAACTTTATTTATGTATGTTTCTTGCAAAAGAGATAATGACCTCATCGAATGATCTCTTGAAATCTTAACTCCAAGAATGTATGCAGCCTCACCCATATCTTTCATCTCAAAGTTGGAAGATAACCAACTCTTGACGGTATTAACAAACTCCATATTGCTTCCGGCAATTAGTATATTATCAACATATAATGATATGATCACAAATTAATCTTTAGATCTTTTGATATATACACAATGATCCTCATCAATCATTGTAAAATCATATGCCATTATAACATTATGAAAACATATATACTATTGTCTCGACGACTGCTTAAGGCCATATATCGATCTCAAAAGTCGACATACCTTTTCTTCTTGGCCTTCCATAATGAAACCAGCAGGTTATTCCATATATATTTCTTCCTTTAATTCTCCATTGAGGAAAGCGGTCTTTACATCCATTTGATATAACTCAAGATCCATACTAGCTACTATTGCCAGAATAATACAAATCGAGGTAAATCTCACTACAGGAGAAAATGTTTCCTCATAATCAATTTATTCCTGTTGATTGTACCCATTTGCCACAAGATGAGCTTTATGTCTTTTTATTGAGCCATCAGCTTTACGCTTTATTTTGAGAATCCACTTATTCCCAATGGCTTTGCGTCCTTTTGGAAGATCAACTAGTTCCCAAACATGGTTTGACTTCATTGACTCCATCTCCTCTTCCATTGCATGCATCTATTTTTCCTTACTAAGGCAATTTAAAACCTCATTAACATTTTTTGGCTCATCTTCATCTTGTGGAGCAACCATAAAAGTTTTCCCTTCAATGTCAAAACGTCGACGGGGAATACTTTTGCGACTTGTTCGCCGTACGAGAGATTATACACTTTGCACATTATTCCCCATTATGCTCCCACTCGGATTAGATAATGACAATATCATCTTATCATGTGGTTGTAATTGAGAGTGAGTTGAATTAAATTCATCACTTCTTATGTTACTCCCACTTGGACGAACTCCTCTAAATTCATTATTTGGATCCAAGGTTTCAAATAGAGAGTAATCCTCACCTATTTCACCATTCTTAGGAAATTCATTCTCTAATAATGTGACATCCTGTGATTCGAATTCAGTTATACTTCCACTTTCCTGCTCACCTATAAACACATACCCTTTTGAGTGTTCAGAGTATCTTATGAAAATATTTTTCTTTCATCTGGGACCCAAGTTTCCAAACTTGTGAGAGGGCTTATGAGTATAGGCAGCACAACCCATGGTTTAAGAAAACTTAAGTTCGGTTTTCTACCTGTCCATTACTCATATGGAGTGAAAGTAACTGATTTGGAAGACACCCGGTTAAGTATATAGGCAGCAGTTAATAGCGCATCACTCCAAAAAGTGATAGGTAAGTTAGTACGTGCCATCATAGACCTAACTATTTCTAGTAGGGTTTTGTTTCTTCTCTTCGCAATACCATTTTGTTGAGGAGTATATGGAATAAATAACTGTCGTTCTATTCCTTTTTCATCACATAATTTTCTGAACTCATCAGATAAATATTCTCGACCTCAATCGGATCTTAATACTTTTATTTTCTTGTCTAATTGATTTTCTACCAAGTTCATAAATCTTTTGAAACAACTCAATGCCTCAGATTTATGAGAAATCAAATAGACATATCCGAATCAAATATAATCATCTATAAATGTGATGAAATAAACAGCCCCATGCCTTCCTCTCATAGTCATTGGATTACAGACGTTAGAATGGATTAAATACAAAGGAAATTAAGCTCTTTTACCTTTTCCAAATGCTTTTCTTGTCGTTTTCCCTACTAGGCAATGCTCACATATGGACAAATCGACTTTTTCAATGTTGCCAAACAAGCCCTCTTTAGCTAGCCTATTCATACGTTGTTGGCCAATATGACCAAGTCTAGTATGCGACACATTCACATTATTATCATATAAATTAGGAGACGTGAAAAGGGAATAACAAACTTTGACATTACCATGGTCAACATTTAATACAATCAAACAATCTAGAAAATAACCACAATCATAGGTATTTGTATCCAAATACAAATCCACATAATTATTATAGAAGTTCATATTAAAACCAAGCTTAACCAACACTAAAACATACACTAAATTCCGACGAATCTCCGGAGCATACAATACATCATGTAGGAACAAAGTGCGTTCACCACGCATGTTCAATTGACAGGTGTCAATCCCTTTTACTTCGGCTCTGGAGTTATTTCCTACATAGATCCACTTAGTTCCAGTTGGTACTCGTCAGAATTCCACAAAGGATTCTTTATCATTCGCTACATGGTCTGTTGCTCTTGAATATACAGTCCACAAATGATTAGACTTAGTTAAAAATATAGAACTTGACCCATAAGCAAAGTTCTCAAAAGTACAAGGGGTGTATACCTTCTTTGGCTCGCGATAGTCGCGAGCATAATGACCATTCTTGTCACAATTGTAACATTTCACCCTTGATGGCTTCTTCATTCGAGGACGCTTTTCTCTTTCATGTTGGTCAACTTTTGGTTTCTTCCTTGAAGAACTTGCTCCATTGCCTTTCCACCTATTGAACCAATCAGGATGTTTGCACTTGGAGCTCGAAGCTCCATGTGAGCTGGAACCAGCATGATAAATTTCAGTTTCCGGTTTAGCTGCCAAGAGACGGTCATCTTCCAGCTCAAGATGATGCACTGCATCCTCAAAGGTTTTGATATTCTCATTGTGGGTCAAGTGCACCTTCATATGCTCCCAACTTTGAGGCAAGGAACGAATCACTGCTTGCACTTGCTGCTCGTCAGTCAGGACATGACCAGCATCTTTCAGCTCATTAATCATGTTTGACATCTTTCTTAGGTGTTGCTTCATGGTCTGACCATGAGACTTCTTGTAAGAGTCAAACCTAATAGTGAGCTGCCTCAGTCTGGTCATCGAAGTATGATCAAATCTTGCTGCTAACGCTTCCACATTTCCTTGGCATTCTCAAAACGCCTGAACTCTCGCATGACATCATTCTCCATGCTACTCAGCAATGTAATGCGAGCAAGGGAGTTCTTTCTCTTCCATGCAGCAAATGCATCCTTATCTCTCTTATGTTGTGCAGTGTTTCCATCTTCAGATTCTTCCATAGTCAAGTTAAGAGCTTCTAGTGCCTTTTCCTCTTCCAGCACATATTGGATTTTCATATCCCATATTTCATAGTTATCGCCGTTAAGCTTCTCACCTTTGTTCAACTTAGCGACTATGCTCTTTGTGGCTGAAGCCATTGATCTGAACATATCAGACACATATGCACGAATTATTAATGTCTATCATTTATGCATTCATTTTGCACAAACCCATCATATTAATGAATAATTTCAAGTAAAATTTCAGAATCAAAATGTCACTATATTTCTAATCATCATCCAAAAATTCTAACTCAGAATTATTATTAATATAATTTTCTATGCAAAATAAATTCTTTGAAGCTACAAAAACTTTTATGAACTACCCACAACAGTTAATAATAATAGAAGCAAATGATATTGGACATCCAATAAAGGTAGAATAATGATATATCCACATAATGCAACTAACATATTAGTTGCTACACTGATATCAACTAGGTAGGAAATATTTACATAAGATGTCCATAAAGCATACTAAATAAAGACCACTTGAAACATCTAACGCCAAGACAACATATGACCGGGAAAGATTCTTTTTTGTTTAATTTCTTGAGCTTTTCTTTTGTAAATTCCTTAGGCATTCTTGGCAGCCATGGAGAAACAGACGGATATCCCTTAGGATTTCTCCTTCGCACATTCATCCCCCGCCAGATCGAAGTCATTCCTAGGGTCGTAGTCTTTGTGTTTTCACTCCGGTAATGTTCATCTATAAAAGCCATTACAAGCCTCCTATACTTCATAGCTCGGTTGACCTCCCATTGGCGATTTAACACTCCTTACCATATCGGTGGAATAGTGTTCTTGAAGAATCGCACCATCTTAGAATGTGGCATGAGATAACCCTTCCATATGACCTCTTGTATTTTCCCATTGACCTCGAGAACATCAACCTAGAAAGCCTTTCTTTTTGTTCATCTGTAGTTGCGCGAATAGGTGTGTGCGCCTTACGGGGAGACATTGTTCCTACAACAAATGTAGAACAAAAATGGATTACGTATAATCCACATAGGCTTAATTGAAAAAGAAACACATTTCTTTTTTTTTTTGGGGGTCAATTGTCAACCGTCAAAGTCAACGGTCAACGGTCAACGATCAACAATCAACGGTCAACGGTCAACAGTCAACAGTCAACGGTCAGACTACTTTACCCTTCCGTTTTAGCATGCAACAACGTTATTCTGGTGTCTTGCTTGCTTTACCTTCCCATTACATTTCCCTGACGATTCCATTTATTAATGGAAAGCAAGTCAAGTCGAGTCATGCTGGATCTCAAATTTCAATCAAAGCACCTGCGTAAGTTGCACGCACTTTCCACATAATGCTGACAAAATTACGCATGCAATAACTCGACATCTGTCAAGCAGCCACGATAGAAAAAGCAAGGACTAGAAGCATCTTTATTGCATGCTGGTTGTGCACAATTGAAAAAGCAAGGACAAGGACTAGGGGCATCTTTATTGCAAGTTGGTTTTCTTTTTTGCTTTTTTGCCCAAAGAAAAAAAAGAAAAAAGCAAGTCAAGTCAAGAAGCCATTGCAAAGGTCCCCGCAACTTCTACATAATCCTACAAATATTACGAGTGCAATGACCATCATTCTTTAAGCACCTAGCAGTCAAGAATCGGCATTGTTCAAGAACGCACAGTAGAGAGTTTGTGTATTTGTAATCCAACGTCGACGGCTGACGATTGGTGTAGATCCCGACAGTGGCTAGGTCATGTCGTTTGAGCACTCCTAAGGTAATCGATGGCTCCATGTGCTTCTCTATTTCCCACTTTGATTGCTCTATTTTCTTCTGATGAGTCGTCTGAGAGTTTCTATTTTTGTTTGAATGTAGCTTCGAGTTTGAGTCTTGGGAGACATTTTTGCTATTCTCAGATTTTTTTTGGTCCGTTGCTACTCTCAAATTTGGGATTCCATATTTCTCTCTGTTTCCTTCTCCATCAATCTCTTCTACAATCCTCTCAAGATGAAAAAAAAAGAACCCTTTAATTCAAAAGATCTGATCTATGAGGCGTCTTCCTCATCGACCTCTCCACATGGAGGTGATTATGAAGGTGGAACCAAAAGGCCGAAGGGAAATGATTATGAAGTGTTTTTGAGTTTTAGAGGGGAAGACACTCGCAAAGGCTTCACCGATCATCTCTATCATAACCTTAACCATGCAGGAATTTGTGTGTTTAGAGACAATAATGAGCTCCGTGTTGGTGAGGAGATTGGTTCAGAGCTTCTCTGCAGTATTACAAAGTCTAAGATCTCGATCCCAATTATTTCGGAGAACTACGCCTCAAGTAAATGGTGCCTTCGCGAGCTAGTTGAGATGTTGAAGTGCAAGAGAAGTAAAGGGCAAATAGTGTTGCCCATATTTTACAAAGTGGAACCCTCGCAAGTGCGACATCTTTTAGGGAGATTGAGAGATGCTATCAATGCACATAAAAAGATTATGGATGAAATGGTTGTGAAGGAATGGGAAGAAGCACTTAAAGAAGTTTGCTTCTTGAAAGGATGGGAATCTGAGAAAATTGATAACGGGTACCTTATTCTCCAACAAAACATTGTTTAATCTTTCATAAATAGATATTTCTTGAAAAAGAATATACATATTGCTATCCTATATTGATATTCATTGTTACTTGACAGGCACGAAGGAACATTAGTGGATATTGTTGTCAAAAAAGTTATGGGCGAGTTAAAAAGGTTTTTTCAGCTAAATGTTCCCGAACAGTTGGTGGGAATCAATGATCATGTGCAACAGATTATGAGCGAGATAGATGCTGAATTCAATGGTACAAGGATTATTGGAATTTATGGAATGGGCGGCATTGGTAAGACAACTCTTGCAAAGGTGTTATACAACGAACTTTCTAGTCAATTTCACTATCGTAGCTTTGTGGCAAATATTCGAGAAACATATCAGCATAAGGGTATTGAGTGTGTACAAAAGCAACTCATTTCTGCCATAATAGGAAGTTTGTGTGAGGTGTCTAATGTCGATGAAGGAATCAATGTCATAAAATCCCGATTTACAAGTAAGAAAGTTCTTGTTCTTTTAGATGATATGGATGATTGTACGCACTTGAGTGCTTTGGTCGGGGATGGTAGTTGGTTTGAAGCGGGAAGTATAGCCATCATCACAACTAGAAACAAAAGCATTCTTGATGAAGGTAGGGCGGGCTATACGTACCAACTCAACGAGTTGTCTTGTTATCAATCACTGATTTTATTTAGTAGACATGCATTTCAAAAGGATTATCCTCCAAGTGATTATGAGGTTATCTCTCGTGATGTCGTATATACTACTGGGGGGCTCCCATTAGCTCTTGAAGTTATAGGTTCGTTCTTATGTAGAAAGAGAGAAGACGTATGGAAAGGTACATTAGAAAAATTAAAGAAAGTGCCCCATGAGAAAGTGCAAGAGAAGTTGAAAATAAGTTATGAAGCATTAGATTATAGGGAACAACAAATATTTTTGGATATAGCATGCCTTTTCATCGGATCACATAAACAAAATCCAACCCATATGTGGGATGCTTGTGATTTTTTCCCCGGGATGGGGATTGAAGTATTAACTCATACGTCCCTAATTAAAATTGACGAAGATGGAGAGCTGTTGATGCATGATCAATTGAGAGATATTGGAAGGGAAATTGTTTATCTAGAAAATCCAACGGAGCCTCAAGAGCGTAGCAGATTGTGGATCTGTGAGGAAGCCCTAGATGTGCTTGACAATTGCAAGGTATGAGTCTTCTCTACTTTTCTTAGTCAGTGAATGTGGGTCCATCTTCCCTTTCTTGTTTGAAATAAAAATAAGTATCGGTCTTGAGTCCCCATAAATTGCTGCTTCTCTAAGCAAAAGAGTTTTTTTGATTAATCATTGTTTTTGCATGATTCTAGAAATCTACGGTAAAAATGAGCAAAATTTAGATGACTAGTACTTCTTTGTAACAAAATCAACATGAAAATGAAAATATAGCAACAAACATCTGTAGCAATAAAAAGAATCACATAGAATGATTGTAATTATCAATTTTCCTTCCACGTATAATGAAAAACCCTCATTGAAGGAACACATGATAAGAAAGGAACGTAAAACACACACGTATCTTTTGCAATGACATTCTTGTTTTCATTTTGATATTGACAATTGCAAACAAAGTAAACCAAAAAAGTGAGGAAATTCTACAATTGGGATTCTTTAATTTTGATACTTATATCGATGGCTAATTTGATAGATGCATTTGGATGGTTAGAGTTGTATTGGTTCGCATATACATGATAGGAGTAAAGGAAGTGTTATTTCACATATAAAGGGCATGAATTTTGATAAATATATTTGAATTACTATATGCATGAAGAGAGGCCTTCCATTGTATTTGCAAATTGGACTCAAATTTTGGAAATTCAGAAGGTGCAAAATGCGAATGGTATAGGTGGATGAGGAAAAAGTTTGGAGACAATCACTTGAGCTTCTCATCTTTACATATATTAGATAAATAATATGCAACTACAACTTTTCATTTCACAAAAATGAAAGGTAGAAGCCTACGCCATAGTAGTATGACAGCAAATCGAAATCAATGCATTTTATTTTATTTCAATTGGTCACATCTCATCATTCAAAACTTATGGTCCACAATGTTTCCAAGTTGCAGGGCACTAGAAAGATTGAGGCCCTTTCTCTTGGCAAATGTGGTAAGGGAAGAAGCTACGCAGCCAAACAGTTTAAAAACATGACTAACCTGAGATTCCTTCAAGTGGATGGTGCTAATTTCATCGGAGATTTCCAAAACTTACTTCCTGAGTTAAGATGGCTTCAGTGGGAGGGCTGTCCCTCGGATTTCGCTGCGGTCAACTTTCATTCGAAGAAATTAGTTGTACTCGATTTGTCATACAGTGCAATTTCAAAGGACTGGGGAGGATGGGTTCCACTCAAGGTAAGATGTAAAGAAGGCATCGAAGTATTTTTTTAACTTAACATTTTTTTCCTTGTACATATAACATTTGAAAATTGATTTTCATAATTAAACTAGCCGTTTCTGTTTAATTTCATAGTATTGAAGGAAAACATGGTGCCCGATGATTGCATCTCTCTTTCATTTGGATTTGTCATGTGCTTATTTGATAATATAAGTTGCTTATGTCTAATAAGCAAATATCTCCTTTGAAATGTTATTCGGAAATAAATGCAGTTAGCACTTGTACACCCTAACATTCTTTTGCAATCAATATGTTTAAAAGAAATTTATCTATTGCCATGACCAAACACTATTAAAAGAGACATTTAAAATTAAATAGGACCATTGTGAAGGTATAGAGGAGCACGGGTAATTTTTGAGGAATTCTAAAAGGTCGAAAACATAAGGAGTAGCAAAAAATCACAAGCTGCAACAGTCCAATTACACTGACGTATCATTTCTTTCTTTCAGAAGGCAACCGAGCTCAAAGTTCTCAACCTCACGTTTTGTCAATCTCTGAAAAGAACTCCCGACTTGTCCACTTTCAAAAAGTTGGAGATTTTGACTCTTGTAGATTGTGCGAATCTAGAAGAGCTTCATCCTTCTATTGGAAATTTGGCATCATTGATTGAGCTAAACTTAGCATATTCATCGATGAAAAAATTACCTAAAAGCATTGGGAATTTGCAAAATCTGAGGATCTTGTGTATTTTTGGAACTGGCATAACAGAATTACCTGATGCCATTGGAATGTTGACAAAACTCCAAAAGTTGGAAGCTTGGTATTGCAAAAACCTGAACCAACTACCTAGTAATATATGCGAATTGATTGCGCTAGAGGAGCTCCTCCTTGAGAGGTGTGAAAAGCTTCCGGAATTACCAGAACTGCCCTCCGGCTTAAAAGATTTAAGGATCACCTGCCAGGGGCGGTCTTTGCCCCGTCTTTCCCAGCTAACCTGTCTCAAGGAACTCTCTCTTTACGATTGCCATCGGCTTGAATGTGTCGCAGAGCTTCCCATTGGACTATCGAACCTTGTTATTGCATGGTGCGGAAAATTGAAAGCCTTGACGAATTTGTCAGACTTGAAACACTTGCGAAAATTCAGTATTTTTCACTGCCCATCTCTCGAAGGATCGCCCGACGTGTCGAATTTTAGGCGTACGCAGATGAGAGAACTTGGCTTTAAAGAGACCCAGCGCCCTTATTGGTTATATTTCGAGCGTTAGCAGACGTCAAGAGCTACGGGGGGTAGAAGAGAAGGACGGTTGGACGTCCATGGAATCTCTCTCTCTCTCTCTCTCTCTCTGTCGCTACTAGTCAGTCGCCCTGCTGGTTTCCGAGGCCCGAAGATCGAAGCCACCGTTCGCACCGCCCATCCACCGCAGGCAGGTGGGCAGGTCGGTCGGCACGGTGGAGATGACGACGGCGACGGCGACGAGGCGTCGCCACGGCTGGCAACGCCCTCTCCATCCGCTCCAGGTAAACCCCCGCACGCATCTCTCGAGCTTTGCTGCGGTCTCTCAGCGTCGCTCCGGCGCGCCAGCTCATCGATTGTCCGAATTGGAGATTTTAGTTTGCTCGGTAGTAGCTAGCACGGTAGTTTTGGCAGCAATCGAGTGGGCGGTTGGAGCTGGACATCGCGCTGGCTGCCATGGTTCTGTCGAGATTTGGTGAGTTGACCAAGGTCACGTGCATAGGTTTGCTGTTTTGAGCTGAGGCTAGCACGTATTAGTCAAATTCCTGCATTGGCGACGTTCTAAATGCTCTAGATCGGCCACGAGTGGATGTGTAGGGCGTGATGCAGATGATCGATCAATCGCATTTGAAGTTTAGAGTCGATTGAACTCATGTTGTAAGTTTGCAATTGCAGATAGTTGGGATGGCGGTGTTCAGTTTCCTAGCGGTGGCCTTCTACGTCTTCTTGGGACTGTTGCTTGGGAGCGGGGCTGCTGAGATCACCGTGACGACAATATTTTCTTTTGTGGTAACTCCCTTAGTGTTTACTTTGTGCCATGATGACATTGATTGCTTTTCTTTGGTCACAGGGAATTGATGGGATTTTTCACATATTTCCCCTGATTTTCAGGTTTTCTCGGCGATGTTTCTGTTCGTCTGGTGTACTGCGATAGATCCAACGGAAAAGACCAGTTATAGAAAGAAGAAGAGAGGCTCCGAAGCGATGACGCTCGCGGACTTTTGTGCCGATTCCTCGAGCTCGCCCTTCTAGTTTCGATGCTTGATTTGCCTACCTGGGTACTTCTTCTTTCTCTTTTTTCTTGAATGATGATGGAAGGAAGGTTGGGGTTGATATTCCTGTGGAAGTCTAATGGTGGCACCTCTGTATGTGTATACAAAGAGATATGTAATAAAGCAAAGAGATTAGCCTGGGGAGATATCCTTTCTGGCAGGATATCAGCAAGTCTTCAGCACTTGACCGCTTAGCTTTGGAGAAGACAGCAAACTCAACAGGTAGAAGTCAGTAGCTGTGGCATGTGGATGAGCTGAGTAGGAAAGTAATGCACAAAGCTCTGTGGATAAGCTGGACATTATTGTTTGGGGTACCATCTAGCAAAATAGTTCGAACTTTTGCTTTTACAAGATGGTGCACCCTCCATTTGGAATTGAAGTTAAAGATGTGGGAGTGAAGGATTGAAAATTTGATAATATCCCTGGTCTATGATGACAAAGAGAAAAAGGCACTTTGTCTAAGTCAAGTAGTTTTATTTTGTTTTATCGCCTTTTCAGAGTTTAGTGAAGTTGGGTGTTGGGGCTTCTCCTTGTTTTCTTATTCTGCTTAGTAGATTTGTTTTTGGGGTTTGCATTACCTTTATAGAGATGGATAGGTATTTCCTTGTTGCCTTACTTATTATACTTATTGCATAACAAAGAAACTAGGGAGAAAAGAGATTGAGACTGGGTGATGGAGGAGCGATTCGTAATGCTAATTTGGGGATTGATGTTCGTCTGCCCACTGACAAACTAATATACAATCAATTAAAGATGAACTGTGATTACGAGTGGTACCTCTCCATTGCAATTAGGGTGTGCCATGGAGTTTCTCCGTTGCATGAACAACAGCATGTGTTAGGTTTGTTGGTGGCGAAAGTCATATTAAAAACGCAGGAGCCAAGATTATTGTGTTCAGCTGTGTACCTAGTTCTTGGGGCATGAACTTTTGTCTTCCCAGCTCAAAGCACTCTTTGCCTTCCTCTTCAAGTGATACAAAGGAGTCAAAATTATTTGATGACACTGATACTGGGATATATATCCATGTTAAATTGTTTTCCCTGTATTTTATTGCTCCTGAACTTTCTTGTAATAAAAGAAGCATCTTATACACATTGTTAGGAGTGAATGGGGTCATCGAGGTTAACCTATGTCCAAGTATATGCCTTCTCATCTCTGCTTTTGGGTGATATGGTGGAATTTTCACTCTTTGTTGATGGTATTTCATTGTCATGGTTTGCTGAAAGCGGATAAGTTACTTCTGGATTAGTCAGAGCATTATAATTAGTGGCTATTAATTATACCTATGCAAGATCTGAAAATTGTTTTAGGATTGCTATCTGCGTAGGATGCAATTAAAAGATGGAACTTGGTCACATCAAAAGTCATTCCCAGTTGGGATCAGGAGTAGGATCATTGGAGATGTAGGATGGGATTTCTAATCCCAGTCCCAGATATTCTTCTTGGCCTATTTAATTAGCAATCAATCTCATAGTAAACCAAATTAGGCTCCAGTTCTCATTGTGCATGACCCATTGTATGTCTAAAACAATATCTAAAGGCCAAACCTGTTAATTAGGGCTAACTTTGGGGATTGAACTATAAGGGAATTATAAATGAGAATGAGGTGTTGCCCTCATCTTGAATTAGATTGGATAGAAGATTTGATTGGTAGTTGTGGTGAGGCTGAAGATTCTTTCTATACAGACTTGGGCGAATCCATAAGCTTTTTGCTGGAGTAAGGATAACCTTCATGAGAGCTTGGGTTGAGGTAAATGGACCGTATGCTGTGCCTCCACAAACGGCAGTGTAGCCCAATGCCAACACCTTTGTACAGCAACCACCTCTACTGGCTGGGGACAGAATTCTTTTTCATGTTACAACATATAGCACTTTACCTTGTCTATTTCTTTCATCCTCCTCTCTCCTTCTTTTCACTGCCATCATCCGGTTTTGCATTTGTTTTATTCTCTTCTTTACTTTTGCCTTAAATGCTTCTCTAGTTAACTTTTTTTTAAGAGGTACGAGAGCTTCTTCAGTGACGTGCTTCTGCTGTGGTGATAATAGTGCTTTTGTCTTCTACTTTTGAGCTTCATTCCCTCTTTTCAGAGATAACATACAGGTGATAGTACAGAAAAAAGATAGGATCTATCACTTTAGACCTTAATTTTCTGTAGGGTCTTACAATCATTGATCCAAAGTAAGGTCCAATTTCTATTATTTTGGGATCAATCTTAACAACCTTTACCTCAAGGGGTTGATTTTATACTGCAGGGATTGCCTCCTATATATGTACTGATTAGATCATGAACTATTGTTTTGTGTAGCTTTGACATGCCATCTATGTATAACTATCTAAAAAAAAAAGAGTGTGCCTGGCATATTGACATGGGAATTGGCTCTAGGCAATCTGTTGGGATGCGAGATCTCTGGCCTGGTGCTTGTGCTCTAGAATCTAGTATGGTGGAATCCTCTAGAATCTGGTATTGTGGAATCCTCTTCAGTTTCTCACCTTCTGTTTCTGGATTCTCTCCCATGATTGCCCCAAATTTTTACTTTTTGTTCCCCTATTCATTTATGAGTTGCATTACTTCTTTTTCATGTCTAGTTCAGGATACATTTCATGACATATCCTTTGTGGGGATCTTATAGTGCTTGTGCTGTTTGCGAGTTTTCAATTGGCTTGTATCCTCTTCATAGAGATACCTTATTTGTATTGTACCTTGCTATTGTCCCTTTTGGTTCCTTTTTTGACCATATTTTCATTCTAGAGCGACAAATTTTCCGTGCTGTTAATCAAATAGTTCAAATCAAAGTTTTAATTGTGATCTAGACATAATCAAGTCATTGACTTGATTGGATAGTGACCTCCATGTCACTGTTTTCTTATCCACAGGCTGTGACAGCAATGGTGCAGCAAGCGTTGTAATATGTTGACGAGACACCTGATCTTGAGGCCAAGATAGAGCTTATTAAGACGCTTAACTCTGTTGTTGCTGGGAAGGTGAATATGTGAGAAATCATACCCTGTTGCAGCTTATGTTCATCAGCAATCTGCTTTTAGTTCGTGATTTCTGTAGCTAGTTTCATAACTCAGGTATATGTCGAAATTGAGAGAGCACGGTTGATCAAGAAACTTACAAAAATAAAGGAAGAGCAGGGTCATGTAGCAGAAGCTACTGATTTGATGCAAGAATTGGGGATAACTAGAAGTTAACTTCTGTTGTCACTGATCTTGTAATTGGTTTTCCCTCGTCCAACATTCCTATGACGGGTTTGAAAAGCAGGTAGAAACTTTTGGAGCAATGGCAAAGTTGGAATAAATTGCCTTTATTTTTGAACAAGTGCGGGTATTTTGTATTGCTTTTAGCTGTTTATCCATTATTACTATGATTGGTTTTCTGATCGATGGATTTTGCAGTTTCGTCTGTGCAAGGAGTACGTCTGTGCACATATCATTTCCAGGAAGATCAACCCACGAGTGTTTGATGCAGATCCTTACATACAGAAGAAAAAGGCTAAAGAAGGTGAAAACATCGTGGAACAAGCGCCAGCTGATATTCTGTCTCTCTTGGAGTTGAAACGGATATACAATGACTCATGATATAACAAATTGGTGTTTTGCTTTTCTAATGTTGTGTCCACTATCTTTTAACTAATTTGCTGTTGCTGATCGAATGCCACCTAGTATTCAGGTTGTGGTTCAAACCATGAACTTATATGGCTTTATATATCTGGCACATACTCTTCCTTCTTTCTAGCTTTATCGCAAACTCTGATGTTCCAGATGTACTTGATAGATTTGAACTCGCATCTTAGTTTGCCTCCCATTGATGTGGTTAACCATGTAGGTATTACTCACATAACAATGATTACCTTGAGATTTGTCGATACTATGAGGCGATATATGAGATTCTATCAGTAAAGGGCGACCCAGTGCTATGTATATGGGTGAAGCTCTTTCCTTGTTAAGTCTTCACTGAGTCTTTCAGGGCACAGCTATGCATTCTGTGATTTAATTAAACGTAGGTTCTAAGGAAAATCTGCTAGTACTTGGTTCTATCACCACATGATCCTATGCAGTCAAGCCTTCTTAATGCAACTTCAATAAACATCTCTCAGAAATTCCCCAATTCAGGTACCATCTTTGAATTGTTCTAGGTAATTGATTGTAGATCTTGCAATATCTCAATAATGTGCCATAGGATTTGGTCGACCGTGCCTTTGATATTTTTAACGCAGGTTGCTGCTGAAACAATTGGTTACGGTGGAGGCTCTAACGGACTCCTCTTTAAAATACTTTCAAAGATGAATTGGAGAATGAGAAGACATGCTAGGAGGTGCACTTGTTGAGAATTAGACGGGGCCCAATCATAGTCAAAAGAAGAATTTTGGCTTCTCCTTGGCGAGACAAACTACCTTTAGCTAGAAGCCTCTTCAGAGAATCATCGAACATGTAATTACAGAACTTGTCGTTTTTCTTCTTTTCATTGGATCATCACTCGGATGTGACTTCCTTTATTTTCTGCAGAATATTATCGTTGTTTTGAAGTATTGCTCAGATGTGACTTACTTTATTTTCTGCAGAATATTATTGTGGTTTTGAAGTATTCCTCGAGGATTACCTTAAAGAGACTTGCAGAGTGGTTATGCCTCAGTATCCAGGTCTAATTATGTGGAACATTTGTTGATATTCTTTATCAGTGCGACTTTTTATGAACGATTGCCTAGACCCCTCATTTAACCCTGAGTAGCCTCTGTGCCTGTGATCCCTGATTGGGGCATGGTTGCTGGACTTGGATACAAGTTCCAAAATACGTGTAAAAGAGATTTTGGTGCGTTGAAAGCAAAGGTTTGTCATGGATTTGAGAATGTTGTCTTCATAGTTTTGTTTTGTAAACATTTCTGGCCAACATATATGTGTACACTTTTTTTTTTCTTGGCTTAGTCAACTTCTGCTCATAAATTTGTTGTAGCTGTAAGTGTTGTCCGGCATTGTGAAACCATTTTTTGTCCCATGGAGCCTGAAATTCTAACGTTCTTAGCTTTTTCTGCTATTGTTGACACTCACCATTTCCTGTGTTACAAAAGTATATCTTGTGAGAGATCTTGATTAATGTGTTCAGAAAATCTTTGTTGTTGAATCACTCAAGAAGAAGAGCTCTGTTTTTGGGTTCTCTTACTGCAGTTTTTAAGAGCTTTAATCAATCACATGCCTAAATTTATTAAATCAACACTATCATCTGACAGAGAGACCATATAATGATAATTATACAAGCTCATATGATATTCTATCATCATGACCGCTTACTTCTATATTACCATTTTAGGAAGCTGAGAAGCATCTCTTCTTAGTGTTTGTTTCCAAGGACCTGGTGGCAATGGCAAAGATAGACTGGCCAATGATAATTGTCAGTTTGGAAACGGCAATGGACAGCAATGAGATTTTGAACTCAGGTGACAAATTTGGAAAAGCTGCCTGACCATGTTGAGAAAAGCTGCCACTAGATCCCCAAGGAAACCATGTTTCATAAGGCTGCTTTGAGTGCTTGAAGATGTTTTTGCTTGAATGAATGATCTCTCTTCCCTAAGGCCTCCCTCCCTCTCTCTCTCTCTCACTGAAGAATGCTGTTTCACATTGTGGTGGGGACTGGAGATATTGATCATAGAACTCTAGCGTAGCTGTCTTAAATTTGATTGCATATTTTGTGGGGGGACCAGATCCTGGCCTTGTTTCGGACTGAAATGATATACTGAGTGCATTTTCTGTATAGGAATGGAGTTTGGTCTTTTCCTCTTTCCTCTTTCCCCCTCCTTTTAATTGAAAATGTGTGGGCTTTTAGGGTCCAGAACTTGTACCAATGGAACAGGTGTCAGCACAAGATGTCACTCATTTGGATTGAAATAAGCACCTTGTTACAGAATTGTGTTTCGCATTACAAATATTGCTGGTGCTTGCATTTTTTCTAACATTGGGGATAACCCTTCCATTTCATTTTACATTCGAAATGAGCACATGTTTCCAAGGAGCTTCATTTTATAGTATATATGCACTTTTTGTCTCCTCAAGAGACGTTATTTTTCTCCAAGTCGATACCTAATAGGGTATGGACCTTGTTCTCTAAAATTCCGGCTCCTTCCTTTTCTTCATGGAAACCGAAAAGATTGGGAAAGGCTGTGGCCACGACATCTTTGGGTTATGCAAATAGTTATGCCCACTAAGTAAAAAGCACTCTTTACTTTCTTCACAAAGCAATTGTAAAAAACACATAGGCAAAGGAGGGAGATCAATACAGCTGGATTTATGGTGCTCTCAATCCCCAAAATTCGCCAGGTTCTTTCAAGCTCCAAGGATATGACTTCGTAGTTTCAAAGTCAATTTCAAATTCTCGATTAACTTTTTATGTGTTGAGTTCGATCCTAAGAAGATACACTTCGTTTCCCCAATTACATGATTTACTCTTCAGCTCGTTAGTCATTCCAATGCTGGGATTTTTTTTTCACTACTGCAATGAAGATTTTGTTCCAATGAGTGATGTTCTGTTTTAACTTTCCAGTATGCAAGTTTCGGTCTCCTGTTGCTTTCTTTGTTTTTTTCCTTTGATAATCTTGGTCTTCATGATATTGGAACTGCGAATGGAGCCGAATTCCAAAATTTCAGAGGAGAATTATATATGTTTCCAAAAAAATTATGAACCACTTCAAGTTTGAGCAATTTTATCTATATGAATCGGCAGGAATTGTGAGAGGCAGCCTTTAAATGAGTTGGTGGAGATTTGGTGGTGCAGGTGGTTGGGGCCGGTGGTGACAAGGCTGCCGCTCGACTGGACGTTTGGCCGGTGTAAGCAATGCTCACCATTAGCAAAGGGTGTTGAATGGAAAGCCGGTGTTGCAGTTGTTGTTGTCATCCTTTGACACATTTGCGACATCATGTGACCCTGTATTGAACCTTGCAAAAACAATGGAAGATCATCCAGCATGAAAGAGTGAAGCTCGAGATTGATTTTTTAGCCCCTGAAGCTCAAGATTGATTGCAGTTACAAGTAATCGAGGACTGGTCGGAGAAAAGTCCTTAAAAATTATGATAAACAGGTATCTGATTCCTACTCAAAGAGTGCCAAAATGAGAAGGGTGCATTGGCTTGGCCCAGTTAAAGTACACGGTACTGCTAGAATTGATCCTTCATCCTGCAAAATATCCCATTGGATAATTCGTCACCTTTGCTCTCGAAAAAAATGGAGTTGCAAATGCAAGAACGAAGTCTCTGAGTTTTTGCACTTGGCCATTTGGCCGGGCTTTTGTTATAATTTCACGACGAGGTCGTCTCTTAGATCTCCATGCTTCCTTTTCTTTGTCGAAGGTGCGGTTTTCGAGCACAAACATAGGTGGTAAGCCAATGTCGGGAACGCTACTCATGGACTGTGTAGTGAGTCACTGGTTTGGTCGCTTCGACTGACTATAATACTTTCTGAGTGGTTGGTGAGTGAGACTGTGATTGAAAATAAAGAAACCGGTACTGATTGTTCATCCTCTATCAAAATGATGCATTCATATTCATCTTTTGATGGGAGTGAAATTAGTCGATTCGAGGATAGTGCTTGAAAGGATTGCATGATGGGGTGGGCATGAATCCGACCCGTAATGCTCAAACCATTTGTGATTGGATTAAGGGAGGATGATTTGATCATTCCAACGACTGTTATAAGAATTCGGCATTGCGACTGTCATAAGAATTCTGCATTATAAATTAGAAAATGTAGCTGCTCAAGTCACTTGTTTATAATGTCAATATTGCTTACCTTCATAACAGATGAACCATTAGAAACAACTCTCGTGACGAGAAGAGATCAGTTTCACATCGTACCGATCCTATACCTACCCTTCAATTCCACGGATAACTTGTGCAGTGGCCGGTGAATCTTTCCAAAGAACATAGAAGAACCAGGATTTAAAAGAGCATTTCCGGTCAATGTCATTCGGGAATCACGTGAGCTTTGTTTGGACCAAGCGTGCGAACCTCAACAGCTAGAGAACTGTGCTTCAGTGTGTAACCTCAGCATCTATACAAAGACATCTGCCCCAACATGCAAAATTCATTCGCGATAGACGAGCCACTAGAAACACCTCTCATGAAGAGGGAAGATCGGTGTTGCATCACACCGATCCTATTATGCTCTTCACGAATTCCACTAATAATTCCACGCACTTAGCCATGAGAAAATGCGATCTTGCAGGTCGAAGATAGCGAGAGCAGAACTTTTTGATCAAGACAAAGTGCCAAATACAGTAGAGCTGTTGTAATAGGAAAATTTTCTCGAGCCAAAGATCGGAAAAGTCATTGATCGAGTAACATCCCATGTACTCCCCAACCTTCCCTTTTGAATTGACAAAACAATGCATTGCAACAGGTGAATCCTCTGAGAAACCATAAAAAGAGGCAAAACCCCACAAAGCAATTCCATGATTTGAACAACGAGAATTTCTCATAAATTTTCAAATTCAAACTTCAGCGCTTCTTCTTGCTCTTTTGGTATGAAATTTCTTTCTCGTTTGAATACAAAAAATGAGCAAATAGTTGTCTCGTGCCATATTAAGAGAAAAAATATATCAACTGGCTCAAAATTTACTTATATATTCGACTTAAGCGATTTAAATTTCCAATCCTATTCAATCTCTGATTTATATTGATCAAGGCGAGCTTTCGTTTCTCACTTGACTCTAAATTTCCAACCACCCTTTTGATTTCCGTCCACATGCAAAGTCAAATAAAGTGTAAAATTTGAATGGTTTTCGATGGCTGCGACTCACCAGTCGCCTTGAAGGAAAAGAAAAAAAAGGAAATCTCATCTTCATTGCAAAGAAGGCCAGCCCAGCCCACGTAATTCTCAGGCTCCATGGGCTGTATGGCGAAGTTTTGGGCCAGAATCAACATCGGCTGTTGGATCTTTTCCAAGGACCAGGACGGGCCAATCCGATCCGGATTCGATTCACTTGTTTTTCGGGTCCCCCGATTTCCCCTCCATTTTCATCCATTTTTAGTTTTATTCCCCTGCGCTTTTTTATTTATTTATATATATTTTTGCTCTTTTTTAAGGACAGGGACGGCCCTCAAAAACCAGACAACTATGTTACAGCGTGTGATCTTAGCATCTATACACAAACATCAGCCCCGAAATGCAAAATGCATTTGCGATAGAGAAAACCAATAGAAACGCCTCTCATGAAGAGAGAAGATCGGTGTTGCATCACACCAATCCTATGTATGCTGTTCACAAATTCCACTGATAATCCCGCACAATTAGCCACGGGAAAAAGCGATTTTGGAAGCCGAAGATGGCGAGAACAAAACTTTTTGATCAAGACAAAGTGTCAAATATAGTAGAGCCGTCGTTGTAGAAAAATTTTCTCGAGCCAAAGACCAAAAAAGTCATTGATCAAGTAGCATCCCGTGTACTCCCAAACCTGCCTTTTTGAATTGACGAAACAATGCATCATGACAAGCGAATCTTCTGAGAAACTGTAAACAGAGGCCAGACCACACAATGCAATTCTATTATTTGAATAATGAAAAAGAACAACGAGAATTTCTCTAAAATTTTCAAATTCAGACTTCATCAATATGGAATGAGATGGAATGAGATGTTGTTAAGAAGGAAATATGTTTTGAGGACGGAACATAGTAATAGCATCCATCACGGACCAATATCAATTGGGAAACCAAATGTTGTGTTTACATACAAGCTTGTATGGAAAGCTTGCAACTTTTGCTAGCCGTTAGGAACCTAAGGACATTAGTCCTTCGATCCTCAGATTTAATAGGGTCGACACATCTCTGCCGCCCCTTGTCAAGAATGGTTGCTGTTTTAAAAGGCCTTTTCTTGCTCTTTTGGTATGAAATTTCTTTTTCTTATTTGAATACCAAAAATGGCGTAGATAGTAGTCTTTTGCCACATTGAGAGGAAAATATTTCAATTGACTCAAAATTCACTAATATATTCTATTCGAGCGATTTAAATTTCTAATTCTATTCAATTTCCGATTTTATATTGATCAAGTGAGCTTTTGTTTCTCACTTCGACTCTAAATTTCCGACCACCCTTTTGATTTCCATCCACAAAGTCAAATTGAGTGTAAAATCCGAATGGTGTAGATGGCTGCGACTCACCCATCGCCTTGGAGGAAAAGAAAAGAAAATTCGAGATGAACGCAAAAATTAATTTTTCAGCTAGTGGCTTGGGCGAGGTCCTCCAAATCTGGTTTTCCACGCATGGTGACTTCACCCGCTCCTCCAGCGCCGAGTTGAGCTTCCGGATCTTATGGATCTCCTCCTCCTTGGCCGGAGTAGCAACGAGCACAAAGACAGAAAAGCGAGTGAGTGCCGGAGCAGGGCAACCGTTATGTGTCGGAGACGGTGGGGAACGGCTGCTTGACTAATGCTGGAGCAACAACGAGCGCGGAGGGAGAATTTGGGATTCAAAATTTCGGAACCTTCGTGTGGAGAAAGAAATGGAGAGAACGACTGCTTCTCTTTCTTGATAAGGAAAGAAAAAAGTTTTCCGTAATAAATGCAAAGGAGAGAGAGCGTGTGCAGTAGAGAGAGAGCGCTTTGCGCTTGGCTTTTTCAAATTCGACCGAGGGACTGATGGGCAGCAACAGAGAGAAACTAGTATCTCAATTTTCCAAAATTTACTCTGATTCCAGCGTGGCGCCTGGGCGACACGTGTTGCCCGGTGAGTGGACTCTGACGAGTACACGCTGGAGTCAGAGCTGCACCCAATATTTTCTCCTCTCCACGTGCTACAATCTCTGGAGATGAAAAACGTGACCCCAAATTTTACTTTCCTCCTTAGAGCTTCGGGTTCGGTCCATGTCGAGAATTCGCGATGGTTTCTGAATGTGGGTTTCTCCGTTTGCGGATTAAAACTAGCGTGGCTAAGACGAGAAGTACCGGCGAAAGGAAAAGCGCTCGTGCCTACCGATCTGAGCATCGCAGTACCCGAAGGAACATATGCTCGAGTAGCTAATGTGCAACTTCTCATCTCAAAACATTGTCTCAATACCTGGTTTTGGATGATTGACGAGGGCCGAATCGAATCGCTTGTGCATTCGTTGCTTCAGCACCTGATATCGGGATTGGCGTGGAAGCATTAGATCGACGTCGGCGTGGGCGTGATCGATGCAGACTACAGAGGCCCGGTTGGGGCGATCCTGTTCAATTACTCGGACGTCGACTTTGAAGCGAAGGTGGGTGACAATATCGCGCAGCTGATCCTTAGTCCGTGATGATAGAGATTAAGGGCATTTTGTTTAAGTTAAGTAGTTTTATTTTGTTTCATCATCTTTTCAGGGTTTAGTGAAGTCGGTTATCGGTGCTCCACTTTGTTTTTATTCTGGTTAGTAGATTTGTTTTACGATTTGAGTTCTCTTGTATAGGGATGAATTCTTTTTGGTTTAGATGGATAGGTATTTCCTTGGTGCCTTACTTATTATACCTTTTACACAACAAAGAAACCGGGGAGAAAAGACATTGAGATTGGGTGCCAGACGAGTGATTCAAAATACTAATCAACTGAAGATGAACAATAAGTATGGGTTGTACCTGTCCATTGCAATAAGGGTTTGTTGTGGAGTTTCTCCCTTGCATGAACACAGCATGTGTTAGGTTTGCTGGTGGCGAAAGGAATATTAAACAAGCAGGAGCCAAGATTGTTGTGTTCAGTCGTCTACTGATTTCCTGGGGCATGAATTTTTGTCTTCCTAGCTATAAGCACTCTTTGCCTTCCTCGTCAAGTGCTTGCGTCAAAATTATTTGATGACACTTTTGATACTTGTATATTCATACCTGTTAAAATGTTTTTCCTGTATATAGTAACTCCTTTGATATGAGCAAATTGGATTGTCTAGATTAACCGATGTCTAGGTATTTGCCTTTTCATCTCTGCTTTTGGGTGATAAGTTGGTGGAAATTTTGCTCTTCATTGAGTGTATTTCATTGTTATGCTATGCTGAATGCTGATAAGTTCCTTTGAATTAGTCAGAGCATTATGACTGGTGCCTATTTTTTATACCTGTACCAGATTTTTACCTTCACGATTGTTATTAGGATTGCTAACTCTATAGGAGACAATTAAAAAGATGCAAGTTGGTCACATCGACAATCATTCCCAGTTTGGATTAGGAGTAAGATCATTGGAGATGTAGGATGGGATTCCTAATCCCAATCCACCTACTTTGCCTATTTAATTAGGACTCAACCTCATAGTAAATCAAATTAGGCCCCATTTCTCGTCGTGCATGACCAATTGTATGTCTGAAACAATATCTAAAGGCTGAACCTGCTTATCGGGGCTAACTTTGGGGATTGAATTGTGAGGGGATTATAGATAAAATTGAGGTATTGCCCTCCTCCTGAATTAGATTGGATGGAAGATTTAATTGCTAGTTGTGGCAAGGCTGAAATACTTTCTATGCAGACTTGGGAGAGTCCATATGCTTTCACCTGGATTAAAATTAACCTTTCATTGCTTGAGTTGGATGTGAGCTCTACTTTCATGGGAGCTTCGGTTGGGGCATATGGAAGGTCTGTTGTGCCTCCACAACCAGCAATGCAGCACAATGCCATCACCTTTGTAATGCAACCATCTCTTCTTGCTACGGATTTTTTTTTTTTTTAGGCTCTTCAACTTGTCTATTTCTTTCACCGTCCTCTCGTCTTCTTTTCAATGCCATCATCTGCCTTTGCTTTCATTTTGTTTTCTTCTTTTCTTTTGCCATCATCAGCAGTGCAGAGTCTTATGATTAATGATCCATAGTGTGGTCCAGTTTCAATCATTTGGGAACGATCTTAACAACCATTACCTTAAGGGTTTTATTTATATGAACTTATACTGCAGCCATTGCCTCCCATATGTGTACTGATTAGATCATATACTGTCGTTTTGTGTAGTCGTAATATGCCATCATGTATGACCATTTGAAAAATGAATCTCATCGGCATATCTATATGGGTATTGGCTCTCGGCAATCCCTAGAGATGCTAGAACTCAGGCCCAGTGCTCATGCCGTTTGCAAATTTTTTCAATTGGCTGGGATCCTCATGATTGTATTTGTATTGCACCTTGCTATGACCCCTTTGATTCCTCTTTTTACTCTATTTTCTTTCTAGATGAATAATTTTTCTTGCTGTTAATCAGATAGTTCAACTGAAAATTATAATTGTGCCCTAGAAATAATCAAGTAATGAATTAATTTGATGGTGACACTTAACTCTGTTGCTCCTGGGAAGGTGAAAATGTGAAATCAAACTCTATTGTGGCTTATGTTCATGAGCAATTTGTTTTGGTTTCGTGGTTTCTATAGATAGTTTCATTATGCAGCTATATGTCGAAATTGAGAGAGTGCCGTTTGATAAAGAAACTTGCAAAAGTTAAAGGAAGAACAAGGTCTTATAGCAGAAGCTGCTGATTTAATACAAGAAATTGCAGGAACTAGAAGTTGACTTCTGGGTTCACTGATCTTGTAATTGGTTTTTCCTTGTCCAGCATTATGAGTGGTTTGAATTGCTGTGGAAAATTTTGGAGCATTGGCAAGTACGGAGAAAATTGCCTTTATCCCAGAACAAGTAAGGGGTTTTAGTATTGCTTTTAGCCGTTTATGCTCTCTTACTATGATCAGTTTTCTGATCAATGGTTTTGCAGGTTCTTCTGAGCTTATATTGCCAGGACTATGTCCATGCACAGATCCAGAAAATCAGCCCCCCAAGTGCTTGATGCAGATCCTTCCAAAGAGAAGAAAAAGCCTAAAGAAGGGGAAAGTATTGTGGAAGAAGCACCAGCTGATATTCGGTCACTTCTGGAGTTGAAACAGATATAATCAGAACCCATAATATGGTGAATTGGTGCTTTACTTATTCTAATGTTGTATCTACTATTTTTATAACTAAAACTTTTTGGCCGATCAAGCACTACCTGGTAGTCAGGTTGTGGTTCAAGCCATGGTTTTATTCATCTGTTGCATTCTCTTTTTCCTTTCTATCTTTATCGCAAACTCTGATGTAAGAGATGTACATAATGGATTTGAACACACATCTTACCTCACATTCATGTGGTTAATGATGTAAGTATTATCCACATTACATGGGTTACCTTGAGATTTGTCGTTGCTATATGGCGATATATGAGATTCCATCAGTGAAGGGGAAACACGGAGCAGCGGATACCAGAGAAGCTCTTTCATATAAGGCTTTGTCAAGTCTTCACTGATTTTTTCAAGGCACAGCTGTTCATTCCGTGATTTAATTAGTCGCAGGTTCTAAGAAAAATCTGCGGTACTTAGTTTGGTCACCACATGATCGGTTGCAGTCAAGCCTTCTTAATGACACTTCAGAAGATAAAAATGTCTCAGAAATTTCCCAATTCAGGTACATCTTTGATTTGTTTCTTGTATTTGGTTGTACATTTTATTGCGATAGGTTGATAATCTGCCATAGAATTTGGTTGGCCGTGCCTTTGTTATTTTAATGCAGGTTGTAGCTGAAACAACTGGTCACAATGGAGGTTATCCAATTAACTGCTCTCTGGAGTACTTTTAGAGATAAATTTGAGGATGAGAAAAACATGCTTGAAGGCGCACTTGTTGAGAAGGCAGCAGAAGATCTTAGACAGAGAATAAGCAAACATGTAATTACAGAACTTTGTCGTTTTTTTTTCTTGTTTTCTTTGGATCATCATTCAGATGCGACTGACTCTATTTTCTGCAGAATGTTATAGTCGTTTTGAAGTATTGCCCGAAGATCACCTCGAGGAAACTTGCACAGCTGTTATGCCTCAGCATCCAGGTTGATTATGTTGAACATTTATTTATTTTTCTTATCAATGTCAATCTTTATGACTGATTGCCTAGACCCCTCATTTAACCCTGAGCAACCTCTCTTCCCCTGATACTTGCGGGTTATGGTTGCTGGACTTGGATACAAGTTCCAAAAAAGTGGAAAAGAGGTTTTGGTGCCTTGAAGGCCAAGGCTTGCCTTTGTTATTTTAATGCAGGTTGCAGCTGAAACAATTGGTCACAATACAGGTTATCCAATTAACTGCTTTTGGGGTACTTTCAGAGATAAAATTTGAGAATGAGAAAAACATGCTCGAAGGTGCACTTGTTGAGAAGGCAGCAGACGGAGAGTAAGTGAACATGTAATTATAGAACTTTGTCGTTTTTTTTTTCCTTGTTTTCTTTGGATCATCATTCAGATGCGACTTTATTTTCTGCAGAATGTTATTGTCGTTTTGAAGTATTACTCGAGGATTACCTTGAGGAGACTTGCACAGGTTTTATGCCTCAGCATCCAGGTTGATTATGTTGAACATTTATTTATTTTTCTCATCAATGTCAATCTTTATGACTGATTGCCTAGACCACTCAATTAACCCTAGTAGCCTCTCTGCCCCTGATACCTGTGGGTTATGGTTGCTGGACTTGGATACAAGTTCCAAAAAAGTGGAAAAGAGTTTTGGTGCCTTGAAGGCCAAGGCTTGTCTTGAGGTAGAGAATGTTGTCCTTGTAGTTTTTTTCTGTGAATATTTCAGACCAATATATATGCATACACACTATGCTTAGTCAACTTCTCATAAAATTTATCGTAGCTATAAGTGTCAATGTCTGGCATTGTGAAACCATTTCTTGTCCCATGGTGCCTGAAATTCTGGTGTGCTTTAGAAGAGTGCAAGGAGCTCTGCTATGACTCACCATTTCCAGTGTTACAAAAGTATATCTCGTGATTAGAGCTTTCTTAATGTGCTCAGAAAATCTAAGTAGCTGAATCACTCAATGAAAGGAACTCTGTTTTTGGGGTTCTGTTACCACTGTTGTAGAGAGCTTTAATCATTCACATGCCTTGATCTATTAAATCAACACACAAGCCTGTATGATATTCAATCAACATGACTTGTTAGTTCTATGACCATTTTAGGAAGCTGAGAAGCATCTCTCCAAAATGGTCGTTTCCAAGTCCCTAGTGGGAAAGATAGACCTGCCGATGGGAGTTGTCTGTTTGCAGACAGCAAAGGAGAGCAATGATATCTTGAACTCGTGGCCTACAAATTTGGAAAAGCTCCTTGATCTTGTTGAGGAAAGCTGCCACCGAATCCACAAGCAAACTGTGGTTCATATGGCTGCTTTGAGAGCTTGGAGATGTTCTTAGTTGAATGAATGACCTCTCTCCCCTTTAGCCTCCCTCTCTCTTACCAAAAGAGAAAAGCTGAAGAGTGCGGTTTCACGTTGTCCTCTGAGGTGGGGACTAAAGATATCATAGAACTCTCGTTTAGCTGTCTTAAATTTGATAGCATATTTTGCAGGTGGACCAGATCTAGGCCTTGTTTTGGACTGAAATGGTACACTGAATACTCTTTCTGCGTGGGAATATATTTTGGTCTTTTCATCTTTCCTCTTCCCCCCTCCTTGTAATTGAAGATTTTTGGATTATCCGGGTCCAGAACTTGTACCTATAGAATTGGTATCAGAACAAGATGTAAACTCATTCCAGCAGAAGTAAGCGCCCTGTTACTAAACTCTGTTTCCCTTTACAAATTTTGCTGGTGCTAGTGTTTTGTAACATCAGGGATAACATTAGCTCTCAAAAGTAAAGGCGAATGAATGCTATTTTGTATTTCATTTCACATTTGAATTTTGTTTTAGCAGGGAGAGCTTGTTTCCTTTGGACTTAATCTTGACTGATGGCAATTCTAAAAACCTCTTTTTAGGGAGCTTATATATTGTCAATAGACTTAGCTTTTCTCCAGGTTGATGTTGTGATGTCATTTCAAAAAGACACTGTTGTGATGTCATTTCTCTCTAAACTTTCAGTCACTGGAATGTGTTTCAATGTCCACTAGTTAACATTTCTCTCAACTGTTGGCATGTATGTGGGTAATAATACAGTAATAAGCTGGAAATATTGAGGATAATGTGTTTGTTGGACAACTCTATTCAGATTTGGACTTAATGGAAATTCTCTTTACATAGTCGCTTCCCATTTTCATTTTACTATTGATGCTTCCAAGTGGTGACTTACGATTATTTCTTCGTCCAATTTGTTTCCAATCTTTTGTGGCTGGCGAAATATAGAAACGATCACATTTTGCCTATTAATCTCGACATTTGATTGGTTTCATCATTCAATTGTTGTCTCGAATCCCCTTTCTTTACAAGAGAAAATGTTTAGGGTTTAAACATCGGGTCTCGAGTAAAGTGGGGCAAGAATGACTTCTATAGAAATCATGAAGTAGTGTTCGAACTTTAATTTGTTTCAAGGACAAATTTAACTGATGAATGAAAAATAGGGAGGAAATTAGAAATTCAAAATGTTTGTGGCAAAATTAGGTCTCAAATATTTATTTGATTCGACACTGGTTATGAATAGACAATACATTATAAGATAAGTATCACACAAACTCAAATCGACATGACACGAGTTAAAAGCCATGGAGATGTAAGCAAACCATTATTAAAGCTGACAATATTTTATCTAGTGGCGGCAAGGCTCGGGTGGAGTCCTCTAGAACAACAATATAAGAATTAGGACTAGGATGTTGGGCGCCTGGTCGGTGTTAGCATTGGGTACAACTCTTGTTTATAGTTGATACTACTAATTATTCATCCAATCATTGGGGTTATGCATTTCATGCATTCCGTTCCTCTCAATTAAAGGAATTCGTTTGGAAATTGTCGTAGGACATGCGATTGTGATCGCACAATTGAGACTTCGAGTTTCCAGGGTTTTTTTTTGTGTATTGAAACTTTCGAATCGCTTGATAATGTGATACAATGTTCCATCTTAAGCTATTAATGTATAAGCTTTGGATCATATAATAATGAGGTGTGGTTAGTCACTTGCGTACTAAGCCGTTGAGCATTTTTGTCTCCTCTTGTCAAGGCAAGAGAAGAGTGTTGTAGCTTTGAGTAAAGAAGTGAGTGCCTGCTCAGTAGCAGAAATAAGCAAACTATGAAGATATAATAAAACAGGTGTCAAAATAATCACACGTTGGGCTCATGCAAATTGCAGTCTCTCTCCAATTAATAGCTTCAGTTTTTCAGATCACATCTTCTAATGTCAAACAAGCTAACATTTGGATCCTCCTCTATCGCACGTCGAAAAATACTATATTTTGGTGAAGAACCTGTTGGCCGAGAATGTCTAAAATGAAATGAAAAGTCTGACAATAGATGACATAAAAAGGAAAAAAGAGTATCATCGAATAATTATTCGAATTTGGAGAATCGCTGGCTGAGAATTTATAAATGCAGTAGCGAAAATAAAATTCACATAAAATGTTAAAAACCATTGATTTAACGAGAGAGAGAAAAATGACTCGGGTGCAGAGTAACGACCGGATGATTTGCGGGCATGACATGGCATGGAGAAATCTAGTTGGAGAAAATCATTCTGAAATAGATTTATTTTGAGAGTTACTTTCCTAGATGAATCACTTTTGATGAATAAATAGTAGTTAGACTGTGCATAGAACAAATTCGTGCGTCCCCAGGACATCAACAAAATCCTCGAGGACAGAGGGAACCTCTTGTGAGCACAAGGAGCATGGGAGCATTAGCTTTCTTTTCTAGGACAGAGAATCTCTTGTTAGCACGAGGAGCATTTGCCAGTTAGCTTTTTTTTCTAGGAGAAAGGGAATCTCTGGTTAGCACGAGGAGCATGGGAGCATTTGCTGGTTAGCTTTCTTTTCTATTATTTTTAGTAATAGAAAAGGCCAGCCAAGTCAAGACAGTGCCAGATCTCAGATCTCAATGAAAGCACCTTCCGCATGTACTGCTGAGATCACAGCAGGAGCATGGGAATATTGCTCCTTAGTTTTCTCTTCTATTTTCTTTCATCAATGTAAAAAGGCAAGTCAAGTCAAGTCACATTGGATCTCAAGCTTCGATCGAAAGCACCAAGAGCATGTGAAAGTTGCACGTTATTGCATGTGAGTATTTGCTCGTTGGGTTCCCCAAGATGCTGCGGAAATTACGCGTGCAGTGAGTGTTCTTTCCAAGGCACCCCTTACGGTGATTCGAATAGCATGAAGTATCGTTGAATTATTATTCAATTACAGAGAATTGTTAGCCGAGAATTTACTAACGTGACACCGAAAGAATAAAATTGATGTAAAATGTAAAAAACTATTTATTTAAGGAGAGAGATAAAAGTGGCTTGGGGGGTAGGGTAATGATTTGATAATTTTTAAGCACAAAGTAGTGTGGAGAAATCTAGTTTTAGAAAATTATTTTGAAAAATATTTATTTTAGTGTTACTTTTCTAGACGAATAAAAAGAAGGTTATGCGTCCTGCAGACTTTTAATAACAAAATCCCACGATTGATATGCTTTTGTCATTGACTCATGTACATTAGCAGCATATTAGAGAATGAAAGCAAGTCAAGTCAAGACAATGAAAGCCCGTAGGTAGGTTCCAAGCACCTTCCCAGTAATATGCTGTCGGCTGGTGGAGATCGCAGAAGGAGCATGTGACTATTGCTAGTCAATTCTCTTTTCTACTTTTTCTTATTAATATAAAAAGCAAGTCATGATGCCGCCGAGTATTGCGGGTCTCCAAGTCATGATGCTGCTTCGACCCAAAAAAGCAAAAATGTCGCGATGTTGCGGAAATTACGCGCTCGAATAGCATGAAGATCCCTGGACCATTGGATGGCAAGAACTCGGACAATGTTCGAGCACGCATATTGGAGATTGTTGTGCCTTGATAATCCCACTTCGAAGGCTGAAAAGCGGTGGAGATCCCAGGGTTCTGTTGTTTGAGCATTCCTCGGGTAATCAACGATGCCTTCCTCTTTCTCTTTTTCCTGTTCTAATTGCTCCATTTTCTTCTGATGAGTTGTCCAAGAGTTTCTATTTTTGTTTGAATGTAGCTTCATGTTTGACTACTAAGAGACATTTCTGCCATTGCTAGATCTGGGATTTTGCATCTCTCTCCTCTGTTTCCTACTCCATCAGTCTCTTCTACGATCCTCTCGAGATGAAAAGAAGAGAATTCACTCATTCAGAAGATTCAATCTACGAGGTGTCTTCCTCTTCGACCTCCCCACGTGGAGATGATTATGAAGGCGGAACCAAGAGGCCGAAAGGAAATGATTACGAAGTGTTTTTGAGCTTCAGAGGGGAAGACACTCGCAAAGGCTTCACTGATCATCTCTATACTAGCCTCGTCGAGAAAGGAATTCATGTGTTTAGAGACAACGATGCGCTTCATGTTAGTGAGGAGATTGGTTCGGAGCTTCTTCATAACATTAGGCAGTCCACAATTTCAATCCCAATTATCTCCGAGAACTACGCCTTCAGCAAATGGTGTCTTCGTTAGTTGGATCAAATGTTGAAGTGCAAGAGAAGCAGAGGGCAAATAGTGTGGCCCATCTTTTACAAAGTGAAACCCTCGCTAGTGCGCCATCTTAAAGGGAGGTTCGAAGATGCTATCAAAGCACATAAAGAGAATAGGAACGAAATAGTTTTGAGGGAATGGAAAAAAGCACTCAAAGAAGCGAAGGAATGGGAAGAAGCGCTCAAAGAAGTTGGTTCTTTGAAAGGATGGGAATCGGAGAACATCGATAATGGGTACATTATTCTCCACCAGATCATTGTTTAATTTCTCAAAAATAGATCTTTTATGAAAAAGAACATAAATGTTGTCGTCCTATACTAAAATTAATTGTTATTTTGGCAGGCATGAAGGAGCATTGGTTAAAACTATTGTTGGAAAAGTTATGGGCGAGTTAAAAAGACTTTTTCTACTAAATGTTCCCAAGCAGTTGGTGGGAATTGATGATCGTATCAATGACATTATGAGCTTGATAGATGATAAATTAAACGATACAAAAATTATTGGACTTTATGGAATGGGCGGCATCGGTAAGATGACTCTTGGAAAGGTGTTATACAACAAGCTCTCTAGTCATTTTGAGTATCGTAGTTTTGTGGAAAATATTCGAGAAACATATCACCACCATGGTATTGAATGCATACTGAACAAACTCATTTATGATGTAATAGGAAGTACAGGTCGCGTGTTTAGTGTTGATGAGGGAATATGTGTCATCAAATCTCGATTTACAAGTAAGAAAGTCTTAGTTCTGCTTGATGATATGGATGATAGTACTACTCACTTGAATGCTTGGTCAAAGACCATAGTTGGCTCGAAGTAGGAAGTATAGTCATCATTACAACCATAAACAAGAGCATTCTCGACGAGGCTAAGGCAAGTTACATGTACCCACTTAATGAGTTGCCTGTGGATCAATCATTGATTTTATTTAGTAGACATGCATTTCAAATGGATTCTCCTCAAAGTGATTATGAGGTTCTTTCTCGTGATGTCGTATCTACGACCGGGGGGCTTCCATTAGCTCTTGAAGTTACTGGTTCATTCTTATGTGGAAAGAGAAGAGAAGTATGGAAAGATACATTAAAAAAATTAGAAAAAATACCCGATAAGAAAGTGCAAGAGACATTAAAGATAAGTTATGAAGCATTAGATCATGAGCAAAAACAGATATTTTTGGATATTGCATGCTTTTTCATTGGATCATCAAAACAAAATCCAACTTACATGTGGGATGCTTGTGAACTTTTTCCGGAGAGGGGGATTGAAGTATTAAGTCTTATGTCCCTAATTAAAATTGACGAAAACGGAAGGCTATTGATGCATGATCAATTGAGAGATCTCGGAAGGGAACTTGTTCGTTTGGAAAATCCAAATGAGCCTCAAGAGCGTAGCAGATTGTGCATCTATGAGGAAGCCCTAGATGTGCTTGATAACAATGAGGTAAGAGTTTTCTTTACTTGTCTTGGTGAATGTGGGTGCATCTTCCCTTTCTCATTTGAAATAAAAATAACCGTCACTCTTTGAGTCCCCAAAACTTATTGCATCTACTAGCAAAGGAGCTCTTTCGATTAATTGCAGTATTTGCCTGATTCAAGGTCATAATTGAGAAGCAATTTCTTGGTAATGGACGATTGATATATATCTTTACATGGTAGTATTGTGATGAGGATATTCTCCTTTTGGTAACTTCAATGGAAAAACAAGACTACAAAAGCAGAATGTTTGACAGGGTACTCTTAGATAAAACCTGACATTTGTAGATTGTTTCGGTCATGCTTTCCCCGATATTTATTTGATGCATTTGTTTTATGTTTGGATTAGTCTTTTCGTCTTTTGGGAGGTCTTTTCTTTCTTTTTTCTTTTACTAAGTATTAACTTCATATGAGTTCTGGTATCATAAATGAGACCATCCATTTGTGACGATTTAGCTATCTTGGTTCCTGTATTTGTTTAAGTCGGGTTAAGTGTATCCCTTAGGTATTAATTGTTGTGCAATTTAGTCCCCCATCTATTTTTGTTTTTGCTGAATATAGTCCTCTTTCACTTTTTGTGCAATCGAGTCATTTGTGGTCAATCACTGGTTGACACCGCCATCGTATTTAGTTATGATACATGAGCAACCATGCAATATAACCCTTTAAACATACATTATTTGTGTTGTATAGACTTTTGATAATAGTTGATAGCTTCTTTTTTTCTTTTACTAAGTATTGACTTCATATGAGTTCTGGTATCACAAATGAGACCATCCATTTGTGACGATTTAGCTATCTTGGTTCCTGTATTTGTTTAAGTCGGGTTAAGTGTATCCCTTAGGTATTAATTGTTGTGCAATTTAGTCCCCCATCTATTTTTGTTTTTGCTGAATATAGTCCTCTTTCACTTTTTTGTGCAATCGAGTCATTTGTGGTCAATCACTGGTTGACACCGCCAATTTGTTGATGTGGCGTCTGTATTTAGTTATGATACATGAGCAACCATGCAATATAACCCTTTAAACATACATTATTTGTGTTGTATAGACTTTTCATAATAGTTGATAGCTTCTTTTTATATATGGCAGGGTTGGTAGATGCATTTGAATGGTTAGAGTTGTATTGGTTTGCATATACATAATGGGAGTAAAGGAAGTGTTATTTCACATATAAAGGGCATTAATTTTGATAAATATATTTTAGTATATGCATGAAGGGAGGCCTTCCATTGTAGGTGCAAATGGACCCAAATTTTGGAAATTCAGAAGGTGCAAATTACGAAAGGGTATAGTTGGATGAGGAAAAAGTTTGGAAACGACTGCTTGAGCTTCTCATCTTTACATAGATTAGATAAATAATATGCAATTACAACCTTTCATTTCACAAAAATGAAAGGGAGAAGCCTACGTCATAGTAGTATGACAAAAATCGAAATCAATGCATTTTATTTTATATCAATTGGTGTCATCTCATCATTCAAAACTTATGGTCCATAATGTTTCCAAGTTGCAGGGCACCAAAAAGATTGAGGCCCTTTCTCTTGGCAAATGTGGTAAGGGAAGGAGATACACAGCCAAAAAGTTTTAAAAAATGACCAACTTGAGGTTCCTTCAAGTGGATGGTGCGAATTTCACCGGAGATTTCCAAAGCTTACTTCCTAAATTAAGATGGCTTCAGTGGGAGGAGTGTCCCTCAGATTTCACTACGGCCAACTTTCATTTGAAGAAATTAGTTGTACTTAATCTATCAAACAGTGCAATTTCGGAGGACTGGGGAGGATGGGATCCACTCAAGGTAAGATGTAAAGAAGGCATTGAAGTATTTTTTAACTTAACATTTTTTTCCTTGTACATTTGAAAATTGATTTTCATAGCCATTTCTGTTTAATTTCATGCTATTGAAGGAAAACATGGTGCCCATTGAATATATATCTCTTCCGTTTGAATTTTTCATATGCTTTTTTTATAATATAAGTTGCTTATGTCTAATAAGAAAATATCTCCTTTGAAATTTTATTCGAAAATAAATGCGGTTTGTGCTTGTACACCCTAATATTCTTTTGCAATCAATATGCTTAAAAGACATTTATATGTTGGCGTAGCCAAACACTACTAAAAAAGGCATTTAAATTAAATAGGGCAACCATGAGGGAGTAGAGAAGCACGGATAATTTTTGAGGAATTCTAAAATGTGAAATACATAAGGAGTAGCGAAAAATCATCCACTTACACTGACTTACCCTTTCTTTCTTCCAGATGGCAACCAAGCTCAAAGTTCTTAACCTCGCAAATTGTCAATCTTTGAAAAGAACTCTCGATCTGTCCACTTTCAAAAGGTTGGAGATTTTGACTCTTGCAGATTGTAAGAATTTGGAAGAGCTTCATCCTTCTATTGGAAATCTGGTATCATTAATCGAGCTGGACTTAAATTGGACATCGATTACGAAATTACCCGAAAGCATTGGGAATTTTCAAAATCTAAGGATCTTACATATTAAGGGAACTGGCATAATGGAATTGCCTGATGCCATTGAAATGTTGACAAAACTCCAAATATTGGAAGTTTGGAGTTGCAAAAACCTGGAGCAACTACCTAGTAATATATGCGAATTGATTGCACTAGAGCAGCTCCTCCTTCTCGGTTGTAAAAAGCTTCAGGAATTACCTGAACTGCCCTCCAGCTTAAGGGAACTATGTATCACCTGCCAGGGGCAGTCTTTGCCCCATCTTTCCCAGCTAACCCGTCTCAAGACACTCTATCTTATTGATTGCCATCGGCTTGAATGTGTCCCAGAGCTTCCCATTGGACTATCGGTGCTTCTTATTTGGAATTGTGGAAAATTGAAAGCCTTGACGAATTTGTCAGACTTGAAACACTTGCGAAATTTTGGTATATGTGAATGCCCATCTCTCAAAGGATCGCCAGACGTGTCGAATTTTAGGCGTACGCAGATGAGAGAACTTGGCTTGAAAGAGTCCCCGCTCGGTCCGGGATCCTTAGTATTCAAGCGTTAGCAGATGTGAAGAGCTGCGGGGGGCAGAAGAGAAGGACGGCTGGATGTCCATGGAATCTTACAACAGTAAAGGAAGAACAGGGTCTTAGAGCATAAGCTGTTGACTTTATGATGGAAATCGCAGTAACTAGGAGTTGACTACTGTTGTCACTGCTCTTGTAATTGATTTTTCCTTGTCCAACATTCCTATGATGGGTTTAAATTGCAGGTAGAAACTTTTGAAGCAAGGGCAAAGACGGAGAAAGTTGCCTTTATCCTTGAACAAGTATGGTTTTTTTTGTATTGCTTTAAGCTCTTTATGCACTATTGCTAAGACTGGTTTTCTGATTGATGGATTTTGTAGGTCCTTTTGTGCTTAGATCGCTGGGATTATGTCCATGCACAGATCCTTTCCAGGAAGATCAGCCCCCGAGTGTTTGATGTAGATCCTTCCAAGGAGAAGAAAAAGCCTAAAGAAGGTGAAAATATTGTGGAAGGAGCGCCAGCTGATATACCGTCACTTCTGGAGTTGAATTGGATATACTGGGAACTCATGGTATGGTAAATTGGTGTTTTACTTTTTCTAATGTTGTGTCCACTATCTTTTAACTAAATTGTTTTCACTGATCAAGCGCTACCTGGTATTCAGGTTGGAGTCAAACCATGAGCTTGTATGGCTTTATCTATCTGGCACATACTCTTCTTCCTTTCTAGCTTTATAGCAAACTCTGACGATCAAGATGTACTTAATGGATCTAAACATACATCTCAATTTACCTAGTGTTCATGGCGTTAATGATGTAGGTATCACTCACATAACAACGATTACCTCAAGATATGTTGATGCTATAAGGCCACACATGAGATTCCATCAGTGAAGGGAAACCCAGAGCAGTGGATACCGGTGAAGCTCTGTTGTTGTTGAGTCTTCATTGAGTTTTTCGATGCATGGCTCTAGGTTCTAAGGAAAATCTCCTGGTACTTGGTTCTATCACCAGACGATCCTATGTAATCAAGCCTTCTTAATGCCCCTTTAAGGATAAAAATTTCTCAGATATTGCCCAATTCAGGTACTATCATTGAATTGTTCTGGTTAATTGGTTGTACATCTTGCAACATCTCAATAATGTGCCATAGAATTTGGTTGACTATGCCTTTGTTACTTTAACGCAGGTGCTTCTTAAACAATTGGTCACACTAGAGGCTATCCAATGGACTGCTCTTTGGAGTACTTTTAATGATGAATTTGAGAATGAGAAAAACATGCTTGAGGGTGCACTTGTTGAGAAGGCAGCAGAAGATCTTAGACAGAGAATCATTGAACGTGTAATTAAAGAACTTTGTCATTTGTGACTCACTCTATTTTCTGCAGATTATTATTGTTGTTTCAAAGTATTACCCGAGGATTACTTTTAAAGAGACTTCCAGAACTATGAAGCCTTGGTATTTAGATCTGATCATGGAGAACATTGGTTTATGTTTTTTAATCAATGTCAATCTTTATGAATGATTTTCTAGAACCCACATTTAACCCTAGGCAACCTCTCTGCCTGTAATCCCTGATTGGGGCATAGTTGCTGGACTTGGATACAAGTTCTAAGATAGTGGAAACGAGGTTTTGGTGCCTTGAAAGCCAAAGGCTTGTCATGGAATTGAGAATGTTGTCTTTGTAGCTTTGTTGCGTAAACATTTCTGACCGACATATATGCGTATACTTGACTTTGTCAACTTCTGCTCATAAAGTTTGTGGCTGTGTGATTGTCTAGCATTGTGAAACCATTTCTTGTCCCATGGAGCTTGAAATTCGGATGCGCTTTAGAAGGGTGGGAGGAGCTGTGCTATATTGCTAAAATAGTTGAGGAAGCTTTTTCTACTAGTATCAGCACTAACCATTTCCAGCATACAACAGTATGTCTCGCTATTGGAGCTTTCTTAATGTGTTCAGAAAACCTACGTAGCTGAATCACTCAGGGAGAAGAGCTCTCTTCTCGGGTTTCTATTATCGCTGTTGTAGAGAGTTTTAATCGTACACATACCTCAATTGATAAAATCAATATTATCATCTAATAGAAAGACCATATAATGATAATTATCGAAGCTTGTATTACATTCTATCAACATGACCTATTACGTCTATATTACCATTTTAATAAGTTGAGAAGCATATCTCCAAAATGACTGTTTCCAAGTCCCAAGTGGCAAAGATAAACCGGTTGATGTGAGTTATCTATTTCCAAAGGACGAAGGATAGTGATGACATCTCGAACTTGTTGGTGACAAATTTGGACAAACTCCTTGATCTTGTCACGAAAAAGTCGCCAACAAGTACACAAGGAAACTGGGGTTCACAAGGTTGCTTTGAGAGCTTGAAGATGCCTTAGATGAATGAATGATCTCTCTCCCCTTGAGCCTCCCTCTCTCACCAAGAGACAGAAGCTGAAGAACGTTGTTTCTCGTTATGCTCTGAAGTGGGGATTGAAGATATCCCTCGTTAAACTCCCGTGTAGTTGGCTTAAATTTGACTGCATATTCTGCAGGGGGACCAGATCTGGGCCAAAATTCTTCATTTGACTACGATTGGGCCCAGTTCTAAGATTTTCTTCTGCCTTCTCAACAAATGCACCTCCTAGCATGTTTTCTCATTCTCCAATTCATCTTTGAAAGTACTTTAATGAGGCGTCCGTTGGATAACCTCCACCGTGACCAATTGTTTCAGCAGCAACCTGTGTTAAAATACCAAAGGCATGGTTGACCAAGTTCTATGGCACATTATTGATTACAACCAATTACCTAGAACAATTCAAAGATGGAACCTGAATTGGAGAATTGTTTAGACATGTTTACCCTATAAAGTGGCATTAAGAAGGCTCGATTGCATTGGATCATGTGGTGATAGAACTAAGTACTAGCAGATTTTCCTTAGAACCTGCATTTAATTAAATCACATAATGAACAGCTGTGCCTTTAAAAACTCAGTAAAGACTTAACAAGGAAAGAGCTTCACTAATATCCATTGCTCTGGGTTGCCTTTTACCGATGGAATCTCATATATCACCATATAGGATCGACAAATCTCAAGGTAACCATTGTCATGTGAGTAATACTACATCGTTAACCACATAAATGCGAGGTATACTGAGATGCGAGTTTAAATCAATCAAGTACATCTTGAACTTCAGAGTTTGCGATGAAGCTACTTGACCTTGTTGAGAAAAGTTGCCACCAAATCTCTAAGGAAGCCACAGTTCATAAGGCTTCTTTGAGAGCTTGAAGATGTTTTTAGTTGAATGATTATCTCTCTCTCTCTTGGCGAAGAATGTTGTTTCACATTGCGATCTGAAGTATGGACTGGAGATATTCATCATTGAACTCTCGCACGGCTATCTTAAATTTGATTGCATATTTTGTAGGGGGACTAGATCCGGGGCTTGTTTTCGGATTGAAATGACATACTGAATACACTTTCTATATGGGAATGTCGTTTGGTCTTTTCATCTTTTTTTTCTTCTCCCCTCATTTTAATTGAAGATTTATGGGCTTTCAGGTCCGAAACTTGTATCAATGGAATGGGTATTAGCACAAGATGTGCACTCATTTGGACTGAAATAAGCGCTTTCTTACTAAATTTTGTTTCGCATTACAAACGTTGCCGGTGCTTGTGTTTTTCTAACAACGTGAATAACATTAGCTCTCCATAGTAAAGGCTTAACGAATGCTACTTTTCATTTCATTTCACATTTGAAATGAGCACCATATGTCTAGGGAACTTCATTTCGATAAGATAACTGCACCTTTTATCTCTTCAAGGGACGATTTTTTTCTTCAAGTTGATACCTGATACGGAATAGACCTTGTTCTTTAGGTTTCCAGCTCTTTTATTTTCTTCACGGAAATTGAAAAAACTGGAAAAGCTATGGCCACGACTTCTTTTGGCTGTGAAAATAGTTGTGCCCTATAAGTTAAAATCACCATTTTACTTTCTTCACAAAGTAAATGTATTTATCATTTTGTTAAAGAATGCGATTATAAAACTTAGCATAATTCAAAGAAAATTCGTGATTTTCACTATAGTAACTTTTCTTGTCATAGGGGTGGCTAATGCGTTGGAAATTATATAAATCATCAGAAGATACACTGAAAAGTTATTCTTGAGGTCCTCATTAACATGATAAATTATTTATGAGAAGTGAAAGGTTTTTTTCTTCAAAATACGATTTTCAGTTTAAAGCAGTCTGAAATATGTTTTTTAGTTAACTTAATTAGTGTTGTTGCGTAGTAATCAATGCCTTATTTCATTCAAGTGTGGGAAAATTCGAGATAAGGCAAAAATCAATTTTTCAGCCATTATTTGCATATCTCTTTTTGTCTCGTACTTGAGAACTAATTAAAATTCTGTGGGAAAAAAAACTACTGTAAAGCATTCAAAACATTTGATTGGACAAAAATTAATGTAAGAAAAAATCTGTGATGTTCATTACGGTAAGGGTGGTGATTGTATGCTTGACGAAGAAGACTCCGTCGATTTTAGTCGACAATTTTCCACAAATTAGAGCGGCACCAATTTGAAAACCCTAATGCATTTTTCCTTTTTAGTTTCTTTACATAACCTCAAACCACCCCCCCATCTCCCCTTTATTTAATACAATTCTCTCATTTTCAATTTGTTTTTTCCTATTTTTGCCTTTCCGTCCTACCAATAATGGCGTCATGGGATCTGCCAGGGAGCCGCTCTCCGGGGAGGCCGTCTTGCCTTCGCGAGCGACCCCCCTCTTTCCGCGTGCCATGATCTCTGGAGATGAAAAAACGTGACCCCGAATTTTACTTTCCTCTTTAGAGCTTCGAGTTCGGTCCATATCGAGAAATCGCGATGGTTTCTGAATGTGGGTTTCTCCGTTTGCGGATTAAAAACAGCGCGGCTGAGACGAGAAGTACCGGCGAGAGGAAAAGCGCTCGTCCCTACGGATCTGAGCATCACAGTACCCAAAGGAACATGTGCTCGAGTAGCTAATGTGCAACTTCTCATCTCAAAACATTGTCTCAATACCTTGTTTTGGATGATTGAAAACATCGTCTCAATAAAGGCCGAACCTTGTTTTGGGGATTGAATTGATTATAAATAAAATTGAGGTGTTGCCCTCGTCCTGAATTAGATTGGATGGAAGATTTAATTGGTGGTTGTGGCAAGATTGAAAATACTTTCTATGCAGACTTGGGAGAGTCCATATGCTTACACCTGGATTAAGAATAACATTTTATTGCTGGAGTTGGAAGTGAGCTCTACTTTCATAAGAGCTTCGGTTGGGGCATATGGGAGGTCCGCTGTGCCTCCACAACCAGCAGTGCAGCACAGTGCCATCACCTTTGTACTGCAACCATCTACGGAATTCCTTTTTAGGTCACAGCATACAGCTCCTCACCTAGTCTATTTTTTTTATTGTCCTCCCGTCTTCTTTTCAATGCCATCATCTGCCTTTGCTTTCATTTTGTTTTCTTCTTTTCTTTTGCCATCATCAGCAGTGTAGAGTCTTATGATTATTGATCCATAGTGTGGTCCAGTTTCAATCATTTGGCAACAATCTTAACAACCATTACCTTAAGGGTTTTATTTATATGAACTTATACTGCAGCCGTTGCCTCCCATATGTGTACTGATTAGATCATATACTGTTGTTTTGTGTAGTCGTAATATGCCATCATGTATGACCATTTGAAAAATGAATCTCATTGGGATATCTATATGGGTATTGGCTCTCGGCAATCCCTAGAGATGCTAGAACTCAGGCCCAGTGCTCATGCCGTTTGCAAGTTTTTTCAATTGGCTGGGATCCTCGTGATTGTATTTGTATTGCACCTTGCTATGACTCTATTTTCTTTCTAGATGAATAATTTTTCTTGCTGTTAATCAAATAGTTCAACTGAAAGTTATAATTGTGCCCTAGAGATAATCAAATAATGAATTAATTTGATGGTGACACTTAACTCTGTTGCTGCTGGGAAGGTGAAAATGTGAAATCAAACTCTGTTGTGGCTTATGTTCATGAGCAATCTGTTATGGTTTCGTGGTTTCTATAGCTAGTTTCATTATGAAGCTATATGTCAAAATTGAGAGAGTGCGATTGATAAAGAAACTTGCAAAAGTTAAAGGAAGAACAAGGTCTTATAGCAGAAGCTGCTGATTTAATACAAGAAATTGCAGGAGCTAGAAGTTGACTTCTGGGTTCACTGATATTGTAATTGGTTTTTCCTTGTCCAGCATTATGAGTGGTTTGAATTGCTGTGGAAAATTTTGGAGCATTGGCAAGTACGGAGAAAATTGCCTTTATCCCAGAACAAGTAAGGGATTTTCGTATTGCTTTTAGCCGTTTATGCTCTCTTACTCTGATCAGTTTTCTGATCAATGGTTTTGCAGGTTCTTTTGAGCTTATATTGCCAGGACGATGTCCATGCACAGATCCAGAAAATCAGCCCCCCAGTGTTTGATGCAGATCCTTCCAAAGAGAATAAAAAGCCTAAAGAAGGGGAAACTATTGTGGAAGAAGCACCAGCTGATATTCGGTCACTTCTGGAGTTGAAACAGATATAATCAGAACCCATAATATGGTGACTTGGTCTTGGTGCTTTACTTATTCTAATGTCATATCTACTATTTTTATAGCTAAAACTTTATGGCCGATCAAGCACTACCTGGTATTCAGGTTGTGGTTCAAGCCATGGTTTTATTCATCTGTTGCATTCTCTTTTTCCTATCTATCTTTATCGCAAACTCTGATGTAAGAGATGTCATGAACACACATCTTACCTCGCATTCATGCGGTTAATGATGTAAGTATTATCCACGTTACATGGGTTACCTTGAGATTTGTCGTTGCTATATGGCGATATATGAGATTCCATCAGTGAAGGGGAAACCCAGAGCAGCGGATACTAGAGAAGCTCTTTCGTATAAGGCTTTGTCAAGTCTTCACTGATTTTTTCAAGGCACAGCTGTTCATTCCGTGATTTAATTAGTCGCAGGTTCTAAGAAAAATCTGCTGGTACTTAGTTTGGTCACCACATGATCGGTTGCAGTCAAGCCTTCTTAATGACACTTCAGAAGATAAAAATGTCTCAGAAATTTCCCAATTCAGGTACATCTTTGAATTGTTTCTTGTATTTGGTTGTACATTTTATTGCGATAGGTCGATAATCTGCCATAGAATTTGGTTGGCCGTGCCTTTGTTATTTTAATGCAGGTTGTAGCTGAAACAATTGGTCACAATGGAGGTTATCCAATTAACTGCTCTCTGGAGTACTTTTAGAGATAAATTTGAGAATGAGAAAAACATGCTTGAAGGCGCACTTGTTGAGAAGGCATCAGAAGATCTTAGACAGAGAATAAGCAAACATGTAATTACAGAACTTTGTTGTTTTTTTTTCTTATTTTCTTTGGATCATCATTCAAATGCAACTGACTCTATTTTCTACAGAATGTTATTGTTGTTTTGAAGTATTGCCCGAAGATCACCTTGAGGTAACTTGCACAGCTGTTATGCCTCAGCATCCAGGTTGATTATGTTGAACATTTATTTATTTTTCTTATCAATGTCAATCTTTATGACTGATTGCCTAGACCCCTCATTTAACCCTGAGCAGCCTCTCTGCCCCTGATACTTGCGGGTTATGGTTGCTGGACTTGGATACAAGTTCCAAAAAAGTGGAAAACAGGTTTTGGTGCCTTGAAAGCCAAGGCTTGCCTTTGTTATTTTAATGCAGGTTGCAGCTGAAACAATTGGTCACAACATTGGTTATCCAATTAACTGCTTTTTGGGGGTACTTTTGGAGATAAAATTTGAGAATGATAAAAACATGCTCGAAGGTGCACTTGTTGAGAAGGCAGCAGAAGATCTTAGATGGAGAGTAAGCAAACATTTAATTATAGAACTTTGTCGTTTTTTTTCCCTTGTTTTCTTTGGATCGTCATTCAGATGCGACTTATTCTATTTTCTGCAGAATGTTATTGTCGTTTTGAAATATTACTCGAGGATTACCTTGAGGAAACTTGCACAGCTTTTATGCCTCAGCATCCAGGTTTATTATGTTGAACATTTATTTATTTTTCTTATCAATGTCAATCTTTATGACTGATTGTCTAGACCACTCATTTAACCCTAGTAGCCTCTCTGCCCCTGATACCTGTGGGTTATGGTTGCTGGACTAGGATAAAAGTTCCAAAAAAGTGGAAAACAGGTGTTGGTGCCTTGAAGGCCAAGGCTTGTCTTGAGGTAGAGAATGCTGTCCTTGTAGTTTTTTTCTGTGAATATTTCAGACGAATATATATGCATACACACTATGCTTAGTCAACTTCTCATAAAATTTATCGTAGCTATTAGTGTCAATGTCTGGCATTGTGAAACCATTTCTTGTCCCATGGTACCTGAAATTCTGGTGTGCTTTAGAAGAGTGCAAGGAGCTCTGCTATGACTCACCATTTCCAGTGTTACAAAAGTATATCTCGTGATTAGAGCTTTCTTAATGTGCTCAGAAAATCTATCTCAACGAAAGGAACTCTGTTTTTGGGGTTCTGTTACTGCTGTTGTAGAGAACTTTAATCATTCACATGCCTCGATCTATTAAATCAACACTATCATCGGTTAGAGAGACTACATAATAGTAATTGTACAAGCCTGTATGATATTCAATCAACATGACTTGTTAGTTCTATGACCGTTTTAGGAAGCTGAGAAGCATCTCTCCAAAATGGTTGTTTCCAAGTCCCTAGTGAGAAAGATTGACCTGCCGATGGGAGTTGTCTGTTTCCAGACAGCACAGGAGAGCAATGATATCTTGAACTCGTGGCCTACAAATTTGGAAAAGCTCCTTGATCTTGTTGAGAAAAGCTGCCACCGAATCCACAAGCAAACTGTGGTTCATATGGCTGCTTTGAGAGCTTGGAGATGTTCTTAGTTGAATGAATGACCTCTCTCCCCTTGAGCCTCCCTCTCTCTTACCAAAAGAGAAAAGCTGAAGAGTGCGGTTTCACATTGGATCCTTAGTTTTCTCTTCTATTTTCTTTCATGAATGTAAAAAAGGCAAGTCAAGTCAAGTCGCGTTGGATGTCAAGCTTCGATCAAAAGCACCAAGAGCATGTGAAAGTTGCACGTTGTTGTATGTGAGTATTTGCTCGTTGGGTTCCCCAAGATGCTGCGGAAATTACGCGTGCAGTGAGTGTTCTTTCCAAGGCACCCCTTATGGCGATTCGAATAGCATGAAGTATCGTTGAATTACTATTGAATTACAGAGATTTGTTAGCCGAGAATTTACTAACGTGACACCGAAAGAATAAAATGGATGTAAAATGTAAAAAACTATTTATTTAAGGAGAGAGATAAAAGTGGCTTGGGGGGTAGGGTAATGATTTGATAATTTTTAATCACAAAGTAGTGTGGAGAAATCTAGTTTTAGAAAATTATTTTGAAAAAGATTTATTTTAGTGTTACTTTTCTAGACGAATAAAAAGAAGGTTATGCGTCCTGAAGACTTTTAATAACAAAATCCCACGATTGATATGCTTTTGTCATTGACTCATGTACATTAGCGGCATATTAGAGAATGAAAGCAAGTCAAGTCAAGACAATGAAAGCCCGTAGGTAGGTTCCAAGCTAGGTAGCACGGACACGGCGATACGGACACGTGATGCGACACGACATGACACACGACACGTCATTTTTCAAAATGTAGAAAATTACGACACGTTTCGGCATACGTTAAATATTAAATAAATATTTTTATATATACATGATTAATTATTATGTTTAAATTAATTTATTAAAATTCATAAATAAATAAAGCTTATAATAAATCTATACTAATAACATGTATTAATAAAGTTATTCAACGTACGCAAAGGCTCTCGATCCGTTTCTCTCATCGTCTTGAAAAGAAAGAGCGAACTTTTACAAATTTTGTCAAAAAAAAAAGTTATTTAATGTTTAATATTTCTTTTTAGGGTTAAATGGTCCCATCCATTTATTTCCCCACCCCACCCACCGCCTGCACACGTCTCTTTCCAAAGTCACACTGCATGAGGCTTTCTTTTTTCCCCAATAAGCCGTCGACACATCCTCTCTCTCCTTGCTCTTCTTCCAAAAATTGAAAACCCTAGCAATCGGCGATCGCCTTCTTTCTCCTCTCCCTCGCTCGGTCTCCACCTCTCTCACCGCTGCCTCGCTTCCGTTCCCCCCTTTGCCGTCGTAGCCTTGCATCCAGCCCTCCATCGCGGCCTTTCCGTTTTCCATCTCGGCGTTGCAGTCGGCGGTCGCAGCCAACCAAGACGATCGAGAAGGCTTCTCAGTGTTGCAGTCGGCGGTCGGAAACCTCCCTCCTCGTCGCTCGCGGCGTCGCCTCAGCTCCCTCACCCTTGCCTTCACCCTCCCATCACTTTCTTCCTTTCGCACCTGTGGATCCGCTCACAAACCTCCGGACACGCTCCGACGCGCGTGTCAGAAAGAGTTGACCACGTGTCGGAAACTCCGACACGTGTTGACCGCGTGTCCGACCGTGTCCGAGCGTGTCGGGATGTCCGACCGTGGTAGAGATCGCGGAAGGAGCATGTGGCTATTGCTAGTCAATTTTCTTTTATACTTTTTCTTATTAATATAAAAAGCAAGTCACGATGCCGCCGAGTATTGCGGGTCTCCAAGTCATAATGCTGCTTCGACCCAAAAAAGCAAAAAGGTCGCGATGTTGCGGAAATTACGCGCTCGAATAGCATGAAGAGCCCTGGACCACTGGATGGCAAGAACTCGGACAATGTTCGGGCACGCATATTGGAGATTGTTGTGCCTTGATAATCCCACTTCGAAGGCTGAAAATCGGTGGAGATCCCAGGGTTCTGTTGTTTGAGCATTCCTCGGGTAATCAACGATGCCTTCCTCTTTCTCTTTTTCCTGTTCTAATTGCTCCATTTTCTTCTGATGAGTTGTCCAAGAGTTTCTGTTTTTGTTTGAATGTAGCTTCATGTTTGACTACTAAGAGACATTTCTGCCATTGCTAGATCAGGGATTTTGCATCTCTCTCCTCTGTTTCCTACTCCATCGGTCTACTCTACGATCCTCTCGAGATGAAAAGAAGAGAATTCACTCATTTAGAAGATTCGATCTACGAGGTGTCTTCCTCTTCTACCTCCCCACATGTAGATGATTATGAAGGCAGAACCAAGAGACCCAAAGGAAATGATTACGAAGTGTTTTTGAGCTTTAGAGGGGAAGACACTCGCAAAGGCTTCAGTGATCATCTCTATACTATCCTCTTCGAGAAAGGAATTCATGTGTTTAGAGACGATGATGCGCTTCATGTTGGTGAGGAGATTGGTCTGGAGCTTCTTTGTAACATTAGGCAGTCCACGATTTCGATCCCGATTATCTCCGAGAACTACGCTTCCAGCAAATGGTGCCTTCGCGAGTTGGCTCAAATATTGAAGTGCAAGAGAAGCAGAGGGCAAATAGTGTGGCCCATCTTTTACAAAGTGAATCCCTCGCAAGTGCGTCATCTTGAAGGGAGCTTCGAAGATGCTATCAAAGCACATAAAGAGAATAGGAGTGAAATGGTTTCGAGGGAATGGGAAAAAATGCTCAAAGAAGTGAAGGAATGGGAAGAAGCGCTAAAAGAAGTTGGTTCTTTGAAAGGATGGGAATCGGAGAAGATTCATAACGGGTACATTATTCTCCACTAGATCATTGTTTAATTTCTCACAAGTAGATCTTTCGTGAAAAAGAACATAAATGTTGCCGCCTATACTAAGGGCCTGTTTGGTAACGTGCCAAACAGTCTTTCGATTCCCGATTTTTGTTCCCATAATCAGTTTGGGACGAGAATCGCATTTGGTAAAATTTTTGTTCCAGGGAACAAATTTGTTCCTGGGAACAGATTGGGAAAAGAATTGAGAATAAAAAAAAATGTGATTCTCCGTCCGAGAATCAAAAAAAGAATCAAACCAAAAAGTCTCATTCTTTCCTTTCGACATCTCGCGATTGCCGTCCACCACCACCCGCCGCCATCCGCCGCCGGTCGCCGGTTGCCATTCGCCGGAGGCTCGCCGGGCTAGGGCGAGGTCCAACGAGCTTGCCGGGAGGCAAGCCCGCCCATCGGCGAGGCCACCGGCGGGGCTTGGGCGAGTCTCGCCGGTGGCCGGGCGAGCCTCGCCGGCACCGGGCGAGCCTCGCCTAGCCCCGCCGAGGCTCGGCCTCGCCAGATTGGGCGAGGCTCGCTCGGCCACCGGCGAGGCTCGCCTAACCCCGCCTAGCCACCGGTGAGGCTAGGTGAGCCTCGCCCAGCCGACGACGCTCCGGTGAGCGTCGCTCGGCCCTTGTCTCTTGTCGGCCGGGTCACCAGCCTAGCGACCGGCCAAATGAAGAAAAAGAATAGGAGAAAAGGGAAAAAAAGAAAAAGGAAAAATGAAAAAAAAAGTATTTAAAATTATTTAAAAATTAAAAGAAATTAATTTGGAACAGAATCAATTAGACGGTATCAAACACAATTCTATTTCAAAATAAAAAAATTTGGACAGTTACCAAACACATTTTTTACTCAGAATCAGTTCCCGGGAACAGAATAAAAAATAATCATTTCTAGTCAGAATCAGCTCCCGAGAACAGAATCGTTACCAAACGGGCCCTAAAAGTAATTGTTATTTTGGCAGGCATGAAGGAGCATTGGTTAAAACTATTGTTGGAAAAGTTATGGGTGAGTTAAAAAGACTTTTTCTACTAAATGTTCCCAAGCAGTTGGTGGGAATTGATGATCGTATCAATGACATTATGAGCTTGATAGATGATAAATTAAACGATACAAAAATTATTGGACTTTATGGAATGGGCGGCATCGGTAAGACAACTCTTGCAAAGGTGTTATACAACAAACTCTCTAGTTATTTTGAGTATCATAGCTTTGTGGAAAATATTCGAGAAACATCTCAGCACCAGGGTATTGAATGTGTACTGAACAAACTCATTTATGATATAATAGGAAGTTCGTGTCGTGAGTCTAGTGTTGACGAGGCAATAGGTATCATCAAATCTCGATTTACAAGTAAGAAAGTCTTAGTTCTGCTTGATGATATGGACGATAGTACTACTCACTTGAATGGTTTGGTCAAAGACGGTAGTTGGCTTGGAGTAGGAAGTATAGTCATCATTACAACCGAAACAAGAGCATTCTCGATGAGGCTAAGGCAAGTTACATGTACCCACTTAATGAGTTGTCTATGGATCAATCATTGATTTTATTTAGTAGACATGCATTTCGAAAGGATTCTCCTCAAAGTGATTATGAGGTTCTTTCTCGTGATGTCGTATCTACTACCGGGGGGCTTCCATTAGCTCTTGAAGTTATTGGTTCATTCTTATGTGGAAAGAGAAGAGAAGTATGGAAAGATACATTAAAAAAATTAGAAAAAAATACCTGATAAGAAAGTGCAAGAGACATTAAAGATAAGTTATGAAGCATTAGATCATGAGCAAAAACATATATTTTTGGATATTGCATGTTTTTTCATTGGATCATCAAAACAAAATCCAACTTACATGTGGGATGCTTGTGAACTTTTTCCGGAGAGGGGGATTGAAGTATTAAGTCTTATGTCCCTAATTAAAATTGACGAAAACGGAAGGCTATTGATGCATGATCAATTGAGAGATCTCGGAAGGGAAATTGTTCGTCTGGAAAATCCAAAGGAGCCTCAAGAGCGTAGCAGATTGTGCATCTATGAGGAAGCCCTAGATGTGCTTGATAACAATGAGGTAAGAGTTTTCTTTACTTGTCTTAGTTGGTGAATGTGGGTGCATCTTCCCTTTCTTGTTTGAAATAAAAATAACTGTCACTCTTTGAGTCCCCAAAACTTGTTGCATCTACTAGCAGAGGAGCTCTTTTGATTAATTGCAGTATTTGCCTGATTCAAGATCATAATTGAGAAGCAATTTCTTGGTTATGGATGATTTATATATATCTTTACATGGTAGTATCGTGATGAGGATACTCTCCTTTTGGTAACTTCAATGCAAAAACAAGACTACAAAAGCATAATGTTTGACAGGGTACTCTTAGATAAAACCTGACATTTGTAGATTCTTTCGGCCATGCTTTCCGCAATATTTATTTGATGCATTTGTTTTATGTTTAGATTAGTCTTTTTGTCTTTTGGGAGGTCTTTTCTTTCTTTTTTCTTTTACTAAGTATTGACTTCTTATGAGTTCTGGTATCATAAATGAGACCATCCATTTGTGACGATTTAGCTATCTTGGTTCCTTATTTGTTTAAGTTGTTAAGTGTATCCCTTAGGTATTATTGGTTGTGCAATTTAGGGCCTGTTTGTTAACGTTCTTTGTTTCTATTTATGAACAAAATTTCTGTTTTTTTTGTTCCAGGGAACATTAAAAGAACAGAAACGTGTTTATTTGCGCTTTTGTTCCAAATCTATTTTTCTGTTTCCAGGAACACATTTGGAACAGAAACAAAAAACAAGAAAAACGTGTTTCTTGTTTTGGAACAATTTTTAAAAACAAATTTTCTCTCTCCTCTCTTTTTCTTCTCTTTTTCTTTTTTCTTTGGCCGGCGACGCCGTCAAGGGCCGACGACCTCGCCGGAGCGTCGCCGGCCCCTGGCGAGGCTCGGCCTTGCCTTGGCTGGGCGAGCTCGGGCTCGCCGATTAAGGCCGGGCGAGCTCGGGCTCGTCGGATTTGGGCGAGCCCGAGCTCACCCAGCCAAGGCGAGGCCGAGTCTCACCCAACCACGGCGAGGCTTGGCGTCGCCGGGGCCGGCGAGCATCGCCATGGCTAGGCAAGGCCGCCGGCCCTCATCGGCCGGTCGCCGGCCATGGCCGAGGCCGGCAACCGGCCAAAAGAAAAAAAAAAAAAAAAAAGAAAAAAGAAAGAAAAATAAGAAAAATAAAATAAAAATATTAAAAAATTAAAAAAAGAAAAAAAAAAAGAACACAAATTTACCAAACGTATTTTTGTTCATTTTTTATTCCCGAACAAGTTTACCAAACGCGTTTTTTATTCAAAAATTGTTCTCAGGAATGTAAACATTTTTTTCTATTTTCGTTCCCTAAACAATTTTTAAACAGAAATATTACCAAACGCGCCCTTAATCCCCCATCTATTTTTGTTTTTGTTGAATATAGTCCTCTTTCACTTTTTTGTGCAATCGAGTCATTTGTGGTCAATCACTGGTTGACACCACCAATTTGTTGATGTGGCGTCTGCATTTAGTTATGATACATGAGCAACCATGCAATATAACCCTTTTAAACATACATTATTTGTGTTGTATAGACTTTTCATAATGGTTGATAGCTTCTTTTTATATATGGCAGGGTTGGTAGATGCATTTGAACGGTTAGAGTTGTATTCGTTCGCATATACATTATGGGAGTAAAGGAAGTGTTATTTCACATATAAAGGGCATTAATTTTGATAAATATATTTTAGTATATGCATGAAGAGAGGCCTTCCATTGTAATTGCAAATGGACCCAAATTTTGGAAATTCATAAGGTCCAAATTGCGAAAGGTATAGTTGGACAAGGAAAAAGTTTGGAAACAACCACTTGAGCTTCTCATCTTTACATAGATTAGATAAATAATATGCAACTACAACCATTCGTTTCACAAAAATCAAAGTGAGAAGCCTATGCCATAGTAGTAGGACAGCAAATTGTTTTCAATGCATTTTATTTTATATCAATTGGTGTCATCTCATCATTCAAAACTTATGGTCCACAATGTTTCCAAGCTGTAGGGCACCAAAAAGATCGAGGCCCTTTCTCTTGGCAAATTTAGTAAGGGAAAAAGATACGCAGCTGAACAATTTAAAGAATTGACCAACTTGAGGTTCCTTCAAGTGGATGGTGCGAATTTCACCGGAGATTTCCAAAGCTTACTTCCTAAATTAAGATGGCTTCAGTGGAAGGAGTGTCCGTCGGATTTCACTGCGAACAACTTTCATCCGAAAAAACTAGTTGTACTCGATCTATCATACAGTGCCATTTCGGAGGACTGGGGAGGATGGGATCCACTCAAGGTAAGACATAAAGAAGGCATTGAAGTATTTTTTTAATGTAACATTTTTTTTCCTTGTACATTTGAAAATTGATTTTCATAATTAAACTAGCTGTTTCTCTTTAATTTCATACTACTGAAGGACAACATGGTGCCCAATGATTGCATCTCTCTTTCATTTGGACTTGTCATAGGCTTTTTTGATATTATAAGTTGCTTATGTCTAATAAGCAAATATCTCCTTTGAAATGTTATTCGGAAATAAATGCAATTAGCACTTGTACACCCTAACATTCTTTTGCAATCGATGTGCTTGACGTGGCCAAACATTACTGAAAGAGGCATTTAAAATTAAGTAGGACAACCACGAAGGAGTAGAGGAGCATGGAGAATTTTTGAGGAATTCTAAAATGTGAAATACATAAGGAGTAGCGAAAAATCACAGGTTGTGATGGTCCACTTACACTAACGTATCCTTTCTTTCTTCCAGAAGGTGACCGAGCTCAAAGTTCTCAACCTCGAGTGGTGTCAATCTTTGAAAAGAACTCCCGACTTGTCCACTTTCAGAAGGTTGGAGAATTTGAATCTCCTATGTTGTAAGAATTTGGAAGAGCTTCATCCTTCTATTGGAAATCTAGCATCATTAATCAAGCTAGACTTAAAAGGGACATTGATTACAAAATTACCTGAAAGCATTGGGAATTTGCAAAATCTGAGGGTCTTGGATATTTGTAGAACTGGCATAATAGAATTGCCTGATGACATTGGGATGTTGACAAAACTCCAAAAGTTGGAAGCTTGTCATTGCAAAAACCTCGAGCGACTACCTAGTAATATATGTGAATTGATTGCGCTAGAGGCGCTCCACCTTTCATGTTGTATAAAGCTTCAAGAATTACCTGAATTGCCCTCCAGCTTAACGGAGCTATGGATCACCTGCCAGGGGCAGTTTTTGCCCCGTCTTTCCCAGCTAACCTGTCTCAAGACACTCGATCTTTTTAATTGCAGTCTTGAATGTGTCCCAGAGCTTCCCATTGGACTAATTGTGCTTGATATTGCTAGTTGTGAAAATTTGAAAGCCTTGACGAATTTGTCAGACTTGAAACACTTGCGACGTTTCAGTATATGTGGATGCCCATCTCTCGAAGGATCGCCCGACGTGTTGAATTTTAGGCGTACGCAGATGAGAGAACTTGGCTTCAAAGAGACCCACCCCCATCCGAAGTACTTGGTATTCAAGCGTTAGCAGACGTCAAGAGCTACGGGGGGCAGAAGAGAAGGACGGTTGGATGTACATGGAATCTCTCTCTCTCTCTCTCTCTCTCTCTCTCTCTCGCTACTAGTCAGTCACCCTGCTGGTTTCCCAGGCCCGAAGATCGAAGCCACCATTCGCACCGGCCATCCACCGCAAGCAGGCGGGCAGGTTGGTCGGCGCGGCGGAGATGACAACGGCGGCGGCGACGCCACGGCTGGCAACGCCCTCTCCATCCGCTCCAGGTAAACGCACGCACGCACGCGTCTCTCGAGCTTTCCTGTGGTCTCTCAGCTTCATCTGCATTTTAGAACCACGTCGCTCCGGCGCGCGAGCTCATCGATTGTTGGGATTGGAGATTTTAGTTTGCTCAGTAGTAAATGTGTAGGGCGTGATGCAGATAATCCATCAATCGCATTTGAAGTTTAGAGTCGATCCATCTCATGTCGTAAATTTGCAATTGCAGATAGTTGGGATGGCGGTGTTCAATTTCCTAAAGGTGGCCTTCTACGTCTTCCTGGGACTGTTGCTTGGCAGCAGAGCTGCTGAAATCACTGTGATGACCATATTCTCTTTTGTGGTAACTCCCTTAGCGTTTACTTGTGTCATGATGACATTGATTGCTTTTCTTTCGTCAGTTTCTGGGACTTGATGGGATTTTCCACATATTTTCCCCTATTTTCAGGTGTTCTCGGTGATGTTTGATTCGCCTACCTAGTTACTTCTTCTTTCTCTTTTTTCTTGAATGATGATAGAAGGAAGGTTGGGGTTGATATTCCTGTGGAAGTTTAATGGTGGCGCCTCTGTATATGCATACAAAGTGATATGTAATAAAGCAAAGAGATTAGCCTGGGGATATATCCTTTCTAGCAGGATATCAGCGAGTCTTCAGCGCCTGACCGCTTAGCTTTGGAGCAGACAGCGAACTCAACAGGTAGAAGTCAGTGGCATGTGGATGAACTGAGTAGGAAAGTAGTGCACAAAGCTCTGTGGATAAGCTGGACGTTATTGTTTGGGGTACCATCTAGGTAAATACTTTGAACTTGTACTTCTACAAGATGGGCCTGCCCTCCTTTTGTAATTGAAGTTAAAGATGTGGGAGTGAAGGATTGAAAATTTGATAATATCTCTGATCTATGATGACAGAGAAAAAGGCACTTTCTCCTTAGTAGATTTGTTTTTGGGGTTTGCATTATATTTTATAGAGATGGATAGGTATTTCCTCGTTGCCTTACTTATTATACTTATTGCATAACAAAGAGACTGGGGAGAAAAGAAATTGAGATTGGGTGCTGGAGGAGCGATTCGTAATGCTAATTTGGGGATTGATGTTCGTCTGCCCACTGACAAACTAATATACAATCAATTAAAGATGAACTGTGATTACGACTGGTACCTCTCCATTGCAATTAGGGTGTGCCGTGGAGTTTCTCCGTTGCATGAACAACAGCATGTGTTAGGTTTGTTGGTGGCAAAAGTCATATTAAAAACACAGGAGCCAAGATTATTGTGTTCAGCTGTGTACCTAGTTCTTGGGGCATGAACTTTTGTCTTCCCAGCTCAAAGCACTCTTTGCCTTCCTCTTCAAGTGATACAAAGGAGTCAAAATTATTTGATGACACTGATACTAGGATATTCATCCATGTTAAATTGTTTTCCCTGTATTTTCTTGCTCCTGAACTTTCTTGTATAAAAGAAGCATCTCATACACATTGTTAGGAGTGAATGGGGTCATCGAGGTTAACCTATGTCCAAGTATATGCCTTCTCATCTCTGCTTTTGGGTCACATGGTGGAATTTTTGCTCTTTGTTGATGGTATTTCATTGTCATGGTTTGCTGAAAGATGATGAGTTATTCTTGGATTAGCCAGAGCATTATAATTAGTGGCTATTAATTATACCTATGCAAGATCTGAAAATTGTTTTAGGATTACTATCTGTGTAGGATGCAATTTAAAGATGGAACTTGGTCACATCAAAAGTCATTCCCAGTTGGGATCAGGAGTAGGATCATTGGAGATGTAGGAGGGGATTTCTAATCCCAGTCCCAAATATTCTACTTGGCCTATTTAATTAGCAATCAATCTCATAGTAAACCAAATTAGGCTCCAGTTCTCATTGTGCATGACCCATTGTACGTCTAAAACAATATCTAAAGGCCAAACCTGCTAATTAGGGCTAACTTTGGGGATTGAACTATAAGGGAATTATAAATGAGAATGAGGTGTTGCCCTCATCTTGAATTAGATTAAATGGAAGATTTGATTGGTAGTTGTGGTGAGGCTGAAGGTACTTTCTATACAGACTTGGGAGAATCCATAAGCTTTTTGCCGGAGTAAGAATAACCTTCATGAGAGCTTGGGTTGAGGTAAATGGACCGTCTGCTGTGCCTCCACAAACAGCAGTGCAGCCCAATGCCAACACCTTTGTACAGCAACCACCTCTACTAGCTGGGGACGGAATTCTTTTTCATGTTACAGCATATAGCACTTTACCTTGTCTATTTCTTACATTTTCCTCTCTTCTTCTTTTCACTGCCATCATCCGCTTTTGCATTTGTTTTGTTCGCTTCTTTACTTTTGCCTTAGATGCTTCTCTAGTTAACTTTCTTTAAGAGGTATGAGAGCTTCTTCAGTGATGTGCTTCTGCTGTGGTGATAATAGTGCTTTTGTCTTCTACTTTTGAGCTTCATTCCCTCTTTTCAAAGATAACATACAGGTGATAGTACAGAAAAAAAAGATAAAGGATCTATCACTTTAGACCTTAACTTTCTGTAGGGTCTTACAATCATTGATCGAAAGTATGGTCCAATTTCTATTATTTTGGGATCAATCTTAACAACCTTTACCTTAAGGGGTTGATTTTATACTGCAGGGATTGCCTCCCATATATGTACTGATTAGATCATGACTGTTGTTTTGTGTAGCTTTGACATGCCATCTATGTATAACTATCTAAAAAAAGAATGTGCCTGGCATATTGACATGGGAATTGGCCCTAGGCAATATGTTGGGACGCAAGATCTCTGGCCTGGTGCTTGTGCTCTGGAATCTAGTATGGTGGAATCCTCTAGAATCTAGTATTGTGGAATACTCTTCAGTTTCTCACCTTCTGTTTCTGGATTCTCTCCCATGATTGCCCCAAATTTTTACTTTTTGTTCCCCTATTCATTTATGAGTCGCATTACTTCTTTTTCATGTCTAGTTCACGATACATTTCATGACATATCCTTTATGGGGATCTTATAGTGCTTGTGCTGTTTGCGAGTTTTCAATTGGCTTGTATCCTCTTCATAGAGATACCTGTATTTGTATTGTACCTTGCTATTGTCCCTTTTGGTTCCTTTTTTGACCATAATTTCATTCTAGAGTGACAAATTTTCCGTGCTGTTAATCAAATAGTTCAAATCAAAGTTTTAATTGTGATCAAGGCATAATCAAGTCATTGACTTGATTGGATAGTGACCTACATGTCATTGTTTTCTTATCCACAGGCTGTGACAGCAATGGTGCAGCAAGCTTTGTAATATGTTGACGAGACACCTGATCTTGAGACCAAGATAGAGCTTATTAAGACACTTAACTCTGTTGTTGCTGGGAAGGTGAATATGTGAGAAATCATACTTAACTCTGTTGTTGCTGGGAAGGTGAATATGTGAGAAATCATATCCTGTTGCAGCTTATGTTCATCAGCAATCTGCTTTTATTTTGTGTTTCTGTAGCTAGTTTCGTAACTCAAGTATATGTCGAAATTGAGAGAGCATGGTTGATCAAGAAACTTGCAAAAATAAAGGAAGAACAGGGTTGTGTAGCAGAAGCTACTCATTTGATGCAAGAATTGAGGATAACTAGAAGTTAACTTCTGTTGTCACTGATCTTGTAATTGGTTTTCCCTTGTCCAACATTCCTATGACGGGTTTGAAGTGCGGGTAGAAACTTTTGGAGCAATGGCAAAGACGCAAAAAATTGCCTTTATTTTTGAACAAGTGTGGGTATTTTGTATTGCTTTTAGCCGTTTATCCATTAGTACTATGGTTGGTTTTCCGATCGATGGATTTTGCAGGTTCGTTTGTGCAAGGAGTATGTCTGTGCACATATCTTTTCCAGGAAGATCAACCCCCGAGTGTTTGATGCAAATCCTTCCATACAGAAGAAAAAGGCTAAAGAAGGTGAAAACATTGTGGAACAAGCGCCAGCTGATATTCTGTCTCTCCTGGAGTTGAAACGGATATACGATGACTCATGATATAATAAATTGGTGTTTTGCTTTTCTAATGTTGTGTCCACTATCTTTTAACAAATTTGCTGTTGCTGATCAAATGCCACCTAGTATTCAGGTTGTGGTTCAAACCATGAACTTATATGGCTTTATATATCTGGCAAATACTCTTCTTTCTTTCTAGCTTTATCGCAAACTCTGATGTTCCAGATGTACTTGATAGATTTGAACTCGCATCTTAGTTTGCCTCCCATTCATCTGGTTAACCATGTGGGCATTATGCTGAATGCTGATAAGTTCCTCTGTATTAGTCAGAGCATTATGCCTAGTGGCTAATAATAAAACTATCCAAGATTTTTACCTTTTAAATCGTTTTTAGGACTGACTATCTGTATAGGATGCAATTAAAAAGATGGAAGTTAGTCACATCAAAAATCATTCCCAGTCCAAATATCTGACTTAATCCCAGAATTGGGGCAAATTTTTTACTTGTTCTCGTACTCATGTATGAATCACATTACTTTTTTTTTTTTGGGGGGTGTCTAGTTCAGTATACATTTCATGATATGTCCTTTAGGGGGATATTATAGTGCTTTTGCTGTTTGCAAGTTTTCAATTGGCTGGGATCCTCTTCATGGAGATACCTGTATTTGTATTGCATCTTGCTATTGTCTCTTTTGGTTCCTTTTGTGAACATATTTCATTCTAGAGTGATGATTTTTTCATGCTGTTAATCAAATAGTTCAAATCAAAATTTTTAATTGTGTCTAGATGTACTTGATTGGACAGTGACATACATGTAGCTGTTTTCTAATCAACAGGCTGTGACAACAATGGTGCAACAAGCTATACAATACGTTGATCAGACAGCTGATCTTGAGACCAAGATAGAGGTTAATTAAGACACGTAACTCTGTCGCTGATGGAAAGGTGAATATGTGAAATCAAACTCCATTGCAGCTTATATTCATTCATAATCTGTTTTCGTTCCGTGGTTTCTATAGCTAGTTTTGTCATGCAAATATATGTCGAAACTGAAAGAGTGCGGTTGATCAAGAAACTTGCAAAAATATAGGAAGATCATGGTCTTATAGCAGAAGTTACTAATTTGATGCAAGAAATTGGGAGTTGACTTCTGTTGTCATTGATCATGTAATTGGTTTTTCCTTGTCCAGCATTCCTATTATGGGCTTGAATTGTGGATGGAAACTTTTGGATCAATGGCAAAGACGAAGAAAATTGCCTTTATATTTTAACAAGTGAGGGTTTTTTGTTTAGCCTTTTGTGCACTATTACTATGATTGGTTTTCTGATTGATGGATTTTGCAGGTTCGTTTGTGCTTAGATCGCCAGGATTATGTCTGTGCACAGCACATATCTTTTCCAGGAAGATCAGCCCCGGAATGTTTGATGCAATTCCTTCCAAAGAGAAAAAAAAAGCCTAAAGAAGGTGAAAGCACTGTGGAAGAAGCTCGCTGATATTTTGTCACTTCTGGAGTTGAAATGGATATACTATGACTCATGATATGGTAAATTGGTGTTTTGCTTTTTCTAGTGTCGTGCCCACTATCTTTTAACTTATGTGTTTTTGCCGATCAAGCACCACCTGGTGTTCAGGTTGTGGTTCAAACCACAGCACATTCTCTTGTTCCTTTCTAGCTTTAGCGCAAACTCTGACGTTCCAGATGTACTTGATAGATTTGTACTCGCATCTCAGTTTACCCTACATTTATGTGGTTAATGATGTAGGTATAGGTATTGCTTGCACAGCAATGATTAACTTGAGATATGTCGATGCTACAAGGCAATAGGTGAGATTCCATCAGTGAAGGTAAACCCAGAGTAGTGGACATTGGTGGAGGGAAACCCAGAGCAGTGTACAATGGTGAAGCTCTTTCATTGTCAAGTCTTCACTGCGTGTTTCAAGGAACAGCTGTTCATTCTGTGATTTAATTTAATGCAGATTCCAAGGAAAATCTGCTGGTGCTCGGTTCTATCACCACATGATCCTATGCAGTCAAGCCTTCTTAATGCCTCTTTAGAGGATAAAAATCTCTCAGAAAATTCCCAATTCAGGTACCATCTGTGAATTGTTGTGGGTAATTGGCTGTACATCTTGAAATATCACAATAATGTGCTATATAATTGGTTGACCATGCCTTCAATATTTGAACGCAGGCTGCTTCTAAAACAATTGGTCAAGTTGGAGGTTATCCAGTGGCCTGCTTTTTGGAGTAATGAATTCGAGAATGAGAAAAACATGCTGGAAGGTGCACCTGTTGAGAAGGCAGCAGAAGTTCTTAGACAAAGAATCGCTGAACTTGTACTTGCAGAACTTTGTCTTTTTTCTTCTTTTTGGATCATCATTCAGATGTGACTCAATCTATTTTCTGCAGAATATTATCTTCATTTCAAAGTATTACTCGAGGATTACCTTGAAGAGACTTGCAGAGCTGTTATGCCTCAGCATTCAGGTCTGATTGTGTTGAACATTTTTTTTTATTCTATATCAATGTCAATCTTTATGAATTGTTGCCTAGACTCCTCATTTAACCTGAGCTGCCTCCCTGCCTTCAATCCCTGATTGGGGTATGGTTGCTGGACTTGGATACAAGTTCCAAATTAGTGGAAAAGAGTTTTTGGTGGATTGAAAGCCAAAGGCTTGTCATGAATTTCTGACTGACAAATATGGGTACTCTCGGCTTAGTCGATTTCTGCTGATATATTTGTTGGGGCTATAAGTGTCATTGTCTGGCATCGTGAAACCATTTTTTGTCCCATGGAGCCTGAAATTCTAATGCACTTTTGAAGGGTGGGAGGAGCTCTACTATATTGCTAGTATCTACACTCACCACTACCTGTGTCACAAAAGTATATCTCACTATTAGAGCTTTGTTAATGTGTTTAGAAATTCTGCGTAGATGATTCACTCAAGGAAGAGAGCTCTGTTTTTTGGGTTCTGTTACCACTATTGTATGATTCACTCAAGGAAAAGAGCTCAGTTTTTTGGGGTTCTGTTACCACTGTTGTAGAGGGCTTTAATCAATCGCGTGCCTCAATTTATTAAATCAACACTATCATCTAATAGAGAGACGATATGATTATATTTATACAAGCTTGGATGATATCCTATCAGCATGACCTGTTAGTTCTATATTATCATTTTAGGAAGCTGAGAAGCATCTCTCCTAAATGGTTGTTTCCAACTCCTTGGTGGCAAAGATAGACCGGCTGATGGGAGTCGTCTGGAATAGATGACAAAAGACAGCAATGACATCTTGAACTTGTGGACAAAAAATTTGGGAAAGCTGCTTGATCTTGTCGAGAAAAGTTGCCACCAAATGCACAAGGAGACTATGGCTCATAAGGCTGTTTGGAGAGCTTGAAGACGTTCTTAGTTGAATCCGCGCCCCCCCAAAAAAAAAAAAAAAAAAAAAAAAAAACAAAAAAAAAGAGAAGCTGAATAATGCTGTTTCACATTGTGGTCTGAAGTGGGACCGAAGATGTTCATCATAGAACTCTGAGTAGCTGGCTTCAATTTGATTGCATATTTTGCACAGGGGACCAGATCTTGGCCTTGTTCTGGATTGAAATGATATACTGAACACTCTGCATAGGAATGTATTCTGTCTTTTCATGCTTCCTCTTTCCCCTCTTCTTTTAATTGAAGATATGTAGGATTTTAGGGTCCAGAACTGGTACCAACGAAATAGGTATCGCCAACAAGATGGGCACTCATTCGGACTGAAACAAGCGCCTCATCACTAAATTCTGTTTTGCATTACGAATTTTGCTGGCGCTTGTGACATGCTATTTGTCATTTTTCTTCAAGGGACAATGTTCTTCTCGAAGTCGATACTTCAGTAGGGGAGGGGCCTTTGTTCTGTGGAGTTCTAGCTCCTCCATTCTTTGTCATGGAAGCTGAAAAGTATTGGGAAGAGGAAATGATTAGGGCGATCCTTGATCTATTTGGGCAATAGGCAATCTACATACGTGGGGAGTTTTGTTTGTTCATCGAGAAAAAGCTGTGGGCACATCTTTAGCTTTAGTTGTGGAAGTAGTAATGCCCAATGAATAACAAGTACTTTCCTAACAAAATGAATTTATTTATCATTTTATCGAAGAATGTCACCGTGAGACTTGCTTAGCAATCAACATAAGTCAGATGAAGAGTATTAGTGATTTTTAATGTTCTAACTTTTTCCTGTTGTTTGTACAGTCAAAGATTTGAAAATCACATCAATTATTATTAGATACACTCAAAAGTCATTTGTGCAGTCAATAAATATTTTGGCCATTATTTGAAGATCTCTTTTGTCATGTACTTAGAAAACTAATTGAAATTTTGAAAAAGGGAAAAAAAAAAAAAAAAAAACAGCCACTATAAAGCATTGAAAACATTTTTGTTTGGTAAAAAGAGATCTTCAAAATGTTCAAAACATTTTATTTGACCAAATCTAGTGTAAGAAAAGGTTTGTGATATTCATTACGGCACGGACCAACTAGTGATAAAATTAAATTTTTCATTGATAAAAAAGAGCAATTGTCGAAACCAATCAATTCTAGTGAAAAAAATTATTAAACTCTTTTTAAAATGAACTAGCCGATCATATGCTTGATGAAGAAGAACCCATCGATTATAGTTAACAATTTTCCGGCAAATTGGAGTTGTACCAATTTTGAAATCCCTAATTGGTTTTCCTCTTTTTGTTGTTTTCTTATTAGAACCTTGAATCCCATCTTCTTTTTTTGTACAATTCTTTTGTTTTCAATTTTTTTCCTGTTTTTTATTTGCCATCCTACGTGTAGTCATTTTAACCATCGGCATTTCGACAACGGCAACATGATAAATTTTAAAGAAGAAGAGATAAATTTTGAAAAAAAAAATAAAGTAATTGAAAATTTATCATTCTTGTTTTTCGGCTTTAAGCGAATTTTTCCTCTTTTCTTGTGCTCATGAAGGAGGACTTTTGTTAAAGCTCGAGGTTTTCGCGCCATTTCCTGGACTGGAGTGTTGTCCTCAACTCATATCCCCATCAACATCTTCTTCAGCGATCGAAGATGGTCGAGCCATGCCCCAATATCCCAAAGCTCCACAACAATGGGAGGCGTCGTGGGATCCGCCAGGGAGCCCCTCTCTCTGCTCAGAGTGAAGAAGCAGCTCTCTCGGAAGATCGTCTTGCCTTCGCGAGCGTCCCCACCTCTCCGCGGCCCAACGTAGTACCTGGATGAGAACCAACGTAAATCAAGGGTTATTAGATCTCGTATAAGGATCTTGTACATTTTATTAAAAATAAACAACCTTGACCACACCATGTAGGTTAGCTGAGGCCATTGCCACCCTTTCACTATCTTGTATTTCACATCTAGTGTCATTTGGTTCGGTCATACTAGTGGAATGTGTTAGCTGGGTTCGCTCCTATGTGGAGGAGACCTAATGAGTTGTAAGCCCAAAAAGGGCTTGAGCCCATATGATAAGTTATATGAGGAAATAGGGTTTCTCACTATCTATATAAAGAGGTAGCCGCAAAAAAGGAAAAAAGTAATAAGAGAAAAAAAAGAGAAAAGCAGGGTTTGGGCAATATCGATTTACATCAAGCTGGCATCGGAGGTCGATTCGTGGTCCGATTGAGCTGAAATTTTGTCAGCATGTTCGTGGCGCAATTTTCTCGAATCTGAACGGTTTGATTTTCGTTTGAAACTCCCTACATTAGGTTTTTCGTGGATTGATCAAAACTTGCGTTTTTGGTCAGATTTATCATTGATCTCTTGTGAAATTCATGTGTATTGCCAAGAATTATGTTCTTGAGGTGTTTGCTACTATGTACCTCTAGTATTTGCTAGAGAAGAACAATTTTATTGATAGTGAAGATTTTCGGGTGGACTCCGGTCCCGTGGTTTTTTATTTCCTCACATTGAGGAGGTTTCCAACGTAAAAAAATCGTCTTGTGTTCGCGTGCTTGGTATTTATTTTACTCTATTATATCGATTCCTATTAGGTTTACACAAGAGGGGAGGTTATTTTATTCCGCTGCGTTGATTCAATATTGTTCGAATTGTTACCGTTCTCCCATCAGAGTGGTATCAGAGCATCAGGTTCTTGCTTGATTTTTTCTGCCTTGTGTTAAACAATGGAAACGAATACGAGTAGAATGGTTACATTGAATGGTTCGAATTATCATATTTGGAAGGGAAGATAGAAGATCTTTTATATGTGAAAGATTTTTATTTGCCTGTATTTGCTGATGAGAAACAAGAGAATAAAACTGATGCTGAATGGTCTATATTTCATCGTCAAGTGTGTGGTTATATCAGGCAGTGGGTAGATGATAATGTTTTGAACCATATTATTGAGGAAACACATGCACGCAGTTTATGGGATAAGCTCGAACAGTTATATGCTCGAAAGACTGGGAATAATAAGTTATTTTTGATAAAAGAGATGATGGCTCTGAGATATCATGATGGTACTCGTTTGACCGATCATTTAAATTCTTTTCAAGGAATTATAAATCAGTTAGCTGCGATGGGAATCAAGTTTGATGATGAGATACAAGCACTATGGTTGCTTGGTACTTTGTAGGACTCATGGGAGACGTTCCGAACATCTTTGTCTAATTCTGCCCCAGATGGTACAATTACCATGGATTTGGCCAAGAGTAATATTTTGAATGAAGAGATGAGAAGGAAGACATAAGGATCGTCCTCTTCACATTCTGATGCCTTGGTTGTCGAGAAAAGGGGGAGAAGTGAGTCTCGAGGTCCGAGAAATAGAGATAAAAGTCAAGACAAAAGCAGAGGTAAGTATAATAAATTTGCTAATGTTGAGTGCCATTATTGTCATCAGAAGGGACATATTCAGAGGTTTTGTCGCCAGTTAAAAAGGGAGAAACAAAATGAGAAAGGTAAAGAGAAGAAAAGTGATAATGACAGCGATGACAATCGTGTCGCTGCACTTAAAGAAGACTTTCTCACTATTTTTTATGGTGATGTGGTGAATTTTGTATCTCATGAGACTAGTTGGGTAATTGATAGTGGTGCATCCATTCATGCTACGTCTCGTAGAGATTTCTTTACATCATACAGGTCAGGTGACTTCGGATATGTGAAGATGGGAAACAATGGACTAGCTCAAGCTGTAGGCATCGGTGATGTGTGCCTAGAAACCAGCAATGGCACAAGGTTAGTATTGAATAATGTTAAACATATACCTAATATCCGCTTGAATTTGATTTCTACAGGCAAGTTGGATGATGAGGGGTATTGCAGCACCTTCAGTAATGGTCAATGGAAGCTCACCAAAGGTTCTCTTGTTGTGGCTAGAGGTGAAAAATATTCATCGTTATACATTATGCAGGCAAAGTTGTCCACAGACAAAATTAATGCAGTAGATAGCGAAGATGCAGCTGAATTATGGCATAAGAGGCTCAGTCACATCAGTGAGAAGGGTTTGAAAATATTGGCTAAGAAGAAGCTCATTTCAGGATTGAAAAGTTCAGCGCTAAAGAAGTGTGCTCACTGTTTAGCGGGAAAACAGAATAGAGTTGCATTTAAAAGCTCCCTCCTTCAAGAAAGTCGTATACCGGATTTAGTGCATTATGATGTTTGCAGTCCTATGAAAACAAAATCACTTGGTGACTCTCTTTATTTTGTTACCTTCATAGATTATTTTTCAAGGAAAATTTAGATTTATACCTTGAAAACTAAAGATCAAGTGTTAGATGCTTTTAAGCAATTTCAGGTTTCAGTTGAGAGACAGACTGGAAAGAAATTGAAATGCATCAGAACTGATAACGGGGGAGAGTATATTGGACCTTTTGATGAATACTGTAGACAACAAGGTATTCGACATCAAAAGACACCTCCCAAGACGCATCAGTTAAATGGCTTAGCTGAGAGAATGAACAGAACATTGGTTGAAAGGGTAAGATGCTTACTTTCACAGTAAAAGCTAACTAGATCTTTTTGAGGTGAGGTTTTAAGTACAGTTGTGCACGTATTAAATCTTACTCCATGCATTCCTTTAGAGTTTGATGTTCCTAATAGAGTTTGGACAGGCAAAGAAGTTTCTTATGATTATTTGCGTGTCTTTGGGTGCAAAGCATTTGTGCATATTCCCAAAGATGAGAGGTCTAAACTTGATGTGAAAACACGACAGTGCATATTTATTGGTTATGGACAGGATATGCTTGGCTACAAATTTTATGATCCACTTGAAAAGAAAATTGTAAGAAGCAGAGACGTTGTGTTTATGGAAGATCAAACAATAGAGGACATTGAGAAATCGAAGATGATTTCAGCACCACAGGTTAGTGATAATCTAGTTGATTTAGATCCAATTCCTCTTACAAATATTCCTACACAGGTTGATAAAGAGCAGCAGGAAGTCAATGTTCCAAATAATGCACATGTTCCTGAACATGTTGAAATAGATAATACTATTCCTGAACTAGAGGCTCAATTAGATGTTCCACTGGATGTTCCAGTCCGGAGATCCGTTAGAGACCGACGACCTTCCACCAGGTATTCTGAAGATGAGTATGTATTATTGACTGATGCAGGTGAACCAGAGTGCTATGCAGAAGCAATAGAAGATGAGTACAAAAGCAATTGGTTTGATGCTATGCGAGATGAGATGCAGTCACTTTATGATAATCATACTTTTGAGTTGGTGAAGTTACCTAAAGGTAAAAGAGCTTTGAAGAACAAGTGGGTATATAGGTTGAAGCAAGATGAACATATTGTACAACCACGGTACAAAACTAGATTGGTTGTTAAGGGATTCGGTCAGAGAAAGGGTATTGATTTTGATGATATATTTTCTCCAGTAGTGAAAATGTCTTCTATTCGTGTGGTACTAGGCTTGGCAGCTAGCCTAGATTTGGAAATTGAGCAAATGGATGTTAAAACGGCATTCCTACATGGTGACTTGGAGGAAGATATATATATATATATATATATATATATATATATATATATATATATATATATGGAACAACCTGAGAGTTTTAAAGTGAAAGGGAAAGAGAATTATGTGTGCAAATTGAAGAAAAGTCTCTATGGCCTAAAACAAGCACCGAGACAGTGGTATAAAAAGTTTGCGTCAGTTATGACAGAACAGGGCTATAAGAAGACTTCTTCGGATAATTGTGTGTTTGTCCAAAAATTTTCTGATGATGACTTTATTATTCTCTTGCTTTATGTTGATGATATGCTGATCGTTGGCAGGAATGCTTCAAGAATTGAGTTATTGAAGAAACAATTGAGCAAGTCTTTTGCCATGAAAGACTTGGGTTCGGCGAAGCAGATTCTTGGCATTAGAATTACCCGAGACAGAGATGCTAAGAAATTATTTTTGTCGTAAGAGAAATATATCGAGAAGATCCTTCAGAAATTTTACATGGACAAGGCTAAAGTGGTTAGTACTCCTCTTGCTACCCACTTTAAGTTAAATATGAAGCAAAGTCATACGACTGATAAAGAAAAGAAAGAGATGGAAAGTGTTCCATATGCCTCAGCTGTAGGAAGCTTAATGTATGCGATGATATGTACACGCCCAGACTTGGCGCACGCAGTTGGCGTTGTTAGTCGCTATTTATCAAATCCAGGCAAAGAGCACTGGAATGCAGTGAAGTGGATTATGAGGTATCTTCGGGGAACTTCAAAGTTGAAACTCAGTTTTGGGACCGGGAAACTTGAGTTAGTTGGATACACAGATTCCGACTTGGCATGAGATATTGATACTCGTAAATCTACTTCTGGTTATTTGATTTCTTTTGCGGGTGGAGCTGTATCATGGAAGTCAAGATTGCAGAAGTGTGTTGCACTTTCTACAACCGAAGCTGAATTTATTGCAGCGACTAAAGCTAGTAAAGAGATGCTATGGATGAAGAAGTTATTAGAAGAACTTGAGTTCAAGCAAAAGAGGTATGTGCTATTTTGTGATAATCAAAGCGCAATTCATCTTGGTAAGAATTCATCTTTTCATTCTAGATCGAAACATATTGATGTTAGATATCATTGGATTAGAGATGTTCTAGATGAAAAGTTATTGGAAGTTGAGAAAATTCATACGGATCATAATGGCTCCGATATGATGACGAAGACTCTACCAAGAGAGAAGCTTGAACATTGCCAATTGATAGCAGGGATGGTAAATCCCTCCACATTGTCGTGAGGGGGAGATTTGTTAGCTGGGTTCACTCCTATGTGAAGGAGACCTAATGAGTTGCAAGCCCAAAAAGGGCTTGAGCCCATATGATAAGTTATATGAGGAAATAGGGTTTCTCACTATCTATATAAAGAGGTAGCCGCAAAAAAAAGGAAACAGTAACAAGAGAAAAAGAGAAAGCAAAAAATTTGGGGGTTGGGACAATATTTGATTTACATCAAGCTGGCATCGGAGGTTGATTCGTGGTCCGATTGAGCTGAAATTTTGTCAGCATGTTCGTGGCGCAATTTTCTCGAATCTAAACGGTTTGATTTTCGTTTGAAGCTCCCTACATCAGATTTTTCGTGGATTGATCAAAACTTGTGTTTTTGGTCAGATTTATCGTTGATCTCTTGTGAAGTTTATGTGTATTGCCAAGAATTATGTTCTTGAGGTGTTTGCTGCTATGTACCTCTTGTATTTGCTAGAGAAGAACAATTTTATTGATAGTGAAGATTTTCGGGTGGACTCCGGTCCTGTGGTTTTTTATCTCCTCACATCGAGGAGGTTTTCCACGTAAAAAAAATCGTCTTGTGTTCGCGTGCTTGGTATTTATTTCACTCTACTATATCGATTCCTATTAGGTTTACACAAGAGGGGAGGTTATTTTATTCCGCTGTGTTGATTCGATATTGTTCGAATTGTTACCGTTCTCCCATCAGAATGTGCTTTTGGAACATGGTCAATCTTGTCCATCTTGCTGGTTTCCAACAACAGATCCTTTGGAGGTGGGCACAATTTAGCAGCGGTTGTCACTCGATCGACATATCGCTGGGAATAAGAAGATACAACAAGCTTCAACCTTTTATGAGAGGGCTCTTCTGTGTCTAATTGTGGGAAGTCTACAGAACATGGGAGGTCTGCAGAGGTCGTGACGTTTGTACCACCTGAATTCCTGTTTAGGTTAAGACTATAACTGATTTTGGAAGAACCTAAAATCGGATGCTTGTTTTGTTGAGCTAACTTAAATTTCAGCTCAGATTCCCATAGAGCAATCTGTTGCCGCCAGTCCTGAAGTTCAAGATTTCTTGGGTCTACGACATGATCAGATCCATGCTCCTGGCATTCCAATTTTTGGTCGAGCATACCCAAACTTCTTCCTGCAGTTCCTTGCCCAATTGAAGGTGCAGAACCAATCCCATTGTTTGCTTCCTGGTTCTTCGTCTTTGGATGTATAAATGTACAACTAGAAGGCACCAAGGTGCTGGCTAATCGAGTGGCTTCGGTTTTGAAGAGCACGATAAGCCCCTTTCAGAACGCCTTTGTAAAGGGCGACGGATCGCGATAACATCTTGATGGCCCGGGAACTTTTTCTAGCTTTCATCCTGGAGCCTTACTTGCCTAAATGTGCGATAAATGTGGACTTCAGGAAGGCCTATGATACAGTTGATTGGGACTTCCTGGAAGAAGTTCTTTTGGCTTTTGGCTTTCCTATGATGGTGACTTGTCTTATTATGACCTGCGTGCGCACTCCCAAGTTCTCAATTGCTTTGAATGAGGAGCTTCATGGATTCTTCGCAAGTGGCCGTGGCCTTCGCCAAGGTGATCTCATCTCTCCTTATCTCTTTACTTTGATTTTGGAGGTGCTTTCAGGAATCTTGGTCAGGTACTCTTCGAGACCGGAGTTTAAATTCTTCTGGAGGTGTAAGGCCACGAGTCTTTCCCATCTATTTTTTTGCAAATGATGTCTTCTTGTTTTGTGAGGCTGATTTACCTACAGTAGTTCTCCTCAAAGAAGGTCTTCAAATCTTCTCCTCTTGGAGTGGCTTATATCCAAATCAGAACAAAAGTGAAATATTCCTGGCGGGAGGTGCACCTTCCTTAAGGAATTAGATTCTCTCTGAACTTGGTTTTCATGAAGGCAACTTGCCGGTACGTTATCTGGGGGTTTCAATTATTACTTCGAGGCTTAGTAAAGGAGATTGTTGTGCCATTGTCAATCGTATTACAACGAGGGTCCAGTCTTGGACTCACCGCTTTCTCTCTCTTGCTGGAAGATTTCAGCTCATCAGGTCAATTCTTCATGCCATATAAGTCTACTGGGCGAGTGTTTTTGTCCTATCTATAGTTGTGTTAGACCAAATTGAGAAAATCCTTAAACAATTCCTGTGGAAAGGCCCGGAGTTGGCTAGGGGTGGTGCCAAGGTAGCTTGGGAGGATGTTTGTCTTCCAAAAGAGGAGGGAGGGCTTGGTATAAGGAGACTCCGAGAGGCGCAATAGGGCCGCCATGCTTTGAAGCACATCTGGCTCCTGTTTTCAGACAAGGAGGCGCTCTGGTGCATATGAATTCATTCCACCTTCTTAAAAAACAAAAATTTCTGGGTAGTAAGGAAGCCAACCTATTGTTCTTGGGCTTGGAAGAGCCTGTTGAACCTCAGGAACGATTTCCGAAAGGCATTCTTCTGGAAAATTGGCAATGGTCTCTCAACCTCTTTATGGTTTGATAATTGGCACCCCAAGGGGCCTTTAAACTTGATTTTTTTGGACTCAATTATATACAGTTCAGGGCTCTCTAGACAGGCTTCTGTGGCTGATCTCTTCTCAGACGATGGGCAGGCTCTTAAGGCTGTGATTGAGTCATGGGGTTTTCCTCTCCCGACCCTCTCTCAGAACTTGAATTGCTGCTGCTGGAGGGATAGCCCGTCGGGCCGTTTCACGGTGGCTTCGGCATGGGATTTCGCTAGATGGGAGAGGGCTCGAGTCTACTAGCATGCCTTCATCTGGAACAATGCCATATCACCTCGGTATCAACTTAACCTTTGGCTTATTGCCAATCATAGGCTTCCCACCCAAGCTCTCCTACTTTCTCATGGAAGAATAGCTAATGGGACTTGTGCTTTTTGCAAGGGTATGCCTGACTCGATTGATCATCTATTTTTTGGCTGCGACATCACGACTAGTGTCGCTTTCTTCTGGGCTGCTAGATGTAATTTGTCTTGGCGCAACAGGTCTTGGGAGGAGAATTTACATTGGGCTGTTACCTTTTTGATGGGTAAAGACTTTTATAAATGCATTTGCCGTTTTTCCTTTGGCGCTCTTTGTTATATCATTTGGAAAAATAGGAATAGCATCATCTTCAGAGATCAGCCTCTTTCGGTCTCGGCCATGAAGAACCATTTCTTCAAAGTGGTCCGAGACAAGGTTATCACCTTCAGGAACATTGAAGATAACTCTACGAATAGAAGGTTGCAACGAAGTTGGGGTATTGATCCGATCATTTTCTCCGGGGACCCGTAGCCTTGTTGGAGTCTCTTCGATTTGGAGCCGTGGGCTACTCTTCTCCCTGAATGTCGCTTTTTGCTTGATTGCCGACTGTCTATGCCGTGCTTATCTTTGGTGTTGCATTGTAGAGTGTGTGCCACGTGTTCGTGGCTTTTACATCACGGCATCCTTCCACTCCTTTTGATCTTCTCATTTGGAGTGCAAGTTTTGAAACCGTGATCTTGTGTACTTTTCGCCTCTCCTCAATATATTTATTACCTTTCACAAAAAAAAAAAAATGTACAACTAGAAGGCAATCTTTTGGACATCATTTGTTTTAGTCTCGAGTAGGGTATCCCAACTTCTTCAATGTTTTCCGTGCCAAAATAGGTGGCTTCTGATTTCCATTTATCCTAACTGTTTTAGCTTTATCTTCAGACCTCCTATCCTGTCTGCCCCCATCAGAATCACTGCTGCTCTCATTATCAGAGAAGCTTATAACAAGATTGCCGTTAGGCCCCAAGGAACCACCAGTTCCAGATCTACCAGACTTCTGTCCAACTTCTTGATTCATTCCAAGAGTATTCTCATGTTTGGTTGTATAGATGGTCTGGTTGGAAACTCAATTGAGTTTGCAGGAGGATCAGCGGCATCAACCTTTGCTGGTATGTAATTAAATGGTAAATAGAAAAACGTCATGAAAGAAAAAAAAAAGATCAAGTAAAGGTTCAGACAAAACACCAGAGTCAGAAGAGCAGAAATGTTAAGCATCTCCAGGAAATGTGCAAACTTAGTTTGGAAGATACCGATACCGAGAGCAACCCTGAGACACTCTATTCTAGATAAAACAAGGAGTATAAAGAAAATGAGAAGCCTTCTTGATTTTAATGCAATGTAAGTCTATTTAAACAGACACATCAATTATGCTGCTGATTCAAAGGACCTGTAAGTTTATGGATAGGATGAGTGGAGGTTTTAAGTTGCTGCACCAGGTCCAATGCATTTATCAGCTCATAACAATAGCATCCCACCCCCCCGCCCCCAAAAAAAAAAAAAAAAAGCCCTAAATCACAGTGGTTTCCTCGTTTGTGGATCAAAAACGTCGAAGCTGAGACGACAGGGTGTAATGCCCATGTGTTGGGTTTCAGTTGCAACTTTGTTCTCTATAAGTTTGTTTTCATTGGGTATTAGGTTGTGCGATGCATGCAGGCCTTGTAGGAGCATTATCTTGGTGAGAAATTTTGTTGAACAATTGGTGGGTAAATATTTGCTAATTTCATTGTGCTCAGCCACGCTTTTGAAGTATCTCCTTGTGCTCTGCCACTCTCTGTTTAATTGTGAAATTTGGATCCCACTTTTCGAGTTGCTAGTTTACTGGGGTGAGCCTTGTGGCAAGAATTAGCTAGTTGATTGCTGGCTTACGTATTAGTCCTAGGTGATTGTATTGGGCAACTAAATAGGGGGGTTCTCAGTGTTTTGACAGGAACTTCTTGGTCTAGTACCATAATTATTGAATATGTGTGACATTGTTGATTTAGCGGATGCACTATCTTGCAAATGATTTTTTTAGGGTCTGACACTATTACCTGTTGACGTTAACTTTCTGCAGGTAATAAATTATTCAAGATGGCGAGATTTGGAAGAATTGCTTAAAAGATGTGCTTCTGGAACTCTTTAATGAATGAAGGTTGGTGTTTATATTCCTGTGGAAGTTTAATGGTGCTTATGTGTAAACAAAGAATGGGTAATAAGCAAAAAGTTAACTTGAGATATCCTTTCTGGCAGGGTGCTTGTATTTACTTATGAAGTGAAATTAATTAACATCAGTGAGCATTCAGCGCCCAAGTAGTACAAAGTGAGTTTCCAGCAGTTAGCATTGTCACTTTCTCTCGAAAGAAAAAAAGAAAAAAAAAAAGGAGGAGATAGCAAACTCAATAGGTTGTTGAAAGATTACTTGGTAACTTAAAGGAAGCATTTACCTACGATTCGTTATCAATAATTATCTCCCCGATCCATGAAGTGTGAGATCATGTGATGTTGCATCCTCAAGAACACTGATTGGAAGTTCTCATAGGAAAATAATGCACAAAGCCATGTGGATAAGCTGGACATTGTGATACTATCTAGTGTGGAGGTACTAGCAAAATCTTTGATGTACCTTTACAAGATGGACCCTCCCTTTAGAGTTGAAGTAAACATGTGTGAGTGAGGATTGAAAAATAGAGATCCTTAGTCCGTAATGACAGAGAAAAGGCACATTGTTTAAGTTAAGTAGTTTTATTTTGTTTTTCATCTTTTCAGGGTTTAGTGAAGTCAGTAGTTGGTGCTTCACTTTGTTTTTATTCTGTTTAGTAGATTTTTTTTAGGATTTGAGTTCTCTTGTATACGGATGAATTCTTTTTGTTTTAGATGGATAGGTATTTCCTTGGTGCCTTACTTATTATACCTTTTACACAGCAAAGAAACCAGGGAGAAAAGAAATTGAGATTGGGTGCCGGACGAGTGATTGAAAGTACTAATCAACTAAATATGAACAACAAGTATGGGCTGTACCTCTCCATTGCAATAAGGGTTTGTTGTAGTTTCTCCCTTGTATGAACGCAGCATGTGTTAGGTTTGCTGGTGGCGAAAGGAATATTAAACAAGCAGGAGGGATTATTGCGCTCCGTCGTCTACTGAATTATTGGGGATTGAACTTTTGTCTTCCCAGCTGAAAGCACTCTTTGCCTTCCTTGTCAAGTGATTGAGTCATAATTATTTGGTGACACTGATACTTGGATATTCATATCTGTGAAGTTGTTTTTCCTGCATGTGGTTGCTCCCAAACTTTCTTGTGCCAAAGGAAGCATTTTACACTCCTTTGTTAGGAGCGAATTGGATCGTCAGGATTAACTGATGTCCAGGTATTTGCCTTTCCATCTCTGCTTTGGGTTGATAAGCTGGTGGAAATTTTACTCTTCATTGATTGCATTTCATTGTTTTTTTTTTTTTTTGGTAAAAGTAAGCAATATATTGGGGAGGTCAAACTGTATAAGCAACACAGCTCCAAAAACTTGCACTCAAGATGAACATGCTCATTATGAGTGGAAGGAAGCCACGGAAAAAGCCAAGCGGCAACAACAACACGACCAACAGAAAGCCAACAGCAAACAACGCCTGGCAAAAAGTGATCTAGCAACCAACGAGATGCCTAAACAGTCGGACTACAATCAGTGGAAGAGAAGATAATGGGGTCCACATCCCACGAGCGTTGCATCCTCTTGTTCCTAGTAGAGTCCTCAACATTCTTGAAGGTAAGAGCCTTATCCTTGATGACCTTGAGGAGATGCTTCTTCATTGCTGAAATAGACAGCGGCTCCCCCCTAAAAAGAATATTGTTCATGTTCTTCCAGATGATGTGACAAAGCGCGCCGAAGGAAAAACGGGCAACACATTTGTAAAACTCCTTGCCGGAGAGCAAGGTAATGGCCCAACTGAGAGTCTCCTCCCAAGTCCTATTGGTCCAGGATTGCATTTCATTATTATGCTATGCTGAATGCCTATAAGTTCCTCTGGAATAGTCAGAGCATTATGAATGGTGGCTATTTATTTGTACCAGAATTTTACCTTCACAATTGTTATTAGGATTGCTATCAGTATAGGAGGCGATTAAAAAAGATACAAGTTGGTCACATCGACAATCATTCCCAGTTTGATTAGGAGTAAGATCATTGGAGATGTAGAATGGGATTCCCAATCCCAGTCCCAAATATCCTACTTTGCCTATTTAATTAGGACTCAACCTCTTAGTAAATCAAATTAGGCCCCAGTTCCTATCGTGCATGACCCATTTTGCATCTGAAATAATATCTGAAGGCTGAACCTTCTAATTGGGGCTAACTTTGGGGATTGAACTATAAGTGGATCATAAATGAAATTGAGGTGTTGCCATCTTCCTTAATTAGATTGGATGGAAGATTTAATTATTGTTGTGGCAAGGTTGAAGATACTTTCTATACAGACTTGGGAAAGAGTCTATATGCTTTCACCTCGATTAAGAAAAGCCTTTTGTTGCTGGAGTTGGAAGTGAGCTCTATTTTCGTGAGAACTTGGGTTGCGGTATATGGGAGGTCTACTGTTCCTCCACAAGCAGCAGTGCGGCACAATGCCATCACCTTTGTATGGCAACCATTTCTTCTTGCTGGGGACAGAATTCTTTTTTACGTCATAGCATATAGCTCTTTACCTTGTCTATTTCTTTCACCCTCCTCTCTTCTTCTTTTCAATGCCATCATCTGGTTTTGCTTTCATTTTGTTTTCTTCTTTACTTTTGCCATCATCAACAGTGCAGAGTCCAATGATTATTGATCCAAAGTGTGGTCCAGTTTCAGTCATTTGGGATCGATCTCAACAACCATTGCCTTAAGGGTTTTATTTTTATGGACTCACACTTTAGCGATTGCCTCCTATGTGTACTGATTAGACCTTATACTGTCGTTCTGTGTAGTCATAATATGCCATCATGTATGAATATATGAAAAACGAATGTCATTGGCATATCTATTTGGGCATTGGCTCTTGGCAATCTCTAGAGATGCAAGAACTCAGGCCTTGCACTCATTCTGTTTGCAAGTCTTTTCAATTGGCTGGGATCCTCCTGATTTTATTTGTATTGCACCTTGCTATTACCATTTTAGTTCCTTTTTCTCACTCTATTTTCTTTCTAGAATGAATAATTTTTCTTGCTGTTAATCAGATAGTTCAACTGAAAGTTTTAATTATGTTCTAGACATAAGCAAGTAATGAATTAATTAGATGGTGGCATTCACGTTGCTACTCTCTTATAAACAGGTTGCAGCAATGGAGAAGCAGGCTATGAAATATATTGACCAGACACCTGATCTTGAGACCAAGATTGTGCTTATTAGGACCCTTAACTCTATTGCTGCTGGGAAGGTGAAAATGTGAAATCAAACTCTATTGGGGGTTCATGAGCAATCTGTTTTGGTTTCAGGGATTCTATAGCTAATTTCATTATGCAGGTATATGTCAAAATTGAGAGAGCATGGTTGATAAAGAAACTTGCAAAAAGTAAAGGAAGGACAGGATCTCATAGCAGAAGCTGCTGATTTGATACCAGAAATTGCAGTAACTGGAATTTAGGTTGCGGTTCAAGCCATGGCTTTATTCATCTGTCACATTCTCTTTTTCCTTTCTATCTTTATCACAACTCTGATGTTAGAGATGCACTTAATGGATTTGAACACACATCTTACCTTGAATTTATGTGGTTAACGATGTAAGTATTACTCACATTACAATGGTTACCTTGAGATTTGTTGTTGCTATATGGTGATACATGAGATTCCATCAGTGAAGGGGAAACCCAGAGCAGTGGGCACCAGTGAAGCTATTTCATATGAAGCTTTGTCAAGTCTTCACTTATTGTTTTAAGGTGCACTGTTCATTCTATGATTTAATTTGTTGCAGGTTCTAAGGAAAATCTGCTGGTACTTAGTTCAGTCACCACGTGATGATTATGCAGTCAAGCCTTCTTAATGCCGCTTTAAAAGATAAAAATCTCTCAGAAATTCCCCATTTCAGGTACATCTTTGAATTGTTTCTAGGTATTTAATTGTACATTTTGTTGCAATATCTCAATAATCTGCCATAGAATTTGGTTGGCTGTGCCTTTGTTGTTTTAATGCAGGTTGCAGCAGAAACAATTGGTCACAACGGAGGTTATCCAATTAACTGTTCTTTGGAGTACTTTCGGAGATGAATTTGAGAATGAGAAGAACATGCTTGAAGGCACACTCGTTGAGAAGGCAGCAGAAGATCTTAGACGGAGAATAAGCGAACATGTAATTACAGAACTTTGTCGTTTTTTCTTAATTTCTTTGGATCATCATTCAAATGACACTCGTTGAGAAGGCAGCAGAAGATCTTGAGGTTGAGAATGTTGTCCTCGTAGTTTTATTCTGTGAACATTGCACACTATGCTTAGTCAACTTCTTCTCATAAAATTTGTTATAGCTATAAGTGTCTATGTCTGGCATTGTGAAACCATTCTTGTCCAATGGAGCTTGAAATTTTGATGCCGCTTTAGAAGTGTGGGAGGAGCTCTGCCATGACTCACCATTTCCAGTGTTACAAAAGTAAATCTTGTGATTAGAGCTTTCTTGATGTGCTGAAAAATTCCATGCAGCTGAATCATTCAATGAAAGGAACTCTGTGTTTGGGGTTCTGTTACCGCTGTTGTAGAGAGCTTTAATTATTTACATGCCTTGATCTATTAAATCAACATTATCATCTGCTAGAGAGACTTCATAATAGTAATTATACAAGCCTGTATGATATTCTATCAGCATGACCTGTTAGTTCTATGACCATTTTAGGAAGCTAAGAAGCACCTCTCCAAAATGGTTGTTTCCAAGTCCCTGGTGGGAAAGATAGACCTGCTGATGGGAGTTGTCTGTTTCCAGATGACAAAGGAGAGCAATGATACTTGAACTCGGGCTACAAATTTGGAAAAGCTCCTCAATCTTGTTGAGGAAATCTGCCACCAAATCCACAAGCAAACTATGGTTCATAAGGCTGCTTTGAGAGCTTGAAGATGTTCATAGTTGAATGAATGATCTCTCTCCCCTTGAGCCTCCCTCTCTCTTACCAAAAGAAAGGAGCTGAAGAATGTGGTTTCATGTTGTCTCTGAAATGGGGACTAAAGATATCATAGAACTCTCGTGTAGTTGTCTTAAATTTGATTGCATATTTTGCAGGTGGACTAGATCTGGGCCTTGTGTTGGACTGAAATGATACACTGAATACACTTTCTACGAAGGAATATATTTTGGTCTTTTCATCATTCCTCTTCCCCCCTCCTTATAATTCAAGATTTTTGGGCTCTCAGGGTATAGATCTTGTGCAAATGGAATTGGTATCAGAACAAGATGTGCACTCTTTACAGCAGAAGTGCTGTAACTTTTGTCTTCCCAGCTCAAAGCACTCTTCGCCTTCCTCATCAAGGGATATTAAAGGAGTCAAAATCATTTGATGACACTGATACTTGGATATTCATACGTGCTAATTTGTTTTTCCTGTATATAGTTGCTCCCGAACTTTCTTGTACTAAAGGAAGTATCTTATGCTCTTTTGTTAGGAACGAATTGGATAATGGGGATTAAACTATGTCCAGGTATTTGTCTTTTCATCTGCTTTTGGGTGATTAACTGGTGGAAATATTGCTCTTCATTGATGGTAGTCATTGTTATGCTATGCTGAATGCTGATAAGTTCCTCTAGATTAGTTAGAGCACTATGACTGGTGCCTTTTTATTATACATATACCAGATTTTTACCTTCACTATTGTTATTAAGATTGCTATCTATATACCATGCAATTAAAAAGATGAAATTTGGTCTCATCGAAAATCATTCCCAGTTGAGATTAGGAGCAGAATCATTGGAGATGTAGAATGGGATTCCTAATCCCAGTCCCAAAAGCCTACCTTACCTATTTAATTAGGAGTCAATTCCATAGTAAACCATATTGGGTCTCAGTTCTCACTGTGCATGACCCATTGCACATCTAAAAATATACCTAAAGGCCAAACCTGCTAATTAGGGCTAACTTTGGTAATTGAACTATAAGGGGATTATAAGTGAGAATGAGGTGTTGCCCTCATCCTGAATTAGATGGGATGGAAGATTTAATTGGCGGTTGTGGAAAGTTGAATATACTTTCTATACAGACTTGGGAGAATCCATAAGCTGTTTAGTGAGTAAGCATAGCCTTCATGAGAGCTTGGGTTGGGGTAAATGGCAGGTCTGCTGTGCCTCCACAAACAGCAGTGCAGCCCATTGCCAACACCTTGTCTATTTCTTTCATCCTCCTGTTTTCCTCTTTTCACCGCCATCATCTGGCTTTGTGTTTGTATACTCTCTTCTCTACTTTTGCTCCAGATGCTTCTCTAGTTAACTTTCTTTATGAGGTACAAGAGCTTCTTCAGTGATGTGCTTCTGCTGTAGTGATAATCGTGCTTTTGTCTTCTGCTTTTAAACTTCATTCCTCTTTTCAAAGATAACATACAGGTGTTAGTACAGAAAATAGATTAAGAATCTATCACTTTAGCCCTTAACTTTCTGTAGAGTCTTATGATCATTGATCCAAAGTATGGTCCAATATCAAGCATTTAGGATCAATCTTAACAACCTTTACCTTAAGGGTAAGATTTTATATTGCAGGGATTGTCTCCTTTATGCATACTGATTAGATCATGAGCTGTCATTTCGTGTAGCTGTGACATGCCATCTATGTATAACTATCTAAAAAACGAATGTGCTAGGCACATCTACATGGGAGTTGGCTCTAGGCAATCTGTTGGGATGCAAGATCTTAGTCCTGGTGCTTGTGCTCTAGAATCTAGTATGGTGGAATCCTCTAGAATCTAGTATTGTGGGATCCTCTTCAGTTTCTCACCTTGTGTTTCTGGATTGTCTCCCATGATTGGCCCAAATTTTTACTTCTTGTACTCATGTATGAATCACATTACTTTTTTTTCATGTCTATTTCAGGATACATTTCATGATATGTCCTTTATGGGGATATTATGGTACTTGTGCTGTTTGCAAGTTTTCAATTGGCTGGGATCCTCTTCATAGAGATATCCGTATTTGTATTGCACCTTGCTTATGTCCCTTTTGGTGCCTTTTTTGACCATATTTTCATTCTAGAGTGACAAATTTTCTGTGCTGTTAATCAAATAATTCAAATCAAAGTTTTAATTGTGATCCAGACATTATCAAGTCATTGACTTGATTGGATAGTGACCTAAATATTGCTGTTTTATCAACAGGCTATGACAGCAATGGCGCAGCGGGCTATGCAATACGTTGACCAGACACCTGATCTTGAGACCAAGATAGAGCTTATAAAGACACTTAACTCTGTCATCGCTGGGAAGGTGATTTTGTGAAATCAAACTCTACTGCAGCTTATGTTGATGAGCAATCTGTTTTTTTTTTTTTTGTGGTTTCTATAGCTGGATTTGTTATGCAGATATATGTTGAAATTGAGAGAGGACAGTTGATCAAGAAACTTGCAAAATAAAGGAAGAACAGGGTCTTATAGAAGAAGCTGCTGATTTGATGTGATAAATTGCGGTTATTGGAAGTTGACTTCTATTGTCACTAATTTTGTAATTGGTTTTTCCTTGTCCAACATTCCTATTATGGGCTTAATTTGCAGGTAGAAACTTTTGGAACAATGGCAGAGGTGGAGAAAATTGCCTTTATCCTTGAACAAGTATGGGTTTTTTGTATGTCTTTCAGCCATTATGCGCTATTGCTATAATTGGTTTTCTGATCGATGGATTTTGCAGGTTCATTTGTAGTTAGATCGCCAGGATTATGTTCAAGCACAGATCCTTTCCAGGAAGATCGGCCACCAAGTCTCTGAGGCGGATCCTTCTGAAGAGAAGAAAAATCCTAAAGCAGGTGAAAATATTGTGGAAGAATCCGTCACGTCTGGAGTTGAAACGGATATGCTACGAACTCATGTTTCAGTAAGTTGTCGTTTGTCTTTTTCTAATATCGTGTCCACTATCTTTTCACTAAAATTTTTTTGGCTATCAAGTACTACCTCGTATTGAGGTTGTTATTCAGACCATGAATTTGCATGGCTTTATTTGTCTGGCACACACTCTTCTTCGTTTCTAGCTTTACCACAAACTCTAAATTTAAGATGTACTTGATGGATTTGAGCACCCATCTCAGTTTACCTCGCATTCATGTGGTTAACGATGTAGGTATTACTCACATAACAATGATTACCTTGACATTTGTCCATAAGGTGATATATGAGATTCCATGAGGGAAGAGAAACCTAGAGCAGTGGATACCGGTGAAGCTCTGTGACATCCCAAATTTTCAATTATATTTTTTACTGAATAAATCGGGTTTTTCATTGACGTGTCTATAGGGCTGTTCTCAGAACTGATCACTCTTGAGATAACTAGACTATCTGGGGAAACCATAATGATTTTAAGGAAAATAGACTTGAGAATTTGACCAGGACTCTACTGCTCGACCGTGTTCATTTGCTGAGATCATTACGGCATAGACGTAAATTGATTATAGATCAGAGATAAGTCGGTTTGACAGAGATGTGTGGCTAATCGTGGGTGACACTACTAAATTGGAAAACTCTCGTCGGCCGGCACTAAATTGATTTCTTTATCGTTTTGGTACCCTATGTCCGTATTTGAATCCTCGAGATTTTCACTACAACCGAGAGTCGCCAATGTGTCAAGTGGATTCATTGTGGCTCGAAGAAAATCGACCACGGGTCATTTGCATTAAAATTTTTTGAAAGTTACCCGGTAGCATAGATCACGCTAAAAACACGTCGAATAGAAATTAACCGTGAATTCGAGTCCGATTTCGAAAATTGAAAGTCTTGTTATGTCACGATCTATTTTAGGAACGTCAACTCATCCTCTGAAGATTTTTTAGAGATTCCGAGATTTTTACGGAAAATCGATTCGGACGTCACGGAAAATTAATGGAAATTCGGATTGGCCGAATTGCAGAGATTTTTTACTGTCAAACCGAGCTATTTGACGATGGAGACTTGCAGAAATGTTATGGGCTTTTTCTTCAACGAAATTGGACACCAAATTGGGGAATTTTGTGAGGAAATTAAGGTCCAAATTAGTGAAATTCGGAGCAATGGAAGAGAGCTGCATTTTTGGCTTCAATTTGGATTATTGGTGGGATTAAATGTTGAGAAAGTATTAGGGGACATGAAGATAATCTTGGGGGCTTGTGGGGACCAAATTAATGATGAAATGAGATATTTAATTTGGACTTTCAAGGCTCTCTTGCAAGCTGGCCGCCGGTCCTTATCCTCTTCATACCTTTGCTTCATCGAAGACTTCAGTAGTTCAGCTCTTCTTCTTTCATTTGGCTCTTTCGCAAGAACCACCGAAAACCCCCCTGCCTCCTTGCCGTTTCACTTGCACGCATCCAACTCCACGAAGCCTTGCTGACTGAAGCTTTCCCCGCCAATGATGACTGCCGTTGCTCCTCTGCCAGCGAAGCTTGAAGCCACCGAAGCAGCTGCCAGCGACACCTTCAGCTCATGTCTTCTCGGTTCGGTCAACCGCTTGCCAGGGAAGCCCTTTCGTTGACGCCAGCAAGCTGCCCAACTCTTCTTCGTGTCAGCACTTCCCGTCCAACAGCTGCCGCCACCAACCTGCTTCTCCACTTTCGTTTTTTTCCCCCTCCGCCCGATCCTTCATCCACTGCCACACGTCCTCAATTGTGGCTTGTTCAGTCAACCAGCCAGCCTCCCTCGGTGGAGTTGTTGACCGTGAAGTACCCTCGACCAGCACCGACGATCGAGCAGCTTCCCATCCACCGAAGCTGTTCCCTCCCCCACGCGGCCAGCGTCCATTTCCCTTGCAGCTCGAAGATCCGCCGAAGAATTCCCACGAAGCAGCCCATTAACCAAACAAGCTGCAGCCCACGTTTCCACCGAAGAACCCATCTCAAGTCCAGCCCAACGTCGTCTACGCAGCAGCTCCTTTCCACGCACCTTCGGCCCAACATCCACGCAAAGTGTTTGGTCCAACTTGCCGCAAGCCCATTCGAAGTCCACCAGTCCAGCCCGCGAAGCAACTCAAGTTTCGGTCCAGCCCATTTGGAGCCGTGGGCTTCAACTTCAGCAGCCCATCCTTGGGCCTTCTAGTGCAGTCCACCAAAAATTCAGCTCGCAAGCCAGCAGTAGTTCGGCCCGGCTCGCAAAGATCAGCCCATCCGAAGACAAGCCCAAACTTTGAAGCCTGCAAAGTTAGCCCGCTTTAAGCTTAGCCCATTTCAGCAACAAATCTCAGTTGGGTTGAGATTTGTTGGGCCAATTCAAGGCCCGGTTCAAGCTCGTGGGTGCCATCGCGAGCCCAAGTTCGGCCGCCGTCATGCCACCGTCACAGCGATCCGGTCTCCGCTTTAATCAAGTGAGTTTTGCTCACTAATACATTCTTAGTTTGCTAATTATGCTTAAGGGTTTATTAGATTTAATTAAGTACAATTAGGTGGTTAGATTAGAATAGATTAGTGATTATTAGATAATTGTGATGCATGTTAGGCAATTGAATTGTGCAATTAGCGAATTGACATGTGCTTGTATTTATTGAATGCATCTCGGGATTTTTCCCGACCCTTATCGAGCTTCAATTAGACATTTCGGGCATAAATTGGATTTTTAGTATTTATTTATTAATTTTCGAAATTAATTTAATTATTTATTTATTTTTTGGAAATTAGGCGGGAATAGCCGACAACCTGGAATTTTATGCTAATTTTCGTGGTGCGGTCCGTTTATTTAATTGAGTTTTATTTCGTGCTGAATTGAATTATTTGTGAAAGTGGGAATTATTCTTTAATTAGATCATTGTTGGTTATTAATTGAAAAATAACTGGGCATCGGTTGATAATGCCAAAAATATTTGAGTGGACTGTAGAAAATGTGGGAGTTATGGAAAAGAAAATATTATATTTTGGCTAAGGCCAGCTGTGTGCCCACACACGATATTTTATCGAGAAATATAAAAAGATGGAATTGGTTGTATGATTGTGATGGTATACTATATCGACCTACGGACGATATGTCAGCTTGCAGAGAGTAGTATACCGGTATACTATATCAGCCTACGGGCGATATGTCAGCTTAGCAGAAAGTAATATACCTTATTAATTTTGATTGAATGTGTCGGTATACTATATCAATCTACGGGCTCTGATATGGCAGCTTAGCAAAGAGCAGTATACCTTGTCAACTTAACAAAGAGCAATGTCGGTATACTATATCAGCCTAAGGGCGATATGGCAGCTTAGTAGAGAGTAGTATACCTTATCAGCTTAGATTGAGCACTGTCGGTATACTATATTAGCCTAAGGGCGATATGACAACTTAGTAAAGAGCAGTATACCCAATCATCTCATAAGCGAGCTATACTATCTATTTGTCAGCTTAGCAATGAGCAGTCCTAATATGAACGGACTTATAGATAGTATGAAATAAGCCGACCAAGAAAGTGTCGAGATGACATATAATCGACTAGGTTGATTGCTCATTGCTTTGATCTGATGTCGTGAATTAATTGATTGAATTGAAATGACCGATGAATGGTCCGATTGACATGAAATCAACTAGGTCGATTGATCGAGATATTGATCTGTGATGTGATTGCTTGAGTGCCTATTGAACTGTGTTAATATGCAGGTGGAATCTGAGACCAAGGTAAGTCCTCTAACCCGTAAGTGCATAGGCAACTCGAACGATGTATTGGTTTACTAATCGGGTCTTAGGGGGTAGAACTTGTTGAGACGTTGTCTCAATGGTTATTGAATAACCATTTTAGGATCCGGATGAGGAGCTTGAGGAGGAAGAACCGGAGGAGGGTTACCTGTTGGATGATCCTGATGATGAGCCAGAAGAAGATGAGGAGCTAGAAGAAGACGAGCTTAGTGGAGAGGGTTCTGAGGAGGAGGACCTCAAGGAGGATCCTGAGTACGACCCGAATGAGGACTGAGATCCCATCTTGTCTTGTCAGACTTTGTCTGCATGCGAATAGATGTTAGATCAGACTTATGTATATAGTATTGCAGAATACTATGAGATGTTTGTAACAAGGTGTGGTTGTAAATTTTCAGTATGAAAAATATGAACTTGCTTTTCTATTCCATCGTTTTATTGTTTGGGGATTTATTATATGCTTTCGCATGCGTATTAAAATGAAAGGGTCGGCGATACTTAATTCTGGGATATTGCATTCTTAAATCAACCAAGATAAGGGATATGCACTTGCCTGAAGATTGAGGCGTGACAGGCTCTTTCTGACGAGGCTTTGTTTTCACTGAGTTTGTTAAGGCACAGTTGCTCATTCTGTGATTTGATGAAGTGCAAGTTCTAAGGAAAATCTGTTGGTACTTCAGCTCTGTTTGTTTCGCGGAAAATTGACAATTTCCGGAAAATATTTCCCATGAGTCATTTTTCAGGAAATTAATATTATTTTTTGGTGTTTGGCTAAAACCTGAAAATGTTTCGGAAAATATTTTCCAGTGTTCGGTAAGGAAAATATTTTCTAAGACTTCACCACTTAGGCATGCATTACTTACCGACCTATATATCCATCAAATATGAACTTGCCTTTAAAGTTAGGCAAACTTGCTTCATATCTTTGTTCCCTCGTTGTCGCCAAACACTCATTTACTCTAAAAAAATATTCGTATGGATTTTAAAAAGAAGCAAAGCATGTACGGCCTCATGAGAATCTTCCATTTGAGTGGCATGTTCTCCCCGTGCATCTTTTGTGTTCTAATAAAAAAAAAAAAAAAAAGCATAGCATGTAGAGCCATTTGCTTGAGCAATGTACAACTGTAGGATAGAGTAAATAAAGAAAAAGATTAAAAAAAAAAAAAAAAAAAGTGCAGAGCGCGAGCTTGAGATCGACGAGCTCGAGGTTCACTTAGCAACGGCCGAGGACTAGTCAAGAAATAAGAAGATGGAAAACAAAGAAAAAAAAAAAAGAAATAGAAAAGAAAAAGGAAATTAAAAATAATTCGAATTAAAAAAGAAAAAGAAAATTAAAAAATAATTCGAATAAAAAAAGAAAAGAAGAAGAAGAAAAGGGAGGAGTAAGTGAAAATTTGTAGAGGTGTGAGATAAGAGAGATCAATCGAGGAAAACGTTTTCCCCTTTTCAAAAGTGGAAAACATTTTCCCTAATTTAGAATACTTTTTTTTCCCTTTCATGGAAAATATTTTCCCCAAGGAATTAATTTTTCGTAAAACGAATACCGGAAAATCTGGAAAATGAATTAGTCAAGGAAAATATTTTCCATTTTTCAAAAGTAGGAAAAAAAGTGGAAAACATTTTTTACCAAAAAAAAATGAAAAACATTTTCCATAACTTCTTTCATCTTACTTCTTTTCACCAACACATTTTCGTTTTATTTTTATGCTTTCTTTTTTACTTTTTGAAAAATCCTGTTTTTTTTTCCTTTTTTTTTTCTTTATTTCATTTTCATCTTCTTGGCCTTGGCTGGTCGCCGCCCACGGCAGCGGCCGGCAACCGGCCATGAGCCAGCTCGAGCCTCGCCCCAAGCCGGCGAGGCTCCGCCTAGCCTGATCTGGGGAGGCCAAGCTCGCCTAAGCCGGGCAGGAGGTGCTGTTGGACGGTGGTTGCTTGCGGGGCTGAGGCGGTGGCGTGACGGAACGATGGTGCTGTGACGTGGAGGTGAGGGGCTGCTCGATGGGTGACGCTGGCGCCGGTGAAGTTGGCGCGGGAATTGGCGTAGGAGCTGCTGGATGGATTCGTTGATGAGTGGGGGCGTGAGGTGAGGTTGGGCAATTGGCGGTGGACGGCTGGCAGGGCTGTAGGTGGGCTGGCGTGAGTGGAGAGTGCTCGTGGGGAGGCTGGTGGCGGAAGGGAAAATGAAAAGAACGGAGGTGCAGGGGAAAAGAAGAATACGTGGGGGAAGGAATTGAGAGGGAGATGGGCGGCTACCGATGTTTTCACGCGTGAAGTGGAGACGGAATTGAGAGAGAGAAAACGCGGGGCAAAGAAATAGTCGGCAGCAAAAGGAGAGGGAGGGAAAGGAACGTGCGGCCGTCGTGCGGTGGAAAGCAGCGAAGGAGAGAGGAACCGGTGGAGCTAGCGTGCGAAGGGATGAGGGAGAGAGGGAACAGCCTTGAAAGTCAATACAACTATCCACTTTCATTAATTCTTGGTCCCACAAAGCCTTCATGTTAATCCCCTTTTTCCACAAAAACCCAACTTTGGTGTTAAATGTTGCAGCCCTCACTCAAGCATACGTATTTCACAAATTGGACTTCCATTTCAATCCAATTTGATCCTCAAAAATCTTCATGCTAATATACTTGGTCCCCACTTAATTTATTGCATCTAAATTAACACAAATAACAAGTCTTGGATAGCAAAAATGGCCACTCACTCCCATCCGAATTTGCTTTTATTTTCCGATATAACCGAAATTCAATTTCTTATGGCTAAATTGTTGAAGAGGGTGCCCATGCCAATTTCCACACTTGTCTTCATAAACTAGTCCTTTTTGGAAGGCCAAAAATCCACTTGAAAATGGCCAACCGAATTTCCTTTTTTTTTTCCGAATCGTCCGAATTGATTTTCCATAAAAATCCCAAACTCGCCGAAAATTCTTCGAATGATGAATCGATGATCTTAAAATAAATTGTGACATGACAGAACATTCAATTTCTGAAACCAGGTTCAAATTCGCGGTTAATTTCAATCTGACTCGATTTTAGCGTGACTTAACCTACCAAATAGCTTTTAGGAATTTTTAGTGCAATTGACCCATGGTCGATTATTTTCGAACCACATTGTATATCTTCGACACATTGGCGACTCTCAATTGTCGTGAAAATCTCGAGATTTCAAATACGGACATAGGGCGCCAAAACGACAGAAAAATCGATTTAGTGCTGATCGACGAAAATTTTACAATTAGGTGGAATCACCCACACTTGATCACATATCTCAGTCGAACCGACCTATCTCTGATCTCTGATCGATTTTTAACTGTGCCGTAATGACCCTTGTAGACTAGCACGGTCGAGCAGTCGATTTCTGGTCGAATTCTCAAGTCTATTGCATTTATATTCGCTAACGGCTTCACCTGATAGGCTAGTTAACTCATGAGTGGCCAACTCAGAAAAAAGAACTATAGGCGCATCGATGAAAAGCCCAACTTATCCAATCGAAAACAGAATCTGAAATTCAGGATGTCACATACTGTCTATGTTTTGTTGTTAGGATTGTTAGATCACTGCCATGCCTGAAAATACGTGGGTTCAACGACATTGTAGATTGATTCATATGTCTCAAAGTCATTAGTTAGAGTTAAAGTGGACTGTAAATTATATGAGAAGTAATCCAAGAAGTACACTTGCAAGAATGAAGTAGGTGGAGACGATGTCAGGGAGATTCATGAAAAAAATTGGGTTGAACAGATGCAAATATTTTGGATATTTGTAGCATAATTTCGTCATATTAATGCATTTCGTTAATCGGTTTATAGGATCTTGAGGAGGAGCTTCAATTGCATTCACTTACATCCCAAGAACTGTAAATGGACGTAAGTGATCACTAACACATTTTCTAGGGTTGCCTTTTGCACATTTTTTCAAATTTCAGTCTTTAAAGTTAGGCATTAGGATATCAAAATGTTTGGGTCGATATCAGCTGTCAAATATTTATCTAATTGGACTTTTGATTAATGTTGGCGCTTGGTATAACTCTTGTTTATCGTTGGTATGACTTATTATCCATCCAATCTTAATCCTAAATTGGGGCTGTGCATTTCATGCATTCTGTACATCTCCAGATAAAGGAATCTGTTTGGACCTTGTCGTAGGACATGTGATAGTGATCAAACAATAGACTTTAAGTGTCAAGGTTTTTCTCGTGCTGATCATGGGATACAATGTTCCATCTCATGCTATTGATGTATAAGCTTTTGATCCTAGAATAATGAGGCGTGGTTAGTCACTTGCGTACTAAGCCGTTGAGCTTTTTTTCTCTCCTCTTATCAAGGCATGTGTAAGAACGTTTGTACCTATGAATAAAGAAGTACCTGCTCTTAGGAGATTTTATGAACTAAGCTGGTCTTTAGGGCAGCAAAAGTAAGCTAATACTTTATAGCTTTAATGCACTAGGTGTCGACGTAATCACTTGTTGGTGTCGTGTTTAATGTTGTCTCTCTCCATTAATAGCTTCGATTTTTCAAATCACATCTTCTAATGCTAAATAAGCTAAGATTGAACCCTCCTCGATTGTGCTGCGGAAAATTATAAAAAGTGTGATTAAAGATGACATAAAAGGAGAAAAATAAATATCACCAAATTTTTATTCGATTATGGAGAATTGTTGGCCAAGAATTTAGGGAAAATTTTAAAAATGGTACGAAGTGTCTTCATTTTCTCAAATAAGAGCTTGAAGATGATTTTGTTTTAAATAAGGTCCTGAAGTATTATCATTGTTTTTTAAATAAGGGCTTGAAATAAATCTTATTTCAAATAAAGACCTAAAGTGGTTATGTATGTTTTGAATAAAGGCCTAAAGTGGTTATGTCTATTTCAAATAAGGGCCTGGAGTAGCTATATATGTTTCAGATAAGGGCCTAATCTTCTAGCGATAATGGTATTTTTGTCATTTATCATCCCCCTTTTTTTTCTTTTTTCTTTCTTTTTTTTTCTATTTCTTCTTCTTCTTCTTCCTCTTTGCATAAGCCATGGGAAATACCCACAAAGGATTGGGCGAGGGTTGGCCTTGCCCAATTCGACGAGGGCCACCCACATTGGCCACAGACGAGGCAACCCTTGCCTTGAGGGAGGCTGCCCCTCGTGGCCATTCGCGAGATTGGTCCTCGTCAATAGGTGAAGCCAACCCTCACTAGATCTAGCAAGGGTCACCTCACCCGAGGCTGGCAAGGGCTTGTAGGCCCTCGCTTGCTGCCGGCAAGTGCTTGTAGACGTCATTGGCCCTTCCGAGCGGCCAACGAGGTTGTCAAGCCCTAGTTTGCCCTTCTCAGTAGTCAGCGAGGGTCACCAATCCTTGCCAGCCTTTGTTAGCGGCCGCCAGCTGACGGCGGAAAAAAAGAAGAAGAGAAATGAGTAAAAAATAAATTTTGGACGAAAACACTCTTGATTGGTCGGAAAATTTAGTCGGCTCGCAACCGGCAGAGTTAGACCCTTATTTGAAACAACCATGGCCACTTCAAGCCTTTATTTGAAATAATTAAGGTTATATCATACCCTTATTTGAAACAAGGTTTACTTTGACCTCTTATTTAAGAAAATAAGGACTTATTTAAGAAAATAAGGACATTTCAAGCTTCAAAAATTTAGTAATGCGACATTAAAAGAATAAAATTGGTGTAAAATGTTAAAAATATTAATTTAAGGAGAGATAAAAATGGCTTTGGTGGAGGGAAACAACTTGATAATTTCTAAGTAAAAAGTAATATAGAGAAATCTAGTTTAAGAAAATTATTTCAAAAACGATTTATTTTAAAGTTACTTTTGTAGACGAATAAAAAAGGGTACTGCGTCCCGCCGACCTTTAATAACAAAATCCTATATAATCCCCGATTTACTCGCTCTTGACATTGACTCATGTACATTACCAGCATGCCAGTGCTAGATCTCTCAAATTTCAATGAAAGCGTGTGGATAGGTTCAAGCACCTTCCCAAGAATATAGTGATATAGAGAAATCTAGTTTAAGAAAATTATTTCGAGAATGATTTATTTTACAGTTACTTTTGTAGACGAATAAAAAAGGGTGCTGCGTCCCCGCCGACCTTTAATAACAAAATCCTATATAATCCCCTGATTTACACACTCTTGACATTGAGTCAGGTACATTACCAGCATGCCAGTGCTGGATCTCTCAAATTTCAATGAAAGCGTGTGAATAGGTTCGAAGCACCTTCCCAGGAATATAGTAATATAGAGAAATCTAGTTTAAGAAAATTATTTCGAAAACGATTTATTTTACAGTTACTTTTGTAGACGAATAAAAAGGGTATCTGCGCCCCGCCAACCTTTAATAACAAAATCATATATAAACCCCGATTTACACGCTCTTGACATTGACTCATGTACATTACCAGCATGCCGGTGCTAGATCTCTCAAATTTCAATGAAAGCGTGTGGATAGGTTCAAGCACCTTCCGGGAATATAGTAATATAGAGAAATCTAGTTTAAGAAAATTATTTCAAAACTATTTATTTTACAATTACTTTTGTAGACGAATAAAAAAGGGTACTGCGTCCTGCCGACCTTTAATAACAAAATCCTATATAATCCCCCGATTTACACGCTCTTGACATTGACTCATGTACATTACCAGCATGCCAGTGCTAGATCTCTCAAATTTCAATGAAAGTGTGTGGATAGGTTCGAAGCACCTTCCTAGGAATATAGTAATATAGAGAAATCTAGTTTAAGAAAATTATTTCGAAAACGATTTATTTTACAGTTACTTTTGTAGATGAATAAAAAAGGGTATTGCGTCCTGCCGACCTTTAATAACAAAATCCTATATAATCCCCCGATTTACACGCTCTTGACATTGACTCACGTACATTACCAGCATGCCAGTGCTAGATCTCTCAAATTTCAATGAAAGCGTGTGGATAGGTGCGAAGCAGCTTTCCAGGAATATAGTAATATAGAGAAATCTAGTTTAAGAAAATTATTTTGAAAACAATTTATTTTACAGTTACTTTTGTAGACGAATAAAAAAGGGTACTGCGTCCTACCGACCTTTAATAACAAAATCCTATATAATCCCCTGATTTACACGCTCTTGACATTGACTCATGTACATTACCAACATGCTAGTGCTAGATCTCTCAAATTTCAATGAAAGCGTGTGGATAGGTTCAAGCACCTTCCTGTGAGAAACTAGTTTAAGGAAATTATTTTGAAAAAGATTTATTTTAGAGTTACCTTTCTAGACATAGAGAAATCTAAAAAAAAAAAAAGCCGACCTTTAATAACAAAATCCTATATAATCCCCCGATTTACACGCTCTTGACATTAACTCACATACAGCGGTGCTAATGATCTCTCAAATTTCAATGAAAGCGTGTGGATAGGTTCAAGCACCTTCCCAGGAATATAGTAATTTAGAGAAATCTAGTTTAAGAAAATTATTTTTCTGTATTTTCCCCGATTCATATGCTCTTGTCTGACTCATGTAAATTAGCAAGTTCAGCCAGTCCTGGATCTCTCAAATTTCAATGAAAGCGCGTAGACAGGTTCGAAGCACCTTCCCAGTAACATGGTGTGAATCGGTGGAGACCTGTCCACAGCAGGAGCATGTGAGTGTTGCTCGTCAGTTCTCTTTTCCACTTTTTCTTATTAATATAAAAAGCAAGTCAACTCACGATGCTGCAGAGTATTGCGTGTCTCCAAGTCATGATGCTGCTTCGACCAAAACAAAGAAAAAGAAAAAGTCATGATGCTGCGGAAATTATGCGTGCAATGATTATTCTTTCCGTGGCATGCCTCACAGCAGTTCGATTAGCATGAAGAGTTTTGGACCGTTGGATGGCAAGAACTCGAACATTGTTCAAGCACGCATACTTAAAAGAATTTCGTTTGAACCCCTCACATTTGGTAAGCCTACTTCAAAGGCTGAAAATCGGTGGAGACTTTGAAGGCCAGGGATCCCTGTTGTGCTGTTTGAGCACTCCTCAGGTAGTCAACCGACTCCTTGTTCTTTTGTGTTTCCTACTTTGATTGCTCCATTTTCTTCTGAGTAAGCAAGGGGTGTGAGAGTTCTTTTATTTTCGTTTGAATTAACTGAGTCACGAAAGACATTTGTGCGATTCGCAGATCTGGACCGTGAAGGCTGGCTTTCTTTTAAGGCTCTGCTTGATCAATCTCTTATTTTAAAACAGAATAAGAATCTCGTTGGCCAATCACTCCATGATGTCCATCGAATCAAGAAAAAGGTAAATGGTCTTTCCGTTCTCTTCCTTTCTCTCCAATTCCTTTCGTTTCTTTTCACGTCATTTCCCTCTCGACTTAAATTGCCAATTGAATTGTAAAAGAGAAGAACCCACTCACTCAGAAGATCCGAATTCCAGGGCGTCTTCCTCATCGAATGCTCCGCATGGAGGAGATCATGAAGGGGGAGACAAACGGCCGAAAGGGAATGCCTATGAAGTGTTCTTGAGCTTTAGAGGGATAGACACACGCAAAAATTTCACCGATTATCTCTATACTAGTCTTATCGATGCAGGAATTCACGTGTTCAGAGATGACAATGAGCTCCGTGTTGGTGAGGAGATTGGTCCAGAGCTTCTCTGCAGCATTACGCAGTCCACGATCTCTATCCCAATTATTTCCAAGAACTACGTTTCCAGCAAATGGTGCCTTCGTGAGTTGGTTCAGATGTTAAAGTGCAAGAGGAGTAAAGGGCAAATAGTGTTGCCCATATTTTACAAAGTGGAACCCTCACAAGTGCGACATCCTACAGGGAGATTGAGAGAAGCTATCGATGCACATAAAAAGAATATGGAGGAAATGGTTGTGAAGGAATGGGAAGAAGCACTCAAAGAAGTCAGCTCCTTGAAAGGATGGGAATCGGAGAAAATTGATAATGGGTACCTTATTCTCCAACAAAATGTTGTTTAATTTTTCATAAATAGATATTTTTTCAAAAAGAATACACATATTGCTATCCTATACTGATATTCATTGTTATTTGACAGGCATGAAGGAGCATTGGTCAAAATTGTTGTCACAAAAGTTTTGAGCGAGTTAAAAGGAACATTTCAGCTAATTGTTCCCCAACAGTTGGTTGGGATTGATGATCAAATCGAACATATTATGAGCTTGATAGATGCTAAATTCAATGGTACATGGATTATCGGAATTTATGGAATGGGTGGCATTGGTAAAACGACTCTTGCGAAGGTATTATACAACAAGTTCTCTAGTCATTTTGAGTATTGTAGCTTTGTGGCAAATATCCGAGAAACATCCCAGCGTAAGGGTATTGAATGCATACAAAAGCAACTCATTTATGACATAACAGGAAGTTCATGTGATGTGTCTAATGTTGACGAAGGAGTCAGTGTCATTAAATCTCGATTTACGAGGAAGAAAGTCCTAGTTCTTCTGGATGATATGGATGATAACACTCACTTGAATGCTTTGGTCAAGGACGGAAGTTGGTTTGAAGTGGGAAGTATAGTCATCATCACAACTAGAAACAAAAGGATTTCGATGGAAGGCTAGGGCAGCTACATGTACCATCTCAATGAGTTGTCTTTGGATCAATCATTGATTTTATTTAGTAGACATGCATTTCAAAAGGATTCTCCTCCAAGTGATTATGAAAATATCTCTCGTGATGTCGTATCTACTACTGGGGGGCTCCCATTAGCTCTAGAAGTTATAGGTTCATTCTTATGTAGAAAGAGAGAAAACGTATGGAAAGATACGTTGAAAAAATTAAAGAAAGTGCCCCATGAGAAAGTGCAAGAGAAGTTGAAAATAAGTTACGAAGCATTAGAGTATGATGAGCAACAAATATTTTTGGATATTGCATGCCACTTCATTGGATCACATAAACAAAATCCAACTTATATGTGGGATGCTTGTGATTTTTTCCCCGAGAGGGGGATTGAAGTATTAAGTCTTATGTCCCTAATTAAAATTGATGAAGATGGAAAGCTATTGATGCATGATCAATTGAGAGATCTTGGAAGGGAAATTGTTCATCTAGAAAATCCAAGGGAGCCTCAAGAGCGAAGTAGATTGTGGATCTATAAGGAAGCCCTAGATGTGCTTGATAACAATGAGGTAAGAGTTTTCTCTACTTGTCTTAGTTGGTGAATGTGGGTGCATCTTCCCTTTCTTGTTTGAAATAAAAATAAGTATTAGTCTTTGAGTCCCCAAAACTTGTTGCATCTACTAGCAAAGGAGCTCTTTTGATTAATTGTTGTTTTTGCCCGATTCAAGATCATAATTGAGAAGCAATTTCTTGGTAAAAACGATTGATAAAATCTTTACATGGTAGAATTGTGATGAGGATACTCTCTTTTGGTAACTTCAATGCAAAAACAAAACTACATCAAAGCAGAATGTTTGTAGCACTCTTAGAAAAACCTGACATTTATAGAATAGATTGTTTCACGCTTTCCCGATATTTATTTAATGCATTTGTTTTATGTTTGATTAGTCTTTTGTCTTTTGGGAGGTCTTTTCTTTCTTTTTTTCTTTTACTAAGTATTGACTTCTTATATCATAAAAGACCATCCATTTGTGATGATTTAGCTACACATTTGTTTAAGAAAGGTTAAGTGTATCCCTTAGGTAAATTGGTTGTGCAGTTTAGTCCCCCATCTATTTTTGTTTTTGCTGAATATAGTCCTCTTTCACTTTTTTTGTGCAATCGAGTCATTTTGGTCAATCACAGTTGACAGCCAATTTGTTGAAACAAAGTTATGATACATGAAACCATGCAATATAACCCTTTAAACATACATTATTTGTGTTGTATAGACTTTTCATAATAGTTGATAGCTTCTTTTTATATATGGCAGGGTTGGTAGATGCATTTGAACGGTTAGAGTTGTATTGATTTGCATATACATGATAGGAGTAAAGGTAGTGTTATTTCACATACAAAGGGCATGAATTTTGATAGATATATTTGAATTAGTGTATGCATAAGAGAGGCCTTCCATTGTAGTTGCAAATGGACGCAAATTTTGGAGGCACAAATTGCAAAGGGTATAGTTGGATGAGGAAAAAGTTCAGGAACAACCACTTGAGCTTTTCATCTTTACATAGATTAGATAAATAATATGCAACCTTTCGTTTCACAAAATTGAAATGGAGAAGCCTATGTCATAGTAGTATGACAAAAATAGAAATCAATGCATTTTATTTTATATCAATTGGTGTCATCTCATCATTCAAAACTTATGGTCCATAATGTTTCCAAGTTGCAGGGCACCAAAAAGATTGAGGCCCTTTCTCTTGGCAAATGTGGTAAGGGAAGGAGATACACAGCCAAAAAATTTAAAAATGACCAACTTGAGATTCCTTGAAGTGGATGGTGTGAATTTCACCGGAGATTTTCAAAGCTTACTTCCTGAATTAAGATGGCTTCAGTGGAAGAAGTGTCCCTCGGATTTCACTGCGACCAACTTTCATATGAAGAAATTAGTTGTACTTGATCTGTCAAACAGTGCAATTTCGGAGAACTGGGGAGGATGGGATCCACTCAAGGTAAGACGTAAAGAAGGCATTGAAGTATTTTTTAACTTAACATTTTTTTCCTTGTACATTTGAAAATTGATTTTCATAGCCATTTCTCTTTAATTTCATGCTATTGAAGGAAAACATGGTGCCCAATGAATACATATCTCTTCCATTTGAATTTTTCATATGCTTTTTTAATAATATAAGTTGCTTATGTCTAATAAGAAAATATCTCCTTTGAAATTTTATTCGAAAATAAGTGCGGTTTGTGCTTGTACACCCTAATATTCTTTTGCAATCAATATGCTCAAATGACATTTATCTATTGGCATGGCCAAACACTTCTAAAAGAGGCATTTAAAATTAAATAGGGCAACCGTGAGGGAGTAGAGAAGCACGGCTAATTTTTGAGGAATTCTAAAATGTGAAATACATAAGGAGTAGCGAAAAATCATCCATTTACACTGACTTACCCTTTCTTTCTTCCAGATGGCAACCGAGCTCAAAGTTCTTAACCTCGCAGATTGTCGATCTTTGAAAAGAACTCCCGATTTGTCCACTTTCAAAAGGTTGGAGATTTTGACTCTTGCAAATTGTGAGAATTTGGAAGAGCTTCATCCTTCTATTGGAAATCTGGTATCATTAATCGAGCTGGACTTAAGTCGGACATCGATTACGAAATTACCCAAAAGCATTGGGAATTTTCAAAATCTAAGGATCTTACGTATTCAGAAAACTGGCATAATGGAATTGCCTGATGCCATTGGAATGTTGACAAAACTCCAAATATTGGAAGCTTGGGATTTAAAAAACCTGGAGCGACTACCTAGTAATATATGCGAATTGATTGCACTAGAGCGGCTCATCCTTCTCGGTTGTAAAAAGCTTCAAGAATTACCTGAACTGCCCTCCGGCTTAACGGAACTATGTATCACCTGCGAGGGGCAGTCTTTGCTCCATCTTTCCTAGCTAACCCGTCTCAAGAAGCTTGTTCTTGTTTATTGCGATCGGCTTGAATGTGTCCCAGAGCTTCCCATTGGACTCTCGGAGCTTATTATTGGAAGGTGCGGAAAATTGAAAGCCTTGACGAATTTGTCAGACTTGAAACACTTGCAATGTTTCCGTATTCTTGGATGCCCATCTCTCCGAGGATCGCCCGACGTGTCGAATTTTAGGCGTACGCAGATGAGAGAACTTGGCTTGAAAGAGTTGGGGTACTCTTGGGGGGACTTAGAATTCTACCGTTAGCAGACGTCAAGAGCTACGGGGGGCAGAAGAGAAGGACGGCTCGACGTCCATGGAATCTCTCTCTCTCTCGCTACTAGTCAGTCGCCCTGCTGGTTTCCCAGGCCCGAAGATCGAAGCCACCGTTCGCACCGCCCATCCACCGCAGGCAGGCGGGCAGGTCGGTCGGCGCGGCGGAGACGACGACGGCGACGGCGACGAGGCGACGCCACAGCTGGCAACGCCCTCTCCATCCGCGCGAGCTCATCGATTGTTGGGATTGGAGATTTTAGTTTGCTCGTAGTAGGTAGCGCGGTAGTTTTCGCAGCAATCGGGTAGGCGGTTGGAGCTGGAAGTCGCTGGCTACCATAGCCATGGTTCTGTCGAGATTTGGTGAGTTGACCAAGGTCATGAGCTTAGGTTTGCTGTTTTGAGCTGAGGCTAGCACGTATTGTTTAGTCAAATTCCTGCATTGGCGATGTTGTGAAAGCTCTAAATCGGCCAAGAGTGATGTGTAGGACTCCTCTTTGTTTTTTATTCTGCTTGGTAGATATGTTTTTGGGGTTTGCATTATCTTTTATAGAGATGGATAGGTATTTCCTCGTTGCCTTACTTATTATAATTATTGCATAACAAGGAAACCGAGGAGAAAAGAAATTGAGATTGGGTGCCGGAGGAGCGATTTGTACTACTAATTCAGGGGTAGATGTTCGTCTACCCACTGACAAACTAATATGCAATCAATTAAAAATGAACTATGAGTACGGGTTGTAATTGCAATAAGGGTTTGCTGCTGAGTTTCTCCCTTGCATGAACACAGCATGTGTTACGTTTGCTGGAGAAAGGAATATTAAAAAAGCGTGAGCCAAGATTATTGTGTTTGGTCACCTACCTGGTTCTTAGGGCTTCAACTTTTGTCTCTGCCTTCCTCTTCAAGTGATATAAAGGAGTCACAATTATTTGATGACATTGATACTTGGATATTCATACATTTAAATTGTTTTACCTGTATTTAGTTGCTCCCAAACTTTCTTGTAATGAAAGAAATGTCTTACACACATTATTAGAGGTGAATGTGGTCATCGAGGTTAACCTATGTCCGAGTATTTGCCTTCTCATCTCTGCTTTTAGGTGAAAAGCTAGTGGAATTTTCGCTCTTCATTGATGGTATTTCATTGTTATGGTATGCTGACTGCTGATAAGTTCCTCTGGATTAGTTAGAGCATGATGATTGGTGGCTATTAATTATACCCATGCGAGATCTTTACCTTGAAAGTTGGTTTTAGGATTGCTATCTGTCTAGGATGCAATTTAAAAGATGGAAGTTGGTCACATCAAAATCATTCCCAGTTTTGATTAGGAACAAGATCATTGGAGATGTAGAATGGGATTCTCACTCCTAGTCCCAAATATCCTACTTTGCCTATTTAATTGGGACTCAATCTCATCGTAAGTCAAATGAAGCCCCAGTTCTCATTGTGCATGACCCATTGTACGTCTAAAACAATATCTAAAGGCCAAACCTGCTAGGTCAGGCTAACTTTGGGGATGGAAATACAAGGGGACTTAAAATGAGAAAGAGGTGTTGCCCTCATCCTGAATTAGATTGCATGGAAGATTTAATGGCAGGTTATGACAAGGCTGAAGATACTTTCCATACAGACTTAGTAGAGTCCATAAGCTTTCAACTGGATTAACCTTTTATTGCTGGAGTTGGAAGTGGTCTCTACATTCATGAGAGGGTGGGGTACATAGGAGGTCTGTTGTGCCTCCACAAACAGCAGTGCAGCACAATGCCCTAACCTTTGTATGGCAGAATCTCTTCTGGCCGGGGACAGAGTTCGTTTTTCCCATCATAGCATATAGCTCTTCACCTTGTCTATTTCTTTCATCCTCCTGTCTTCTTCTTTTCACTGCCATCGTCTGGTTTTGCATTCGTTTTGCTCTCTTCTGTACTTTTGCCCCAATGCTTCTCTAGATAGCTTTCTCGAGAGTTGTAGGAGCTTCCTCAGTGGTGTGCTTCTGTTGTGGTGGTTCTTGTGCTTTTGATTTCTACATTTGAGCTTCATTCCCCTTTTTTAAAAGATAACATGTAGGTATTGGTACAGAAAAAATGATTAAAAATCTGTTTTTTTAGAACTTATTTTTCTGTAGAGTCTTATGATCATTGATCCAAAGTATGGTCCGATTTCAATCATTTGGGATTGATCTTAACCTCCTTTAACTTAAGGGTTAAATTTATATGTATTTATACTGCAGGGACTGCCTCGCATACGCGAACTGATTAGATCTTGAACTGTTGTTTTGTGTAGCTGTGATGTGACATCTATGTATGACTATCTGAAAAATGAATGTCCTCGGCATATCTATATGGGAATTGGCTTTAGGCAATCCATCAAGATTCAAGATCTTAGTCTTGGGGCTTGTGCTCTACTATGGTGGAATCCTCTAGAATCTAGTATGGTGGAATCCACTGGAATCTAGGATTGTGGAATCCTTTTCAGTTTCTCACCTTGTGTTTCTTGATTCTTTCGCAAGATTGCCCCAGATTTTTACTGATTCTTGTTCTTCTACCTTTGTATGAATCACATTACATCTTTTTCGGGTCTAGTACAGGACACGTTTCATGATATGTCCTTTATGGGGATAATGGTGCTTGTGCCGTCTGCAAGTTTCTTGATAGAGATACCTGTATTTAGATGGTGACAAATGCGTTGCTGTTTTCTCATCAACAGGCTGTGACAGCAATGGTGTAGCAGACTATGCAATATATTGACCAGACACCTGATTTTGAGACAATGATAGAGCTTATTGAGACACTTTACTCTATTGCCCTGTGAAGGTTAATATGTGAAATGAAATTATGTTGCAGATTATGTTTATGAGCAATCTTTTTTTTTTTTTATTCCCGTGGTTTCTTTAGATAGTTTTGTTATGCAGATATATGTCAAAATTGAGAGAGCACGGTTGATTAAGAAGCTTACAACAGTAAAGGAAGAACAGGGTCTTATAGCAGAAGCTGTTGACTTTATGCTGGAAATTGCAGTAACTAGAAGCTGACTACTGTTGTCACTGATCTTGTAATTGATTTTTCCTTGTCCAACATTCCTATGATGGGTTTAAATTGCAGGTAGAAACTTTTGAAGCAATGGCAGAGACGGAGAAAGTTGCCTTTATCCTTGAACAAGTATGGGTTTTTTGTATTGCTTTAAGCTGTTTATGCACTATTGCTAAGATTCATTTTCTGATCGATGGATTTTGCAGGTTCTTTTGTGCTTAGATCACCAGGATTATGTCCATGCACAGGTCCTTTCCAGGAAGATCAGCCCCTGAGTGTTTGATGTAGATCCTTCCAAGGAGAAGAAAAAGCCTAAAGAAGGTGAAAATATTGTGGAAGGAGCGCCGGCTGATATATTGTCACTTCTGGAGTTGAATTGGATATACTGAGAACTCATGGTACAGTAAATTGGTGTTTTGCTTTTTCTAATTTTGTGTCCACTATCTTTTAACTAAATTGTTTTCACCAATCAAGCGCTACCTGGTATTCAAGTTGGGGTTCAAACCATGAACTTGTATGGCTTTATTTAGTTGGCACATACTCTTCTTCCTTTCTACCTTTATAGCAAACTCTGACGATCAAGATGTGCTTAATGGATCTAAACATACATCTCAGTTTACCTAGTGTTCATGTTGTTAATGATGTAGGTATTACTCACATAACAACAATTACCTCAAGATATGTTGATGCTATAAGGCCACACGGTGAAGGGCAACCCAGAGTAGTTGATACCGGTGAAGCTCTATTGCTGTTGAGTCTTCACTGAGTGTTTTGAGGCATGGCTGTAGGTTCTAAGGAAAATCTACTGGTACTTGGTTCTATCACCACATGATCCTATGTAGTCAAGCCTTCTTAATGCCACTTTAAGGATCAAAATCTCTCATATATTACCCAATTCATGTACCATTTTTGAATTGTTCTGGGTAATGGTTGTACATCTTGCAACATCTCAATAATGTGCCATAGAATTTGGTTGACCATGCCTTTGTTACTTTAACGCAGGTTGCTTCAGAAACAATTGGTCACACTAGAGGCTATCCAATGGACTGCTCTTTGGAGTACTTTTAAAGATAAATTTGAGAATGAGAAAAACATGCTCGGAGGTGCACTTGTTGAGAAGGCAGCAGAAGATCTTAGACAGAGAATCATTAAATGTGTAATTATTGAACTGTCATTTGTGACTCACTCTATTTTCTGCGGAATATTATTGTTGTTTCAAAGTATTACCCGAGGATTATTTTTAAAGAGACTTCCAGAGCTGTGATGCCTTAGTATTTAGATCTGATTATGGGGAACATTGGTTTTTATTTTTTTTTCAATGTCATCTTTATGAATGATTTTCAAGACCCCACATTTAACCCTGAGCAGCCTCTCTGCCTGTAATCCCTGATTGGGACATGGTTGCCGGACTTGGATACAAATTCTAAAATAGTGGAAACGAGGTTTAGGTGCCTTGAAAGCCGTAGGCTTGTCATGGAATTGAGAATGTTGTCTTTGTAGTTTCATTCCGTAAACATTTCTGACCGACATATATGTGCGCACTTGGCTTAGTCAACTTCTGCTCATAAAATTTTTAGCTGTGTGATTGTCTGGTATTGTGAAACCATTTCTTGTCCCATGGAGCCTGAAATTTCGATGCCCCTTGGAAGGGTGGGAGGAGCTATGCTATATTGCTAAAATAGTTCAACAAGTTTTTTCTACTAGTATTAGCACTCACCATTTCTGGCATATAAAAGTATGTCCCACTGTTGGAGCTTTCTTAATGTGTTTAGAAAACCTACGTAGCTGAATCACTCGGGAGAAGAGCTCTCTTCTCAGGTTTCTATTACTGCTGTTGTAGAGCATTTTAATCGTTCACATGCCTCAATTGATAAAATCAATGCTATCATCTAATAGAAAGATTGTATAATGATAATTATCCAAGCTTGTATTATATTCTATTGCATGACCTATTGGTTTTATATTACCATTTTAGGAAGTTGAGAAGCATCTCTCCATAATGGTTGTTTCCAGGTCCTAGTGGCAAAAATAAGCTAGCCGATGTGAGTTCTCTGTCTCCAAATGACAAAGGAGAGTAATGACATGATGGCAAAAGATAAGCTAGCTGATGTGAGTTCTCTGTCTCCAAATGAGAAAGGAGAGTAATGACATCTTAAACTCGATGGTGACAAATTTGGAAAAGCTCCTTGATCTTGTTGAGAAATGTTGCCAACAAGTCCACAAGGAAACCAAGGTTCATAAGGCTGCTTTGAGAGCTTGAAGATGCCCTAGTTGAATGAATGATCTCTCTCCCCTTGAGCCTCCTCTCATCGAGGAAGAGAAGTTGAAGAATGATGTTTCCCGTTATGCTCTGAAGTGGAGACTGAAGATATTCCTTATAGAACTCTCGTGCAGCTGGTTTAAATTTGACTGCATATTCTGTAGAAAGACCAGATCTAGACCTTGTGTCGTGTGAGTATATACTGAATGCACTTTTTGCATTGGAGTGTGTTTTGATCTTTTCATCTTTCCTCTTTCCTCCTCTTTTAATTGAAGATTTGTGGGCTTTCAAGGTTAGGAACTTGTACTGGTGGAATAGGTATCTGCACAAAATGCACACTCATTCGGACTGAAGTAAGTGCCTTGTTAATAAACTTTGTTTCGCATTACAAATTCTGACGGTGCTTGTGTTTTCCTAACACCAGGGATAACATTACCTCTCCAAAAGTAAAGGCTAATGAATGCTATTCTTTTATTTCATTTCACAATTGAAATGAGCACTCGGTTTCTAGGGAGCTTCATTTCAATAAGATAAATGCACTTTTTATCTCCTCAAGGGACATTACTTTTCTCCAACTTGATACATCGATAATTATAAGATCACTTTAAAATTATTCTTGAGGTCTTCGTTAAAGAGGCTGATTATTTATGAGAAGTAAATAGTTTTTTTCTTTAGAGAATTTAATTTTCAATTTAAAGTGTTTAGAAATACAAGCTTTACTACTTTTAGTTAATGTTGCAATGCCATTGTCGATGACTTAATTCAAATGTAGGGAAAATTCCAGGTAACGCAAAACATCAATTTTTTGCCATTATTTGAAGGCCTTTTTTTACCACGTACTTGAAAACCAATTAATATTCTGAAAAAAAGCTGTTACAAAATATTCAAAACATTTAAGTTGACAAAAATTAGTGTTAGAAAAACTTTGTGATGTTCATTACTTTAAAGCCCAGCTGATGAAAAAATCGAATTCTTCATTGATCAGGAAGAGCAATTATTGAAACTGATCAATTCTTGTGAAAAAAAAAAAATCCACCAAACTTTTTTTTTTTTTAAGCATCCCCTCTGCTGGCCACGACATTTCAAGGTGGAAAACGTGACCCCAGTGGAGAAACCGCAGCGGTTTTTGAATGTGGAGCGGTTTCCTTGCTTGTGGATTAAAAATGTTGCAACACAAAGTGCTGGCTAGAGGAAAAGCGCTCGTCCCTACCGGTCTGAGCATTGCAATACCCGAAGATAAATATGCTCAGATACGTGATGTGCACTTTCTTTAACTCAAAGACATTCTCTCGGTACCTTGCTCTGGATAATCGACAGGGGTTGAATCGGATTGCTTGTGCATTTGTTATTTGGTCCAACTCTTGGTATGTAAATATCGGCTAATTGTTATGTGCTCAGCAGCCTCCCTCTGTTTAATTGTGCAATTTGTATCCCACTTTTCGAGTTGTTTGTTTGCTGGGTTGAGCCTTGCGGGGCAAGTAATTAGCAATGCAGCACGATGCCAGCACCTTTGTACGGCATCCCTTCTGGCTGGGTACGGAAGCGATTTTACCTTTGAGTATTTCTATCATCCTTCTATCTTTCTTCTATTTACTGCTGTCATCGGGTTTTGCATTCGTTTTGGTCTCTTCTTCACTTTTGCCCCAGATGCTTATGCAGTTAACTTTTTCGAGAGGCATGAGAGTTGATTCACCAATGTGCGTATGTTGTTTTTGATTTCTACTTCCGAGCTTCATTCCCTCTTTTTAAAGATAATATACAGGTGTAATAGTAGAAAAAAAGATGAAGAATCTATCACTTTAGACTTTAATTTTCTGCATTCTCATGATCAATAATCCAATGTGTGGTCCAGTTTCAATCATTTGGGATTGATCTTAACAACCTTTATATGAGGGTTATATTTATATGGACTTATACTGCAGAGATTGCCTCCCATATGTGTACTGATTAGATCTTGCGCTGTTGCTTTGTGTTGTAACATGCCATCTATGTATGACTACATGTAGCTTTTTCTTATCATTAGGCTGTGACAGCAATAGTGCAGCAAGCTATGCATTGATCAGACACCTGATCTTGAGATCGAGATAGGGGTTAATTATGATGCTTAACTCTTTCGCCAATGGGAAGGTAAATATATGAAATCAAACTCCATCGCAGCTTATATCATCAGCAATCTATTTTTGTTTCGTGGTTTCTATAGCTAGTTTTGTCATGATATATGTCGAAATTGAGAGAGCACAGTTGATCAAGAAACTTGAAAAAATAAAGGAAGATCAGGGTGTTATGGCAGAAGCTACTGATTTGATGCAAGAAATCAGGGTAACTAGAAGTTGACTTCTATTGTCACTGATCTTGTAAATGGTTTTTCCTTGTCCAACATTCCTATGATGGGTTTGGAATGCAGGTAGAAACTTTTGTGGCAATGGCAAGTCTGGAGAAAGTTGCCTTTTTTTAAGAAGTATGGATTTTTTATATTGCTTTTAGCCATTTACGCACTATTACTATGATTGGTTTCCTGATTGATGGGTTTTGCAGGTTTGTTTGTGCTTAGATCGCCAGGATTATGTCTGTGCACATATTCTTTCCAGGAAGATCAGCCCCCAAGTGTTTGATGCAGATCCTTCCAAAGAGAAGAAAAAGCCTAAAGAAGGTGAAAACATTGTGGAACAAGCTCCAGCTGATATTCCATCACTTCTGGAGTTGAAATGGAAATACTATGACTCATGACACAGTAAATTGGCGTTTTGCTTTTTCTAGTGTTTGTCCACTATCTTTTAACTAATTTGTTTTTGCCAATGAAGCGCCACCTCGTGTTCAGGTTGTGGTTCAAACCACGAACATGTATGGCTTTATATATCTGGCACATACTCTTTTTCCTAGGCATATTCTCTTGTGCCTTTCTAGCTTTAGCGCAAACTCTGACATTCTAGATGTACTTGATAGATTTGAACTCTCTTAGTTTACTCTGCAGTTATGCGGTCTCTAATGTAGGTATAGGTATTGCTCACACAACAACGATTACCTTGAGATAAGTTGAATATATAAGGCGATAGATGAGATTCCATCAATGAAGGGAACCCAAAGCAGCAGATGTTGATGAAGGGAAACCCAGAGCAGTGATCCTGTTGAAGCTCTTTCATTGTTAAGTCTTCACTACATTTTTCAAGGCACTGCTGTTCATTCTGTGATTTAATTTAATGCAGGTTCTAAGGAAAATCTGGTGGTGCTTGGTTCTATCACCACATGATCCTATGCAGTCAAGCCTTATTAATGCCACTTTAGAGGATAAAAATCTCTCAGAAATTCCCGATTCAGGTACACCTTTAATTTGCTTTTGGTAATTGGTGGTACATCCTCTTTCATTATCTCCATAGTGTGCCATAGAATAAGGTTGACAGTGCCTTCAATATTTTAATGCAGGTTGCTACCGAAACAATTGGTCAAGTTGGAGGTTATCCAGTGGCCTACTTTTTGGAGTACTTTCAAAGATGAATTTGAGAATGAGAAAAACATGCTGGGAGGTGCACCTGTTGAGAAGGCAGCAGAAGTTCTTAGACAGAGAATCATTGAACTTGTGATTGCAAAACTTTGTCGTTTTTCTTCTTTTTGGATCATCATTCAGATATGACTCAATATTATCTGTTTCTGCAGAATATTATCACTCAGATGTGACTTGGTCGATCTGCCACTCTTGGCCAGAGGGCCTCCTGTCATTTGTTGCGATCACGGCGGCCACGATCATCAGCCCACTCATTTTCTCTTCCATTTCAGTCCTAGAGAGCATGAACATTGGCAGTCGCTGAGAGAGAGAGAGAGAGAGAGAAAGAGAGAGAGGAAAGAGCAGGCTGAGATCGTGCAACAATGACATTCAAGGGGCCGTACTTCGAACTTGTATTTTTACAAGATGGCCCACCCTCCTTTTGGAATTGAAGTTGAACATGTGGGAGTGAAGGGTTCAAAATTAGATATCCGTGGTCTATGATGACAAAGAGAAGCGACTCATTGTTTAAGTTAAGTAGTTTTATTTTGTTTTGTTTTTTTTTTCTTTTCAGGGTTTAGTGAAGTCCGTAGTTGGGGCTCCTCTTTGCTTTTTATTCTGGTTCGTAGATTTATTTTTAGGGTTTGCATTATCTTGTATAGAGATGGATAGGTATTTCCTCTTTCTACTTATTACATAACAAAGAAACCGGGGGGAAAAGAAATTGAGATTGGGTGCCAAGGGAGCGATTCATAATGCTAATTTGGGGATTGATGTTCATCTACCCATTGTCAAACTAATATACAATCGATTAAAGACGAATTATGATTACGAGTTGTACCTCTCCATTACAATAAGGGTTTGCTGTGGAGTTTCTCCCTTGCATGAACATGGCATGTGTTATGTTTGCTGGAGAAAGGAATATTCAAAAAGCAGAAGCCAAGATTATTGTGTTCGGTCATCTACCTGGTTCTTGGGGCTTGAACTTTTGTCTCTGCCTTCCTCTTCAAGTGATATAAAGGGGTCACAATTATTTGATGACATTGATACTTGGATATTTGTACATGTTAAGTTGTTTTCGCTGTATTTTGTTGCTCCTAAACTTTCTTGTAATAAAAGAAGTATCTCGCACTCCTTTGTTAGGAGTAAACAGGGTCATCCAGGTTAACCAATGTCCAAGTGTTTGCCTTTTCATCTCTGCTTTTGGGTGATAAGCTGGTGGAATTTTCACTCTTTGTTGATGGTATTTCATTGTGATGTGATGCTGAATGCTAATAAGTTCCTCTGTATTAGTCAGAGCATTATGCTTAGTGGCTATTAATAAAACTATCCAAGATTTTCACCTTTTAAATCGTTTTTAGGACTGACTATCTATATAGGATGCAATTAAAAAGATGGAAGTTAGTCACATCAAAAATCATTCCGAGTTGGGATCAGGACTAGGTTCATTGGAGATGTAGAATGGGATTCTTAATCCCAGTCCAAATATCTGACTTAATCCCGGGATTGGGGCAAATTTTTTACTTGTTCTCGTACTCAAGTATGAATCACATTACTTGTTTTTTTTTTTTTTTTTTTTTTTGGGTCTAGTTCAGGATACGTTTGTCCTTTAGGGGAATATTATAGTGCTTTTGCTGTTTGCAAGTTGTCAATTGGCTGGGATACTCTTCATGGAGATACCTGTATTTGTATTGCATCTTGCTATTGTCTCTTTTGGTTCCTTTTGTGATCATATTTCATTCTAGAGTGATGAATTTTTCATGCTGTTAATCAAATAGTTCAAATAAAAAATTTTAATTGTGATCTAGATGTACTTGATTGGACAGTGACATACATGTAGCTGTTTTCTAATCAACAGGCTGTGACAGCAATGGTGCAACAAGCTATACAATACATTGATCAGACAGCTGATCTTGAGACCAAGATAGAGGTTAATTAAGATACGTAACTCTATCGCTGATGGAAAGGAGAATATGTGAAATCAAACTCCATTGCAGCTTATATTCATTCATAATCTGTTTTTGTTCCATGGTTTCTATAGCTAGTTTTGTCATGCAAATATATGTAGAAACTGAAAGAGCATGGTTGATCAAGAAACTTGCAAAAATATAGGAAGATAGTGGTCTTCTAGCAGAAGTTACTGATTTGATGCAAGAAATTGGGAGTTGACTTCTATTGTCACTGATCATGTAATTGGTTTTTCCTTGTCCAGCATTCTTATTATGGGCTTGAATTGTGGATGGAAACTTTTGGATCAATGGCAAAGATGAAGAAAATTGCCTTTATATTTTAAAAAGTGAGGGTTTTTTGTTTAGCCTTTTGTGCACTATTACTATGATTGGTTTTCTGATTGATGGATTTTGCAAGTTTGTTTGTGCTTAGATCGCCAGGATTATGTCTGTGCACAGCACATATCTTTTCTAGGAAGATCAGCCCCGGAATGTTTGATGCAATTACTTCCAAAGAGAAAGAAAAAAAAAGCCTAAAGAAGGTGAAAGCATTGTGGAAGAAGCTCCAGCTGATATTTCGTCACTTCTGGAGTTGAAATGGATATACAATGACTCATGATACAGTAAATTGGTGTTTTGCTTTTTCTAGTGTTGTGCCCACTATCTTTTGACTTATGTGTTTTGCCGATCAAGCACCACCTGGTGTTCAGGTTGTGGTTCAAACCACGGCACATTCTCTTGTTCCTTTCTAGCTTTAGCGCAAACTCTGACGTTCCAGATGTACTTTAGATTTGTACTCACATCTCAGTTTACCCTGCATTTATGTGGTTAACGATGTAGGTATAGGTATTGCTCGCATAGCAATGATTAACTTGAGATATGTCAATGCTGCAAGGCAATAGGTGAGATTCCATCAATGAAGGGAAACCCAGAGCAGTGGACATTGGTGAAGGGAAACCTAGAGCGGTGTACACTAGTGAAGCTCTTTCATAGCTAAGTCTTCACTGCGTGTTTCAAGGAACAGCTGTTCATTCTGTGATTTAATTTAATGCAAATTCCAAGGAAAATTTGCTGGTGCTCGGTTCTATCACCACATGATCCTATGTAGTCAAGCCTTCTTAATGCCTCTATAGAGGATAAAAATCTCTCAGAAAATTCCCAATTCAGGTACCATCTGTGAATTGTTGCAGGTAATTGGCTGTACATCTTGAAATATCACAAAAATGTGCTACTTAATTGCAGGTAATTGCTAGTATCAACACTCACCGTTGCCTGTGTCACTGTTCGTAAAATTCTAAACGCAAGTACACGTGTCGAACAAGTAATATAATGATGAGAAAAAGTATCGTCTCATGGAAATCGATAATTAATAAACTAATTAAATACTAAAATAGATTAATTCTAAAATTTATCTAATAGATCAAAATAGAATTGAGAATAAATTAAAAACAAAATTTGTAGACTAAATGTTGTAAATCAATCAGATAAATATGTTAGAGCATCCGATTTCACCATAACCACTAGATATGAATTTCAGATTGTTGTGGTTACAAGAACGATATCAAACATATGATAGCGGAATTTCCTAATCTATTTACTATCCTATCTCTGGGTATAGCAAACCTACTCAGTTTATTAATCCAATATATCTCTATGTGAATTAAAATAAACATGAATGCATTAAAAATTATGAATATTCTCGGCTTACAATGAGTCTTTTGGATCACCTTATCACCGAAAGCTACACAACTAACGTGATATATCTCTATCCACGTTTAATTCATAATTATATATTATAATGAACAATTGAATATTATCACTTTTCAGTCTCAAACATGTAAATCAGATCATTCAAGTGGTGACCAGTCACTCAAAAGCATTAAACACAATAATATATAACTCATATGAATGAAATCAATTGTAAAACATAAAAATCATGAAATTCACATTATCATGGTTAGGCTACATTGTAGCCCTAACAAAAGAAAATTAGAACATAGTAGAATAAGAAATACAAATATAAATCAAACCCAGCTTCTTGAATCAAAGAACAAGAATTCTGTCACCACTTTTGTCTTCTCTTGAAAAACTCTCGAAACAATAAAAAAAAACGATCTAACCAAAAAAGATCTCGCTGCTCTCTCTAGCTCTTAATGTTCTCCTCTTCAAAAGATATATCCCAGATATCTATCTCCCAACGTTTTTTTTATTTGAATTCCTGATATTTGCCATTATTTTCCTTATCTTCTCAATATCTCATTATTCTGCATAAACAAGGAAAATTCGAATAATCAGAAGGAAATCCAAATATTTTCTTATAGATATTGCATTAATTGTTGCCTAAAATAGGTAAAATAACTCTATTTTTATAGAGTTATCAGTCACAAAAGTATATCTCTCTATTAGAGCTTTGTTAATGTGTTTAGAAATTCTGCATAGATGATTCACTCAAGGAAAAGAGCTCAATTTTTTGGGGTTCTATTACCACTGTTGTAGAGGGCTTTAATCAATCGCATGCCTCAATGTATTAAATCAACACTATCATCTGACAGAGAGACGATATGATGATATTTATACAAGCTTGGATGATATCCTATCAGCATGACCTGTTAGTTCTATATTATCATTTTAGGAAGCTGAGAAGCATCTCTCCTAAATGGTTGTTTCCAACTCCTTGGTGGCAAAGATAGACCGGCTAATGGGAGTCGTCTGGAATAGATGACAAAAGACAACAATGACATCTTGAACTTCTGGACAAAAAATTTGGGAAAGCTGCTTGATCTTGTCGAGAAAAGTTGCCACCAAATGCACAAGGAGACTATGGCTCATAAGGCTATTCGGAGAGCTTGAAGACGTTCTTAGTTGAATGGATGATCTCTCTCCCCTTGAGCACACACCACCACCCCCCCCACCCCAAAACAAAAAAACAAAAGAGAAGCTGAATAATGCTGTTTCACATTGTGGTCTGAAGTGGCACCAAAGATGTTCATCATAGAACTCTCGAGTAGCTGGCTTCAATTTGATTGCATATTTTGCACAGGGGACCAGATCTGGGCCTTGTTTCGGATTGAAATGATATACTGAACACACTACATAGGAATGTATCCTGTCATTTCATGCTTCCTCTTTCCCCTTTTCTTTAAATTGAGATATGTAGGATTTCAGGGTCCAGAACTGGTACCAACGAAATAGGTATCGCCACAGGATGGGCACTCATTCAGACTGAAATAAGCGCCTCATCACTAAATTCTGTTTTGCATTACGAATTTTGCTGGCGCTTGTGACGCTAATGAATGCTATTTGTCATTTTTCTTCAAGGGACAATGTTCTTCTCGAAGTCGATACTTCAATAGGGGAGGGGCCTTTGTTCTGTGGAGTTCTAGCTCCTCCATTCTTTGTCATGGAAGCTGAAAAGTATTAGGAAGAGGAAATGATTAGGGCGATCCTTGATCTATTTGGGCAATAGGCAATCTACATACGTGGGGAGTTTTGTTTGTTCATCGAGAAAAAGCTGTGGGCACATCTTTAGCTTTAGTTGTGGAAGTAGTAATGCCCAATGAATAACAAGTACTTTCCTAACAAAATGAATTTATTTATCATTTTATCGAAGAATGTCACCGTGAGACTTGCTTAGCAATCAACATAAGTCGATGAAGAGTATTAGTGATTTTTAATGTTCTAACTTTTTCCTGTTGTTTGTACAGTCAAAGATTTGAAAATCACATCAATTATTATTAGATACACTTAAAAGTCATTTGTGCAGTCAATAAATATTTTGGCCATTATTTGAAGATCTCTTTTTGTCATGTACTTAGAAAACTAATTGAAATTTTGAAAAAGGAAAACAAAAAGCCCACTATAAAGCATTGAAAATACTTAAGTGCCAAAAGTTAGAAAAGTGACATTTAAATGCCAAAATCGGAGTAAAATGGATCATTAAGTGTCAATTCGGTCAAAATGCTGACGTGGCGATTTTCCGGCAAAATAAGTGCAAAACGGCGTCGTTTTGCACGCTAACGGGGCTAAAAATGCCACAACAACGTCGTTTTGTCTCGACGTGGCAAATAATTAATATAAAATTAATTATATTTTATTTTATTTTATTTTATTTGAAACATTTATTTAAAAAAAAAAAAAAAAAAAAGGGGAGGGGGAAAGGGAGGCGACCGAGGGCTGATATTGTGTCCACTATCTTTTCACTAAAAAACTTTTGGCAAGAAAAGTATAGCCCAAGCGCCAAAACTTGGCACGGAGGGACACTTAAAGTGCCAAAACTTAGGAAAGTGAAAATTAAGTGCCAAAATCGGAGCAAAATGGATCACTTAAATGGCGAAAATCCGGCCAAAATGCTAACGTGGCGATTTTCCGACGAAATAAGTGCAAAATGATGTTGTTTTGCACACTGACGTGACTAGACAATACAAAAACGACGTCATTTTGATACTAACATGATAAAAACTATATAAAATTAATTAAATTAAATTTAAAATATTTAAAAATTAAAATACAAAAAAAAAAAAAAAGGGCGGCCGAGCCCTCGCCAACACCATCGGGAAGGGCCAGCGATGAAGGGGGAGGGCTAGCCGGGGTCGCCGAGCCCTAGTTAGGGGTCGGTGACCCCGGCCAATTGGTAGCGAGGGCCCACGAGCCTTCGCCCATCCGGCGAGGGTTGGTGGCCCTCGCCTGGTCGGGCCAAGGGCCATCGCCCACTAGGGGTTCGCCTCGGCGGGTGGTGGCCCTTGGCTTGGCCGGGCGAGGGCCGCGACCAGTGCGAGGGTTCGGGAGCCCTTGTCGCCCGTCGGCCGAGGTCGCCGGCCCCCGACCAAGGCCCAGTGATCCTAGCCAACCCTCCCCTCTTCGTCGCCGGCTCTTCCCAACGACGGCGGGGGAGGCGGCGACGGCGAGGGCTCACCCTCGTTTGCTCCTTCATTTTTAAAAAAAAAAAAAATTATTTATTTATTTATTTATTTTAATATCTTTTTAATTTTTTTAATATTTGTATTTGTATTTTTAAATGTTTTAAATAAATTTAGTTTTAAATTTAATTTAATTAATTTTTACATTAATTTTTTACCATGTCGTATCAAAATGACGCCATTTTGCACTTATTTATTTGGAAAATCGCCACATCGCATTTTGGCTGGATTTTGCCGAAGTGGCATTTAAGTGATCCATTTTACTATAATTTTGGCACTTAAGTGTCACTTTCTTAACTTTTAGCACTTAAGTATTCCTCTATGTCAAGTTTTGACATTTCAAGTGTCCGGCACTCAAATTTTGGCTATCAAGTACTACCTCGTATTGAGGTTGTTATTCAGACCATGAATTTGCATGGCTTTATTTGTCTGGCACACACTCTTCTTCATTTCTAGCTTTACCACAAACTCTAAATTTAAGATGTACTTGATGGATTTGAGCATCCATCTTAGTTTACCTTGCATTCATGTGGTTAACCATGTAGGTATTACTCATATAACAATGATTACCTTGAGATTTGTCCATAAGGTGATATATGAGATTCCATGAGGGAAGAGAAACCCAGAGCAGTGGATACCGGTGAAGCTCTTTCTAATGAGGCTTTGTTTTCACTGAGTTTGTTAAGGCACAATTGCTCATTCTGTGATTTGATAAGTGCAGGTTCTAAGGAAAATCTGTTGGTACTTAGTTCGTCGCCACATGATCCCATGCAGTCAAGCCTTCTTAATGCCACTCTAGAAGAAAGAAATCTATTAAAAATTCCCCAATACAAGTACATCTTTGAATTGTTCTAGATAATTGGGTGTGCATCTTCTTACAATGTTTAATAATCTGCCATAGAATTTGGTCGACTGTGCCCTTGATATTTTTAACAAAGCTTGCTGATGAAACAATCGGTCTCAACGGAGGTTATCCGATCAACTGCTCTTTGGAGTACTTTCAAAGATGAATTTGAGAATGGGGAAAAATATGCTCGGAGGTGCACTTAGGCAGCAGAAGATCTTAGACAGATCGAGCATGTAATTATAGAACTCTCTTAGTTTTCTTCTTTTGATTGGACAGGTGTGACTCATTCTATTTTTCTGCAGAATATTTCTATCATTTCGAAGTTGTACTTGAGGGTCACATTGACGAGAGTTGCAGAGCTGTTACATGCCTCGACGTCTAGATGTAATTATGTTGACAATTTGTTTATATTTGATGGTTTTATTTAATGTGATGGCCCTAAATTGGCCCGTCCGCCCATGTTAGGCCTAAAAGCCTGGCCCACAAGATTAGGGCCCATGGATGGAGGGATATGATGAAGGGGTACGTTTCTTTTTTGGAGGGGACGTATATAAGGGAGAAAAGAGAGGGAGGAACACACCTTTTGGCATAACGTACGTTCCTCCTTCCTCTCTCCCTCCAAAAGAAAAACAGTGAGCAAAAAGGCGACGCCATCTTCCCTTCAAGGCCAATTGACGTCATCGGATTGAACAGGATCGTTTTTCTCTTCCTCATATCGGCGTCGATGTTTAATCTGTGGCTAACAAGGTACGCTCGATTCCGTGGTGTGCTTTAGGATCGGTGATACATGTGTTTTTCCCGGGCTCGTCTTCCGCACAAGTTTAGGGGTTCGATTTAGTGTCGAATCCGGCTTTTGGGAATCCGAAAATCCCAACATTGGTATCAGAGCCGTAGTTCTTGTTTCCCGATCCTTTTCCATATTTTTCACGACCCCTTTCATGTTTATGGATGATTTCTTGTTAATTTTTGCGAAATTAATCGGCCGACACCGATCGGGGCGGAAAAATCCCGACACCCGAGCACTGTTCATCCATTTTTCGAGTTTCTGTAAGTCGAAATTGATTTCTGATAGCGTAGGATGGAAGGGCTCGTCGAGACGATCGCGACGAGTGGCGGAACGCCGTCAACGGCCGCCGGACACGCCCCCATGCGTAGCCGGAGCGAAACGGTGTCTTCGGCGTGTGCGTTGCACGCACCGATTCGCTGGGGAAGGCGCGTGCGTCGCACGTGTGCGCTGGGGCGCGGCCGACGCGCACACGTGCGACGTACGTGCGCGTGCGCGGTGCTGGGCGCGTGCCGCGCAGCGCCGAATGACATCATCATGACGTCATTCAGGCACGCGCGTGGCACGTGCCGGTCGGCTTATTCGACCGGGCCGAACGGTCCGACCCAGCTCATCCGGCCCGACCCGACCCGGCGGCCCGACCCATTGACCGTCGACCCGTTGACCGTTGACTTTGATCGTTAACCCAAAAAAAAAAAAAAAAAAAAAAAAGAGGAAAAGAATGGGCTTCTTTTTCCAATTAAGTCTATGTGGATTATATGTGATCCCTTATTTGTTCTGAATTTGTTGCAGGAACAATGCCTCCCTTTAGGTTGCGCACACCTATTCGCGCAATTACCGATGAACAAAAGGAAAGGCCTTCTAAGCTGATAGCTGAGCTGACTGATCATCGATGGAAGAGTGGTGACTTAATTGATCACGTTCTTGAAGTCAACGGGAAAATTCAAAAGGTCATATGGAATGGTCGTCCCATGCCACAGTCTGAGATGGTGCGATTTTTCATAAACACTCTTTCACCTGAATGGCAATGAGTGTTAAATCGCATATGGGATGCCAACAAAGCCGCTTCATATAAGAAAATTGTGATGAATTTTATAGATGATTATTACTGGATTGTTACAAAGGAAAATATCAAGAAATTGAACAAAAGATGATCTTTCCCAGTTCGTGTATTAACTTGGTGTTAGATGTATTGGCTGGTTTTTATTTAGTGTGCTTTGTGGACATCTTATGCAATGTTTACTACCTGATTGTTGTTGATGTAGCAACTGATATGTTAGTTGTATTATGTGAAAGCATTATTATTCTATTCAATGTCAAATATTATTTGCTTTCTGTTATTGTTGGTTGCTGTGGGTAGTTCATAGAAGTTTTTGTAGCTTCATAGAATTTATTTTGCATAAGATAATTATATTAATGATAGTTTTAAGTTAGGATTTTTGGAGAATGATTGGAAACATAGTGACCTTTTGATTCTGAAACCTTACTTGAGATTGTTCATTAATATGATGGGTCTGTGCAAAAAGGATGCATAAATGATAGGCATTAATTATTCGTGCATATATGTCTGATGTGTTCAGATCGATGGTTTCAGCAACTAAGAACGTAATTGCTGATATGAACGGTAACAATTGTGAAATATTGAATATGAAGATTCAATATGTGCTGGAAAAGCAAGAAGCATTAGAAGCTCTTGACCATGTTATGGAAGATCTTGAGGATGTTGTGCGCCACCTTGAGCTAGTAGAGGACTACCTAACGGCATTTGAGCCGAAAATATATATTTGTAATGCTGGTTCTAGCTCAGAAAGGGCTTTGAGCTCTAAGCGTAAGCGTATTGATTCGTTCAATATGTGGGAATGCAAAGGATCAAGTCCTTATTACAAGAAATCAAGAGTTAACCAACACAAGAGAGGAAAACGTCCTCAAGTGAAGAAAATGTCAATGGTGAGGTGTTACAATTGTGACAAGAAATGTCACTATGCTCGCAACTGTTGTGAGCCGAAAAAGGTAAACACCTCTTGTACATTTGAGAACTTTACTTATGTGTCAAGTTCTGTATTATTAGCTGAATCCAATCCTTTGTGGACTGTAGATTCAGGAGCGACAGACCATGTAGCGAAGGATAGAGAATCCTTCGTGGAATTCCGACGAGTACCAACTGGAACAAAGTGGATCTATGTGAGAAATAACTCCAGAGATGAAGTTAAAGGGATTGGCACCTGCCAATTGAACATGCGTGGTGGACGCACCTTGTTCCTACATGATGTTTTATATGCTCCAAGGATTCGTCGAAATTTAGTATCTGTTTTGGTGTTGGTCAAGCTTGGTTTTAATATGAACTTCCATAATAGATGTGTAGATTTGTATTTGGATACAAACTACTATGGTTGTGGTTATTTTCTGGATGGTTTCATTGTATTAGATATTGATTATGTTAATGCAAATGTTTGTTATTCCCTTCTCACGTCTCCTAATTCATATGATAATGATGTGAATGTGTGGCATGCTAGATTTGGTCATATTGGCCAACAACGTATGAATAGACTAGTCAAAGAGGGCTTGTTGGGCAACATTGAAAAAGTCGATTTGTCCATATGTGAGCATTGCTTAGTGGGGAAAACGACAAGGAAACCATTTGGAAAAGGTAAAAGAGCTGAATTTCCTCTGCATTTAATCCATTCTGACGTCTGTGGTCCAATGAATGTGAGAGGAAGGCATGAAACTGTTTATTTCATCACTTTTATAGATGATTATACTCGATTCGGATATGTCTATTTGATTTATCATAAATCTGAAGCATTGAGTTATTTCAAAAGGTTTATGAACTTGGTAGAAAATCAATTAGACAAGAAAATAAATGTATTAGATTCGATCGAGGTCGAGAATATTTATCTGATGAGTTCAGAAAATTATGTGATGAAAAAAGAATAGAAAGACAGTTGTCTATTCCATATACTCCTTAACAAAATGGTGTTGCGGAGAGAAGAAATAGAATCCTACTGGAAATGGTTAGGTCCATGATGGCGCATGCTAACTTACCTATCACTTTTTGGAGTAATGCGTTGTTAACTGCTGCCTATGTACTTAACCGAGTGCCTTCCAAATCAGTTACTTCCACTCCATATGAGTTATGGACAGGTAGAAAACCGGACTTAAGTTTTCTTAAGCCATAGGGTTGTACTGCCTATACTCATGAGCCCTCTCACAAGTTTGGGAAATTGGGTCCCAGAGGAAAGAAGAGTATTTTCATAAGATACTCCGAACACTCGAAAGGGTATGTGTTTATAGGTGAGAAGGAAAGTGGGAGTATAACTGAATTTGAATCACGGGATGTCACATTCTTAGATAATGAATTTCCCAAGAAGGGCGAAATAGGTGAAGATTACTCCCTATTTGAATCCTTGGATCAAGATAATGATATTAATGAAGTTTGTCCAAGTGGGAGTAATATGAAAAGTGATGAATTAAATTCAACTCATTCTCAATTACAACCACATGATGAGACGACAGCATCATTATCTAATCCTAGTGGGAGCATAATGGGGAATGATGTGCAAAGTGTACAATCTCCCATATGACGAACAAGTCGCAAAAGTATTCCCCGTCGACATTTTGACATTGAAGGGGAAACTTTTATGATTGCCCCACAAGATGAGGATGAGCCAAGAAATATACATGAGGCTCTAAGTTGCCCTAGTAAGGAAAAATGGATGCATGTAATAGGAGAGGAAATGGAGTCAATGAAGTCAAACCATGTTTGGGAACTGTTTGATCTTCCAAAAGGACGCAAAGCTATTGGGAACAAGTGGGTTCTCAAAATAAAGCGAAAAGCTGATGGCTCGATAGAAAGGCATAAAGCTCGCCTTGTGGCGAAGGAGTATAATCAACAGGAATGAATTGATTATGAAGAAATATTTTCTCCTGTAGTGAGATTTACCTCGATTCGCATTATTCTGGCAATAGTGACTAGTATGGATCTTGAGTTACATCAAATGGATGTAAAGACTGCTTTCATCAATGGAGAATTAGAGAAAGAAATATATATGGAACAATCTGCTGGTTTCATAATGAAAGGCCAAGAAGAAAATGTATGTCGACTTTTGAGGTCGATATATGGCCTAAGTTGGCCCGTCCGCCCATGTTGGGCCTAAAAGCCCGGCCCACAAGATTAGGGCCCATGGATGGAGGGATATGATGAAGGGGTACGTTTCTTTTTTGGAGGGGACGTATATAAGGGAGAAAAGAGAGGGAGGAACACACCTTTTGGCATAACGTACGTTCCTCCTTCCTCTCTCCCTCCAAAAGAAAAACAGTGAGCAAAAAGGTGACGCCATCTTCCCTTCAAGGCCAATTGACGTCATCGGATCGAACATGATCGTTTTTCTCTTCTTCATATCGGCGTCAGTGTTTAATCTGTGGCTAACAATGTACGCTCGATTCCGTGGTGTGCTTTAGGATCGGTGATACATGTGTTTTTCCCGGGCTCGTCTTCCACACAAGTTTAGGGGTTCAATTTAGTGTCGAATCCGGTTTTTGAGAATCCGAAAATCCCAACAATATTCTTTATCATTGTAAAATCTTTAGGAATGATTGCCTGGACCCTCATTTAACGGTGATCAGGCTCTCCGCCTGTGATCCCTGATTGAAGCATGGTCGCTGGACTATGATACAAGGTCCAAAAATGTGGAAAAGAAGTTTTGGTGCCTTGAAAACCGAAGGCTTGTCATGGATTGAGAATGTTGTCTTAGTAGTTTTGTTCAGTAAACATTTCCGACCGATAATTGTGTGTGTAAGCACGGGTGCTTACACTTGGCCTAGTCAACTCCTGCTCATTAATTTGTTGTAGCTATGAGTGTCATTGTCTGGTATTATGAAATCATTTCTGTCACAAAGCTGAGTAGAGGACTTGCGGCAAATAGCAAGAGAGAAAGAAGGAAGAGAGGAGAAATAGAGAGTAGAAGAAGAGAGAAAGAAAGAGAACGTAAAAACCAAAGAAGGGACTCTAGGTTTCTGTATAACAGAAGTCCTACACCCATTGTGTTTATATTGAACATAAATTATATATGACCATAATGTCCTTATTTGTGTAACAAGGAATAAAACCCAAAAAATAAAAATAACTCTCTTAAAGCAACGTAACAATCTTTTGTCCAATGAAGCCTGAAATTCTAATACCCTTTAGAAGGGTGGGAGAAGCACCGCTACACTGCTAAAATAGCTGAGCAAGCTTTTTCTAAGAGTATTAACACTCATTATTTCATGAGTTACAAAAGTATATCTCACTATTAGAGATTTCTTAATGTGCTCAAATATCTATGTAGCTAAATTACTCGTGAAAAAGAGCTTTCTTTCTTGGGTTCCCCGTAATCCGATAGAGAGACCACATTATTGTAATTATACACACTTGTATTATATTTTATCAGGATGACCTATTAGTTTTGTATTAAGATTTTAGGAAGCTGAGAATCATCTCTCAGAAATGGTTGTTTCCAAGTCCCCGGTGGCAAAAATAGATTGGCCAATGGGAATTGCTATTTCCAGATAACAAAGGACAGCAATGACATCTTGAGCTCGTGAGCGACAAATTTGGAGAAGCTCCTCAATCTTGTCAAGAAAAGCCACCAAATCCTTAAGGACACCATGGTTCACAAGGCTGCTTTGAGAGCTTAAAGATGTCTTAGTTGAATGAATGATCTATTTTGCCTTGAGCCTCCCTCTCTCTCGCCAAGAGAGAGAAGCTAAAAAATGTTGTTTCATATTGTGCTCTAAAGTGGGGACTAAATGTCATTCTAAAACTCTTGTGCAACCGGCTTAAATTATGATTGCATATTTTGCAAGTGGACCAAATCAGGGCCTTGTTTCGAATTGAAATGATATATTAAATACACTTTCGGCATTGAAATGCGTGTTGGTCTTTTCATCTGTCCTCCCTCCTTTTAATTGAAGATTTGTGGGCTTTTAGGGTCCAGAATGTACCAATGGAACAAGTTTCAACACATGATACTCGTTAGGATTGAAATGAGCACCTTGTTACCAAATTCAATTTTTTGCTGATACATGTGTTTTTTTGACATCAGGCATCACACTAGCTCTTTATAGTAAAGGCTAATGAATGCTATTTTTCACTTCATTTCACATTTGAGCATTCCCTTTCGGGAAGGAGCTCCCTTCATTTGGTCTTTGCGCGTCCCCAGTCTTTCAGGGGGGAAGCCAGGGCCATCTAGGGTGGTCCCCCGAAACCCCGTAGAGGGGTTTTGTGGCCAGGAGGACCAATGGGGCCGGGATCTTTTTTCTGCCTCGGATCCCGAACAGTATCTAGTTTTTCCTGGATGTCATAGCCTTTTAAGGTCTTGTTAAGAACCAAAATATCGTCTTAGTGGAGAGAACTTGTTTCTAGGAAGTTTTGTTTCAATAAGATAACTTGCACTTTTTATCTCCTTAAGAGACATAGTTTTTCTATAAGTTGATACTTTGATAGAGACAATTTGTTGTGATGTCATTTCTTTATAAACTTTCAATCACTAGAATGGGTTTCAATGTCCATTGTCCAGTACTTTTAACATTACTCTCAACTCTTGGCATATGCGTGGGTAATACACTGAGAAGCTTGAAATATTGGTGAAAAGCTCCAAGTTACGAATGAATGTCATGTGACATATCTCTCTCTCTCTCTCTCTTTGAGAGGTTGGTTGACTTGATAAATGTGGAAAGGTAGGACTGACAAATGGTTCCTTTTTTATTTTCTTTGGTAAATAATGATTCCTATTTGCTTCCAAGGGATTTAATTCATCGGTGTATGAACTTAAAACACTCACTTACATTACCTGCCATTGTCCTTGCGAATTTCACCTACTCCAGAGTAGCATCTTTTGATATCTCACCCGATCGATAGACGATGCCAAATGAAGTTATCTTTAAATAATCCATTTTCAATCTACTATCTGTGTTTTTCAGTGGCAACTTAGGATTACCACGTTTTCCCATTAATCTTGACATTTGATTGATTACATCAATTAGTTGTTGTCTTAAACCCCCTTCCTTTACCAGAGAAGATGTTAAGCATTTGAACAGAAGCGGGAAATGGGTGACTTCTATGGAACCATCGAGTAGTTTTTGAACTATAATATCCTTTTGTAGATATCTTAAATGTAGTAAGTATTAGATGAATGGCAACCCCTTATGGAAGAATGAGAAGCAACTCAAGTGAAAAGTTCTTAATTCTTCACTCTTAAAGCTGATTACCTAATTAATGCCGGGGTGTAGAGCTTCAGATACTTCATTTGTTTTCATGTTTTTCAAGTCAAGTGTACAAAGGGGCTCGTGTTGAATACGACAATCCAAAATTTGCGTCTACGCGGAGTTGATTATGAACGTCATGTTTAATGCATTTTCCAATTTTACAATTGAGTGGATGGAAGAGTCATCTCAAGTAAGAAATTTCTAAACAAGTCAAATTCGAGAGGGCCATTCATAATCCTGTTTATTAGCAATAAGTAACTCTATTTTGCCCTTAGGATGTATACATCATTGCCACGCCTGGGAGCATTTACGTTCAACAACGGTGTAGATCGATTTCTAAGTCTCAAAGTCATTATTAGTTGGGTTAATACCTTGAAAAACCTCAAACTGGTACACCTATGACAAATTTACCCAAAACTATTTGTTTGACCATAAAAACTCCAAACCGATACACCTGTGACAATTTTACCCCGACTAACCATAAAAAACCCTAAACTTATACATTTATGACAAATTTACCCTAAACTAATTTATTCGACCGTAAAAAACCCCAAACTGCTAAATTTGTAACAAATATACCCTCCACTAAATTGGATAAATACCACAAAAAAATCACAAAAATTGTAAACTGTGACAAACGGAGCGTAAAATCCCAAATTTGCATACCAATCAACTGTCACGTATCATTTAATTTAATAATTTGACAGTAAAATTTAACAAAAACTAACAAATGGTAAATTTGTCACAAGTGTACTAGTTTAGGGTAAATTTGTCAAATGTATACCAATTTGGGATTTTTAATGATAAAAAAAATAGTCTGGGGTAAATTTATCACATGTGTACCAGTTTGGGATTTTTCAGGGTATTAACCCTTATTAGTTTGAGTTTAAGTGGATTGTAAAATTTATGTGAAGGAATTTGAGAAGTACACTTGTAAGAATGACCGAGGCGGAGAGTATAACAGGGGCTAAATAAATAAATAAAAATGGTTTGAACGGACCAAAATGTTTTAGACATTTGGACCATAAGCTTGATTGACGTCTTTCCTTAATAATTTATTTGGATCTTAAGCAGAAGCTTTAATTGTGTTCATCTACAGCTAGACACTTATCAATGGAAGTAAATGATCGCGGACTCATTTTTTGTGGTTGCTTTTTCCACGTACTGTCAAATTCCATGCTTCTCAAGACTACCTTGGAAAAAAAAAAAAAAAAAGATAGAGGAAAATTAGTAACTCGAAATGTATGTCCGTATTAGGTGTCAAATATTTATTTGACCTGACATTGCATATGTTTGGAGATTATTACACTGGTAGATAAGTATTACACAAACTCAAATCGGTGTGACCGCTATCAATAGTGGCAATAAAAGCTCAGTTGAAGTGGCCTAATACAGTAATATTAGAACTGGATGAGGATGCTGGGCGTCTGATTATTATTGGTAGGCTGGGCTGTTTCTCAACACCAATTGATACTAATTGAAACAAGATCTTCAACTAATGAAACCAAATAGTGGCATTGGTATAACTCTTTTTTGGTATCTGATTCTATTAACTATCCATTCAATCATAATACAAAATCAAGGTGCATTTCAAGCATTCTGCACGTCTCGAATTAAAGGAATTTATTTAAATCTTCTCGGAGGACACGTGATTGTGATTGTACAATGTGGACTCAAGCAACAAGGTCTTACCGTGTATTAAAACTTTCAACGCCAAATTACATTGAAATTTGTGTATGATACAACTTAATGGATTTTCATTCTTTCTTTCTATTTTTGGGATAGTGAAGTAGGGTGTGCAATAAGAATCGTCCGAATCGAGAACCGATCTGACTAGCTGGTTCGAGTAATTCCTAACAGCGTTGGTCCAATTTCCGATTTCATAAAATTGAAACAGACGATGGACAGTCTGATTTCCGATTCTATGGTGGGAATCATACCACCCAGATTAGACCAATTTTTTCATAAAACTAACATTAAAAAAAAAAACATATTTTCTTCATATTCTTCACCTCCATGGAGTCTCTACCTCTATAGGTAGGGCTATTCTCCTACCCAGCGCAGAGGCACGTGCTTCCGCACCTGGACGGTGGACCTCCGCCATCCCGGCCTCCCTCCGCGGACTCGCCCTCACCGTGTTCGTTTTGAGCTTTGAAAATTTGACCACTGTCATCTCTGTTTTCGAACTTCCGACTTGTTTACCGATTGGGTTTGCGCGTCCAGAATCTGTTCTCTTTTACCTGTACGAAGTGGTAATGTCTTTGGGCAGTGGAGCTCTGGCACTTAAAGAGACATCTTTTGCCTCAAAGTACGTATCTCCCACAGAAAGAGACGTTGGCTCTTTGCTTCAGCGTCGCGCTCCCCAGATTGTCCTCCCTCTGTGCCCACATTTACATCGGTGCTTTATACCTTAGTCCATGAAAAATATAATCGGAAAAATAGAATCTCGCGCCATTGATCGAAAAGACGTTCCTGACTAAGATAGAAACGTAATTAGCTGAAAATGTTCCGGAGTTTTTAAATCACCTTCGGCCGGTGTGTACTTGCTTCGATATCTAAACCCTCTCCGCGCCCCAAACTCCCGCCAGACATCGAGGACGTTGTGAAATCGGCCATTTCGACAACGTCCCCATCATCTCCACCCTCCACTTCCCCCTCGCCCGGTGGCCATCCTCTCTAACTTCTTCCTTGAGTTAATCATCCATTAATTCCGTTGGACCTCCCGGAACCAGTCGGTCCGATTTTAGAATCAGGTGGTCCGATTCTTAGTTCTATATATGAGAAATCAATCCTCCTAATTTAGTTCTCGATTTCTAAGTAAAATTGAACCGGATTGAGAACCAATTATCCTTATAACGAAGATATCAGATTTCATTTTCTAATCATTTGATCCGTGTTACAATGTTCAAATTTGTTACTTGTAAGATTTTGATACTACAATGATGAAGTGCGGTTAGTCAATCACATACTACGCCATTGAACTTTTTTTATATCCTCTAGTCATTTCAAGTTCTAAAGAAGCTTACGACTGTGCTAAAGAGAAAAATACATGTTAGTGGAGAACCTGTTGTCCGAGAATGTCAACATGAAATAAAAAGTTCAACCCAAAATGAAATTAAAAGGCAAATGACATCACTGAATTATTATTCCAATGTGGAGAACCCGTAGGCCGAGAGTAAAGAATAAAATTTATGTGAAATGTAAAAAAAATTTTTTTTTATTAATTTAAGGAGAGAGATAAAAGTACGAGTGGGGAGGCGATGACTAGATGATCTTTATGTATAATGTATTACAGAGAAATCTAGTTTGAGAAATTGGTTTCCGGAGATATTTGTTTTGAGGGTTAATTTTCTACGGGAATCTCTTTTGAACATTAAAAAAAAAAAAAAAAAGGTCAAATTGTAGATTGAAAATAACGAACTTCCCTTATAGGAATATTTGAACATTTACTAATACTAAGGTTTCGTTTGTTTCATGGAAAATGTTTTCCGGATTTTCCGACATTTATTTCATGAAAAATAAATTAGTTAAAGAATACGTTTTCCACTATTGGAAAAAAAAAAAAAAAACACCTTCAAAAGTAGAAAAAAATTTCCATAAGTTTTTCTACCTCACTTTCTTTCACTAAACTAATTTTCATTTTCTTTTTATATTTTATTTTTTATATTTTTAAAAATCGATTTCTTTTTCTTTTTCTTTTCTTTCTTTCATTTTCTTCTTCTTCCTTGGATTTGGCTAGTCGCCAACCACAACGGCTGCCGGCGACCAACCACAAGGGAGCTAGAGCCTTGTCACAGGCCGGCAAGGCTTGAGCTTGCTTGACGTCAACGAGCTTGAACCCCACTAGATCTGGGCACGCCTCGTCGAAGGTTGTCAGAGCCTCGCTGACATTTGGTGACTTCGAGCAAGACTCAAGCCCCGCACAGATGGCTAGATTTAGCAAGGCTAAGCTCGTTCCATGGTTGACGATCGACCAATAAAGAAGAAGAAGAAAAAAAAAGAAAAGGAAAAAGAATAAAAATAATTCAATGAATCAATTTTTTAAAAACTATAATAAAAATTTATTAAAAGAAAAATAATAAAAATATTTGAAAATCATGGAAAATAAATAATAAAAAATATTTGAAATATATAGGAATATATATATATTACCAAACAATGAAAAATATTTTTTAGTTCATTTTCAGATTTAAGTTGAATGGTGGAAAATATGATTATTTTCCTGAAAAATGACTTTTTAGAAAATATTTTCCAAAAATGCTATATTTGCTATGAAACGAACGGAGCCTTAGGAGGATGTAAGTATTGCCCATTAGTTTTTAAAAAAAAATTTTCTTATTAATAGAATGAGCAAGTCAAGTTGAGCTAGATCTCAAACTTGGATCAAAGCCCTTAGCTGTTCTCTCCATAAAAGCTGGTTGTCTTGTCGGGAGCAAAAGAAGAGGAGGTCATATTCATAAGGTTGATTGACAGAGTTGTACATGCACATGCTTGAAGCTTTAGATCTATGAATTTCATTATTCCCATGCTATCCCAGGAGGTTAATCACAAAATTTTGATTGTTTAGTTGGGACATATATGGTATGGCATGAACATGTATTCTCAAATATAAATCCGAGATTCCGCCCACTCGGGAGGAGCCAACTATAATGCTTTGTGAAACTGTGAAAAGGAAAAAAAGGAAGCCTACATAATAATGTCATTTACATAATAAGATGAATTTAATGTTATGCTGTAACTCAATTAGTTATTGATTGTGCAAACAAGATCTTCATAATCATTTGATTTACCTAAGTAAGGACAAATAAAACCTCCCCTATTAACTATCAGTCGATTGTGAGGTATCACAATAATGCGGTGTCCATATATAACAGATTCTCCAGTCATTGTTGATACATCACATGTCCTAATATGCTCGTAGGCTTGTATCTTTATTCAAATCGGGACATGGCGTTCACCCAAGCCTAGTCTTTCGTAAAAATGTGTGCATCTAATCTTCAATTGACCTTAAGCAGCAACAACAAGATTAACTCTCTGAATGAATTTGGTGGTCGTCTTCTGATTTTTCTGATGAAATGAGTTTCTTCCTCACAATTATATGCAAATACACGTATCGGTCATTTGTCCTGTAAATCCATCGTGGAAAGACAGGGGAGGCATTATCACAATCTAATTAATTATTAAACTAGTCGGTGGAGAATATGCTTTACCAACCAGGAGCATCGGTATTGCTGATTGGTTTTCTTTTCTATTTTTTAATCATTTGAAAAGGCAAGTCGGGTCAAGAAGCCCATCACGCAATAGGCAGGCTCCACGCAGTACGCACCTTCCTGCGGAATTTACGCCTGCGATAATTGACCTTTGCATTTTATTTTCTAGTTGCTTTATTAATAGAAAAAGCAAGCCGTGCTCGCTTCCAAACAAAACGCCTGCGTGGGCCTAAGGCTGCGTTGGAGAAAGCTTTTGGAAAAAGTCTTTAAGAAAATACAAAAATCTTTGATCTAAAGAGTTTTGATGAAATGTAAAAACTGTTTGGTAAAATATAATTGAAAAGCGCCTTGAGATGCAACTTTGGGGAAATGCTGTTTGGTAAACACATATATTTGGAAAGTCCTTTAGCGAAACCAATTTAAGTTTTTAATTTTATTTTTTTAAATTGAAAACAAACATAACGACTCTTTTTTTTTTTTTTTTTGCATTGAGATGTACATATAAAAGATGTACATAAGCACCCTCCGCAGGATGCTGTGGAAACTAACTCTTGCAATAATCGCCCTCTCCGTGCAGCATGAATCGCAACGTTCGATCAGTTGAAGAGTCTTGGACCGTTGAGTAGCAAGAACTCAGCATCATTCGAGCACGCACGTTAAGGTTGGGGGCGGGTAATTCAACGTCGAAGGTTGAGAATCGGGGGAGATCGCAGCAGTGGGTGGATTGCTGTTGTTTAAGCACTCTTTAGGTAATCTACGGCTCCTTTATCCTCTCCTCTTCTCACTTTCCTGCTTTGATTGCTCTGTTTTCCTCTGACGTGTTCTGAATTGAGTTCTTTCTTTTCTTTTTTTTGCAATTTCCAGATCTGGGATTCCATCTCTTTCTTCTTTTGAGACTCTGCTCTATCAATTCCTTTTACTGGCTTTGTATTAGAATCAATCCTCTCCAGATGAAAAGGAAAGAACCCACTCATTCAGAAGATCCAATCCACGAGGCGTCTTCCTCATCCACCTCTCCACATGTAGATGAGTACGAAGGCGGAACCGAAACGCCAAAAGAAAATGAGTGCCAAGTGTTCTTGAGTTTTAGAGGAAAAGATACTGGCAAAGGCTTCACTGATTATCTCTATACTAGCCTTGTTGATGCAGGAGTTCGCGTGTTCAGAGACGACAATGAGCTTCGTGTTGGTACAGAGATTGGTTCAGAGCTTCTCTGCACTATTTTGCAGTCTAAGATCTCGATCCCTATTATCTCCAAGAACTACGCTTCCAGTAAATGGTGCCTTCGCGAGCTGGCTCAAATGTTGAAGTGCAAGAGAAGCAAAGGGCAAATAGTGTTGCCCATATTTTACAAAGTGGAAGCCTCGCAATTGCGACATCTTGCCGGGAGATGGCGAGAAGCTATCAATGCACATAATGAGAATTCGGATGAAATGGTTGTGAAGGAATGGGAAGAGCACTCAAAGAAGTCGGTTCCATGCTAGGATGGGAATCGGACAAAATTGACAATGGGTATATCATTCTCCACCAAAAAACTGTTTACTTTGTCTAACTAGATCTTACTTGAAAAAGAATATACATATTGCTATCATATATTGAAACTTATATTGTTATCTGGCAGGCATGAAGGAGCATTGGTTAAAATTGTTGTCAGAAAAGTGAAGAGCGAGTTAAAAGAACTTTTTCTCTTAAATGTTCCTGCACAGTTGGTGGGAATTGATGATCATGTGGAACGGATTATGGGCAACATAGATGGTGAATTCAATAATACTAGTCTTATCGGAATTTATGGAATGGGCGGTATCGGTAAAACAACTCTTGCAAAGGCATTATACAACAAACTCTCTAGTCATTTTGAGTACCGTAGCTTCGTTGGCAGATATTCGAGAAACATCTCGGAGAAAGGGTATTGAATGCATACAAAAGCAACTTATTTCTAATATTCTTAGAAGTCAAGGTGAAGTGTCTAATGTCGACGAAGGAATTGGTGTCATCAAATCTCAATTTACAAGTAAGAAAATCCTCGTTCTCCTTGATGATGTGGATGATAATACTCACTTGAATGCTTTGATTGGAGACGGTAGATGGTTCAAAGCAGGAAGTATAATCATCATCACAACTAGAGACAAGAGAATTCTTGATGAGGCTAGGACAATCCATATGTATCAACTCAACGAGTTGCCCTTGGATCAATCGTTGATGTTATTTAGTAGACATGCATTTGGAGAGGATTCTCCTCCGAGTGATTATGAGTTAATCTCTCGTGATATCGTATCTACTACTGGGGGGCTTCCTTTAGCTCTTGTAGTTGTTGGTTCACTCGTGTGTGGAAAGACAAAAGAAGTATGTAAAGAAACCTTAAATAAATTAAGGAATGTGCCCCATAGAAAAGTGCAAGAGAAGTTGCGGATAAGATATGATGCATTAGATTATGACGAGCAACAAATATTTTTGAAATTGGATCATCTAAAAAAACTCCAACTTATATGTGGGATTCCTGTGGCTTCTTCCCGAGGAAGGGGATTGATATATTGAGCCAAATGTCTCTAATTAAAGTTGACAAAGATGGCAATCTAATGATGCATGATCAATTAAGAGATTTTGGAAGGGAAATTGTCCGTTTAGAAAATCAAAAGAAGCCTCAAAAGCGAAGCAGATTATGGATTCAAGAAGCTGTAGATGTGCTTGACAGCAACAAGGTAAGAATTTTCTCTACTTGTCTTAGTCAGTGAATGTGAGTTCATCTTCTCTTTCTTGTTTGAGATTAAAATTATTGCCGGTCTTGAGTCCACAGAACTTGCCATTCCTACCAGCGAAAGAGCTCTTTCAGTTCATTGCTGTTCTTGCCTGATTGTAGGACATAATTGAGGAGCAATTTCTTGTTTATTGATGATTGATATATATCTTTACCTGATAATATTGTGACGAGGATACGCAACAACAAATTACAAAAAATAATGTTTGACAGAGCACTTTCACCTGACATCTATAAATTGTTGGGGAACATGCTTTTCCCACTAATTTGTTTGATGCAAATGTTTGATTTTGCATCCTTCTTCTGATTTCTTGTGAGGTCTCATTCTTTATTCTTTTCTAATATCGATTTCTTATAGGTTGTTTGATATGATAAATGAGACCTCCATTCATTTGTGATGATTGGCTATCCTGGTTCCTATATTTTTGAAGTTGGGTTAAGTACGAATTTTGTCCCCTAAGCATTACGGTTTGTGTGATTTAGTCTCCTATCCTTTGTCGTCAATTGTTAGTTAATGGTTAACATTGTCAAGTCGCTGATGTGGCTTTCATATTTATTTATGATATAAGTGTAACCGTGTAACAGAACCCTCTATACATAATTGATTTTTGTTCTACAGACTTTTCATGATAGAGGATAATTTACTCTATGAATGCTAATACTTCAAAAATGAAGTGTCTGATCCAGGCATATGACTTCCAAGAGAGGTATCTACTCATCAAATTATTAAGAACATACTATTTGTTAAATGACATCGTTTGAAGAGAAATGTCTTTTCATGCGATGATAAGGTAGATAACACTAACTGATGGTCTACTTCTATCTCGAACTTGAGAAAGAAGAGAATCCTAAGTAGCATAACAAATGAACAGTATCAAAAGTCAATGGAGTCTAAGTTATCATTAGAAATGTGGAAAGTGATGCATATTTAAATGCACTATTTTGAGTAGAGGTGTTCGTTAATGAGAATATAAATAAGAGCTTTATTTGTCTACGTTATTTAAAACAAATGTACTATTTTGATAAAGTAAATGACATTAACAATAAATTATTTTTAAGATCCTATTTATGGGATTAATAAAAAAAAAAGTATGTTCTGGAATAAAGACCACGAAACTAATTGACTTCATTTCAAAAGAATAATTAAAATTTATCAAATATATTCATAATCACGAAATTGTATAGAAAAATAGTCATTAGATATATATCTATAGATAGATATATCTGAAAATTCATTCTCAGGTTACGAAGGTTACGATTTTGGTAATTTTTATATACAAGGATTTTTAGTGTTGAGATAATAGACTTATTTACAACATCATAATATACATTTACAAGTATATAGATTTACAATGATATGTTTACCACTATTTTTTATACTCAATTGGGGAACCATGCATTTTCAACAAAATATGTAGGAAGAAACACATCTGGAATCACATCAAGAAAATTAAACAGAGACCATGAAACTTGTTAAGAGTAAGGATTTTACAAGAAAAAACAGAAAGAGAAAATGAGAAAAAGATTTGAAATTGATGGAGGGGAAACAAACTTGTGCCTAAGCAATCTGTGGAACTTGACGGTGGTTCATCTTCTTCATCGGTGAAGTTGCCCTGCTTGAGGTCAGGGCCTGGCTACTTTATCCACTGCACGACCCTCGCAACACCGACGTGAGGGCTTACCGACCTTCTCACAGTGATGGCAATTAGTCACGCCGCCATTGTGCAATTTGAGGATTGGCAACCCTTGATGGCGAAGGCGACCGCTCCTTTCTTCAAAACCCCACCTTGCATGTCGCTCTTTCAGTTTTTCGCTTGTTCGCGCTCTTCACGTGACGGCGTCTGTGAAATCATCTTCAGAGGAGATATCAATGACGATTTGTGTTCTTGACATTTCTATTGTTTATGCTTCTGGATTGATTGTTGGTGAGCAGAATGTTTTCACGGGTCTGATTTTGAAGCAGCTAGCTGGTTGTAGGAACCTAATTTCTTTTGTTGCAGTGATTTCCGAAGGTTTCGAATGGTTTTTTTTTGGCGACTTCGTCTTGGTTATGGAAATTTTTAGCCTTTTCTTTATGCGGCTCCCATTGCTTACCATGACAGTGTCCTGTTGCCTCAATTTTTTTTATCTTAAAAGACATTAACATTTTTGTTAGACAAATTAGATAGAGCTAACAAAGGAACTTGATTGCATGAATTAAACAAATTTTAAGAGTTGATTGCATATTTTCAAAGTTTCAGTTTTAAGATTTTTAATGTACTTATTACTTTAACTTTTGTTGTCACGTAAATAAATGTGGTTTGAAACTGCGTGATGATTAGTTTTTATTAGTAACGCAACTAAAAGCAATTATAACATATGAATGATTTGTGCAAGTATCAAACATGCATTTGCAAATGTCATGAGTACCTTTAACTGAAAAACTGAATATAAACATTAAATGCAAAATATAATGAAGTAACAAGATTATGGAAAAATACGTTGCCGATGCTTTTCGGCGAGTTGCTCAAAGGAAAATGTAATCAACTAAACAGTACATTGCTTAGAATTGGAAAAAGGGTATTTGTGAATTTATTGACAAAAAATTCACGAGAAACTCTTCAAAGAAAAATAAGTAGTGTCTCATCCGAAAGATTAAGAAATTGAAGCAAAATTTGAAACCACCAAACAAATCTGCATTGCGACTCATGATTTTTGCTCTATCCTAAAACAAAAAGCAAATTCGAGTTCCTAAAATATTTGGTTACAAAATGTAAAAGACTTAGATTTTTTCGAGTATCCAATTTAATGAATTTTTCCATCCGATCATAAAAAAGATCTCATTAATCTATGGGCAAATTGATGAAAAATTTAGAAGACTACTATTTCACTGTAACAAAATCCCGTGACAATGAAAAGGTGAACCAAACCTCTGTTGTAATAAGAGGAGTAAAAATCATCTCTATAACCTTTGATATATGATTGGTTTTTCTTCCATTTACGTTGAAAACTCTATTGAAGCAAGACACAACAAAAAATGACTGTAACACACGTGTGTACTCTCTGGGATGACATTCTGGGATGACATTCTTGCAAACAAGATATACTGGAAATAGAAGGGGAATTCTTCAATTTTCATACATATTTTGATGGCCAGTTTGATAGATGTGTTGGATTGTAAGTCATGTGGTGTAACATATAAAACGATATGAGTTGGTGTTATGTTGTTTGACATATTAAGGGCATTAATGCTGCTAGACATATTTGAAATACTATGTGCATGAAGAAAGGCCTTCTTTTGTATTTCAGTAAAAAAAAAAAGTTTTTGGAAATTCAAGGGACGCAAATTGTGAAGGGCAAATTGGAAGAGGAAAAGTTTGGGAACAAGCTATTGAGCTTCATGTTTTTACATGGATTAGACATATGATATGCAAACACAACTTGTCATTTCACAAAGTTGAATTTAAGAAGCCTACACCATAATAGTATGACGACAAATTGAAATCACTACTTCTTATACACAGTTTGTCTCATCTCACATTCAAAACTTATGGTTCACAATGTTCCCTAATGACAGGGCACTAATAAGATTGAGGCCCTTCGTCTAGACAAATATGGCTTGGGAAGAAGGTACACAGGTGAACAATTCAAAAAAATGACCAACCTGAGGTTCCTTCAAGTGAGGGGGGGCAAATTTTACTGGAGATTTTCAGAACTTGCTTCCTCAATTAAGATGGCTTCAATGGGAGTATTGTCCCTCTGGTTTTGCAATGGAAAACTTTCATCCAAAAACTTAGTCGTGCTCGAACTATCATGGAGTGAGATTTCAGAGGACTGGGGAGGATGGAGTCTACTCAAGGTAAGACGTAGAAGGCATTGTGAATAATCAAGTGTTGTCAAAGGTCCAATTGCACCAAGTTATCCATTCTTTCATTCAAAAAGGTTTAATATCCTTCCTCAAATTAAGGATTTTTGCCTAAATATAAGGGGAATCTGAAGGCACCTAAGTATACCATAAGCTTCTGCCCTTAATATCTTAAATTGGTATTATCTTAACAACCACTCAAGCTCAACATTAGACATACTGAAATTAAAGTTTACCATATTTAATTAAAATCTATTCAATATATAATTACAATATTTGTGCCTATCTTGATTTTTCTTAATCCAAATGGGTTGTTGCTTCTAAGAAAATTTTTCCCCATTTAAAAGTATGTCTTTTTAGCGATTCTTTTTATCTTTCTATATCGATCTTCTTTCATGAAAAATGAACAGTTACAACTATTTTGGTATTGTTTGGTTACGTTCATACAAAAGCTCTAACTGCTTTTTCATGAAGTATCATATGAACGGTCATAAATAAAATCAACATTTTAGAAACAAAAGTTAACGCTGCTACTTCAAAGTAAGTGCATTGCTTTATAATATTAAACTTCATTTTGTGAGGGTGAATTATATGTTATTTTGTGAGTGCTAACTGGTTGTTATGTATTTTAGCCAAATTGGAAGGTAAAATAACAATATATAGTTAGCACTTGTATATCCCTAACATTCTTTTGGCAATAGATATTCTCAAAAAAGCATATATATGTTCGGGACGTAGCCGAACACTATCACTTGAACAACGTCTAGATAAACGAACCGAGAAGTAGTGCAGCATCATAGCAATGATAGCATGGGGACTAAGCAATAAAACATTCAACTTATTTTTTTTCAATAAAGTATAAATTGAAGTAGTAGCGGAGCATGGGTATTTTTGAGGAATTTTTAAAGGTCTAAAAAGCACAAAGGGCTATGGAAAATCGCATGTTGTAGTGGTCTAATCTCACTCAGATATCCTTTCTTTCTTTCAGATGGCAACCTCGCTCAAAGTTCTCAATCTCTCACATTGTCTATCTTTAAGAAGAACTCCCGACTTGTCTGCTTGCAAAAGCTTAGAGATTTTGATTCTTGCATATTGCTGGAATTTGGAAAAGATTCATCCTTCTGTTGGGGAAATCAATACCCTAGTCTCCTTGAATGTCACAAGATGTAGCAGACTAGAGGAGTTGCCAGCGGGAATAGGTAGAATGGAAGAATTGAGGGAACTTATCATAGATGAAACTGCTATACAAGATATTCCTATTTTGAGAGGTTGTTTGATGAAGCTGGAAACTCTACAAGCCTCATATTGTGAACTTGCTCAACTTCCAGAATCCATGGGATCCCTTGTGGCGTTAACTCAGTTGGACCTATCTCATTCACGAATTGGAGAATTACTTGAATCTATGGGATTCCTCGTGTCGTTAACTATGCTAGACCTATCTTATTTGGGGATTGAAGAATTACATGAATCTATGGGCTCCCTTAAGTCGTTGAGTCAGTTGAATCTATCTCATTCTCGGATTAAAGAATTACCTGAATCCATAGGCTCACTTGTGTCGTTAACTCAGTTAGACCTATCTCCTTCGCTAATTGAAGAATTACCTAAATCCATGGGCTCGCTTGTGTCATTAACTCTGTTGGATCTATCTTATTACACGGATGGAAGAATTACCTAAATCCATGGGCTTGCTTAGGTCGTTAACTCAATTGGAACCTATCTCATTCGGGGATTGAAGAATTATCCGAATCCATGGGCTCACTTGTGTCGTTAACGCAATTGGGCCTGTCTCATTTGGGGATTGAAGAATTACCTGAATTTATTGGTTTTCTAAAGGAGCTCAAGACTCTTGATGCCTCCAATTGTGAATCTTTAGCACGCATATCCAGCTCCATAGGCAATCTAGCATCTTTGCGGTGCTTGTTATTACGTGAATGTTGCTCATTGGGAGAGATTCCCGACTCAATAGGTAAGTTGGCATTATTGATTAAGCTGGATTTAAAATCTACATTGATTGTGGAATTACCCGAAAGCATTGGTTCTTTGAAGGAGCTCAAGATTCTTGATGCCTCTTATTGCACATTGTTAGATCGCATACCCAACTCCATAGGCCATCTAGCATTTTTGTCTCTCCTTGACCTAAGGTTTTGTCGAAATCTTGTTGAACTTCCAGACTCCATAGGCTCTCTCATGTCTCTACAACGCTTATTATTATGTGAATGCTGCTCGTTGAGAAAGATCCCAGACTCGATCCGGAAAGATGACATCGTTAACTGAGTTGGATGTTAAAACGTGCAGCAATTGTGGAATTACCTAAAAAGCATTGGAAATCTGCAAAAGTTGAGGATCTCAAAGGATCGTGGAACTCACATAACAAAATTGCTTGATGCCTCTGAAATTACCAAGAATTAGTTGAAATTCATGGTCTTTAGGGAATTTTGCACTGCAAATTGCAAGAATCTAGTTGAATTTTGAGATCCCGGTTAGAATCTTTGGAAATTTTTGTTCTCCCTGGATGCAACCAGACCTTACTAGTTCAAAACGTACTAAGGTCGAGGTGCAAACTGGAATCTAGTAAAAACTTTATGCCTTGACAGGTTGGGTTTATCGGTAAGATTGGATATCTTGAGGTGCACATCTATCGAAATTCTACCCGGCCTCTCTAGTGTAAAGAATTCGAGGGCATTTCATGCTGCAAACTGCAAGAGTCCGTGGCCTTGACGGGCTAGAATTATTGGTACTATTGGATCTGGGGCTCCACTACCCTAGGAAGATTACCAGGATCTATCATGCTTGAAAACCCTATGCAGTACATCAACCAGTGTTAGATGCTGCATGACATTCAAAGCATAGAGAAATACTAATCCTGCAAAAGTTTGTGTTTGTGTATTCAAATATGCAAAGTCATTAGAAAAATTTTGAAATGTGTTGAAATTCGAAGATTTAAGGAATCTGAGCGTGACAGATTGTTGGGACCTTCCAGACATCCCAGGGCTCGAAGGATAGATACCTATGAAGTACAGAAATTTCATGATGCTCGTCAATTGAGACTATCAGACTTTTCAGGGTGTAAGAACTTGCAATATTTGGTCGAACAAGATTGTGACAAACTAACTGAGCCTTGTGGGCTTGGCGACTTGGAGCTTCTACAAACTTTAGGCATTTCCTGATGCAAGGTGCTAAAAGCAAATACCTGAATTGTCTGGAGCTTTCCTCATGCAGAATTATGAGCAGTTGTTACATCAGGGTGTTCATGAGATCACATTCTGGTGATAGTTTGATATTAAGACAATCCATGTCCGCTAACAGGGCAAAATCCTAGTCTTGATAATGGCAGGAATGAAGCTGGCATTCCCAGCAAATCATCTGTGAGTGATTCTTCTTCGTACATTACTGGGTGATTCATGTTTCTTAGTTGGAATTGAATTCTTCATCTTGATCATGGTAGGAATATAAGTGGCAGCTCTTGTTGGAGGACTAAATAATCAGAGTGCCTTTTGAGAAAATAATCTGTCATTTGTCATCCACTATGATTCTTCATCTTTGACATGATATTGAGATGATCCATGTCCGCTAACAGGGAAAAATCTTAGTCTTGATAATGGCAGGAATGAAGCAGGCATTCCCAGCAAATCATCTGTGAGTGATTCTTCTTCATAAATTACCGAGTGATTCATTTTTCTTAGTTGGAATTGAATTCTTCATCTTGATCATGGTAGGAATGTAACTGGCAGCTCTTGTTGGAGGACTAGATTATAAGAGTGCCTTTTGAGAAAATTGTCTGTCATTTGTCATCCACTATGATTATTCATCTTCGACATGATATTGAGAACCAGACTATTAGATTAATGATTTTTTGTGAGTTCTGTATTTGAAGGTCATCGTGCTTGCTAACATGTCATGTATAACTTGTTCGTTTGATGACAAGTTATATTTTTAATCTTCTGATTGATTTTTCTTAATGCCAGACATAGTGGTTTTTCCACAATGTTGATACGGTGGAAATTACAAGACGTTGAAAGAACAAGCAACTATTTAAGAAAATCCCTTTGACCATAGTCATCTCAGTTTCTTAAGGTGGACGATTGAAATGCACAAAATAGTAATGACGTGAATTTGCTTGCTTTTCCTGATTGCTGGAAATGGATTTTTTTATTGTTCTGCAATATTTCAGCCGTAGTTCTCTTTTTGTCCGTTTTTTGTCTGTTTCCATGTGACTTCTGGAGGCAAAGTACAAAGACACATAGGCAAAGGAGAGATATCACACCGCTGGATTAATGGCGCTCTCAATCCCCAGAAGTCATCAGAGCTCTTTCAAGCTAATTTCATAGGCTGTGAATTTGATATGCTGCAAGTTTGCTAGAGTGAGTTCATATTATCAGTGTCATTTTGAATTCTTGATCAACTGTTTATGTGTTGAGTTTGATCATAACAAGGTCACACCCTTTATCCTGTCACCACATGATTTACTCTTCCATTCATTAGTCATTTTAATGCTGGGATTTTTCACTATGCCAACGAGGATTTTGTTATAGGGATCGCTTTTGTCTCCTGCTGCTTTCTAACTTGTTAATGATCTTGGTCATCATGGTATATGAACTGCAACTAGAGGGGGATTTTAGAATTTCAGAGGAGAACTATATATGTATTCCGAAGAAACTTATGAGCTATTACAACTTCATTCACTTTGTGATGAGTAGCAATATCTCACAATCTGTCAATAGTCCACCTATATATCTACTAGAAGTAATGAGCCTCATGTGTTATGAACTGACATAATAAGCTAAGATTGTGACAACGGGCATAAACAGGACAAACAGTGTGACACCCAGAGATGAAGCATCACTTCCAGGTGGTGGTGGAGGTAGCGATGGCGATCCTGCTGGACTGAAGGTCAGGCTGGTGGAGGTTTCACTGACAGTGGCCACTAATTTTTGGCCCTGAGAGCAATGGTCACCATTAGCAAAGGTGTAGACAAAGCAATACCCGCCGACATTGTTGAGGGAAAAGGTGGCCGGTCATTGGTTGGGGTGATGGCCGGATAAACGGTGTTGCAGTTATCATCGTCACCTTTGGACACGTTTTCGAGGTTGTGTGACCTTGGGTTGAAGCTGAACGGTCCAAAAATAATGGAAGATCATCAGCATTATAGATTGAAGCTCAGGATTGATGTTTTTTGCCACTGAAACTAAAAAGATTGATTGCACATATAAGTAATGGAGAATGGACTTGTCGGAGCGAAGTGCTTGAAAATTATAATTAGTATTTCATTCCTATTCCAAGAAGGCCAAACCGTAGAAGAGTGTTTCAAGTTAATTTCAACTAATGGTCATGACTTGTGGGTGATGCTGATTGTCTAGCCAGAAAAAGTATTGACTTCCTAGCTAATTTTACCCCCAAATATCAGGGAAAAATATAAAGACTACCTCCAACAATGGGTCGAAGAAAATATGCCATACTTGTTAATTTTTATCTATTTGAAAGGCATGGCAGTGGAGATCAATTTATATGATATTATGTGAATTTGAAAAAAAAAAAAAGAAGGCGAGGAATAACTGATTTCTCGGAGCAAAGTGCTCACCTAAGAGGCTAAGACATCGCCAACCCTGAAGTTGTTTTGCCTAGCCCAGTTGGAGTACTTAGGTTGCGTTTGGTAGTCGGGATAAAATTCGGGATAGGATATGATTTATCCTATCTTACGTTTGGTGCTCGCTTAGGACAAGATAAAGTCGGATATAAGGGGGATATAGGTAAGATAAAATTATCTCATGGGGGAGGTGGGATAAAGGTGAATAGGATTTTTGATGTCTATAATAGGAAAATTATTTTTCTCGAATAACAAACTATTAAATTAACAAAATTGAAATAATATTTGAATTCTAATTAAGAAATTAAAAATTAAAAATAGAAATTTATTTTTAATTAATCTTATTTTAATTTATTTATTCAACTTTAATTCTATCTTATAATAAACATTCAATCTATAAATTAAATATTTATATTTATTATATATTTTAGGTATTTTTGTATTTTAGGTATGTTAGTACAGTTTACTATTTGATAAAATTTTATTAAAGAATGATGAATGGGGAAAAAAGAAATAATAAAGAAAATAATATAAAAAAGAGGGAAAATAAAATAAAAATAAATTAAGGAATAGTGTTACAAGAGATTTTCACCATCTCTGTTTATGAACATTTATGTTCATTTATAATGATATGTCATTTACATTTAAAAAAATGTACATAATATTATGTGAATATATCCGATTTTAATACTGTGATTCACCAAATAATAGACAAGATATAAAAAAATCACAGGATTTCATATCATGTTATATCCAGTCCTATCCCGATTAGAAATCCGAACGACCAAACGTAACTTTAGTAGTTCTAGAAGGGATCACACATCTGCAGAATCTCCCATTATTCCATCGTATGACTTGTTGCCTCTACACTCAATAAAAATGTTGCTTAGCACCGACAACTAAAACTATGATTATGTATTAGCCAAAGTAGAATGACTATCACAATGAGTGGAGGACTAGGTCATAATTTGATATCCAGCAATACTAATCCATTCAGCTTCTTTTTCAATTGCTACTAAAGCAATGGATTCATATTTCATCAATGAGTGGATTTTGCAATTTTGTTTCTTGCTTGCCCTAGATACAGCACATCCACCTAATGTGAAAATCTATCTAGAAGTAGAAAGGTTTATCACCCACACTTGTAATCCAACTCGTATCGGTATGTCCTTCTAATATGATTGGATAATTGTTATAGAATAGTCCCAAATTTTTAGTTATCTTATATAACAAAAAATTATCATAATAGTTTTCTAATGTTCTATACTTAGATTACTAGCATATCTACTCAACTTACACATGAAAAAAGCAACATCAAGTCTAGTACAATGCATTGCATAAATTAAAGGCCCTATAGCACTCGCATATTTAAGTTGTGCTACTGCTCTACCGGTATTATAATTTAACTTAATATAGGAATCAAATGGAGTCCTCGTTTCCTTGATATAAGATGTTGAAATTAATTTAACCTTTTTTCAACATAATCACTTTAGCTTAAAAATAACTCTACTATATTTTTTGACTTTAATACCCAATACAAGTATCAACTTCACCCAAATCTTTCATTTTGAAAATGGAAGTTAAATACTTCTAGTCTCAATGACTCTAGTCATATTGGTTCCAGAAATATGCATATTATCAACATATAAACATACTAAAATACCAGTCTTTAGTGACCATCGGCCGTGGTGGCTCCGCTAGGTAGGCTTCAGTGAACCTTTGCGAGGGAGGTGAGGAGTTCGAAACCTTTGCAACGCAAAGGCTCTGGTGGAGTTACTTGGTGTCTTAAGTGTGCTTCCGGGGGTGGTGGGTCCTCCCGCTTAAGTAGTACCTGGGGGTTTACGCTTGACTCTTGGTTGAGGCGGTTCCTCCAGCACCAAAAAAAAAAAAAAATAAAAAAAATACCAGTCTTTAGTGAATTTAGAATATATACACTTATCAACACTATTGTGTTTGAAACCATTAGACAATATAACTGAATTAAAATTATACCAAATTGTTTGTAGTTTGTTTGTAGAACACACTAAGAGAAGCCTTGTCCCACATTGCAAAGATATGAGTACGCACATGGATGAGATTTGACATTAATTAACGATTATTATTTTTTATTTATTAATTTTGAATTTATGATTATAAATAACTGTTGCATCCTATTAGAACATTGGAGAGATGATTATTCTTTTATTATTGAATTTCGAATTTATTATTTTTGCTTAATGGTTATTAGGCACTCTTATAAACTTTGGAAGGTTGTGTCTATTGTGTTTGTTTGGAAATAACCTTTTCATCTTTGAAAGGGTGTATATGTTCAAATATATTTATTCTTTATTTCTATTCAATACTTACAACTGTCAATTTCATTTTTTCTCAAAAGATATACAACCATAATTTTTAATTGTTTCCTTTTGAGAGATCCTAAGAAATACCATAATTGTTATGTGATATTCTTATTGAGACTTTGTTTTATCTTAAAGTGGGGTAAATAATTCTTTAAAGAGAGCGTTATCACATTTCATAATTTGATTCCATTTCTTCCCCATCAGAAGCATTTTTTCATAAACAGTGGTGCTAGAAGGGATCATACATCCTGTAGAATCTCCCATTGTATGATTCGTTGCCTTTGCACGTAATAAAAATGTTACTTCGGACTGCGATATGCTAAAACTATGAATATGCATTAGCCACTTTTGGCTGGGCTTGTGTTACGGTCTCAAATTAAGATCTCCACGCTTTCTTTTCTTGTTGAAGGTGTGGTTTTTTAGCGCAAATGCTGAGGCACTAGCTTTGTTGCTACAACCGAGTATATAATAGTTTCCGGTGGTTGGTGAGTGAGAATTGAGATTGAAAATAAAAGAAAAAAGTCAAAATGATGCATTCACATTTGTCTATCGATGGAAAGTAATTAGTGAATTCAATGAAATTGCCTGAATGGATCGGGGTATGTGGCAGCAATGAATGTGATGTCCTTTGTGCAAACCATATGTAATTGGATGAAAGGGAATGATTTGATCATGGACTATGATCTCCCAAATTCTCAGTCTCTATTATATTCGGTTTCTAGATCATTCTAGCGACTAAGCAAAATATTTGTCTAATCAATATTTACTCAATTGGATCAAACATTTATGACCAAATGCCCACAAATTTAGATCATGTTATATGAGTCTAGGTCTCGATTTGCAAGTTTTGATGTCATGATCATGTATTTGTTACTTCATACTCTAAAATAGTTCTGTAGAATAACTAGACTAGAACATATCACAGCTCAATCATTTGGTAAAAATTGTCCAAAAAATCCTAAACTCATTGTGTGATGACTAATTCAATCATAAACTTTTTAATTTCCTCAATTTAGTCTTATATCTTCCGACATTTTTCATTAAAGCCCTTTTGGTCATGGCTTTCTAAACTTCTTCTTCTTCTCCAGCCTGGTAGAATCCTCTGAAAAATACAGCTTGGATAGTTAGAAATGTTACCGTCCTGGTTTTATCTGAATGTCTCTAAGCTTTGAACTAAAGGGCAAAGTGGTTTTCTGCTAAAAGGCTGTCCCTGAAGGGCTTGAACGGGAGGTTCGCACGTTGTGGAAAGGCATACCTGCAGACAACTGACTTCGCCAAAAATGGCTATTATGGAAGATTTTGTATTTTTTTTTAAAAAATTCCAAAAGTTTTCTTCTTTTTTTTTCCCTTTTCTTTTCCATTTTGCCAATCATCGACCACGGCTAGCCATAGGTGAAGGTCACCCTCGCCAATGATGCACTCATCCTTGGTTTCTTTGGATTCCATTGAGTTGACTCCTCAGCACAATGACCAACCCCTCCCATGATGCCAAGCACATCAAGAAGCTCTACGAGTTCGATGAGTGGATCAACAAGTCCAAGGATTAGCATCATCGCCCTCGCTTGTGAGCCCTGACCATTCCACTCCTTCATGTGCATTTAACAGTTGCAGTTTACTGAAGCATCTTGAATCATAATGTTGGCACTAAACACAGTTTAGTTTAGGAGAATTCTTCTCACTTGTGGCATAAACATTTGTGTTACATATCCATAGAAAGAATGAAAAGATTAGTGAATAATAAAATTCTTCTGTCATAAAAAAGAAGAAGAAAAAACCATAATTGGTACATTCGTTCCACACTTACCCTTAACTAGTATATTCGTGCCATATTTATTCCAAATTGTGGTAAATCTAGGATGTTTTTCGGGTGAATCTAATACAATGTACCAATTTGAGGTAAATATGATATGTATGCATTAATTTGGGGTTTTTTTATAACACAAAAGTTAGTGTGTGATAAATCTAGTACAACTATACTAGTTTAAGTAAAATATGGCACAAATGTATCAGTTTGGAAATTGTAATGACACAAATTAGTTTGGAGTAAATGTGACACACATATATTAGTTTGAGATTTTTGGTAGTGTTAATCGTAGTTAATATATATATATCACCATTTGTTAATTATGGGCTATCATGTTGAATGTTTTCTGATCGATTTTTTTATTGCCAAATGGAGACTACTACCTTAAAATAGATATTTCTACATCATTTACTCATAGAGAGCATTTCATTACGCACATATTTAGTAAATTTATATCATTTATTTGTTAAATAGGAGCTATCATGTTCTATAGTTTTTATTATCGATTTATCAATATCATTTACTTATAAAATGCAACAAAATATTTTTGCATGAGTATCCATACAACTTTTGAATCAAAACTATCATCACTTAGTGTACATTTCCTTATATTCGTTATGGAAATATATGAACTCATTTAATAGAACCCTCTAATTATACAAATTTTTTCCTTCTTCGATGGATAATTTTTTATATTCATTTTTTTGTATAGCATGTTAAATAATTACTTTGTGATGATGGATATCATTGTTAATGATCTTTTGATACTATCAATCTGTCAAATATAAATCTAATATGATATTATTTGGTTGATATTATTTTTTGACAAGTATGATTTTAACATAATATATTTGTCAAATGTGAGCCCATTGCATATAATAAATGGTAAATCCAAATATTGTTTACATTGCTTTATACGTGTGTGTGTGTGTAACTAGATGGCATATGTTTTTGGTGAGAGATCTGTAGATTGAAACAAGATATTAGAAGAAAAAAGTTGAATTACAATAAACGGGACTAATAGAGCCATATTTATTTTACTTAGAATTTTAACACTGAAAGAAATTTAACTTTTGGTCAACGACTTTTACTAATTGGTAATAGCTAGTTTGGTTACAGTAATAGAGAAGGCGGTCATGTATAGCTATTACGCTATGATGTAATAAAACTGTAATAGTTATATGCTATTTGGTTTAAGTAACATAATAGCTATTACACCATTTGGTTTCATGAACGACCTATGTATTAAGAGGAGAATAAAATCAGAATTACCAAAATACCCTAAAGTCGGAATTAGAGAGAGTATTATAATTATTACTTTAACATCGGCATTGATTCTTGAGTTTAATACCCTGTATCAATTATTAGATACAAAACCTCCCATGCCACATATTTATTCATATTGTAATATATTATTTATGATTATGATTAAAGATTAAGCAAGTAACAAGTGATTATATTAAAATAAATATTACACTATAGTAATTATCAATTTGATGATGGGAAAAAAATCTAAACCTATTACAATTGTGTCAATTCAATCATAAACTTATTTTTGGCTAATTAAATTATAAATCTTTTGCATTTATGTATATTCAATCTATCCAACTAATTTTAACCGACTAGTGCTAACATGGACATTGGCCGTTTGTGCAAAATGCGACGTAAACAATTTTTGATAAATTTTTCATTTTTTCGAATATATATATATATATATATTTTAAATCTTTCTTTTTCTTCCTCCTTCCTTCTTCCTGTGCTAAGGGCCAAAGGCGAGGGCTAATGAGGTAAGCCTCGCTAGCCAATGGGCGAGGGTCGCCCCTCTAGTGATTGGCAAGGGCATGGGTCGCCCAACCATAGTGAGGCCAACCTCGCCATCACTAGTTAAGGCCCTATCAGATCTAGTGAGGCTCGGCCTCGCCCAACCATGGTGAGGCTTGCCCCTGCCGATCACTTGTGAGGTCGACCCTCACCAAATTTGATGGAGCCTTGCCTAGAGATAGCGAGGCCAACCGTGCCATGGCTAGGTGAGGCTTGCCATTCCCTCTAGCCAACTAGCATCGACCAGAGGAAGGAGGAAGAAGTAGGAAAAAAAATAAAAATTGTATACGTCAACGCCGATCGATTAAAATTTGTCAAATGGAATGAATTGGTATAATTGCAAAAGTTTTAGAACTGAATTAGAAAAAAAAAATCTGTACAATTGCAGTAGGTGTAGGACTTTTTTTGATAATTTTGCCCTTTGATTACCATTATGTTATTATATATAAATCATCCCAATACTACAATCTAATAAATGAATTTTTATCTAACCCTTCAATAACTAATTTATGATTATGAGTTATATCTAATCATATACTACTCATTACATAAGTAATAATACAATTGACAAAATAATTATATCACAATTACCATTAAGTAATATATTTGGTAATTAAGATGACCATCATATCATGAATAATTGATATTAAGTTATGAAAAATCTAGATAACCGGATCTAATTGGGTGCAACTCTACGTCATGCTCATTAGTATATTTATAAATAATATTATCACAATAATTATTTTATGTCTTATCTAGATGGCACAATGACTATTTCATCATTATTTACCATTTAGTTAATAATTAATTTATTAATCAAATAGTTTGTGATTAAAGTCAAGGTAAGTGCAATTGCTGTTGTTTTGAGATAAGTAGTAACATATGCTTTATTAATAATTACTAATCAAACATTGATAGTGTAAGTGAGAAAAAAAAGGTCATGGCTATCTTGGCAATAGCCATTACAGCTTCGGGAATACTTGCTGTAATAGCGATTGCTGCAATCAAAGTTGCTGTAATAATTTAAATATGTTGTAATAATTCATTGCAGTAAGAATTATAAATGTTACTAAACCTTGATATATGTTTACAACTAAATGGCATATGGTATGTGGTGAGATTTTTGGATTGAAATGAGACGTCAGAAGAAAAAGGCTGAAATTTTACTATAAACAAGAGCGACAGAGCCAAAAACATTTTAATGTTACTTCTAACCCTCAAAATACTTTTAGCTTCTACTACGTACTCTGATCTCAAGATCTCAATTTGTTAAATATGACTAATTTGCAAAAACGAGAGAGGTAGTCAACGACTTCCACTGATAGCTAAACTGCCACACTTACCATATCCAGACTCAACTTCCAGGGAACTTCAAGTACAAATGAAATGCTCTATCACTGTGATCCATAAGTCTCTAATTCTAACCCATTTCTTGTCTCCTGATCGTTTGAGGAATCAACAGGACACGTGTCAAATGGTTGATTTAATAATTGTGACTAAGTACAAATGCCACGCAACGTGCTCATGTAGCTCATCATCTCACGTTTTTCTCTGATCCGTGCGGTCTTTTTTTCCTTATTTTTCCTTTTCTAAAGTTCCTGCACAAAAGGCAGTCTAATCAGATTGAGTTACTCACTTATTTCATATTTTAATTAATCCCTCGAAAATTACGACCTATTACATCACAGTAGAAAATGTGACTCTATACATAGCACAAGACTTCTATTATTAGAATCTGCAACACTTGAAAAAAGAGAATCTAAACATTCTTTCCATGCAATATCAAGAAAAGGACGTTAATATAAAAAACAATCACCAAGAAAAGAAAAGGCAAAAGAAGTTTCATAAAGAAGTACGTGTTATTAAGAAATAAAAATAAGGAAGTGGAAAGACAAGTGGAACTAACTAAGAAATACCAATGAATAGTATAATAATGTGTAGAAGAAACACATTGTGGAAAGTCAATCAAAATTTTAAGAATAAAAATGGGAAAGCTATTTATGGCGGATGGAAATGGAAAAAATTTCAAATTTTACTAGTAAAGATTAGGGTAAAAGCCATCAAAAATCTTGAACTATGTCCACTGTGACATGTTTGTCCCAAACTTTTTTATGACCCAAAAAATCTCAAAATTGTACTTACATAATAGATTTATCCTAAATGTGTACAGTGTAACACATTTACCTCAAACTTTTTTAATATAATCCCAAAATCCACAAACTTTTCTTTGTGACACCAAATTTTTGGGGTTTTTGGTGTCACACAAGTATAAATTTGGGATATTTGGTGTCAAGAAAAAAAAATTAGAATAAATATATCACATGGACATAAGTTTTGGGTAAATGTGTCATAGTTGATAAAGTTTGGGATTTTTTGTGTTCTTTTCTCTAAAGATTACACATTCTTTTCTTTTTTGAAGGTATCTAAAAATCATTGAGTTATGAGTAATGACATTGCTCCAAAGATTTTATGATATGTTTCATCTTTAGCAAAAGAAGGAATTTCTGGTGGGGAGAATTTTATTGTACCCGTGAATTTGAATCAATTGAACTTTAATTTCGTAGTGTGATGTGTTTAATTGGAGAAGGAAGATGAATATGCAAATCACATAATAAACATACTATTCCAAAACCAAACACCTTCTTATTTACTTAAAAATATGAAGAAATGTGTCTATCCAAACTTAACTTTTCCAGAAAGAAGTGTCTATTAATGTAAACATAAAGAAGTGAATATGTACCGTAAAAAAAGTCTGGTCCAAGCATATTACTTCCAAGAGAGATATATATTTATCAAAATATGAATATACCATTTGTTAAATGTTCATGCAACCATAAAGAAAATGACCCTAATCCATGGGGTACTTTTATCTCAAATTCGAGAAAGAAGAGTATCATAAGTAGCAGAATCGAACAACATAAAAAATCAATGGAGTCTAACTAGCCCTTTTTTTTGGTCAGAGAGTCTAATCAGTTTTCAAAAATGTGAAAAGTGATGCATATTTAAACGCACTTTTTTTTTATTAAGGTATTCGTTAATGAGAATATGGATAAAGAAAACAAACGTACTATTTTGATGAAGGAAAAAGAACAATGAATGGTCAAGTCAATAATAAAGACCACAAAGCTAAATGACATCGTTTTAGAAGAATAATGAATATTTCCCAAAAAAAATCCATAATCGTGAAAACTTTACGAAAGATTAGTTATTACGACATCTATACTTATACACATGCATTTGAAAATAAATTACCAGGTCTTTCTTTCTATAAAAGAAGTGTCGACAAGAATTTTGGGTGGTCAAATTATAGATTTATTTACAGCATTACATTATACCTCAGTAAGATTATATATCTGCAATGATATCTTATTGAGAATATTTTTATAGTTTAATTTGCAAAACATGTATTTATCAACAAAACATATATTGACAGATGTACACCTCACCACATTATTACTAACTCTTTAATGTCAAAGAATTATTAAAACCAAAATTTTTAACATGATATAACTTGAATTTTTTATAACCCGACTTTTTTTTTCTTTTTTTTCTTTTTATGGAGAATCATAGAAGTTTATACTTTAGTGATAGCCAGGATTATGTCCGTGCGCAGATCCTTTCCAGGAAGATCAGCCCTCGAGTCTTTGATGTAGATCCTTCCAAAGAGAAGAAAAAGCCTAAAGAAGGTGAAAATATTGTGGAAGAAGCTTCAGCTGATATTCCGTCGCTTCTGGAATTGAAACGGATATATTATGAACTCATGATACGGTATATTGGTGTTTTGCTTTTAATGTTGGGTTCATCGTTTTTTAACTAAAACATTTCGCCAATCAAGCGCTACCTGCCACTCAGGTTGCAGATCAAACTGTGAACTTGTATGGCTTTATTTATCGGCACATGCTCTTCTTCCTTAATGGATTTTAGTTGCACATCTCAGTTTACCTCGCATTCATGTGGTTGACGATGTAGGTATTACTCACCTTACAATGATTACCTCAATATCTGTTGATGCTATAAGGCGATATATGAGATTCCATCAGTGAAAGGAAACCCAGAGCAGTGGATACCGGTGAAGCTTTTTCCAATAAGGATTTGTTAAGACTTCACTGAGTTTTTTGAGGGACAGCTGTTTATACTGTGGTTTTATAAATGCAGGTTCTGAGGAAAATTTGCTGGTACTTAGTTCTGTCACCACATGATCCAATGCAGTCAAGCCTTCTTAATGCCACTTTAGAAGATAAAAATCTCTCAGAAATTCCCCAATTCAGGTACATCTTTGATTTGCTTTAGGTAATTGGTTGTACATCCTCTTTCATTATCTTAATAATGTGCCATAGAATAAGGTTTACGGTGCCTTCAATATTTTAATGCAGGTTGCTGCTGAAGCAACTGGTCACAATGGAGGTTATCCAATGGACTGCTCTTTGGAATACTTTCAAAGATGAATTTGAGAATGAGAAAAACATGCTTGGAGGTGCACTTGTTGAGAAGGCAGCAGATGATCTTCGTACCTACAGAACTTTGTCATTTTGGTTCTTTTCATTGTATCATTGAAAAGAAGTGACCCACTCTATTTTCTGCAGAATATTATTGTCGTTTCGAAGTATTACTCAAGGATTACCTTGCAGAGACTCGCAGAGCTTCTATGCCTCAGCATCCAGGTCTGATTATGTTGAACATTTGTCTATATTCTTTATTAATGTCAATCTTTATGAATGATTGGCTAGACCCCTTATTTAACTCTAAGCATCCTCTCTGCCTGTGATCCCTGATTGGGGCATGGTTGCCGGATTTGTGTAGTAGTTCGAAAAAAATGAAAAAGAGGTTTTGGAGCCTTGGAAGCCAAAGGTTCGTCATGGAAGTGAGAGCTTTGTCTTTATAGTTTTGTTCCAGAAACATTACTGACTGACATCTGTAAGCTCGGCTTGTCAACTTCTGCTTATAAATTTGGCATGACTATAAGTGTCATTGTCTGGCATCTTGAAGCCATTTTTTGTCCCATGGTTCCTGAAATTCTGATACCCTTTAGATGGGTGGGAGGAGCTCTGATGTGTTTAATAAATTAGCTGAGCTAGCTTTTCAGCCAGTATTAATACTTGCTCTTTCCTGCTTTACACATGAATATCTCGCTGTTACAGCTTTTTTAACGTGAAGAAAAAAATTTATGTAGCGGAGCCCTCAAGGAATACAGATCTGTTTTTGAGGTTCTGTTACTGCTGTTTTAGAGAGCTTTAATCATTGGCAAATACAGAGAAAATTGCCTTTATCCTTGAACAAGTACAGGATTTGTGTATTGCTTTTATCCATTTATGCTCTCTTCCTATGATTGGTTTTCTGATCGATGGTTTTTGCTGGTTCTCTTGAGCTTATATCGCCGGGACTATGTCCATGCCCAGATCCAGGAAATCAGCCCCCTGGTGTTTGATGCAGATCCTTCCAAAGACAAGAAAAAGTCTAAAGAAGGGGAAAGTACCGTGGAAGAAGTGCCAACTTATATTCTGTCAATTCTGGAGTTTGAAACAGATATAATCAGAACCCATGATATGGTGAATTGGTGCTTTACTTATTCTAATCTGCTATTTTTTAACGAAATTTTTTTTGCCGATCAAGCGCTACCTGGTATTCAGGTTGTGTTTCAAGTCATGGTTTTATTCATCTGTCGCATTCTCTTTTTCCTTTCTATCTTTATCGCAAACTCTGATGTTAGAGATGTACTTAATGGATTTGAAGACACATCTTACCTTGCATTCATGTGGTTAACGATGTAAGTATTACTCACATTACAATGGTTACCCCAAGATTTGTCATTGCTATATGGCAATATATGAGATCCCATCAGCGAAGGGGAAACCCAGAGCAGTGGATACCAGTAAAGCTCTTTCATATAAGGCTTTGTCAAGTCTTCACTGATTTTTTTAAGTCACAGCCGTTCATTCCGTGATTTAATTAGTCGCAGTTTCTAAGAAAAATCTGCTGGTACTTAGTTCGGTCACCACATAATCGGTTGCAGTCAAGCCTTCTTAATGACACCTTAGAAGATAAAAATGTCTCAGAAATTCCCCAATTCAGGTACATCTTTGAATTGTTTCTGGTATTTGGTTGTACATTTTCTTGCGATAGGTCGATAATCTGCCATAGAATTTGGTTGGCCGTGCCTTTGTTATTTTAATGCAGGTTGCAGCTGAAACAGTTGGTCACAATGGAGGTTATCCAATTAACTACTCTTTGGAGTACTTTCAGAGATAAATTTGAGAATGAGAAAAACATGCTTGAAGGTGCACTTGTTGAGAAGGCAGCAGAAGATCTTAGACAGAGAATAAGCAAACATGTAATTATAGAACTTTGTCCTTGTTTTTCTATTGCTTTCTTTGGATCATCATTCAGATGCGACTTACTCTATTTTCTGTAGAATGTTATTGTCGTTTTGAAGTATTACTCGAGGATTACCTTGAGGAAACTTGCATAGCTGTTATGCCTCAGCATCTAGGTTGATTATGTTGAACATTTAATTATTTTTCTGATCAATGCCAATCTTTATGACTAATTGCCTTACCCCTCATTTAACCCTGAGCAGCCTCTCTACCCCAAATACCTATGGGTTATGGTTGCTGGACTTGGATACAAATTCCAAAAATTTGGAAAGGAAGTTTTGTTGCCTTGAAGGCCAAGGCTTGTCTTGAGGTTGAGAATGTTGTCCTTGTAGTTTTTTCTGTGAATATTTTAGACCAATATATATGCGTAAACACTATGCTTATTCAACTTCTCATGAAATTTGTCGTAGCTATTAGTGTCAATATCTGATTGTGAAACCATTTCTTGTCTCATGGAGCTTGAAATTCTAATGCATTTTAGAAGTGTGGGAGGAGCTCTGCTATGACTCACCATTTCCAGTGTTACAAAAGTATATCTCGAGATTAGAGCTTTCTTAATGGGCTCAGAAAACCTATGTAGCTGAATTACCCAACGAAAGGAACTCTGCTTTCGGGGTTCTGTTACCATTGTGTTACCACTGTTGTAGAGAGCTTTAATCAGTCACATGCCTCGATCTATTAAATCAACGCTATCATCTGCTAGACAGACTGCATAATAATAATTATACAAGCCTGTATGATATTCTATCAGCATGACCTGTTAGTTCTATGACCATTTTAGGAAGCTGAGAAGCATCTCTCCAAAATGGTTGTTTCCAAGTCCCTAGTGGGAAAGAAAGACCTACTGATGGGAGTTGTCTGTTTCCAGACAACAAAGGAGAGCAATGATATCTTGAACTCTCGGGCTACAAATTTGGAAAAGCTCGTTGATCTTGTTGAGGAAAGCTACCACCAAATCCCCAAGCAAGCTATGGTTCATATGGCTGCTTTGAGAGCTTGGAGATGTTCTTAGTTGAATGAATGACCTCTCTCCCCTTGAGCCTTCCTCGCACTTACCAAAAGAGAGAAGCTGAAGAGTGCAGTTTCACGTTGTCCTCTGAAGTGGGGACTTAAGATATCATAGAACTCTCGTGTAGCTGTCTTAAATTTGATAGCATATTTTGTAGGTGGACCAGATCTGGGCCTTTTTTGGACTGAAATGGTACACTGCATACACTTTCTGTGTAGGAATATATTTTGGTCTTTTCATCTTTCCTCTTCCGCCCTCCTTGCAATTGAAGATTTTTGGACTATCAGGGTCCAGAACTTGTACCAATAGAATTGTTATCAGAAGAATATGTGGACTCATTACAACAGAAGTAAGCGCCTTGTTACTAAATTATATTTCTCTTTACAAACGTTGCTGGTGCTAGTGTTTTTCTAACATCGGGGATAACATTAGCTCTCAAAAGTAAAAGCGAATGAGCGCTATTTTGTATTTCATTTCACATTTGAATTTTGTTCTCAGCAGAGAGAGCCTGTTTCCTATGGACTTAATCTTGACTGTTGGCAGTTCTAAAAACCTCTTTTTAGGGAGCTTATATATCGTCAATGGACTTAGCTTTTCTCCAGGTTGATGTTGTGACATTTCAAAATGACACTGTTGTGATGTCATTTCTCTCTAAACTTTCAGTCATCGGAATGTGTTTCAATGTCGACTAGTTGACATTTCTCTCAACTTTGGCATGTATGGGGGTTATAATACAATAAGAAGCTTGAAATATTGAGGATAATGTGTTTGTCCAACAACTCTGTTAAGATTTGGACTTAATGGAAGTTCTCTTTACATAGTCGATTCCCATTTTCATTTTACGATTGGTGCTTCCAAGTGGCAACTTACGATTATTTCTTCGTCTAATTTGTTTCCAATTTTATCTTCTGGCTAGCGAAATATAGAAACGATCACATTTTGCCTATTAATCTCAACATTTGATTGATTTCATCAATCAGTTGTCTCAAATCCCCTTTCTTTACGAGAGAAGATGTTGAGGGTTTAAACATTAGGTCTCAGAGCAAAGTGAGGCAAGAATGACTCCTATAGGAACCATCAAATGGTACTCAAAACTTTTATTTGATTCATGGGACATATTTCACTGATGAATGAAGAGGGGGGGAATTAGGAATTCAAAATGTGTGTCGGTATTAGGTGTCAAATATTTATCTGACATGACATTGCTCGTGATTAGATGGCACATTGATAGATAAGTATCGTTGTTGACACCTAAATTTTGGCGGCCTAATTAATTATGTTATTGCATAGAAAAATTAGGGATTAAAACCACCCCATGTGGAGACCGCGTTGGCTCAAGCTCCCTCCCTCTCACAAAAGGGGAGGAGTTCGAATCCCAACGTGGTCACTAGTGGTCTTAAGCGTGAAGTCATGGTGGTGGGTCCTGCGCTAGCGTCACCTCAGGGTTTGCTTGCCGGCTATCAACTGTATGGGGTTCACTAGGTTACCAAAAATAAAATAAAATTAGGGATTAATTTTTGAAACTTAAACAAACATATTAGAATTAAAGTGCATGGCATATAGTTTTAGGAGTATTTATTACTTCATTTTTTTAATTGCATTTGCAATGGACCAACATCGGTTGGTTATTAATGGTTTTGGGGTACATGTGCATACATGCATTTTGGAAAGTTCGGTCAAGATTATGGAATGTGAGAGAAGTTGCGAGAGGTGTGGGGGCCAATAGCGAGGGGAGCGATTTCTCTGGAGGTCAGCAGCTAGCTTCGGCACTCGTCCAAGCCACGCCTCGCGCCCGACGCAGCACTGCCCGTCTCCTTGCTGCCGCAGTTCATCATCCAGTTTTGCTCCACTATGATCTGGTGAATTTCCGGCAACGATGAAGCACCCCTCGGCGAGTCCTTTGCACGCCACGGCAGCCTCCGTGGTCTCTTGATTAATTCTTTGCAGGTTTCCGGCAAAATTACAAGCACTTGGCGAGCCCTTGGAGCGAACTACCGGCCAGGCCACTACGCTTCCCGCTGTCGTCCCGTTTCATTAAACCCGACACACCGCCTGCTGTTTTGTCTGTCATGCTCGATTGTTCTTTCACAGGCTTTCCAGAACAAACCAACGCCCCTGCATCAATCCAAGCGAGTACAAGACAGCTCCCGTAACGATGAATCTTCATCATCATTAGCGGATTTAATGATGCTTTATGAATAACGCTTTTTATAGGTTCCAATGTTATGGTTAGCTTTGGTGTTATATCAGCCCAGCAAATCCCTGAGAAGCTTTGCAGCCCCTTAGCCGTGTTCACTCAAGTTCATCCGCGAGGACTCCCTGCCATATGTTGTCCTCCTTTGCTGGCCGTGCTTGTTATAGTTTCATCCATCGTCGGCGAACCACTCGCCATCGCAAATGTGAAGTCCGGCAAAGCCCCAACACCCGTGAGTAATGACCTTGCTGCTGCCGCCGCGGCTGGTTTTCCGAACCGCCGCGTGAACGTCGCTGTCAGCCCCCCACCGAGCTGAGAAGCCACATGAGCACCACCCCACAGCGGTGAGTCACACCACGTGGAGGTCGCCATCATTGAGCCAAAGCACCGTGACCGTTCCACCGTGATCCACCACCGCGATTCTCGTATCCATCGTCCAAATTCAAATTGGGAACGTCGATATTTGAATTAGGTAACGATCTTGCACCATATCAATTTGAATATTTTATAATCTAATTGGATTGATTTTTATTATCTTTGTCGGTATTGTCATATCCAAAAAAATTTGGAGTATCGGTGGAGTAGAATAATTTCCTAATTTCAACAATTTGATTTCATGGTCGAAATACAACTTGCAGAAGGCACATGATCTGATTTGTTTTGACTGATTATCTTATTTTTCGTTTAGTCGAGTTTAGGATCAAAATGATAAAGTCAAATATGCACGAATTCACATTATTATTCTGATCGAATTAAATTATTATTTTTCTCAATAATTTTGAATGCATAGGTCTCTCTCTATATAATATATTTAAAAATATTCATGTTCAAAAGACCTAGCGAAGTCGCTGGAAAACTGGCCGATAGCAACGGACGCGAGGGGGCCGGAATCAAAAAGTGGCCAAAATAAGGTCAACTGTGTTTAATTTTAAGATGAAAGTTATGAAAGTTATGAGCCGCTAAAGTTAGATGCCACACACTTCTTATGAAAAAAATCTTATAAATTTCTTAGGTAATATTATGCTAACTATTTGGTAATTGCGTGCTTGGGTTTGGAAACTAAGTTAATAATTTTATTTTTCTATTAAAAAAAAGAGATTTTGACAAAGGGCTGGGCTTAAACCAGCTCCCGCCTGGAGTAATTAATTTGGTTTGAGTCAATTTAGGTTGATTCGGGCTAGAAACACTCTTAGGCTACATTTGATCATGATTTTTAACAAGAATAGGACTAAAGAGGATATGATATGAAATCCAAGTGTTTTGCTATATCCTATCTAATGTATATTGTTTTGTATAAATGACATATTAGTATAAATGAATCAAAAAAATTTACAAATGAAAATGTTAAAAATCTCTTGGAACACTCTTGCCTAATCTATTTTTATTTGCTTGTTTATTTTATTTTCCTCTCTTTTTTTATTAACTTATTTTTTATATCTTTCTTACCCTTCCATCATTCTCTAATAAAATTTTATTAAAAGTAAACTAAACTAATATACCTAAAATACTAAAATACCTAAAATATGTAATAAATATAAATGTATATTTATATTTATATATTGAATTTATATTATGGAATAGAATTAAATTCGAATATATAAATATAAATAAGATTAAATTAAAAATAACTAATTTTTTATTTTTATTTTGAATTTCTTATATTAGAATTCAAATATTAATTATATTGAAATATAATTTTAATTTTGTTAATTTAAGAAGTTTGTTATTCGAGAAAAATAACTTTTCTATTATGAATGTTAGGAATCCTATCTATTTTTATCCTACCTCTCTCATGAGATAATTTTATCCGATCTATCTATCCCTTATATTCGACTTTATCATATCTTAAGTAGGCACCAAATACAGGATATGATAAATTTTATCATATCCTAAATTTTATGTTGACTGTCAATGCAGCCTTAATCTATATGCTCTTTTGTCTAGAAGTTGGGTAATTTTAATCATATTTCTTCGTAGAAGTGTGTGCTTTCGTGATCTAGGAAGCTAGTGAGTCATAGTGTTGTAAAAGGTACTTGTGTTTTGTAGAATCATCTACTGATCTTTATGTAAGAGTAGCATCATCTGCACACGGTAAAATCTCGAGGATAACTCAGCCTTCTCATGAGAGGAGTAGGTTAAGTGGAAGTTCGATTCACTACAAATCTGTTTTGCATCTCTTCAGTCTCTCTTTAACTCCTTTATTATCATTTGGATACAAGGTAATGCAAAGTTTTCCTCCTACAGCAATACAAGATACACGTTCTTCTCAAAAAAACTCTAATTTTCTTCAAACAACCAATTCACCCTCTCTCAATTGTTGCATTAATTATTTCATTAATCTCTTTATACCCTATTTGTGTTTGTTAATAAAAGCAATGAAAAACATATCTCACTAACCGAAATGAATCTCTTAAATAATCCTTCCTGGATGACCATCTTAGTAAGTGGGAAATTACTAAAGTCACATGACAATATCCTTTTCTTCTGGCCTAAATAAAGGGAACTCACATGCCATCATTGACATTTAATGGCATTAGAATTTAATAATTATCTCGTCCAACATTATAAAGGACAATGGAAAAAAAAATTGAGGAGGAAACCTCTTTGAAGCTTCTTGTAGTCGTAGCTACTGATTGGAAAGAACAATGCTGCTTCAACCTTCAAAAATGTTAGGAAGGATTTTGGTTAACACGGAAATGCTATAATTACAAAGAAATAATTGAGTGATAGTCTTTAATCTATTGTGAGAATAAGAATCACTTTTGGGCTACAAAAAAACTAAATAACAAATAATTATAAATTGTTGTTGGGTTCATTCCTTCACGAATATGGGTCTTTTAACAAGTTATTATTCTTACCGTAACCTAAATACTGTTATGCTAGTAAAACTCTTAATCAAATAATGAATTTTTGTTCTAAAGTATCCAATCTCACATCATCCAGAAAAATTGAAATTTGATCGGGCAGAACCTAGCTCTAGAGAATCAATTGGGTAGAGAGGGAGAGAGGCGATAATATAAGCCGATTGCTTATATAAAATAGGTGGGCCTAAAAGCCGATTGTTTGATTACCTGAAGGCCCATTAAACACCACTTTCCGATTTAGAGCAATTTTAGATATGAAAATATCTGACTTCTCAACCAACTACGCAAGCCTTAAAAATGATTGAGTTTACAATTTATGTTGACGTAATTAACACGTGGCCCAAAATATATATAATTTCTGTGTCACCTTCTATATAGTTTGACAGACCAGGTATTTTTCAAATATTATTCCATCGCTTTAGTCAAAACGAACGTTTTTTTTTATTAAAAAGATGTGTAAATATCTTTGGTTTTCTTTCGTATTTCAATTTCAAACCCACCCGATGAGCACAACCTATGGAAGGCCCACAGCTTTCGTACATTCTTGAACGTCGGAGAATCATAATAACATTCGGGTCCCCACATTCATAAAACCGAATAATGTGAGCACAGCGTGGAGGTGATGAGGGTTTCAAGGAAGCTCACTCGAAAACCCGCCGGAAGTTTCTTGCATCTTATTGGAGCAAATTAATGATGTCTTGCTCGCTTCCCTTTACCTTCCCATTACATTTCCCCGACGATTCCATTTATTTAATGGAAAAGCAAGTCAAGTCTTGCTGGATCTCAAATTTCAATCAAAGCATGTGCGCCGGAAGTTTCTTGCATCTTATTGGAGCAAATTCATGATGTCTTGCTTGCTTCCCTTCACCTTCCCACTGCATTTCCCCGACGACTCCATTTAGTTAATGGAAAAGCAAGTCAAGTCTTTCTGGATCTCAAATTTCAATGAAAGCATTTGCGTAGGTGGCACGCAGTGGCACCTTCCACATAATGATGACGAAATCACCGGTGAGTCGCTCAGCATTGTTCAAGAGCGCACTGTCAGAAAAGCAAGGACTAGGAGCATCTTTATTGCAAGTCGGTCTTCTTTTCTACTTTTCCTTTCCTTTAAAAGAAAAAAGCAAGTCGAGAAGCACTTGCGTAGGTTCCCCGCAACTTCCGCAAAATGATGCGAATATTACGCGTGATGACTCAGCATTCTTTAAGCACTCAGCAGTCAATATTCTTCAAGCACGCACAGTAGAGAGTGTTTTGTGTTTTTAATCCAACGTCCAAGGCGGAGGGTCGGAGGAGATCACAGCACTGAGTGGTGGTTTTGTTTGAACACTTCTCAGGTTGATTGATTTTCGTTATATTTGTCAGTCATATCCAAAAAAAAATTTGAGTATCAGTGAAGTAGGATAATTTCCTTATTTTCACAGTCCGAGTTCATGCCCGACATATAATTCACGATCGCGTGGAAAATCATCCAATCCGATCTTATGTTCGAAATTCGACTCGCGATCCCGTGGAAAGCACATGATCTAATTTGTTTTGACCGATTATCTTATTTTCTGTTTAGTCGGCTATGTAGTTTAAGATTAAATTGATATAGTCAAATATGCACGCAATTTGCATTAGTATTCTGATATAATTAAATAAGTTTTTTTCTCAATAATTTTGAATGAATACGTCTCTCTCTATATATATAATAAATTTAAAAATATTCATGTTCAAAAGACCTAGCGAAGTAACTAGAAACTTGCTGAAAGCAACGAACGCGCGAGCGCCGGAATCGAAAAGTGGAGAGAATGAGGTCAACTGTCTTCAATTTTAAGACGAATGTTGCGAAAGTTATGAGCCGTTAAAGTTAGGTGGCACACACTTTTTTTTTTTGGTCGGTCGGCACACACTTCTCATGAATGAGATTTATAACTTTCTTAGGTAATATTATGTTAATTATTCGGTAACTGCATGCTTGGGTTTCGAAACTAAGTTAATAATTTTATTTTTGAATAAAAAAAAAAGAAATTTTGACATAGGATCTCAAATTTCTATCCAAGCGGCTGCACAGGTTCCTCGCACCTTCCGCTGCGGAAATTACAGGTGCACTAAATTGTCCTTTCCGGGCAGCCATGGAAAAGGTTTGATCAGATGTCTTTTAAAATGGGAATCAAACTCAGCATTGGTAAAGCACGCACATTAGAGAGCTGAAAATCAGTGGGGACCACGGCAGAGACTCAGAGTATTGCGCATTGTGTTGTTTGAGCACTCCTCAGGTGATCCACGAGTCCTTGCTCTTCTTTGATCTTCTCTGTCTACTGCTTCAAGCGAATTGAATGCCTAGTGACATTTCTGCCATTCCCAGATCTGCGATTCCATATTTTTTTTATCTTGGACTGTAATATGGCTTTCTTTTGAGCCTATTCTCCATCAATCTCTCTCACCACCTTTGTGTTAATAAAAATCCTCTCGAGATGACATGAAAAGAACTCACTCATTCAGAAGATCCAATATACAGGCCATCCTCCTTATCGACTTCGCCACATGTAGGTGGTTGAGAAGGCGAAAGCAAAAAACTGTAAGGAAATGATTAGGAAGTGTTATTGAGCTTTAGAAGTAAACTATCCAAGCACGCACAGTAGTGTTGTGCGTAGGTAAGCCAACGCCGAAGGCTGAGAATTGGTGGAATTCACAGCAGGGGGTGGACCGTGTTGATTTGAGCACTCCCCAGGTGATCTCCTTGCTTTTCTCTATTCCTGCTTTGATTGCACCTTTTTCTTCTGATTAAGGTGTGTGAGATGTCTTTTATTGTTATTTGAATTAATGTCCCTCCAAATTGAGTTCTGAGAAACATTTGTACAACTCGCAGATCTAAATTGTGGAATCTGGCTTTCTTTTAAGGCTCTGCTCGATCAATCTCTTATTTGGTCAATCACTGCCTTTATTTTCCCCACACGATGTACATCCAAACAAGAAAAAGGATATTGAACTTTCCCTTCTCTTCTCCTCTCTCCAATTCCTTTGTTTTATTTTCCCTGCATTTCCCTCTCAACTTAAATTGCCAAACAAACTGGAAAAGAGAAAAGCTCATTCAAGAAGTTCTGAATTCCGAGGCATCTTCCTCATTGACCCCTCCACATGGAGGAGATTATGAAGCTGGAGACGAACAGTTGAAAGTGTATGATTATGAAGTGTTCTTGAGTTTTAGAGGAAAAGACACACGCAAAGGTTTTACTGATCATCTCTATGCTAGTATTGTCAATACAGGAGTTCACGTATTTAGAGATGATAACGAGCTCCATGTTGGTGAGGCGATTAGTTCGGAGCTTCTTAGAAGTATTATAAGTTCTAAGATCTCGATCCCAATTATCTCAGAGGATTACGCTTTTAGCAAATGGTGCCTCTGCGAGTTAGCTCAGATGTTGAAGTGCAGGAGAAGTGGAGGGCAAACAGTGTTGCCAGTATTTTACAAAGTGAAACCCTCACACCTACGACATCTTATAGGGAGATGGGGAGATGCTATCAATGCACATAAGAAGGATTCAGATGATACGGTTGTGAAAGAATGGGAAGAAGCACTCAAAGAAGTCAGCAACTTGAAAGGATGGGAATCAGAGAAAATTGACAATGGGTACATTATTCACCACAAGAACATTTTTTTTTTTAAAAATTTTCATGATTAGATCTTACTTGAAAAAGAACATAGATGTTGCCATCATATACTGAAATTCAATGTTATTTGACAGGCACGAAGGAGCTTTGGTCAAAATTGTTGTCAGGAAAGTTATGAGCGAATTAAAAACACTTTTCCTCCTAAATGTTCCAAAACAGTTGGTGGGAATTGATGATCATTTGGAACAAATTATGAGCTTGATAGATGGTAAATTCAATGATACAAGGATTATTGGAATCTATGGAATGGGTGGCATCGGTAAGACAACTCTTGCAAAAGTGTTATACAACAAACTCTCTAGTCATTTTGAGCACCGTAGCTTTGTGGCAAACATTCGAGAAACATCTCAGCGAAAGGGTATTGAATGCATACAAAAGCAGCTCATTTCTGACGTAATAGGAATTTCGTATGATGTTTCTAATGTTGATGAGGGAATCAGTTTCATCAAATCTCGATTTAGACATAAGAAAGTCCTCGTTCTTCTAGATGATATGGATGCCAATACTCACTTATATGCTTTGGCTGAAAATAGTAGTTGGTTTGAAGCAGGAAGTATAATCATCATAACATCTAGAAATAGGAGTATTCTTGACAAGGCTAAGGGGGCCCTCATGTATCAACTCGATGAGTTGCCTTCGGATAAATCATTGACTTTATTTAGTAGACATGCATTTCGAAAGGATTATCCTCCAAGTGATTATAAGGTTATCTCTCGTGATGTCGTATCAACTACGGGAGGGCTTCCTTTAGCTCTCGAAGTTATAGGTTCATTCTTATGTGGAAAGGGAGAAGAAGTATGGAAAGATACATCAAAGAAATTAAAGAAAGTGCCTGATAAGAAAGTGCAAGAGACATTGAGGATAAGTTACGATGCCTTGGATTATGAGGAGCAACAGATATTTTTGGATATTGCATGTTTTTTTACTGGATCATCTAAACAAAGTTTGACCTATATGTGGGAAGCCTGTGATTTTTACCCAGAGAAGGGGATTGAAGTATTGCACCTTATGTCCCTAATTGAAATTGACGAAGACGGCAATCTAATGATGCATGATCAATTGAGAGATCTTGGAAGAGAAATCGTTCGTCTAGAAAATCAGAAGGAGCCTGAAAAGCGTAGTAGATTATGGATTCATGAGGAAGTTGTAGATGTGCTTGACAACAACAAGGTAAAAGTTTTCTCTACTAGTCTGAGTAAGTTAATGTGAGTCCATCTTCTCTTTCTTGTTTGAGATAAAATTATTGTCCACTTCTGCCAGCAGAAGAGCTCTTTCAATTAATTGTTGTTCTTGCCTGATTCTAGAACATCATTGAGGAGCGATTTCTTGGTCCTTGATGATTGACATGATGAACAGAGTCTCCTTTGGTATCTCCAATACCAAAAAAAAAAAAAAAATATCTATTTGATGCACATGCTGGATGTTTGGATTCTTCTTCTGATTTATTGTGAGGACTTTCCTTTCTTTTTCCTTTCACCGAGCATTGACTTATGATTTGTTAGCTATGATAAATAAGACCTCCGTTAATGATTAGCACTCCTGGTTCCTGTATTTTTCAAGTTGGGTTAAGTATAGATTTAGTTCCCAAAGTGTATCTGGTTGTGCGATTTAGACCTCTAATTGTTTTCTTTCTTGGCTCAATGTAGTTGTTATCTTTCACAATTTGTGCAATCAAATCCTTTGTTGTTGAGTTAACACTGGCAACTTGGCAATGTGACTATCATGTTTATTTATGGTATACATGCAACTGTGTAATATAACCCTCTAAACATATATAATTTTCATTCTATAGACTTTTCATAATAGTGGATTATTTTTCAATTTGCTAGTACATTTTTTCGTTATAATGGATAATTTTCATATGAATCCCCTGATAACATTTATTTGGCACATATAGGCTATAATGTCATAATACTTATTTGTGCATTGTTCAACTCTTAGTGAGCATCTTATTTAGCAAAGATTTAAATGTTCATATCATCATTTGTTAATTATGAGCTGTCATATTATCCAATTTTTTTGTATCCATCTTTTATTTGTCAAGAATGACATTCTCGTTTTCATTTGCTATTGAGAATTGCAAACAAGGTACACCAAAATTAAAAAAATTAAAAAAAAATTTAAAAAAAAGAGGGGCATTTTACAATTGGGATTCTTTAGTTCAAATACATGTTTTGATGGCAAGTTCCATAGATGTATTTGGACTATAAGAGTCATGTTGTTTCACAAATGGAGGATATGAGTTAGGGTGTTGTTTCACAAATAAATGGCATGAATTTTGATTGATACATTGAAGTAGTGTGTCCATGATGAAAGGCCTTCTATTGTAATTTTGAGAGGACACAACTTTTGGGTATTTAAAAAGTGCAAATTACAAAGGACATAATTGGACGAGCAAAAGTTCGGGAGCACCCTTCTGAGGTTCACATTTTTACATGGATTAAATAAATAATGCAACCACAACATGTCACTGCACGAAGTTGGAAGTGAAAAGCCCACGCCATAATAGTATGATAGCAAATTTGAAATCATGTCATCTTTTTTTGTATATAGTTGGTCTCATCCTATCATTCAAAACTTATCGTCTAAAATGTTTCTTAATTGCAGGGCAGCAGCAAGATTGAGGCCCTTCGTCTTGGCGAATATGACCGGCAAGAAAGCTTCACAGCTGAACAATTTAAAGAACTAACAAACTTGAGGTTCCTTCATGTGTACGGTGCAAATTTCTCAGGGGATTTCCAGAACTTGCTTCCTCAATTAAGATGGTTTCACTGGGAGGGTTGTCGCTTGGATCTCAAAGTAGCCAACTTACATCTAAAGAAATTAGTCATGCTCAATCTGTCGCGGAGTGGGATTTCGGAAAAATGGGGAGGATGGGATTCCCTAAAGGTAAGATCTATAGAAGGCATATCTCATCTGAATAATCACATGTTGTTGACGGGTCCAATCAAACCAAGTTATTTTTCCTTTCCTTCAAGAAGGTTTCATATCGTCACCCAGACAATGGATGTTCTTCTAAATATTAGAGGAATTTATAGGCACCTAAATATAGCATAAGCTTTTGCCCCTTAATATCTTAACAACCAGTCATGCTTAACTTTTTAAATTATATTAATTAACATCTATTAAAATTATAATTACAATATTAGCCCAATCTTTATTTTTTTAATCTAAATGGTTAATGGCTTCTAAGTTAACGTCTCCGCATATAAAGGTATGCCTGTTTAATGTCTGTATCAATCGTCTTTCACGGAGAAACAAAAACTCCGTCACAGTGACTTCTGTTGTTCATATATACTAAAATTCTAAATTTATTGCTGTCTTAGAGTAATAAATATAACTTATGAATTGCTCTGACTTGTTGCATGCAATATTTTAATCTATGATAATTGTTGATAATTGAAGTCACTAAATAACACAATTATAAAGTAGTAATGTTATAAGAGTAATAAAATTATCCTTCCACTGGAATTTAAATATTTTGAATATAACATTTTTTTTGGTAAATACATTTTTTTTAATATCTTGTACATATAACATTTCAAAACTGATTTTCAAAATAATACTAGCCGTTTCTATTTAATTTCATTCTGCTGAAGGAAGACGTGGTGCCCGATGAATATGCGTCTCTTTTCCATTTGTATTTGTCATCTGCCTTTTGATAGATAAAAAAAAAAGTTGCTTATGTCTAGTTAAATATATATTTTCTTTGAAATGTTATCCGAAAATAAATGAGGTTAGCAGTTGTACATTCCTGGCACTTTTTTAATCAATGAATATGCTTAAAAAAAATTATATGTTGGTGCAACCAAACCGTACTACTAGAAACATTTAAAATTAAAAAAGAAAACTATGCAGTAAAGCATGGGTATTATTGAGGAATTTTAAAAAGTCTTAGAAAAAGAAGTAGTGGAAAATCACAATTCGTAATGGTCCGATCTCACTGAGCTATCCTTTCTCTTTCTTTCAGATGGCAACTAAGCTTAAGGTTCTAAACCTCTCATATTGTCAATCTTTGAGAAGAACTCCCGAGTTGTCTACTTTTGAAAACTTGGAGAATTTGATTCTTAAAAATTGTGAGTATTTGAAAGAGATTCATCCTTCTATTGGGGACATCAAGACCCTCGTCTCTTTGGATGTCAGGAAATGTTATAGATTGAAGGAGCTACCAGCTGGAGTAGGTAGAATGAAAGAATTGAGGGAGCTTCTCTTAGATCATACTCGGTTTATACAAGATATTCCTATTTCAAGGGATTGTTTGATGAAGTTGGAGACTCTAAGTGCCTCATTTTGTAAACGACTTGTTCAACTTCCAGAATCCATGGGTTCCCTTGTGTCTTTAACTGTATTAAACCTATCTCATTCAAGGAACAAAGATTTGCTTGAATCCATGGGCTCTCTTGTGTCATTGACTCAGTTGGACCTATCTTGTTCAAGGATTACTGAATTACCTAAATCCATGGGCTCCCTTGTGTCATTAACTAAGCTGAACTTACATGAGACACAGATCATAGAATTACCAAATTTCATTGGTTCTTTGAAGAAGCTCAAGACTCTTTATGTCTCTTATTGTACATTGCTAGCTCGCATACCCATCTCCATAGGCCAACTAGCATCTCTTCAAGACTTATCATTACGGGAATGTCGATTGTTGAGAGAAATTCCCGATTCTATCGGAAAGTTGGCTTCATTGACTAAGATGGATTTACATTGGACAGCAATTGAAGAATTGCCAGAATCCATTGGTTCTTTGAAGAAGCTCCAGATAATTGATGCCTCTTACTGTGCATCATTAGCTCACATACCGAGCACCATAGGCCATCTAGCATCTCTGAAGTTCTTGTCCTTACAGGGATGCTGCTCATTGAGAGAAATTCCCGATTCAATCGGAAAGTTAGCATCATTGACGGAGCTGCATTTAAAATGGACAACAATTGAAGAATTACCTGAATCAATTGGTTCCCTAAAGAAGCTCGAGACTCTTAATGTTTCTTGGTGTAAATTGTTAACCCACATACCCGGCTCTATAGGCAACCAAGTATCTTTGAAGCACTTGTTATTACAGGGATGCCACTTATTAAAAGAAATACCAAACTCGATCGGAAAGTTGGCATCATTGACTAAGTTGGACCTATCTGAGACGGGGATTGAAAAATTACCAGAATCCATAGGTTCTCTGAAGGAACTTGAGACTCTTGACGCCTCCAATTGTGTATTGTTAGCCCACATTCCTAGCTCCATAGGCCATCTATCATCTCTGTCTCTCCTTGATATGAGGGAATGCCATAAGCTCACTCAACTTCCAGAATCCATGGGCTCACTTATGTCATTAACTCGATTGTATCTATCTTGGACAGGAATTGAGGAATTACCAAAATCCATTTATTCTTTGAAGAATCTCAAGATTCTTGATGCCTCTAACTGTGCATCATTAACTTGCATATCCAACTCCATAGGCCATCCGACATCTTTATAGTGCTTGTCATTACAGGAATGTCAATCATTGAAAGAAATTCCCGTTCTATCAAGAAAGTTGGCATCATTGATTGAGTTGGACCTATATGAGACAGGGATCAAAGAATCATCATTCTCTGAAGGAGCTCAAGACTTTAAATGCCTTTAGTTGTACTTTTTAGCTTGTATACTATGTGTCATTTGCTATCGAGCATCTTTGTCTCTCCTTGACTTCAAGAAGTGCCATAAACTAGCTCAACTTCTAGAATCCATGGGTTCTTTTGTGTTGTTAATGCAGTTGTATCTATTTGGACATGGATTGAAGAATTACTTGAATCCATTAGTTCTTTGAAGAGGATCAAGACTCTCGTTGCCTCTAACTGTGTATCATTAGTCTGCATACTTAATAGGTCATCTCACATCTTTGTAGTGCTTGTTATTATCGAGATCACTCATCGAGAGAAATTCATTATATGATTGGAAAGTTGGCATCATTAACTGAGCTAGACCTTTATGAGAGGAATTGAAGAATTACCATACTATGAAGGTTATGAATGAGCTTAAGACTCTTGATGCCTCTAAATGTGCATTGTTGACCGTTTAGTATCTCTATATTGACCCGCATAACTAGCTTCATAGGCCATTTAGTATCTCTATATTTCTTTGGCTATAAACTTGCTCAACTTCCAAAATCCATGGCCTCCATTATGTCGTTAACTTAGTTGTACCTATGTTGGATAGGAATTGAAGAAATATCAGAATCCATTGGTTCTCTGAAGGAGCTCAAAGCTCTTGATGCCTCAAATTGTCATCTTTAGCTCATATATCCAGCTCCATAGGCCATCTAGCATCTCTATCTCTCTTCAACATAAGAAAAGCCATAAATTTGCTTAACTTCCAGACTCCATAGGCTCTCTTATGTCTCTATAGCGCTTGTTATTATAAGGATGCCGTTCGTGGAAATAGATCCCCAAGTTGATCAGAAAGTTGGCTCCTTTGACTCAGCTAGATTTAAAACATATAGTGATTGCAAAATCACCAAAGGGGATCTATAGAATTTCAAGACCTTGGACATTCGTGGAACTCACATAGCATGATTGCCTAGTGCCATCAGAATGTTGGCAAAACTTCAAAATGTCTAAGGAAACTGGTTACAAATTGCAAGAATTTAGCTGAAATTCAAGACCTCAATGGATTATGATCGTTGGATAATTTGGGTATTTCTAGGTGACGTTCATTAGACAATCATTGGATTTGTCAAATTTAAATAATCTAAAAAATTCTATACTGCAAACTGTAAGAACCAAGTTCCAATTTGAGGCTTTGGTGGATTAGAATCCTAAAATGATTTGAATAAACTTACTGTACTTCTAGATTGCATAAACTCCCTCGTGTCTCTGCGACGCTTATTATTATAGAATGCTGCTAGGCTAGAAAGATCCCCGACTTATCGGAAAGTTGGCATCATTGACAGTGGTTTAAATAATTGTTACATGTGACAGCTTGGAAATTTTCTGGGGTTCCCCTCCTCCAGGATGTTAGGGGCCAAGAGAAATTGTTGGGCCATACACCAAGTGGTCACAACTACTGTCTCGTACATTTTGGAGGTTAAAATATGGTTCTGAACGAAGTTTTGTTATTTAGTTAAGCGGAATTTATGCATGAGATGGTTGAAACAGAATGACGTACCCCCCCAGTTTTAATCATTTAAACAAATCCAAACAATAAGCCTTTCTCAATGTTTTGTGACCAAGCAAACTTGACCTCGCATATCACGTCATTTAGTGACTTCGAGTATCTCTAGCTCTCCTCTATCCTGAGGCAGTATTATTTATGAAGATTTATGTAATGAACAAGCTAGAGCTCAATGCAGTCTCTCAAATTCAATTGGCAAAGATTAGAATGTGTGGGAAATCGCTAATACCATAATGACTTCTAAAGTTAGGAATCACATAGGTAAACTAATTTCAGCAGCTTTCTTACAGAGGTTAGCGTACTCTTAAAGCTGCCTTTTATCGGGCAAGCTACTCAACAAATCTCCCTTGCCATATTTGTGAACGATGAGGTTATCGATAAGCATATTGGTTGGCTTTTATTATTCCATAACCAGTTCACCTTACATGTCCTAACAGACGCATTTTCTTTGGTAAGTTGAAATCTGCAACTGTGTAATACGGATTAAATTTGAATCTCCATGTAAAAATGATTTGTGCAATGTTGCAGCAGGCTATGCAACACATTGACCAGACACCTGATCTTGAGACCAAGATGAAGCCTATTAAAACACTTAACTCTGCCGCTGCTGGGAAGGTGAAAATATGAAATCAAACTCTGTTGCAGCTTATGTTCATGAATAATCTTTTTTTTTACTTGTCCAAAAAATACGAATGGGTTGAATTGCAGTCGAAACTTTTGGAGCAGTGGCAAATACGGAGAAAATTGCCTTTATCCTTTAACAAGCACAAGATTTTTGTATTGCTCTTAGCCGTTTACGCACTATTGCTATGATTGTTTTTCTGATCGTTGGATTTTGCAGGTTCTTCTGTGCTTAGATCGCGGGTATTATGTCCGTGCACAGATCCTTTCCAGGAAACTCAGCCCCCAGTGTTTGATGCAGATCCTTCCAAAAAGAAGAAAAAGCCTAAAGAAGGTGAAAATATCGTGGAAGAAGCACCAGCTAATATTCCGCCACTTCTGGAGTTGAATTGGAAATAATATGAACCCATGATACGATGAATTGGTGTTTTGCTTATTCTGATGTTGTGTCTACTATTTTTTAACTAATAATTTTTTCACCAACTAAGCACTTACTGGTATTCAAGGAATCAGGTTGTGATTCAAGCCATGTGTCACGCCCTGACCATCGGACGCGGGACAATGCTTAATCTCTTTGGCCATTTAATTGCAACGTCTCAGTAGGCGTCGTCGACCCATTCATTTTATCTTTTGATTATACACATGTGGAAGCAAAAATAAACATCTCCCAATTATTTATAAATAGCAGGGATAGCATAGAACACATATCAAAACACACTTTCATATAATATATACATTATACTTCAACTTTAGAAGTTCACAATTAGACATTTGCCTCATGGATCCTTTCCGGGGTTTAGTCTAGCACCTCTAATACTATGAGGATGACCTCAAAAAGTGATGCACCCCATGACCTCATAATACCCTACTGGCTCCAAATACCATAGCTCAGGGTTGGGGTCCTGAAAACATATAAACAACAACTGTGAGATAAAACTCAATGAGTAAGCTCCATAATCCTCGCGTAGGGAGGTAATTCACTTCAGAATCACCCTAAATGTGCAACTTATATATCAATGGTAGATCAATAGCAAAGCCTAAACTTCACCTTAACTATAATATGAAAGGATCTACCTCCTGCATTCCTCTAGTCCTAACATAAGCATTATCATCCACATACATCTCAATTCATAAAAAGGATTAATTGAGCATGCACATGCCATATAAGCCATCAAAATGCTATGAAATTCATGCACACATCTCATGCAACTCATATAAATCCATGCCACATGTGTGCAAGCTATGACATCACTCTCAAAATATGCATTAGCACTCATGCACTTTGCACAGTGTCGTCTCGAGAATTGCATGGCATCCCATTCTTCCATGTTACTCTTGAAACCATGCTTTCAAATTATTATGACTGCTCTCGGCCATGGCCAACCCAAAGGTTGGCGGTCTTCTGGCATAAACAGGTATCATCCTACCCCATCAGACACGGCAATGTCCCACATACTCATACACATTAGGACAGCATTCCATTAGAGGAGCTTCGTCTCGAAATCCATCCATGAACGACATCCTGTTGACGTGGAGGCATCCGAACTTAATCGGTCATCATCTCGCATAATTATACGCATCAAGGTATTTAAGTGATCACATGAGCATACCACCACTCAAATTGATTTCATATCTTTCTCATTAGTCGATGCAGGAGTGAGTAATGTTCATCTCACATGCAATAGCATTAAATGCACACCATCATGTTATGCTATCGTATCACGTGATTACATTTTTTTTTTTGGGGGTAAAAGTAAGTAATATAATGGGGAAAGACCAAACTGTACAAGAGCGATCATGGCACCAAAAACTTGCACTCAAGATTATTAGAATCATTATGAGTGAAAGAATGCCAAGATGTAAAAGAGCCAAGTAGCTAGGAAACTACAAGACTAGAAGAACTAGAAACACAAGCACAGTATGAACAACCGGCAACCAGATACAATCAACACACAACGACCATGGCAGGAAAGGTGTGACTCAACCGCCTCCCACCGCAGGCAATAGTAACCTTACTAAGGTACAAGACCAGAGAAAGCCATCGGGCTCCAGGCGAAGGTTAAACGGGAGGTTGAAGTTCTCCGGAAGAGAATATAATCGGGTCCAAGTCCCAGCTGCGTTGCAACCTCCTGTTCTTAGAAGAATCCTCCACATTCCTGAAGGTGACAGCCTTATCTTTGACAACTTTAAAAAGATGCTTCTTCATGGCCGGGACGGAAATCGGCTCCTCTCTAAAGAATATATTGTTCTTGTACTTCCAAATAATATGGCAAAGTGCACCAAAAGAAAAGCGGGCAATGTATTTATAAAAATCCTTGCCCAACAGCAAGGTTATGGCCCAATGAAGATTTTCACCCCAAGACCTATTACGCTATGGGAGATTGCATCTGGCCGCCCAAAAAAAAGCAATGCCGGCAGTAACTCGACACCCAAAAAACAGATGATCAATAAAATCAGGCATATCATTGCAAAAAGGGCAAGAGCCAGTATCTATTCTACCATAAAATATAAGTAAAGCTTGGTAGGAAGCCCGCGCTTGGTAATAAGCCAAAGGTTAAACTGGTACCGAAGCATGATGGCATTGTTCCGCACGAATGCATGCCAAAAGACACGGGGCTTCTTCCGCTTAATGGCCTCCCAAGCCATCGCAACTGTAAATCGGCTCGACGAGTTCTCCTTCCAGCAAAAACAATCCGAGTTCTAAGACAGGGTAGGAATGAGGTACTCCCACGACTCTAACACCGACTTGATAGCATGGCCATCATCAGAGAAGAGGTCTGCCACTGTTGCTTGTCTAAAAAGGCTGGAACTATAGATGAGCGAATCCGAGAAAATTAAGTTCAGAGGGCTTTTAGGGTGCCAATTGCAAACTAAAGTGACACTAAGAGGCCATCCCCAATTTTCCAAAAGAAGGCATGTCGAATCTCCATCCTGAGTTGTAGGATCTTCTTCCAAGCCCAGAAGCAGTAAGTTGGCTTCTTCACGACCCAGAAGTTCCTCCTTTTTTAAAAAATTGGAGTGGATCCACTTGCACCACAACGACTCCTTATCTGAAAACAGGAGCTAGATATGCTTCAGCATGGCAGCTTTGTTACACTCGCAAAGCCTCTAGATACCAAGACCTCCCTCCTCTTTTGGGAGGTAGACATCATCCCAGGAAACCTTAGCACCCCCTCTGCCCAATTCCGAGCCTTTCCAAAGGAATTGTTTGAGGATTCGCTCAATCTAGTCCAACACAGCCGCAGAAAGAAAGAAAACACTCACCTAATAGGCTTGAATAGCATGAAGGACTAACCTGATCAACTGAAGTCGGCCGGCAAATGAAAGAAAATGATGAGTCCAAGATTGTACCCTCGTTGTAATGCAACTTACGAGAGCAGGACAATCTGCCTTCCCCAACCTTGTCGTAATAATTGGAACTCCCAGATAACGATCTGGTAGGTTCCCTTCATAAAAGTCAAGGTCAAGAAGGATTTGATTTCTTAAGGATAGCGAGCCCCCTAACAAGAAAATCTCACTTTTACTTGAGTTCGGGTGCAATCCACTCCAAGCTGAGAAAGTGCGGAGGGCTTCTTTGAGGAGTGTCACAGAAGGCAAGTCGGCTCCACAGAATAGGAAAACGTCATTTGCAATGAACAAGTGTGAGAGTTTGGTAGCCCTGCATCTCCAAAAGAAACTAAAATGCGGCTCCAAAAAGCACTTAACGAGTAACCCGGAGAGCACCTCCATAGCCAAAGTAAATAAATAGGGAGATATGGGATCACCCTGCCAAAGACCTCGACCACTAGGAAAGAACCCATGTAACTCCCCACTCAACGCAATGGAAAACTTAGTTAGTCCACACACACGTCATGATGAGTTGCACCAAGTGTTCGGGAAACCAAAAAGTAAGGAGAACACTATTAAGAAAGTCCCAATCTAGTGTGTCATAAGCTTTCCTAAAGTTCACCTTAATTGCATACTTAGGTGAATATGGTTCCAGGTGGAAACTAGAAAAGAGTTCCTAAGCCAAAATGATATTGTCTCTAATCCGCCGGCCATTAACAAAAGCATTTTGAAAATGGCTCACTAAATCCTTCAACACTACGGCAACTCGATTTGCCAAAACTTTGGTAATTAACTTGTAAATGGTATTGCAATAGGCAATAGGCTTGTAGTCATCAACAGTAGTCGCATTAGGAATCTTCAGCACCAAAACTAAAATGGTGCTGTTGATCTCCCTTAAGAGCCTCCTCGTGATGAAGAAGTCCCGCACAGCTGCCGTGACCAATTGTCCATGTGACATCCTGAATTTCAAGTTCTAATTTCGATTGGATAAGTTGGGTCTTTCGTCAACGCAACTATAATGTTTTTCTTTGAGATTGCCACTCATGAGATAACTAACCTATCAAGTGAAGCCGTTAAGGGATTCTAATGCAATAGACTTGAGAATTCGACTAGGAATCGACTGCTCGACCGTACTAATCTATAAGGGTCATTACGGCACAATTTGAAATCGATTAAAGACCGGAGATAGGTTAATTCGACTGAGATATGTAGTTAAACGCGGATGATTCCAATAAACTACAAAATTCTTGTGATCGGCACTAGACCGATTTTCTGTCATTTTGGGTACCATGTGTCCGTATTTGAAATCTCGAGATTTTCACGACCACCGAGAGTCACCAATGTGTCGAAGAGGTATGTGTGTCTCAAAGAAAATCGACCACGGGTCAATTGCACCAAAAAATTCTAAAAGCTACTCGATAGGTTAGGTCATGCTAAAATCACGTTTGATTGAAATTAACCACGAATTTGAATTCGATTTCAGAAATTAAAGGTCCTGTCGTGTCACGAGTCATTCTAGGAACGTTGACTCACCTTTTGAGGAATTTCCGGCGAGTTCGGGATTTTTACGGAAATTCGGATTGGCCAATTTGAAGGGATTTTTGGCATTTGGGGTGAGTGAACTAGTGACAGGGAATTTCATGGGCTTTTCCTCAACAAATCGGACCTTAATCGAAGAAGTTTGTTCAAAAATCGAATTCCGAGAAAAATGTAATAGAATTCGGATTCAAGGGAAATTCGTGGGATAGAGGGACTGTCTTATATTGGTCTTCAATTAGACTTCAAATTGTGCAATTGGTGAAGAATTGGCCCTAGGATGACCAATTGACAAAGTTGTTTTGAAGTTGAGCAAATTATAATCTTGGTTTTATTTTATTTTCTCCGTTTTCCCTTGGTCCCACTCGCACACCGCCCATCCGACCATTTCTCTCTCTCTCTCTCTCACTCGCACGTCCCCTCCCCCAAACCGACATCCCCCGCATACTTATCCCTTGAAATGCCTTTTGGTCTCTTCTTTGGTCTTCCACGAAAGCTAGCCCAAAAGTCTTTGGTCTCCCCCTCCTCCCTTTCTTCTCCATGCAGACGCCTTCTTCATTGAAGCTTACTGCTTCGGTGGTCCCGTTTCTTTGCTGCCCCACCCATGAAGCAAGCTCACCCACATGCCAGCACTTTCTTCCCCACAAGTCAACCAGCGACGCCTCTTCTTCGGGTGTTGACTTTTGTTCCATTGAAGCTGCCCTCCATCATTCGTCCAAGTGGCCCACCGTTGCAACCCATCAGCAGCGCTCATGTGGCCAATTTCCAACAAATCCAGCAATCGACTCGATCCAATTCACGGCCGTTTCAACCACGGCCCGCACCCCCACCCACAGTGGTTGATTCTAGCCTGAGTCATGCCCGAACCAACCACCGTTGCAGCACTTTGGGCCCAATTTCTAAAGCAATTTCCAGCAAGGGTTGTGGGCCTTGTGTAGCCGTTTTTGGGCCCGTCCCGACCCCGCTTGGCGGTCCCGCTTTGGAGGTTGTCGTTGCTCGCCATGACCCCGTCATTTCGATCCAAGCGGATCATTAATCGGGTGAGTTTTACTCACTAATCCTCACTTAGCAAGTTAATTATGCTTAAGGGTTTATTAGTTTTGGTTAAGCTATGATTAAGTGGTTGGTTAGAACGGATTAGCAAAATAGTTAGCCGATGATTACATGTTAGGTGGTTAGAGTAGTATAGTTAGAGCCTAGACAATCTCTAGTATTTATCTGGAGTGATTCGGAAATTTTCCAAATCCGTCTCGGCTTCCAATTAAGCTTTTTCGGGCCTAAGTTGTATTTTTGGCATTTATTTATTATTTTTTGCAATTATTTATTTATTTATTTATTTTTCGGAAATTAAACCAGGATAGTCGGTGATCAAAATTTCGTGTTGATTGCAAAGTGGTGCATTCCGTTTATTTAATTGACTATTGGTTTGTGAAAATTGATGGTGATTTGTGGTTGGGGTATTTTATCCCAAAATTAATTCATTTCGGTAATTAATTAGAAAATCACCGGGCGTTGGTTTACAGCGTCAAAAATATATTTATGAGCTGTTGAAACCGGTGGGATATTCAAAAGTGAAATTATTATATTTTGGCTAAGGCCGACCATGTCCCCACACATGCCTATTTTAATCGGGAATGATAAAAATGTTGAATTGGTTGTATGATTGGAATGATATACTATATTAGCCTACGGGCGATATGTTAGCTTAGCAGAGAGCAGTATACCGGTATACTATATCAGCTCACGGGCGATATGTCAGCTTAGCAGAGAGCAATATATTATTTATCATCTTAGATATTGTCGGTATACTATATCGGCCTACGGGCGATATGGCAGCTTAGTAGAAAGCAGTATACCCGATCATCTCAGAAGCGAACTACACTATCTATTTATTAGCTTAGCAGTGAGCAGTCCTGATATAAATGGACTTTATAAATAGTATTGATTAAGCCGACCAAGAAAGGATCGTGATGACACGTAATCGATTGAGTCGATTGATTGATACTTTGATCTGATTGATTGAATTGACTGAATAATATGATTGCGAGATTATGAATTAAACTGATTTGCAAGAAAAAATGGAGGCCCAGGTAAGTCCCATACCTCATGATTATGTTTAGGCAGCTCTTAGAGCGTATTATCTTCCTAATCAGGGCTTAGGGAGAACAACTCGTTGAGACGTAGTCTCACCCCATAGTGAAATAACATTTTCAGGTTCGCCAATGGCGACTCCCCCTAGGCATTTTGGCCGTCCTATGAGAGTGACTAAGCAAGTCTATTTCCCCAATCTCGGAAGCACTTGGACTTACGAGCTAGTTGTAACCACAATCTGGGTCGAAGAGGTTCCCTATCAGGAGATACCGAATAGATTCCGAGCATGGTTCCATACCACTCCTTACGGTGTTAGGCTAGGTCCCCTTAGGACCTTTGATATACCTGCTGCGGTGATCAATACTGCTCTAGGCGAGAGTCCAGCTAACCCTCATGATGGCGTAATGGAGGACCCGCCGTTTCGCCCTAACCCTTTGGACCCTACCGAATCAGCGAACGAGTCTGAATAGTTAGTCATAGGACAACTAGTATGGGGAATTAACCTTTTTGTAGACCTTGTAAATATCGGTTAGTAATGTATATGAATTAGTCTAATATGTGAAAATGTGTGTTGTGGTTTTCAAGAAAATGTGACCCTACTTTTCTATCTTATTGAATTGTTGTTTGATGATTATTTATCTTTTTCCACATGTGCATTAAAATGAATGGGTCGGCGATGCATCTTGAGACATCGCTATTTAATTGACCATAGAGGGATGGGCACGTGCTTGGAGGATCGGGGCGTGATAGACAAACCATGCCCCAGTTCTCCTTAAAGAACTCAACTGAGAATCCATCTGGTCCAAGGGCCTTACCTCGAGCTAAAGAAAAGAGTGTCCCAAATCTCTAGTTCAGAGACAGGCCGCACAAGAGAGGTGATTTGGTCATCATTTAGAGGAAAGCGGATGACCTCCTAGATCTCCTGAATCGAAGGCGTTCCCTGCATCACCTGTGGCTTGAGGAGGTCTTGGAAGTAATCGAAAAAATGTTCTTTGAACCAGTGGGTGCGAGATTTGGTTACCCAAGGTATCCATGACAGAGAGGACTCTATCTCTCATCCGTCTCTTGTTGACATATTGGTGGAAGAACTTTGTATTATGGTCCCCCTCCTTAAGTCACCTGATTCTAGCTTTTTGCCTGAAAAATGATTCCTCCTTAGAGCGAAAGTCCAATAAGGTGTGGCGCTGATTCTTCTCCAACTCAGCAAGCTCGACATTGGTGGGGTCCTGCTAAAGGCCAACCTGTGTGATCTTTAAAGTGTCCCTCGCTTCTGAAGCCCTAGCAGAGATTTTGGAGAATGACTCTCTATTTAACTGTTTGAGTTGACTTTTAAGGGTCTTAAGCTTGCGAACAAGCCTGTATATGGGCACGCCCTCCTCGGGACCCTCCTGAACTTGCTTGACGATTGTCTCAAAGTTCGGATGCTTCATCCAAAAATAAAAAAACTTGAAAGGTTTTCTCCGAAACACCGGGTTCATCACCTTGACCTCCATAGGCGAGTGATCAGAGATCCCAAGTGCAAGGAAAGACACTTTCGAATAGGAAAAGACTTGGCTCCAACTGGAATTCACCGGGACTCTATCTATCTTCCTTGCCTTGCGAGAAGTTCCAAAAGAAGTAGAATAGGTGTACCGAAAGCCAACATACCTGAGGTCATCAAGCTCAAATTGATCTAAGCACTAGCCAAACTCATTAAAGCACGGGATCCAGTTGTCTAATCCACCTAACCTATCAGAGGGGTCCTTTATAGCATTGAAGTCCCCCATTACCAGCCAAGGCATATTCTGTAGATTAGAACTCTGAAGTATAAGATCCTCCCAAAGAGGCCTTTGGAGAGTGAAGGTGTGCTCAGCATAGACTATTAAAACACAGCAAATAGCCCCCGAGAGCAAACACTTAAGGTTCCCATGAACCGCCTGGTCAGTTATTGAGAAAGCTTCGAAAATCGCACGTAAGGGATCCCAACCAACCAAAATCCTTCCCCGATGGGAGAACTCATAGTTAGCTAACCAACTCCAATTCCTCAACAGATTCCCAGAAATGGAATTGAAACAGTTCAGCGGAACCTTCATCTCCACTAACCCAACCAAAACCAATTAATTCAACAACACCATGTTACGAACCTCCGCTTGTCTACTAGGGTGAACTAAGCCCATAATGTTTCAACATCCTATGTACATATGTATATGTAAGATAAAAGCAAGGTGGAAAGAAGGTTACCTCCTTTTAGAGGGCTTGTGCCGACTGGGAGGCGGGGCAGCACAGGCAGAAGAAGGGGGCGGGTCTGGAGCCAAGGTTAGCAGCTTGTCTTGCATGGTCTCGACCCTCCTAGTAGTAGTTGGCGCCTTCGATGAAGGACACAGGGATAGCAGGTCATCATCTGAACTGGTAATCAGTTTGTTCAAGCCCTCCAGCTCCTCGCCAGGACTAGGCAACTCGGGAGCCAACGCCTCCGCTGGGCAGGCCGCATCTTCCGCTGGGGCGGGAATGGCTACATCCTGCTTCGAGAGAATTTTGAGTACTCTCTGTGCATTTCGGGTTGAGGTAGAGGGCAGCCCCTTCTCCAATGTACCAGCCTTCAGTTTCAGAGACCGCCCCTCATCACTGAAGCAAACCGGATGGGTCGGTGCTCCTTCCACTGGAGGAGGAGGCTTCTTCTTCTTTCCCTTAACCTGCTTCTAACCATGTTCAGGTTCTGCAAGGCCTTCTAACACTTCCGAGGCAAGGACGGGGAGCTGGACAGGATCCGAAGAGGCGGGGGAAGCCTGAGCTTGCTGAGTAGCCATCTCCAGGCTGGTGGTGGCTGGGGGATCCGCAACCCTATGGCCAAAAACGCCACACCTGGGCCATTCCACAGGCTTCCATTCGTACTTAATAGCTATCGATCGTCACACTCCATTCAACACCACTTCAACCGATGAACACCTCGGCTGTTTTTTACCTGGATCTTTAAGCTCACTCTAGCAAAAGAAATCATCCTCATTTACTCCATGCGTTGATCAACATAAAGGGGTTTGCCAACGGTACTTGCAATGACACTTATTGTCGGTGCCAACCACAGGTCAAAAGGAAGATTCTTTAGCCTAATCCACACCGGCACAGAAGATTGGTAGTCTTTCTTTAACTCCATAAGAGGCTTCCATTGTTGTAATATGAGGGGTACCCTTACCACCATTAGCGGCCCCTCCTCCAAGATCTTCCTACGGAACAAGGAATCTGGGATATGAAAAAAGAAGAAACCTTAATCATTGGCCATCACCTCCACAAGATTCGGGCCCCGTGTGTGCTTCAAAGCTTGCTCGGTGAGTTGGAAAGGCAATTTTTTCCCTACATAATGTCACGCCCCGAACCTCGAGCGCACGCACATCCCTCGTTGGTCGATAGAATTTTGCGACGTTCCCAGGACTCGTCGCCGACCTTTCATTTTTATTGTACATGCGGAAGCGAATTACTAATCCCTTGACCTCAACAAACATGGGATAGAAAAGCAAGACAACAATTTCCAAATCAAAATACACATTCATAAACACTTCAAGCTTATACAAAAGGTCTGTCTCATAAAGAACTACTGAGCCACCTATGCTCCTGACTCTTCCGCTTCAAGCTCTGGGTTTTTCACATTAGAGACCTGAAAATGGTTATTCAATAACCAGTGAGATATAAATCTCAGCAAATTCTACCCCTAAGCCCCGGCTAGTACACCAACTCAACTTGGGGTATCTATCCAGAACTACCCCACCACAAGTAACAACCAACAGTCGATTCGCATACAACCTTACCTGGTATGCCATACCCTGCACGTTATAATTCAGCACAATACACGTAATGCACATGGCCATTAGATGATACATTTCATCAATTACATACGAGTCGCATCACAAGCGATCTCACCTGGCCATTGCCACACTCTACACGTTATTGATTCATGCGTATGTGCCATAAACGATGTGATTCACTCATGCATATAATTAATGCATATAACAATTTCACACAGCAATGCATCAATTCAGATCAAGTCATTGATCAATCGATTCAGTCGATTCCACGTCATCAAGACCATCACTCAGTCAATCCAATCAATACTATCTATAAAGTCTGACCATATTAGGACTGCTCACTCTAAGCTGATAAATAGATAGTACAGCTCGTACTAAGCTAATAAGGTTAAGGTATACTATTCTCGCTAAGCTGACGTATCGCCCGCAGGCTGATATAGTATACCGATATACTGCTCTCGCTAAGCTAACATATCGCCCGCAGGCTGATATAGTATACCCATGATACTCACTCTAAGCTGATAAAGTATAATGCTCGCACTAAGTTGACATATCAGAGCCCATAGGTTGATATAGTACACCAGTATACTGTTCTCGCTAAGCTGACATATCAGAGCCCGTAGAATGATATAGTATACCATCTTGACCATTCGATCAATTCACCAATTTTTATCATCTCCGATAAAAATAGCCGTGTGTGGGTACACGGTCGACCTTAGCCAAAATACCATATTTTCACTTTTGAAAATCCCACTAATTCCAATAATCCATAAACACATTTTTGGCGTTGTAAACCGACGCCCGGTATTTTCCACTTAAAATACCTATATTTCACAATCGTCACACAATTACACCATTCAACAATCAATTCATGCGGATGCCCATGCATTTACACATTCATTCACTTCATAAAATCAACACACATGAAATTAGGCAATTTTTCACTATCGGGTGAACAGTGCACATGAACAGTAGTTTTGTGAATAGTGTCGCGTCGCGTGAACAGTAAATTTCCATAATTAAATAAGTAATAAATTAAATTCATAAATTAACCAAAACATTAATTAAAGCAAACAATCAATCAATTAAAGTTAAACATGCTTAATTAACCACATAAGTCACATTAAGCAAATAAAGTAAGATTAAGCTAAACTAATCTTAGCCATTAATCTAACCACCTATCTTAAGGCTAATACAACTTAATTAAATCATCTAAACTATAATTAAATCTAACTAAACCAACCCTAAGCAAGTTTAGGCACTAATAGAAGGATTAGGAGCTAAACTCACCCGTTAAGCGAGCCGGAGGCACCGACGCAGCGGCGACAATGGAGGCAACACTCCGGGACCTCTACCATGATGATCCAAGGCGGTCCCAAGCTCAACACAACAACCACAACTCGGACTCCCTTTGAAATTCTGGAAAAACAGCCCTGCCGAAGGAGAAAACGAGATGAACGGCTTGGCTGGAGCTCCGGCGAGGGGGTTGGCCAGCAACCGGCGGCTCCCAGGGGTCTTGGGGATCTTGTGGATGGATGGAACGGGCAAAGGAAGGGCTGTAATGGGAGAAAAATGGCCGAAAACGCGAAATAGTGCAAGCTGCAGGCGGACCGACGGACTGGCGACCGGTTCCTTCACGGCGACGCCCAGGCCTACCGGCGGCTCCGTTCGGCGTGAAACTAGGCCCATTTGGACGGTTTGGATGTTATGAAGAGATTGGTGGGTTTTTCGTGAGCTAATTCTGCCAGGAAGACCACTTTTGACTCAATTCTTCACCAAAGGGTCAGCTGGAGCAGAAACTGGAGAAGAAGAAAACAAGGAGAGAGAGAGAGCTCCGTCGAGATGGGGACTGGATGAGGGAGAGAGAGGGTGATGAGAGAGCTGTTGCACTCCTCATTAAAGTCATTGAAGGCTTGCTTCAAGTCCCCATGCTTTTAGGGGCATTTTGGTCATTTCCACCTTGCACAAATTACACATTTGACCTTGGGCTGAAATTGGTGGATGGGCCGAAGGATTGGGCTTGGGAATTGATTGGGCTTGAAATGGCCAAGAATTGGCCCTTGGGCTTAGAAGATGAATAGTTGGTTTGGCCCAATGGGCTCATTTGCTTGACTTAGGCCCATTTGGTGGCTGTCCCAACTTGAGCCTAAGGCCCACACTGGCTTGGCTCGGCCCACATCCTCACTAGCTTGCTTCCTCGGTCTGAAAACCCATTTTCCAATTGCTCGGCTTAACTGACTCTGTCGACTATTTGATGTAGCTTCATCCAAATCCATCCCAGACATTCCTGACAATTTGAAGACCAATCCTAAGTTCTCTTGCCATGTCAATTTCACCCAATGCCATTTCGGTTACAACTCAGACTGACGAGTGGCTTTAAGGATTCACGCGTGACCGACTCATGCCAAACCACGTTCAAGACATCTTGACGCATGGACGTCCTTGACTGCATGAAATTACGGAGGATAGATTCTTATTTCAAAGTACACGATCACTGAGGATCAACATAGGGTCGTTCACGGGTTCGATAACGGTAAACAAAATCACCTGTCATTCCATTATGTTCTGTCCGGAATCGACTTCTAGTCGTCCTTATAATCAGCCTGCCTATCTACCGGATCATCCTCACATAAATCTCACGGTCAAGTCATTTTCCCAAGTCAAGTCCTTTAGTCGTATGAGTTCTGTCCTCATTAGCCTTTCCATTCAAGGTCAGTATCTCAGGAGTGATTAATTCCGAGTGAGATCAACTACCAATGCATTAACGAAATTCACATTCATTCATCCCTTATAGGGCTCGAATTTCAGGATGTCGCACATAATACCCAATCAACATTCATGCCACTTGGGATCCGTAGCTTGAAGCACATCTTCGGATAAATTAACAATCGGCCTATTGTCCACAAAGGTTGGAGGGACATAGGTTAGTTCATAGCCCTTTGCTGCGTGGCACGCCACATTGGCCCAAGAACGACAGGGGGAGGCCTCGAGTTTCTTGGTTGCTGGCCAGAGCCCTGAGGGCGTTTGGAGGGAGAACGCACACGACTGCGGCCCCAAGAATGCCCTTTGCAAGCTGGCATTCTAAGTGGCCCTTGGCGGTTCTCGACTGAGACAGTAGGCGGAGCCACTTTAGGAGAAAATGCCTAACCCGGAAGATCAACCAGTCAGACCATGAGGTTACGGGAAGAAGGGCTACGCCCTTCTACGCAACCAGCTCTAAGCTGGGCCTCATTTAAAAGGTCACCCACTTCAATCGAAGAAAACGCCATAAATGCAATAAAAAGCCTTCCAACAGCTCGAAACCCCTTCTACAATACAGACATTGTAGGGAATGAGACTATACCAGGGCAGAGGCTTGCATGGGAGGAGGAGGGGCATTGAGGAGTCGAACTTCCATCGCAAAGTCCCTCGAAGCAACTCCCGCACCTAGCACAAACAGATTCAAGGCAGAACAACAGCAGCGAATTGGACAAAATCAAGGTAACGCTGATCTCAACTTAGAAGGCAAAACAAGGCATACCGCTCGGTGAGGATCAGGAGGGAAGTCAGACGAGGCTATCCTCCAAAACTGGAGCAAAACCATCAGCTACAAACTCCAGGACGAGTGGAAGACCAAGCAGAGTGAACAGGAGCAAATCGTGCCCTAGAGAGAAGACAGTTAATAGTATAGTGAGAATTGCACAAATGGCCCCCCATGTCACGTGATTACACTTCAGTCATGCATTCATCCAAGTAATCATACTTCTATCTCATAACACATTGCAACATAATATCACTTAACACTTCAACAATTACTCATTCCACATTATCTTACATATATACTCATTAGCCATGATCATTGAATGCCCTGGATACTTACCATTATCCATCTTAAGGATTGTATGAGCAAACGTCATTTTTAAAGTTAACATTCCACAAGCACCAATCCTTTTTGAATTTACAACATAGTGAAATACTTATCATAACAAAATAGGTTATCGCATATTAACATAAAATATTGCTATAACATATCACATATTAACACAACATGCCACGATAGCTTATCGAGAGGGAAATTCGTCCAAAGGGGGGTAGAGAGAGAAAAAGTGAGAGAAATGAGGGACATAAGGGAAAAATGAGGAAAAGTTGGAAGAAAAGTTGCTAACACATTTAATGCCATTGACTTAAAGTCCAATCTTGGGGAGCAAGGTTGAATCTCCACCATCCAATGGCATAAACTTGGAGTGCAAGGATCCATCTTGACCCTCCATTGGCCATATGCTTCAAATAGTGGTAGGCTAGGTAGAATAGGCTAGATGATGTCATCTTCTCTCTTTTCCTCTCCCTTGGGCACCCTCATCTTTCTTTATGCACAAAATTTTGTTTTATTAGGCTTAGGCTTCTAAAAAAGGCAAAATGATAATTGCACTAAGCCATTTTACTATTCATGCAAGTTACTATTTACGCACACTATTCACGCACATGGGCCAAGCCCAAAATGACCTAATTGTCTTAATGGGCTTGTCCTGGGCTTGATTTGTTATGGGCTTCTCATCTTGGGCCCTTTATGTGCAATTTTCCCAAACTAATCCAAAATGGGCTTTAGAGGGCAAAACTGTAATTTTTATGCATTTGGACCCTTTTGGCCGAAATTTAAAAGAAATGTGGTCCATTGGGCCTCTCCAAATTCGTGGACCGCCTTTAGAATTGTAATTTTCGGCCCTATTTTTCCAAAGATTTGGGGTTTACCGATAAATAAAGAATTTGATGAAGTAATGTCAAATGGTTGTCATGTAATCATGAGAAGTCAATTGCTCATTCCAAAGTATACAATTGTTTAGAATTGGTTTAGGGTCGCTCATAATTAATATAGTAATCGTGCAAAATTACCTGCAGTCCACTTATTTACTTATTTACTATTGTCAAAACGATCTATAATTGTTCTTGGATTAGTTTGAAACGACTTAAGATCATCCTTCATCGATCCTTATGGTCGAATTGTTAATCTATGATTAAGTTCTCTAGTTGTACTCATCGAAATCCTAAATTGTCTTTCCCAATAGATGTAACACTCTTGAATGGTTCACAAACCAAGTTAAAGTCTAATTTTACTAATTGCACATTAATAAAAGTAAACTCCTTATCATGTTCAAAATAAGGTTGAATTTTGAGGATGGCACACCATGGCTTTATTCATCTATCACATTCTCTTTTCCCTTTCTATCATTAATGCAAACTCTAACATTAGAGATGTACTTAATGAATTTGAACACAATCTTACCTCGCATTCATGTGGTTAATGATGTAATAATTACTCATAAATACCTTGCAGTTTGTCAATGCTACATGGTGTTATATGAGATTCCATGAGTGAAGGTGAAACCTAGAGTAGTGGATACTAGTGAAGCTTTTTCATGTGAGGTGATGTTGGGATTTTTTTCGATAAATAAGAATTTGTGCATAGGTAAATTTGAATCAAAGTCTAATTCACGGCTGAAGTAAAAATGCCTTTACACAATTTTCAAAACATTGTTGGTGCATTTTTATAAAAACACATGGAAATGATAAAAGGGCTAATCACATTACCCTTGTACCATGCTACAAAAATTTGGTTGTGATGTTCTTAAGATTTTGATCACGAACGTATGATGTCATCGCAACATTGGTTCTAACATTTTTTAGATTCTGACTACGAACGTTTAATCTTCTGATAACACTAACTCCAATGTTCTTATAATTCTGATCATGAACGCTTGATGTCTTTGGTAATACTGGTTCTAACTTTCTTCAAATCCAAACCATGAATGTCCAATCTCCTCATAACATAGGTTCTAACGTTTTTCAAATCTAGCCCCCACAAATATCGGGCCTTAGTTCAAACACAGCACCAATCTCACGTTGAACAAAAGAGAGAAATTATAAACGACTTTCTCAACTTCTTGAATCCATGGGCTCCCTTGTTTCATTAATCTTGCTAGAGCTGTCTAATTTTGAAATTGAAGAATTATCCAAATTCGTTGGTTCTCTAAAGAAGCTCGAGACTCTTGATGCCTTGAATTGTAGTCAACTTGCTCAACGTCCAAAATCCATGGGCTACCTTGTTTCATTAACTTTGTTGGACCTATCTAGTTCAATAATTGAAGAATTACCTAAATCCATTGGTACCATAAAACAACTTAAATCTCTTGATGCCAGAGGCTGTGCATCAGTAGCCTACATACCCAGCTCTATAGGCAATCTAGCATCTTTGCCTTGTTATTAAACTATTGCTCCTCATTGACCGATATCCCTCACTCAATTGGAAAATTGGCATCATTGACCGAGTTGGGCTTAGCTTCTACATTGATTGCGAAATTACTTGAAAGCATTGGGAATCTGCAAAATTTAAGGATATTGGAAATTAGCGCAACTAGCATAACAAAATTGCCTAGTGTAATCGTGACGTCGGCAAAACTCCAAAAGTTGGGAGCTAGAGGATGTGAAAATCTAGAACGACAATCTAATAAAATAGGAAGCTGGTTTCACTGGAGAAGCTTCTTTTAGACTTTTCCAACATTTTGGGCTTGCCAGAAAGCAATTCCAAGCTCTCTCCTCTCCAAAAGCTCAGCTTTGGATCTTGCAAAAAGCTTCGAGAATTACCAAAATTGCCCTCTAGCTTAAGAGCTCTAAGTATCACCTGTCAAAGTCCACCATTGCCACATCTTTCCCAGTAAACCCGTCTCAAGAAACTAGTTGTCAATGAAATCCATTGGCTTGAATATCTCCTAGAGCTTCTCCTTGGACTATCGAAGCTTTCCATTATTCGCTGTGGAAAATTGAAAGAGTTGACGAATTTGTCAAACTTGAAGCACTTGTCAAATTTGAGGCTCCACAAGTGCTTTGATCTCACAGAAGTCACTGGCCTGGTAGGCTCACATTAACAATCCAACTTAGATGCACAACAATGCCCTAAGATATCTAGGATCGATGGGAATGAAGACTCTTCAAAGTTAATGAGCCCAAAGGTATCTTAGCTTGATGGATTGCTAGATCTATGGAATTCAAAGATTCTACGGGGAACAAACGTGGCAAGTTGCATGATTCAGTTGAAATTCAAGGCCTTGGCGGGTCAAAATCCTCATGAATGTCAGGTATCCTTAAGTGCACGTCCGCTGGATAATTGCTGGATTTTTCAAGTTTAAAATATCTGAGCATCCTTTCTGTTACAAATTGCAAGAATATAACCGAAATTTGAGGGAATGATGGATCAGAATCCTTGAGATACTTGTATACTGAGGGGTGCACGTCCCTTAGACAATTACTGAACCTGTCATATTCAAAAAATCTACAGGTGTTCTGTGTTCGAAACTGCATGAACCTAGTTGAAATTCGAGGCCTTAATGGATTGGAATCCTTGATACGTTTGAAATTTATTGGGTGCACGTCAATTAGTGGACCTATCAAATTTAAAGAATCTCAAAATCTTCACAGCTGAAATCTGTCAAAACCTAGCTGAAATTTGAGGTCTTGACGGATTAGAATCCTTGAAACATTTGAATATTTCTGGTTGCACCACCCTTAGACAGTTATCAGAGCTGTCAAATCTAAAGAATGTAGGCAATTTCAATGCTCCAACCACAAGAATCTAGTTGAAACTTGAGGCCTTGATGGATTAGAATGCTTAAAGGATTCTTGGAACACGTCCTTTAGATAATCATTGGACCTGTCAAATTTAAAGAGTCTGGGGATATACTATGCTGAAAATTGTAAGGATCTAACTGAAGTTCGAGACCTTAATGGATAGAATACTCGGAAGATTTGAATATTTACAGGTGCGCGTCCACGGCACAATTACTGGATCTGTGAAGTTTAAGAAGCTGGGAATATTCCAATCTACAATTTGCAAGAATATAGTTGAACTTCGACGACTTTATATTTTTTAGAATCCTTGGAGGGTTGTATCTCCGGGTACAGTCTTTTGGCATTGTGACTAGACCTTCTGATTTTGAAACATCTTTGTGGGCTGCAAGTTGCAAGAATCTAATTGAAATTCATGGACTTTGGGGGTTGGAGTTGTTGGTAAGTTTGGTAATCTCTTGTGCATGCCCAGTCAACAATCACTCTACTTTCAAATTTAGTCTGGGGAACTTCACTTCTTGAAACTGCAAGAATTTAGTTGAAATTTGAGGCCTTGACAGGTTAGAATCCTTGGAAAACTTGAACATCTCTGGACGAATGTCAATCGCTCAACCACTAGTTTCAAAACATTTAAGGCTATAATTTGTTGCACAATGCAAGAATCTTGTAATCACTCGACCTTTCCAGATGCAAGTCGCCAAAATCAATACCTGCAATGTCTGGAGCTTTCCTCAAACGGAATTATGAGTAGTTGTTATGTCGGGGTGTTCATGAGATCACGTTTTGGGGATAGTTTGATATCGAGATGATCCATGCCCCCTAACAAGGCAAAATCTTAGTTTTGATGATGGTAGGAATGAAGCTGGCCATCCTGGTGAATCATCTGTGAGTAATTCTTCTTTGCACATTACCTAGTGATTCTTCTTTCTTAGTTGGAATGAATTATTTCTCTTGATCGTGATAAGTATGTACCCAGCAGCCCATGTGGGCGGATTGGATCATAAGAGTGCCTTTTGAGAAAATAATTTGTCATTTCTCATCCCCTCCAATTCTTCATCCTCAACACGATATTGAGAACTAGACACTTAGATAATTTTTCTTTTTTCAAGTTCTGTGTTTGAAGGGCTATTGTGCTCGCTCACAGGTCATCTATACCATGTTTTTTTTGTTTACAAGGGGGATAAGTACATTAGACATGCCAAAAGTTGTATATGACACTCACTTTAATCCCAAAAGTTTTCATTGGCACACTTAAGTGCTAAATCAGATAAAAAACAATCACTTAGGCTCCATTCGTTTCACGGAAAATAACTTCCAGGAAAATGTTTTCCGGATTTTCCGGTGTTCGTTTCACGGAAAACCAATTACTCAAGGAAAATATTTTCCATAAATGGAAAACACTACCTTCAAAGATAAGGAAAATGTTTTCCACTTTTGAAAAGTGGAAAACATTTTCTATAACTTCTTCCACCCTATATCCTTTTACTAACACATTTTTGTTTTATTTTTATGCTTTTTTTTTCTTTCTTTTCTTTCTTTTCTTTTCATCTTTCTTCCTTAGCTTGGCCGGTGGCCGGCCCCGACGGCGGCCGGCGACCGACGACCGACCGCGGCTGCGAGCCAGCTCGAGCTCCGCCCCCAGCCGGCGAGGCTCCGCCTAGCCCGATTTGTGGAAGCCGAGCTCGGCTTCCACAAATCGGGCTAGGCGGAGCCTCGCCGGCTTGGGGCGAGCTCTGGCCTCGCCGGATCCGGCGAGCTCGCGGCTCACCGAGCCCGACGAACCTCCGGCGAGCTCGGGCGAGATCAACCGAGCCTCGAGCTCGCCGGATCTGGCGACCGGATCTTGGTCGGCCGCCGGGCAGTCAGCCATCGTCAGGCATGCGGCGGCGGAGGAAGGAGGAAGGAGGAGGAAGAAGGAGGAGGAAGGAGGAAGGAGGAAGGAGAAGGAAAAGAAAAGGAAAAAATAAAAAGAAAAAGAAAGAAAAAATAAAAAATTTGTTAGGAGTCATTAACGAACGGTGAAAAATGTTTTCCACTCAAAATTTAAGTTTCAGCCGAACACCGGAAAATATAGTCATTTTCCTGGAAAATGACTTCTGGGAAAATGTTTTCCGGAGATGGTCCATTTTTCGTGAAACGAACGGACCAAATGCCAACGAGAAATTCCTTCCAAATTCATTAGTGTCATTTATAATTAAAATTATAAAATGACTTGGAAAATTTTAAAAACTCTAGTCCATGTGGTATTTCCACATGGCATGCTTGGCTTTGAAGTAATCGCTTTTTAATAACGATTAGCACTGAAGTAATCACTTTAAATAAAATTTGGCACTTAAATTATCATTATTTATAACTTGTGGACGACGTCATTTAGGGATTATATGCTAACTAAGCATGCCGACAAGGACATAGGATTGAGAAATTAATAAAATATAGCCACGTCGGATTTCTAACGACTTGGACTGGAATTAGCACTTAAATGATCATTTTTTTTAAAGTGGCTTTTAAGTAATCCGAAAAAAACTTTTGGCACTTAAGTGAGCGACGTACACGACTTTAACACTTCTAGTATACTTGTCCCGTTTAAAGGGCTGAGTAAAACTTTTATCTTTTCTTTGATTCTTATAATGCCAGGTATACTGCTTTATCCACAATGTTGATCCGATGGAAATTAAATGACACAGAAAGAACAAGCAGCTCTTTAAGAATATCCCTTTGACCATCGTCATCTCAGTTTCTTAAGGTGGATGATTGAAATCCTACGTTCAAGAATGACGTAAATTTGCCTGCTTTTCCTGACTGTTTGAATTGGGCTTTTATCATTTTGGAATGTTTCAACTACAACTCTCTTTTGTCTGTTCTCATATGACTGCTCAAAGTAATTTAATGATTGTCATGTGGATTGTAAAGGAAGCTTCTGGAGGCGAAGTACAAAAACACATAGGCAAAGGAGAGAGACCATACAGCTGGATTAATTGTGCTCTCAATCCCCAAAGTTTGCCGGGTTCTGTCAAGCTCCAAGAGTATGAGTTTGTAGTTTCATTGTCATTTCATATTCTCCATGAACTGTTTATGTGTTGAGTTTGATCCTAAGAAGATTCACTTCGTTTCTCCTATCGATCACTACGCGATTTACTTTTCTGCTCATTACTCATTCCAATGCAAGGATTTTTTCGCTACTGTAATGAAGATTTTGTTTTGGTGAGGGGTGTTTTGTTTCGACTTTCCAGTATGCAAATTTTCATCTCCTGTTGCTTTCTTTTTTAAAAAAATTTTCTTTTAATAATCTAGGTCCTCATGATATTGGAACTGCAAATAGAGCCGAGTTTCAAAATTTCAGAGGAGAACCCTATATATGTTTCCAAAAAAATATAAACTATAGTAAAAGTTTGAGCAATGTTGTCGATATTAATCATGTTGGAATTGTGAGGAGAAGCCTTTTAACGAGTTTGTTCACTTTATGATGAGCAGCAACACCTCACAATCTATCTATAGTCCACTTGTATCTAGTAGAAACAATGTGTTGAGAAAACTCTTACCAGATTTTGAAATTAACAAAAATTTCTAGTTCTAATGCTTATATTAGAATAGGTTTGTTATAAGTATGTTTCTGAGACTCTGTAGAAGATTTCTGTGAAAGTCTATTCTATCCCAGAAGTATATCCCACTCTAACGAGTTCAGATCAAGATGGTGTCAAGGCCAGAACGAGGAAGAGTCTAAAACCAGACTTACCAAGGTTGTGACACAGAACCAAAATGAGACTTATTTGGAATCTAATCAACAACGACTAGTTTTCTAGCAAAAGATTACACTTTCTATATATAAATAGTGATTGAGTCAATCACAAATTGACAAAATCAAGATAAGTTCCAAATGAGAAAGCATTACTTATGGAAACCAAGATTCTATTTGTGTGGGGCTACTAGAATGAAGTGGAAATTTCATCCTTATCTTCAATGGCCATAAGATTTCTTTGAATCATTCTATCCAACGGGTAGATTAGAGGAATTTCCTCTGGTGATTAACTAATGGCTAGTGCATCTTTGAGAAGTATTTAAGGAAATCGTCCGGTCAAGTAGAGCAGAGGACGTGAATTTGAAATTCCAAAGTCTAAAGCTATTCTCGAACACTTGTCTTCATCTGTAAGCTTTTCAAATTGTGATTAAGAGAGAAAACACAAAAAGAGTGTCTTAGTGAAATAGTGTGATCTATCACTGAGTATTTACACTTCAAATTTGTAATCTCTTATTGATCCTATAGTGAAATCCAACCAGTAGACTGTCAATGTGGAAAAGTAGACATAAGCTTAATTTAAGCTGAGCCGCTATAAAATTCATTTACAATCGTCTCTCCCTTTAACTCTCTTTATTTGAGTTTGTTGCACACTTACTGGTTTTTGATAGAAGTCCGATCTATTGCATAATAGATTCTAATTCTTATTCAAACTTTGCTAGTAACTTATTTTATTCCGTAATTATTTGTTAAGATTTCTTTTGAACACCTATTCACCCCCACTAAGTGTTCGTACTAGCTTTATCACAATGATCCTTATGTATTATTATGCACTTACACAATAAGCTTATTGGCGATGTGACACTGAGAAATGAAGCATCACTTCCAGATGGTGGCAAAGATGTGGTGTTGCCGATGGTTGTGTTTGGTAGTGATAAGGATCACGCTGGACTAGAGGTCGAGCCGGTGGAAGTTTCACTGATGTTGACCACCAATTTTTGGCCCTAAGAGCAATGGTCACCATTAACAAAGGCATAGACGTGAGTAATACTCGCCGGCTGTGGCGACGGAAAAGGTGGTAGGTTCATCGGCTATGGTAGTGAACACAGAAGCGTTGTTGCAGTTGTCATTGTCATCCTTTGACACATTCGCGACATCATGTGAACCTTGTATTGAACACTACAAAAGTAATGGAAGATCATCCGCATTAGAGAGTGAAGTTGGAGATTGATGTATTGGCCCCGAAGCTCAAGATCGATTACAGTTACAAGTAATCGAGAACGGACTGGCCAGAGCAAAGAGCTTAAAAATTATGATGAGCAAGTATCTGATTCCTACTCAAAGAATGCCAAAATGAGAAGGGTGTGTTGGCTCGCCTAGTCAAAGTACATGGTAGTGCTAGAACGGATATCCGGTAGATTCTCCCATTGTATAATTCGTTGCCTTTTGCTCTCGAAAAAATTGCAGTTGCAATTGCGAGAACTAAGACTGATTGTTTGCCTTAGCCATTTTGGCCGAGCTTGTGTTATAATTTCAGGTCGAGGTCACCCCTTATATCTCCATGCATTCTTTTCTTTGTCGAAGGTGTGGTTTTTGAGCGCAAACATAGGTGAAAAGCTCATGTTGCGAAAGATTCACGTGGACTGCATACGGAGTCTAGCTCTGTTGCTTCGACTAAGTAAGACTACTTTCTGAGAGGTTGGTGAGTGAAAATGAAGGAAGCCAAAATTGATCGTTCATTCTCTGCCCAAATGATATATTCACATCCGTCTTTAGATGGAAGTGCAATTAGTCGATTTTAGGATATTGCCCGAATGGATTGCCGGATGGGGTTCGGCTTTGAAGAAGAATTCAGACAACGGACTTTGAAGAAGGATTTTGCGAAATGCAATGAAAATACTTTACTTTTAAACTGAGTCTAATGAACAACAGACTTTGAAGAAGAATTCAGACTTTAACAACTATTTCGAAACACAGAAAAGTATCACAACAAATAAAGTAAAAGAGTTCAGGGAAGAGAAAATGAACATGAGATTTATAGTGATTCGGCTTAGATTAAGCCGACATCCACTCTTCCACGCTGACAGCCTTCTGGCTGGTTTTCACTATGAATTGAAAAGGAGTGTTACTGCTCTCACCAAGTCACTATTTAGCATTTCTCTCTTTTTCGAATACAAGTTTGAACACTATATGAGGAAGAATAAGTGATTTTGGGAAGCTTCAGACTTTAGAATTTTTCTTTTACGCTCCATATTGAATGACTCGAAAAATCTCTTTAAATACTCCTCTATGCCTTTACGACCGTTGGCACCTTCCAAAGGAATTCTTCCAATCAACCCGTTGGACAGAATCAATCAAAGAGATCTTGAGCCATTTGAAGATTAAGATGAAAGTCCAATGATCCTGGTCGCCCATACAATCAGAATCTTGGTTTCCACAAGTAGATTCTTTCCAAATAAACTTGCCTTTCAAAAATAATTTTTCCGTTCCATGATTAATTCAACAATGATATTCAAAAAGGTAAGTGAAATTTCCAACTAGAAAGCCAGATATATCTTGTTCGTACAGAAGTCTTGAAGGAAGAATAATAATCCTGAGTCTGATTATGTCTTCATTCTTCACTTGCGTTTAGTCCGGGTCTTCGTCGAATGTGGCGGACTTACGATGTAAGATAGACTTTGAAAGAATTACACAGAAGTCTTGTGTTCCTCAGAATGAAAATGAAAATATAACTAGAAAAGTTTTGTCAGCTTCAAAACCTAATAGGAGTTTTCTCCAACAATCTCCTCTTTTTTATGGTAACAAAACTTTCATGCAAATTTAAAACTAATATCTTGCAAAATAACACTTTAGCAGCACATAATAACTTATAATAAGAACAAATTATTATAGAATTGAATGTCATTGATTCTGCATCCACAAAAAACACATTAGTCTTAACAATTCTATAATAACATGACAATTTAGAGTTCAAAAGTTCAAGAACTACAAAAGTTAATTGTAGAGCATAAAGGTTTAAGTTAACACAACCAAGTTCAAACAAACAGGAACTTTTAAATCTGCTCTCATTCTCTCCCTTTTTGTCATCAGCAAAAAGAAATAGACAGTCAAGAAAAAATTATATAAAAAGTTGAGTCATTCAAGGATGTCATGGAACGCGAACAAGTCGGAAATCCTCCAGCGACTGTATTGTCTCCTCAAGCTTATGTAGGCACTATTGATAGACATTCTCTACTTTGGCCACAGTCTACGAAGCCTATTGATTCAGCGTCTGAACTTGAGTATCAAGAGACTGTACCTTACCTGTTAGAAAATCTGAGGTAGACCTTAAGGCAGTATGTAGCTTCTGAATCTCAACCTCCATTGTATATTGATGTGCTTTTATCTCCAAAAGGAGTTCTACTATCCTTGGATAGTTTGCATCATGTTATGTTTGAGCACTAGCTTCAGCGAAGTGAATTTGTGGAGTATCCAGAAGTGAAGGAACATCAACTTGAACGTGTGCAGATTATTGCTTGTCCTGACTCGAAGTTTCCTCTTCGACATCAACTTCAGGGAAATGAGATGCAAAGACATCTTCAGCATCTGCAGGAGATCGACTAATGCCATCACTAGCAGTAGGTGCAGTTAAAGGAGTTTTCTCATGGTCTCCCCCTGTTTTGTTGCCTTCAGGTTGAGATGAGACTTCACCTTCTTGTACCTTTTCCTTTCTAGCATTATATCTCTTTTCTTGTTCATTGTCCTCTCCTTCAGATGCAGCATTTTCCCTGTTTTCTTCAATGTCATCCAATACTAGTATTACACCAGTGTTTCCTTCAAAATCTTCATCTTCATTCTCCTTTTCTGTTGATCTTTCAACATCACTCTCTTCTTCTTCTACTTGTTCACCTTCTTCTTCTTCTGTCTCTTCAGAATCAACAGAACCTTAAAGATTGCACAAAGCAATGACAGATATTGTCAGATCATCATCTTCCTCCTCTTCGTCCTGCAAAATGATAGATTTTTTTTTTTTTGGGATAAGTACTGCAAAAGTCCTAAAACTTGTTACGAAAATGCAATTGAGTCCTAAAACTTGCAAAAAGTGCAATTAAGTCCTAAAACTTGTCAAAATGTTTCAATTGAGTCCTAAAATAGACGTCGTGTTAGGAAATTTTTTTTTAACTATTCGCAATGTAGGAGAGAGAAACGATTAAAAAAAACCACATTCGTGCCAAGTCAGCTTTTTCCGTTAGGAAATTTGACGGCGTTAATTTCATGACTCGATTGAAACATTTTGAGAAGTTTTAGGACTTAATTGCACTTTTTGTAAGTTTTAAGACTCAATTGCATTTTCGTGACAAGTTTTAGGGCTTCTATTACACTTATCCCTTTCTTTTTCTTTGAAGTCTTTTGGACAACATCCTTTCCTTTTCTCTTCTTTGCAGCAATAGATCCTTCTTTGATTCTGCTAGATGATTCCTTCATTAAAAGATCCAGGGCCTTAAACAGATCTTTCAGGCTCATTTTGGAAATCATCTTCATTCCTATCTCCATAGGAGTGAGAGTTCTTGATCGAAGTTGAAAGGGTAATTGGATTTGAAAGTGTCTGAACAATCTTGTTATCAAGGCAGAGTAAGGCAGTTGTACTTTTTCTTTCATGACAGTTCTGTACATATGCAAAAGGATAGTGTGTGGTAGAGAAAAAGGAATTTCATTGCAAATTGCCCACATAATCTTCGCTTCAAATCTCGAGACATCAGTCTTGGAGGCAACCTTGGATCTGATGCAATTGATGACAATCTTGTGCAGCAAAATGTTTGAAGTTGGCATACGAGAGTAAGTGATACTCCCCACTCGGCAATCTGTCCTTCACTAGAAATCGAGTAGCTTGACTGATTGAAACATTAATGGGTAGAAACCCACTACGTTCTACACCCAAAATATTAACCAGAATATCCACATCCACAACAAACACTCTATCACAAACAATAAATTGAATATGAGTTTTATCCAGAAATGACAAATTTGAGTAGAAGTACGCTATTAACTTAGGATATGCTTCTGCTGTTTCTACACAAAATTTTCAAGTTGAAGATTGGCTAACATTTCCCTCAAGTTAACCTTTATAGAGTCAAGAAAGTCAAAGTCGATTGTGTGCGGGTTTATCACTCATCTGTTCAGCATTTGAGCATAAACCCTTTTATGCTCTATTGAATGAAAAAGTTTCGTTCTTTCTCCAGGAATCTCAGCAGTCACACCCATCTGGAGTTGGAAATTTGTAAAAATTCTCTCATCATCATCTTTGTTCTCAAGCTGACTTTCTAACCCAAAATGAGGATCAGAAGGAAAATTTACAAATGTCTTTTCTACTGTTCCTTTTGGCGCCATTCCTAGTCTTTCCATCGTTTTAAAAAAACAAAGTTTCATTTCCATACCCATTATCTTTCCGAAAGTCAGTGATAAAAGGTCATTGGACTTCCTCCCTGTTTAAAAAACGTATAATGCTTAAAGAGTACCTTAGGCCTCATTACTTTGATAGGAATCGCTTCTTGTGTGACTTCCTCATCTGCAGAGTGACGAGGAGTGTGACATCCCAGATTTTCAGTCTTGTTTTCTACTAAATAAATCGGGCATTTCATTGACGCACTTATAGGGCTGTTCTCAGAGTTGATCACTCTCGGGATAACTAAACTATCCAGGAAGTCATTAAGGAATTTTAAGGCAATAGACTTGAGAATTCGACCAAGAATCGACTTCTCGACCATGCTCATCTTTAGAGGCCATTACGGCATAGTATAAAACCAATTTGAGATCAGAGATAGGTCTGTTCGACTGAGATGTGTGGCCAATCGTGGGTGACTCCACTAAATTGAAAAATTCTTGTCGACCGGCACTAATCTGATTCTACAGTCGTTTTGGTACCATGTGTTCGTAATTGAATCCTTGAGATTTTCACGACAATCGAGAGTCGTCAATGAGTTGAGTGGGTTCATAGTGACTCGAAGAAAATCGACCACGGGTCATTTGGCCTAAAAAGTTCTAAAAACTACTTGGTAGTCTAGGTCACGCTAAAAACGTGCCAAATGAAAATTAACCACCAATTCAAGTCTGATTTCAGAAATTGAAGATTCTGTCATGTCACAATAAATTCTAGGACCCATGACTCAATCTCAGAAGATTTTTCTGACAACCGAGACTTTTTGGGAAAAAGTTGGTTTAAGACATTTTTGTTCAATTAAGGCCAGGGATTATTTTTTTGGTTGCAAAATTGAGATACAAGATGGATATATGGGTGAGGAAAAATGCCAAGATGAGCTATAGTGAGTTGGTTGATTTTATTGAAATCAATTGAGGTTGATTTATTAAGGAATAAGTGGCCAATTGAAGACATCCCTCTCAAAATTCGTAGCACCCATTTCCCCTAGCAATTTTAGACCATTTGAGAATTTGTGAGAGGTGTGTTGGTGGCCCATTTGTAGTCAAGGGAAGTTGGCTTGATGGACAAGAACTTGGAGGACAAGTTGGTGGAAAAAGTTGACCAAATGACCCACTAATGCCAAGCTTGCTCCACACTCCTTTCCTTCTCTCCTTCTTCTTGCCATCCACTCCATTCTCTCTCCATTTTGTGTGAAAACATCAGCTAGAGAAGAAGCTAAAGCCGCACACCGTCGCTGTTGCATGCTGCAACCGCACGCCGTTACCGGTCCGCGCACCACCGCCCCACATGCGAGCCACCGTCCAACCACCTCCATTCCAGCCTTGTTACGTGTGTCTAGCTCGCTATCCAGCAGCCATGAGTGGTTGTGGAGGCCCACCGAAGGTCCGTTGAGTTCTCGTTTGGACCGAAACCACCCCCGCTACTTCCCGAGCCTCACTACACCAAACCGATTTTGTTTCTTCTGTTTTTGCAGCCCAAACAGCAACTTTTTTTAGTGGGTTTACAACAGGCTTTAAAGGCCATTTTCAGGTGGTTTCAAGTCTCGCACCCGAGACCCACTTTGGAGAAAAAGTCCCCCGCGACGTTTCCGACGTTTCAATCCGAGCGGATTGTTAAACGAGTGAGTTTAGCTCACTAATCCTTGCTTAGTTTGCTAATTATGCTTAAGGGTTGATTAGTGTTAATTAAGTAGGATTAGGTGGTTAGATTAGAATAGATTAGTGATTATTAGTTAATTGCAATGCATATTAGGTGGTTAGACATAGTCATTAGGGAGTAGAAATGCTATAATATTTATTGAATGCATCTCAGGATTTTTCCCGACCTGTTTCGGGCTTCAATTAGGCATTCGACCTAAATTGGATTTTTAGTATTTAATTATTAATTTTCAAAATTAATTTATTTATTTATTTTTCGGAAATAAGGCTGGGATAGCCGACGACTGAAATTTCATGCTGATTATTGTGGTGCAGTCCGTTTATTTATTTGAGCTATATGTTGTGTGGAATTGACTTAATTGTGCAATTTGAGGAATTATTCCTAAATTGATTGAAATTGAATGGAAATTGAGTGATTGACTGGTAGATGGCCGAGTATAATTATTTAGCGTCAATAATGCTTTGATGGGCTAAAGTAGAGTAGAGAGAATTGTAAAAGTGAAATGGGAATTCTTTTGGCTAAGACTAGTCAGGTACGATGTTATAGACCTACGTGGTTTGGTGATTAAGGATATCACTGGCGAAAATGGCGCCTTAAAGAACGCACGTAATTGGTTTATATTGGCTCTATGATTAAATATGTCACCACTGTCACACCCCGATCCTCCGAGCGTGCAAGCATCCCTCTGCGATCGATAGAAATGCGACTTCCTAGGACTCGTCGCCAACCCATTCATTTTAATACGCATGCGGAAGCGAAACAAATCCCCTGACAACATTTAACTTGGGATAAAAAAAAAAGCAAGCAATCAATCACAACCAAACAAGCTTTCTTATAAACACAAGGTTTATATACAACATTGGGTTGTCTACAAAATAGACCGGCTCAACAAAAGGGAACTGTCCTATGACCAACTAGTTAGACACGTTCGCCGATTCTTCAGTCTCCACCTCCACAAATGTCCATGGGTTCGAGTCCTCCACGACCGCCATTTAAGGTCCTGAAAATATTAAGCCCACGACGAGGTGAGACAATGTCTCAGCGAGTTCTACCCCCTAAGACTCGATTAGAAAGAAAATACACTCAAGAGTGGCCTAGCCACGCAATTTAGAGGGCTTACCTCACCTCAGTTCCTTCCTACACGTCAGTACAATTCATTTCTCAATCAATCAATTGATCAAACGATTCAATTCAATCATATTATCTATCTTTCCATTTCAATCCGTACTATCTATCAACCATTACTATATATCATTCAATACCGTCTATCAAACCAGTCGTTAATACGACACATGCTTTCCAAAGCTGTAATATATAGACGGTAGCTCACTCAAGCTGTATAGATAGATAGTAGCTCACTCAAGCTGTAGATAGATAATAGCTCACTCAATCTGGCGACTTTAGTGCGTCCTAATCTACCGGGTAACTTTTAGAAATTTTCAGTGCAATTGACCTATGGTTGATTATTTTCAAGCCACAAAGTGCATCTTCGACACATTGGTGACTCTCGGTTGTCATAGAAATTTTAAGGTTTCAAATGCAAACACAGGGTACCAAAATGACAGAGAAATCGGTCTAGTGCTAATCGACAAGATTTGTGAAATCAGGTGGAATCACCCACACTTAATCACATGCTTTTGTCGAATCGACCTATCTCCAATCTCTAATCGATCTGTGCCGCAATGACCCTTGCAGATTAGTACGGTCAAGCAATCGTTTCCTAGTCAAATTCTCAAGTATATTGCATTTAGATTCCTTAACGGCTTCACCTAATAGACTAGTTATCTCGTGAGTGGCCAACTCGGAGAAGAGAGCTATAGATGCGAAGATGAAATGCCCGACTTATTCAATTGAAACCATAATTGTAAAATCGGGATGCCACAACTCTTCCCCTCTTATAAAAATTTCATCCTCAAAATTTAAACCATTAAAATTCTTCTTTAAAATGGTGGGGTATTGTCGTATCATCAATTCTGCTCCTTCATTCTACTTCGTACTATTCTCCAACACTCTCGGTGCTGACAAATCACTTCTAATGTCCAGACCAAATCTTGATTCCAAAAGGTTAAACACTTGTCCAATTTTACAAAAAAAAAATGAAAGTTGCAAAAGATTGGTTTTTCTTTTTTGTTTTTTTTTAATTTTTCTTTCCACTAAGCGGCTAATTGCCGCTTTTGGGATTTGAACCCCCGATTTCGAACCTGCGAATTCATCCCAGGTACCACTCAGCTAGAGGCACCAATGGTGCTCAAAACTGTTTTATTTTTCCTTTTAAGGCCAAAATTCTCCTTTGATCTCAAACTCGAAATATTCCACTATTTAAATAGTTCCGGCTCTCATTTCTTAACAATTCAAGATGTCCCTATCCTAGGTGACATCCAAGGAAGAACAGGATTTTCAACTTGAAAATTCAAAGGTTTTTGACACATAATGCGTAAATTTCCCGACGGCTCTGAGCAGTCTTTAATCTATCATTGAAATTTGCAACTGCTTCCACTGACTGCTGAACTGACTCTGGGCTGCGACCTTTCATTCTCTAATCTCCAACTCAACAACTGAAGTTCTATACACTCTGCTCTGCACTGACTCAAAAGAAAGAACCATTTGACTGATATGCTAAAACTGAGAACTCTAGTCTAGATCTGATATAACTCAGTCACTGCCACACTAAGCAGATGGACTATTTGACGCACATACACTTCTACATGCTTAATCAATTCAAGTTCCTTCCGCATAGCCACAAGGTGGGCTGATTTCAACCGTCTGTCAATTACTACCCGAAATGAAATTATTAACATACCGATTTCTTGGTAGACTTGTCACAAAAATCCATTGCAACTAATTCCCACTTCCACACAGGGATCTCGAGAGATTACAAAGGTCCTCTTGACTTGCAATACTTTGCTTACACTTGATAGCACATCTGACACTCGCGACCTGTCGGTGATATCTGTCTTCATACTGGTCTACCAATCCTATTGATGCAAATTCTGACCCATTTTCGTACTATCTGGACAAAGCTGAAGCTGCTACAACGAGTTTCTGATAAGATCTCTTCTTTAATCTCTGTACCATCAAGTACACACAATCATTCTCGGAACCTTAGGGTTCCATTCTCAGAAATCTGAAATCAATTTTCCTCTTTTCTATATTCTCTTATAGAATCTTTTGAATCTCCAGGTCTATCAACTGAAGCGTCTTGATTCTAATTTGCACATTCGGTTTAATTCTGAGGGTGGCCATAAGATTCGAAATGTGGCCTACCTTAGATTTGAAAATCGAATCTCGAGCCGTCTCAAGTAAAGTCATAATCCTTAAGGAGTTCTATCTAACGACGCAGTCTCATAATAAACTCCTTCTGAGAGAATAAGTAGTTGAGACTTTGATGATCAGTAAAGATCTGGAATCTTTCTCCACGTCGGTAATGCCTCTAAATCTTCATAATGAACATAACTACTGCAAGTTCTAAGTCATGCATTGAGTAATTCAGCTCATGAAGTCTCAACTGATGAGACGAGTATGCAACAACCGTGCCATGCTGCATTAGCACGCAACCCTGTCCTCTTAACGACGCATCACTGTAGATCTCATAACTTCCAGGACCAGATGGAATGGTCAGCACATGTGCAGTAGTTAGCTTCTGCTTAAGCTCTTGGAAACTACGCTCGCACTTGTCTGTCCACATAAATTTCTCTTCCTTCTTCAGTAGTCGAGTCAACGGCGACGCTAACGCTGAAAACCCATCTACAAACCTTCTGTAGTACTCTAATAAACTCAAACAACTTATGATCTCTATCACTGTAGTCAATCTCGGCCAACAGTTCACTGATTCAATCTTACTTGGGTCCACGGAGATTCCTTCTCCTGAAATCACATAACCTAGGAACGCAACACGAGTCATCCAAAACTCGCATTTGCTAAGCTTATCGTAAATTTCAAGAGTCCTCAAGGTCTGAAGTACCATCCTCAAATGTCTCTCGTGCTCCTCCGCACTCTTCGAACACACTAGAATAACGTCAATGAACCCAATCACAACTTATCCAAGTACCCAATGAACACTCTGATCATCATATCCATACAGACAACTCGAGTGTCCGTCAAACCACACGGCATTACAATAAACTTATAACTGCTGTATCGAATGCGATATGCTAACTTCGGTATGTCTTTCTTCCTGATCCTTAACTGATGATACCCTGTCCTCAAGTCAATCTTGGAGAATATCAATGTACAAACGCAACGAACCATCTTTCTTCATGAACAGAACAGTACTCTCCAAAGTGATGCACTGGAACGTGCGAATCCCTTATCTAACAATTCCTGCATCGGCACATTTAGTTCTTTCAGCTCTGACAACACCATCCAGTAAAAAGCCTTAAGGACTGGCTCAGTTTCAGGTGCTAACTTAATCACGAACTCTATTTCCCTTTCTGACACAGACTTAGCAATTCTTCATAAAATACCTCAGAAAACTTCGGTACCACGGTTATGTTCTCCATATTCGGTTCCTCAACGGTCGCAACCATTACAGTTTCCATATAGATTTGGCAACCTACAACTAGAACCAGGTTGTCTTCAGTGACGAATAACAAGGATCGAAGGTCCTTTCCGACTTTCAATAATTTAAAATTTTTGCACGCTAACTAATCAAGCTGAATTATATCACTATCACGATTCATAACAACAGAAAGCTCCTCAAGCCAAACCTTTTTATAAATGACTTCCAAGTCATACCTAAGCGAACCCGTCAAGTACAACTATAGTCAAAGATTCCATCTTCCTATTACTTTATTACAACAACGGAAACTCCACAACCTTCACTCAAAATCCTGATGCGCTACTTTGATAAAAACATCTCCAAAAACATTATTTCCTCGATCGATGCATGGTCGATCTATTCTTGCTCCTCTAGCCATCCTAGTGGCGTCTTATCTGCAGTAATGGTACTTACGCTCCCCTAGACCTACGCAGACAGTCCTTGAACTGGTGGCCGTGTTGGCCACATTTAGAACACGCTCCCGTGTAACCAGGACATTAGGCTGATTCATGCTTCCTTTCCACAAACTCGGCACACAATCGTTGAGTCCTCTACCTTTTGTCGGGTGACAGCAGGCACTCCTTCTTACATCGAAGGCTTGATCCAAAAATCCCACGATGCATTTTATGACGCACTCCTTTCGATCTATCCCATCGGTTTTCTAACATCGTTTCTAGCCAAGTAACCATGTTGGTCACACTTAGAACAAACACTCATCTTAACAAGACACGGGGCTGATCCATATCGGCTTCCGTTAGCACGAGACACTCCATTCTGATTCATTGCTGACCTGACCATCCCACATTTCTAGTTGGATGGAAATGGGATACTTTTCTCCAATCATAAGCTCCTTCCCAAACTGGTTTCCATCTCTACTAAATCCGAACCTCGACTCGGATGCAACGACTTGTTCCCAGATCACAACTCCAGCTTGGGCCTCAACAGGTGCAGCAACAACAACGGTTACAACACTAACGGCGGTAAATACAGCGGCAACAACGGTAGCTCGGTCCTGAGCTTACTAGTTCAACGAGTTCCCAAGGAACACTAGCGCTTGAACAATCCCATCGAACCTAGGATCGCTCGATGCTGCTACACTAGTACCGACTTGCAGCGATACTCTTACACTCGCTCTGGTCTAAGCTAGCGCTCTACCACAACAACCTCAGGCACCGATCCATGTCGGCGTTCTACCCCGAGTCACAAAGGCTACAGCCCTCTTACTAGGAGTTCTTAGCTCCTGATCACTCATCTACAGGATCTTTATAGAATCCTGCTTCCCAATTCTAATCCCAAATTAGAATTTGAGTGATCCACACCAAACAATTTACCAAACAACTATTAGTCACATGCACCAGCATGAATTAAAAGAATTCCTACTAACTATCCCTAGACTCATCGCACCTTATCACTCCAAACACAAACCCGCTCTGATACCACTTAAACGAGGATGTCACGCCCCGATCCTTCAAGCGCGCGAGCATCCCTCTACGATCGATAGAAATGCGACTTCCCAAGACTTGTCGCCAACCCATTCATTTTAATACGCATACGGAAGTGAAACAAATCCCCTGACAACATTTAACTTGGGATAGAAAAGCAGGCAATCAATCACAACCAAACAAGCTTTCTTATAAACACATAGGTTTATATACAACACTAAGTTATCTACAAAATAGACTGGCTCAACAAAAGGGAACTGTCCTATGACCAACTAGTCAGACACGTTCGTCGATTCTTCGATCTCCACCGCTTCGAGTCCTCCACGACCGCCATTTAAGGTCCTGAAAATATTGAGCCCACGACGAGGTGAGACAATATCTCAACGAGTTCTACCCCCTAAGACTCGATTAGGAAGAAAATACACTCAGAAGTGGCCTGGCCACGCAATTCAAAGGACTTACCTCGCCTTAGTTCCTTCCTGCACGTCAGTACAATTCAATTCTCAATCAATTAATTGATACAACGATTCAATTCAATCATATTATCTATCTTTCCATTTCAATCCGTACTATCTATCAACCATTACCATTACTATCTATCATTCAATACCGTCTATCAAACCGGTCGTTAATACGACACATGCTCTCCAAAGCCGTAATATATAGACGGTAGCTCACTCAAGTTGTATAGATAGATAGTAGCTCATTTAAGCCGTTGATAGATAGTAGCTCACTCAAGCTGTATAGATAGATAATAGCTTGCTCAAGCTATATATACATAGATCGTGCTCGCACAAGCTAATAAAACGATCTTAGCTCACACAAGCTGATAAGGTATACTGCTCTCACAAGCTGACACATCGAAGCACATAGGCTGATACAGTATACTACTCTCACAAGCTGATAACGATGCTCACACAAGTTGACAATAATTCTCACACAAGCTGTAGCTGATATATATAAATAAATATTTACTCGCCATAACTGCATAATCAATAATAAACGAGAGAACTGGATAAACCATCCAATAACATCCAACAATTCAAAGCGGTCCTACAAACCACTTACGGTGCCAAAAGCCGACACACGGGTATTTTCAAGTTGAATACCACAACTTCATCAATATCACTCAATTCCACACTTTTGGAATAATTAACCATAATCATCAATCACTCAATTTCTCAATTTAACAAACAATTAGAAAAAACTGACCGCATTGCTGCGATCGGTGCGAAATTCTAACAACCAACCATCCCTAGGCATAATTTTCGAAAAATATTAAATAATTAAATTTAATTCTGAAAATTAAATAATTAAATATTATATTATAATAATATAATTTAATAAAATAATATTTATAATTTCGAAATAATTAATTAATTATAATTAATTAATTATGGCTTAAACTAGATTACACTAATTTAAACATACAATTAGCCCTAATTAATCATCTACTAAACTAATCATACATCTAATCGAATCAACATTTAAATAATCTAATCTAACCACCTAAACCTACTTAGACTAATCTAAACACTCCTTAAGCGTAATTAACTCACTAAGCAAGGATTAGAGGTTAAACTCACCCGATTAACGAGCGGTTCGGCTCAAAACGACGGGGTCGACGCGGGGATCAACTTTCCTCAAGGCGGGCCAAACTTCCGTGGTCGGGAAGCCGGCCAAAACGGGCCAACTAGCTGCTGCCATACCCATTTTTCTAGCTGGCTTGTCTTTGGTGCTAACAGAGGAGGAAACGGGCTGGCTTGGGACCAAAACCAGCAGGGAAGACCGGCGGGGGCTTGGATAGGTTGCTGGGGAGGTCGACGGCAACTCACGACGGCGGGGACGAGCTCCGACGACTCCTGAGATGCACGATCAGAGGCTGAGACGCAGCTGGGCGTCGAGTAAGCACGAACGAGCGCTGAGCAGCGGCGGAGCGCGAGACAGCGAGCGGCAATGGCGTGTGGTCCAACAGCGTGCGACGGCAATGAGCGGCGCTACTGGCTGCTACTTCGGCTTCCCTGGGTTGCTGGTGGGTTTCGAACAGCCCCTAGAGAAGAAGAAGAAGAAATCGACGCCAGTGGGAAGGAGAGAGAGAGGCGAAGCAGCGACGTCGTTTTCCAGCTTCGGTGAGCAACGACGGTGGCGAGAGGCGGCAACGGTAGCTCTGGCTTCGCTGGTCTTCAGCTTCTTCGGCTCGCTGGTTCTTCGTACAGCAAGAACATGAGCAGCAAGAAGAGAGATGGAGAGAGACAGCGACGAGAGAGAGAAGGGAAGGAGGGGGAACCGGTTCTCCCTCTCTCTCTCTCTCTTTTTGACCCCACAAACGTGGCCCACCACCCAGCTATCCTCCACTCACACTTTCTAGACCAATATACCCCTCCTAGAAGCTTTTAGGTAGTCCAAAATGTTGGGTCCATGGGGCATACGAATTTGTTACATTTCCCACTTCAATTTCAATCAATTTCATTTAATTCTCAACCGAACAAATCCAATTGAAACCCAATTAAATCCATCAAGGTGTCCTCGTCCATCTCATGCCTTTTCCCTGTCAAATGATCCAATTTGACGGCCAAAGATGCGATTAAAAGCGGTCCTCTGACTTTTCTGATAAAAAACAGCCTTACTTTGCTTTTCTGCCAAAAATCTCGGTTTGTAGAAAAATCTTCTAAGGATAAGTCGACATTCCTAAAATGAATTGTGACATAACAGAACTTTCAATTTATGTAATCGAGTTCAATTTATCGGTTAATTTCAATCTGGAACGACTTTAGCACGTCCTAATCTACCAGGTAGCTTTTAGGAATTTTCAGTGCAATTGACCTGTGGTTGATTATTTTCAAGCCACAAAGTGCATCTTCGACACATTGGCGACTCTCGATTGTCGTAGAAATCTCAAGATTTCAAATACGGACACGGAGTACCAAAACGACAGAGAAATCGGTTTAGTGCCAATCGACAAGATTTGTGAAATCAGATGGAATCACCCACACTTAATCACATGCCTTTGTCGAATCAACCTGTCTCCGATCTCTAATCGATCTGTGCCGCAATGACCCTTGTAGATTAGTACAGTCGAGCAGTAGTTTCCTGGTCGAATTCTCAAGTCTATTGCATTTAGATTCCTTAACGGCTTCACCTAATAGACTAGTTATCTCGTGAGTGGCCAACTCAAAGAAGAGAGTTATAGACGCGAGATGAAATGCTTGACTTATTCAATTGAAACCAGAATTGTAAAATCGGGATGTTACAACCCTGGCGAAAACGACGCCCGAGAGCATGCACATAAAGTGCTATTGTATGTCACATTGGCGAAAACGGTGCCAAAGAGAAAGAATGTACGTGACTTATGGACATACATGGCTCGGTGATTAAATACATCACATTGGCAAATAGGTCGCCTTAGAGAATGCACGTAAACTGTTTATTATATACGTCACCTGGAAAAGACACGTGGCTCGGCGATTAGTACGTCACCTTGGCGAAAACGGCGCCTTAGAGAATGCACGTGGCTCGGTGATCGATACGTCGTCTTGGCAAATATGGTGCCTTAGAGAATACACGGGGTCAGTGATCGATACATCACCTTGGCAAAAATGGCGCCTTAGAGAATGCACGTGGCTCGGTAACTAAGTACATCACCTTGGTGAATAGGTCACCTTAGATAATGCACGTGGCTCGGTGACTAGTCATATATATTATATGGAAATTGAATAATAAGAATGGAAATGACTGAGAGATGGTCCAATTGTAATGTAATCGACTAGGTCGATTGACTAAGGTATCGATCCGTAATGTTATGTTTAGGTGCATATTTGGTCTGTGCTAATATGCAGGTGGAATCTAGGATCAATGTAAGACCTCCGACCTGTGTGTGCATAGATAGCCCATAGTGTATTAGTTTACTAATCGAATCTTAGGGGGTAGAACTCGCTAAGACGTTGTCTCAATGGTTATTGTATAATCATTTCAAGACCTTGATGAGGAGCCGAGGAGGAGGAACCTGAGGAAGAGAACCCTAATGTGAAACCTGAGGAGGAGGAAGATTTTGAAGAAGATGATGATCTAGAGGAGGATCCTGAGTACGACCCGCATAAGGACTGTGATTCCATCCCGGTTGCAAACCTAAGTTGAGAACTGATGTGTGATAGTTCAGCCTTTAGTGAATAGTATTGTATCATATACTATGTGGTTTGCCTTGTATAAAAGTATGGTTGTGGCTTTTCGTGTAAGAAAAATATAGCCCTACTTTTCTATCACATTGCTTTATTGTCTGAGAATTTATAATTGCTTCCGCATGTGTACATTAAAATGAATGGGTCGACAATACATCTTGGGATATCGCTTTTAAAATCGACCAAAGATGAAAGATGGGCACGTGACCAAGGATTGGGGCGTGACAAGGAGAATTCCACAAAGAATCTTCTTCAGTAAGATCAAAGTGAATTGGTCCTTCAGGCATGTTCCGGGGACCCTCATTTGCAATGCGAGAGGATTTCCTCTTGTACGACATTGTTGCAAACTTGGAGGATTTCGACGACATGTTTGAGTGAAAGAGAGAAAGAAACTTGCAGAGAGATTTTGAGAGTAAAAATCGAGAGAGAGAGAGAGAGAGAGAGAGAGAGAGAGAGAGAGAGAGAGAGAGAGAGAGATTCGGTATTAGGGTTTGGAAGTGTTGTGCTCAAAAGAAATATTCTGAAGTATTTAAAGAAATCGAGAAGAGGTAAATGAATCGTCACAAAGAAAAATATGTTTTCAAAATAATTTTAAAAATGTAACTGCCAAAAATTTGAAATCCAAAATTTAGCAATAAAATAGTAATTTCTAAAAATAAAATAGGCAAACGATGATTCAAATATAATCATACTTGTTTAGATTTTACATACTAAAAATAAAATACTTGAATTGGAGAAAATTTTCATACTGAAGTAGTTTCCTCAAGTTGAAGTATGAGTCTAATCAACTTCAGACTTTAATCGAGAGCAGAGATAATATTCAGCTTGTTGCGAATCGACTCAAATAAGCTCTTCTCCAACGGTTTTGTGAAGATATCTGCTAGTTGATTCTTTGAATCAATAAATTGAACCATAGTCTCGTCATTCTAGACATGATCTCTCATAAAATGATGACAAATCTCGATGTGATTTACTCTTGAGTGAAGAATTGAGTTTCCAAGTAAGGTTGATAGCACTTGTGTAGTCGCATCGATCTCTATGCAGGATTCTTCTATTCCAAAATCTCTTAGTTGTTGTCTTAATCATAGAATTTGAGAACAACAACTCCCAATAGCAACATATTCTACTTCTACTGTAGATAAAGCCACAGTACTTTGTTTCTTTGAGAACCAAGATACCAGCATTTGTCCCAACAGTTGACAAGTGCCAGATGTGCTTTTTCTGTTGACTTTACAACCAGCTAGATCAGCGTCAGAATAACCAAGTAGAGTAAAGTCTCATTCTTTTGGATACCATAGACCCAGTTTTGGAAAAGTAGCGACATATTTGATGATGCGTTTAACAACACTTAGATGAGATTCTTTTGGATCAGATTGAAATCTAGCACAAATGCACACACTGAATAAAATGTCAGGTTTAGAGGCAGTGAGATAAAGAAGGGAACCAATCATGCTTCTATATAGTTTTTTATCTACTTTCTTTCCTTCTTCATCCTTATCGAGCTTTGATGAGCTGGACATAGGTGTTCATTTTTTTTTTGCAATTTTCCATTCCAAACTTCTTGATAAGATCTTTGGCATATTTCTCTTGGTGAATGAATATATATTTCCTTGACTGTCTGACTTGCAGTCCCAAAAAGAAAGTCAATTCACCCATTATGCTCATTTCAAACTCTTCCTGCATAGATCTTGAAAATTTCTTGCAAAGATTTTCATTAGGAGAACCAAAGATTATATCATCTACATAAATCTATACAAGCATAAAATATTTTTCTTCTCTTTTTATAAACAGAGTAGTATCAACTTTTCCTTTCTCAAAGCCATTCTCTATTAGAAACTTACTTAACCTTTTATACCAAGCTCGTGGTGCCTACTTCAGACCATACAATGCCTTCTTTAGTCTGTAGGCAGAGTTTGGTTTCCTTGGATCTTAAAATCCCGGTGATTGTTCCACATAGACTTTTTCTTGAATGAATCCATTAAGGAAAGCACTTTTGACATCAATATGGAATAACATGAAATTTTGATAACAAGCAAAAGCAAGTAATAGTCTAATCGCTTCTAACCTTACTACTAGAGCATAAGTCTAGTCGTAGTCTATCTCTTCTTCTTGTGTGTATCCTTTTGCCACAAGCCTTGCTTTGTTCCAATCACAGATTTGCCTTTGGGTTTTGGAATCAACTCCTACGCATTATCGACAATGCTTCTTCTACTCCTTTTGGTTCTATCTCAAAAATAGTGCTAATGCATTGGAGTCTTCTTTTCCTTTGAATCTGGTGCGAATTTCTTCATCAATTTTGCCAATGATGAGTTCTTTAGGATGACTTGATTGATTTGAGAATCTGTTGATCCTCTGTTCCGTTTGAATCTTCTTGTTCTGCTTGTTGCTGTACTCCAGAAGATTGAACCTCTTCAAGGGAAATAGACTTTATTAAGTCTGGAACTGGTTTAGACTCTTCAAGTTGAATCTGATCTGGTTGATTCTGCACATAATCCTGAAACCTGACGTTCATAGATTCTTCTACAGATTGAGTCTTTTTGTTAAAGACCATGTAAGCTTTGCTTGACATTGAATAGCCAAGAAAAATTCCTTCATTCGAATTTTTTTTCGATTAGAATTTTTTTTCGAACTTTCCAGATCGATCATTCGCATTCTTCAAAATAAAGCACTTACAACCAAAAACATAAAAGTAAGAGACATTAGGCTTTTTCCCTTTATATACTTCATAGGGAGTCTTTTCTAGGATAGGCCTTGAAAATACCATGTTGATTATATAACAAGCAGTAGAGACTGCTTCTGCCCAAAATCGAGAGGATATTTTGCTTTCTATCAATAGAGTTATGGCCATCTCTTATAAAGATCTATTTTTCCTTTCCACAACCCCATTTTTTTCTGGAGTATATGAAGAAGAGAAAACATGTTAAAAACCAGATTCATCACAGAAGTTTGCAAAATCCTGATTTTCAAACTCACCTCCATGATCTGTTCTTATACTTGAAATAGCATAACCTTTTTTGTTATGAACTTTCTTGACAAACTTTGAAAAATATGAAAAAGTTTCAAACTTGTTTGCTAAAAAGAATACCCAAATGAAACGTGAATAATCATCCATGATTACTAGACAATATTTCTTTTTGCCAAAACTATGAATTCTTGTTGGCCCAAAAAGATCCATATGAAGAAGCTGTAAAATGCAACTAGTAGAAACCTGATTTACTGGGTTAAAAGAACTTCTGACTTGTTTTCCCGAGACACAAGGAGTGCATAACTCAAACTTCTGATAAGCCAAATTAGGAAGCCCTCAAACCAGCTTCTTAGAAGAAATTTTGGCAATCTATTTCCTTTCGATGCCAGAGACTTACTTCATCTTGAATAGAAATAAGGCACTGAGAATTTTCTAGATTTACGTCCAGAAGGTATATGTTGCCATGCTTTCGCCTAGTAAAGGATTGAGAGAAATCTTGACTTATTCTAGAACAAATGCCTTCTTGAAAGTTTATTCTAAAACCTGTATCACAAAGCTGACTTATACTCAAAAGGTTGTAGTTTAAATCTTTCACCAGGGAAACATTATTGATAGTCAGACTTTTAATCTTCACTATTCCATATCCTATAATCTTCCCTTTGTTATTTCCTCTAAATGAAACATTTCCTCATTTTAGTCTTTGAAGCTTCTCAAAACAGCTAGAGTCTCCTATCATATACCTAGAACAGTCACTATTCAAGTATCATTTGATTTTTCTTTTAATAGTGACCTATAATCAAAAGAAAAACTCAAACTTTCTTTGGTACCCAAATTTTCTTAGATCCAGGGGTGTTAGTGTTAAAAACAATTTTTACCCAATCTTTCTTAACTAGTCTCCAAACTTTAGGACATTCATTCTCAAAATGTTCTAAGCTGTTACACTTAGAACATCTGAGAGCACTTCGGCCAACAGGTTTTACAAACACTTTTTTAAACTAATTTTTGTAAAATGTCTTTGCAGGTTTTTCTCTAAGTCTCTATTTTACTTTAGGAAAATCAATTAAAAGAATAGTCTCATTATTCATACCCAAAAAATTTGTTAATATAGGGTATTTGAGCTGTAAGAATTTTCTCTAATTTATCTAATCCCTTGCAAAACCTTTTGAAATATCTGAAATCTCCATTTTAAAAACAACATTTTCTTTTGAAAGAGAATCAAAGTTTTCTTTCAAATCATCGAAGTTTCTTTTCAGACTTTCAAAATTTTCTTTCCAATAAACTTCCTATTACCTGAGCTTCTTTTTCAATTCGGAAATCCTTTTAAGAGAAGATTTAAGATTGACGTAAAGTTCATCTATATACATAGAAACTTTAACAGGAATTTCTGAGTAACTAACCTCGATTTCTTTATCAGAATCTGAGTCAGTGTCTATTTATGATTCTAAGTCTAATTCTGAATGAGCCATCGACATATGTTTGCAAATTCTTCTTCGTTTTCTTCACATTCGGTGTCACTCCAAGTTTATGCTTTAAGAGCTTTATTGTACTTCTCAGAATTTTCTTTCTTCTTTTTCAACAAAGGACAATTTGGTCTAGTATGCCCCTTTTTCTTACACTCGAAGCATATAACATTCTTGTTAGTTTCAATGTCTTTTGTTGGTCTCTTATGGGAATTCTGCATGCTTTGCTTTTTCCAATTCAATATTCTTCCATTTTTGTTCAGTTTTCTAAATTTCTTTATCATAAGGCCAGCTTCTCATCATCCATATCATCATCTGAATCTGTATCATCAGAATCAATATTAAACTTTAATGCAATTGATTTCTTACCTTTTGGGTCTTCTTCATCATTAATTTGCTCCACTTCGTATGATTGAAGCGTGTCTATTAGTTCATCAACTAATAGAGGCATGATCCTCTGTGTTTCTCTGATTGAAGTCTTCACATAATTCCAGTCCTTTGAAAGTCCACGTAGTAGTTTGTTGACTTTCATTGGTCCAGAAATTCGTCGACCTTGATAAGCGACTGAACATATCATAGATGGATTCTCCAAGCTTCATTCTGAAGGATTCATATTGTCCAAGCAGAATGTTCATTTTTGTTTCTTTCACACGATTAGTCCCCTCATAAGTAACATGTAGTTCATCCCAAACTTCTTTTACTGTTTCACAAGAAGAAATTCGGTTATATTCAGTGGGAGATAAGGTATAGTATAAAGAATAAATTATTTTTGCATCAAGAGCCTATCTCTTGATAATTTCAGCTTGTGTGGATTCATCAGCATCTTTCTCAATCACTTCTTTCCCTTTGTCTGAAATTGTTGTTGCCTTTGGATTAATTTCCTTTTCAATAACATCCCACTCCAGAGGATCTCTAGATCTAAGAATTGCCTTCATTTTGTTCTTCCACACATTATACTCATTTCCATTAAAATAAGGAGGTTTGGTGTTGCTCTGTCCTTCAACAAATCCTGGAGCCAAAATATTAGCCATAGAAAATTTTTAATTTAGAAGTAAAAAACTTTTCAACAAAATAAGTACACAGAGCTCTGATACCAATTGAAAAAGCTAGTATAAACACCTAAAGGAGGGTGAATAGGTGTGAAAACAGATTTTGCGAAATGCAATGAAAATACTTTATTTTTAAACTGAGTCAGATGAACAACAAACTTTGAAGAAGAATTCAGACTTTAACAACTATTTCGAAACACAGAAAAGTATCACAACAAATAAAGTAAAAGAGTTCAGGGAAGAGAAAATGAACACAAGATTTATAGTGGTTCGGCTTAGATTAAGCCTATGTCCACTCTTTCACGCCGATGAAACTTTCCGGTTGGTTTTCACTATGAATCGAAAAAGAGTGTTACGGCCTTATAACATTGACTTCTCAGTGAAGAGTTTCTACTGCTCTCACTAAGTCACTCTTTAGTATTTCTCTCTTTTTCGAATACAAGTTTGAGCACTATATAAGAAAGAATAAGTGACTTTGGGAAGTTTCAGATTTTGAAATTTTTCTTTTACGCTCCCTATCGAATGACTCGAAAAACCTCATTAAATACTCATTTATGCTTTTACGACCGTTGGCACTTTCCAAAGAAATTCTTCCAATCAACCTATTGGACAAAATTAATCAAAGAGATCTTGAGCCGTTTGAAGATTGAGATGAAAGTCCGATGATCCTAGTCGCCCATACAATCATAATCTTGGTTTCCATAAGTAGATTCTTTCCAAATAAACTTGCCTTTCAAAAATAATTTTTTCGTTCTGTGATTGATTCAACAATGATATTCAAAAAGGTAAGTGAGATTTCCAACTAGAAAATCGGATATATCTTGTTTGTACTGAACCCTTGAAGGAAGAAAATAATCTTGAGTCTAATTATGTCTTCGTTCTTCACTTGCGTTCAGTCTAGGTTTTCGTCAGAGTGGGGTAGACTTCGATGTAAGATAGACTTTGAAAGAATTACACAGAAGTCTCATGTTCCTCAGAATGAAAATGAGAATAGAACTAAAAATGTTTTGTCAACTTCAAAACTTAATAGGAGTTTTCTCCAACACTCGAAAAAGCATTTCCGGTCGATGTCATTCAGAAATGGGGTGAGCTTGTTTGTACCAATTGTCTGAACCTCGAAAGCTAGCAAACTCCGTCACAGTGTGTAACCTCAGCATCTATACATAAACATCTACCCCGACATGCAAAATCCATTCGCGATAGACGAACCCTTAGAAACAACTCTCACATGAAGAGAGAAGGTCACTGTTGCATCACACCAATCCTGTATATGCTCTTCGTGAATTCCACTGATAATCTCACATTAGCCATGAGAAAATGCGATCTTGGAGGCCAAAGATAGCGAGAACAGAACTTTCTAACCAAGGCAAAGTGTCAAATACAGCAGAGCCGTCGTAATAGAAAACTTTTCTCGAGCCAAAGATCGGAAAAGTCAATGATCAAGTAGCATCCCATCCACCCCCAAACCTTCCTTTTGAATTGACAAAACTATGCATCACGACAAGTAAATCCTCTGAGAAACAGTAAAAAAAAGGCCAAACCCCACAAGACAATCCGTGATTTGAACAATGAAAAAGAACAACGAGGATTTCAGCGAAATTTTCAATTTCATATTTCATCATATGGAATGAGATGTTTTACGGAAGGAATTATGTTATGAGAAGGGAATATGGTAATAACATCTATCAGCCGACCAATATCAATTAAGAAACCGAATGTTGTATTTACATACAAGATTGTATAGGAAGCCTGCAGCTTTTGCTATCCAATCGGAACCTAAGGACATTAGTCCTTCAATTGGTGGGCATAATAGGATTGACACATCTTCAGTCGAAACTTGTCGAGAATGGTTACTTGATTTAGACCGCCTCTTCTTTATCTTTTGGCATCAAATTTCTTTTTCTCATTTGAATACCAAAAATGAGATAGACAATAGTCTCATGCTATATTAAGAGGAAAAGATATCAATTGGCTCAAAATTCACTAATATATTCGACTCAAGCGATTTAAATTTCCAATTCTATTCTATTTCCAATTTTATACGGATCAAGTGAGCTTTTGTTTCTCACCTTGACACTAAATTTCCAACCACCCTTTTTGATTTCCATCCACATGCAAAGTTAACTAAGCATAAAATGTGAATGGTGTAGATGGTTGTGACTCGGGATAATTATCAAAAAAATCCTAAGCCTATTATAATCGTCTCAATTTAGATATAATTTTTTTGTCTATTCAATCCTACACTTTTTATATTTGTGCAAATCCAATTTTGGCTAGTCAATGCTAACATGGACGCTAGCTAGTGTCTTGTCCAACTGACGTTGACATTAATAATTCTTTAATAATAAAATATTATTAAAAATCATCTACGTTAACGTCGGCTAGCCTAAATTGGTTAGATTGACTAAATTGGTACAAATGCAAATGGTTTAAAAGTGTATTGATAATAAAATTAGCGCTAAATCAGTCTAATTGCAATAGATGAAGACTTTTTTGGTAATTTTCCGGGAGGAAAAGAAAAGAAAAGGAAATTTCATCTTCATTTAAAAGATGGCTAGCCCTAGCCCACGTAATTTTCAGGCTGGCTGGGCCGTCCTCCCGGGAGTTTTGGGCCGGAATCTCTATCGGCTATGGATCTTTTCAAGGACCGGATCGGTTCAATCCGATCCGGATCCGATTCTCTTCTCTTTTCCCCCTGATTTCCCCTCCATTTTCATCCATTTTCATTTTTATTCCCCCCTGCGCTATTTTATTTATTTATTTTTTTGCCCTTTTATTTATTTACTCTTTATTTAATTTGCCCTCGCAGCAGTGTGTTCAAAGAGGAGAAGGCGAGAGAGAGAGAGAGAAGAGAAGTTTTCGTGAGTGAGGGTTCACCGGCTGCTCTTTCTCTCTCCTCCCTTAGGGCTCCAAACCGATCGTCGCCGGAGACTTTCGCCCGATTTCCCGACCTCGCCTTCCCATTTCCAGCACCGGATCGAGATGGTCGGTTCGCCGCCCCCGCTTTCAGATCTGGAGCGGCAATCCGGCTCCTTCGCTTGTCCTTTTTTTTTTTTTTTTTTTTGTGTGGGGATTGAATCGTCGTGGCGGCGTGGCAGGAGGGCGGAGGAGGCAACCTGGAAGCCGCCATAGAGCAGCGGCTGAACGTGGAGAAGCAGATGAGGCTGGCCGGCGAGGTCGCCGAGACGAAGAAGGCGGTGACGGAGATCCTGCAGCTGTGCTTCGAGGCCAAGGCCTGGAAGACCCTGAACGACCAGATTGTCTTGCTGTCCAAGCGGCGCGGTCAGCTTAAGCAGGTGAAAAGATTAGGCTTTTTCTCCTGCTTGTTTTCCGGTTGTTATCTTTTGGCCTTGCTTAATTATGGAATTTGGATCCCTGCTTTACGTGTTGCTGGTTTTCTGGGTCGAGCGCCTCGTGGCAAGTATTGGCTGGTTCGATTGGTGGCTCGCCTAATAGTCCTAGGTGATGGCATTGGGCAACTAAACGAGGGGGTTCTTAGTACCATGAGTATTGAATGTGCGTGACATTGTTGAGTTAGCGGATGCACTATCTTGTAAATGATTTTCTTTTAGGCTGACACCTCCTTTTTGCATTATTTATTGAAGTTAACTTCTCATGGATAAGAAATTATTCAAGTTGGCAAGATTTTGGAAGAATTGATAAAAAGATGTGGTTTTGGAACTCTTTTATGAAGGAAGCTTGGGTTTTATTTCTTTGGAAGTTTAATACTGCACCTGTGTAAACGAAGAATGTGTGAAAAGCAAAGGGTTAGCCTTGATATATATACCCTTCCTGGCAGGGTACTTGTATTTTCTTATCAAGTGAAATTGATCAATATCAGTGAGTCTTCAGCACCTAGGGAGTAGAAAGTGAGTCTCCACCATAACAAATTAGCATTGTGGCTTGCTCCTAAAAAAAAATTACAGGAGACAGCAAAGTAAATAAGTAGAAGGTGTTGAAAGGTTACTTGGTTTTTTAATGGAAACTCTTATTCAAGATTAGTTATGGCTAAATATTTCCCAATCCATCAAGTCTACATGAAGTCGTGTGATGTTGCATCCTATCAAGAACACTAATTTGTAGGCAGTTACTAGCAAAATACTTTGAAATTATACTTTTGCAAGATGGGTGCTCCGTTTGGAATTGAAGTAAAACACGTGCGGGTGAAGGATTGAAAAATATTTATCCTTAGTCTATGATAAAAAGAGAAAAGGTACATTGCTCAAGTTAAGTGGTTTTATTTTGTTTTATCATCTTTTTAGGGTTTAGTAAAGTCAGTAGGTGGTGCTACTCTTTGTTTTTATTCTAGTCAGTAGTTTTGATTTAGGATTTGAATTATCTTGTATTGGGATGGATTTTTTTGTTGTAGACGGATAGGTACTTCCTTGGTACCTTAGTTTTATATCTTTTACATAGCAAAGAAACCTGGGAGAAAAGAAATTGGGATTGGGTGCTATAGGAGTGATTCCAAATACTGATCCAGGGATTGATGTTTGTCTACCCACAGAAAAACTAATATTCGTTCGATTAAAGATGAACTATGAGTATGGGTTGTACCTCTCCATTGCAATAAGGGTTTGTTGTGGAGTATTTTTCTTGCATGAACACAGCATGCGTTAGGTTTACTGGTGGGAAAGGAATATCAGAAAAGGAGGAGCCAAGATTATTGTGTTTGGTTGTCTACCAAGTTCGTGGGCATGAACTTTGGTCTTCCCAGCTCAAAGCACTCTTTGTGTTCCTCTTCTTCAAGTGATATTAGAGGAGTCAAAATTAATTGATGACACTGATGCTTGGATATTAATATGTGTTAAATTTAAGTTGCTCCAAACTTTTCTGTAACACAAGTATGTGAGAAAGAATATACTACCTTGTTGAGAGTTAATTGGGTTGTTTATTAAACTAAGTCCATATTTTTGCCTTTTCATGCCTCCTTTGGGTGATAAGCTTGTGGAATTTTCTCTCTTCATTGATCTTATTTCGTCGGTATGCTGTGCTGAACGTTGATAAGTTACTCTGGATAGTCAGAGCATTATGACCAGTGGTTATTAATTGTGTGAATACAAGTTTTTTACTTGAACATTGTTTTTAGCATTACTGTCTGCATACAATGCAGTGTTAAAAAAGATGGAAAGTGGTCTTATCGAAAATCATTCCCAGTTGAGATCCCGAGTAGGATCATCGGATGTAGAATGGAATTCCTAAGCCCACTCCCAAATATCCTACTTTGCCTATTTAATTAGGACTCAACCTCATAGTACTCAAATTAGGCCCAAGTTCTGATTGTGCATGACACATTGTATGTCTGAACAAATATCTAAAGGCCAGACCTGCTAATTAGGGTATGAAAACTGCTGGGAATTGAACTATAAGGAGATTATAAATGAGAATAAAATGCTGTGCTCATCCTGCATTAGATTGGATAGCCAGATAATGGATTTAAGTGGTGGTTGTGGCAAGGTGGAAGATACTTTCTGTACAGACTTGGGAGAGTCCATAAGCTTTTGGCTGGAATAACAATAACCTTTAATTGCTGGAATTGGAAATGGACTCCACTTTCATGCGAGTTTCTGTTGGGATAAATGGGATGCAACCATCTCTTCTGGGTGGGGAGGGAATTCTTCTTGTCATTGCATTTTGGTCTTTAGTTTGTCTATTTCTTTCTGCCCCTGGTCTTCTTCTTATATTTCATCGTCTGTAGACCTAATCAAGTTATTGGATGGTGACATATGCGTCCCTATTTTCTTATCAACAGGCTGTGACAGCAATGGTGCAGCAGGCTATGCAATATATTGACCAGACACCTGATCTTGAGACCAAGATAGAGCTTATTAAGACACTTAACTCTGTCGCCGCTGGGAAGGTGAATATGCGAACTCAAACTCTATGCAGCTTATGTTATGAGCAATCTGTTTAGTGTTTTGTGGTTTCTATAAATAGTTTCATTATGCAGATATATGTTGAAATTGAGAGAGCACGATTGATCAAGAAACTCGCAAAAATAAAGGAAGAACAGGGTCTTATAGCAGAAGCTGCTGATTTGATGCAAGAAATTGCGGTAATTAGAGTTGACTTCTGTGATCATAGATCTTATAATTTGTTTTTCCTTGTCCAACATTATGATGGTTTTGCATTACAGGTAGAAACTTTTGGAGCAATGGCAAAGACGGAGAAAATTGCTTTTATCCTTGAACAAGTATGGGTTTTTGGTATTGCTTTTGGTCAATTAGTCACTATTCCTATGATTGGTTTTCTGATTGATGGATTTTGCAGGTCCGTTTATGCTTAGATCGCCAGGATTATGTTCCGTGCACAGATCCTTTCCAGGAAGATCAGCCCTCGAGTCTTTGATGTAGATCCTTCCAAAGAGAAGAAAAAGCCTAAAGAAGGTGAAAATATTGTGGAAGAAGCACCAGCTGATATTCCGTCACTTCTGGAATTGAAACGGATATACTACGAACTCATGATACGGTATATTGGTGTTTTGCTTTTAATGTTGGGTTCATCATTTTTTAACTAAAACTTTTCACCAATCAAGTGCTACCTGCCACTCAGGTTGCAGATCAAACTGTGAACTTGTATGGCTTTATTTATCTGGCACATGCTCTTCTTCCTTAATGGATTTGAGTTACACATCTCAGTTTACCTTGCATTCATGTGGTTAATGATGTAGGTATTACTCACATAACAATGATTACCTCGAGATCTGTCGATGCTATAAGTCAATATATGAGATTCCATCAGTGAAGGGAAACCCAGAGCAGTGGATACCGGTGAAGCTCTTTCCAATAAGGATTTGTTAAGACTTCACTGAGTTTTTTGAGGGACAGCTGTTCATACTGTGGTTTTATTAAGTGCAGGTTCTAAGGAAAATTTGCTGGTACTTAGTTCTGTCACCACATGATCCAATGCAGTCAAGCCTTCTTAATGCCACTTTAGAAGATAAAAATCTCTCAGAAATTCCCCAATTCAGGTACCTCTTTGATTTTGCTTTAGGTAATTGGTTGTACATCCTCTTTCATTATCCCAATAATGTGCCATAGAATAAGGTTGACAGTGCCTTCAATATTTTAATGCAGGCTGCTGCTGAAACAATTGGTCACAATGGAGGTTATCCAATGGACTGCTCTTTGGAATTCTTTCAAAGATGAATTTGTGAATGAGAAAAACATGCTTGGAGGTGCACTTGTTGAGAAGGCAGCAGAAGATCTTCGGCAGAGAATCATTGAACATGTAACTACAGAACTTTGTCATTTTTGTTCTTTTCATTGGATCATTGAATATATGTGACCCATTCTATTTTCTGCAGAATATTATTGTCGTTTCGAAGTATTACTCGAGGATTACCTTGGAGAGACTTGCAGAGCTTCTATGCCTCAGCATCCAGGTCTGATTATGTTGGAACATTTGTCTATATTCTTTATTAATGTCAATCTTTATGAATGATTGGCAAGACCCCTTATTTAACTCTGAGCATCCTCTCTGCCTGTGATCCCTGATTGGGGCATGATTGCCACATTTGTGTAATAGTTCGAAAAAAGTGAAAAAGAGGTTTTGGAGCCTTGGAAGCCAAAGATTTGTCATGGAAGTGAGAACGTTGTCTTTGTAGTTTTGTTCCAGAAACGTTTCTGACTGACATATATGTGTGAGCTCGGCTTGTCAACTTCTGCTCATAAATTTGGCATGGTTATAAGTGTCATTGTCTGGCATCTTGAAGCCATTTATTGTCCCGTGGTTCCTGAAATTCTGATACCCTTTAGATGGGTGGGAGGAGCTCTGATATGTTTGCTAAAATAGCTGGGCTAGCTTTTCGGCTAGTATTAACACTTGCTCTTTCCTGCTTTACACAAGTATATCTCACTGTTACAGCTTTCTTAATGTGAAGAAAAAAATTTATGTAGCGGGACCCCAGGAATACAGATCTGTTTTTGAGCTTCTGTTACCACTGTTTTGGAGAGCTTTAATCATTCACATGTCTCAATTTGTTAAGTCAACAGTATCATCTGATAGAGAGACCATATAGCGATAATTGTAGAGCTTGAATGATATTCTATCGGCGTGACCTGTTAGTTCTATCTTTCCATTTTAGGAAGCTGAGAAGCATCTCTCCGAAATGGTTGTTTCCAAGTCCCTGGTGGCAAAGATAGACCGGCCGATGGGAGTTGTCTGTTTCCAGACGACAAAGGACAGTAATGACATCTTGAACTTGTGGGCGACAAATTTGGAGAAGCTCCTCGATCTTGTAGAGAAAAGCTGCCACCAAATCCACAAGGAAACCATGGTTCACAAGGCTGCTTTGAGAGGTTGAAGATGTCTTAGTTGAATGAATGATCTCTCTCCCCTTGAGCCTCCCGCTCTCACCAAGAGAGAGAAGCTGACGAATGCCATTTCACATTATGCTCTGGAGTGGGGACTGAAGATATCCGTCATAGAACTCTCTTGTAGCTGGCTTCAATTTGATTGCATATTTTGTAGGTGGACCAGATCTGGGCCTTGTTTCGGACAGAAATGATATACTGAATACACATTCTGCATAGGAATGTAATGTGGTCTTTTCATCTTTCCTCTTTGCCCCCTCGCTTCATTTGAAGATTTGTGGGCTTTCAGTCCAGAACTTATACCAATGGAACAGGTATGAGCACAAGATGTGCACTCAGTAGTACTGAAATGAGCACCTTTTCACTGAGTTCTGTTTCGCATTGCAAATATTGCAGGTGCTTGGTTTTTTTTTAATAACATCCAAGATTACATTAGCTCTCCATGAGGCTAGTGATTGCAATTTTTTTGTTTCATTAGCATTTGAATTTCATATTCAGTGGAGAGACCCTTTTTTTTTTTTTATCTAGACCCAGTCTTGGCTGTTGGCAATTCTTAAAACCTCTTTCTAGGAGCTTCATTTTCAATAGGATAACTACACTTTCTACCTCCTCAAGAGACGTAGTTTTCTTCCATGTCGATACTTGATTGGAGAGGGTCTTTGTTCTCCAGGTACAGTTTGCCGTGATGTCATTCCTCTCTAAACTTTTAGTCACTGTAATGTGTTTCATTGTTAACTAGTTTAGATATTTCTCTCAACCCTTGGCATGTATGTGGATAATACATCGTGAAGCATAACGTATTGATGAAAAGTTCCAACTAAAAATCGAACATATGACATTCATTCGCATTACCTGCCATTCTCCTTGAAAATACAACCTACTCCAGCTTAGCACCTTTTGATTCCTCGTCGGATCACTAGGTGCCGCCAAATGTTGTTCTCACATGATCACTTCCCATTTTCAATCTGCAGTTGTTGCAATTGAGTGGCATGGCTCCTCCTCAAGGAAGGATGAGAACTAAATTGCGTGAAAAGTCCTGTCTCTTCTTCAGTCTGTAAGCTGATTGCTTCATTAATGTCGGTGTGTAGAGCTTTGGAATGCTTCATTTATTTTCCTGTTTTGTAATAAGCCCACAGGAAAGCTCATGTTGAATATGACAGTCCATCGTGCAGATAGTGTAGAAGAGAATATGCGCGATTGTGTATAAGTTGATTATGAAAGTCATGTCGAATGCATTTTCCAGTTTTACACGCGTTAAAGAAAAGTCATCCTGAGTAGTAAACTTCTAATCAAGCTGAAGAAGCCAATTTTGAGAAAGCCCATCAATAATCCCGTTTACTGGCAATAAGTAACTCTTTATGTTTTGTTGTAAGGATTTAATAATCTTTGCCATGCCAGAAAGCATTTGGGTTCAACTGACATTGTAGATCGATTTATAGGTCTCAAATCATAATTTTTTAGTTTAAGTGAACCTTGAAATGTATGTGAAGGAATTCGAAAAATACTCTTGAAAGAGTGACCATGTGAAGACAATATCTAAGGCATTCATAAAATAAAGATTGGGTTGAATGGAACGAAACTTTTTTTATATATATATATCATAAGTTTCATTATATTGACCTTTTTCATTAATCATTTATTTGGATCTTGAAGAGAAGTTTCAATTGCGTTCATTTGCATCTTGAGACCTATAGGTGGACATAAGTCATCATTGACTCATTCTCAATGATCGCTTTTTTCACATATTTTCATATTCCCAAGCCTTTTAAAATATTTCAACAAATAAATAAATAAAAAAAGATAGGGAAAATTAGGAATTCAAAATATTTGTCAATATTAGGCGTCACATATCTATCTGATTTGCCATCACCTATATTTGGATTGTTACACCGCTAGATAAGTATTGCACAAATTCAAATGGACATGACGCGATTTAAAGTAGATTGCTACCAAAATTGAAAATATTTTATCTAGTGGCAGCAAGTCTCGTGTGGATTTGCCTAATGCAATAACACCAGGATTGGGATGTTGGGGATCTGAACAGTGTTGGCCAGCTAGGCTGTTTAATTTAACACCAATAAATAGCATCTGAAACAAGATCTTCAACCAAGGAAATGAAATTGTGGCATTTGGTGTTACTCTTGTTTATCATTGATACCATTAAACATCAATCGTAACCCTAAACGAGGCTATGCATTTCATGTGTCCCATACTTTTCCAATTAAAGGAATTTGTTTGGATCTTGTCGCGTGACACGTGGTTGTGATCGTACAGTTGAGAATTCGAGCTTCAATTTTATCTCAAAATCGCTTATGGATTTTTGTATTGCATAACTTAGTGGATTTTCTTGTCTTTCTTTCTTGGATAGCGAGCATACTTGGGTTTCCTTTTCAAATCACTTCATCTTGTGATCCAATGTTCCCCTTTGGTCCATTTCCGGGTAAGCTTTTGATCCTAGAATAACGAGGTGGGGTTAGTACTAAGCTGTCGAGCTTTCACATCGTCTCTTATCATTTCGGATTCTGAAGAAGCTCACAAGGCAAGAAAAGAACCTCTGCAACTATGAGTAAAGAAATGAATATTTGCTCTTGCCTTAGGAGGCTTTATTAGCTAAGCTGGTTTTCAGAGTGGCAAAGATAAGCAAACTAGAAAGCTACAATATACTAAGGGTCCGTTCGTTTCGCGGAAAATATCACGTTTTCAGAAAAAAATTTTCTAAGAAATTATTTTTTTTAGAAAATGATTATATTTTCCGGCTAAAACCTAAAAAAAGAAAATATTTTCCACCATTCGTTAACTAATTTAATTGTTTGGGAAAATTATCAAAAAATTAAATTTTAATTTTTAATTGACAAAAAATTAATTTTTATTTTTTATATTTTTTTAAAAAAAAATTTTTTAATTATCAAATTTTTTATTTTTTCCTTATTTTTTTTTCTTTTTCCTTTTTTTTTCCTTTTTCCTTCCTCCTCATTCTTCCTCCTTCCTCCGCCGCCGAAGGCCCGACGATGGCGGGTTGCCCGATGACCGACCAAGACACGGTCACCAGATCTGGCGAGCTCGAGGTTCAGCCGATCTCGCCCAAGCTCTCCAGAGGTTTGTTGGGCTCGCGAGCCATGAGCTCGCCGGATCTAGCGGCGAAGCTTGGGAGTCTAGTGAGCCGCGAGCTTGCCGAATCTGGCAGCGAAGCTCAGGCTCGCCTAGATCAAGAGCCCGAGCTCCGCCAAGCTCGAGTTCCGTAGCCCTCGGTGAGCTCGCGGCTTGCTAGAGCCTAGTGAACCTTGGCGAGCTCGAGCAAGGCCCAAGCCCCACCCAGCTTGCTGGATTTGGCGAGGCCCGAGCTCGGCGAGACCAACGAGCTCGGCTTCACCAGATCGAGCTAAGCGAAGCCTCGCCGCCTAGGGCGAGGCTCAATCGGCTTGCGCCGATCGCTGGCCACCGTCATGGCCAAGGACCGGCCAAGGCCAAGGAAGAAGATGAAAATGAAAGAAAAAAAGAAAAAAAAATTAAATCCGATTTAAAGCATAAAAATAAAACGAAAATGTGTTTGGTGAAAAGAAACAAGTGGAAGAAGTTATGGAAAATGTTTTCCACTTTTTGAAAAGTGAGACATTTTCCTCACTTTTAAAGGTTATTTTTTTCCAATAATAGAAAAAATTTTACTTAACTAGTTCATTTTTCATGAAACGAACGCTGGAAAATCTATAAAACGTTTTCCTGAAAGTCATTTTTCATGAAACAAATGGAGCGTAAGTGTCAAAATGATCCCTCGTTGGCCTCATGTAAAATGCAATCTCTCTCCATATAATAGCTTCAATTTAAATCGCATTTTCTGACGTTAAATAAGTTAATATGTGAATTTCTCCGATATTGTGCTAAGAAAAAAAAAATTTAGATTTTGGTGGGGGTCTTCCGAATTCCATATTAAAGGCAAAAGGGTTAAGGACATCCAATGCATCAACCCTTCAAAGATTGGTTGAGCGATTTAAGTGCGTGGTTGGTTGAATGATTTAAGTGCCTGGTTGAGATGTGGTAGTTTCAATATCCGAATGATAGTTCCTTTCACTCTTAGCAACTTTTAAGGGTGACGTCCTTCACTTTGTTTATAAGTGGACTTTTATCGGTGCACGTGGACATGGTGAAATTGCGCCCGTAAAGATTATTTGAGCCTAAGATTTAGACTGCAAGAAAAGAAAGGTGATAAAAATTTTCTCTACTTTTGATAACAGGAAACAAGTTTCTAATTGGTTACAAATAATGAACATTACTCACGTGCAAACTTAACTAAATATAAGTGTAGATAAAATCCATATTTGTAATTCATCAATCGAAACTAACCGAGGAAGAAGTTGAAATGTAAAAAACATGATTTGAAATGAAAACGACATGTGATATGCTCACAAGATTTCTTTGTTTTGAGGACATTTTGATATATGTGATAAGTATATAAATTCCTTCTCAACGATCAACTAGATCAGCATTTCAATCCATTTATGTACTATAGGCGTGTTTTCCTCCAACCCAATTGAGAAGAAAAGCCAATTCAAGACATTTGGTTCATTTTTGTGACATTAATACTATATTTCAGTATACTTCGTACCTAAATATAGCCTTCTCTTGCTTATGTAGAGAAGGCCACATCCATATCCCTGAGCCTTTGTGATCTCATTGGGAAATTAACCTAGGCCTAAGCGCCGCATGGACCTGCAATAATTTACCAATAAGGCTTCCAGATTAACTTTCCCAACACAGCTAAAAAGAACCTCTCAAATATCATGTTCGCATCTTCCGCCGCCGCCCTGAAGAATTGCTCAGAATAAAAGTAGATACAACGTGACAGACAAAACTAATTGCAACATACAACAATATTAACATCGTTAAAACATGATATTTTGTTAGCTTGTATACCGCGAAATACATAAGAATGTGCATATGATACTCAGTTTGTGCGACCCATTTATCTATTATACAACCTACCTCCACTATCATTGATATAGGTAGTCTTACTTTGAAAATTTAACCAATTATCCAAATTAACGGTGATGGGTATGAATTTTACCCCCAAAAAAATTTACACGGTCAATGCATTCGAGTTTATTCCTTCTTATAGATACTTGTATATTTTTAAGTGTATGATTGACTTGACCTAACAACAGAATGAATCCACGCAATAATCTCTTGCCCATCATCAATGAAATTACTCCAAAGGGTCCCTTCCCAAACAATTATTCTTGTGGTCCATGCATCCACACAGGCAGACACACATACATGGCAGTAAATGCAGGCTATAACGAAGTGCATTGATGCATGTATGGTGCATGCAACGCATGGCATGCATAAAGAACATACCCAATTCATTAAGTGGCCCTTGCTCTATACAAGTCCACATCGAGGCATTATTTGATAGGGAAAGTCACAGGGGTCGCCCCCCTCGTCCGCTGTAGAAAAAAGCCAGATTTGATGAGGGCGTGTGTGGCCGCTTATACTTTGCTTCAGTTGAAGGACATACGCAAGTGTATCTGCTTGGGATAAAAAAGGACAAATCTGTCCAAAGATACTCTTTTCTTTCCCTCACCAGGAAAAAAAAAATTAATGAGTTTTTTTTATATATGTGCTCCAATTGACTTCACAAGCTATGTAAACATCTTGTACACAATCTATATATAAAACATTGTTAAAAACCTATGTTACTGAGATAATACTGTCAAACAACAAAGCTACATCCTTCGAAGAAAACAAAAAGAAATTATAGTAAATACACGCCGAGTAAATCGCATTCACCGTATCACTTTTTTCTACTATAATTGAAAATTTCATTCTTAGAGATAGAGTAAATAGATAGGACATCCATTCATAATATATAACATCTATTTCATCCTGCTGATATGTATAATATTGATCGTGAATTTTTCACCAACGATAGTATACGGTACAAAAATATTTGAGGAAAAAAAAATAAAAGAAACAAGAAACTACTCTAGATGCCTTCCCGGGCCAGTAGAGAAAACTAGTCTAGAAAACTGTTTTCGAATTCAGAAAGCAATTCTAGTTGGATGGACACGATATCTATGGTAATGCATCCAAAACCACTTCTCTTCCTCCTCTAGCCCTAACCCTGCCTAATATCTGAAAGCTCTCCCCCACTTTTTACTCTCTCTCTCTCTCTCTCTCTCTCTCTCTCTCTGTACCCAAACCCAGTTCTCAATAAATCCCAACTTTTTTCTGTTCTCCCTTTTCCCGGACCCAGCATTTCCTGCCTGCCATGGCCACTTCTCATCCCACCTTTTTATCATAGAATTTCATCTCTCTCTCTCTCTCTCTCTCTCTCTCTCTCTCTCATTCTCATTTGTCACTCCATAAGATCCTCTCTCTTTTTCTGAAATTTTCCTCTATTTATACCACCCAGGACCATCTAGGCTTTGCTGTCGTGATACATCTCAACACCTCTCAGAAAGAAGTCCTAACTCATCTTTCTTCTTCTTCTTCTTGTGCAATTGAGGAGCTCTATTATTATCTTTTCTGTGCGTGTAGAAATGGCAAGCTGCGTAGATATCACACCCACAGAACAGCTCTGCTACATCCCTTGCAACTTTTGCAATATTGTGCTTGCGGTATTATCATCATCTCATCTCTCTCTGGGCTTATTAGTGGGGTTCTGCTTTTTCACTTCTTTTTAAGTCCCACCCGGAGCTCTGATTCATCCATTGCTTTGCAGTTTTTATTGCTTCTGTGTTTGTATGCAATGAGTCTAAGCACTAGCAGCTGGAAAAGAAAAAAGAAGCATAAGTTATTAGGTCCTGAAAAGATATGGAAGGGGAAGAAAAAGGATAAAACATTGCACCTGTGTTATCTATTTTGTCTATTTTTGAGATGAAAACCCCATTGATCTCCTCTTTGAGTCTTCCTTGTTTTTTGGTGCAGTCACGTCTCCATCGTTCGACTGTACCTTTTTTTTCTTCTTTTCTCAGTCAAATGGAAGTCATTTCCTAAGGTCCTATAGAGAGAGAGAGAGGGCCGGTTGGCTTGAGCTGTGTGTTGCTCCTGCAGATATACGGTTTTATTTTTAAGGAAAAATAAGATTTTCGTGCAAAAATATTCAAGCGCACAACGACAAACTGACGAAGACAACTCCAACATCTTAATTTCTTAGCAGTGTGACTTATCTTTCCTTCACCATCACAGATCTGATGCACTCTTACCTTGCTTCAGTATGTGTTTTAGGTCACCGGAGGAAATTAAAAAATAAAGGCTATTTCTCAAATCTTCCATTTACTTATTCCATGCCCACCAAAGCACACTTCACAAGCAAAGCACCAAGACATACTTTGTTTAGGGTTTTCTCTGAACTGAGCTCACAAAAACCAAACGGAGAAGAGAAGGTTTTCAGTTAATGAAGCCCCCCGTTTATTGTCATTCTAGAACTCTTTGGAAAAAGTAAGAACCCGAAAAGGAAAAAAAAAAAGAAGCAATAACTAACTAGACTGATCGCAACCCAAAAATTAGGCATTCTTTTCCTGATCTGGGTTTTCTTCCTTAGTTCTTAGTTCTTCTTCTTTTTGGCAGTGATTAAGTTTCACTGGGTAACACAATTTTCCTTTTGTATAGATTGACTTTGTGATTTGTGGATATTATGCAGGTGAGTGTACCATGCAGTAGCTTGTTCGACATAGTGACCATCCGGTGCGGCCACTGCTCTAATCTTTGGTCTGTCAACATGGCTGCTGCTTTTCAGTCCCTCGCTAATTGGCAAGACGCTCAGGTGTGCTGACAATAACTTCTTTGGTTTTTTTTTTTTTTTTTTTTTTGGGTTCCTTTAGGAAAAAAAAAAAAAGGGAACATTTCGAGTATGGTGTGTCCAAATTTATGACGATGTAGGGTTTTTCAATTCTTTATGGTCTCTGAAATGCGACTATAGCAGCCGTCATAGGACCAAAACCTATATGTTTTTTCGCTTTTGTGTAGGAGAACTAGGTTTTGCGGCCGAAGTTGTCATTTTGAGTCAGTTTCTGTCCACTCTCTTCAAGGCAAAAGCATCATTTTCCCCCCTCCGTAGGTTTTTTTTTTAAGCTACTCCTTTTTCATTAATATTTTGAATCTTGATTTGGTTGGGAATGGATTTGAGTTAAAAGTATCGGTTCTTTTCAATGAGATCTGCGCCCCCTGTTGTTAAAACAAGTCTCAAGAAATGGGTTATTTTTGTTTTCCTCTTCTTTTTGTGTTTTTTAAGATCCCGAAGAAAGAGAGGGCTTGGCCTTGGTTTTGAAAGGACTGTCAATCTGGGTTTTATGTGCAATAGTTATTATTATTATTGTCTTCTTTCCTCTGAATGACAGCCACCATTCTATGACTGATCCAGTCACTTCAATGCCGGTTTTTTCTCTCTCCTCTTCCCGTAGCTCGATCCCAGAAAACATCACCTCACCTCTCTCTCTCTCTCTCTCTCTCTCTTAAAAGACATTGCCCGCATGAAAAATGTATAAAATATTGTCAACGCCATCCATATGTGCTAACCTAAGACCTCTTCTTTTTGCCCTCACTTTTTTTCTCTCGTTTTACCTCAATTTGTACATATTAAGGTAACTTTTTTCTTAATGGAAACACCTTTTTACTTCCCTAGTAGCATAACCCCATAGGGTGAAAATTTTTACCCTTCTTCACCGGGGGAGTTATTAAAAGGACTTATTAAGCTCAGGTCCTAAGTCAACAATATAGCAGCAGAAATCTGAGGAAAAATGATCTAATAGCTAAAGCAACAAGCTTTTTTCTTTAATCTTGAACTACTAATCACAGCTAACTTAGGCAATCTCTCCTCTCTGAATATTTTTCTCATATAGGCTCCCAAGCAGGATTGCAGGATGGACATGGGTTCATCTTCAAAATGCAATAGCAAGATCACAATGCGAGCACCGTCCACGAATGTCACTGAGCAAAGGGTTGTTAATCGACGTGAGTCTGGAATCTTTCTCCTTAGACAACCTAAACTTGGTGCTTTTCTACCAAAATTACAGACATTTCATATAATCTCTGGACACGAGCAGTGAGTAAAACCTGCATACTTAGAACAGTGTTTCCTATGAAAACTTCTCTCTGGAAAAATGACATTTTCATGTTGCCATTTACAAGGTATTTACGTTCTTTCGACCATCAGAGGAGCTTATCCTTGCAAAGTGAAAAATCAATTCGGAAATCAATTTTCTTATATGCTTGACGAATTATATAATAAAGTTTTGATTGGGTAAAGTTAAAATATTGTCATAATGTGTGATAACTCATGAGTTGTAGCTTTCTTGGATTTGCAGCTCCCGAGAAGAGGCAGCGAGTACCTTCAGCCTATAACCAGTTCATAAAGTAATGAAACAGAAATCGCTGCACAGCATGCGCTTAAAAAACAATGTCCTTTTTTTTATTTTTCTTTTTCCATGATAAAAGAAAGAAAAGAAAGCTCTCAGCAATTATTGACATATTTGGTTATTGCCCTCTGGTCAAAATCATGGCGATTTTTTTAGAGAGGAGATTCAGAGGATCAAGGCGAGCAATCCAGACATTAGTCACAGGGAAGCATTCAGTACTGCTGCTAAAAACGTGAGTTGATGACAACATATCAGAATTATAGATTTGAGTAATTCTACTTAATTTTGTTGGACAAAATGTTAATGTCCATATCTTTTCATTTAACTTTGTTTCTGAATGATTTTTGCTATCTATACCAGTGGGCACACTTTCCCCATATTCATTTCGGACTGATGTTAGACAACAACAATCAGGCTAAAATGGATAATGTAAGTTCCTCTCTATTATAAACAAATTGCTCAGTTCTTTTACTTTGCCCGCTTCACATTGCATATTTCGACGTTCTTAAATTTTATTTTTGTTTTACATTTTTTGGTTGAAACTTTGTAAACAAACTGTTTCTTAGAATATGTTTAAGCAGTGTGCTGTTTAATATGATAGAGCATTATCTGCAATAGTCTGTGCCTGACCTAAGTGCCTGTAATCTAAAAGGAGATAGTCTTTGAGCTTAGGTGCAGTAACCTCTCTGAACTTGTTTGACGTTTAACCATTTCATTGTTGGCGATAATTTAGTATGGTCTTAAGAATAATTGTAGGAAAATGCTGTCTATAATATATTCTGAACAGACTCGACAAATAATACCTCAAGAAACATGTGATGCCTGTGTTGGAACCCCACAGATAGAATGCACGGACCATGCATCTTTCCAGAACTGTATTGGCTGAACTTACACCAAACTAGGTTCAATGTACCAAACTGCATGTTGTGACAGTCCAATTTCATTAAGCATGTGTTTCGTCTGAAATGGCCTGTGATTGGTGGTAGTACTTTGAGGCTGTTTACCGACAAATCTTGCAATGGATATTATCATCTTGTCCATGTTAGTAACTACTGATTATTGCGGTATGAATGTGTAAAGTTTTTATTAGAAGGCTTGATCATTTTATGTCTTTAATTGGCCCTATTTCTTCTCTGCGATCTCATTCATTCCTCGTTTCCCTCATTTTTCAACTTCGATGCAGCGTTCCGAGAAGCATTTGATGTCAAGGGCGGCACTGCTCAACAAGTGAACCTGTGTTTGATTGCGCAGTACTACCTTCTATTTCATGTGAAGATGTGAAGACTTTCTATGAAACCTCTGCTTTATTATTATATATTATGTAAGAACGAAAGGGATTATATCCCTTGACTGCAATCCTTTCAAATTTGCCCTTTTTATCTTTCATGTTTATTTCACGACTGGAAGTAAAGTTCAATTTCACCTCAGCAATTTTTGGTTAGATCTTATACTTTAAAGTGAATTTGATCATATGAGTGAAAATTACATAAGTTTAAGGGTGTATTTGTTTGAGTGAAAGAATTTTGCGAGAATTAGTTTCATAGACTTTCACGCGTTTGATTTGCTGAAAATAATCAGATGATGGAAAAGCATTTACAGTCAATGAAAATATATATGCTTAAAGTTAGGAAAATCAATTTCCTTACCTGAAAAGGGGAAAACAGTCCCATAAAATGATTTCTCATAAAACATTTCCTTCATTATGAAGTTTTCCATGAAAGAGACGCATCATAATAGAGTTTCCCTTTCAGCATTACATAATTAACATAAAATGTACCCAAAAGTATTTTCATTTCTTGCAAGTACTTTTGGATGTGAGAAGAATGCTCTGGAAGTTCTCAATCTTTCGTATGACACTTACAAGTTCAGTGCCGCAACTTCTACTCGTTCCTTTGAATTCTCTAATTTTCAAATTTCATTCATTTAAGTTACTCCATTGGCTAAGATTGCCTGAAATGGTGACCTAGCATTTCTTAATGACAAAGTTATTTTTACATGGCTTTTTCAAATAGTGTCACATTAGTTTCTGGCAATGGTGAAAACCACCAAAAACCCTAAACTATGCCCACTATAATATATTTATCCCAAACTTTTTTTGTGACGCCAAAACCCCAAACTTGTATTTATGTAACACATATACCCTAAACTTCTACAATATGACACATTTACCTCAAATTTCTTCTTGTGACGCCAAAAATCCCAAACTTGTATTCTCACCAATTTTAACCCAAAAATTTGGTGTCAAAAAATTTTGGGATTTTTTGTATCTCAAAAAGAAAATTGGAGTAAATGTGTCACACGTGTATAAATTTTGGGTTTTTTGTGTCATATAAAAAATTTCAGGATAAATACACCACACAGGTACAAGTTTAGGTTTTTGTGTCATAAATAGTTTAGAGTAGATGTATCACAATGGATGAAGTTTTGGATCTTCTGTAGTTATTTCCCTTTTGGCAAGGAATGAATAAAAATTTGAAAAGCTAAGAAAATTAAATGAGCATCCTGAATGTGAAACTTCTAATATACTTTTTTCTAAATCGTCAGAACCGCGTTATGCAAAAGTTGTGCCAAAGTTTCATTAACCAAGCTATAGACCTCCTTGGCTCAAGATGATTAAAAAAAAGAGAAGAGGAATATCACTGTATAATATTGCGAGTGATCATCAAAATGACTTTTCTTCATCCGATGGATCATACCACAACATGCAATTTATTTGGGCATACGATTTCAAAATTAAATTGAATAATACCAATCCCGAGAAGTTATTTTTTTTTTTTGTCAAACCAATCCAGATAAGTTTAAGCTGATAAATAAAAGCGTTATTTAATATACTTTGTATTGTGCAAACCCTTGCTAACACATTCATTTCTTGGACAACAATGGCATAGACATCATATTTGATAGAAGCAACTTGAAAACGAAGAGCCTGTTTGTTGCAATTTATGAGCTACTTTTGACTCTTGCTCATGGTTTTCTTGCCAAATTTTAACAAAATATTTTAAGCAAATTTCAAAAAATTATGAGAATGTTATGAAATACATGAATGAATAAAATACATGAATAAATATTCATTATATCCATCTCATCTAATGTACTTATTATGGTATATTTGTATCATATATTCTAAGTACATCTCCCTATACGATGAACATTCATCTCCCCTATCCAATATGTGTATCATTCGATACATTGATATTAATGATAAGTACATTCTTGTTCTCCTATAAATAGGAGTTTAGTTTTGATGTACAAGAACAACAACAGAACAACAATAAGATACTGGAAATAAAACTCTCTCATCTGGCTTTCTCTACTATCTCTGGTGTTCACTTGCTTTCTCTTCTCAATCTCTTCTCTATTATATATTAGCAACGCAATTTTTTACAACAGATAATATTTTTTTTCTAGATGTCAATACTTGAACATATTGGAAGGCTTTAAGTGTGTCAAATTATATACAAATCAAAGTGTGAGTTCCATAAAAATTTTCATAAAGTTTAAATGCAGAAATCAACAAAGGCAGTAAATTGTTAACCGGATAAAAGAGTTAAATTCATCCTCTATTATTTTACACTTACATGTAAAGATCAAAACTAGATCAAATGAATAGCATTCTTCATATTGGCAATTTGATTTCTAACAACAAAACAAACACATATTTTTTTTTTTTTGGTTGGAAAACAAACAAAAAGAAAACATATTTGAACCATTAAATATGTAAATAAAGAGAAATCTTAAGTTACAAATCATTTATGTTGAAGATTCACCTCCTCTCTTCTCCAATTAATTCTAGATGTTCTTTGAACCATTAATCTCCAGAATGAGACGAGAGGGGTGAATCACTAATCTCCAGAGTGATTTAGGGGGAGTGAACCACTTCTTGCAAAGTTACAAATAACTGAGTGCTCTCATTTGCATATGTGCAAGTTCTCTTAATCCATATTGCATAAAGTATCTCAAAGAGAAGAGTGTGTTTTCCTTCAATTGAGTTCTCAATCTTTCTTAACAAGTGGTATCAGAGCTTTTGATGCACACATTCAACAAGCAGTGTCACAGCTTATGTTGTATACTCCCAACATATGTTTGGATGGAGTGAATATCAATGTAATAAGAAGAGACATGGTTAAAAAATATCACCGTGAATTGAAAAGAAGAAAAAATGAAATGACTTTTTTGTTATTTGAAAATGTGGAGAACTAATTGAAATGAGGAGAAAAGAAGATAAAGCCACTTAATCCATGAGAAAAAATCTCAACTATCCAAATTTGCCCCCCTTTTGGAGGACCTCAAAATTAATATTGACTTTGTTCTCTTTCTTCCACTCAAATCAATAACCTCTTATCTAGAATCTCTTCTCTTAATCTCCCTGTCAAAACCGGGTATAGGTTGAAAGGATGTAAACGAATTCTTTGCAAAAGATTTATGGGATTACACAATAGTTACTTAAATTACTTAATATTTGCGAGTATTTAACAAAATTCAAGAAGTGAGTCAACACATTGACACATGCATAGTTTTTTAGTGTAGTAGCCAATTACATTCATTAATCAGATAATATTCCCATTCCAAGACTTCCAATAGTAGAATTTATTAAGCTCATCTTGCAATTACCTATGACAATAGATTTGTCTCGAGTAATTAAATTGGTTGCGTTGCTTATTAGGTAAATACCACATTACCTAAATGAAACATGACCCCATTTCCATCATCTCATTATAGTAGGAGAGACTCCTAGGTGCACCGAGAGCACGACATCCATCCACCCAATGCATCATGGACTTTCAGTTTTAGTAGCCCCATGCGGGTTACGCACGATTCAAGAGCAGGGACGTATATCGAAACCTTCGATTTACCTCGTGACATCATCTTTAAGTGATTAGATAGATCCTATCTATATGACCTTACCACTACACACCACTTAAATTCAATTTCAAATTTGTTTCAATTTTGCAATCAACAACACCTAGTATGGCTCCCCCAATCTCATCCAATAGAAGATCTTTCACAGCTTTTAGGGGTGAAATTGCAGACACCCATTTTTTATTTAAGCTGAATACACAAACTACTTAAGAAAGTCTGCTTGTTTTGTCGTGGAAATCCACATGTGATGTAAAATTAATATTCCTCGAGCAGAAAACCTAAATTTACAGATGGTTAGACAGGACAAAAAAGTACAAAGAATATGAGGAAAGCTAATCCCATTGAAATGCACAGGGAAAATGGATAGCGTGAGCGATGATCTATAGAGAAAGAAACAAAATTTCATCCATGGTTTCACAATCCACGCAAGCGCATCAGAACAGTTCTTCCATCGCTGATTAGCAAGAAATTCCTCCAATCATACCTCTTATTGGTGGTGATATACTTAATCATCACTTGCACAGTAGTAACTTTCCTCCAAATTTCATGGGAAAAAAAGGGTCACATTTTTCTCTATCCACCGTTCTAATTAGTGAGTTACAACCATGAATATCACCTACATTTATCTTTAGTTAATTTCGCATGCGCATCACTCCAGATTGGAGGAAATTATAGTTCGGACATAGATATGGATATTTTTTTTCTGTATTGTATGAGTGGATGTAAGATAAGGCTGCATTTAGGTGATGATTAAGCATATTGCCACCAATCAGAAGTCCGGTTTAAGGTAACTAGGAGGAAAACATCACCTAAACGAAAAAGTACTTCGTTGTGATGGTTAAAACTATGTTTGTTATATATAATGCATGATTAGGTTGATTTGATGATATAAACGTCCTGTATATTGTCTCTCCATGGTTTGGTATGGATTTTAAGTTAATTTTGCATAGAATAGAAGTTATCATTTAAAATTGGACCAAGCAATAACAATTAACTTTAGAGTTTTGATCAACATTCTTATTACAAATCAATTAAGTTTGATTTGGACAGAAAAATAAGTCGAAACGAACTAAAGCGAACCATGATGACCCTAATAGAACCCAATACTGCCATTAGTTCAGTGGCATGGACGAATAGATAAGGTTCATACACAATTCTTTTTTTCTCAAATAACACAGGGTATCTAACTTTCAGCTCTACTCATTCTCACATATGAATATAAACTGCACCGTCCAAGTGCATTAGGTAAGGTTCCACTAACAAGGTTTGAAGGGGGAATTATTACGTATCGACACAACTTTCGTTGCGCATATTACTGGCATGTGCTCATGTGTGAGTACACAAACAAATTGAGAGAATCCTGGCCGCTTCTCGAAAGAGAATTGTAACACATGATTCTCCATATGACGAAACTGAATAAGGTTCGAGGAGCAAGGCTTATTCGGCCGGGGGAGTCGTAGGCTTATTCTCCTTCTCATGTCGTTAGCAACACATGGGAGTCGCAGGTTCTTACTTTATTCTCGCTGTCTACAAGGATTCTTGAAAAATTTTGTTTTACTACACATTGAATAATGTGAGCATGGATTCTAGTAAAATTACTAGACAAAAGGAAATTAAATGGTGTGAGAAAATGGCCATTTGGGTAGCGCATGAGAATGTTTTTGTTCCTATGTTCTTTTGTTCTTTTGTTCCCCAGAACCAAAAAAGAATAGAAATCCATTTAGTAACGTTAATTGATTTTTATATTTTCGAAATAGAAAAGTAGCCGGGAAATAGATTTAGAACAAAATAATAAGTGAAAAAAAGTATTTTCTTGTTCTCGAGAACAATTTCTACAAATAAGTCATTTTTTTTATTTTCTCTTTTTCTTTTCTTCTTCTTCTTCCTTGCCGCTCCCTGCGGGTCGTTGCCCACCACCCGTTGCTGCCACCTACTAGCCACCCACCACCATAGACCGCCACCCGCCCCGCCGCCGCCGCCCATTGACGTTGCCAATCGCCCGATGTTTCTAACCGCTCATCACTACCGACCATCAACCCGCCCACCACTACCAACCGCCGTCGACTAGCCAATGGGCGGTCAGCCGGTCAGCCAGCGAGCAAGCTCAGCAGCAATAGCAAGTAGCCAAAATCAAATACGTTCCTATTCTTTTTGTAGATCATACAAAATGCGTTCCTATTCTTTTTCTATTCCAATAATAAAAATTTGATATATTTATCAAATGCGTTGTTTTATTCAGAAATTGTTCCGATGAGTAGAAATAAAAAGAATTATTTCTGAAAAGAAATTCTTCCCCCAAATAAAAATGTTACCATTCACACCCTACGTCAGTTATGCTTTTTTTTAACTCAAAAAAACCTCAATTAAACTTCCATCCTATCTATTTAATATATCAAAGACTTTTAAAATGGTATTTTAGGAAGAGAAGAGAGGTTAATTCCTTGAATAGATGAGGATTCCGGACAATTGTCTTGAATTGGAATTTCTAGATAATTCATGGGTCTAATTTACAGTGATTATAAGTTATGGAAATCTTTACCATGAAAACTAAATTAAATACAAATATAAGTGATGTTCGTGTTTGTAAACCCAGAAGGCTAGTTGACCGGTCCCCAACTGAAGGTGGAGGAAAATATGCTCGATTTAAATTTTTTTTTAATATTGGGTTGAGTAATTTCCTTAATTTAGCCTAATTTTGCATACTGGGTATGGTGGGCAGTCCTAACGGCTGAACAGAATGACAAGGAGTTCACAGATACAACTCATGTGCCATCTGAAGAAAACATCGTCTTCCTAGAAATAGCATACTGTTTGAGCACGCAAGCATGCAACATAAGCATCAAGGCGCACGCAATACAGGTCAAGTTTCATAAATCAAGAAAGAAGGGAAGGTTGCATTTCTAAGAAAACCTAAAAGTTGCTTCTCCCTATCCATAAAAAAACCTATGTTATGTGTGTTTTTCATCGCTATCATCTCTCTCTAACACAAACCTAGATACGTATGTACATGTGTACAGTAATTTTGTAACAATTCAAGCCGTTCCAAACGGGACAAGTTTTTAAAATGAGTATTCAAGTAACCATATAAGTTGGTGACCATTTGAAGTTGGATCTTACTTACGAATTGACCATTTGAAGTTGGATCTTACTTACGAATTTTTTTAGTAGGGCCATCCCAATCCAATGTGATATTTTAGGATGTCACAAACTTCCCAACTTAAAGAACTAACATACTCATCAAGCAATACTTCCCTTAATGGAGAGTGATACGTTCATTCCTACCTTCTCCACCATCTTAGAAGTTTTCCAAAAGCTGTACCTTGTCCAAGCCCTCTTGCCTTGATGAGTACTCTCCAATCTCATTAGACTAGGTATGGACCTAATCCATCCATGAACTACACATCTACTTAGGGAGTCAGACTCTGATACTATCTAAAGATCTTACTTATTCCATATGGACCAAAGTCCCCAAAAGGAACAATCAAGTAATCACACCAAGCGGTGACAATTTAAGGGTAAGTCTTAAATATGAATCACTTTACATAAATTCTCTTATTTGATGTGGGACTTTGGGATGTTTTCATTATTGTTTTGTGATTTGAACTCCTTAATGTTGGTCCTCTTTTAACCTAATCCAATAAATTTTGTGGCAGCCTCTTATTGACCAGTTTAACTATTCAACTTTTTCCTTGGGCAATCATATAACTCTTCAACTTTTGATATTTCAGAATGTGTGAAAAATATCCATTTTATTCAGGGGCTTGAGGTTTTGAGAGTTTTATTAATATATTGTGGTACTCCAAATTCTGACCTATTAATTGTCGCTTCTCCTTCGCTTGTGGATGGAGGTCACCGGCCAAGCCAAATCAATTTCTTGTATTGCTCTTTTTACTCTCCCAATTTTTATTTTTTGCTTCATCATCGCCTTTTTGCTTAACAACTAGATACTCCTAAATAGTCAAGGCAACGTTATCTAAGCCCATCTATTTCAAAAAATTATTATATTGGACACAACATGGCCCCGACATCATTTTTTGCAAGGAACAATCCTCCAATAATATTATCAAAAAATTCAAATACCCGATACTATTTACCGTGACTAGGGTTTATGGTAAGCCAGCCATTCTTAATCACGATTTGGAAGTCATGGATAGCGACACCACCACGTTCTTCTCGCGAATAATGCCTTATACTTAAGAGATGCTATTCTTTTTGTGCTCTCATTTCTTTTCCCTTTTTCTTGTTTCTTTTGTTGTTATGAAAGTAGGTGTCTAGAAAAAGGGCTCTAAGTGCCCAAGCATAGGCTGCAAATGGCAGACTCCTGATATTTTTTCATAAAGTGATTGGACCACATATCTGGCATCCAATCTCAGTGTCCAAAGATCCTCCTGAAAAGCAATAGCTAGAGAGAAAAGCTCTCTGTATAGCTTCATTCAAACTTGGCCTTATGCTGTTCTTGACTAATAATTGCAATTAGGGTTCACATTCCACTGCGCATCTACTTTCCTCTCAAGAGAGAAGTAGCTCAGCTAATGTGAGTCTCATGGAACCCTAGAAAAACATTCTTCATTCAAGCAGCTCTTCAGTAAGCAAAGTTACCAAAAGGCTAGCACTTTAAAAGGGAACATCGCTCACTAGGATCGCTTTTTCTATGGTCGAATTCGACTCTTCGAGTCGTTATGTTGAAGTTGTACCATCTACAAGCGTAGTTTCCTCATCATACCAAAATCTACGTTCAGCAGCTTTATCACAAGACAACTCTAAATCTTTTTCTTTTCTTCAGCCGATTTCTTCAGTGTTTAATGAGATCTTTTGAGCAAAGCCGAATTTGATCTCAGGAGTGCACTCTACTCTTCGCTAGGTTAGCCAACTCGACACGGTGATATAATGCGTTGTCGCTTGGCTCTGTTAAAGAGGTATCAATCCGAGACAATGATGCTTTCCATCGGTATAACCACTAGACATCAAAATTCATTCATTGTCAAATGCCCCAGAAAATTCTGTTGTCTTCCCACTTGATAATAAAGTATCGACTGCAACATAGGCAGCTTCTAAAAAAGATTCAGGGATCAATTGACTGCGAAAAATTTTAAGGTTTAGAACTTGATTACCTACATTTCGCTCATAACCTTAGGAATTCTTATGAGAAATCAGGTTTGTCCAACATAGGTACTTGCAATTCTCGCGAAGTTTCAGATGCAGTTCAATAGCTTTTGCCGCATGTCAGGTTCATGCTTTAAAAGCTCAAAGCTGAATCGAATTTTTTCACTAAGCAACTGTAATTTCTGATTCACAAATCAAATCATCTACCGAAAGCTTATGTGATTCAAGCCATTGAGTCACGAGTGAATCGCGAGCTAATTAATCAGTTGATGTGTCCAGTCAGAAGAGCATTTTCCCAGAAGAGGCAAAGTTCAGGACATCTTTAGTTAACTTGGCAAAGTTAATCATGGAAAGATTTGAAGAACTAAGTCTCACAGAGCCTGTCAAGGGGAAAGGACAAACTTTGGACTCCTGATTGTACTAGTAAGATATTCTCCGTTAGCCTTCTTTTGTATGTCCATTTCTCCAACAATACAGAAGACTAAGAGAAACTTTCAGATCTTGGGTCATAGATGATATAATGATGGATATACACTAGTCTTGTCAGGTAGGTTAGGCAGTTAGACTCAAGGATTTTAGTATAATTCGAGTACATCAAGTACTACTCGATATGTCACGTGTTTATCCCGCAAAAGAAGTTTTGAATGATCTCATTCTCATGCTAAATTCATATAGAGAGACACAAATAAAAGCACAACCGTGAATTATAAAGCACAAACACGTTTGTTCCTCCGATCAATTATTATTGATAGTTAACTAATGCCAGAGATACACAATGTTCATCACGGTTGTCTTGTCATTTTCATATTGGGCAGTCTATTATTTGTAGTTATTTGTTAAATGATTATGACTCAACTGCAAGGATGGATGGTGTGTGCAACGACAATGACTTTTGATCCGGACTAACTTGTTATTTTCTCCCAAATGCCTCTTTTTGGCCCTTACCAAAACTGTATAAGCTGTCACTTCTTAACTTTTTGGTCCTAAAAACCTCAAAATCCGTGAGCCAAACAACACTAGCTGTGGAGAGAGAAGATACCAGTGAGACAGAGGGCACTTCAAGCCACCAAAATGCCTTGCAAAGAAGAGAGTGCGCCCTGAATATCTTCTGTTAATTTATTGCTAGGCTTTATAGACATGGTATTACTAGCTACTGAAATATTCTTCTTTATTTCAGATTTTTCATAATAATATACACAACTTTCGAAATTGAGAATATCCATGATACTACATCATCATGCTGTATGATTTATGTCATGAAAGTTATAAGAAATTACTGTAGCAATATTGAGTTTTCCCAATTTTTATGAAGCAGAAATAACGCATTTTATTATTAATGTATTTGCCCATAAACTCGCAAACTCATAACCCAGAGCAAGTAAGCCTCGACTACATTGTGGACAAGGCCTTGCATAAACAGAAAATAAAAACAATAGGAAAGAGAGAGAGAGAAAAATCTCCCTCGCTTTAAGGGTTTTATGAACCCTCAACGGACTAATTCATCGTCTTAAAAATGTCATGTTCAAATTCATTTTATCGTACTTCCTATACAAAATGTTATTCTTCGCAAACATTTCAAAAGTTTTCTATGAACGGCTGACAAAATCAAAAAGTTGTAAGCCTAGTTCCCAGCAAACCAAAATATGGGGGAAGATATAAGCAGGTGCTTGTAGCCTTGTAGGTGAGACCGTACAGCTTTTAAATGGAAAAAGAGAAAAAGGAGGGGTTAGCAGGGGAGGAGGAAGAAGAAGGTGGGAGAGAATAAAAACAATCGGGGCACCTCGGGATCAGCAATGTGGGATAACATAGCAGATTACAAGTTGGCATATGCTGCTTTTATCAGAATTCAGAAAGCACCCAAAAAATGTTTTTATTCCTCTCTTTTTGTTTTTGAAAGAAAAGAGAAGCTATATATCATTTAACAAAAATACATAAAGAGAGTTTTTGCCAAGGAGTGCTTCTAAGTAATTATTAAAAGAACCCCTTCATAAAACATTTTACATTTTCAATGCACGAGTGATACAAGATAAACAATGCATTGACAATAATAAATTTTCCCTAGGAGTTCGATCTCAATTTTTATGTGGTGAATGGAGTCATGGCTCAATGGCCTTAAGGATGAGACATTTTTCATGTGTTCTTACATATGAGCATAGTGCATCCTGATCTTTAATCATGTATATTTGAGATAAATTAATTTAAAGGATTTACATGCATTGGACTCACGTCGCACTTCAATTATCCATAAAAAATTAGGTAGGAAGGGCTACTCTCTATATCTCCCACCGCATTGCGCTGCCACCTATTTCTGACAATTAGAATCTGAAACGTCAAGCTCAATGTCTGATCAAAGCATTCAATTTCAATTCTGATGTCCCCCGGCCCCCTCTCTCTGCTCTCTCTCTCTCTCTCTCTCTCTGATTTCTCCCCCTTCTCTCACGCACTTGCTTGCTCTTTGGAATCTTTATATGCCTTGATCCCTAGTGTTCCTACAAGAGGACACAGCACCCTTTTGATTGGGACCCATCCACAGAATTGCTCAGACTGATTGCAAATTTCTGGTACAGGGCCCAATTACCCTCTCTCTCACCACATGGGTTTGGGTTTCTAGCACAGACGCAATGGAGATAAGTTCTTTCCTCCCTCTTCTGCGAGTCATCGGATGGGAACATGTGACTCCCATGAGGCATCATGTTCTGTGAACGACAGCATGTTCGTCCCCCAGTGGTCGGAACCCCCGCCACGTGTCGCTCCCAAAATGCTCCTAAACCCTCCTCACGGACGGGCAAAGTGGAAATTTTGAGATATTGAAACGCGTCGACTGGACCCTGCAAAAAGTTGACTTACCCCGTCAGTCTATCTACTGTTTCCTCCATAGGGTCAGATTTTATATTGTTCCAGGCCTTGGGCGGGCAAAATTTCTTGTAAGTATTTCTTAACGAAACCAACAAGCGTGACTCTCCGTTCTATGACTAAGATGGAGAACCGGAGTCGTGAACCCAGTAAATCAACCTTCTAACCAGTAACCAGTTGGGCAAATCTCACAGCGTGAAATTTCATTATGGTTGAACTGAGCTCACTTTCTTATATCCTTCCGCAATCATGAGAAGCACAAACCGTGAGGCCCAGATAAGAGCGATGGATGACGACTGTGGATCATATCTTGAGTACTTCACATTAACTTCCCAGGCATCAAAAAAAAAAAGCACGCCTTCACATGACGATCTTCCTAAAACATGGCAAAATCGTCTCAGCTTCCCATTCCTCCCCATTTTTGTCTTCCAGGGTAATGAAATGAAGGAGAAGAAGAAGGGCTCGCACAATTTCCCTCAAAAGCTTGTGATGCTAGACTAATCTTCAAGAGCCAGAGACAGTCTGATTAATAATGTTTATGGCTGCTCGTGAAAATGTGATATCTGCTTTGATCGAGCATCGATACCCACAAACTACATTAACAATATATAAAAGGCCAATTTTGTGGCTCTGAAATGCACCCATGTGGCATGTTCAATCAAAGTCCTATGACCACGAACTGAGTAGAAAATAGATTCAAATGGCCAGGTAAACTCTCTTTGAAATGGAGAAAAATAAAGAAGTTTGATGAAGGTAACCCAAAGATATTGTCTATACTTAAAAGCAAATGGCATCTTTTCCTACTGAACTAAAAGAAATCCTCTTCTTATCGGATCCAAATTTATATGTCAGATCTGAGGTGTCACTCGGAATTGAGGCATTGCTTGTTGAAGGGAAAGAAAAGACAAGAGCAGGTGAAGACCTCCTCAGACCGAACTTGTAAGAGGGAATGGCGGAATCCTCTTTTGGTTGATCCAGACTATCGACAAAAGAGGGAGGCGTGATGGATGGTGTTGGTGGCTCAGGAAACATCCCAGGCGAAGCAGAAATGGGAAATGTAAACCCAGCAATATTATCAGAAGAAACCGCAGCCCTTACTTGAGGCTTATCAATGGAAATATGTGGAAGAGCTGCTTTAGATCCTGATGCCGGTTTCTTTGGTATCATATGTCCACGAGAGTCAGAAAACCTTGGAAGTTCCTTGGAGACATCCTGCATATGACCCAATCAGAAAGACATCTATATGAGAATCTTTCAGTATATATCTGTAAATACAAGCCGCTGTTCATATACTTGAGTGGAATCTACTTCCACATCAAAAAATGACTAAAAAAGGACAGCTAGTCTCCTAACATCAGTATAGTTTTAAAGAAGCTATTGGATACGAATTTCCTATCAATTTCACCATGGTAAGAAAGAGCTAATCAGTTAAGACATTAACCAAATATCATACCATAGGCACCTGTCAGCTCTAAATCAGAGCGAGCATCTAATATTAAACAACTCATGTCTTAACTGCCGCTAAAGGTCTAAATTGCTGATAAAAAATGGGAGGAAACCCATTCGCAGTTAATTTGATTGTCTTTGGTAGAAAAGCATTGCAAAGTTGAGGCGGTACCTTAACTGTACTCTTGGAGACAAACTTGTCAGCCACACCAGAGTCTAGTGAAGCAGTGTCATTAACTCCAGGAACCGGGATAGCATTGCAAATATCTTCATCAAAACTGGACAAGTGTCCTTTTGCAGCATTAGCAGTTTTGTTAACATTCTCTTCCGCTGAAACTCTAAAAAATAAAGTTCCTGTACCTCCATTTGGAAGAGCAGCATTCATCTGGTTAGTCTCGTCTGCTTTGCCGTATTTAACAGAAGCAGACAGATACGATAAATTACCGCTACTCAACATTGAATGAGCAACATCAGAAGACTCAGATTTTTTCCTCAAAGTGGCTTGCTTCAACTCCGCAGCCTTATCCTTGGGAGTTGGAACGCTTCTATCAAGATGCTCCAGTATCTTTCTAGCCATCTGACTAGAATGTGTGGGAACAGTTGAGACACCAACCTCAAAATTTAGTGACTTGTTTTCTACTGATTGAGGTTTTGAACTGCTACTTGTTCCTCCAGCCTCCATATTCTTGTTGAAGGCAGGAAAAGAAGGCATGCGAAAGTCAGTTGTTTCCCTCTGGGAAGAACCAACTAAAGAAGGAAAACTACTAAATTTTTGGGCACTTCCAGTGATGAACTTTTGCCTTGAACTACGAATGGGTCCTATGGATCCATGGTCACCTTGCAATTCATTATTTCTGAATCTAACCTGCGTGCGTTCAAACAAATCTAATACAATCAATTTCAGTTCACCAGAATCATAGGTTTCACTCTTATAAGCATGGAAAAACACAATTTTAGTAACCACAAGAGTCAGCTTATGATGTATGTTTTGCATCTTAATGCTAATTATTTGATTACATTTGAATTATGACTAAAAACAAACAAATCCAAAAACAAAGATTCATATTCATCACTACTGTCGTAGGAGACATTCAACTTGATTCCATATTCATGAAGAATTTTCATTGCCATGATAACTGATCCAATTGCTTCCAAAAAAGCACACACTTGCACCATGCTCGGCCAGAAAAAGTACTCACCCAGACCCAGCTTTGATTTGGATTAATGACATATTAGAGTGCAAAAGAGACAGTGAAACAGTACATAGGCATTCATTTTCTACTTCACCATTACTCCTATCTGTCCTTTAAGTTTAACACCATCTTGATAAAAGATAAGACGTAATTAATCAGAACAATTAGCTCAGTTGCAGCTGCCTCTGGTGACTTTACTTCTCCCATTTGTCATTGGAGAACAATTAGGAGTATTCTATTTGCTTCACAAGCAGCTGAGCATGTCCACATTGACAGGCACATATGTTACGGATCAAATCGATATTAAAGATTCACAGAACATGTTTCGCATACCGTAGACTTGGACATAGAATGTACAGGTCTTGAATATGGGGTTCTGCGGAAATTTGGAGTCGCATGTCTGCCTCTTTGAGTCTGTGGGGTCAAATACTGATCTTGTACTACCGAACCAGGCCAGCATAGAGATGACTTGGGTAGAGGCGATGGACTATAAGGTTTCTGTAAACAGCCATCCACACAAAGCAATGCTTTCGGATCTTCTGGCAGGTTACTTTTAAGAATAGAGCCAACTTCTGATGCTCGACTTCCCATGTATGCTCTAGCAATGTCGACAGGTGAAGCACCGATTTCATCACGTAACTGCAGGGTTTTCAGAGCACCATAAGTTTCGTCAGAACAAACATTACCAGTTTTCTAAATTTGGTTCAAGCCAACAGAAGATAACAACACCCAGACTGAAGTGGAACTCTTAACACCTGAAGATAACTTCATCCGGTCTAAGATGGCCTCCCTATATATATATATATGGAGGCATCACCATCAAATAAATAAACAGAGTTTCACTGCTAACACCATATGAAAATTCACGAGCTAGCACCAATGGCTTCCACTTCGATTGAAGAAAATCACTCCATGCATAAGATACAGTACTATTTGAGTAGCTTTTTCAAAAAGGATACAGATATTTAGCTATTTATAAACATACGTGAAAACAACAGAAAAATTTCAGTAACTTATAAACTTGAGAGATGGCATCACAACACATTTAATAGGATACCTATGTTAGAATACCAAAGAGGCAATCTGATGCTCTTTATTAGACAAGATGGCACTATAAAATGCCTCAATGTTACAGACATCAAGGAGCAATCCACACTATATTTGGGAAATGTCCCGACAGAGGGAGAATATTAAACATGTTAGACCGGTTAAATAATTAATCATGCCATGATCCAATAGTTTAAACTATTAGATCAATTGGTTGTGATGCTACAAAATTTCACAAGGTGCCATAGCATGAGATCCTGAATTCAAATCCTCCCACATCCCTCATTTGCCTCCCCATATATATTTCCAAGCTTTAGTCTTACATCAAAGTCACACCTAAGTGTGACGGGCACTGTTAAACCATTTAGGGACTGTTTGGATTAAATTTTTAATTTTTCTATTCACTCAATCTAAATCTTGCAACTCTTGCAACTCGTGCACTTTGACTTTTATGAAATCCGATTCTCCTTAAACTTTCACATCGCTCAAGTGTTACAATGTAAATTTACATGACTTTTACATAATTTTTTGAACTTTGAATAATATTTTTCAAATTTTGGTAGGAAAGAAAATGGAATCTTTTCATTTTTGTTTAAACGCAACCAAGCATGCTATGTACCAAGGCACATTCGAATACCTTCTAATATTTATTTCCAATAAAAGCATGGCGGAGGTGCAGGAAGAGCATTACTAAACTATTCACTTCATCAAACACACTTCAAAAGCACATAAAAGAAATTCCATTATGCTTCATGAACAATTTGAGGCAAAGTTGGGGCAAGGAATGCTAGAAAATCACATGTATCCATAGTCGTCTCAATAAGCTATTTAGATCCCATGGAAAAATAAGATTTATACTTCAGCTTTTCCAATATTAAGCTACCTTCAACATTCTCTGTAAAAAAGATTTCAAAATACTGGAAACTCACAAATACAACAGAATTAGATTTAGGCCACGAACCTCATAATAAGACATCTTGATAGTTGCCAAACCATCAAGTGACCAAGCATCAGTTACCAACTATTAATGCCAACAGAACTTATCTGTCATGATGGCCAAAATATGAATTACAGCAATCCACTAACTTTCTCTTTAACTCATGGGATCTCTAGGTCATTCTATTCTGAGAATCCTTGGCTCACATCTAAAACAATAATGGCATTCTTAACAAGTTGCTTCGAATTCATTGACATTATGCCTGTGCACTCTAGCACAAACATTCGAGAAAAGATGTTCTGACAGAGAAACATATTGAAGAATCTACTCTACTTACATTTGAATGATGAAGGGGCGTTGAAACCTCCCATAGAGCTCTGTTCAAAACTCCCTGCTCTCCCCCATTTGTTTTGCTTGGAATGTGAGGCACAGTTCCATGGACCTCAACTTCACCCACAGCATTCATTTCAGAGTTGTTCTCCCTTTCCTTCATCTTTGGTAGATCAACAGTCTTTGATTTTAATATCTCAGTCAGACGACTAATTTCATCCCTGCATGATGATAAAAACCATCAAGGCATGGAACAAAAAAGACATCTCCTCAATAGTATTACGTACAAATCTTGTCGGTTAACTTTCAGAGTCCCTATCAACTATACATTGTCAACCAGAATTACTGTGCAAGATTAATAAGCCATTAAAGAGTCAAGGACAAAGTAATTTCTAAAAAGCAGGTTGAAATTTTGCCAACAAAGCCAAATTTTCCTTCCACCATTTTCCACCTGCCCACTTTTAAGTTGTTGCAAGCGCATATTTGAAACAAACAATTTACCAGAAGAAAGAAGGAAACTCTCTGCAAAAGGTATACAATTCAGAACAAACTACAGAAACAAGGTTTGGCCTAGTGGTACTTCCCCCTCACCAACACCTAAGAGGTCATCATTCTGATCTTTACCCTTCCCCTCCCTCACTAAAGAACCTAAAGGTAAGACAACAAAACTTCTCAAAAGATAAAATTGCACAATAAATTATCGTGAATGACTTTTCAGAAAAGAGATATATATGCATGAACTCAAAAAGACAAAGCACTTCGCAGGTTAACATGCACCGGGACAATATAGTACATAGTACATTTAACCTTTAGACAAAAGATTGATTTACCTGGAGAACATTTTTGCTCTAATCAGCTGCTCAATATCAGGAACGGTACCATCTTTTGGAGGGTCAGTTACTTTGTTTTCTGTTGTTTTGAATTCTTTGTACCCATCAAACACAGTTCTTTTTGGTAGATCAGATGCAACAGCATTTTGTACTTTGGCTGATCTTGATAAACCCAGCTGCATATTATAAGAACATCATCAAGGTTATTTCAAAAAGAAAGACAAACAAAGCCAATGGTAGAAAACTATGAGATTAAAATAAAACAACATCTGCCATTAGAGAGACGTATACCATTTCATTTGATGGAGATAAGCACATGTTGGAAGCTACTTTTGGGACAAGATAGTTAATCCAAACACCTGACCTCAAAAGCCGTGTGCATATAGAACCACACGAGCAAGGGTGTCATGTGTAGGAAAGGATGATTTCCTTGAAAAACATGACAGGAAAGCATGCATCTTTACCCAGAAATATATGGATAATGGTGCACCACATAAGTTATTTGACGGAATCACTTGAATTTTGGCCAAAAAAAAAAACAAAAATGACACGGCGATGAAGAACATAGGGACAAAGTTGCAGTGCTTGGAGAATAATAGTTTTACGTGGCACCATCAGCCACTCTTTTTGTTCAGTAACTTCAAAATTATAAAACTATTTCAGAATGAACCCAGTCAACCAGAACAACAAAGACCTCGTGCAATATCCTAGAAAATGCAAGATCCAGAAATCATGAAAGAATTTGCAAGACTATTAACCAGAATACTATCTGGAGTGCCTCAACATGAACAAGAGCTATTCAGTAACTTACATCTGAATTGCCTTTGTGGTTTCTCCCTCTAACATCTTGATCGATCTCTCTCTTCAACTTATCTATAACAGAAAATCACACTGATTGAAAATATGAACATGGCGTAGCATACAGAAATAGATATCTAAGCAAGTCTGAATATTGAAGTTACAAAGGTCACATTACAAGATATAACCAGAGGACGCACTAAAATAAAGGGAGGATGATATGTGGTCCACATGCAAATCACAAGGAGGAGCGTACACTAAAACTGCCCGAAAGAGAATTGCATACTATGTCAGAGAAACAGATATACATAAAAGAAACAAGAACTGAATATATGCAAAGTGAACATAAGAAATTATCTTGAGCAGGAAATGCACTCCACAGCTGCCCAGAAGGGAGTACATACATTGGACAAGCAGAGAATCAGTTATCTCAAGCTAGGGGCAGCTTAGAAACTTATTTTGAGTTGCCTAAATTAAAATATATATATATATCAAAATCACAAAGGAAAAAATCTGCATGAATCAAAATGTCAGCATTTATATGCTTTTAAAGAATTGGGGTGTTTGATATTCAACAAAAATCGAATTTTGAATGTTTAAAGTAAAAATAAACCTTGAACGTATAGTTCACCTTTAAACTTCCTCAACAAAGAAAATCAAGCTAGCAATATAAAGCAAATTCCCTCGCAATAGAAGAAAATCAATGCAAGATGGTGGCTGACAAGATCAACCATACAAAAACAAGCATTCTTGACAGTAGGAGTGCACAAAAACCAAATGAAATTTTTCTCGTTGTATAATTGATCCCTAATACTTTTATTCGGTCATACACCATCCCTTTTATAAAGACTTCTCATAGTCATAAACAACTTTTGTACATTAGAAGCACATCCCCCGAAACAGAAACCACTCCATAGACAGATTCTAATAATGAAGAGAACATATCTATTTTTCATCATCAGATATTGCTGACATGGAAAAGAACATTAAAAAGACACATATAATGGAGTCTAGATTTGTAAAGTGAGTTGTATGACCAAACTTTGGTTCTTACAGTTCCCACTCTATTTTGTTTAGTCCTTGAATACTGAAATAAATAATTTATGTATTAGATTAGGATCACAATCCGAAATTTCATCTAGTTAATTGGAATATTGTAACACCAACAGTTGTCAATGGGGGTTGGGGGTAAAGCACTGGTTCTTGTAAATAAAGCTTTCCTTCAAAAATGGCTGTGGAGATTTAATGTGGAGAAAACCAGTCCTTGGAGGAGGGTACAGATTGCGAATTTGGTTTGGAAGATACAGAGAGGATAACTAAATCTAGTCAACGAGCACAAAAAAATCAGGCTTCGGAAGCGCATTAGGCAAGGCTGGGATGTTTTCAAAAGCAGAGTTTCTATATGCAGTGGGAGATGGTAAAGATACTAAATTTGAGACGCTACTTTCAAAGATTTATACATTTACTTGTATGCATAACAACAGTAAGCAATACATTTTAGCAAATTCCATCGCTTTTTTTTCTCTCTAATCATCTCAACACTTATTTCTCTTCTTCAATCACTGAAAAAAGAGCATAAACAAAGAGAAAGAAATTACTTCACATCACCGAGGAATGGACAACGTGCTTCCATCACGGACCCAACTAGACAGTACCGGAAACCTCTCTTGAATAGAGCAGAAGCAAACAAAAAACCCTAATCACGGGAATCAACCAGGAAGCGATAAAACTTGACCTCAATTCATCTGATCATCTATGCCGACTAACCAAAGCACACGAGAACAACTAGAGGCAGCGAAGATTGGAAAAGCGCAAACCGAGGAGAGATTAACAGACCGTCGCCGTCGACGTCGCTGCCGTCGTCGTCGTCGTCGTCATCGTCATGGAGAGGAGGGAGCGAAACAGGAGCAGGCGACCTCGAGAAAAGCGAGGGCAATATGCGGGTGGCGCCACCGGAGATCAGGCGGTACGCCGGATCCACCAGCTTCGACAACCAGCCGCCGCCGCCGCCGCCGACGGCAACGGCCTGAGGTTTGCTCGAATTGGGGCGGGCGTAGGGCGTGGCCCGAGGGTTGCGGTTCGGAGGCCTCCTCATCTTTCCTCCGGCGCCCCTGCCGGTCTCCGGCTGATGCGATGTCGCCGCCGCCGCCGCCGCCTCCCCGTCGTTCTCCATCGGCGGCGAACTTCTCGAGTAGAGAGAGAGAGAGAGAGAGAGAGAGTGAGAGAGAGAGCGCGGGGTTACTTTGGGTAGTCTGCGGCTAAATTATTTCGGTTTTTACAAAATTATACGTTTTCAATCCGCCCCGTTCGACCAAAAAAAAAAATCCGCCCCGAATTTTTAGCTTATCAGTATGTATTATTACGTCATCAGTTTTTAAAAAAAAATTAAGAGCCGCCACGTATGATTTTAACAATATCTCAATCATTTATAGTAATAAATTTTTAACCACCAGGAATTGCCAATTTGATTTGACACCTTCAAAAAGATTTTGTATTTAGTCAAAGTTGAATTCGCAATTTCTATTTTGACTAGTCATGCTTCAGAAAAATGTGGAATCTATAATCTTGGTGTTAGCTTAAAGTGAAGGACATAAATCCCAATAATTTAGGAAATTATTGCCAAATTAAGGAAACCAAATTCAACAATATATTAACATTAAAGGAATCGACATAATTGAGCATATTTAAAACATCTTCAAACTCGTTAATCAAAATAAAATAAAATAAATTATTCATCAATTTTCCTATGTGCATCAATGTATGATTGAAATGTGAAAGTAATACAGGGTCTCAAGTTTCATTGACAAGGAAGTTTTTCAAATTTATTCAATAAAACAAAATCAACCTCGTCCATATTTTTGTGGAAAATTGAAGCAATTTGGTAGGTCGGATAGTGATGCCTAAAAGTTGAAATTCATTGTCTCTAAAAGTCTATCCTCTTTCAAAGGCAAGTACCAATCAAAGAGGGAGTATGCAAGATCCGCTAAGATCAACATTCACTGATCAGAGATAGTAGTAAAGACTTACCATTCTTTATCTATAAAGAAATTTGTCACGGTTGTGAGTGGGACGTCACAACAGTGTTGTGGCCAATTGTGCCAGTACGTCTCAAGAATGACCACAACGAGGATGCATAGTGGAAGCTGATGAAAAAGGCCACAAGAAGCATATCACATGGTCTCACTATCGAGGACTCCCAAAAGACAACCTGTTCATGGCTATGATTTGCAAACAACTACCCACGAATGACCACTAATCATGGCTACGACCGAGGCAACTACAATTCGCGAATGGATGTAGATTTAGGGATTTCAAAAAGAGGGAGAAGTGTGGAAAAGGATGCAAGAAAAGAGAGTAAATGGAGCATCTGTACTGTGCAAGGTGAAAGAACAATGAAAGAGACATTTGAAGTCTCCTTTGCCCTTTTCAATGAAATCAGACAACGATCTCAATCATGTACTATGTAGGGCCCGTCCAACCAACCCTGTGTGGTCTCAATTGGCATTGCCCATCAAATGAAACTTTGTACAAAATGCATCTCACTTGACATTGCATCTCAAAAGAAAAACGAAATGAGTAGACTCAGGTCTGCGCACACACAGCACAATCGATGAATGGATTAACAAAATTCCCACGTTGCGCTCGAGGAGCACCCAGTGGTCTCGTAGGGGTCTGTTTTCAGACCAGGCCAGGCGGAATCTAATTCCCAGTACAGGCTGAAGTAGCCGTTTCCTGCGCATGGCTGAATCTGATGCTGTTATTATTCTTTTTTGTTTTTTTCACTTTTCTGGCCATTGCAATTTGTAGTGTTTACCCAAGAAGAAAGCTCCAGATCTTTTTTTCTTTTTTCTTTTTTAAATTTAACCCTTTTGCCTATTCACCAAAAAGATTCCAAGTACAAACGATAACGTTACAGCAATCATCACCAACTACCCTAGAAGGAAAAAAGATGATCTAGCAAATGATGCCTTGGTGGACTTTCGAAACCAGAACCGAGTTACCGAAAGATGTTCATGATATGGTCAGTTTGATTTGATGCAAAATGAAGACTCCCGTGAAATAAAGCAAAGGCTTGTCTGCCCCTCTTGATGCTTTTCTGTAGTGGGGGCTTTGGAAATGCCTAATCCCTAGGGGTTCATCATAAGCACACTGTCTTTGCTGTGCCTGTCATCAAATGTCAAACCCATTGCTGTACCCATCACGTCTCCCTCCTGTCTGTGTTCCCTCATTGGCTAGAATTTTCCAACTTACAGGGCCAAACTTTTTCCTATTCCTCAGGCTTCAACGACCATTTTACATGGCTAGTCTTGAACAGGAGCGTTTTTAGCAAACCAGCAATGCTTGTGCGGCAAACCGAGTGAAGCAATAGGCTGTGTGCATGATCTTGTTGTTTCTTGTTGGTGCACTAACAATAAGAACGTCACCTTAGAATGAATCTTGGTCTAAGTTGACGTTGCGGGTCGATTAAGAATTCAGATCAAGCATGTGATCTTCCTTGATTCTAGGAGGGCATTTGATTCTACGCTGATTGGGATAAGGAAGTCAAGGTTTGGACCCAATATCCTAGTGCCATTCAAAGGAGTAAAGCCACACTCGATTATAAAGGAAAGGTACCAGTAGAAGTGGGGGATCAAGGATAGTTTAATTACTTTGAATGAGCGAGTTGGCACTTCAACAAGAAAAAGTTTATTTGAATGCCTACTTACTATATTGGAGTAAACGATCGAAGAGAATGACAGTTTAATTGAGCAGTAGACCTGATAAGACAGGATTCTTTAGTAAAAGGGCTGCCACTAACATGGTAATATAGTGAATTGCCTAATCCTTAGGGGCTCATCATAAGCACATTTCTTGTCATGCCTGTCATCAAGTGTCTAACCCATTGCTGTACCCATCACAAACTCCCTCCTTTATGTGTTGCCTCTTTGGCTAGAATTTTCCCACTACAGGGCCAAACTTTTTACCGGTCATCAGGCTGTAATAACCATTTACATGGCTAGTCTTGAACAGGAGTCTTATCAGCAAACCAAGTATGCTTGTGCAGCAAACCAAACGAAGCAACAGGCTGTGTGCATGACCTTGTTATTTCTTGTTGGTGCAATAACAATGCCACCTTCCTGCATCCGATTATGATTAGATGCTGAAACACCGCATCGTGCAGATTGATTTCCGGGCGCATATTTTTCCATATTTACCGCGTGAATTCCTATATGTTGGGCGACTAGACATGCCTATTATTTTGTAGGTCCCATCCTTTAACACGAAAGATGAAATTTGAGTAGCAAATGGGAAGAAAGAAAGGTCGTGATTGAATGACAGGTGTCAAAGCAACGTTGGTGGACATGGAGCTTTCTTTTGCCAACGGAGATTTCCACGTCCATTATAAACAAAACAAAATAACAACGTAATAGACAAAATCAATCACAATACAAACATATCAGGGTCTATGTTCTCTGAAGTGACTTGAATGTTTTAAATAATTTCTTGAAAGCATATTGGCCTGTTTCAATGAAACGATTTGGATCATATTGTCATATTTGAGAGGTACAGAATCAAAGTTGCTCAAGCAAATCAATGGAGGCTAATCTAATCAACTGAGGCAACCTCTAATGCACGCCTAAGCCGCCCTCATTTGACGGGAACCTGCTTTTCGGATCTTTTCTCTTTGAATAATCTCTTCAAGATGGCGACCTATTTGTGTCTTTCCCTGAGCAAGCTCAGGGGCCACACCTAAGCCCTTTTCTGTTACCTTGTGCAGTAGGAGAAAGTGACTGCAACCCTTTAGACAAAGAAAAAACAAATATCAAAAGCCGATCATGCCAAATGCGAAAATGAGCAAGGAGTCGTGTAAAGATGACTCTTGTATAAATTGAGATTTAGTGAGAAGATTTAGTGAGAAGGTATCTGGGCACATGGAGCAGATGTTCTTTTCCATGTTATTGCCAAACTCCTATCCGAAAAAGTAGAGTATCTGCACAACCTCATGCGGCATCCTTATAACGTGACATTCGTCTACTCGAAGAGTTGTTGTTAAAGCAATCTTCTCTAGGAATATTGAGCTGTGAATGTGAAAAGACTTACTTTCACGGTCGGAATATGTAATAAAGCTGATGATATTGTGGGTTTTCGACGACTTGTAAACATATGATTGCTGATGCCAGTGATGAACTCAAAGATAAAGTAAGGAGGTAGAATTTTAAATTCTTGCAGAGGTCAATTATTTTGACAATCATATTCCTATGTCTAGCAGGACAACTAGGACTCAGAGAGTACTTCTAATACTGCCCATCCATTGGTGACCCCACAACGGGCACACACAATTCTTTTACATGCACCAGCTTGCACTTATTCCAAATCCTAACCCATCAATCAAATCCTTGGCCCAAAAAACACATAGACACAAGCTGTCAAATAGGGGCCTTACCGGCTCTTACTCTAATTCCCTCCCTCTGATTGTGGCTTACAATTGCAAGTATCACCATCCCAACATCTTGTCAAGGCAGGGCTTTTCCTTTTTCCTCCAATGCCCCTCCAATCAAAGATCACTTTAAAAGTATGCCAAGGCTCCCTTACTTGTGTGTGCTCAAATTCCACTTCAAATTTCTAAAACTGTTGAGGGAGAGTCCAAGTTAAAAAAAAAAGACATGGAGAGCTTGAAGGGTCCTGGAGATGATCTTCAGCCACTAGACACCTACAAGCTTGCTTATATCATCCATTTCTTGTTAGGTGCCGGGAATTTGCTTCCCTGGAATGCATTTATCACTGCCGTGGACTACTTCGGTTATCTCTATCCTGCCGAGCATATCGAGAGGGTCTTCTCAGTCGCGTACATGAGCTCGTCGGTGCTGGTTTTGGTCGTGGTGGTGAGCTTGGGCGGATGGAGCAGGAAGTTGAGCCTCAGGACGAGGATGAATGTGGGGTTTTCGTTGTTTATTCTATCTCTGATGGTGGCTCCAATCATAGATTGGACTTCAGGTGGTGGCAGTGCCACGAAAAGAGGAGGAAAAGTGGCGTATGCTGTCACAGTTTCATCAGTGGTCATGTGCGGATTAGCCGATGGGTTGATAGGAGGAAGCTTGATTGGATCCGCCGGGAAATTGCCAAAACAGTACATGCAGGCTGTGTTCGCCGGAACTGCTTCCTCAGGTCAGTTTTTGTGACTTCCCAATTTTGCTTCTTAATCATTAGCAGAGCCATTGTTTTTCCCGAGATCCAGGGACATTTCTATTAGCATTCAAAGGTTCCCTGACTCAGTCACTAGGATTAGCATTGCCCCTAACATGATTCATAGATACAAATCATCGAAAGCAATTTTTGAACATGCAAGCGGATGTCGACTTCACCTAACCATATGCATTTGTTGGTGTCGACAGGAGTTCTGGTTTCAATCCTGAGGATAATCACAAAAGCCTCTCTTCCACAGAATCCGCAAGGTCTCCGGACCAGCGCTCACTTCTATTTCATAGTGAGCACCTTCATTCTGCTCCTGTGCCTTGTGTGCTCCAACCTGCTGTACAAGTTGCCAGTCGCTCGCCAACATTACACGTTTCAGCAGGACAATCTCCAATACTCAAGGCTGAAGCTCTGGGTCGTAGCCGAGAAAATCTGGCTCCCTGCTTTCGGCATAGTCACGATATATCTAGTGACACTGTCCATTTTTCCAGGATTCATCGCAGAGGACTTGAAATCCGAGGTTCTCCAGGATTGGTATCCTGTTTTGCTGATCACGATATACAATGTTGCTGATTTAGCAGGGAAGTCCCTGACTGCGATCTACGTCATGAAGAGCCTGAAGAAGGCGACATGGGGTTGCATCTCCAGGCTTCTATTCTATCCCCTCTTCTATGTTTTCCTCCACGGCCCTGACTGGTTGAAAACCGAAGGTCCGATGGCCACATTGACATTCATGCTCGGGTTAACAAATGGTTACCTTACGAGCGTCCTAATGATTCTGACGCCGAAGACGGTGCCAGCTTCGGAGGCAGAGTTTGCCGCGATCATGATGGTTGTGTTTCTGGGAATTGGGTTGGTCGGTGGTTCGATCGTTAGCTGGTTTTGGATCATTTAGGCTTTAGTTGAGAGAACTAGTCAAGCTGAATGCTCTTTGCACCAAGAATTGATTTGAGTCCTAGAATGTTATGGTCAACGGATGTTTAAAAATGCAGGAATAAACTCTTATTCATCCTCTCTATTGGCAAAATGCAGGTGACATCAAATATCAGCAACACAACTCAGATTTAGATGGCATGATGCCGTACATCTAAAGAATGTACAAAGTGAACTAGTATTACTAGGTTGAACCATATGGTTTGCAAGCTAAATAGCAACTTAAGGGATGAAAATTTGAATTGGCTTCGGATCACATCGACAGAAAAACCAGCAAAACAATACCGAGAGTTAGACCGCGGGCACCATATCGAACTGCATCTCCTAAGCAGCTTTTAGAGCTTATGATTCACGGGCTCGAATTCAGCGAAATGTTGCAATGAATCAGCAACGTCAGCTGAAACCAGTGTAGTCACACATATGCTCAAGGAAACATGTGATAGTGATTGATGATGTGAAGAAACACAGAAAGGAGCTCCAGTTAGTGAATAGTGATGACCTTTTCTTCAAAATTTGGAAAACGAAAGTAGCTTTTTGAGTCTAAGAAAACTGAATATTTACATATAACATTTACATGATCTTCGTACCCATCGATGGATTTTAGATGCTTCCGTGCTAGGTGAAAGTCAGAGGGTGTCAACCAGTTTGGAGGAAAACAAGCTATTTTACTGCTTTTATATGTGGCCTTTTCTCTACAATGAATAAGAAATTTAAATTTCGAAAGATTATTAATAAAATAAATATAATTTTACTGGTCAAAATTAGAACACCTTTTTCTGAAGGGTATCAAGTGCTTCCGCTACATTTATGTGAAAGTGTAAAAGCCGCAATATTTAGAGAAAGTTTACAACTAAAAATAAATCATTCTAAAGAGATAAGAAATTGGAGTTTCATTCATATTTCTCACCCTCCTTCTTGATTGAAAAAGAAAAGGCGGCCCATGTAAGGTGCCGAGGCCATGGAGCCCCCGAGTTATAAATTGTCTTAGTAAGTCAATTCATTTTTTTTAATCGTTATTTAAGACATAATAAAAGGAAAACTTCAAACATGGTATTATAAAATGGGTTAATACCACGAAAAATTTCGAATCGGTACATTTATAACAAATTTATCATCAACTAAACTTTTGATACCAAAAATCTTAAATTGATAAGTATGTGACAAACCACTAAAAATCAAAACTGATACATTTATAACATATTTGCCATTTAATAATTTCCATTAAATTGGATTATTATCACCAAAAATTATAAATCAGTACAATATGATAAACAAAGGGTAAAATTTCAAATTAATATATTCGTGTCATCCAACTCAAATTGAGAGTAAAATTTAATGAAAAATAACGAAAAATAAAATTATCATAAATATATTAGCTTTGGATTTTTAGTGGTAAAAAAATTAAACTTGGAGAAATTTGTCTGTACACACTAGTTTAGGTTTTTTTGTTATATTGACCTTATAAAATATCGTAACTTACAAATTATTTTACCTGAAAAAAAAAAAAAACATTCCACAATAGTCAACATTGGACTCTAACAAAAAAAAAAAAAGATTTATTTATGATCGGTGACGGCATCAGATATACGGTGCCTTATTGAATAATCCCTGTAGCCTAGTCTTAATACATTGATCAAAAATTGATTTTTAAGGCGGAGATTCATCCGGGCACGGTGGACGCGCCGTCGAAACGACAAGATTTGAGGTTGTTTCGTTCTCCTTTGGCATCGCCTCTTTCGTTCGGGCACAGTCTCGATTCCATCTCGTCCCGTTTGTTCACTCCTCCGCGGCGCATTCATCTCTGCACCTCAGGTGTTCGCGAAAATGCCCGAGTGAAGCTGCTGGTCTCGGAGGCTCGTGTCTCGATCTGCAGCTGCTTCTTGGGTGTTTTCTTGAGGTGGGTCGATTTGGTTTTCGACGATGATGCTTTCCTGATCAGTACAAAGTTGGGTACTTGGAGGGCTGTCGCAATTACACTGCTTCTTCCAACCCATTAAAACTCCAGCTCAAACCTGAGAAAGAAGGGAAGTAAAAGAGACGTCTTTGTATGCATAGCGTGATTGCTAGACGTTGCTTTTGCACCGGGGCTCCACGGCCTTGGCTCTTCGTCGGCCTGGGCAATCCCGGAGATAAGTACAGAGGAACCAGGCATAATGTACGTAGCTGAACCCAGTCACTGTGCACTAAAATATGTTTTCTTTTTTTGCTGGAATTCCTAGTTGCAGAACCGTTAGTTCTGTGTTTGGGTTTTGATCAAGCAGGTAGGGTTCGAAATGATCGATGCTTTTGCCGAATTGCAAGGGATTCCGATGAGCACGGTCCACTGCAAAGCTATGTTCGGGCAAGGCAGGTGCTCAGTGATTTTCGTTTCAGCTTTATTTTGTCAGGAGCGCGTGGGTTGCATTAATTTGGTGGATGGAATATTGATGCAGGTTTTGTTGGTGATGTCCCTGTATTCCTCGCAAAGCCTCAGACTTACATGAATCTGAGCGGCGAATCGGTAAGCCGTCTCAATGGTTTTTCCCCTACTCAGAATACTTATTGAGCTGAATCGCAAACTGATTGTCCTGCACTTTGTAAGATGGACCGGCTTTAGTGGGAGATGGTTAAGTCATAGGAGAATACCAGGTTTCTAAAAGTTGTAGAAGTAGAATCAAATAGACTGAACTCCCTTAAATGAAGTATTCTGTTTTGTATGGGGATTGCATAAATGATGGTTGAAGTGAAGATTATGTTGACACTAAGAACTAATGATGTCATGGGGACTTTGCATTCGTCTTGAGATTTTCAAATTCTGTTGATTGCTGTTACTTTGCACTAACGAATGGACTTGTTAGCTGTCCAACTTCAATGCCCACTTGTCATTGTATTACAAGTCGCTCAGAAAATCGAAATGTTGGTTTTTTAAGTTACTTCACATGAAGAAAAAAGTGAGGGAAGTTTAAATAACTAATGTTGTTATTAGTGGGAGGATTAGATGAATCGCCTTATTGTCTTTTTTATTGATGATAAAATTTTTTCAAAAATGTTTTAGAGTAAGTTCATTTTTGCTCAAATCTTGGCCATGTGGGTGAAATCTTTCCAGAGCAATTTTATTCCTTGTCATTTGAGCAAATAGATTATCTCTTTTTTTATGAGACTTCTGGATTCTATCTTTCATGGTTTTCTACTGTTTACTTGTACAACATAGCAAAAATCATGGCCTATGAAGTGTATCACTTAGTAGGCTCTAAATAACCATTTCATTGTCATGCCAAAGTCTTTGAGATCTGGTGTTTCTGTTGAAAAAAATTCATGACATGCTTTGATGAGATCATGCATGAAAGATAAAAGTTCAAACGTTGACATTTTCACCTCAAAGCTTAATAGAGATGCATGATATGGAAGGTTGAATGTTATAATGGCATTATTGGATGGCAATTGTGGCAAGTAGTGCACATCTTCAATAGTAATGCAGCATGTGTTCGCTTTGTTTAATTGCAGGCTGGACCTCTGGCTGCTTATTATAAGCTGCCTCTTAATAGGGTGCTCGTGGTAATTTGCTCTTCCATATTGATGTTTCTCTATTGGCTTGCATTGAATGAGTTTCTTTCAGTGTAACAATTGGTCATCTTTATTTAGATTCATGATGACATGGACTTGCCATGTGGGGTGCTTCGGCTTCAACATAAAGGTGGTCATGGAAGTCACAATGGGTAAGGACTAGAGATCACATTAGATAGCCATCTTTAGTTGCTCTTCAATTCATCTTTGTTGTGCTACATTACATTGGATAGCCTGCAGAGCACACCTTTTGTGCATGCTTACTGCTAATTTTTCGTGTTCAAGGTATGACAGTGTCATGAGACCTTGAATCATGTTAAAACTCTCTTGTTCTGTCATTAGTGTAGCTTCTCTTGACTGCCCAGCTATTCTCCAGATTCCTGGAGGACTAATGCTGTGCAACTTGACTCTCTCAGACTACAGTCTTCTTATACCAGGGGTTTTTATGGGAATAAAACTAAATCTGGGACTTGGTGGCTACAGAGAGGGATATCTTAACCCACATGTAGAGAATGGTTGTCTATTACTCGGTAATTGCTGGGAACTTCTAAGGTATGTACAAGAGTTTCTAAAATGGAATGTCTTGTGCAGAGGTGTTACACCCAGGTTCTAGGGGATATATTGGAAACATTAATAGTTGGACTAAAGTAGATGGGGCATGAGAGAAGAAATATACAGATCTAGTTGGTTTATATGCCAAACATAGAGTGCTGGTTTGACTTGGAGGCTTTGGGAGATGGTAAGCAGCAAGCAACGTGCTGTCAGAAAAGTCTTTATAGCAAATGTTGCCCATTCTAGTGAATGAACCACAGCAGTGTCTCAACGAGAGGGCTAAGTATGGGATCTCTCCACTTTGCATTATCAATGAAGCAAAATGGAGACAGTTGGTTAGGTTCCATTACATTATAAGGCCATTGGCACTGACATATCATCTAAGTGTCATAAGGAAATGAGTCAACATAATGCTTGCAAATGGCAAAAAGGAAAAATAAAACTCAAGCCAACAAGAAAAGGTCAGTGTGTATGGTGGCCTTCTGCATACGAGCCTGACTTTGATCCCATCAAGTCAAAAATGTCTCTAAAACTTCCTTAAAAATGGAAATGACATGATCCTGTGACCAATACCAACTTAATGCTGCATCCAATGCTGGTGAGAACCTCCCTATCACAAGTTCTTTGCTAAAAAATAAGACAAATGGTTAAGAACTAAATAAATGTAGGATAGATGTAAAAAAAAGGCATATTCGCAAAGCCTGGTTTACACCTATTCAATGTAAAAATGAATAAAATCTAATGAGACATGAATTGCTTTCCTGGTGTTCTGGAAAGTTTCAGTTGTCCTGTTGGTGCAATTTCAACAGACTGATATGACCTGCAATTCTGAAGGACTAGACTTTGAGTTTACTAATGAGATTTCTAGTAGCTTCATGCACTTCTGGTTGCTGAAGTACCACCCTCTCTCTCTCTCTCTCTCTCTCTCTCTCTCTGCATTAGGCTGAAGAATGTAATATTTCATTTTCGAGGAAACAGAGAATTTGCTCGGCTGAGAATTGGTAAGTTTCTGGTACTGTTTAGTTTACCCTCCTCTTTTGTGAAGTAAATAATTTACACCTCTGTGCACGTGGATGTGTGTGTAGGTATTAGCAGGCCCCCTGGGCAGATGGATCCCAAAGCATTCTTGCTTCAAAAATTCAATCAGACGGGGAGGGACCGGGTAAGCACGTAATTGCTTACTAGTCATAGTCATATCCTTGGCATCCTAATCCATTTTAAAGAAGATTAGGGACAGGACAAAAGAAAACTTGATCCAGCTATAAAATGTGTTAGATAAACAAAAGCATATTATCTAATGATATTATCTGATAATCAATGCTTCTCTTACTATGAAGTTTTGACAGGTTTCAATAATGCTTCCATTTGTTCCTTTTTTTATACAAATCTATTTTTGAGTGGCGTTTATAATCTTACCTTGTTTACATAATAGTCCATGATGATGCCCCTAGTTTTAAAACTATGTCAAACAAATATTAGCAGATTAATCTTTCTTTAGGTTTTGTCTCCATATCTTCAACCAGCATGCAACATTACTCAGTGATATTAATGATATGATCTCCTATGGTTTTGACAAACTAGATTGACATCGCTTTGCAAGAGGGAGTTGATGCTCTGAAGCTTGTCTTGTCCAAAGGCTTGACAGAGAGCACGAGATGCTTCAACAAGGAACAAAAGTACAAGCATATAAGATTGCAAACCCTGCCTACATAAAAATAAAAAATAAAATAGGTATCTACTGTAGCTTAGAGGAAATTTCTTCTTCAAACTTTTCTCTTGGTATGGCGTCCATACTTTTCTTCAACAGTGTGTAAGTGGCTCACGTTTGCTTTTGGCTGATATCATAGAGCTCATTTTCCGAAGAAGAATGTGAAAATGCTATATTGCCATTAATTCCATAATGTTTGATTCCGACACAAGACATGCTTAGCTTACTAGCATCTTAAAGATGAAGATGCTTGAGTATACATGGATGACTATCCTTCCTAAGAATTGTTTTACTGATTAAGCCTAGTGAGTCTTGTGAGCTTTGGTGCTTATTAGAGAAAACTATGGGAGCCTTCAGATAGAATAATTTTATTTTCCTTGTCTACTCTACTTGTCATCATCCTAAGCGAGAGAAATCGGTAAATTTACGGTAGATTTAGCTAAGAGATTTTTAGGAAAGGCAATGTAGAGCTTCTTAAGCTACTGTTCTTCTGAGTGGTTTTTCGCCTTTCCTCATGCTCTGCGAGTAGATCCGATTGTGCATCCTTGATCATGACATGCAATGGGATCGGACACGTGAGATACGATCCCTAATCAAAACGAACTCAATTATAAGACTATGATGCGATATGCTGATGCTATTTCCATATTGTGCAAAGTTGGGTATCTTTAGTTTGCTTTTCCGGATTGAATGACAAAAAATGGGATAAAGAGGAATCTATTAAACTGCATATATCTTATCTCTTGTTTGGAAGATCCCTACCAATAAAACGGATATTCTCAATCTATAACTTTGAGAAAAGAGCGTTCCTACACATTCGACTAAAACAGCTGGACCAACACTGACACTTACAATTTCGCCTCGAAGTCTTCGAAATGTCAATCGGTCATCTCCTTGTAGTTAGTTACTTGGTCTTATTTCTTCATGGAATAGATTATGAAGCGTTGTAGAGAGATTTCTGACGTTTGCCCATGATTCCAAATCAAGATAAAAAGTGACCCAACCTAGTCCTAGGTTGTTCTAGTCTTATTTTACCCTATTCGATTGACGTATCTTGATTGATTAATTGATCAAGGGATGATTGGAATCTTCCATGCATCCTCAAGTGGCCAATGAATTAAAACTCAGTGCTCGCCCCACAACCAAAGTGGAATTGGAACCTGATCTCATGGTCCACCCATCGTTGTACCGACGACAGCAAATCGTCTCTTGGTCACGATGCATGCTTGTGGAGTGTACTGTTCAAAGGGATTGTGACTAGGGATAATTCTTTACAGTATTATGCACCTTGAATCGATATCTTTTGGCAGACTATTGCAAGACACAAGCGAATAAATTGGCTATTTTAACAGTCTTTACGCATTTGGTTAGGTTGATGTCGAAAGAACTTTCCCATTTAACAATAGATGTAAGTTAAAAGTTTCATGAACTTTTTGTATGGATATATATAAGTATTTTGGGCATGACGATCGATCCCTAAGGCTGCCAGTGTTCTCCACTAATCAAAACCACGGTCTATTTAGCCCCTTGTCTAGTGCCAAGATAGATATGCATTTCATAATTGTAGGGAAAATTACCCAAAAAAAGTCCTAAATCTGTTATATGGTTCCAATGTAATTTTAAATTTTCCAATTTGATCAACTTAATTGTAAACATTTTAACGATTTTTCGATATAATTTGTTAGGTCACTTTAGGTCCAAAATCGCTAATATGACGGTCTAGTCAATATCATCCGTTTTATGTGGTAAGGCTAATGGTGAACATTAAAATAATAAGTCGAAACATCTTTTTGCATTTTTTTAAAAATTTTCTGAGATTTATTTTTTTCTAATTTCCTTTTATTTTATTTTTCCACATCACTGTTCATTTGTCTTCATCTCCTTCCACTTCATGGCCAATAGGACATCACTACTCATCTTCTTTTTGTGCCGTTCCACCATTGGCGATGGTGAGGCGAATGGTGGGGCGGCATAAAAAGAAGACGAACAATGAGAAAAAAGGGAAAAAAAAATTAGGACAGTAAAAAGTTTGGAAAAGAACAAATAAGGAGACCATTTACAAAAAAAATAAAAAATAAATAAAATATTTATAAAATTTCTCAAAGCAACAACATGTTGATTGAAATCATATACATTAATCATGCCACGTAAAACAGACGGTCAGCACCGATTGAATCACTACATCGGTGATTTCTTGCTTAAATTGGCTGTATGGATTACATGAAAAAATTGTCAAAAAAATTAGAATTAAATTCATCAACTCAAAAAGTTTAAGACTGAATTAATGTACGTATAATAAATTTATGACTTTTTAGATAAGTTTCCCAATTGAGTATTGTCAAAAAGCTATAACATTTTCTCCTCAACAATCGTCGTTCCTTTTGTTCTAACCTCATCGACGATTCACACAATTGCCCGCAACGTACTCTTCAAATCATGCTACATTCCCTTCACCGTAAATGAACTCCTCCATTGCTTTTGAACTCATCTTCTACCTATTCAAAAAGGCCGAACGTCAGATCCTTCTCTTGGAGCGCTTTCAAATCGTCCCATCCGAACGTCTTTTGGACCCTTCAGTAGTACAGTCAAATCTCCGTACACGACATGTTCTTGGAGCACTAGGGACACGAGCGCTAGTGTCCAAACAGAAGAAGAAGAATTAGGAAATGACGTGCGAACAATGACTGAGGGCCGCGGATTATACCAATCGAGGAGGATTCTAGAGGCTCCTCCGGATTGATTTGAACCGAGACAAGCAGAGAGTTTGGCAGGATTGTCTTGAATCAAAATGTTGCACATTTCAAATCTTTTAAACAAATGCTGGATTGGCAGATCGGTTTGGACTACATTCCGCTATATGCCTCCATTCTTGACCATGTCATTTCATACAATGAAATGTTTGGATTTGATTGTCTCGGTAAACTTCCTGGATCCCACATGTCACAACGTGTTGTCGAGTCTTGTCGCTAGAAATTTATGAAAATGTACTGTAGATTGACTTCTTCTTTTTTTTTTTCTTTTTTTTGAAGAAGAGACATTGACAATAGTGTAAATAAATTCATTGACAAAAATTCACGTGTAATGTGAGATTAGTTGAGCGCTTACGTATTTCTAGTAGATGGTTTTGATATCGATGTGTGAAATTTCTTTTGGCAAAATGAATGGAAAACAAGAAGCAAAGTGAATTGATATGTTAAGTATTCGTTGACAAAAAAAAAAATGATCAACTTTTGATTTTTATCGATAGGTGATAGATTTAGTTGATGAGGGCAGAATTTAGCAAAAATAGAAGTCAATAAATAGTATAACAAAAAATTTGGAGAATATCAACAACTCACAAGTAAAATGATAAGACATCACATCATGAATGAGAGCCTTCACTATTGATAAGGTCATCGATATCGTTGTGCAATTGCCAAGTGGTGAATCTGTAATTGCTTGTGGATAATCGTTGTTAGATAGATGATGAGATTGTAGATAGAGCCAAACTTCTTGTAACCACAAATAAAATTAGAAAAATATCTATTCATTCAAATCAATAGCTGCTCGTAAGTAACCACCGATCACGGGTCATAAATACCACGCCGTATCATTTTGAAGATCTCTAATCAACCACAGGACTCAATATTCCTTCACAAATTTATCTTTACTTGCTTGCCATCTATCTTTTCCGCAATTTACACCGTAGGCAATGCCGGTTTCCTAGCATTTGCACCCTGAATTTCGCGTCATTCGCTTTTCCCATGTCGAAATCAACGACAAATGACCCTCCACAACCCCTGCCATTTCGTACTGATCCATCCACGTCCTCGAAAGCATTTCGTTCTAAGTCTTGACGCTTAAAATTCTAGGAAAATGCATGAGTGGTGCGACTTTATTATACATGTAAATGGCCAATGGGCGCGCACATATTTTATGTCATCGCAAGGACCAATCATGTGTAAAAGGCCAAGGCCTCTTTTTACACGCGCCCTTGCAAAAAAAAAAGATCCCACTTCGAAAAGCGATTGCGTCACCTGATCTTCTTGGTCAACTTTATGATATATTAGGTTGTAGAAAGGAAAATTAATACATCATTGCTACATAAGGTGGCACACGCGTGAAATGTTACTTTCCTTAATCGACTTTCGGATTTTCCACAAAAAAAGGACTAAATTTATTTATACATGACAAATTTATTTCAAATTGATTTTTTGATTATTAAAAACTCTAAATCAACAATTTTATAAAAACTTATAATCTATTGGTTTTCGTTAAATTTTGACCTCCAAATTGATTAGTTAGATGACATGTGAGAGTTGACGGATATATCAATTTGTGATTTTTGTGATATTAATTAAATTTAATGAAAATTAATATAAAATAAATTTATTATAGAAGTACTGATATGAGATTTTTATGGTTAAAATTAGTTTGAGGTAAATTTTCGTTATAGATGTATTAATTTGAATTTTTTACGGTATTAATCAGGAGAGGGAGCAAAAAAAAAAGGAAACGAACTTTCGGACACACGCACGTGCGCATTCGGCTCGTAATTTCCCCTTATTCTCGAAGTCATTTTTAAACGTGGTCAAATTAAGGTAAATTTTAATGTTGTTGTTGTTTTTTCCCCTTTTCTAGAAGTCGTTTTTTATATTCCCTTTCCCTCCCTCCCTCCCTCCATTGCATGCACACCACAAGATTGACCGCCACACCCCCATCGTTCCTCCCCTCCTCCCGAGCTGTGTCGAAAGCCTTCGCTCGATTCGACCCTCTCTCGATCTCGATCTCTCTTCTCGGAATCTCGCTCTCGTCGGTGCTTGCGGCGGTGGCCGGCCGGTCGGTCGAAGTGGGGAGCTCCGTCGATTCCGCCGGCGAGGATCGTGGGGTCGGGCGCTGTTGGCAGGTTCTGTTGCCTTCGACTCCGCGTTCTTTGTTCTCGCGCGCGGTTCTTGTTGCTTCCGCGTGTGGTGTTCGTTGCGTCTGAACGAGGGTCGAGTGCGGAATTGGCCCGCCTCGTGATCTTTTCGGTGCCGGATTGGATTTCGATTTAGTTTGTGTGGTCGGATTATGTGGTCGGTTGCTGTTTGTGGGTAGGATTGGAGATTGTTGGGCATCGTCATTGGGTTAATTTAGTTCTGGGTGATCGCCGTGTGGTTCGATTTCTTTCTGTATGCTGGGACTCGCTGAAATCGGGAGTTCGGATTTCGGATTGCGTGATTTCGTTGGAAAATGGTGTAATCGATGCTGGGATCAGTTTTGTTTTCTGGGTTTTACTGGGTTTCTGATATAGCTGCTTCGGCAGATCGCTCGTGCAGATTTCCAGCTTTTTTGGACGGTGAATTGGAGGAAGGCGCTGGATTTGTACGGACGGAGTGGAAAGAGCATGCCAAAATGGTGACGAGGAAGGTGGGGAAGTATCAGGTTGGCCGGACAGTAGGAGAAGGGACCTTTGCAAAGGTCAAATTTGCGCAGAACACGGAGAATGGAGAGTGCGTGGCCATGAAAATCTTGGCTAAAAGCACCATTCTTAAGCATAGAATGGTCGATCAGGTGCTCAGCTCTTAAACCCGTCATGAAAATCCTACTATTTGAAAGAAAATGGTAATGATTGCTCTAGTAATAGCTATGTATTTTTCAGACATTAAGATATTTTAGAAATTGTTCTGTCATATTTCATGGGGTTCATTCCTCAAAGATCAAGATTTTGATTGGCCCAGGTTAACTCTTTTGTTGTGCTTAAATCATTATCCAAGGGCCATGATTCATTTTGGCTTTGGCTCCACTTAGATCTCTAAGTGACCTTCACTTTTTCCTCCCTTGACTTTGGTTCCAGATCAAAAGAGAGATATCCATAATGAAGATCGTCAGACATCCGTATATAGTCAGATTGCATGAGGTATGACATATCATCTCTATTTCCTTGAAGTTCAAAAATTGAAATCGACGATGACCTTTGTTTAGCCACAGTATAAGTTCAGCGTGGCCACTGCCTGTAACTAATTTGATTTTCCCCTCATATCTTTTCTGGATTCCAGGTTTTGGCAAGCCCGACAAAAATATACATTATTCTTGAGTTTGTTTCTGGAGGAGAATTATATGATAAAATTGTAAGTATTTCTGACATCTATACATTGTAGAAAATGCCAGAAATTGTTTGTCCTCACTTTGTTTGGCCTGTTTTGAAAAAACTAGTTCTATATATTTAATAGGTTCTATCAAGTGCTGGTGCAGTGAAATGATCTTTTGGCTAGGAAGGTTAAGGTGGGAGTGAGTAAATCCCCATACATCATTAGACAAATTCTAGGTTTCTAATTAATAGTCTTTCACCCTTAACCTTGCCTAATCTCTCAACCACTGGGAGGATTTGCTGGATCATTTACGGTTATATTCTATTGAGAAGTTCCTTTCTACTAATTTGGTTTTAATTTTCAGGTTAACCAGGGAAGGCTTTCTGAAAATGAATCTAGACGGTTTTTTCAGCAGTTAATAGATGCAGTTGCCCACTGTCATAGTAAGGGTGTCTACCACAGGGACCTGAAGGTGCTTAGCTTTGCGACTGTGCAGCAATATTGCTGCTTTCTGAACTAAATCTCTTCCTGATTTTTTTTCTTCCTCCTCTTTCTTGACACAGCCTGAAAATCTTCTTCTTGATAGTCATGGAAACTTAAAAGTCTCTGACTTTGGATTGAGTGCATTGCCCCTTCAGGTAAGCATGATGATATGTGCACTTTTATGTGCAAAAGTTACTTGATCTGTGAGATTAATTTTCTTTGGTTTTTGTAGGAGCAGGGAGATGGACTTCTTCATACAACTTGTGGAACCCCAAATTATCTTGCTCCTGAGGTACAGTTGACAACTGACATTGCGTTTGATGTTTCTCATGCTTTTCTGTTGTCTTGAACATTCCACATGTAGATGATTACAGTCCATCATGAATAGAAACCGTTATATGCGCTAGAAAAGGGAGAAACTCAATTACTTTTTATGGATCTACCTGTACGTCTTGGATATGTATGACAGTTGGGTTGAATAGAGGGATCTCGAGTTTCTCTCCATTTCAATCTGTTCACTGCCAAGATAAAAGATGAAATTTCATGTGTGCTTCTCATTTGGCAACCATGATGGTGCAAAATTCTGAACTTCTTCCTTCGCATCAAGAATAGAACTCCTACAATTTTTTCGGGTCATTTGATTAAGCATCTGTCAGAGGCCACAAACTTGTTCATTTCCCTTTAGATATCAAATATTTGCATCTTAGCACACTAAAATATCTGTTTCAGGTTCTCGGTCAGCGGGGTTATGATGGTGCCACAGCTGATATATGGTCATGTGGTGTCATTCTTTATGTTTTAATGGCTGGATATCTTCCATTTGATGAGACAGATCTTCCAACACTGTACAAAAAGGTTTGCTTTCCCCTTTTTGTTGCAAGCTTGTTCTTCTACTTCCACATGGCTTTTGAAACTCATTTCCTTTTCTCCTTAATTTATCAGTGAATGAGGGAAATTAATGGATGATTTCTTGAAGCAATGCAGTGAAATTCTTGATGGGTCTGCTGCCAAATTACCCTCATTTAGCCCATAATGTTCGAAAGTAGTTACCTGTTCAGTGTTTAATCTCTGGGTCAGATGTTGGTGCACACTATTGAGCTAATTTAAATGCAAGATTTGGGTCGGAATGGTGCACCAGCTTGTTGTGGATGGTTCTTTAGATTTCTCAGAATCCTTCATGATTTTTCTAGTTTTTCTTGTTTGTATATGTATTTTTCATGAACTCTTTACCCAATGGAGTGTTGCCTGGGGAGTTGCAAGTGACCCTTGTCTTTTCCCACACATATTGTCAAGGCTCATTTTTAACATCCGCATGTGTGTTTGATTGTATCCTATGTATTAGTTTATGCAGTTCTCTGTCTTCTTCATCTTGCATACTAGGAGAAGATGTGTTTTCACAGCTGTCTTTCTTTTCTAACCTTGTTGTTGATGTTGGTTCAAGCATTTAGAACAGGAAATATACTTGGAAGTTTCTGATCCCTGCTTATGTGTAGATAACTGCTGCAGAGTATGTATGTCCGATTTGGTTTTCTCTGGGGGCAACGTCATTGATCAAAAGATTACTTGATCCCAATCCTAGAAATGTAAGTCGCTACTTTATCACATCAAAGTTGGCATCCTGCTTTAAATAAACCAACTGAACTTTTACCAGAAGTATACAGGTTATGACCTGGCAATTGACTACAAAAATTGCTAGACAAAAAAATAGGCTAAGAGGATCTGAATTTGCTGAGCTCATCTTGGCTGTCTGAATAATGATATTTTCAAGCCTGACATATTACTAATTTTCCTGGCAGCGCATTGGTATTGAAGGAATTAGAAAGCATTCATGGTTCCGAAAAAATTATATGCCAGCAAGATGTAAGGAAGATGAAGAAGTTAATTTGGATGATGTCCGTGCTGTCTTTGATGACATTAAGGTTTGTGCAACATTCCTGAATAACCCAGATATCCAGCATTTGTAGGTTCACTTGTTGTTTTATGCATTGTTGTAAACATAGTGAGTTTTTGGAGGAATCGCTGTCTGTTGGCTTTTCCAGTACCATTGATATTTTTGTTTTTGGTTTGTTGGTTATTGCTGTAATTTGCAGGAGCAATATGTAGCTGAGCAGTCAGAATCCAAAGATGGTGGCCCTTTGATAATGAATGCATTTGAGATGATCACATTATCTCAGGGATTAAATCTATCATCACTATTTGACCGGCAGCAGGTTGAATTTTGTTTTCCCAGCGGTTATTTTCTATCCTGATAATTATGTCTAGAGTGCAGTAGTTTGGCACTTTCACCAGTTATATTCTGTGAATTCTAGCCTCTAGGCCCTCATAAAAAAATTTGATATCATAGTTTTCTTGATTTTCTGCTGGTATGAAAATCACTTGAATACTGTTTGTAGGTGACTTTGTTCTTTGCCCCACCTGTGATTATATATCATCTGGATCTGCATAGTCCTTAATTTCAAGATTAAATTTAGCACATAAATCAAAATTTTCTCCTCGTTGTGTGGATTATTTTTCTGTTTGCTTCATTAATGCAGAATCAGTAATTAGAAGGAATTTAAAGAAAACCAATGCGAAACCAGAAATCTAGATTGATCAAAAATTGTGCACTGAATAAGAACCTTGACTGTAATTGTTCAGTGCTAAACCTGTGAATTTTTTAGCATTGATTAAAAATCTCAGTCAAAACACAGAAATCGCAGTACAATGATCAGGAAGGCAGATGAGATGCTGTTGATTGATTGTCAGAACTTCTAAGTTAAATATTTCTTGCATTTTAGTTGTGCAGTTGGTTAATCTTGAATTAAAATCCCTATTTAACTGACTTCTAACTCCTACTCGTCCTGATCCATGAGGTTCATTCATAGTTAGTGATAAATCCAGATAGCCCGCACACAAAGAAGTCTCTCTCTCATTACCGTTCATTTGTGTAGGATTTCATAAGGAGACAAACTCGTTTTGTCTCCCGGAAACCCGCAAAAGTGATCATCTCATCTATTGAAGCAGTGGCAGGGTCAATGGCTCTCAAGGTCCATACACGTAAATTTAAGGTATCTGTGTAATTTGTTTTGATTCATCCAAAATGGTTTACTGTCCCTTCGGTGCTTGAAGAATGGATTTAAATTTGACCTCACATTGGATTAGGGAGTATTGAATATATATAAAACTTTCTAAAATGAGTTCATGCTTTTGTAGCAAAAGCGTTTTCCTGAACATCCCTTTTCATATACTATATTGGACAACTGTAAACTAGACAGTGAGCATTAATCTGATGAAATGTTCTATGGTTTGGACAGGCTCGACTTCTCTGTATGTAGGATATGAGTTGTTTATTTAAGAAAATTGACTTAAATCTTGTCTTGCGTGAAGCATGTGCTGTGAAAATGTGTATTCAGCATTATCCAGTCCCATTTGAGTGATTTGTTTTCTTCACAGACGAGACTTGAAGGATTGTCTGCAAATAAAGCCGGCCAGTTTGCAGCTGTCATTGAGGTAAATTTTGAGATCATCGTATGCATTTCTTCATTTGAAATATCTAAGGTATGGAGGCCTCATGCGTTTGAGATCCTTTTTCATTTGTAGGTTTATGAAGTGGCACCATCCCTCTTCCTGGTAGATGTTAGGAAGGCCGCTGGAGATACTCTTGAATATCATAAGGTGAACTTCAGAAAATATAAAAACTTCGTTATCCAAAATCTATCCCGGTTAACCTTCCTTAATAGCTTAAAAGACCTCCTAAAAATTTCTCGAGTGGTCTTGAAAGGCATTTTAGTAGCTTTTCTTTGAGCATCGCACATGAACTAAATTATTTCGTCTCGATTTGCAGTTTTACAGGAGTTTATGTACAAAACTTGAGCATATTATATGGAAGCCAACAGAGAGTAACGCCAAGCCTGGTCTGCTTAGAACGATGAGTTGCAACTCCTAGTTTGTATTGATGTAATGCAAATCAATTAAGCAGACTGTATAGAGGTGCAACCAACTTGCAAATCGAGGCAACAGCGTGCCAGAGCGGTCTTGTGCTGTATATAAACTTAATTTTTGACGATCTATATAGTGACGAAATCATTACATGTGATGTTCGTTTCTTGAACTGAGAATCATCATCTACAGTCTTATGGTCGTAGGCCTTGGAATTCAGATTTCAGATGAAGCTATGTAAACGAGCAATTCAAGACTATCTCAAGTCGCAAGATACATAGAAGCCCTTTTTTTCCACTCAATGGCGTGAGCGTCTTTCTTTTTGTACGGATTCAATTTTCCTGGCATAGCGTAGAATTAGCTCACGAGTTCGAATTATTTGCAGGCGTGTCATCATAACATCGAGTCTAGAACATCTTGGCTAAAAAGACCTTGAATGCTGATGGCGTTCTGTTCTCTACGGCAGCAGAACTTTGAATGGTTCGCTTAGCTAACTTTGTAGTCATTACCGTGTCATGTCATTCGAAATGAGCCTTCAAATTGTACAGGAAAAACACTTCAGGATACAGTTATTCCACTTGCAGTTTAGAAAAGTTCACTTGCTCTAAATCTCAGAAGCGTTTTAATCTTTCCAGCATTTGCCTGTGTCCACTGTCCAGCTGTATCCTCCATTTAGAGACTCTCCATCGCAATCAAGGCTCGCTGAAGCTAAATGGCGAGTCGTGACAGGAGTCGGCTCTATTCTAACCCTTTTCCTCGAAACCACTAATGAAATCTGTCTCGTTAAGATGCATCTAATAAGTCAGTTTATTCAAAATGATCCACCATGTCGGATTTAAATATGTTGTGGGGAGGAACGCTTCCATCCTATTTAGGAGCTCGTGTAAGGGGAACAAGTCCTGAATTGGTTTGAGACACATTTCAAGATGAAGATCAAGCGGTGTTTGGTTCGGTTTGATGGCAGGAAGAGGGGGACGAGGGATCAGATTGCGGTTTGAATAACGGGCGTCTCAAATTTGAAAACCCCCTGGAGTTAGAATTTGAAAACCCCCTTTAGTTAGAACTGATGTAAGTGCGTTGCAGCATTGGGGTTCTGTTTGTGGGGCTCGATATTATATTGTAATGGTTTTGGAGAGATTCGAAAGCCAAACTCAACTTGAATTATGCCAGCAGAAAGATGACTTCGTCTTTGCTTGGTCATAGTTTCTCCAAGTACAGATGAGGATGACAGCATCGACACAATCTCATCCCAGATTATCTAAAAGCGTCTCAGTCACCGTACAAAGCAGAGAACCATGAGATTAAATCTCGTTTCCCTCGGCGGTGAATGACGGAGTAATGTTAGCAAGTTAAAGCCAGCGAACCCAACAGGCACTGCGCACAAAGGCAGGGAAGGACAGAGAATGCAAAAATGAGAACAAAGATGACCGCTCTTTCATCAAGATCAAGCTCAAAAAGAAAAATATGTAAGACAAATGAATACACAAAATGCCCGACACAGCTAAAACATTGGATAAGAGCAACCAGCAGTACATGAACAGACCTTAGATTGTCGACCACAACATATCCACAAACAGGAGACATAACATCAGGGACTTGATGACTGACTTCTTCAGGAACAATGGCCACTAAAGAGGCGGTGGCCTTCCGCAATTGAAAGGAAAACAGTCGCAACAAGCATTTCAGAAACGAAAGCTTGCAAAAAAGAGGGTATAGTTGGTGTACTAGTTTTGCCAAAACTTCCCTAGAAAACAACCAAGCCACTGAACGCCCATCCCAACCAGACTACTTGGCCTAAAAAACCTACTCTACAACTTGCTGAGGCCCATCACTATCTTTAAACCTAATTCCTTATTCTCTTTCACATCACTACCAGGCCAAACTTCTTCATGTTCAAAGACCTTCATATCCACTTCCTAATCAGGTCGATGACCAGATTCACTTGACTAGGAGAGGATATCACATCTCCACAAGCTCTCTGCTAGCTGTTCAACCATGCTACTGCTGATGGAACGGCAGTGTTGCAAATTCAAGCCAATTAAACTGCCCGCCAACTTCTTCAAGAAAGGCACACTCTTATTTGAGACCATTGAACAACCAGCCAAAGAAAGTACTTGTAGATTGAGGTGCCCGGCTAAGGAGAGGACCGAGACACCAGAATCAGTAATCCTGCATTTCGACATGTCGAGGTCATTAAGTAACAAGCAATTGTCTGCAATTGCGACCAAGCTTGCATCTGAGACTTTTCTGCAACCATCAAGATTAAGCAGCTCGAGGGTCCCTCCATGTAGCCGGACCAAGGTGGAAACTGCTTCATCGGTGATGTTTAAACAGTTACTGAGGTTAACTTTCACAAGTCCTGCTTCTGAATTTTCCAGAAGAGGGGAAAGCCCAGCATCTGTTAACCCACAAAGGCCGGTTAAGTCGATGTGCTCCAGATGAGGGCACAACTTTCCCACCATGGCCAAACTAGCACTGCTAAATCCAGGGCAATTTCGGATCGATAATGATCGAAGAGATGTGCAAGACGAGAGCATCAGAGACCCTTCTAGAAGGTCCTTAATTCCCATACACTTGGCAATAGATAGAGACTTCAGCTTCATTTCACAGTTTGAAATCACACCGATAACTCCTCTCAAGGAAATCCTGTCCAATTCCTCGACTTGTAAATGTTCAAGAGAACTAGCTGCCCTCGAAAAAGCTATCAACCCAGCATCAGAAACAAAGAGACACTTACGGAGGCACATCTGCTTCAAGTTTGTGCAACCCTTTCCAATGGCCCCTAGACTCAAGTCCGTAATTCCGTGACAGGAGGCAATTGTCAAGGACGACACTTTTTTGAGACCCTGGGCATTGCCCATGACCCAAAAGCCCTTCTCACTCGCATTTCTGAGACTGCCAAGGAAAAGACTAGTGACAGCCAGGCCAAAGTGCCCAATCACCGCGAGAGAGAAGTCTGTTATATTCAATCCCTGAAGCTTTATCTTGCTCAGGACAGAAGAAGCAGAAGATACCAAACTTGCAACTCCATGATCTCCGACTAGAGGGCAGTCTTTAATGGAGATTGATTGCAGCCGAGGGCAACACCTTCCTATAGCTTCCAGGCCCTCATTCCCAATCTTTGGACAAGATTCGATGTTCAAAGAAATCAAATCTCGACAATTTTCTGCAATAGCAATCAGACCCTTGTTGGAAACGAAAGGACAATGGCTAAGATCAAGCTTCTTCAGCAGACAACATTCTTTGGCTATTTCGACTAGACCATCATCCCCAATTGAAGATAGATTCCACAAAGAAAGAGACCGAAGAGAAGGGCAGCCACGGGCAATTGCGGATATCCCAATGTTTGTGACTCCACGAGTAGAACTGGTTCCCCGGATCGAAAGCTTGCCGAGACCGCCACGACCATTAGTTCCCACTGCTACAGAAGCAAGTCTGACATCCGTAGCCTTCTTCCCCTCCAGGCACCTTGTGAGGTACCCATCCTCCTCAAGTCCTCCACTTACATCGCATGAAACCATTTCGACATCACCAGATGACGAAGTCTTCATCTCCTCGTCCTCCTTTGCAGACTTTTCAGCTCCACCTGATATTTCATTTCTGCGCATGCTACTCAAAAGGAAAAGCCAGTGCTTGGAGACACAGGCACAGGCGCTCCTTTCTCTACCGCCGGGGAGCCGTCTGAAGATCTCAAAGAGGCATTCATCCGGGAGTTCCCCGATGGACGATGGACGTTCCCCCTCATACTCGTAAGAGCTGACGGCGTATGGGCCACATATGCGAGCCCGCTTGTGGGGAGGGTAGTATATGTCCATGCTGGAACCCATCGAATACAAACGATCCAAGTCGACAGAACTTGTGCATAAAGATCCGCCACCGAAGAATTGATCCTCGCCTGCAAAACCAATTATAAACAACTCTGATGAGTTAATCTGGCCAAGTGTTCAAACATAAACGCAGTAACACAACCTAACAAAGCAGCAGCAAAAGCTTTCTACCTCCTATCAACCACTCAAGAAATCCAGTTTCGTCTTAATACATGGAGCCACTTCTTAATTGTTAGCTTTAGCAGAAGATCAAAATCACAAATCGATCTTTACATCTACCAACAAAAACGGAAAGAGGGTATCGATATCTTAAGCCATAAGTCATTAAAGTCCTGATCTTCAACTCCTACGACACCCACCAACCAAAAACCGCGAGAACTCCCACCATTTCTTCAATCAAAACCCAGAAAACATTTCCCTTCATTCGAAGAGCTTACAAAAGGGAGGAGCTTTTACCTCCATAATTGACGAGAGTCGGCATGGCTGATCCCCAGAGCAAGAAGAACCTTTACCGAGCGCAAGGAGGACTAGACCCAACGCCAAGAACGAAACAACAATGCAGACGAAACCCGGTAGGCCTTCAGCGCATGAATGCATTTACAAGACCGAGCGAGTTCTTGAAGAGCATGGAACGGCCAAGAAACCCTAGCAAGCAGGGCTAAAAGAGAAGTAGAGAGGAGAGGAGGAGAAGCAGAAGGAGGAGGAGGAGGAGGAGGAGGAGGGAGAAGGTGGGAGTGCCGAGTTCGGTCCTGGGCTGGGAATGTGTCACGCGAAGGAGTTATATTGGTGTCATCTGTCACTGCACAGAGAGAGAGAAAGAGAGAGAGTACATGCAAGTGCAATGTATCCATCCTCAAAACCGGGCATTCATTCCTAGTCCAACCAACCACCTCAGCCCCCCCAAAAAGAAAAAAAAAAAAAAGAGAGAAAAATAAATCGTAGGAGCAACTGGAAATTTTCTCTTCGTTTCCATAAAAAAATTCCCCCGTTTTTATCTTTCTTCTCTTTTCCCCTTGGGATTTGTTTTTTTTTTATTATTATTTAGAGGACAAGACGATCACGGCAAATATCTGAACCCACTATAGAATGTCGAATTTGAATCATAATTACTATTTATGAATTAGACTCGTCACTAATGTTAATCGTGGATGAGACAGCTCGTGATGGCATTTGGTTTCAGACAATAGTTATTGCAATTTGATGCGGTATTCAGGATCAATTAAGGAAGGAAGGCATTTGGTTTGCTAGGATCATTGTCTTATTGCTTATTAAGTTTTGAGTAAATACTACTAGAAATGTCAAACCGATACATGAGTGCCACATTTACACACAATTAATTTTGGTGTCACAACAAATCCAAAATCACTATTATTGAGGATTAGAAAAACCTGCTAATTTTTCCCTAAGAGCTTCTTGACGTTTTGAAAATCCGCTAAAATCCTTAATTTTACCCCAATTTGCCCTAAGATTTTGGTGATTTGGGAGAAAAGAGAAGGAGTGAATTCAATTCTATTTTTTAATTCCCAATCTCAAGTTTATCTACTTCATCTAGCTTTCTGTAAACAACATAATTTAAGAGAGCTATGTATGCTAAATTTTCACATTGAATCAACCTCACACATTGACCATCTAAGTTGTTTATAATGTGCTTCCACATCAACAATTTAGAGGGATATTAGTCGAAAGCTGATGGTGGTATATTTATTAGGCTTTTTGTGTACATGAAGATTAGTTTATGGGTAAATATGACACAAGTGCACCAATTTGGGCTTTGTAATGACTATCTTTTTTTTTTTTCCTTTGCTTTTTTGTCTTTTCCAGGAAATATTTCCAATTTAGTTTGAGTGCGTTCATTGATGCCAACGTAAAAAAATGTCTTCATTTCCAACGCGTTGATTATATACATAATACAAGGAAAAAAACGATTTAGGAATGATATAATCTTTCTTTATTCGAAGGTTCAATACCTGTCCCCCAAGCGTTTGTGAACAAATTTTCTTTCTCCTCTTAATTTAACTAGAATCTATGCCAATTGTGAAGAAGGGCCTCATTACATGCTTTATGACTATGCCCTATAGAAAAAGATTTCATCATTCAATAAACCACGCTTTAGTCTTAGCTTTAGCTTAACCAAGCATCAATTTAGGTGAAGGTGGGGCTGAGAGCTATTCAATGAATGAATCAACCAATTGATTTTTGCCAAATGAGATTAATAAAATAAAATGAAATTGCATCTCCATTGATGGCCTTGACAAGTTGATGAGAAATTATAATCTCATGGGAGATGAATTGGCAATTGGCATGCCAGATGGATGGGGACGGAGTAGCACTTGGGATTGGGGGAATACAACTGTCTAAGCAGTGGAGATTCATCTTCATCCTCCCTCTATTTTGTGTATCCTAACTTTTTCTCATTCAACTCACCCCAGCAACTTGAGCTGCGTCTGCACCAAGTGGGACTTCTTGGAAAGTAGACGGCCGAGGAATTAAAATATATGTATTCCAAATTGGGGGTTAGGAGGGATTGGATTAGGGGAATCGATGGATTATTATTCTTTAATCCTTTTCGCTTTTATTGGTTAAGGGGGAATCGATGGGCTTGATTAGGGACAGTGAACACAAGAGGGGTTGCTTGTTTTAGGTGATTCCGTTCCCAAGACCGGCCTAGATTGCTAGTGCTTTGGTGGTTGTGCTAATGAAATCAAGACTGGTACTGACCAATTTTAATATAGCTCCCAATGACCGAGAAACCCGGTTTAAGTGAATAATCCCGCAATTTATGAAATCTTGTTCTAAATTTGTGGATTGGACAAGCAATGACCCAAAACTCAAGTTAAGAATCTCGAAATCGAAGTCAGCCGGGCCACACAAGGGTCGCTAGTTGTGAATAGATTGAGCAAATTTTACGGAACTCTAAAGTGAATAGAAGGAAAATGAGTCGAAGATCATCTCTCATTGATCTGATGTGTTAGGTTGTATTGTCCTATTATTGTTCTTCCGAGGCTTGGAAGTTGCAGTCATTTCTTATGCCGTATGGCTTGATTATACAAAGCATATATATATCGAGGGACATTTGTGGGAATTTTCTTGAAATTTTATTATTTTTCTTAGCGCAACACAAATGGATAGTGAAGAAGATTTATTAGAGGAAAATCACAAAGCAAAGGGAGAAAAATATCCCTAAAGATCTAAATATCTTGGGGAAACTTAACAGAATTAGAGGCACAATGAAAATGAAAAAAACATGCTACAAAACAAAGAGAGTAACAATGCTAGGCATGAATGGAAAAGTTGTGAACAAAATGAGTGGGCATTTACAGGAGCAGATCATGTTCAATGTTTAAATGGAATCTTCCATCACATAAGATATCAAATCTGTAGATCATTCTTACCATACTTAACATTATTAAGTGAAAAAAAAAAACCCAAAGTTGAGATTTTTCTGAGGCAACGGTTGAGTAACCATATAAAGTGATCGAGCTTTGAAAGTTAAAGTTAATGCAAATCGGATTTTGTTAACAAGCACTTAATATTTTCTAAAATTCACAGAACCCCATATTGGCAAATTTTGGCAAATAAAACGAAGTTGCAATTTTTTCTGAGGCAATTGTTGACTAACCAAATAAAGAGATCGGGCAGTTTCGATAGAGCGACCGGCCTTGCATTGTTTGTAGTCAATACATTTTCAGGTTGAAGTTATTCTAAATTGGATTTCTTTAACAAGCACTTAACATTTTCTATAATCCATAAAACCCCATATCGACAAATTTCGAACATCGAAAATCAACATATTCCAAAGGCCCTTAACAAATACTTTTAATTGCAAAATAATTCAATATTTTCTTTTCTAAAATTATGAACAGGCTCATCGACGCGGTGGTTAATGAAGATGATTGTGCCGTGGTTTTAACTTCAACGACAATTCATCAAACTTCCAGCTGGAGTTACAGAGATGTTGAGCTTCGGAATTTGAAGTCGACCCAAAAGCAGTTTTTGTCGTTTTGCAGGCAAGCGGGGAGGAGCGTACGGTGGAGATGAGCAGGTCAGCCCGGTCGACTTTTCGTGCGGACACGATGGAGCGGTCAATTCCCTGTCGTTTCCCAAACGCGGACAGGAGCTCTTTCCCATGGATGTTCAATGAATTGGGGTACAACTCGAGCATCGTCCTGGAAAAAATCGACCAGAAATCGATTTGATTAGATGGAAGTTTCCTTCAGTTAGTGCGATGTGACTTATTTCTTTTATAATGTTGGTTTAAATTCGGAAGAAATTTGGAACCACGTGATTCTGTGCAATGTTGAATGAGTCCTTTCATCGACTTTTATCGGCCAAGGGTGTTTAGTAAGGAACGTTTATTTAATGCTCGCCGAAATCCCGATGAATTTACTATCTTAACGAGTTGGTTGTGTTGTCTCTTCTTTTTTCATTTAATTAGTAGTAGTTGTTGCCCTTAGATTATCGATGAAAATTCGCAACAGCGAGAGGATATGCATCGAACGTACATAAACATCACCTATCGTACAATAAGGCCGAGCCAAAAATGTCTATTCGCCGTCTAATTAAAGAGAATGTGTATTAGTTTCGTGGTCTCTACACAAGTTCTTTGCATCGTTTTCATTGGTTCGTTTAAATATTTAAATTGTGGTTGCCTATGATTTAACACTTTCCAAATGAAACGGAAAATTCATGAGTTTTATGATAAGGTGATTTTACATTTTGATCTCTCCATCCCTTTATTTGTTATATTATATTATATGATTGGACTTTAAGCTTCAACATGAGGCCATATCCTATAAGTGAGAGATGCATCATAAAAATTATCTTTAATAGTTTAAAACATTTTCAAATAAAATTGCTAGTGATCCTATAATGGCCCGTGCTAGCGATTATTATTGGTAGTAAAATAACTTTCTTGTTTATCAGCGAGCGATAACATTAATACATATACGGAGCTTTTAGCCCTCTCCTTGTGAAGTGTCCGTTTTACCCCCACCCAATGAAAGACAACACGAGCCTCCTCGGTACGAAGATTCGCCTTTCCTGTTGTTGTCCTTTTCTGTCTTTTGGTCAATCTGAACGGGTGGAAAAGTCAGTTCCGCCCCTCCTGGATTTGGCTTTCTCTTTATAGCCGGTTCAATTTGAGAGCTCTTCGCCTTTTTCTCCTAATAATAAATAAATAAATAAATAAAATTAATAAATGGGATGTAAACGTGACGCGGGCGGCGAGATGATGTTTCGAGAGAGCGCATCGGAGACGTCGACGGACGAACGGCCCGCGATGGGCCCACGTGGCGTTGCGCGCCCCCACCTTAAACGTGCGGTAGCCGCTTTTCCGTTCTACCGATGGGAACGCCGCGATTTTTATTTATTTTCTTTATTTATTTTCTTTTTCGGCGGTCGTAACGCCGCTGGTTGACGGGGCGGGGGCGGGATTTGGACGATGAATTTTTGGAATCAGGGGGCGGGACCCACCCGCACCCCCGGACCACGCTTGCGTGCCCTATTCCCATGCAAGGTCCATTGCACATTGCATTGAACCGTCCGTAATAGGACACACTTCTCATTAGGTCGTCGCCTCCGGTATTAAAAAAAGAACCGGGTTAGGATCAATGGATTCTCCTCCTCAATCTTCTTCTATTTTTCTTCGCTTGAATGAGACATTCTCAATCACATCCATGAATACCGTTCTCTTTTCCTTCTTATGTTCCGGCTGGATTGGAGAAATAACGCGTGAAATTGTCAATTTTGTTATTTTCTTTTTCGAATGGGACATTGTCGATCACGTTCATGAATATCGGTTCCCGCTTTTTCCTTGATATTTAGGTTGAATTGGAGACGGCACGTGAAATTTGACGAATAGAAATCTGTACATATCAAAGAAATTGAAACGGAATGTCACTCTGATATCATGTTGAGAAGTCTATTTTTCAAGCCCTTCCCTTAGATTGGGGCTTTGTCTACTTATAGACCTCGGTGGCTCGACGCCACTGTTGACTGGCGAGTCGTCTTGCTTTGGGTTCCCATCGACAAACGATGATTTTTGCCTTGCCTTTAATTGGCGAACCGATCGATTGACCAAGATGGGAGGGAGACTCACTGATTGATTGTGCAAAGATCTCCAAGCCCCTTGTTTTCCAGAACCTAGCAGCAGATGGGCGAGATGGGCATGAATCCAGATCGGAATTTTCTTTCTTTGTTTGAGCAGCTCCCACACGTGATATACATAAACCCTACCAATGATCGAGATTGGATACTTTGACGATTGGAATGAAATTGGGTTTTGTCATATGGTGTTGGGTTGAGATACGTCCGGTCCCCATCTATCGGCATCTTTCGTCCTTACTTTTTATCGCATGCATGCATTTGAATCCCACATAGTTGATTCTACCATTGACAGGAATAAAAAAAATAGTTGGTTCTACTTTCATAAAAATAACTCTCAGGGTTAGTGTATGTCGAATATTTATACTTATCATATCTCTTTACAAAATTTCATGAAAGGCCTCCATATATCATCAATTTTCTTAAGAGACAATATTGTACTTCAAAAGTAAATGAAATCTCTAACTCATCAAATATTCTTAAATTCATTTTCTTGAATAGAAAGCGTGTTCTCTTTTGATAGTGCACAATAAATGGCGGCCATTTTTGTCGCACTTACTGATAATGAAAAAGGAATCATAATCGTTGCTACTGGCAATATATCAACATTCAATTTGTATTTAGAGAGATAACATATAAGTTTTTTGCATATCATATACGCATTCCATTGAACACAATCATATATGTTTTTTTGTTTTTTTGATATCGAGGAACCGCTGAAGCCCCCTTACGGGGTCACACGATGCACCGGTGCTAGGTGATACCGTCGGGCCTCGCCACAAGCCGCTATTTAGACGTATATGTTCATCTCTATGTCAAAGAACAAATTTAACTGATCCAAAACAATAATACCCCATAATTTAGTTTGACCTCCCCATCCAAGTTCTGAGGATTCAACAAAAGGAATCACATCGAGCCCTTCCCCATGACTATACACAAAACATTCATAATGATGTTCGGTGGTGTTGGTCGCGTTTAGTCATATTCTATTATTCTTTCATATTCTTGAAGGATACGGCCTGGGAATTAAAATATGTTCATTAATAATAATTTATATGTATTCCAAATTGGGGCCTAGAGGGGATTGGATTAGGGGAATCGATGATTTTATTCTTTAATTTCGTGTTATTTTTATTGGTTAAGGCGGGACCATAGGCTAGATTAGGGAAAGTGAACGCAAGAGGGGTTGCTTATTTAAAATGACTTTGCTCCGAAGGCTAGCCTAGATTGCTAGTGTTTTGGTGGTAGTGCTCATGAAATCAAGACCAGCATGGACCACTTTTAATATAGTTCCCAATGACCGAGAAACCCGATTTAAGCGAATAATCCTGCAATTTATGAAATCTCGTTCTAATTCCTTGTTCTAAATCTGTGGATTGGGCAAACAACGAGTCAAAACTCGATTCAAGAATCTCGAAATAGAAGTTTGTCAGGCTTCTTTGTTCACATGGGTTGCCAGTTGTGAATAGATCGAATAATACCACGGGACTTTAAAGTGAATTGAAGGAGAAGAAGAGTCGAAGATCATCTCTTATTGATGCGATGAAATAGGTTGTATTGTCCTATTGTTCTTTCGAGGCTTGGAAGTTGCAATCATATTTCTTATGCAGTTTGACTTGATTATATATATTACCCAGCATATACATCGAGGGACATTTGTGGAAGTAGTCTCAAAATTTTATTATCTTTCTTAGTGCAACACGAATGTATGGTGAAGAAGATTTATCAGAGGAAAATCACAAAGCAAAGGGAGTAAAATATTCCTAAAGATCTTAAATGTTTGGGGGAAAGTTAACAGAATTGGAGGGAAAATAAAAATGAAAAAAACATGCTACAAAACAAAGAGAGTAACAATTCTAGGCATGAATGGAAAAGTTCTAAACAAAACGAGCATTTATAGGGGCAGATCATGTTCAATATTCAAATCGAGTCTCGTATCACATAAAATGTCAAATCCATAGATCATTTTTACCATACTTAACATTATTAAGTGAAAAAAAAGACCCCAAAGTTGCCATTTTTCCGAAGCAATGGTTGATTAACCAAATAAAGAGATTGGACTTTGAAAATTGAAATTATTCCGTATTGGCTTTTGTTAGCAAGTACTTAATATTTTATAAAATTTGCAAAATCACATATCGACAAATTCCCAACATCGAAAATGAATACATTTCAAAGAAACGACGTGCTTTTAAGTGAAAAATGTAAATAATTCAATAATTTCCTCCTACAACTAAACACGCTTATCAAGGCGGTGGTTAATGAAGATGATTATGGGGGGGTTTAACTATAATGAACAAGATTCATCAAACTCCCAGCTGGAGTTATGGAGACGCTGAGCTTCGGAAGTTGAAGTCGACTTAAAAGCAGTTTTTGTCGTTTTGGAGGCAGCGGGTGAAGCGTACGGTGCAGATGAGCTGGTCAGCTCGGACGACTTACCGTATGGACACGATGGGGGAGCGGCCAATTCCTGCCGTCTCCCGGACGCGGACAGGAGCTCTTTCCCATGAACGTTCAATGCACAAGGTACGACTTGAGCATAGACTTGGAAAAAATCGACCCAAAATCAATTGATTAGATGGAAGTTTCCTTTTCGCGATGCAATACAGATTTAAATTCATAAGAATTCTAGAAAAATGTTAATTCCGTGCAATACCCAATGAGTCTTTCGTCAACTCGAGAGTTTTAAGATAAGAACATTAATTCAATACTTGCTAAATCTTGATGAATCGATCAATGTTTTTCTCTTCTTCTTTTTTATTTGATTGACAATACTCGTTGCCCTAAATTATCAAAGAAAAATTGCAATAGCAAGAGGATGGTACATTAATCATATGAAACATCGGCTGTCATACATTAAGGCGAAATTGAAAATTTCTATGCAACATCTAATTCGAGATGATGTGTATTAGTATCACGGTCTATACATAAGCTATTTGCATCGTTTTCATTAGTTCGTTTAAATATTTAAAATGGTCTTTACCTATGGATTTTAAGCTTCACTACGAGACCTTATCCTAAAGTGACATACTAAAATTTTTTCATATAAACTTACAACGACTTCGTAAGGCTTTGTGTTAGCAATTGTTATGAGCAGGAAAATAACTTTCTTGTTTATCAATGATAGATAACACTGCTAGATAATATATATATTTCGTCGTGAGAAAAGCACATTTTAAAATTAGAAAATGACTTGATTTAAGGATAGCTAATAGATAATATATATATTTCCGTAGAGTGGAAATGTAAAAGGTTTGTCTTACCCGGACGAGACAAAGACACGATCCTTTTTCTGTCTTTAGTTCAATGTGAAAGGTGAAAAGTCAGTTCTGCCCCTCCTTAACTACTCTGGATTTGGCCATTTTCATAGCTGGTTCACTTTGGGAGCCCTTCGCTTTTTTTCTTTTTTTTTTTCAAACAACAACAACAACAACAATAGTAATAATAAGAGATAATTTCAAATAAAAGCTCAAAATATCCTTAATTTTTAAATAAGAGCTTGAAATGAACATTGTCTTGAATAGATATATGGAGTGCTCTTATTTTCTTAAATACAAATTTAAATTGGACATTATTTTAAATAAAAGCTTGAAGTAACCATGTCAATTTTAAAGAATGATTTAACCTCATTGGCTGGTCAAGAACATTTTCATCCTTTACTCTTTTTTTTTTTTTCTCTTTTATGTTTTTTCCATAAAAAAAAAGACTAAAAAAAAAAAACACAAATTAAATAGAAAGAAACCAGGCGGGAGGGCAGGGTCAGCCCTCCCACTTGTTTTTTTAAAAAGAAAAAGGAAAAATGAAAGAAAATAAGAAGAAGTAAAGGAGGAGGGTGCTATATATTAGGTCAATTGCTTCTTTGAGATTAACATGATTATTTTAAGTTCTTATTTGAAGTAATATTCATTTTAAGCTTTTATTTTTTTAAAAAAATAAGGATATTTTAGAGGTTTATTTCGAATCTTTATATGAGAAATAGAGAGCAGTGTTTTGAGTCCTTATTTGGTATTTTTTCTAATAAAAATAGCAAAACAATGTGATGGAAACGTGGCGCACGTGGCGAGATGATATTTCGAGAGGGCATCGGAGACGTCGGCGGATGAACGGCAGGGGGTGGGCCCACGTGGCGCGTGGGGGGCCCCACCTAAATGTGCGGCAGCCCCCATTTCGGTCCCGCCGCGAGTGGAGGGGGCCGGGGGGATTTTTTGTACATTGAATTTGGGAATTAAGGGTGGCGCCCACCCCGTCGCCCGTTTCGCATTGCCACGTTCCCATGCATTACATTAATTTAGTCGTTCACCATAGCCGGAAAGCTGGAAGGACAATTAGGTCGTCTCGGATTGGAAAAAAAACATGAAAAACAGGACTTTAGGATCAATGAATTGAGACCTTGTCGATCACATCCATGAACATTATCGGTTCCTTTTTCTCCTTTGATGTTCGAGTCCGCATTAGAGACGGCATGTGAGATTTGACGAATGGAGGATCATCCATAAAAAAGAAAATGGAGCGGAATCGTTTTGATATCGTGTTGGGAAGTCCATATTGAAATAATGGGAGTTGGTGCCTTTCCGTCGGTACGGGCTTTGTCGATGTATGGCTTATGTTGGCTGGCTAGCTAGTCATCTTGCTTCACTTGTGGGTTGATGAATAATGGTTATTGCCTTTTAATCACCAGACCGATCGATTGACCTAGGTGGGATACTCACTAATCAATCATGCGAAGATCTCCAAGCCACTTGTTCTCCCGAACCAGGCAATAAATGGGCAGGACGGGCCTGAATTCACACCGGACTCTTCTTTCTTTCGTTTGAGCTGCTCCCACCAACGCGATATGCGTAAATCCGCAAGTAAATGACTGGTGGATACCCTAATGATTAGTATGGAGTTGGGGTTTGTGATGGTGTTATTGAGTTGAGATATGTTCGATCCCCATTGATTGGTTATCTTTCGTCCTTACATTTCATCGCATGCATGCATTTGAGTCCAATGTAGTTGATTCTACACCAAGAAGGGGAAAAAAAACCAAAACAATAGTTGATTCTATTTTAGTAAAAATAACTCTCAGAATTAGTGTGAATTGGATATTTATACATATCATATCTCTTTATAAATTTCATGAAAGACCCTTATATATCATCCAATTATTTTCTTTCCAGAGACAAAATCGCCCTTCAAAAGTAATTGAAATCTCTAACTCATCAAATATTCTTAAGATAATTTTCCTAAGTAGACCAAATAACTTAGTGTCTTCCAAAAATAAATTTTGATAGTGCACGATATATGGTGACCATTTTTGTCACATTTACTAATGATGAAAAAGAATTCATAGTACTTACCAATGGCAACATATCCGCATTGAGTTTGTATTTAGATAGATAACACATCACATTTTGACATACAATCGTGTGTTAATCTCCAAGAGGGCACATGTCAAAGAACAAAATGAACTTATCCAAAACACTAATACCCCATAATTAAGTTTGAACTCCCCCCATTCAAGTTGTGAGTATTCAACAGAAGGAATCCCATCAATTTCAGAGGCAAGTTGTGAAACCGAATACGGGAAGAAGGGGAAAAAGATCGGCAAATTGGTACCTTTTCCCAAATTATCAGAGCCAAGTTGCGGGGAAATTGAAGTACTACCGACAATGTGGCCAATTAGGAAAAAAGAAGAAGAAAGAAAGATCAAAAAACATATTGTTCTTTGATTTTTATTTGTCTCCATACACATCTAAATTTATTAAATTGGCCCCTAAGGGACCATCGAGCCCCCATGAATGTACACAAAACATTTAAGATGATGTTTGGTGGGGGTGGTGGTGTGTGGTCACATTCTTCGGATTCAGACGGAACGGCAACTAACACGCCAAACGAGAGAGCGGGACAATCTTTGCAGTTCAACTACTCAACCTGCTCCGATTCTCTTGTAAAGGGTGCCAATGGTTCCGCCTCGAAGGGAATGTCCCTGAAAAAATACAAAGGCTTTTAAGCCAATGAATATAAGTAGTATTTCCCAAAGTGTACCTTAAAAACATATTGGAAAGCAATATTGATCTAAAAGCCATTTGGTGAAAATTGTAATACGTAAAGTAGTTGATTTACAAAAGATATAATATAAGAAGCGCTTCAAATTATTGTCATTTTGCTGCTTGTGTGGCATGACATAAGATGGGATCCATATTCAGCCACGTCAAGATAAATTTGTAGGACCAACATGTCAAGATTTTTTCAATGTCTCGACCATTTCAAGAAGTCAAATTAACCAAATCTTGGTGGATTCGCAAGCCTTTAAATGTCAAAGATGGACGGTCGAGAGAGCTGACATTTTGGGGGAAGAAAAGGTCGCGAATTGAAGTTCATGCATTTGCAAATCTTTGACACATCACGAAAAGCAAAATGCATGATATGCATTGAACCATGGACAAAGTCCTTAATCATACAATGCAGATGATCGTTTTCACCGTCAGTACAGCTAATAAAATTGTAGCCCTTAATTTAAATTTCTCTTACCGTCCTTGGAATGTCAGTGCTCGTGCAGCGCCTGATTTGAAAGCATGGGATCGGTGATCACGCTTGATCAAAGGGGCTAATTTCTTCCAAACCCCCTCTCCACAAAAAAAATACAATGCGTCGGCATCGTGATGATGCACTTGGCACCAAAAACTATGGGTTACATTTTTTTTTTTTTGAGCAAGACTATGGGTTACATTCAGTCCCCCCCAATTGTCAGATGACACAGCAAATGTTGTCTATTTTATTACAAAAGTAAAACCACGCCAGTCCACTCCACCTTGGCCTTAGAGCACGCGATTCTAGATGTTTTCTAGCCTCAACATGGCAACTATGGGATAATAATGTAGGATCGTGTGGTTCGTATAAAAAAGACATAGGGCCGTGTGGTTATCATTTGTGGGTTTTTCTCCTACTGGTGTAAGAAAATTCTCCTGCAAAAATATTGTCAAGTTGGTGGACTGATTGAAAATCATAATAATTTATGCTTGTCGTCTCGAAACGATGGGTCAATGATACTACTTTCCATGAACGGCATAGCACTTCGTTCGATTCGATTTGTAACAGAACATTTATGAGTCCTGTAATCAAAGTAGTCTTGGCCTGCATTTAGTACATCGCTAATCGGCTTCTAAGTTCGATATTTTATACATACACATTTTAAACCCACTACATCAAAGAACACAATGAGAAAACTATTTCCAAAAACTCCTGCACCTACGTGAAGTTGTCAAATACTTTCTAGAATGTAATATCCTATTTTCTCAGAGCCGCAATTATTGTTGTAATGTTTTGACAAACAAGTTCTTAATCTGCGATGTTAGGTGTCTTTCACTTGTGGGTGATAGAGCCGCAATTATTGTTGTAATGTTTTGACAAACAAGTTCTTAATCTGCTATGTTAGGTGTCTTTCACTTGTGGGTGATTAAGGAACACGTAAAGGTTTGACAAAAATAAATTGAAATTTTGGAAGGAAAATTGTTCAAAAAGTCCATTAGGCCAATCATGTCTGGAAATCACAGACATGGCGTCTAGTGTTAGCAATGATCATCCTCATGGCACGATCGGCAATCTGCCTTATACGACTTCACTAGAAAATAATGTTGTTTTGAGATTTTTATTTTTTTTTAATCATGTTCTTTTCTTTCCTCTCTTTTTTCTTCTTTTCATTTGTTTCCTCATTGTCATCTTTCTAGAAAGGGTCGGTGAGGCTGTCGGGGCCTCCGTGATGGCCAGCAATAGGTGAGAATCTCCAAGCCCCGATAAGCAAATGGGTGGTGGTCTCGAAGCCCTTGCTAGCAACTGAGCAAGGGATTGCAAGGGCTTCCAAATCTTTGCCTAAATCGTGAGGTCCAAGTTGTGCTACGTGAAGGTGTTGAGGAGGCTGAAGGAGAGCCAGTCATAGTTTGGTGACCTCTTCCTCGGCAACTACCCTTTCCTCTGGGGGAATCCAATGCCTGTGAAGAACTTGATTTAGAAAGATGCGAAATTAAGAGTATTAATGGGAATTTTCCAAGAGTTAAGAAGACTCGTGACTTAATCTCAAGCTCTTTGTATCTAAAACGATCCAGAATTAAATTCATCAAAGGATCAATAAAAAGGTAAGGCTAACCTAAGGGGACTAATCATAATGACAAATGAGTGGACATTCACATCTCTAGAACCATGTTGTTTTAGGCTATTAAGGAGTTTTTTTGGACATTTAGAAAAGTAAGTGTTCAAGCGTCTAGTTAGAGAATAGGATATGTACATTATTCAATCAGTCAATTACAACTTTTGATTATAGAAGAGTCGTGAGATCCATAAAATCAATTCAAAAAGCCTTTTCAGAAATTCTATACTATGACCCCCCTGGACCTTCAAGGTCATTTTTGGCCTCAAAATCTATCAATTTCATGCATTTTAGGTCCATTTTCTTTTCATGCATTTGGACCATTTTCTATGTCTGGGCTATTTGAGGAAAATGTTATTGGCTCATTCGCTTTTGATCGAGTTAATTTTGAATATTAATTTCTATTCGAGGTTAATTACGAGCCGGTCAAATGAAAGGAAGCAATCCATCCATGCATCCCCTATCTATGTTATATGGATCCGCTAGGAGGCAGCTAACCCCTTAATGACATACCAACTTGGATTATTTTATAGACCAAAGTCATCAAAGTCTAGATTGATATATGAACACGTTAATCAGAAGTTTATGGCCACTAAATTGCGTATGATAATGGCTAGTGGCTCATCACTGACCACTTAAACAGCTCTGAAATTTTCCACACCCGCTTTTGCCTCGTCGACTAATTGCATACACATGGTTCAATGCATAATCCTTGATCAAGAGTCCCCAGTCAACCCGATCCAATTTAAAAAGAGAGCTTATGGATTTGTTACCATCTCCAATTTTTTTTTGAAGAAAATAATAAGATGTTGTAACAAAATTGATACACGACAGTTTCAGCCCCATATAAAAATAATAACAGTGGTATGGTAGATTCAGCACATGGGTTTGTCAAAACACAGTACTTTACGAAAGCCATGTTCAATGTTGTTCCTCTTTTGAACTTTAGTATTTGGAGGACCCTTTATTAAATCAAATTTGGACAATTACATAAGATAGATGTTGGATGAATCTGGGGGTACACCTGCACGAACAAATGCAGCCTGCCCATAATCTTATGGACATTTAAATACCAAGTTGAAGGATTTCTCTGTTCATTCCCATGTAATCTTCATTGCTTCAACGTTTATTTTATGGATTCCATGTATTCATGTCGAGATACAACCAATGATGGTGTGAGCTGGCAGGATGGCTTGTCGTTATTTCGGTTAGAGACGGTCGAATAACAACCTGACCATAAAAGCTTTACTCAAAACGCACTTCATGATCTGTTTAAAGAAGTGAAAATTGATATTACGTTCAAAGATATTTCAATCGATGCAACGGTATACATATATTATACATTCATTCCTAAGGTCAACTAATAGATTGGGGTCATTAGCGCTAGTCACCCTTGCCTATTTGAGAGAATTATTTAAAAAATTCTACACCTATGGTATGGCGGCCAATTTAGTCATGAATTTTCCAATTATGCCAATTTATTTCTAAATCTTTTGATGCTTTTCTAATATAGAATGAACGATTTTTCTAATTTTTCCCTTTATTTTCCTTTCCTTTTCTTTCTTTTTGCCTTCTTTCTTTTTCCCATCATGTTGCTCATCTTCTTCCTTCGTTAGTTGTTGGCCATAAGCGAGGATCGTCCTCACCGACCACGCCTCATCCAGATCTGGCAAGGGTGACCTTTGTTGCCCTCGTCTAGATCTAGGAAAGCGCAGCCCCCACTAACTTGCTTGCCGGCGCTTGGCTGGGCAGTTGCCATAATTTTCTTATGGCGTATAACTTGATAATACACAGCATATTTATTGAGGGAAGTTTGAGAAAATTTTCTCAAAAGTTCATTATTGTCTTAGCGCAACACGAATGTATGCTGAAGCAGATTTGTAGGAGGAAAATTATAAAGCAAACTAGAGCTCCTAAGATCTAAATGTTTGGTTGGAAACTTAACAAAGTTAAGAAAAAAAATGCATTTTCGACAAATAGTTTCCTTTTTTTTTTATTTCACAAAGATCTTCTTGACGAAGTATTAGTCGCTGGAATAAGATCAACAAAATCTCAAAAATGGAAATGAAAAAGAAAAACCGTACTGCAAAATAAAAAGGATAACGCTAGGCATGAATTGAAATTTACAGACACTACTCCTATGTTATGTTATATCTCAAGTAATGAGTGAGCATCACGCGAGCAGGGCATCTTTGATACTTAAGTTTAATATTAAATATCACATAAATTATCAGATTTGTAAACTATTCTTAGTCTATGATACGTCATTAAGTTAAAGAAATGAAGTGGCAACTTTTTCCGGGCCAATTATCAAGTAACGAAAGAAATGGTGCATTTCTAATAAAGTGACCTGTCTTGTATTATATATGATCAATGCTTCGAAAGTTGAGCTATTCTAAGTTGAATTATTTTTTACGAGTGCCCTAAGGACATCACTTAAAACTTATACAATTCATTAAAAAAAAAAACCGTATATCAACAAATTTTAAACATGAAAAATGAATATATTTTTAAAATGAGCATTTCCAATGAAAAAGTGTTTATATTTCTAAAGCACAATTAATGAACCTTGTCTCATTTTTATCGAGCGAACTCAAAAGACAGTGGTTAACATGACATTTCTTTTAAGCATATGATCTTTGGCATTAATTTTTTTTGGTCTTAGGCATCAGTTAATGAAGATTAATGAGGTTTTAACTTTAATGACAGATTCATAAGTATACAGCTGGAGTCAGATGTTGAGCTTTGGAAGTTGAAGTCGAACCCAAAGCAGTTTTTGTCGTTTGGTGCAGCAAGAGAAGCGTATGGTGCAGATGAGCATGTCACAACTTCGACGAACTTTTGGGTTAATGTGATGGGTGGTCAAATCCTGTCGTCTCCCAAGCACAGAAAATGCTCGTTCCGACGAACGTTCAATGCACTAACACAACTTGAGCATTATATGGGGCGAAGAGAGGGAATCCACAGAAAGAAAAAATGAAATGGACACGAAAAATTGACCAAAATTAATTGATTAGATTAAGTTTTATTAGTTACTCAGGTGTGATTCGTATACCCAAATATGGATTTAAGTTCAAGAAAGAACCGGATAAATGATAATTTCATGTCATGCCTAATGAGTCTTGTAGCGATTGAGAGTACTTGATTAAGGGTTTTTATTTGGTATACAGTCTTTCGTTGGTATCATTGTTGTTGATTGGGTTAAGAACTCTATGATATAATCGAAATCTTCACAAAGATTATTATTCGGTGACTTTGATATCATATCCTCTATATGAATGAATTGATTGTGTTTTTCTTCTTTTTCATTTAATGGAATTTGTTGCCCTAAAAATTAAAGAAAAATTTACAACAGTGATAGAATGTCTATTCCCCACCTAATTTAAGATGACATGTATTGGTCTCATGGTCTTTACGTAAGTATTTTGCATCGTTTTCACTAGCTCATTTAAATATTTAGATCGTGTTTGCTTCTAATTAGACATTTTCCAAGTAAGACAGATGGTTAATGAGTTTTACATTATATTGAAATAAGAGGACGTACATTCTGATCTCTCCATCCTTTTATTTGCTATATTAACTATTATATGATCGGACTTTGAGCTTCAATACCTATCTTATTTCCATCTTATAAGGGAGAGATGCGTATGTAGAAATTATCTCTATTAATTGAAAATTTTCAAATATATTGATAGTGATATTGTAATTACTCTGTGCTAGCGATTCTTATTAGTAGTAAAATAATTTTATTTATTTATCAATGATAAATAACATTATAAGAAAAAAAATATCAATTTTTCAATGAGAAAAGCACCTTTAAAATTAGGAAGTGACTTGATTTAAGGATAAATACATAGTAGAGAGAGAGAGAGAGAGAGAGAGAGAGAGAGAGAGAGAGAGAGAGAGAGAGAGAGAGAGAGAGAGAGAGAGAGAGATTTGTTATTTAGGCAAATATCACAAAAAACATAAAACCTCCTTAAACTTTTTTCATGTTGCAGAAAACTCTAAACTTATTCACCATGAAAAAAACAACCTTAACCTTTTTTCTTGTGAAGTAATCGAAGCTTATACATTTGTAACACATATTAGTTATATTTTGGTTCCATTTTGGGTATCTCTATTACATTGATATTAGTTGGGGGCTTTTTATGACACAAAAGAAGGCTTGGGATATCTGTGTTACCATGTGTATAATTTGAGATTTCTTGTGATATTAACCATTGTTATTTTGGTTAATTGGAAATGTGAAATGTCTGTTTTACTCTAATGACATAAATAAAGACACCAAAACCCTTCTCCATTTGAAGAATAACCTCTCCCTTTTCTTTTGTCCTCGGGTTAATAAATACCATGAAAAATCTTAAATTGATATATTTATGATAAATTTATTTCAAATTAATTTTTGAACTATAAAACTCCCAAACTGATATACCTATTTGACCATCAAATACTCCAAATTCATGCATTTATAACAAATTTACCCATTACTAATTTATGTTAAATTAGATTAATATTATAAAAAATCATAAATTGATACATATGTTTTGATAATAAAATTTAATAAAGATGATAAATTTGATATAAATATATCAGTTAATAAGTATGCCGGTCATTTTCTGTCTTTTAATCTGAAGGGGGGAAAAGTCAGCTCTGTCCCCCATTAACTGATCCCGATTTGTCCGACCAAAAAAAGTAAAGAAAAAAAGAAAACGTTAACGTAAAGCAGGTGGGGGAAATGATATTTCGAGAAGCATCGCGGATGCCGATGGATGAACGGTGGGGCCCCCACGCGAGTAAGCACTTTTCGGTCAGTGGTGGGCCCCCCCCCCTGGCCCTTTGCATGCGGCATGCCCGTTTCCCATGCAAGGTCCATTGCACATTCATATAGTCGTTCGTATTATAGCCTGAAAAAGCGCGAACTAGACCACTTATTAGGTCGTCTCACAAAAAGATGAGGACCAAAAAAAACAGGGTTAGGATCAATGCATCCTTCTTTTTCTGCATAACCCGTCCATAAATCTCGGTTTTTTTTTTTTCTTTAATCTTTTTGTTTTCTCTCTTTGATGTGCGAGCCGGATCGAAAACGACACTCGCACATATGAAGCAAATCAAAATGAAACCCGATTTTGATATCATGTAAGGAATTATAGGTTCCCTTATATTATATTGAGCTTTTGTCGACGTACAACCTTTGGTGGCCTAACGCCTCTTTGTTGGCTGGCTAGCTAGCTAGTCATCTTGCTTTACTTGTCGAGAAATGATGATTATTGCATTAATCGACAGACCAATTAATTGATTGAAATGCAATACTCACTAATTGATCGCGCAAAGATCTCTGACCCCCTGTTCCTGAACCCAATAGTAGATGGGGGAGACGTGCCTGAATTCAGACCTGACTCTTCTTTCTTTATTTGAGCTGCTCCCACACTCTAATGAATAGTATGAAATTGAAGTCACGACTAGAAATTGCCGCTCCCATCAAACTTTTCAGTGTCGAATTATTGTTCTTTTTTTAGCTTGGGTAGCATGACAGAAGATGAGATCCATACTTAGCAACGTCAAGGTAAATTTATGAGACCAAGATGCGAAGATTTTTCCAATGTCTTGATCAATTTAAGAAGTCAAATGAAGTCAAACCAATTTTTTTGGTGGATTCACGATTCTTTAAATGTCAAAGAGGGAGGGTCAAAAGAGCCGACATTGTAATTGTAAGGGGAGACGAAAAGGGTAATTGAAGTTCATGCATTTGCCATTCTTGATACATCACCTCAAGTAAAATGCATATCGCATGATATGCATTGAATAATAGGCATTGTCACGAATCATTTCAATACATATGATTTTTTAAACCATCAGTATATCCAATCAAATTATAGTCTTTAATTTAAATATTTTTACCAGCTTAGGAATGTCAGTATCCGTGTAACGTTTAGTCTAAAAGCATGTGATCGGTGATCACGCTTGATCAGAAGGGCCCATTTTCTTCCAATCCCCATCTCCACGAAAAATACGATGAGTCAGCATCGTAATGGTCAACTTGGCACCTCAAATCGTGAATTACATTCAGTCCCCTCTAATCGTCAGAAAACACAGCAAATGCTGTCTTTTTTATTACAAAAGCAAAGCCAGTCCTCTCCACTTTGTCCTTAGAACATGCAGCAATTCTAGCTGTTTTACAACCTCAACATGGGAACTATGCGATAATAATATAGGACCGTGTGGTTATCGTTTGTGGGTTTTTTGCCCACTGATATAAGAAGATTCTCCCGCTGAAGTTTTATCAAGTTGTTGGACAAATTGAAGTTCATAATAATTTATATTCGTCTTGAACTGATGGATCGATCAATCTAATTTTCATGAACAGCATAGTATTTCGCTCAATTCGATTTAAAGTTGTAATCAAACATTTATGAATTTCGAAATCAAACTAGTCTTGTCCCGTAATTAAAGCACTTTGCTAATCGTCTTATAAGTTCTATGTTATATCTGCATGTAATCTTGGCAAGAGGTTGTTATTCAAGCGCTATCTTCTTTGAATTGGAAGTACAGGGGTTTAAATCGTGGATTTCATGATGGAGCGTGAAAAGAAATTTTTTTTAGGAGGTAGTGGGTCATTATTATACTGATGCAATCCTTCTCATCCATTCTCATCCTTATTCTAAGGCCTTCTTGTCTCCATATGATATCTTGGATGCAGTGTTCCTTAAGCATAGCCAAGACTCTATGTAACTGTGTCATGAAGTTTCATGATTTGCACATTGATAATGCATGTTTTAAACCTACTACATGTAAAAACACGATGAGATAACTAATCATAAAGATTCCTGAACCATGAGAAGTTGTCAAACAACTTTTTGAATTGTAATATCCTATTTTCTCAGAGCTGCAATCATTACTACAATGTTTTGACAAACAAGCTGTTAGAATGCATTATTGAGTGTCTTCACTTGTGGCTGATTGAGGACCACATGATTTGCCAAAACTTTTCAACCTCATTTCAAAATTAAGGTTTGACAAAAAAAAAAAAAAAATTGTCCAAAAAGACCTTCACCTATTGTGTTGCGTTAATTCAGTTATAAACTTTTCAATTTGGATAATGCATTCCTAAACTTGTTGACAATTTTCCAATGAAGTCCATATGGTGATTTGACTTGTGCAACTTCACTAGAAAACATCATTTTGAGAAGTTATATATTTCTAAATTATTTTCTTTTCTTTTCTTTTTTCATTTATTTCCTCATTATCATCTTCCTAGAAAGAGTCGGCAAGGTTGTTGGGACCTCGATCATGGCCAACATTAGGTGAGGGTCTATAAGCCCTAGCCACCAAATGGGTGGGGTTCTCGAAACCCTTGTTGGCAACTTAGTAAGGGACTGTAAGGGCTTCCAAATTTTCGCCTTGATTGTGTGGTCCGAGTTGTGCTACACGAAGGCGCTGAGGATGTTGAAGGAGAGCCAGTCACACTTGGTGACCTCTTCATCGGTAACTGCCCATTCCTTTGGGTGAATCCAATGTCAATGAAGCACTTGATGCGAAACTAAAAGTATTAATTGGAAATTTACCAAAAATAAAAAGGCTTGTGATTGAATCTCAAGCTCTTTATATCTAAACTGATATAGAATCAAATTCGTCAAAGGATGAATAAAAGTAAGGCTAACCAACCTAAAGGGATGGCCATGCTGATAAACGAGTTGACTTCACGTCTTTGGAAACGTGATGTTTCGATTTATTATTGAATTTTTTGAACACCATGTTCAAGCATCTAGTTGTAGAATAGGATCAGTACATTGTTCAATCAGTCAATTACAACTTTCGATCAGAGAAGAGTCATGAGATCCATAAGATCAATTCAGAAAGCCTTTTCAGAAGTTCTATATTATGACCTCATTGGACCTTTGAGGTCGTTTTTGGCCTTGAGTTCTATCAATTTCATGTATTTCAGGACCATTTTCTATGTTCAGGCTACTTCAGGAAATGCCTTCGGCTCTTTTGCCTTTGATCGATTTAACTTTGGATATTAATTTCTGTCCAGGGTTAATTTCAAGCCTGTCAAATGACAAGAAGCAATCCATCTACGCATCCCCTATCTATATTATATGGATCCGTTAGGAGGCAGCTAACCCCGAAATGACATACCAACTTGGATAATTTTTATAGACCAAAGTAATCAAAGTCAAGATGGATATGAACACGTTAATCATAAGTTTATGGCCACTAAATTGCGTATGATTATGACTAATGGCCCATCAATGACCACTTAAACAGCTCTGAAAATTTTCACACCCGCCTTTGCTTGGTTGATGAATTGCATACACGCGGTTCAATGCATAATCCTAGATTAAGTGTCCCCAATTAACCCGATCCAATTTAAAAAGAGAGCCAATGGGATTGTCGCCCACCATTTTTTTTAAAAAGAAAATAATAAGATATTTTAACAAATTGATGCACGATAGTTTCGGTTCACTTATTAGATTTTGTGAGACTACTGCCGATTGTTCGAAAAGTTTAAACTATTGTTAAATAAATGCGTGGTCTATTATTTAAATATTCTAACAATCTTCTGCATGTTTGGTTTGGTCTTTTGTTGTTTAGTATTGAGTGTGAGAAGTTAACTTGGGAGACAAATGGAGCCTAGAAAGATTTAAACTCAGAACCTTTAGTTCTAATACCATGTGAGATTTTGTGAGATCACTGCTAATTGTTTTAAATGATTAAATTGTTGGATGAATGCGTGACTTATTATTTAAATATTCTAACACCACGGTAAAAATTAAAAAAATAATAATAATAACAATGAGATGGTAGATCACTCAAATGGGTTTATTTAAACATGGCACTTTACGAAGGCCAGGTTCAATGTTATTCCTCATTTTTCTAACTTTAGTATTTGGACGACCCTTCATTAAATCAAATTTGGACAAATAAGATAGATGTTGGATTCCTTGAATCTAATGGTACGCCTGCATAAACAAATGCAGCCTGCTCATAATCTTATGGACTTTTAAATACTAAGTTGAAGGATTTCTTTGTTCATTCCCATGGAATATTCATTGCTTCCACATTTATTTTATGGATTACATGTATCCGTGTCGAGATACAACGAACGATGGTGTAAGTTGGTAGTAAGGCTTGTCGTTATTTCAGTTGGAGACGGTCAAATAACAATCCGACCATAAAAGCTTATTAAAATTGCACTTCACAATCTGTTCAAGGAAGTGAAAATTGATATTACATCCAAAGATATTTCAGTCAATATATTATGGTCAACTAATAGATTGGGGTCATTAGTGCCGGTCACCCTGGCTGCTTAGGAGGATTGTCCAAAAAATCCTACACCTATTGTATGACAATCAATTCAGTCATGAATTTTTCCAGTTTTGCTAATTTATTCCTAAATCTTTTGATGATTTTCTAATATAGTTCATTGAGCTAATTTAGGCTTGAAATTGCTGATACCGCGGTCTAATCAGTATTGGCCATTTCAAGTGGCATGACTAATGTGAACACCTTTTGCAATTTTTTCCTTTATTTTCCTTTCCTTTCTTTCTTCTTCTTCTTCTTCTTTTTTTTTTTTCCCTTTTTTTTACCTAGTATGTTGTTCATCTTCTTCCTTCGCTACTCATTGGCCACAAGCGAGGATTGCCCTCCTTGGCCACCCCTCTTCCAGACCTAGCGAGGGTGACCTTTGTCGCCCTTGTCTAGTTTTGGGAAAGTGCAGCCCTTGCTAACTCACCTGCCATTGCTGAGGTTAGGCAGTTACGATCATTTTCTTATGGCGTATACTTGATAATACGCAGCATATTTATTGAGTGAAGTTTGAGGAAAATTTCTCAAAATTTTATTGTTTTCTTAGCGCAACACGAATGTATGGGGAAGCAGATTTGTTAGAGGAAAATTATAAAGCAAACTATAACTTCTAAGATCTAAATGTTTGGGCGGAAACTTAAAAAAGAAAACAATACATTTCGACAGATAGTTTCCTTTTTAATTTAAAAAAGATCTTCTTGATGAAGTATTAGTCGCTGGAATAAGATCAACAAACTCTAAAAAATGCAAACGAAATTGAAAAACCACACTGCAAATTAAAAAGGATAATGCTAGGCATGAATTGAAATTTACAGACACTATTCCTATGTTATGTTATATCTCAAGTAACGAGTGAGCATTTACCAGAGCAGAGTATCTTTGATATTTAAGTTGAATATTACGTATCACATAAATTATCAAATTTATGAACTATTCTTAGTCTTTGAACATTATTGAGTGAAGGAAATGAAGTGGCAACTTTTTCCGGACCAATTATCAAGTAATCAAAGACATCGTACACTTTTAATAAAGTGACTGGTCTTGTATCGTATATGATCAATGCTCTAAAGTTGGATCTTGTTACCAAGCGAACTAAGGACACATCCCTTTAAACTTCTAAAATTCATAAAAAAAAATCCATATCAACAAATTTTAAATATGAAAAATGAATATATTTCGAAAAATAACGCGCTCCAAATGAAAAATGTTCATATTTCTAAAGAAAAATTAATAACCATTAACAAATGTTTCAGTTTTATTAAGCATTCTTAAGACAGTTGTTGATACGAATTTTTCTTTTAAGCATATTATCTCAGACATTAATTTTTTTTTTTTTTTTTTTTTGTCTTAGGCATTAGTTAAGGAAGATGATTATGGGGTTCAGCTTTAATGACGGATTAATCAAACTACGGCGGGAGTTGGATTTAAGATTCGGAAGTCGAAATCGACCCCAAAGCAGTTTTCGTCGTTTTGGTGCAGCCAGAGAAGCGTACGGTGCAGATGAGCGGGTCAACTCGGACGACTTTTTTAGAGAATACGATGGAGTGGTCAAATCCTGTCGTTGCCCAAACACAGACAAAAAGCTCTTTCCTACGAACGTTCGATGCACTGAATAGAACTTAAGCATTATATTGGGCAAAGAGAGGGAATCCACAAAAAGAAAAAAAGAAATCGAAGGGAAAATTGACCAAAATTAATTGATTAGGTGAAGTTTTATCAGCTACTCCGATGTGATTTGTATATCTAAATATGGATTTAAATTCGGGAGAAAATCAGAAAAATGATGATTCCATTTTACTTTCCCTGGTTCTAGGGGGGCTACTTCAATGCCTAATTAGTCTTGTAGTGACCGAGTATTTAACTAAGGGCTTTTATTTGGTATGCAATCTTTTGGTGACCTCTGTTAATAGGGATGGTAACTTTGTGATGACCGAAATCATCACGAAGACTATTGTTTTGGTAACTTTGATATCAATTCTACTGTATTAATGGATTGATTGTGTTTTCTCTTCTTTTTCATTTGGTTAACGATACTTGTTGCCCTAGATTATTAAATAAAAATTTAATAGTCTCACAATCTTTATATAAGTTTTTGCATTGTTTTCATTAGCTCATTTAAATATTCAAATTGTGTTTACCACTGTCTAGACTTTCTTCAAATAAGACGGATGGTTATGAGTTTTACATTCTATCAAAATAGGAGGTCTTACATTTCGATCTCTTTATCCTTATATTCACTATATTAATTCTCATATGATTGGACTTTAAGATTCAACAAATTTCAAATATTTGTGTTGTAGTGATATGGTTTAGATTTTTTTGTGGTATTAATCCGTATTATTTTGGTTAATTGGAAAGATGAAATGTCCATTTGGCTCCCATAATATAAAGACACTAAAGACCCTTCTCCGTTTGAAGATTAACCTTTCCCCCTCTCCTTCTTTTGTCCTTTTCTGTCTTTTTGGTCAATCTGAAAGGGGGAACAGTCAGCCCTCCCCCCCATTAACGAATCCGGATTCGTCCGGCCAAAGAAAGAAAGAAAGAACAGAAAGTTAAAAAAGAGAAACGTAAACGCAAAGCCGGCGGGGGAAAATGACGTTTCGAGAAGCATCGGGGACGTCGATGGACGAACGGTGGGGCTTCGGCGGGCGGAACCACCTTTTCGGTTCTCTTATCGTGGACGCCGCGAAGTCGAGAGAAGGGGATTCATGCAATGAATTTGGGAATTAGGGATGGGGGCCTACCCCGCTTTCCCTTTCCATGCCGTGTTCCCATGCAGGGTCCATTGCACATTTCATTCAAAGTCGTTCGTATGATAGCCTTGAAAAAGCTAGAACGAGGCTCATTAGGTCGTCTCGCGAAAAGGAAAGAAAAGCAGGGTTAGGATCAATGAATTCTTCTTTGACGTGCGAGCCGGACCGAAAACGACGCCCGAAACTTGACGGACGGAGGGGCTTGCACACGCGAAAGGAACCTGAACGGGACCCCAAGGATCAATGAATTCTTCTTTGACGTGCAAGCCGGATCAAAAACGACGCCCGAGAAACTTGGCGGATGGAGTGGCTTGCGCACGCGAAAGGAACCTGAACGGGACCCCAAGGATCAATGAATTCTTCTTTGACGTGCAAGCCGGATCGAAAATGACGCCCGAAAAACTTGGTGGATGGAGTGGCTTGCACACGCGAAAGGAACCTGAACGGGACCCCAATTCCGATACCATGTTAGGTTGGATTGGGCTCTTGTCAATGAACAGCCTTCGGCGGCTTCGCTTCTGGTCGTTTTGTTTCGCTTCTCGTTGGTGAATGATGATTATCGCCTTAATCGACGAACTGATTGATTGACCGAGATGCAATGCTCACTGATTGGTTGCACAAAGATCTCCGAGGCCTTTGTGCATGAACCCAGCAGCACATGGGGGAGACATGCCTGAATTCAAACCAGACTCTTCTTTCTTTGTTTGAGCGGCTCCCGCACTCGCGATATCCATAAACCCTTCAAATATGAGATGTTGGATACTCTAACGAATAGTATGAAATTGAGATTTTTGATGGTGTTGGATTGAGATATGTTCAATCCCGGTCAATTGGTATTTTTTCTGAATGCTTTCATCGCATGCATTCATTTGAATCCAATATAATTGATTCTACACCCTGAAAAAAAAAGTTGATTCTACTTTCATGAAAATAATTCTTAAAGTTAGTGTGAATCAAATATTTATATATGTCATATCTCTTTATAAAAATTCTTGAAAGGCCCTTTTACCTCATTCAATTTTCTTACTAGAGACTAAATCGTACTTCAAAAGTAAATGAAATCTATAACTCGTTAAATCATAATTATTTCTTGATCTCAAACACTTTCTTTATTTTCCACGAAAAATTAAGCTCATTTTCCTGAATAGACCAAATACTCAAAAACTTAGTGTCTTCCAAAATTAATTTAGTATTATCTCTTTCCAAATGGAAAGCATGTCTACTTTTGATCGTGCGCAATATATGGTGACCATTTTTATCACATTTATTGATAATAAAAAAGAATTCATAATACTTATCACTGGCAGTATATCCACATTCAATTTGTATTTAGATAGATAACATATAATATTTCTGCACATAATCGTTTGTTCATCTCCAAGGGGCACATGTAGAAGAATAAAATGAACTTATCTAAAACAATAATACCCCATAATTTAGTTTGACCTTCCCATTCAAGTTATGAGTATTCAACCAAAGGAATCACACCAAATTGACAATATATATATATATATATAACTGAAAAAAGGGAAAAGGAGCAAAATAATCTGCAAATTGGTACCTTTTCCCAAATTATCAGAGCCTATTTGTGAGGAAATTAAAGTAATTCCGACAATATGTGGCTAATAGAAAAAAAAAAAAAAAAAAAAAAGAAAAGAAAAGAAAGATCAACAACGTATTTTTCTTGATTTTTATCTGTCTCCGTAGTCCGTAGACATCTAAATTTCCTCAAATTGACCCCCATGGGACCCTCGAGCCCATCCCCATGAATGTACACAAACATTTAATATGATGTTTGGTGGTGGTGGTGGTGGTGTCTAGTCATATTCTGTTACTCTTTAGGTTCAGATGGAACTGCAACTAACACGCCACAATTCTAACTACTCAACTTGCTCGGATACTCCTATAAGGGGTGTTTGGTTTGGTGTTGGCTGTTGGGGGAAAGTCTCCAAAAAAATGCAAAGGCTCTTGGGTCAAAGGGATTTTTCAAATGCAAGTTGTATTTATCAAAGTGTATTTTAAACACACATTGGAATCAACTTTACACTAAATGCTGCTCGGTGAAAGTTATACTTTATAAAGTGCCTGATTTGCCAAAGAAATAATTTAAGGAATGCTTAGAATCATTGACATTTTGCTGCTTGGATAGCATGACAGAAGATTGGATCATGCTTAGCCACGTCAAGATAAATTTGTAGGACTTAGATGCCAAGATTTTTCCAATGTCTTGACCATTTCAAGAAGTTGTATTAAGTTAACCAAATCTTGGTGGATTCACAAGCCTTCAAATGTCAAAGATGGAAAGTCGAAAGAGCTGACGTCCGTTTGTTTATTTGTTTTTTTTTTTTTTGGGGTGGGGGAAGAAAAGGGTTGAATTGAAGTTCATGCATTTGCGATTCTTTGATGCATCACGACAAGCAAAATGCATGATAAGCATTGAATGATAGGCAAAGTCATGAATTATTAATGCAGATGATCTCTTTCACCGCCGATATATCCAATAAAATTGTAGCTCTTAATTTAAATTTTTCTCATCATCAAAATGCATGATAAGCATTGAATGATAGGCAAAGTCATGAATTATTAATGCAGATGATCTCTTTCACCGCCGATATATCCAATAAAATTGTAGCTCTAAATTTAAAATTTTCTCGTCATCTTTGAAATGTCAGTGCATGTGCAATGCCTGGTCTGAAAGGATATGATCGGTGATCACGCTTGATAGGGGCTAATTTCTTCCAATCCCCATCTCCATCTCCATAAAAAAAAAAAAAAATAAATACAATGAGTCAGCATCGTGATTATCAACTTGCACCTCAAACCGTGGGTTACATTCAGTTCGCTCTAAATGTCAAACAACACAGCAAATGCTGTCCATTTTAATACAAAAGTAAAACCAGTCCACTCCAATTTGTCCTTAGAACACGCAATTCTAGATTTTTTATAGCCCCAACGTGGCAACTATGCGATAATAATGTAGGACGGTGTAGGTTATACAAAGATATAGGACCGCGTGGTTATCATCTGTGGGTTTTTTGCCCACTGATATGAGAAGATTCTTCCGCTAAAGTTTTGTCAAGTTGTTGGACATATTTGAAGTTCATAATCATTTATGCTCCTCTCAAACCGATAAATCGGCCGATCTAATTTTCATGAACAGCATAATACTTTATTCGATTCGATTTAAAGTTGTAATCAAACATTTATGAATTCCGAAATCAAACTAGTCTTGCCCCATAATTAAAGCACGTCGCTAATGGACTTCTAAGCACGAGGGTATATCTACATGTAATCTTGGCAAGAGGTTGTTATTCAAGTGCTATCTTCTTTGAATTGGAAGAACAGGGATTTGAATTGTGGATTTCATGATGGAACGTGAAAAGAAATTCTTTTAGGAGTTATTAGGTCATTGTTATACTGATGAAATTGTTCGCATCCATTCTCATCCTTATTCTAAGGCCTTCTTGTCTCTAGATGTTATCTCGGATTCAATGTTCCTTAAGTATAGTCAAGATTGTACGTAATTGTGTCATGAAGTTTCATGATTTGCATATTGATACTACATGTTTTAAACCTACTACTCTTAAAACACAATGGGATAACTATTCCTCATGTAACTATGAGAAGTTTTCAAATACCTTATAGAATTGTAATATCCTGTTTTTTCAATGCTGCAATTATTGCTATAATGTTTTGACAAACAAGCTCTTATTCTGCATTATTAAGTGTCTTCACCTGTAGGTGATTGAGGACCACATAACTTGCCATAACTTTTCGGCTTCACGTCAAAATTAAGGTTTGACAAAAAAAAAAATTGAAAAGTTGTCGAAAAAGGCCTAAAACTATTTTATAGGTGCCGATTTGGTTATTAAACTTTCCAATTTGGATAATATAGTCCATTAGACCAATGTTGTTTAGAAGTCACTAATATGGCATCTAGTCAGAGTCGATCATCCTTATAGTTTGCTGACGATCTAACTTGTACAACTTCACTAGATAACAATGTTGTTTTGAGAAGGTTGGTAGGGCCTTGATGATGGCCAGCAACAGGTGAGGGTCTACAAGCCTTGGTTGCCAAATGGGTGGGGGTCTTGAAGCTCTTCCTAACAACTAAGGGCGCACATGATAAAATTTATACTTTTCTATTTCTTTATTTCTCTGTTTCCTGAAATAGGTTTGGAATAGAAATCCGTTTGGTAACACAATTTGATTTTTCTATTTCTGGAACAGATTTTTATTCCAGAAATAGATTTGAAGAAGAAATCATAAGTTAAAATTTTTACTTCTCCATTTCTGAAACAGAAATCGAGAAATCAATTTATGACCATAAATCAATTTTTGTTCAGAAATTTTGTCATGCGTACTCTAAGCAACGGACTACAAGGGCTTCTAGATCCTTATGCAGGTCATGAGGTTCCAACTGTGCTATGCGAAGGTGCCAAGGAGGCTGAAAGAGAGCCGGTCACACTTTGATGACCTCTTCACCGGCAACTACTCGTTCCTTTGGGTGAATCCAATGTCAGTGTAGAACTTGATTTAGAAAGATGTGAAACAAGAGTATTAATTGAAAATTTACCAAAAATAAGAAGACTTGTGACTGAATCTAAAGCTCTGTGTATTTAAAACGATTTAGAATCAAATTTGTCAAAGGATGAATAAAAGTTAAACTAACCTAAAGGGATCGTCATGTTGATAGATGAATGGAGTTTCACGTCTTTGGAAGCATGATGTTTCAATTTATTGCTGAGTTTTTTGAACATTTAGAAAAATAAATGTTCAAACATTTAGAGAATAGGATTTGTACACTATTCAATCAGTTAATTACAACTTTCAATTGAAGAAGCCTCGAAGTCTATCAATTTCATGTATTTCAGGACCATTCTCTATGTCTGGGCTATTTTAGTAAAATGCTTTCGGTTCATTTGCTTTTGATCAAGTTAACTTTGAATATTACCGACCAAAAAAAAGTTAACTTTGAATATTAATTTCTATTAAAGGTCAATTACAGCCCCTCAAATGAAAGGAAGCAATCCATCCAGGCATCCACTTTCTATATTATATGGATCCGTTAGGAGGCAGCTAACCCCTAAATGACAGACCGACTAGGATCATTTTATAGACCAAAGCCATCAAAGTCTAGATGGATATGAACACGATAATCAGAAGTTTACGGCCCCTAAATTGTGTATGGTTATGACTAATGGCTCATCAATGACCACTTATACAGCTCTGAAATTTTCCACACCCTCTTTTGCCGGGTTGGCGAATTGCATACATACGGTTCAATGCATAATCCTCGATTCAGACTTTCAGAGTCCCCAATCAACTCGATCCAATTTAAAAAGAGAGCTAATGGATTTGTCACCCTCCAAATTTTTTTTTTTGAAGAAAATAATAAGATGTTTTAACACAATTGGTGCACGACAGTTTCAGCCCACCAAAATAATAACAATAATAATAACAACAACAACAACAATGAGATGGTAGATTAGTCAAATGGGTTTGTTTAAACATGGTACTTTACGAAAGCCACGTTATGTTGTTCCTCTTTTTTCAAACTTAAGTATTTGGAGGACCCTTTATTAAATCAAATTTAGACTAACAGATAAGACAGATGTTGGATTCCTTGAACCTAGGGTACGCCTGCAAGAACAAATGCAGCCTGCCCACAATCTTATAGACATTTAAATACTAAGTTGAATGATGTTTAGATGTTCATTCCCATGGAATATTCGTTGCATTGACATTTATTTTATGGGTTGCATGTGTTCATGTCGAGATACAACAAATGATGGCGTGGGTCAGTAGGAAGGCTTGTCGTTATTTCGTTTAGAGATGGTCGAATATCAACCAGAACCACATAAGCTTTACTCAAAACGGCCTTAATAATTTGTTTAAAGAAGTGAAAATTGAAATTACATCTAAAGATACTTTAGTTAATGCAATGGTATAAATATATCATATTTAAATACATTCATTAATAAGGTCAACTAATAGATTGGGTCATTAGCGTTGGTCATCCTTGCCCACTTGGGAGAATATTCCAAATGGTCAATTCAGTCGTAAATTTTTTAATTTTCTCAATTTATTCATAAATCTTTTGACGATTTTAAAATATAGTCTATTTAGCCAATTCAAGCCTAAAATTGCCAACGTTGCGGTCTAATCAACACTGGCTATATGATTATTGTGAACGATTATTTGCATTTTTTTTTTTTATATTTTCTAAATTTTTTACTTTGTTTTTTCTTTCCTTTTTTTTTTCCCTATTCTATTGTTCATCTTCTTCCTTCGCTAGTTGTTGGCCAACAAGCGAAGATCGTCCTTGCTAGCCACACCTCAGCCATCTCGCCAGCCACACCTCATCCATGTTTGGCGAGGGTGACCTTTGTTGCCCTTGTCTAGATTTGGGAAAGTGCTGCCATCCCTAACTCGCCTGTTGATGCTATGGCTAGGCAGCTACGATCATTTTCTTCTAGCATGTAACTTGATAATACACAGCTATTTATTGAGGGAAGTTTTAGGAAATTTTCTCAAAATTTTATTATTTTCTTAGCGGAGCACGAATATATGGTGAAGCAGACTTGTTAGAGGAAAATTATTAAGCAAACTATAACTCTTGAGATCTAAATGTTGAGGCGGAAACTTAACAAAGTTAGAAAAAAATACATTTCGACTATAGTTCCCTTTTTAATTCATAAATATCTTCTTTAAGTTGAATATTCCATATCACATAAATTATCAGATTTGTAAACTATTCTTAGTCTATAAAAAATTATTAAGCAATGGAAACGAAGTGGCAACTTTTTCTAGGCTAACTATCAAGGGGAAAAGTACCAAAAAAGTCTTAAACCTTATTGCATTGGTACCAATTCAGTCCTAAACTTTTCAATTGGATTAATTCAGTCTTAAACCTTTTAATATTGGTACCAATTTAGTCCATCCGGCTAATTTTGGCTGGCCGGCATTGACGTGGACATCGGCCGATGACCGTACGCTGACGTGGCAATTTTTTAAATTTTTTATTTAGAATTTTTTATTAATTTTTTTTTTCTTTTTGTCTTCTTTCTGGCGGTGGCCGGCAAGGGTCGCGACCCTCGCCCAGCCTCTCCTAGGGCCATTGGTGAGGCGGCTTCTCCCGGATTTGGGCGAGGCCAGCCTCGCTCGTGGCTGGTGAGACCATGGCAGCCATCACTAAGGCGGAGGCGAGGGTCGCGAAGCCCTCGCCAGCCACCGGCGAGGGTTGCGGCCCTTGCTCGGCCTGCTCGCGGCTTAGCCCAGATCTAGGAGAGACCAGCCTTCGCCATCGGAGCAGCTGGTGGGATTGCTCGCGGCTTTTTGCTCATGGAAGGAGAAGAAGAGCAAAAGCCGGCAACGACGAAGTGAAGGAAATCGAGGTCGGGAGCTAGGGCTAAGTTGTGGGTGAGGCGGCCCTGGGTGAGGCCGAGCGAGGGCTACGACCCTCGTCGGCGGCTGGCGAGGGCTTTACGGCCTTCGCCTCTGCCCTAGCGATGGCTTCCATGGCCTCACCTAGTCGCAAGCGAGGTTGGCCTCACCCAAATCCGGGCGAAGCCGCCTCATTGGCGGTAGGCGAGGGCTTTGCGGCCCTTGCCTAGTGGTCAGCGAGCCTCATCGAAGGCTTGCCGGCCACTACTAGGAAGAAGCAGAAAAGAAAAGGAAAAAGAAAAAAATTAATAAAAAATTCAAAAAAAAAAATCATAAAAATTGCCACGTTAGCGTCCGGTTACTGGCCGACGTCCACATCAGCGCCGGCCGGCCAAAATTGGCCAGATGAAGTGAATTGGTACCAATATTAAAAGGTTTAGGACTGAATTGATCCGATTGAAATGTTTATGACTAAATTAGTATCAATGTAATAGGTTTATGACTTTTTTGGTACTTTTCCCAACTATCAAGTAACCAAAAAAATTGTGCTCTTCTAATAAAGTGACTAGCCTGGTACCGTATATGATCAATGCTTTGAAAGTTGAATTATTCTAAGTTGGATTCTTTTTATCAAGTGCCCTAAAGATACCTCACTTGAAACTTCTAAAATTCATTAAAAAAACCGTCTATCAACAAAATTTTAAACACGCATGTCAAATGAAAAAGTGTTCATATTATCTGAAGCACAATTAATGATCCTTATCTCATTTTTATCAAGTGTATTCAAAAGAAAGTTGTTAATACTAATTTTTCTTTTAAGCTTATGATCTTTGGCATTTTTTTTTTGTCTTAGGCATTAGTTAATGAAGATCATAACGAGGTTTAACTTTAATGACAGATTCATAAAACTACAGATGGAGTTAGATTTAAGATTCGGAAGTTGAAGTCGACCCCGGAGCAGTTTTCGTCGTTTTGGTGCGGCCAGAGAAGCGTACGGTGCAGATGAGCTGATCGACTTGGACGACTTTTTGAGTGAATGCGATGGAGTGGTCCAATCCTGTCCTCTTCCAAACACAGACAAAGAGCTGTTTACTGCGAACGTTCGATGCACTGAATACGACTTGAGCATTAGATTTGGCAAAGAGAGGAAATCCACAAAAAGAAAAAAAAAATGAAATAGACGTGAAAAATTGACCAAAATTAATTGATTAGATGAAGTTTTATTAGTTACTCTGGTGTGATTTGTATATCTAAATATTGATTTAAATTCATGGCGATTCCATTTTACTTTGCCTGGTTCTAGGGGGTTACTTAGATGTCTAATGAATCTTGTAGTAATCGAGATTATTTGATTAAGGGCTTTTGTTTGGTACGCAATCTTTTGGGGATCTTGTCACTGTTGATAGGGATGGTAACTTTTTGATATGACCGAAATCTTCATAAAGACTATTATTTTTGTGACTTTGGCATCAAATCTATTGTCTTAGTGAATCAATCATATTTTCTCTTCTTTTTCATTTGATTAACAATACTTGTTGCCCTAGATTATCAAAGAAAAATTTACAATAGTGAGCATATAATTCAAGAGGATATGTATCAGTCTCATGGTTTTTATGTAAGTTTTTTGCATCATTTTCATTAGCTCATTTAAAAATTTAAATTGTGTTTACCTACGAATTTTTTCAAATAAGATGGATGGTTTATGAGTTTTACATTATATCAAAATAGGTCTTACATTTTAATCTCTTTGTCCCTATATTCTCTATTTTAATTATTATATGATTAGACTTTAAGCTTCAACATAAGACCCTATCCCATTTCCATCATATAAGGGAGAGATGTGTCGTAGAAATTATCTCAAATAATTGAAAATTTTTAAATATATTGACAATGATCCTCTAATGCTTCATAAAATTAGAAAATGACTTTGATTTAATAGAAAACATTAATAGAAAAAAAAAAAAACATGCACCTTTAAAATTAGAAAATGACTTTGATTTAAGGAGAAGAGAGAGAGAGAGAGAGAGAGAGAGAGAGAGAGAGAGAGAGCTCTTTGGTAATAGGATAAATATCATTTCAAACTATATATACTATAGCACAAATATCCAAAAATAAATAAATTATATCAACAAAAATTTTAAATTTATCCGTTGTAATAAAAATACCCTCAATTTTTTTATGTCACAAAAAAACTCAAGCTTATATATATGACATTGACATGTACACCCTTGATTTTAATTACATCCACAGAATATTTATCACATGTGTCATAGTGGATACATTTAGGATTTTTAGTAACACATAAAAAAATTCGGGATATTTGTATTGTGGTGATTTAATTTGTGGCATTAATTCTGTTATTTTGGTTAATTGGAAATGTGAAATGTCCGCTTTACTCCCTCGAGCTAAAGGACACTAAAAAGACCCTCCTCCGTTTGAAGATTAGCCTCTCTCCCTTTTCCTTTTTTCTTTTGTCCTTATCTGTCTATTGGTCGATCTCAAAGGCACAAAAGTCAGCTCGCGCCCCCATTAATCAATCCGGAATCGTCCGACCAAAAAAAGGAAGAAAGGAAGAACTACAAAAAAGCAGACGTAAAGCGGGCGGCGGGGAAATGATATTTCGAGAAGCATCGGAGACGTCGATGCACGAACAGCGGGGACCCCACGCGTGCGTAAGCACCTTTTCGGTTCCCTTGCTGTGGACGCCACGCCGGGCCGAGATGATGGAAGGGATTCATACGATGAATTTGGAAAAATCAGGGGGCGGGGCCCACCCCATCCTTGCCCCCTTTCGTGCCCCGTTCCCATGCAAGGTCCATTGCACATTCATTCAAAGGCGTTCATATTATAGCCTGCAAAAAGGTGGAACGAGACTACTCATTGGGTCGTCTCGGAAAAAGACAGAAAAAGGGAAAACAGGGTTAGGATCAATGAATTGAATTCTTCTTTGACGTGCGAGTGGGGGGATTGAAAACGAAGCGTGCAACTTGACGAACGAAGGAGGGGCTTGCACGCGCGAAGGAAACTGGGGACGGAACCGGATTCCAATACCGTGTCGGGAATTAGAGGCTTCCTTTCCATTGGATCGGGCTTTTGTGACGAATGAAGGGAGTTGCGTAGGCGAAAGGAACTGAAACAGAACCGGATTCCGATACCATGTTAGAAAATTGGAGGATTCCTTACTTTGGATTGGGATTTTGTCGACACGGCCTCTGACAGCTTTAACGCCTCCCTGTTGGCTGGCTAGCTAGTAGCCTTGCTTCGCTTCTCGTAGGTGAATGATGATCATTGTCTTAATCGATGGACCGATTCCCTTCATTTGGTCTTTACGCGCCCTTAGTCTTTCAAAGGGAAAGCCAGGGGCCATCTAGGATGTCCACCCTAACCCCGCAAGGAGGTTGTGGCCGGGTTGGACAGTAAGGCCGGTATATTTTTCCTGCCCTAAAGCCTTGGCAGTATTTAGTCTTTCTTGGATGTTATAGCCTTTTAAAGTCTTGCTAAGGACCGAATCGAGCCATTTGTTCCCGAACCCAATAGCTGACAAAAGGGAGATGTTCCTAAATTCAGACCGTACTCTTCTTTTTGTGTTTGAGCTGCTCCATTACGCGCGATATACATAAACCTTTCAAACAAGAGATCCTAGACACTCCGATTAGGATGAAATTGGGGTTTTGATGGTGTTGGGTTGAGATATTTTCTCTTTATTTTCATCGCATGCATTTACTTGAATCCAACATAGTTGTTTCTACACCCGGAAAGAAAAAAATAGCCGATTCTACTTTTGTGAAAATAAATCCAAGGGTCAGTGTAAATCAGATATTTATATATATCATAGGTCTTTATAAAAAATTCATGACAAGGCCCCTATACATCATCCAGTTTTCTTACCAAAGACAAAATTGTACTTCAAAAGTAAATGGAATATTTTACTTGTTAAATCACAATTATTTTTTAATCTTTGAACACTTGCTTTATTTTTTGCCAAATATTAAGCTCATTTTCTTGAATATACCAAATACTCAAAAACTTATAGTGCGTTTTGTTCCACTTGAGAAATGGGCTTTAAGTGCAATGAAAGTGTTAAAAACCGAAATCCTTTAGAGAAATACAAATTGCGTTTGATAAAGCCCATTGTAAAGCAACTTTGAATGTAATAATGTTTGGTAAATTTTTTTCTGTAAAGGGCTTGGTTGTAATTTTCTTTTCTTTTTTTATTATTAAAAAGAAATCAAACCCTTCATTGGCAAAGAGTTTGGGCTGCCATCGAGCCAAATCTAGCATTGGTGGTTAACAATTGAGGTTGCATGACCTCATGCAACTCTCAGCAAATGTCGAAAGACCTTAGGCGGCCATTGCTTGGGTTGTGAGACCCTATGTGACGTCGCTTGGGTTGCATGACTTAGACATCCCTCACTAGGGTCTCGCAATTATTGCCGGCCCTTTGTTGGTTAGATTTGACCTCATCAGCCCTTGCTAGCTGCCGTCACAAAGGCAATGAACTACGAGGGGCAGAACCGAAAAACTAAAGAATTGAAGATGGTAATTTCGAAAAAAAAAAAATTATTCAACCATAGTTTTGGTATTCCGCAAATGCTACTTCAAAAGCCTAGTCTTTGCTTGCCTTAGGCTTTTAGCATCCTCAAGCCCAACATTTGATGAAAAATTGCTTCAAAAGGCTTGTCAAACAACCTAATATCTCTTAAAGGGGTTTTGAAGGCCGAAAGCACATTGAAAAAGTTGAATCAAACAGATTATTAGTGTTTTCCAAAGTTAATGAATTATTATATCTTAAAAGCATGTCCACTTTTAATCGTGCACAATATATGGTGACCATTTTGATCACATTTACTGATAATGAAAAAGAATTCATAATAGTACTGGTGAAATATCCACACTCAATTTGTATTTAGATAGATAATATATAAGACATTTGCAAATCAGATAGGCATTCGTGGGACGCAGTCGTAGGTTCATCTCCAAGACGACACATGTCAAAGAACAAAATGAATCGAAAACAATAATACCCCATAATTTAGTTTGACCTCCCCATTCATGTTGTGAGGATTCAACAAAAGGAATCCCATCAATTTCACGCACAAACACCCGCATATATACATATATTCCAACCTAAAAAGGTTAAAAAAGAGCAAAAAGACATGCAAATCATTGCCTTTTCCCAAATTATCAGAGACGAGTTGGAAGGAAATTAAAGTACTACCGACAACGTGGCTAATAGAAAAAATAGAAAAGAAAGATCGACCACATATTTTTCTTCTTGATTTGTATTTGTCTCCGTACACATCTAAATTTTCTGAAAGTGACCCCTATGGGACCCTCGAGCCCATTCCATGAATATACTCAAAACATTTGTAATGATGTTTTTGTGGGGGTGTGGAAGTCATATTCTATTTTTCTTCAGGCAGCAACTAGACACACCACAGCAACATGAGCGGGACTACCTTTTGCAGTTCAACTACTCAACTTGCTCCGATTCTCCTACAAAAGGTACGTTTGGTTTGGCACCAGGAGAGCGTCTCTAGAAAAGTACAAAGGCTTTAATTGGTGCATTCACGAGTCTTTAAATATCAAAGATGGAGGGTCAAAAGAGCCAATATCGTAGGGGAAAGAGAAAGGTTGAATTGAAGTTCATGCATTTGCAATTCTTGATACGTCACGAAAGAAAAATGTATGATTATGCGTCATGACAGGTTGATGATCTTTTAAATCATCACTACATCCAATTATATTGTGGCCCTTCATATAAATTTTTGCTTGCCAACTTGGGAATGTGAGTGCATGTGCACCGCCTGGTCTAAAAGCTTGTGATCGGTGATCACTCTCGATCAAAGTGGCTAAGTTTTTCCAATCCCCTAAAAAAACAAATGCGTCAGCATCATGATGATCAACTCGGCACCTCAAATCACGGGTTACATTCAGTCCCCCCTAATCCCCATACAACAAAGGAAAAAGCTGTCCATCTATTTCAAAAGTAAAACCAGTCCACCCAACTTTGTCCTTAGAGCACGCAATTCTAGATGTTCTATAGCTTAAACATGGCAACTATGGGATAATGATATAGGAATAGGACCGCGTAGTTTATATAAAAGATATAGGACTGTATGGTTATCATTTGTGGGTTTTTGGCCCACTGGTATAGGAAGATTCTCTTGCTATAGTATTATCAAGTTGTTGGACAAATTGAAGATCATAATAATTTATGCTCGTCTCCAAACATTGGATGAATTGATCTAATTTCCATGAACAACGTACTACTTCATTGGATTTGATTTAAAGTTAGCCCCGCATTTAAAGCATGTCGCTAATCGGCTTGTAAGTTCTATGTTATATATATACACACACACATCATTCTAAGTAAAGATCTAACAAGTTTTAACTTATTCCATCGTCTGCATGTAATCTTGGCAAGAGGTTGTATCCAAGTGCTGTCTTCTTCGAAATGGGGAGAGCAAGGATTTGAATTGTGGATTTAAGATGAAACGTGAGTAGAAATTCTTTTAGGAGCTATTAGGTCATCGTTATACATGACCAAACTTTCGCATGCAATTCTCATCCTCAGTCTAAGGCCTTCTTGTCTCTAGATATTATTTCGGATTCAGTGCTTTTAAGTATAGCCAAGACCGTACGTAACTGTATCATGAAGCGTAATGATTTGCATATTTGATAATACATGTTTTAAACCTACTATATCTAAAAACACGATCAGATAACTATTCCTCTTGCAACTATGAGAGGTTGTCAAAACCTTTTAGAATTGTAATGTTCTATTCTTTCAGAGCTATAATTATTGCTAAAATGTTTTGACAAACAAGCTCTTGGTCTGCATTATTGAGTGTCTTCACTTGTGATCAAGGACCACATAATTTGCCAAAACTTTTCGGTTTCATGTCAAAATTAAGGTATGACAAAATGAAAATTGAAAATTTGGAAAAAAATTGTCCGAAAAGTCTTAAATCTATTAAATGGTCACTAATTCAATTTTAAACTTTGCAATTTGATTGATGTAGTCCTAAAATTTTTGATTATTTTTCAATGTGGTCCATTAGACTAATTTTGATTGGACATCGTTGAAATTGCATCTAGTCAATGCCGATCATCCTCATGGCACAACTGGTGATCTGATGCGTACAAATTCATTACAAAACATCGTCATTTTGAGAATTTTTATAACTTTTTTTATTTCCTCATTATCATCTTCCTAGAGAGTGTCGGTGAGGTCATTTGGGCTTTGCAATGGCCAACGACAGGTGAGGACCTTTAAGCCCTTGTTGTCAAAGAGCAAGGGCTTTCAAATCCTTGCCTAGATGGCGAGGTCCAAGTTGTGATAGGCGAAGGTGATGAGGTGGTTGAAGGAGAGCCAGTCACACTTTGGCAACCTCTTCGGCAGCAACTGCTTGTTCCTTTGGGTGAATCCACCGCCGGTGAAGAACTTGATTTAGAAAGACGCAAAACTAAGAGTATTAATTTGAATTTTACCAGAAATAAGACGACTTGTGATTGAATCTCTAGCTCTTTGTATCTAAAGTGATCCATAATCAAATTTGTAAGGGTAACCTAAAGGGACTAGTCATGCTGATAAATGAGTGGACTTTCATGTCTCTTGAAACACGATGATTCAAGTTATTGATGAGTTTTTTTCGAACATTTACAAAAATAAATGTTCAAGTGTCTAGTTGGAGAATAGGATTTGTACACTGTTCGACCAATCAATTACAACTTTCAATAAGAGAAAAGTCATGAGATCCATAATATCAAATCGAAAAGGCTTTTCAAAGTTTCATACTATGTCTTCTGAGGACCTTCGAGGTCGTTTTTGACCTCGAAATGAATCAATTTCATGCATTAGGACCATTTTCTCTGTTCGTGCTATTGTAGGAAAATGCTTTTGGCCCATTCGCTATTTATTGAGTTAACTTTGAATTTTAGTTTCTAATTCAGGTTGATTAGGAGCATTTCTATGAAAGGAAGCAATCCATCCATGCACCCATTATCTATATTATATGGATCCACCATGAGGCAACTAACCCCTGAAAGAAATTCCAACTTAGAATATTTTATAGACCAAAGTCATCAAAGTCTAGATGGATATGAACACGTTAACCAGAAGTTTACCACCACTAAATTGCATGAGATTTTGACTGACGGCTCGTCAATGACCACTTAAACAGCTCTGAAATTTCCACACCCGCCTTTTTGCCTTGTCGGCTCAAAAGGAACCCGTCTCTGGACAAATGCATAACGCGCGGTTCAATGCATAATCCTCGATTAACAGTATGGTCTGTCACCATCACCATTTTGAAGAATATAATAAGATGTTGTAACAAAATTTGTACACGACCGTTTCAGCCCACCAAAAAGAAAAATTTTAAAAATAATAATGGGATGGTAGGTTGGTCAAAGGGGTTTGTAAAACGTGGTACTTTGCGAAATCCAGGTTCAATGTTGCTCCTTTTATTAATTTTATTATTATTTGGATGAACCTTTATTAAATCAAATTTGGAGAATGAGATAATATATAGGTTCGGTTCCTTGAATTTAGGTGGTTAGCCTGCAACACATATGTTTAGTGAAGCAAATTTGTTAGAGGAAAATTATCAAGCAAACTATAACTTCTAAGATCTAAATGTTTGGGAGGAAACTCAACAAAATTAGACAAAATTACTTTTTGACAAATAACTACCCATTTAATTTAACAAAGATCTTCTTGACAAACATTTATCGCTGGAATATGATTAACGAACTCTTTAAAAAGGAAAAAGAAAAATGAAACTCCAAAATAAAAAAGGATGATGCTTGGCATGAATTGAAATTTATAAACGATATTCCTATATTATGTTATATCACAAGTAATGAGTGAGCATTTACACGAGTAGATCAACTTTGATATTTAAATTGAGTCTTATATGTCACATAAATTATCAAACTTGTAAACTATTATTAGCATACGCAGCATTATTAAATAAAAGAAATGAAGTTATAACTTTTCTAGGGCAATCATTGAGTAGCCAAATAAAGCAATTGTACAATTCCGATATGGTGGCTGATCTTGTATTATATAAGATCAACACTTTGATGGTTGAATTATTCTAAACTAGATCTTATTAACAAGTACCCCAGCGACATTAGTTAAAGTATTTAAAATTAACAAAAACCCATATCAACCGATTCTGAAAATTGAAGAGGTATATATTTTAAAAAAGGCGATACTCTTTTGATAGAAATGTTTATATTTTCAAAGCACAATTGATGATCCTTAACAAATGTCTCCCTTTTTTTTTTTGGGTTGGAAATGTCCCACGTTTGCCAAGCGTTCTCAAGATGGTGGTTAATACGAATTTTCTTTTAAGCATTGCGATTTGGATTTATTTTATTTTTCTTATTTTCTTAGGCATTAGTCAATGAAGATGTTAATGGGGTTTTAACTTTAAAGACGAGATTAGTCAAACCACGGCTGGAGTCAGAATTGAGCTTCGGAGGTTGAAGTCGACACAAAAGCAGTTTTTGTCGTTTCGTGCAGCAAGAGAAGCGTGCTGTGCAGATGAGCAGGTCGACTTGGACGACTTTTCGAGTGGATACGATGGGGTGGTCAAATTTTGTTCTCCCCAAACACGGACAAGAGCTGTTTCCTGTGAATGTTCAATGCACTAGATACATCTTGAGCACAGACGTGAAAAATTGACCAAAATCAATTGATGAGACGGAAGTTTCCTCAGTTATCGACGTGATTTATTCATTTATTTAAATATTAATTTTAATTCGGGAGAAATTTGGAATGACGGTAATTCCATGCAATGTTGAAGGAGTCTTTTTATCAACCCATAAGAGTTTAATCAAGGACTTTTATTTGGTACCTCAATCTTTTAATTGGATGCTAGCTGTGAGATGGGCTTGCATAAAATGAACCAGTTACCACAAGAATATGCAACACGATAAAAAAGACAACCATCCCATAACTTAACTTTGTATTATTCACGCTGTCCTTTTGAATGGATAAACTGAAAATGCTCGAATTTGAGAGGATCACTATTAGTTTTATGGTCTTTGCTTAGGTTTTTGCATTTTTTTCATTAGCTAATTTAAATACTTTAATTGCCCAACCGTTTAGACTTTTTTGATAAAATGAAAGGTCTGTGATTTTTAGGATATATCAAAAGAGGAAGTCTAACATTTAGATCTCCCCGTTCCTTTTTATTTGCTTCGTTAACTATAAGACGATCGGACATTAAACTTCAATACAAGACCATATCCCATTTCCAAATTATATGCGAGAGACGCATTCGAGAATTCACATTATTTTTTATAATTTGATAGCAATCCTCTAATGCTCCAAGCTAGCAACTGTTATTAGTAAAACAATCCTTTTTCTTTTTAAATCAACGATAGATAACTTTAGTAGATAAAAGGGAAAATGACACAAATACATTAAATTTTTGCACATGAAAATCTCACCCTAGGACTACTACTCTTCCCATACCTGTCCACAAATTCGAACTTTATATGGCTAATTATTTCATGATGAAAATATAAATGCCTCGAGTTCAATACTATCACAGCTGGTGTGTCAATAATATTGTCCACACTTCTAGTTGATCAAAGAAAAACTCGAGATATTATGGACTTCCGGATAGTTAAGTCTTTCATTTGTGCCCTAAATTATGAAAATATGTCATTAGGCTGCAAATAAGTGAAGATAAATTCGTCTTCTTTGGCACCCAGATTGCAATTCAAATTTGTTAAGTGAAGGATTAAATTCATCGGATTTCTTAGCTACAATGCCCACTTTATCATGTATATCTAACATCACGCCCAAATACATTTCTCAGTGCAACATGTACCATGTTTAATGAACAAAACTTAGAAAAAGACGTGATTAGTGAGGACTCATTGATCGAATGATTTGTATATTCTAGTTGTCCACTAGATTTATGCAGCATATAAATAATAAAAATTATCCGAAACAACAATACCATTCAGGTTGTGAGGATTCAATGAGAGGAATCACATCAATTTGACGAAAAAGAACAGGAAATTTCCAATCGAAAAGGGCAAAAGAGCAAAGAGACCTGCAAATGGGTAGCTTTTTTTCCAAATGATCAAATGCCAAGTTGTGAGGAAATTAAAGCACTACCGACAACGTGGCCAATAGAAAAAGAGAGAGAAAAAAGAGAGAGAGAGAGAAAAGAAAAGATCAACAACATATTTTTCTTGATTTTTATTTGCCCCCCATAGACATCTAAATTTTCTCAAATTATCCCCTACGGGACACCCAGGCCCATCCCGTGAATATTCACAAACATCAAGAATGATGTTTGGTGGTGGTACTGTGCGGTCATATTCTTCAGATTCAGACAGAACAGCAACTAGCACGCACCAACAAGGAGACAATCTTTTTTAGTTCCCCTACTCAACTTGCTCCTGTTCTTCTAGAACGCGGCCGATCTCCAAAAGAACTATAACAGCACAAGATAGCACGACAGAAGATGGGTTCCATACTAAGCCACCTCAAGATAATATTTTTGGGACCAAGATCCAAGATTTTCCAATGTTTTGGTTAATTCAGGAAGTAGAATTCAGTCGACCAATCTCGTTGGATTTACAAGTCTGAGATGTGGGCATTAAGGTCACGCAGAAATGTTAATGAAAGGAAGAGGCGACATTAGGGTTTTGGGGTTTGTCAAAGATGGAGGGTTCAAAAGAGCTGACATTGTCCTGTGTGCGGTATCTTTGGTCACAGCTGTAAAACAGCTGCTCCTACAAACTCTGCTGTTCCTTCTGCAGAAGCTAATCAGGTCTTCAATGCTAGTGTTGGAATCCATCCTGCTCAAGACAAGTCTTCCCCTACTTGTCTAGATGGTCCTGCTCTCTCTCAGAATTGTCAAAAACAGGTTATGGTGGACTTACAAGTTCCACTTACTACCCCAGGCATGGACATGATCGATCCTGAGATTGATTCTCATCTGCAACTAGAGGCAACCGCACTTGTTCCTCCTAAGCCTTCGAAGATCTCTGCTGCTAAGGTTTCTACATGTGAGGATGGTGGTGAATTGGTGGCTATGTCCTCAGCTCCTGCTGCCGATCCAGAATGGAAGCAGGTGAAGGGGAAAGGTAGGAAAAAGAAAAAGCATGCTGAGAAGGAAGCTCCCTCCTCTTCACTTCAGGGTGGAAGCTCTGATGAAATATGCAACTATAGTACTCAAATGGAATTAAATGATGAAGATGTTTTGTCTGTGGGTTCCCCTTCGCCAAAAGGCCCGGCTCCGGATGGTACTAGAAGTATGCAAGAACAGCTCCTCTTGCTTCTTCCTGATCCACCACCCTTGGTGGCTTCAAAAGCGCCTGCCACAGGCCGCAGGGCTAAGAAGAGGTAGTTCTACCCTCTATCCTTTTTGATATGTTTTTTGGCTTTTGGAACATTAGAGGCATGGTTAACCCTCTTAGGTGGGCGGAGATCAGGAGATTCGCGCTGTTAATAAACTTTGCCTGATTGGCCTTTTTGAGACTAAAGTTCGAGGAACATTTTGATTCTATCTCGGCTTCCTTAATTAGTGGTTGGAATTGGATTGCAAACTATGAGTATTCTTCTCGTGGTAGAATCTGGGTTGGTTGGAACCCGGAGTTTGTTTCTTTTGTGCCTATCTCTATCAATGACCAGGCTGTGCATGGTAGTCTGAAGCTTAATATGTCTTGTGTGAGCTGCTGCATCTCTGCTATTTATGGAGAACATTCTTTTGTGCGTCGTAGACCTTTGTGGGAGGACCTCCTCCACTTTAATGACTTGATGCAGGATTCGGCTTGGCTTGTTGCTGGTGATTTCAACGCCATTAAAGATCCATCCGATCGAGTTGGAGGTTCCAACGACTGGATCCCTTATTTTGATGAGTTTGCCCAATGCTTAGCACAAACAGAACTGATGGATCTCAGATATGTTGGCCTTCGTTATACTTGGTCTACCTCGGCAGGAGACGCTAGGAAGATGAGGAAGATCGACCGTGTTCTGGTTAACAACAAATGGAACCTTCATTTCTCGTTCTCTGAGGCTTCGTTTTTGAACCCTGGTATCTCGGACCATACTCCAATGATCGTCAGAGTTCTTCACCCGGTCCAGAGGAGGAAGCCGTTTAAGTATTTTGAATTTTGGGCTGACCACCCGAACTTTAACTCAATTGTTCGTCAAGCTTGGGACTCCTCCATCATAGGCGTTCCAATGTACATTCTTGTTTCCAAGCTGAAAATTGTGAAAGCTCGACTTAAGTTACTTAACCAAGACGCCTTCTCGGATATCTCTGTGAGGGCGGCCGAAGCAAGAGAGGCCCTTCGAAGCACTCGGGAGTTGAAGACGTATGTTCATCACCCACTTTCTGATGCTCAGGTGCGGTCCCTGTGTGAGCCGGTTTCTCCCTCTGAGATTAAGAATACTCTATTCTCCCTTGCCAAAGGCAAGGCCCTGTGTCCCGATGGATTCTCAGTAGAGTTCTACAAGACTAATTGGGACTTAGTGGGGCCATTGGTGGTGGAAGCAATCCAGGATTTCTTCTCTTCGGGACTGCTCCTAAAGGAGGTAAATACCACTATCCTTGCCCTAGTTCCTAAAGTCCCTAACGCAAGTGCAGTCACTGATTTTAGGCCTATCGCATGTTGCAATACCATTTATAAAGTCATTACAAAAATCCTTGCTAATCGCATTGCTGCTGTCTTAAATGATTTGATAAGCCCTTCACAAAATGCTTTTGTAAAGGGTAGGAGGATTAGAGATAATATCCTCATCGCTCAAGAGTTGTTTGCTGGATTTCACTTAGAGCCTTATCTCGCCCAAATGTGCTGTTAAAGTTGATTTCCATAAGGCCTATGACACGGTTGATTGGGATTTCTTGGAGCTTGCTCTCCGTGCCTTCGGTTTTCTTGAGTGGATTATTTTGCTAATTATGGTTTGCGTACGTACGCCAAAATATTCCATCTCTATCAATGGTGAGTTGCATGGTTTTTTCCCTACTGGAAAAGGACTTAGGCAAGGTGATCCTATGTCACCTTACCTATTTACCTTAGTCATGGAAATTTTCTCGGAATCTCGCTCTCTGTCTTCGCTAGCAATGACTTCAAATATTTTCGGAGATGCAAATGCGTGCAGTTGACTCACCTCTTTTTCGCCGATGACGTATTCCTTTTCGGTCAAGCTGATTGGGCGTCGGTGACGTTGTTAAAAAGGGGTTTGGACATTTTCTCCTCTTGGAGCGGCCTCTACCCAAATAAAAACAAAAGTGAGATCTTCATCTCTTCGTAATATAATGCAATGGGCCTTCGGTTTTCAGGAAGGGAAACTGCCGGTTCGCTATTTGGGTGTTCCGATTATTACTACTAGATTGGGCAAAGCGATCGTGTTGCATTGACTCGATCGTACACGCTGTGGTTCAATCTTGGGCGCAACGCTTCTACGTCCTTTTTTGGGAGGCTGCAACTTATAAGGTCAGTACTCCTTTCAATTCAAACATATTGGACTAGTGTCTTCAACCTTCCGTCCTCGGTTATAGATAATATTGAGCGCATTTTGAGACAATTTTTATGGAAGGGCACGACCCTTGGCCGGGGTGGGGCCAAAGTTTCCTGGGACGATGTCTGTCTCCCAAAGGTTGAGGGCGGTCTAGGCATTCGGAAACTTAAAGATTGCAACAAAGCCTCTATGCTTAAATTTATTTGGATTCTTTTCACTGATAAAGAATCGTTCTGGTGTCGGTGGGTACACTCTAACTTCTTAAAGAAAAGAAACTTTTGGATTTCTTCCCAGCCTCGTTGTTGTTCTTGGGCATGGAAAAAAATCCTTCAACTAAGGAATTACTTTCGCTTATCCTTTGTGTGGAAGATTGGAAATGGCCTATCAGTGTCTCTTTGGCATGATCACTGGCTTTCTTGTGGCCCGCTTGATGCCTTTATCCCTTGCTCATTCCGTGAAGGCTTATGTCTTCCTGACAATGCTGTTGTTGCGGATCTGTTTACCTCTATGGGTTGTTTATTTAAATCCTTTTTGGAAAGATGGGGCATATCTCTCCCGGTCCTCTCTTCGGCTCGTGACAGTTTACCGGTGCCGTGACGCTTCGGATCCTTCTCTCGTAACTTCAGCATGGAATTCCATTAGAGTCAAGAAGGATCGTGTTGATTGGGCGTCTTTTGTTTGGGACAATGCTGTAGCCCCGCGGTTCCCAGTTTAATTTATGGCTTATAACCAAAAATCGCCCGCCGACCCGAGATCTTTGCTTCTTTCTCATGGAAGGATCGACTATAATGTTTGTGCCTTCGCAATGATGTTCCAGATTACGTCGAACATTTATTCTTCGGGTGTCGCACCTCGGCTTCTCCGGCCTACTTTTGGGCCGCCAGTGTAACCTTCCGTGGCGGAATAGATGTTGGAAAGATATCCTCGGTTGGGCCTTAAAGTTCTTATCCGGTAAGGACTTCTTCCATTGCATTGCGCGGTTCTCATTTGGAGCTATGTGTCACCTTATTTGGAAAAAGAGGAATGCGATTATATTTCGGGGCGAATCCTTAGTGGTCTCGGCTCTAAAAAACCACCTTATTAAGGTTGTGAGGGATAAAGCTATAACATTCAAAGATGTTCCTCCTACCCCGAGGAATAAGAGGCTTCAGCGTGGTTGGGGGTTCGACCTGCGGTGTTCTCTCGTCGACTAGTGCTCCTTAGTTGCTGCTTTGCGCGAGTTGCTCCTATCTTTCTTGGCTCTCCGTTCTTAGCCGCTTCCTTGGGGGGCTAGGGTTGGTCAGCCTTGTTGTTAGCTCTTTCCCGCTTGTTTGTTTTGTTGCTGTGCCCTTGTGGCTTTCTTGTTTGCCTATGTGGCTTCTTACATTGGCTCCCCTACACTTTGTCTCCTTTTGAGGATTGAGTGTAGGTTTTTGGTGCCGATCTTTTGTATATCGCCTTAGCTTTATTTATATATTTATTACCTTTACCAAAAAAAAAAAAAGAGCTGACATTGTCAGGGGAGGGGGAACGGAAAAAGGGTCGCGGATGTAAAGTGCATGCATCTGCAATTCTTGATACAACATGAAAAGAAAAATGCATTATGTGCATTCAATGATAGGGCATTTCTCATGAAATGCAGGTGATTTTTGAAGATGTCCATGAGTATGGGCTAGAGTCAGAGATACCCTCCTCACCATAGCCCAAGTTGAGCCTTTTTCTTTTTGGGAAGGGAGAGCATAATTCCCAGGTGAGCCTTCCTTCTAACGGAGAAATGTGAGAATTCTGACCACATCCTCATCATTGAAATAATCAACGATTAATAATATGATTCATTTATCAAGATAAAAAATTGGGTACATATCAATGCCAAAATTTCACTCAGGTAATAATTTTTCTTTCATGTCGTGAATATATCCAATGAAAGTCCAGAATACTTTGCTCTAGCCTTTAATTGATTGATCGACACCAGCTGTAAGACAATTTTTTTACTACCAGACAAAATTGTAGACCTTAATTGCTAAGCAACGCGTGATGGGCGATCATTCTCGATCAAAGTGGTTATTTTCTTCCATTCAGCATCTCTACAAAAATACAATGCGTCAGCATCATGATGATCGACTTGCCACCTCGATTCTCGAATCATGGGTTACATTCAGTCCCCTCTACTCCTCAGACAATAAAGCAAATGCTGTCGACTTATTACAACCAGTCCACTCGACTTTGTCCTTGGAACACGCAAATCTTGACGTTTTATAGCCTCAACATGGCAACTATGCGATAAAGATGTAGGATCAAGTAGGTTATCATTGTGGATTTTTGCCCACAGAAGATTCTACACCTAAACTACACTCAAGTTGATGGACTATTGAAGATCATAACAATTCATGCTAGTCTAAAAAAGGTGGATCGATTGATCTAATTTTCATGAGCTGAATTGAGCTTTGGTTGATTCGATTTAAAGTTCTAATTGAGCATTTATGAGTTTTGAAATCAAAGTAATCTTACCCCACATTTAAAGCACGTCACTCACTGGTCCCTAAGTTCTATGTTATATATTCACCATTCTAAATAAAAATTTAAGGAAGAGTCTAATTTATCCCGACGTCTACATGTAATCTTGGCCAAGAGGTTGTTGCCCGAGTGGTATTTTCTTTGAATTGGGGGTGATCAAGTAATTGAATAGTGGATTTCAAGATGGTGCGTGAGAATGAATTCTTTTAGGAGCCATTAGGTCATTGTTATATGTATCAAAATCTTTGTGTACATCTTCATTTTCATCCTAAGGTCTTTTTGTGTCTCTAGATGTTATCTTGTATTCAATGTTCATTAGGTCTAACTATGACTGTGTTTAACTATATCATCAAGTGTTATGATTTGCATATTTTATAACAAATGGTTTAATACACATTTATTTGAACAGTCCAAGGTGTAGATGAGCGATTAGCGTGGCTATCTTTGTTCAGTGATATCAAGACGGTTTTATGCCCATTTTAGAATGTTTGGATTTCATACCGACTTGGTTTGGAAAGATGCAAAACTTAGAATATTAATTAAAAATTACCAAATATAAGAGGAGGTTGTGAATAAATCTCAAGTACTTTGTATTTAGAATGATCAAGTACCAACTTTGTCGAAAGTTGAAGAAAAGTAAAATCGACCTAAAAGAAAGTGGAATTTGCATGCCTCTAAAGCGTGATGTTACGGGTTGTTAGTTAGTTTTTCGAGCTTTCAGAAAGATAGATGTCATTGAGTCTGCAAATGCAATTTGCAAATTGTTCAACTAGGGAATATGACTTTTGATCGGAGAAGACTTAGGGATCCATATTATCAATCTACAAAACTCCTTCAGACTTCTATATTATGCCCTCGAGGGGCATAAAATCAATCAATTTCATGTTATTTCACGACTAGTTGTTCATTTTCGGGCTATTTTTAGGCAAAGGTTTTTGCTGTGTATTCAATCAAGTTTGAATTTTAATTTCTATATAGTTACTGGACTGTCGATGAAAGGAAGTGATCCATCCATGCATCCACTTTGTACATTATACCGTATCTGTCATCAGGCAACTAAAGCAATACCGACTTGGATTATCTTTTAAACCAAAGTCATAAAAGTTTAGATGGATATACTACGTTAATCAGAAGTTTATGGCCACTAACAATGCGAAGATTAATGACGAATCCACGACTCATCATCGTCGTCATCATCATCATCTCTTCCTCCTCAAAGTCCACTGAAAAATGCTGTCAAATTTCCACTCCCGCTTTTGCCCGGTTGACAAATTGCTACGCATGGTTCAATGCATAATCCTCGATTGAGAGTCCTGAATGAACCTATCCAATTTAAAAAGGGAGCTAATGGGTTTGTCACCATCTCCAATTTTTTGAAGAATATAATAAGATGTTGTGACAAAATCAGCACACGACAGTTTCCGTCTACCAAAAAAGAAAATTTTAAGATGGTAGATTAATCAAAGGTTTTGTTTAAATATGGTAATTTACGGAATCCAGGTTCAATGTCGTTCCTTTTTCTTTAAACTTTAGTATTTGGACGACCCTTTATTGATTCGAATTTGGACAACTAGATAATGTATGTATGTTCGATTCCTTGAATCTAGGGTTTAGCCTGCATAAACAAATGCAGATTGCCCATGATCCTGTGGACATTTAACCATCAGCTTGAAGGATTTCTCTTCCATTCCCATGGAATGTTCATTGCACCGGCATCTCTTTTTATGGTTTGCGTTGTATTCATGTGGAGATAGGAACGAATGTTTGTGGGAGTTGGTAGGTTGACAATTGGACTTCTCTTCTGGAGGGCTCGTCGCTGACGGTCGAATAGTTAGCAACTCGATTATATTCCATTTTCACATGGAAATTGATATTAAACATAAAGATATTTTACTAATTGAGACATCATAAATATATATTATATATACGTACATACGCTCCTGTGGTTGATCATTATGGATGCATTTGAATGAATAGACTTTCATATTGAAAAGAACAAAGCCGAATAAGATAGAATTTTCTGCGTCACATATGATTTTTGATAAATAGGTACAACAATGCATATAGATGTAGACTACCTTGCATCCGTGAGATCAAATTAAGCAGATAAACAAGCTGACGTGATTCAAAGAAAGAAAGATCTCGTGCGATCGACACTGTTCATTGAACTATGGTCAAGCCACATATGAACTGCCTGGCATCTGTGCGACTGTCCCAAGGTGGTTGCTTGTAGACATGACAAGGTGATCATGGTTTTCTGAATTGAGAATCGGCCGCATGCACACCAGGAAACGTTAACCTATTTACATAACTTTTACTTCCTACTTTTCACAATATCCAAATCTTAAAACTCACATACTTTCGACTTCTTTTCAGGGAAAAAAAAACCCCAAACGGCTAAAACTTTCATGACAATCAAATTGTAACATGTAGATTCACTAATGAGTTTATTCATAATTTTCTGAAATTTAAATAATATTTTTAAGTTTCGGCGCAAAAGTATGGTGTTCCAAATCTCCCCACCTGTTGAGGTAAAGGATCGGCCCTTTTTTTTTTTTTTTTTTTTTTTTTCTGAGAGGATGTAGCTCCTCTTTGTATTAGTATTTCTAAATGGGTTTACAATTGCTGGTATAATGTGGTGGAATTCCCCCTTTTCTCACGGACTGAACTCAATGCGAAAAACAAGAAGAGTAAAATGAGAAGTCCGTGAGCAATGATCGCATCATGGGATGCGGCGCACAAGGCCCATTACGGCCTACGGTAACGGCTCAGCCCGTTCCATTGGCTATTCTAAAACTCAGAATATGCAATAAACTGGCCAATTCCCATAACTGACACAAATTCGTTTCACAAAAAAATATTTTCCGGAAAAAATTTCTTTAAATGATTTCTTCTTTAAAAATCGGATATCATTTTTCAATTTATATAAACTTTTGGACTAGAAACTTTGCGTTTGGACATAGGAACTCACTCCTAGGCCCTTGGCAGCGGGATTGGGTCTATTGAGAGTAAGCCTGGGTCCATTGAGGCAGGGCCTAGGACCTCGACGCTTGGGCCCCAATCCATTGAGGTTGCACCTTGGACTCCCATGCTTGTGCCCATGACCTTGAAGCCCTTGCCCGGGTTCATCTAAGTCGAGCCTAAGTACATCAAGGCTAGGCTAGGACCCCATTCATGGACTCAGTCCTCAACGCCATCTCCCGATCCGTTGAAGCCCAGACACTTAGGATTGGGTTCTTAAAGCTTGTGCCTGGCTCCCTAAGGCTTGGGCCCTAGTCCAATGAGGTCAAGCTTGGCTTCTTGGTGCCCACTTTGAGGTCCATTGAGGTTGGGCTTGGGACCCCAATGCCTATGCCTAGGTTCCTTGCACCCTAGTCTAAGTCCATCGAAGTTGGGCTTGAGACCTTGGTGCTCGTAGTCGGGTCCATCAAAGCCGAGCCTAGGACCCTTGGTGCACGTGTTTGAGCTCCCAATACTAGGCCCAATACTCTAGGCCCCTACTTGGATCCCCAGTCCATGAGCTTGGAACCATCAATGTTAGGCTGGGTCCATGAAGGTTAAGCCCATACCCAGCCTAGGCCTTTCTGAACCATAAAGCAATAAATTTTATTGCCTGGAGTGGGAATTTGGATTAAGCAATATGACATTATATATAAGTTATCTGAATTGCAATATGTTCTAATCTAGTTATAATGGAGAACTTTTATATGGAGAACTTTTATAGATATCAATTAGTCAAAATATTCTGATTGATTGCTGGAATGACCAAGAAATTGTATAGAATAGAGACTAGAAAATTTGCGAGATTGCAGCCCATGATCAAATTGTCCTCCTTAATCCAATTATAATTGGTTTGAGCATTATTGCATCACGTTCATTCCCACCCCATCCCGCAATCTGTTTGGGCAACATCCTAGAGTCTGAGTAATTTCACTCCCATCAAAAGATAAGTACAGGCTTCCTTCGTTTTCGATCGCAGTCTTGGTCATCAGCCACTCAAGAAAGTATTATACTCAGTCAAAGCAACAAAACTAGTGACTCACTATACAGTCCATGTGTATCATTCGCAACATTTACTTCCCACTTTTGTTTGCGCTCAAAAATCACCTCCTCGACAAAGAATGGAGATCTAAAGGGCGGCCTCGACCTGAGATTATGGCACAAGCCCGACCAAAATGGCTAAGCGCAAATAATCAGAGGTTCTGCGGGAAGAAGGATCCATTCCAACACCACCATGTCCTTTGACTGGGTGAGCCAACACGCCCTTCTCGTTTTGGTGCTCTTCGAGTAGGAATCAGATACTCGCTTATCGTAATTTTTAATGACTTTGCTCTGACCCGTTTAATGACTTTGCTCTGACCCGTCCGTTCTCGATTACTTGTAACTGCAATCAATCTTGAGCGTCACTCTTCAATGCCGGATGATCTTCCATCATCTTTGCAGTGTTCAATACAGGTTCCAACAACGACAACTACAATGTCGCGTACGTGTCAAAAGACAACAATGACAACTGCAACACCGCTTCTCCGTTCACCACCCTAAGCAACAGACTGATGGCCTTTTCTGTCGCTGCAGCTGGCGAGTATTGCTCGCATCTACACTTTCCTAAAGGTGTCCATTGCTCTCATGGCCAAAAATTGGTGGTCACCATCAGTGAAACTTCCATCGGCCCAACCTCTAGTCCAGCGGGATCTCTGTCACTACTAGACACAACCACCGGCAACACCACATCTCCAGCACCACCTGGAAGTGATGCTCCATCTCTCGATGTCACACAGCATTGGGATTTGGCGGCAACTTTTCTCAACAAGGTCAAGCGGTTTTTCCAAATTTGTCACCTGAGTTCAAAATCTCATTGTTGTGCCGTTTTCAAACTGACAATTCCCATTGGCTGGTCTATCTTTGCCATTGCCACCAGGTACTTGGAAACAACCACTAAGGAGAGATGCTTCTCAGCTTCCTAAAATGGTAATATAGAAGTAAGAGGTCAAGACGATAGAATATCATACCAGCGTGTATAATTATCATTATATGGTCTCTGTCAATTGATAGTGTTGATTTAATGTGATTGATTTAAGCTCTTAACAACAGAGTAAGAGAACCCAAACACAAAGCTCTTCTTCAAGTGATTCAGCTACAAAGATTTTCTGTACACATTAATCAAGATCTCTAGCAAGATATACTTTTGTAACACAGGAAATGGTGAGTGTCAATACCAGCAGGAAAAGCTCACTCAGCTATTTCTAGCAATATAGCAGAGCTCCTCCCACGCTTCTAAAGTGCATTAAGGATTCAGGTTCCATGGGACAAGAAATGGTTTCACAATGCCAGACAATGATGCTTACAGCTACAACAAATTTATGAGCAGAAGTTGATTAAGCCAAAAAAAAAAAAAAGTACACATATATGTCGGCCAGAATGTTTACAGAACAAAACGATGAAGACAACATTCTCGAATCCATGACAAATCTTTGGCTTTCAACACACCAAACCCTCTTTTATACATATTAGGAACTTGTATCCAAGTCCAGCAGCCATGCCCCAATCAGGGATCACAGGCAGAGAAGCTGCTTAGGGTTAAATGAGGGGTCTAGGCAATCATTCATAAAGTGTGACACCGATAAAGAACATCAACAAATGTTCCACATAATCAGACCTGGATACTGAGGCATAACAGCTTGCAAGTCTCTTGAAGGTAATCCTTGAGCGATACTTCAAAACAACGATAATATTCTGCAGAAAACAGATTGAGTCACATTTGAGTGCTGTTCCAATGAAAAGAAGAAAAACGACAAGTTCTGTAATTACATGTTCAATGATTCTCTGAAGAGGCTCCTAGAAAGGTAGCTTGTTATGCCAAAGAGAAGCCAAAATTCTTCTTTTGACAATGATTGGGCCCTGTCTAATTCCCAACAAGTGCACCCGCTAGCACGTTTTCTCATTCTCAAATTCACCTTTGAAAGTTCTTTTAAAGAGGAGTCCGCTGGAGCCTCCAATGTGATCAATTGTTTCAGCAGCAACCTACATTAAAATATCAAAGGTATGGTCGACCAAATCCTATGGCACATTATTGAGATATTGCAAGATCTACAATCAATTACCTAGCACAATTCAAAGATGGTACCTGAATTGGGGAATTTCTGAGAGATGTTTTTCCTCTAAAGTTGCATTAAGAAGGCTTGATTGCATAGGATCATGTGGTGATAGAACTAAGTACCAGCAGATTTTCCTTAGAACCTGCATTTAATTAAATCACATTATGAACAGCTCTGCCTTCAAAAACTCAGTGAAGACTTAACAAGGAAAGAGCTTTACCCATATCCACTGCTCTGGGTTGGGTTGCCCTTTACTGATGGAATCTCATATAGCCCCTTATGGTATCAACAAATCTCAAGGCAATCATTGTTATGTGAGTAATACCTACATTGTTATCCACATAAATGTGAGGTGACCTGAGATGGGAGTTCAAATCCATCAAGTACATTTGGAACGTCAGAGTTTGCGATACAGCTAGAAAGAAAGAAGAGTGTGTGCCAGATATATAAAGCCATACAAGTTCATGGTGAACCACAACCTGAATACCAGGTGGCATTTGATCAGCAAAAACAAATTAGTCAAAGATAGTGGACACAACATTCGAAAAGCAAAACACCAATTTACCATATCATGAGTCATCGCCTATCCGTTTCAACTCAAGAAGAGATGGAATATCAGCTGACGCTTGCTCCACGATGTTTTCACCTTCTTTAGACTTTTTCTTTTCTATGGAAGGATCTGCATCAAACACTCGGGAGTTGACCTTCCTGGAAATGATACGTGCAGAGACATAACCCTTACACAGACGAACCTGCAAAATCCATCAATCAGAAAACCAATCATACTAATAATGCATGAATGGCTAAAAGCAATACAAAAGACCCGCACTTGTTAAAAAATAAAGGCAATTTTCTCCGTCTTTGCCTTTGCTCCAAAAGTTCCTACCTGCATTTCAAACCGTCATAGGAATGTAGGACAAGGGAAAACCAATTACAAGATCAGTGAGAACAGAAGTCAACTTCTAGTTACCCACATTTCTTGCATCAAATCAGTAATGCTAGAAGACCCTGTTTTTCCTTTATTTTTGCAAGTTTCTTGAACAATCATGCTCTCTCAATTTCAAAATATAACTACATTACGAAACTAGCTACAGAAATCATGAAAAAAAAGCAGATTGCTGATGAACATAAGCTGCACCAGAGTTTGATTTAACATATTCATCTTCCCAGCGGCAACAGAGTTAAGTGTCTTAATAAGCTTTATCTTGGTCTCAAGATCAAGTGTCTGGCCAACATATTGCACAGCTTGCTGCACCATTGCTGTTGCAGCCTATCATGACAAAGATGCGACACATAGGTCACTATCCAATCAAGTCAATGACTTGATTACGTCTAGATCACCATTAAAACTTTGATTTGAACTATTTGATTAACAACATGGAAAATTTGTCACTCTAGAATGATAATATTGTCAAAGAGGAACCAAAAGGGACAATAGCAAGGTACAATACAAATACAGATATCTCTATGAAGAGGATCCCCGCCACTTGAAAACTTGAAAACAGTATAAGATCCCCATAAAGGATATGTCATCAAATGTATCCTGAACTAGACATGAAAAAGAAGTAATGCGATTCATAAATGAATAGGCGAACAAAAAGTAAAAATTTGGGGCAATCATGGGAGAGAATCCAGAAACAGAAGGTGAGAAACCGAAGAGGATTCCACAATATTAGATTCTAGATTACAAGCACCAGGCCTGAGATCTTACTGAGATCTTACATCCCAACAGATTGCCTAGAGCCAATTCCCATGTCGATATGCCAAGCACATTCCTTTTTTAGATAGTTCTACATAGATGGCATGTCACAGCTACATGAAATGACATTTCATGATCGCACACAAATGGGAGACAATCCCTGCAGTATAAAATCTAACCCTTAAGCTTAAGGTTGTTAAGATTGATTCGAAAATGATTGAAATTGGACTTTGGATCAATGATCATAGAGCTGGATCTCTTTGAAGCCAAGTTCTCTCATCTGCGTACGCCTAAAATTCGACACGTCGGGCGATCCTTCCAGAGATGGGCATTTAAGAATACGGAAATCTCGCAAGTGTTTCAAGTTTGACAAATTCGTCAAGGCTTTCAATTTTCCGCACCATGCAATAATAAGGTTCGATAGTCCAATGGGAAGCTCTGCGACACATTCAAGCCCATGGAAATCGTAAAGAGAGAGTTCCTTGAGACGGGTTAGCTGGGAAAGACGGGGCAAAGACTGCCCCTGACAGGTGATCCTTAAATCTTTTAAGCCGGAGGGCAGTTCTGGTAATTCCGGAAGCTTTTCACACCTCTCAAGGAGGAGCTCCTCTAGCGCAATCAATTCGCATATAAGACTGGAATAGTATGCCATAAGAGTGCCGGATCTCTTTCAAGCCAAGTTCTCTCATTTGCGTATGCCTAAAATTCGACATGTCGGGCGATCCTTCCAGAGATGGGCTTTCACATATACCAAAATATCGCAAGTGTTTCAAGTCTGACAAATTCGTCAAGGCTTTCAATTTTCCGCAATTTATAATCCTAAGATCCGATAGTCCAATGGGAAGCTCTGGGACATATTCAAGCCGATAGCAACTGTAAAGAATGAGTGTCTTGAGACGGGTTAGCTGGGAAAGATGGGGCAAAGACTGCCCCTGGTAGGTGATCCATAGATTTGTTAAGCCGGAGGGCAATTCTGGTAATTCTTGAAGCTTTACACATTCACTAAAGTGGAGCACCTCTAGCGAAATAAGTTTGCATATATTACTAGGTAGTCGCTCCAGATTTTTACAATCGAAAGCTTCCAACTCTTGCAGTTTTGCCAACATCCCAATGTCATCAGGCAATTCTGTTATGCCAGTTTTACTAATACATAAGACCTTCAAATTTTGCAAATTCCCCATACTTTTAGGCAATTTCGTGATCGATGTCCTTCTTAAGTCAAGCTTGATCAATGATGCCAAATTTGTAATAGAAGGATGAAGCTCTTCTAGATTATCACAATTTGTAAGAGTCAAAATCTCCAAACTTTTGAAAGTGGACAAGTCAGGAGTTCTTTTCAAAAATCGACACCACTTGAGGTCGAGAACTTTGAGCTCGGTCGCCATCTAGAAGAAATAAAGGATACGTCAATGTAATTGGACTGTCACAACCTGTGATTTTTTGCTACTCCTTATGTTTTTGACCTTTTAGAATTCCTCAAAAATTACCCGTGTTCCTCTACTCCTTCACAATTGTCCTATTTAATTTTAAATGTCTCCTTTAGTAGTGTTTGGTCACGACAATAGATAAATGTCTTTTAAACATATTGATTACAAAAGAATGTTAGGGTGTACAAGTGCTAACTGCATTTATTTCCGAATAACATTTTAAAGGAGATATTTGCTTATTAGACATGAGCAACTTATATTATCAAAAAAGAATATGACAAATCCAAATGAAAGAGAGATGCAATCATTGGGCACCGAGTTTTCCTTTAATACTATGAAATTAAATAGAAACGGCTAGTTCAATTATGAAAATCAATTTTCAAATGTTATATGTACAAGGAAAAAAATGTTAAGTTAAAAAAAAAAAAAAAAAAATACTTCGATGCCTTTTTACATCTTACCTTGAGTGGAACCCATCCTCCCCAGTCCTCTGAAATTGCACTGTTTGACAAATCGAGTACAACTAATTTTTTTGGATGAAAGTTGGCCGCTACGAAATCCGAGGGACAGCCCTCCCATTGAAGCCATCTTAATTCAGGAAGTAAGCTTTGGAAATCTCCGATGAAATTAGCACCATCCACTTGAAGAATCCTCAAGTTGGTCATTTTTTTAAACTTTTTGGCTGTGTATCTCCATCCCTTACCACATTTGCCAAGAGAAAGGGCCTCAATCTTTCTGGTGCCCTGCAACTTGGAAACATTATGGACCATAAGTTTTGAATGATGAGATGAGACCAATTGATGTAAAATAAAATGCACTGATTTCGATTTTTGTCATAGGCTTCTCCCTTTCACTTTTGTGAAATGAAAGGTTGTAATTGCATTTTATTTATCTAATCTATGTAAAGATGAGAAGCTCAATCGGTTGTTTCCAAACTTTTTCCTCATCCAACTATACCCTTTCGTAATTTGCACCTTCTGAATTTCCAAAATTTGGGTCCATTTGCAGCTACAATGGAAGGCCTCTCTTCATGCATATACTAAAATATATTTGTCAAAATTCATGCCCTTTATATGTGAAATAACACTTCCTTAACTCCTCTCATATATACGCGAACCAATACAACTCTAACCATCCAAATGCGTCTATCAAACTTGCCATCAATATAAGTATCAAGATTAAAGAATCCCGATTGTAGAATTTCCTCACTTTTTTGGCTTACTTTGTTTGCAATTGTCAATATCAAAATGAAAACAAGAATGTCTTTGCAAAAGATACGTGTGTGTTTTACGTTCCTTTCTTATCATGTGGTCCTTCAATGAGGGTTTTTCATTGTATGAGGAAGGAAAATTGATAACATCAGATGTTCTATACAATGATCCTTACTTTTCTTTTTATCACTACGGATGTTTGATGCTATCTTTTTGTCGTAGTCATCTAAATTTTGATCCATTTTCCCATGGATTAATGAGATCTTCTGTCTAAATAGATTGGACATGAAAATTGATAAAATTTGTATTCTTAAGGAACTACAAGTCTTCTGCATATTTCTTTTATTGTAACCTAATATTTTACAAACTCAAATTTGTTTCTTGTTTTAGGTGACGAATTGCACATTGGTGGTTTCAACTTTTCCTTCAAAAATTTTATTCTTTCATATGAATCCCTACTCGTTTTTACATTAAAAGTTTACTGTGTATTTATTGTATTTTTGTCAACAACTTCACAGATACCATTTTTTTTTTTAAACTTCTAAGAAATGTTCTATTCAGTTAATTATGTTTTTCTTCGTGCGAAAATATGCTTGCTGAAAAGTAGTGGTAACATTTTTTTTCAATAGTTTTGGCATATCATTATGTTTTGCATCCCATGTTTATGTTTATTTTTTTGTTAATTAACGGTTTTCGTGACATTTGCACATGCTTGTTTGATGCTTGTACAAATTTTCCATATGTTATAATTGCTTTTAGTGGATTCCCTTTTAACTTTCACGCTGATAAAGAAAATTTATCATCACACAAAATTCAAAACCATATATACTTCGGTTAATAATAGCAAAAGTTCCAAACCGATAGACTTGTTCGGCATTTACCCCACACTAATTTTAATGTCACAAAAAAGTTCCAAACTGATAGACCCGTGTCACATTTACCTCAAATTAGTTTTCATTTCACACAAATAAGATAATGTTTTTAATGTCAACTAGATCTTTGCTAAATAAGATGCTCACCAAGAATTGAACAATAAACAAATTATTATTATAACATGATAGCCTACATTTAGCAAATAAATAATATTGGGGGATTAATCAAAAAATCATCCATCATCACAAAAAGAAAAGGTATTACTAGATTCATAGAAAGAAACTATCCACTATCATGAAAAGTATATACAATGAAAATAATATATGTTTAAAGGGTTAAATTACACAGTTAATCATCCTACATCAGCAAATTGACGGTGCCAACTGACGATTGACCACAAATGACTCAATTGCATGAAAAAGTGAAAGTTAGAAGACTATACTAAGCAAAAGCAAAAAATAAATGGGGGACTAAATTGCACAACCAATAATATTTAGGGGTTAAACTTACCCCAACTTAAATAATACAGGAAACAAGATAGCTAAATCGTCACAGATGATTGGAGGTATCATTTATCATACCAAACAATTCATAAGAAGTCAATACTAAGTGAAAGAAAAAAATAATTAAAAATAGGCCTCACAGGAAACCAAATGACGGATCCAAACATCAAAATGTGCATCAAACAAATATGTGGGGAGAGCATGGCTGCAACAATTTATAAATTTCAGGTTTTCTCTAAAAGTAATTTGTCAAACATTATGCTTTTGTAGTTTTGCTCTTGCATTAAAGTTACCAAGAGGAGAGTATCCCCAACAAAATACTACCGGGCAAAGATATATATCCTTTATCCATAACCAAGAAATTGATCCTCAATTATGTTTCGAAATCAGGCAAAAATAGCAATTAATCAAAATAGCCCTTTTCCAAGTAGAATTAGTTAATTTTGGGGAGTCAAGATTGACGAGTATATTTATTTCAAACAAGAAAGGGAGATGAAATCACATTCACTTTCTACAACGAGTAGAGAAAACTCTTACCTTGTTTCCATCAAATACATCTGCGGCCTCCTCAGAATTCCATAATCTGCTCCGCTTTTGAGGCTCCTTTGGATTTTCCAAACGAACAATTTCCCTTCCAAGATCTCTCAATTGATCATGCATCATCAGCCTTTTGTATTTGTCAATTTTAATTAAGGACATAAGACTCAATACTTCAATCCCCCTCCCCGGGAGAAAACTACTGGCATCCCACATGTAAGTTGGATTTTGTTTATGTGATTCGATGAAAAAGCATGCAATATCCAAAAATATTTGTTGTTCCTCATCATCTAATGCTTCGTAACTTATTTTCAACTTCTCTTGCACTTTCTTATCGGGCACTTTCTTTAATTTCTTTAATGTATCTTTCCATACTTCTTCTTTCTTTCCACATAAGAATGAACCTGTAACTTCAAGAGATAATGGAAGCCCTCCAGTAGTAGATACAATTTGATGAGAGATAATCTTACGATCACTCAAAGGAGAATCCTTTCGAAATGCATGTCTACTAAATAAAATCAGTGATTGATCAAAAGACAACTCTTTGAGTTGGTACATATAGCCCGCCCTACCTTCATCAAGAATGCTTTTGTTTCTAGTTGTGATGATGACTATACTTCCCGCTTCAAACCAACTACCATCCCCGACCAAAGCACTCAAGTGCATATAATCATCCATATCATCTAAAAGAACAAGAACTTTCTTACTTGTAAATCGAGATTTTATGACATTGATTCCTTCATCGACATTAGACACCTCACACAAACTTCCTATTATGGCAGAAATGAGTTGCTTTTGTACACACTCAATACCCTTACGCTGATATGTTTCTCGGATATTTGCCACGAAGCTACGATAGTCAAATTGACTAGAAAGTTTGTTGTATAACACCTTTGCAAGAGTTGTCTTACCGATGCCGCCCATTCCATAAATTCCAATAATCCTTGTACCATTGGATTCGGCATCTATCTTGCTCATAATCTGTTGCACATGATCATTGATTCCCACCAACTGTTCGGGAACATTTAGCTGAAAAAATCTTTTTAACTCGCCCATAACTTTTTTGACAACAATATCCACCAATGTTCCTTCGTGCCTGTCAAGTAACAATGAATATCAATATAGGATAGCAATATGTATATTCTTTTTCAAGAAATATCTATTTATGAAAGATTAAACAATGTTTTGTTGGAGAATAAGGTACCCATTATCAATTTTCTCCGATTCCCATCCTTTCAAGAAGCTAACTTCTTTAAGTGCTTCTTCCCATTCTTTCATAACCATTTCATCCATAATCTTTTTATGTGCATTGATAGCATCTCTCAATCTCCCTATAGGATGTCGCACTTGCGAGGGTTCCACTTTGTAAAATATGGGCAACACTATCTGCCCTTTACTTCTCTTGCACTTCAACATCTCAACTAGCTCGCGGAGGCACCATTTACTTGAGGCGTAGTTCTCCGAAATAATTGGGATCGAGATCTTAGACTTTGTAATACTGCAGAGAAGCTCCAAACCAATCTCCTCACCAACACGGAGCTCATTATCGTCTCTAAACACACAAATTCCTGCATGGTTAAGATTATGATAGAGATGATCGGTGAAGCCTTTGCGAGTGTCTTCCCCTCTAAAACTCAAAAACACTTCATAATCATTTCCCCTCGGCCTCTTGGTTCCACCTTCATAATCACCTCCATGTGGAGAGGTTGATGAGGAAGACGCCTCATAGATCGGATCTTTTGAATTAAAGGGTTCTTTTCTTTTCATCTCGAGAGGATTGTAGAAGAGATTGATGGAGAAGGAAACAGAGAGAAGTATGGAATCCCAAATTTGAGAGTAGCAACCGACCAAAAAAATCTGAGAATAGCAAAAATGTCTCCTTAGACTCAAACTTGGAGCTACATTCAAACAAAAATAGAAACTCTCAGACGACTCATCAGAAGAAAATAGAGCAATCAAAGCAGGAAATAGAGAAGTACATGGAGCCATCGATTACCTTAGGAGTGCTCGAACGACATGACCCACCCACTGTCAGGATCTACACCGATCGTCAGCCTTCGACGTTGGATTACAAACACACAAACTCTCTACTGCGCGTTCTTGAACAATGCTGATTCTTGACTGCTAGGTGCTTAAAGAATGATGGTCATTGCACTCGTAATATTTGCAGGATTATGCAGAAGTTGCCGGGAACCTTTCCAATGGCTTCTTGACTTGACTTGCTTTTTTCTTTTCCTTTGGGCAAAAAAGTAAAAAAGAAAACCAACTTGCAATAAAGATGCTCCTAGTCCTTGTCCTTGCTTTTTCTATTGTGCGCAACCAACTTGCAATAAAGATGCTTCTAGTCCTTGCTTTTTCTTTTGTGCATGCTCGAACAATGCTGACCACTTGACGAATGCCGAGTTATTGCACGCGTAATTTCGTCAGCATTATGTGGAAAGTGCGTGCAACCTACGCAGGTGCTTTGATTGAAATTTGAGATCCAACACGACTTGACTTGACTTGCTCTCCATTAATAAATGGAATCGTCGGGGAAATGTTACGCGAAGGTGAAGCAAGCAAGACACCAGAATAACGTTGCTTCATGCTAAAACGGAAGGGTAAAGTAGTGTGAAGCACAAGCTACATGAGGAGTTTAGGAAATTGGTGCCACTGAGCAGAGAATCTCTGGAATTGAGTAGTGAATTTTGGTAGAGGTTGTGGAGGATTGACAAGAATAGTTCCAAAGCTAACTTAAAGACTTGGACAAATGCATTTTCAGCATCGAATATGGGTCATTGCCTAAACATTGATTGTTAAATTGAATGTATATTATTGCGTAAATCCCGCTAATGAAATTATTATCTCACACTGCTTATTTAAATGATGAAATGAATGTTGTGTTTTTTTTTTTTTTTTTTCGGATGATAATAGATCAATTCAAGTGCTACGTTTTTTTCAAATGTTAGACATTCAGCTGATTTCAGCTTCAATTTCATGACCTTTTCCACGAAAATCACTTGGCAAACCGCACCAGAAAGGGTCATGAAGTGACCATGAATTTGCTTCCATAAGATGCAAGAAACTTCTGGCAGGTTTTCGAGTGAGCTTCCTTGAAACCCTCATCACCTCCATGCTGTGCTCACATTATTCCGTTTTATGGATGTGGGGACCCGAATGTTATTATGATTCTCCGACATTCAAGAAAGCGCAAAAGCTGTGGGATCAGACCTGCAAAAGAGAATCCACGACTAAGGCCCAATGGCCACCGGTACCCCTCCCCCTTATTATTCATTTCGGTCTCGAAGCAAGCTGTGTTTATGTGGTAGAATCCCTTTCTTTCTTAAACTAGTCCATTAGTTGTTCTATAATCTCTTTTGTGCGGTCAAATCTTCATCCTCTTAAAAATAAATAGACAGCACAAGCCGGAGGAGGAGGAAGCAGATGGTATCAGGATGACTGAGTTGCTAGGTTGCGCAATACCTCGGCCTTCCAAGGGACAAGGTCACATGTTTGTCTCCATGGCATGTTTTGTTACACAAACAGACACATCGATTGTTCACCGGAGCATGTTGTGGATAATGGCCGATGCGCTTCAATTGGAAGTCAAGTGTAGTTCCATGCATTTGATGAATGAAATTAAAGTTTAGTTGATTCCAATTGATGATGACCCCTATGCTAGCAACGATGCATAAATTGCCCTATGCTTGTGGTCTATTTAGCAAGCATGCACCGTTGTGATAAAAGGAAAAGCTGCTTTGCTTGGATACATGGAGGAAAGGAAGATAGAATTTTTTTGAATTGTCCTGCCACTTCTTCTCAGGAAAGTTGCAAGAATTTACTTCATTTTCCTCCTTTTCCCCTCCTTCCCAAGTAAAGCATTAAGGCAGTACCTCGGAAAATCAAAGCATATATATATGGAAGGATGAAATATAGGGCGGTCTTGCTTTGCTGACTAACTCAGATTATAATACATTCCTCTAACTGCAGGAATATTGTATACATGTAGATCGGCAATATGAACGGGGAAATTGCCTTTTTTGAATATTAATTCGGGTTGGTTTGTGCAAATGGCAAAACTCAAAAGTGTTGCATTTGAGTCCTTCTAGAAGGGGCAAATTCAAATAGGAGCAAGCAGACAACAGCAAATTATTAAAATCTGGCTTTATGTGATTGACCAAGATAAGAAATTACAACAGCCTTTATTCATTAAATAAAACAAAGGTTTTTGTCATGGACTTATGACACACTACGTACTTGAAACCAAACTTGCCTAAATCATGAAATCCTTCATGTCATGCTCTAAGATATAGGACTACCAAAATTATTTTTTCATGACAATAATAGACTCCCATAAATTAATTGTCATGTCATGCTCGAAGCCCTGATTTTATAATTTTTGTTGATCTTTCTACTTTATTTTCGAATGGCCAATCAGATGAAAAAGTTACTATTTACACGTCCTTTCTATAGGACTAAAATCCCAATTCCACATTCACGGTACGCTCCAATCCAAATCCCCATAAAAGAGGCGGTCTCTGATTTTGCGGAATGCAAAAGATATTCCAGAAAAGAATATGAAATGCAATTTTTCACATCGTAAACTGTATTTGTTTTTTCTAATGGTGCTTTTGATAATTGGCCGTGCTTGGTGTATGAATCCCTCCTAGAAAAAAAAAAAGAAAAAGAAATCCAGGATGTAATCAGGGCAATTTTTTGTCAGTAATATTTTTCTATTAAAAAATGAAATCCAGGACATAATTAGGGCAATTTTTTTTTTTGTCGGTAATATTTTTCTATTAACACCATATGTCTTAAATGGAGGTTCTTGATGGTAAATTGTTAGGCTAGTTTTCTCGAGGTGGGGCTGTTTCTGAGCCTGCGCTTTGTTGCACATTTGTCATGCCATATCCCTTGCCAGCTATTCAATCAAAACTTATTAGTGTCAATTGTCGAATTGAATATAATAAAATTGATGTGTTCAAAGTCACTAGATCATCACAAACCGTGAAAGACATAAGAATATATGGTACATCTATTATAATGTACTACATTATGGCAGGCCATAGTAACCAAGGACAACATCATAATAACGTAGAATAATATTGTTTTATGACTTCACAATGTATTATCGTAATCAATGTTGATATGATGTAAAACAGAGATATGCACCTAAGTATTTTCAAAAGATGAATAGAATCAACAACGATGCAAGGAAAAAAATGGTTAATATCCTCAAAAATCCTAAACTGGTTCATTTGACCAAACTAATTTTATGATCACCAAACACATTTGATAAATTTATTTTAAACTAATATATTTATGAAAAATTTACTCTTTATTAGTTTTCTTTAAGTTTTACCGTTAAATTACTAAGTTGGATTATACACGACGGTTGGCGGGTGTATCGGTTAGAGATTTTACTTTTCGTTTGTTACGGTTATATAAATTTTTTGATCTTTATGGTATTAATATAATTTAATGGATGATATGTTTGAGTAATCGAACAAATTAATTTGGGATAAATTTATCACAAATGTACTAATTTAAGGTTTTTTGTAATTATTTTGAGTAAATTTGTTACAAATGTATTAATTTGAGGTTTTTCATGATCAAAAAATTAATTTGAAATAAATTTATTATACGTGTATCAGTTTTGAGTTTTTTAGGTATTAATCCAAAAAAAAAATATGATAAAGTGTAGAGAGAAATGACGTCATAACGCTCACTCTCTGCTGCGCGTGCTTGACGAATTCTTAGCTCTTGCCGTCGAACGGTCCAAGAATCGTCAACTAATCGAACCGCTGCGTTTGCAATGGAAAGGGCAATTATTGCACGCATGATTTCCACGTCATTGCGCGGGCGCTCTTTCTCCAAAGCAAGCACAACTTCGACTTGACTAGCTTTTGCTATTAATTAAACAATTAGAAAAAAAAAGCAAAGGGCAATTATTGCAGGCGTAATTTCTGCAGTGTCATGCGGAAGGTGCGTTGAACCTCCCGACGCCTGTGCACCTTGACTTGACTTTGCTTTTCCAGGTGAATGAAGAATTGAAAAGAAAACCTACGAGCAACGCTGATGCTCAGATCAAAGGTCGGCCAAAGATTAGATGCACACTTATCCCGATTTGAATGGAGCTATAAGTATAGTCGGACATTTGATATATCAATAATGACCAGAAAATCTACGGTATATGAGAATTATCGAGATGATTGATAATCGATTGATAATAAATGCACGAAGTTTTATTTGTCCTTACCCGAGCAAGTTAGAAAATTACAACAATTTTGTTTGCACAATCAACAATTAATTGAACTACGGTATTACATTCCATCGACCTTTTTTTTCCTTTTTATGGACTCACAAGACATTATAGTTGGTCCTTTCAAGTGGGTGGAATTACGGGTTTATACATTTAGTGTCGCATTTAGAAATTCTTAATCAACAGGTTCTCTGCACCATCTAATAATTATTTAGTGAATATCCGTTTCCTTTTTTATTCATTTGGTGTTTAGCTTTTTGTTTTAGGTAAATATTTTCAGCCAACGGCTTCTCCACCAAAGTGCATTTTTCCTTTGCACGGTATTAAGCTTCTTCAAAACCTGAAATGATTAGATAATATAGAAAAAAAGCTCAACGGCTTAGTATGCGAGTGACTGACCACAACTCATCATTCTAGGATCAACAGCTTACAAGTAAGAAGATTAAAATTGAACGCTATCACATAATCAAATAGTGATTAGAAAAGGAAATCCTGTGTGCTCATATAAAAAAAACAAAAAACAAAGTAGGAAAAGAAAATCCACTAATTAATGTAATACACAAATTCATTTGGATAAAACCTTGTCGCTCGAAGACACAATTGCAGGATCACAATCATATATCTACAATAAGGTCCAAAAAAGTTCCTTTAATTGACCCCAGTTTAGGATTATGATTTAAACTTGAAAACAGTATAAGATCCCCATAAAGGATATGTCATGACATGTATCCTGAACTAGACATGAAAAAGAAGTAATGTGATCCATAAATTAATAGGGGAACAAAAAGTAAAAATTTGGGGCAGCATGGGAGAGAATCTAGAAACATAAGGTGAGAAACCGAAGAGGATTCCACAATATTAGATTCTAGAGCACAAGCACCAAGCCTGAGATCTTGCATCCCAATAGATTGCCTAGAGCCAATTCCCATGTCGATATGCCAAGCACAATCTTGTTTTAGATAGATATACATAGATGGCATGTCACGGCTACACGAAACGACATTTCACGATCATACACATGGGAGGCAATCCCTGCAGTATAAAATCTTACCCTTAAGGTAAAGGTTGTTAAGATTGATCCAAAAATGATTGAAATTGGACTTTGGATCAATGATCATAAGACTACAGAAACTTAAGGTCTAAAGTGATAGATTCTTTATCTTTTCTTCTGCACTAATACCTGCATGTCATCTTTGAAAAAAGAGAATGAAGTTCGAAAGTAGAAGACAAAAGCAAGAGCATCACCACAGCATAAGCACATCACTGAAGAAACTCTCATGCCTATTAGAGAAAGTCAACTAGAGAAGCATATGGGGCATGAGTAAAGAAGGGAATAAAACAAACGCAAAACCAGATGATGGCAATGAAAAGAAGAAGACAGGAGGATGAAGAAAATAGAAAAGGTAAAGAGGTATGTGCTACTATACAAAAAAGAATTCTGTCCCCAACCAGAAAAGATGGCTGCAGTACAAAAGTGTTAGTATTGTGCTGCATTGCTGTCTGTGGACACACAGCAGACCTTTCATTTACCCCAATCCAAGCTCTCATGAAGGTAGAGCCCACTTCCAACTCCACCAATAAAAGGTTATTCTTACATCAGAGAAAAGCTTATGGATTCTCCCAAGTCTGTACAGAAAGTATATTCAGCCTTGCCACCACCAACAATTAAATCTTTCATCCAATCTAATTCAGGATGAGGGCAACATCTCATTCTTAATTGATAATTCCCTTATAGTTCAAACCCAAAGTTAGCCCTGATTAGCAGTTTTGGCCTTTGGATATTGTTTTAGACGTATAATGGGTCATGCAAAATGAGAATTGGAGCCTTATTTGGTTTACTATGAGATTGAGTGCTAATTAAATAGGCAAAGTAGGATATTTGGGACCAGGGTTAGAAACCATTCTACATCTCCAATGGGAATGATTTTGATGTGACCAACTTCCGTCGTTTTAATTGTATCTTATACAGATAGCAATCCTAAATACGATTTTCAAGGTAAAAAAATCTTGTATAGTTTATAATTAACAACCAATAGTCATAATGCTCTAACCAGTCCAGGAGGAACCTATCAGCATTCAGCATAGCATAACAATGAAATACTATCAATTTAAGGGCCAAAATTCCACCAGCTTATCAGCCAAAGGCAGAGATGAAAAGGTAAATAATTGGACATAGGTTAACCTCGACGACCCAATTCACTCCTAAAAATGAGTGTAAGATATTTCTTTTAGTACAACAAAGTTTGGGAGCAACTAAATATAGGAATAACAATTTAACATGTATGAATGTCCAAGTATCAGTGTCATCAAGTACCTGCCAACATAACACATGCTGTGTTCATGCAAGGGGGAAACTCCAGAGCACACCCTAATCGCAATGGAGAGGTACAACTCGTAATCATAGTTCATATTTAATTGATTGCATAATAGTTTGTCAGAGGGTAGACGAACATCAATCCCTGAATTAGCATTATCAATCACTCCCTGGCACCCAATCTCAATTTCTCGTCTCCCTGGTTTCTTTGTTATGCAATAACTATGATAAGTAAGGCAATGAGGAAATACCTATCCATCTCTATAAAAGACAATGCAAACTCCAAAAACAAATCTACTAAGCAGAATAAAAAACAAAGAGGAGCCCCAACACCCGCCTTCACTAAACCCTGAAAAGGCGATAAAACAAAATAAAACTACTTGGCTTAGACAAAGTGCGTTTTTCTCTTTGTCATCATAGACCAGGGATATTATCAAATTTTCAATCCTTCACTCCCACATCTTTAACTTCAATTCCAAAAGAAGGGTGGGCCATCTTGTAGAAGTACAAGTTCAAAGTATTTTCCTAGATAGTACCCCAAACAACAATGTCTAGCTTATCCACAGAGCTTTATGCACTACTTTCCTACTCAGCTCATCCACATCCCACGGCTACTGACTTCTGACTGTTGAGTTTGCTGTCTCCTCCAAAGCTAATCAGTCACGTGCTGAAGACTCGCTGATACCCTGCCAGAAAGGATATCTCCCCAGGCTAATCTCTTTGCTTTATTACATTTCTCTTTGTATACACAAACAGAGGCACCACCATTAAACTTCCACAGGAATATCAACCCCAACCTTCCTTCCATCATCATTCAAGAAAAAAGAGAAGGAAGAAGTAACCAGGTAGGTGAATCAAGCATCGAAATTGGAACGGGAAGCTCGAGGAATCGGCACAAAAGTTCGCGAGCACCATCGTTGCGGAGCCTCTCTTCTTCTTTCTATAACTGGTCTTATCTGTTGGATCTATCGCAATACACCAGACGAACAGAAACATAGCCGAGAACACCTGAAAATCGGGGGAAATATGTGGAAAATCCCATCAATTCCCAGAAAACTACTGCGCTAGCTACTACTCAGCAAACTAAAATCTCCAATCTGAACAATCTGGGAATGATTGTCGATGTGACCAACTTGCATCTTTTTAATTGCCTCCTATACAGTTAGCAATCCTAATAACAATCATCAAGGTAAAAATCTGGTACAGGTATAATAAATAGCCACCAGTCATAATGCTCTGACTAATCCAGAGGAACTTATCAGCATTCATCATAGCATAACAATGAAATACACTCAATAAAGAGCAAAATTTCCACGAGCTTATCACCCAAAAGCAGAGATAAAAAGGCAAACATCTGGACATCGGTTAATCTCGACGATCCAATTCGCTCATATCAAAGGAGTGTAAGATACTTCCTTTGTTACAAGAAAGTTTGGGAGTAACTATATACAGGAAAAACAACTTAACAGGTATGAATATTCAAGTATCAGCGTCATCAAATAATTTTGACTAAAGCAATTGACGAGGAAGGCAAAGACTGCTTTGAGCTAGGAAGACAAAAATTCATGCCCCAGGAAATCAGTAGACGACTGAACACAATAATCTTGGTTCCCACTTGTTTAATATTCCTTTCGCCACCAGCAAACCTGACACATACTGTGTTCATGCAAGGGAGAAAACCCACAAATGGAGAGGTACAACCCATACTTATTGTTCATCTTCGGTTGATTAGTATTTTGAATCACTCCTCTGGCACCCAATCTCAATTTCTTTTCTCCCCAGTTTCATTGTTGTGTAAAAGGTCTAATAAGTAAGGCGCCAAGGAAATAACTATCCATCTAATACAAAAAGAATTTATCCATATACAAGATAACTAAAATCTTAAAACAAATCTACTAACCAGAATAAAAGCAAAGTGGAGCACCGATAACTGACTTCACTAAACCCTGAAAAGATGATAAAACAAAATAAAACTAAACTTAAACAATATGCCTTTTCTCGAAGTTTATGTAAAAACACCGAAAATCCCCTTATTTAGTTGCCCAATACCATCATCTAGGACCAGTACGTAAGTCGGCAATCAACTAGCTAATTACTTGCCGAAAGGCTCACCCCAGCAGACTGGCAACTCAAAAAGCGGGATCCAAATTTCACAATTAAACAGAGATAGGCAGAGCACAAGGAGATACTTCAAAAGCACGGCTGAACACATAGCAATTAGCAAATATTTACCCACTAATTGTTCGACAAAATTTCTCACCAAGAAAATGCTCCTACCAGGCCTGCGTGCATCCCAGGCACAACCTCATCCCCAAGGAAAACAAACTTACACCTGGTCGACCCAAACCCGCCCTCACGTCTCAGAGTCAAGTCCAGGTCCTCGATCTGCGCAACATCGGGAGTCATGATCTTCTCGATGATCACCTGCGCGATCCTTTCACCCACCTTCACTTCAAAGTCGACATCCTCTGTGGTCCACCCGCACCCGACGCCGATCGAATACTTCCATGCCAAACCCGAACTAGGCGCTGGAATAACAAATGTACAAGCGATTCGATTCAGCCCTCATCGATTATCCAAAACAAGGTACAAAGAGAATGTTTCGAGGTAAAGAAGTCGCACATCACGTATCCAGGCATCATGTTTCCTTTGGGTATTGTGATGCTCAGATCGGTAGGGACAAGCGGTTTTCCTCTAGTCGGCACTTACCGTCTCAGCCGCAACGTTTTTTAATCCAGGAATGAGGAAATCAGTCCACATTCAGAAACGTCAAGCTGAAGAAGATGGTGATGGGGGTATGAGTTGATGACAACACTCCAGTCCATGAAATGGCGCAAAAACACGAGTCCCCCTTCACGAGCATAAGAAAGAGGAACGATTGGCTTAAAGCCGAGAAACAAGAATGGTAACTTTTCAATTATTATTTTTTTTTTTCAAAATTTATCTCTTCTTCTTTAAAGCTTACCACGTTGCCGTTGTCAAAATGCCCACGGTTAACATGATTACAGGTAGGATGGCAGATAAAAAAAGGAAAAAGAAATTGAAAACGAAAGAATTGTACAAAAGAAAAAGAAGATGGGATTCGAGGTTCTGTTAAGAAAACAGTAAAAGGAGGAAAACCAATTAGCGTTTTCAAAATTGGTACAACTCCAATTTGCCGAAAATTGTCAACTCTAATTGACGAGGTCGTCTTCATCAAGTATATGATCGGCAAGTTCATTTTAAAAAGAGTTTAATAGATTTTTTTTTACTAAAATTGATCGGTTTTGACAATTGCTCTTTTTGATCAATGAAAAATTTGATTATATCATTAGTTGGTCATTGTCGTAATGAATATAATAAACCTTTTCTTACGTTAAATTTGGTCAAACAAAATGTTTTGAAAATTTTGAATATCTCCTTTTGCCAAACAAAAATGTTTTCAATGCTTTATAGCGGCTATTTTTTTTCCTTTTTAAAAATTTTAATTAGTTTTCTAAGTACATGACAAAAAGAGATCTTCCAATAATGACCAGAATATTTATTGACCGCACGAATGACTTTTAAGTGTATCTTATGATATTTGATGTAATTTTCAAATCATTGACTACACGAACAATGGGAAAAAGTATTGAAGATCACTAATTTTTTCGTCTGACTTATGCTGATTGCTAAGCAAATCTCACGGTGGCATTCTTCAATAAAATGATAAATAAATCCATTTTGTTAGGAAAGTACTCGTTATTTATTGGGCATTATTACTTCTACAGCTAAAGCAAAAGATGTGCCCACAGCTTTTTCTCTAGGAACAAACAAAACTCCCCAGGTATGTAGATAGCCTATTACTGATATAGACCAAGGATCGCCCCAATCATTCCTCTTCCCAATATTTTTCAGCTTCCGTGACGAAGAATGGAGAAGCTAGAACTCCAGAGAACAAAGGCCCCTTCCCTATTGAAGTATCGACTTCAAGAAAAACGTTCTCCCTTGAAGGGAAATGACAAATAGCATTCATTAGCCTCGCAAGCGCCAGCAAAATTCATAGTGTAGAACAGAATTTAGTGATGAGGCGCTTATTTCAGTACGAATGAGTGCCCATCTTGCTTAGTACTTTCCAAATTCCTACAATACATTTTACAGTCAACTTTAACTCCAACTTACGATTTTGAGACCTATAAATCGATCTACAATTTCAGTTGAAACCACATGATCTTCGGCATGGCAATGATGTACAAATCCAGACAACAGAACATAGAAATTTACTTTTTGCTAATTTATAGGATTATGAATGGAATTTCTCGGATTCAACTTGATTAGAGATTTACTACTTGGAACTATTCTTCTATCAATAAAGCGCAAAATTGGAAAATGCATTCAACACAACGTTCATGAGCAACTTATAAATAATCGCTCTATTTCTTCTATATTATTTGCGTTGATGTAAACGTTGGACTGTCGTACTTGACACGAGCTTTTTTGTATACTTGCAAAAAATGAAAAGAGATGAAGTATCGAAAGCTCTACATAATGATATTAATGAAGTAATCAGCTTTCAGAGGGTAGAGACGAAGGGTTTTCACTTGAGTTGCTTCTCATCCTTCCGTGAGAGTGTGCCATTCATTTGATATTTACTGGACTCGGAGATCTGCATAAATAGAAGTGTAATAGAAAACTGAAGGAGTGGATCATATTTTATTTTTGGTTCCATCCAAACATGTTCCATGATATGAATAAATTTTTTTTTTTTGGGTCGAAAAAAATTAATAAAATTAAAGAACTACCCGATGGTTCCCATAGGAGTCAAGTCACTCTTTTCCCATTTCACTCTGTGACACGATATTCAAAACCTTTACATCTTCTTCGGTAAAGAAAAGGGATTTCAGATAACAATTGACCAATGAAATCAATCAAATGCTGAGATTAATAGGAAATATGCGATGGTGTCAAAAGATAAAAGAGAAAACAAATTAGACAAAGAAATAATCCTATGTTGCCACTTAGAAGCACCTATAGTAAATTGAAAATGGGAAGAAACTATGTAAAGATAACTTCCATCAAATCTGAAATTTTACGATCATTGAAGAAACACATTATCCTCAATATTTCAAAGCTTCTCGTTGTATTACACACACATGCCAAGAGTTGAGAGAGATGTCAACACCAGTCGGAATCAAACACATTTTAGTGACAGAAACTATATAGAGAAATGACATCACAACGGAGTGTCTTATGGAAATGACATCAAAACATCAACTTGGAGAGAAACTATGTCTCTCTTCAGGAGATAAAACATACAGTCATCTAATTGAATGAAGCTCCCTAGAAACAGGTTTCTTGAACCGCCGATGGCCAAGATTGGGTCCAAAAGAAACACGCTCTCTCTGCTGAAGATCAAATTCAAATGTGAAATAATATAAAAAAAAATAACATCCATTTGCCTTTTCTATGGAGAGCTAATGTTATCCCCAATGTTAAAAAAATAGAAGCACCAGCAAAATTTGTAATGCCAAACAGATTTTAACATGCTCACTCTGTTGCATTGAGTGCACATCTTGTGCTGATACTAATTTCATTGGCACAAGTTCTGGACCCTGAGAGCTCAGAAATCTTCAATGAAAAGGAGGGATGAAGAGGAAAGATGAAAAGACCAACATAAATTCCTAATTCCTATGCAGAAAGTGTACTCATCGTATCATTTCAGTCCACACAAGGCCCAGATCTGGCCCCTTGCAAAATAAGCAATCAAATTAAAGCCAGCTACACGAGAGATATGATAAACATCTTCAGTCCCACTTCAGGCCACAATGTGAAATAGCATTATTCCGCTTCTCTTTTGGTGAGAGATCGAGGGACGCTCAAGGGGAGAGAGATCATTCATTCAACTAAGAACATTATCAAGCTCTCAAAGCAGCCTTATGAACCAAGGTTTCCTTGTGGATTTGGTGGCAACTTTTCTTGACAAGATTGAGGAGCTTTTCCAAATTTGTCGCCCACAAATTCAAGATGATATTGCTGTCCTTTGTCATCCGGAAACAGACAACTCCCATCGGCCGGTCTATCTGTGCCACTAGGGACTTGGAAACACCATTTTGGAGAGATGCTTTTAAGATTCCTAAAATGGTAATATAGAATAATCAAAGCTCTCTACAACAGTGGTAACAGAACCCAAAAACATAGCTCTTTTCCTTGAGTGATTCAGCTACATAGATTTTCATAACACAATAAGTAAGCTCTAATGGCAAGATATACCTTGGTAACACAAGAAATGGTGAGTGATAGCAAAACTCCTCCCACCCTTCTAAAGGGCATCGGAATTTTAGGCTCCATGGGACAAGAAATGATTTCAAAATGCCAGACAATGACACTTACAGCTACAAATTTTATGAGTAGAAGTTGACAAAGTGAAGTCCACACATATATATTGGTCAGAAATGTTTACAAAATGAAATTACGAAGACAACATTCTCAACCTCATGACAAGCCTTTAACTTTCAAGGCACCAAAACTTCTTTTCCACTTTTTTTGGGACTTGTACCCAAGTCCAGCAGCCATGCCCCATAGGGATCACAAGCAGAGAGGTTGCTCAAGGTTAAAAGAGGGCTCTACGCAATCATTCATAAAGATCGACATTGATGAAGAATATAAACAATTGTTCAACATAATCAACCTGTACGCTGAGGTATAACAACTCTGCAAGTCTCTTCGAGGTAATCCTTGAGTAATACTTTGAGAAGACATCTTTTTATCAATTCTTCCATAGAAATAAACTCCAAGCTTCCACAAAAGGGTTCCAAAAGCACATCTTTTTAATCAATTCTTCCAAATCTTGCCAATTTGAATAATTCGTTACCCGTGAGAAGTTAAATTCAATAGATAATGCCAAAAATAAAAATAAATAAATAAAAGGTGTCAGACCCCGAAAGAAAATCATTTACAATATAACGCATCTATTAACTCAACAATGTCACGCACATTCAGTACTCATGGTACTAAACCACCAAGTTGAGGCGAAAACACAATAAGGACCCCCTTATTTAATTGCCCCAATGCCACCCACCTAGGACTATAAAGTGAGCCGGTAATCGACCAGCCAATTACTCGCTGCAAATCTGAAAGTGGGGACGCGAACTCACCATCTAAATCGGCTCCCAGAAATAAATAAAAGAGCACGGGGGAATAAAAATGAAAATGGATGAAAATGGAGGAGAAATCAGGGGATCCGAAAACGAAGCGAATCGAATCCGGATCGGATTGGCCCGTCAAGGGCCTCATAAAAGATCAAACAGCCAATAGAGATTCCGGCCAAAAACTTCGCCAGACGGCCCATGGAGCCTGAGAATTACGTGGGCTGGGCTGGCCATCTTTGCAATGAAGATGAGATTTCCTTTATTTTCTTTTCCTCCGAGGCAACCGGCGAGTCGTAGCAATTGACGCAATTCGAATTTTACACTTGCTTTGACTTTGCATGTGGACGGAAATCAAAAGGTGGTTGGAAATTTAGAGTAAAGGTGAGAAACGAAAGCTCACTTGATCATTATAAAATCGGAAATTAAATAGGATTAGAAATTTAAATTGCTCAAATAGAATATATTAGTGAATTTTGAGCCAATTGATATATTTTCCTCTTAATATGATACGAGACTACTATCTACGTCATTTTTGGTATTCAAATGAGAAAAAGAATTTTCATGCCAAAAGAGCAAGAAGAAGCCTTTTAAAACAGTAACCATTCTCGACAAGAGTCGGCTGGAGATGTGTCAACCCTATTAAGTCCGAGGATCGAAGGACTAATGACCTTAGGTTCCTAACGGTTAGCAAAAGTTGCAAGGCTTCCACACAATCTTGTATGTAAACACAACGTTCGATTTCCCAATTGATATTGGTCAGCTGATGGATGCTAGAACTATATTCCCTCCTCAAAACATAGTTCCTTCTTAACAACATCTCATTCCATATTGATGAAGTCTGAATTTGAAAATTTCCGAGAAATTGTCCTTGTTCTTTTTCATTGTTCAAATCATAGAGTTGTATTGTGTGGTTTGGCCTCTTCTTACAGTTTCTCAGAAGATTCGCTTGTCATGATGCATTGTTTCATCAATTCAAAAGGGTAGGTTTGGGAGTACACAGGATGCTACTTGATCAATGACTTTTATGATCTTTGGCTCGAGAAAATTTTCCTACAGCAACGGCTCTACTATATTTGGGAGTACACGGGATGCTACTTGATCAATGACTTTTATGATCTTTGGCTTGAGAAAACTTTCCTACAACGACGGCTCTGCTATATTTGACAATTTGTCTTGATCAAAAGTTATGTTCTCACCATCTTCGGCTTCCAAAATCGCATTTTCTCATGGCTAATCGTGTGGGATTATCAGTGGAATTTGTGAAGAGCATACATAGGATCGGTGTGACACAACACCGATCTTCTTTTTTCATGAGAGGTGTTTCTATTGGTTTTCTCTATCGCAAATGCATTTTGCATTTCGGGGTAGATGTTTATGTGTAGATGCAGAGATCACACACGGTAACATAGTTCTCTAGCTTTTGAGGGTTAGACGCTTGGTACAAACAAAGCTCAACTAATTCCTAAACGACATCAACCGAAAATGCCTTTTGAGTCCCAATTCTTCTCTGTATTTTTTTGGAAAGACTCGCAATGCCCCCTGATCCCCTTTTTCACATCATGCGAGTTATTCATGGAATTCGCGAATTGTAGATATGGGATCCGTGTGATGCAGCGCTGATCTTTTCTCGTCGTGAGAGTTGTTTCTAATGGATCCTCTGTTCATGTAGAGACGTTAGGCTAACACACTGAAGTACTCTTAGCTGCGATATTGGTCTAGCAAGAACACCAAGGACCAGTGCCCATGCTCGTGCTTAGGAGTTGGGGATCTAGGCCCAAGACCCTAGTTTTTGTGCTCGATTCTCAAACTACCCATGGCGCAAGTCATCAACACCCGAATAGTTTATGTTTATTTAGGAAAATATATTTTTCTCATTTAATGACAAACCATTTTCATATCAATTTTCTGATTTCAGCTAAATACTAATTTTTTTTTTTTTTGGTTCTTTTCTTGGAAAATGACTTCATAAAAAATATTTTTCTAGAAATGTCATATTTTGCACAAAAGAATCAGAGCCAAAGAAAGAATATGTAATGCAAATTGTTGAGGAACCAATGTCTTAATAGTTCGCTCATGATACATTGTAGCGAGTCTCGTGACGAAACTTCTTGCTGGCACGAGAGCAGTTCAAGGACAACTTAAGGTTTCATCCGCATCAGATCGATAATCCTGCTGCTACCGGACACCAGTATTCCTGAGTAAAAATTTTGCGGCGATGTCTCGTGAAATGAATTAACGTCCGTAGAAACAGCACACACCAAAGTGAGATTTCCAAAAGCATGGAACTTCTTTCTGGGAAGAAATCTCCACGAAAACGAAACGAGATCGCTTGTGCAAAGTTCAACTTTGGAAATGTCCAATGCAATTACTGCCAGTGGTCCATCTCCCTCTGCAAAACCCTTTTCTGTGAAATGTTCCCTTCCCTTTTCTATGATGGTAAAACAACCTGTTTGCGACACATTCTGCACAGTTCTCAGGTTGTAACGTAGCTATGAGCTAAGCCACCATTGAAAACCGGATTCAAAAGCCCTATTTGTTACTGGAGCAGCACTAAACTTTTGAGCTAAGTCTTGAGTCTTGGGTGACAGATAGAGGGTTAGGCAATATATTGAACAGTTAATTCTATCTACATTGGATCTCCCCAGTTTGAAGGGTATTACAGTGAGATCCCTGGCATTACATGGGGCACAAGGAAAGATTATACCAGCAATACAAGTTATGAAGCAAATGTGCCAATCACTGATAACAAATAAACGTGATATCTCTCAAGGCATAAACAGAGCATGCCTACAACAGCTATATGTCCATAAACCCCAAGCAAAAGGTATCTAAAACAAAATAACCTACTTGAATAGGAGGGATGCCAGGCTTGACCGCCATCCAAACAACATAGAGGGCTCAGGCTTCTTGGGCATAAGAGCCATAATGCTGGTCTGTGCATTGGAGGTAGGTGAAATTAGCTGCTTCAAGCCTGTCTCTGATGACCTGTAATTAGAAAAGATAAATGCTTTTACAAATAAGTACGAAAAATGCAAATAAAATATTATCAAAACACGCAGAGGTATGTTCAATGAAATTTCATTCGAGTGCCCAATGTAGCTTACTCGTGTAAGCTCCAAGAAAAGGAAAAAGGAAAACCTGAGGCACTCGAGATCAACAGAACCAGTTGCTCTTCAATCTAGTGCACATAAATAAAATGGCACGGTTTGCCTAAAACAGGTGCTTTCATCATCATGCATTCCAATTGGAATCAAGTAGCAGGACGAAGGTCATGTCCCATTACTTAATATGTGCATACTCCATCCAATAGCAACTTCAAGGCACACACTAAGACACCCGGTGGCTACTGTGATTGGTCTCCTCCGAATGGAGGGACTACTTAGGGATCCTATTATGATTTTACCAGTTGCCATCAAATTGATTGTAATTAGCAATGTTCTGGATTACTTCAACTGACAAAATCACACACTCTTCAGAAAATACAAGAAAACTATACTAAGAACTCAAACGTAACCTTGCATTGCAAATGAAGATTGAAAATTATTTTGCTAAGCAACTCTGGTGTAGATTTAACAATAAGGGCCCGTGCTATGCACTATAACAGTGGAGCAATCGATGGAAACCTCATTGGACGCTTTGCTGAGAATTGTAAAGGCGCAGTGGATTCCGAGAGAAGGAAGCTGGGATTGGATGATTGAGAGACAGAAAAGCTGATCCCAGTCGATGGAGAAAGCAAGGCAATGGAATGTAAGGCAGTACAAGCCATTGAGGATCAGCTAAAAGAAGAACCAGTAAAGGGGAGGGGTCGAAGTAGCCAATTCGAAAATCTGGTATAAAGCAGCCGAAGGCAACTGCGTAAATGGGAAGATCAAAATCACCATGGTAGGGACATCTGGAATTCAAGAAGGCTATTACAATTTCCAAGTAATCGAGTTAAGGCTCAGTCGAAGAGAAGCCCATGAAGAGAGAGAACGAATTAGCTAAACGCAACACCAGCTACTCGACAAGAAGAGAATCCCATGAACGTGCACAGCGCGAGAAAGATGCCCAACAAGCCACAATCCTCTCTCGAGGCCTAAACACAGCACCGACCAATCCTCTCTCCTTCCCTTGCGTTCCATCGCATGTAGTCATGCAGCTCCCGTAACATTTGCAGAAAGAATTAAAGCACGAATCACGCAAAAAATCGAAAATTTTCAACAGGGTTCGAGGAAAATCCGTACGCGGGAGGGAGCTGGCCGTCGCTGGCGAACGTCACCATCCCCTGCCGCTGCTTGTGCTTGGGATTAGCCGAGCAGACGACGTACACGCGCCCGCGGCGCTTGACCGTTTGCAGAACTCGCACATCTTCTTCACCGATGAGCGGATCTTCATGGTCGCTGCTGCCGAACGGGGAAGCGAATCGACACTAGCGGAGCAATCGACGGTGATGGAGGAAACTGAGGCGAAACCCTAGGCGAAGGAAGACGAAGACTCCCTCACGTGTTTTGTGGGCCCTTTGGGCTCTTGCTCGTTTTAAGGTTGTAAAGCCATTTGGCAAGCTTGAAGCCTAGGCTGGGCCTTAGTATTCAACAACCTACGAGATAAATGCAACGGGAGTTTTAAAACTTGTGACAAGAATGCAATCTCAAAACTTATTAACATCTTTCATTTGTCAAGTTGGACAAGGCTAACGGAGGAACTTGATTGCACCAACTTGACAAGTTTTAGGACTTGATTATATTTCTTAAAATTTTTAGGACTTAATTGCACTCATGACAAGTTTTACAACTTTCAGTGCACTTATCCTAAAACTTATTATTATTGTCAATAGTTAATTTGTTACTTAGCCCTTAAGTATATCTAATTTATTGGAAATTTCCTGTTATTTTTAAATGTTTATGGTATGAATGGCTAAAATTATCGAAGTTCACTTTTAATTAAATAATGAGATGCTTATATTCTTTAGGGATCTCTTCTCTTCCTTTTCCCTAAAATGCCATCGACAACTTATTTTTGAATTTATTGATATGAGAACAAATGTATAAATGAATTTTTTGATGGTACTTCACACGTCTGCTTAACTCGCGAGTCTCATACTTTCCACTTTCTTGCGTTTTCTCACTCTTGATTTTTGTTTTTCTTTTTAACTCTCACTCTCTATCAATCAAACACATTATTTTATAGGTAATGTAGATATGCTAATACATGCAACTTTTGAGCTTGCAAGTTCTATTTTATGGAAAATTATAATTTTTACTTCAAACATTTACACCTACCCGTTGGATATGAACTTAAAGATCTTTATATGGTGAGTTTACATGCATGAGTAGGGGTAATCAATTCTGAAGTCAAAGCCTGGAATCAGTCCTGTAGTTCCGTAAAATCGCAACCAAAAATTAGACTAATAATATTTGGAACCAGCCTGTATCAACATACATTCTGCGTAAAAAATTAGTCATATGCCCAATCCTATTAATTCAGGCTAATTGTTGTTATTGCTGCTGCTATTGTTTCTGGGTCGGTCTTTTTGGACTCGGACATGGCAAAGATCATAATCGAAGTTATCTTATGGACGAGACTGCTTATCCAGACTGCACTTGAAAAATTGTGCATGGAGAATACCATCCTGAAAGGGCTAATACTCGATTGCAAGTGAAATTGTTTGTGCTGAAGACTGTCCATCGGCTTTTCAATCTTTCATTCATGATTGTAGTAATTCCCTCCTTCGGAGATCTGCATGCTTTTCCATCTCACGTTGATGCTTCAATAACGTGTCAGTTTATCACTTTTGGTCTTTCTTTTGCTGTAAATATTGGACGTGTGACTAAGCCCAGACGTCCAGAAACTCCGAACAGGAAGAGGGTCGAGTAGCTTGGCACAAGTTATGCTTGATTAACGGCCTAAGCTTGTCAGGCGACCGGTGGGCAAGTACTTGCTCATTCCGACAGCGCTGCAAGGGCATTTTTATCCAGAAACATTTCTTTTTCTTTTTCCTTTCCCTTTCCCTTTCCCTTTCCCTTTCCCTTCTCTATCCATCTCCTTTTTCGTATAAGCCATGGTTGACATCTTCTCCTTCAATCCCTAACATTCAACCCTTAACGGCAATAAGCTCGAATGACAAAATTTGCAGAGGAATCGCAATTTTATGTGACAATCCTCTACTGTGACAACATCACACATCTTCTTCTTTGACGACCGCATTGCATCCTCTTTCCTACTGCGATTGCCTCAGTATTTTTTTTTCTGCCTGTTTCTCGCTGTTTCCTATTTCTTCTCTTTCATTCTTTTGGGAAAAGTTTAAAAAAGTTCTAAACATTTTGTAATTATGCTAATTTAGTCTTAAACCTTTTGTTTGTACTAATTTAGTCTTAAACATTTTGATTTAGTGCCAATTTAATCATTTCCGGTTAATTTTGGTGGGATTTTGTTGATTGGGCATTGGCTGGTTGACGTGGCGCGGTCAGCGCTAAGGTGGACAATTTTTTTATAACATTTTAATATTTTTGAATTTTTGAATTTTGAATTTTTATTTTATTTTTTATTTTTTATTTTTTATTTTTTATTTTTTCTTTCTCCTCCTCCTTCCTCCAACCGGTCACCAGAACTTGATGATCGGCCTTGACCTTGCTGGTTGCTAGTGGCCGTGGGGGCGGCCTCACTCTAGGCGGCTAGGCTTGCCCTTGCCGAATTTGGCGAGGGTCAAGCCCCACCGGCCATGGCCACGACTCAATCTCATTGGATTTGGCGAGGTCAAGCCTTACCCAGCCTCCGGCGAGGTCTTGGCCATGATAGCAATCTCGCCAAAGGCTAGGTGAGGCTCGATCTGGTGAGGTTGAGCCTTGTCCATGGCCACCAAGGGCGAGCCTTGCTAGCCCAGCGTGAGGCCACCCTCGCAGCCTCTGGTGAGGGCTCGAGCCTCACTAGTGGCTGGTGAGGCTCACCAGAGGCCAGCCAGGTCAACCTTGACCTCGCTGGCCATCGCCTCTAACTAGTCGCCAAGGTCTAGCAATCGGTTGAAGGAAGGAGAAGAAGGAAAAAAGAAAATAGCAAAAAAAAGTTAAAATATTATTAAAAGTTGTTCACATCAGCATTGATCGTATCACGTTAGCCGACTTATATTCAGTCAGCAAAATCCGATTAATTGGAAATGACTGAATTTACACAAAGTGAAAATGTTTAGGACTAAATTGGCACCAATAAAAAGCTTATGATTAAATTGGCATAAATGCAAAAGATTTAGGACATTTATGACACTTTTCCCCATTCTTTTTGGTTTGCTAATCACTCCCCTTCGTAATTCAATTTCTATTTCTTCAAAGTTTTCAAAGTCTTCAAATTTTGGTTTTTTTCTTGTTCTATTTTGTTAATGTTGTGCACGTTTTTTTTTTTTAAATGTATTTTGATGTACTTGATTGTCGGAATTGTGCTGTTCCAATGAGGTGTTTTTTTTTTCTCATTTGGGTCTCCAATTCGGTAGGTTGGTTTGTGGCGTGGAAACTAGTTTTGGTGCCGCAGACCTTCAGCCTCCGTCGCACCACTCACAGTTTCTTACAACGTTAACAATTTCACCGACCAGTGCTTCTTCCCCTTCACGAAAAATGGTGAAGCTATCTTTATCTATGGAAAAATAAACATTCCAGGCCCATTCCTACTTCTCTTGCAGAATTTGGACAATTTAATCAAATTCAGTATTTCACGGAATAACTTATCTGATTCAATTCCAAGAGAGATAAGTGACTTGAGGAATTTGACTACACTTTATGTTGACACCTAAATTTTGATAACGAGTCATTCAAAATTAACGATTAATTTTTAATCCATAAACAAAAATATTAGAGTTAAATAGCATAACATATAGTTTTATGAGTTATTATTATTATTATTATTATTATTATTATTATTATTATTATTATTATTATTATTATTGCATTTGCTTTGGACTGGTGATGGATGGGCTTGAACTGATGGTTCTGAGCTATAATTTGACGAGCCGAATTAGGCTCACGGAGAGAGGAAATTGGCCAGGCCCGCTATTTTCTAATGACCAAAAATTGACTTATAAGAATGATGAGTTGATATATTCGATAAATCTTTTATATATTATGAAGGATATATTTCGCAGCGGAATAGAAGATTCCAGATGAAATATTGAAATAATAAGAAGAAATATTGCACGTGGAGCATATATTTGGTGATGTTCAAGAGGTACCAACACAAGGAAATAAGTGGTAAAAGGGGTTGCACGATTTTTTGTATATATTTTGCAATATATCTTGAATAAAGAGGAAGACATCTCGTCGAAGAGGGGGTATGGGCCAAATGAATATATGTTGAACAACCTTATCAATACGCAGCCAAAGAACAGAATATACTCAAGCAAAAAATATATGAAGGAAGATTATTTTTTTCACTGAAGGGTCCCATCACCTGCCTATAAAAGAAGGGGTAAAAGAAGGGGGGCAAACGTTGAATGGGGGGCCACAGTTCTGAGAAGTCAAAAGAAAGAACGTGAGAGAGAGAGAAAGGAAAAGGTGCAGTTCTTCCTCTTGGTTTCTTGGTCAAAAAAGAGAGGTCTTCTCTATTCTGTCTCTGACACGCAAAAGAAGAAGCAAAAGAGAGAGAGAGAGAGAGAGAGTAAAGGGCGTTGTCTTCTTCGATAGGTGCCTTCGACCGCGACCAGCCCGACGCCCACAAGCTGCTGCCCGCAATGGCTTGATCGCCAACGACGACACCATTGTTATTCCAACGTTGATGGTGCTGTGTTGTTCTGCCGTTGACGACGCCTGTGCTGTTCAGGCATCAACGACGTTACCCACTGCGCCGCTCTAGCCGGCGTGACCCAACACTGCAAGCTGCCCTGCGACATCTCCACTGCTGTCCTGATCATCCGAGTTCCGCCGCGTCACCACTTCTGTCACACTCTCATTGTCACGCCCCGAACCCCGAGTACATGCACATCCCTTGGTGGTCGATTAAAATTGTGACGTCCTAGGACGCGTCGCCGACCTATTCTTTTTATCTTTCAATTAAATGCATGCAGAAGCGAATTAAATAAATCTCCGGCCAACAAACAAACATATGGATAGTAAAACACGACAAACATTGCCGAAAACAACATATTCATTTATCAACTGTTAACCATAGGAAGTTTAATACTTACAAGCCTTTCCACGGCCACTGCCTATCAACCCTCTCAAAAACCTTCAGGGACTGGGGTTAACCTAAACTTCACTAACGGCAAGGCCAGCCAAAAAGTGTTGCATCTCGCGCCCACTACATCCACACTCAGTAGATCTCCACGCTACGGCCCTAAAAAAGGTTAACCATGACGGGGTGAGATAAAATCTCAGTGAGTCAACAACCTAAGCCTCGATTAAGATGCAAATTTGCCTCGAAGGCGGTCCTAAACACGCACCGTACAAAACTCACATCGCCTCGGCACGTCCCTACATATTAGCACATCACATATGCCATTATAAATACGACAAGCATTATTAATAACCAGAACACAGGATTCCCATCCTCCGAACATTCACATGGGTCTCGATTATAATGTTAAATCGTTATGACACGTCCAATACCATGCCACACAATTTTGCCCCATAATCAGGCGTAAACTATCACAATCATTCAAGCGTGTTCCAGTTAATACGGCCCATCGGCCACGGCCAACTCAACAGTCGGCGGTCTTCCGACGTAACCGAGCATCGTCTCACCCCGTCGGGCATGGCAATATCTAGCATCCTCCACCTAGACAGCATTCCACAAAGGAGCTTCGTTTCGAAATCCATCTGCGAACGGCAACATCTAGCATCCTCCGCCTAGATAGCATCCAAACTTAATCGGGCATCGTCTTGCATAATCATATACATCAGGATGGGTTCATTACCCTGCATAATCATACACATTGGGGTATTTAGGTGATCACACGAGCATACGATCACTCAAGTCCATTGTTATCTTCCTCATTAGCCAAGAACACCAAAATCCATTTTCAAATAAATAAACCTTGCAACCCTTTTTTTTTTTGTTCAAAACATTTCAAAATAAATTCGTACGCGGTCACGTACTCAAAATCAATCGGTCAAACTTTGCACACTTCTACTATAGAACCTCATTGTTTTTTTTTTTTAGCAAATAAAATTTGGCATCCAAACCCGACACCTCATTTATTTTCTAATTTCTTTTCCAACCACCTTTTTTTTTTTGTAACTGAACTTGGGTAATCCCCCCTTTTTTTTTTCTTTAAAATTTTTGGAAAGAAATTCGTAGGTGCTCTTGTATCAAAATTAATCCGTCAAACTTTGCAAGCATCTAATTTAAAACCTCATTGTTTTATTGAGAAAATAAGTTTTGGTGTCTAAACCCGACACCTCATTGTTTTTTTTTCTATTTAAAAGTTTATAAAACCATTTTTTTTTTTGCAATAATAATAGACAATCATCATAGAACAACCATCCACATAATGTTGTACGTGCAGCACTCAAAATTACGCATAAGTTCTCAGCATGCCAAACATCGACCAAATCATGAAATATAAATTTTTCAGCAAGCAAGACACCAAGAATAACCACAAAACTACAATTGGCCCTCACTAGCAGAAACTGAGTACACTCGCATGTCTCCAAGATTAATTCCAGATACATAACCAAATGAGTTCAGAAAATTCTAAAATTTAAATATGTTATAAAGGACACTTAAACAAACACTTTTTATGAAGACATCTTGACCCATATCTTCCTAGATCAATAGCAGTAAATCGCTCAAACCATTACCAAAATTGTGTCCGTGTCCAGAAATTATGTTTTCCAAAACCAGCTTGGTTCGAGGTCCAAAACTCATTCGTTTACTCTGCAATTTGACTATGTTAAACTTCAAGATGTGATGAAAATTTTTTGTCAAGAAACTCTTTCGAAAATGGAACCCTAAGAGTTGATAAAAATCCTTTAAACACCAAAAGGTCACTGGTTTTAGCACAAAACGAGATTCTGCCTTGCATGCAACGAAGTTGTAATCTTGTTCTTTTAAATCCAGAAAATCTTGAGTAAAGATGTTTAGAACATATTTCAAGAAGGAAGAAACCCCAAAATCATAGCACATTATAACCCATGAAAATAGCAAACATCGAGTGTCCAGTAATTAGATCTGAAGAGAAATCCCGACTCAGCTCCTATAACCTGAAAATCCACTAGATCGAGCTAAACCAACTTAATTAACTTAACCATGGTTAATTAATCCAACCATGATTAATTAACCTAACCATGGTTAAATAACCTAACCAAGCTTAGTTAACACTAATATAGGATTAACTTAAATTAATCTTCATCAAGACTAATCTAACCATGATTAGCACTAATCTAAAACACCCCCTAAGTGCAATTAACGATATAATCAAAGATTAGGGAGTTAACTCACGGGATTAAGACGGCGGCGGGCTTGCAGCGATGGTGACGAGAACTCGAGACAACCGTGTCTTGCACAGAGGCTCAACGACGACTGTGGCTGCCTTACAAGGTTCGGCCAAGGAGAGCTCGGTTCAGTGGAGCTGTTGGTTGGTGGAGGGTTGCAGGCGGGCTGAGGTCGCTGGTGGCGCGACTGTGAGGTTGGGACGGGGTGGTGCTGGGCACGGGGGCTGTTGGTCGTTGGACGGTGGCGGTAGCTGAGTGGCGAAGCTGGTGTTGCGAGTGGTGAAGACGTGAAGCTGAAGATGAATGGTGGGCTGGAGCTGGTGACGTGGGATGCTAGAAACGCTGGTGGTGGGAGTGTTGCGGTGGAGTGGTGCTGGACGGTTGAGGGCGTGGGGATGAGATGAAGATGTGGTGATGTGCGGCGTGTGGCAGCAAGGAAGAAAGAAAAGCTGGCGTGATGAGGGGAAATGGAGAAGAAGAAGCTGAGGGAAAAGAAAGAAAATAAGGGCTGTTCTGCTGGGGGGGCGGTTTGCACGCATGAGGGGGAGAGAGAAGTGGGAGAGAGAGAGAGAACTACAAGTTAATGGCTCAACCAATGAAAAGCCTAGCCAAAATATCAAGCACTCATCACATGTGCCCCCAAAGTCTTCATGCCTCAAAGTCAAATGCCCACCCAATCACAAAATTAGCCATAATTTCCGCAAATAAATCCTCTTTGGGCAGCAATTTCCCCCTTTTTCCTCTTAATCCGAATTTCCTTTAATTTTTCCTTTTTGTTCAAAAATCGTTTTTCTGCAAAATTTCGGACTACAGCCCAAGTGCCATAACTTGGCACGGAGGGACACTTAAGTGCCATAACTTTAAAATGGTACACTTGAGTGCCAGTTTTGAAGTTAAATGGGACACTTAAGTGCCACTTCGGCGAAAATCCGGCCAAATGGCTGACGTGGCAACTTTCTGGCGAGTTTGGTCCAAAACGGCGTCGTTTTGCACGCTGACGTGGCAGAGAAAATGCAAAAACGATGCCGTTTTGTGTCTACGTGTAAATAATAATATAAAAATTAATTAAATTAGATTTAAAATTAATTTTATTTAAAATATTCAAAAATTTTAAAAATTAAGAAAAATTTAAAAATTTAAAAAAATTAAGAAAATTTAAAAAATTAAGAAAAATTTTAAAATTTTAAAAAATTAAGAAAATTTAAAAAAATTTAAAAAATTCAGAAAAATTTAAAAAAAAAAAGGGGGAGGTCGAACGGGGCGGCCGAGGGCGAGCCCTCGCCGCCGCCGCCTCCCGCCGTCGCCGGGAAGGGCCGGTGACGGAGGGGGAGGGTCGGCGGGGTCGCCGGCCCCGGCCGACCAACGGCGAGGGCTGTGAGCCCTCGCCGGATCGCGGCGAGGGTCGCGACCCTCACCCCAGATCCGGGCGAGGGCTCACGGGCCCTCGTCGTCGGTCGGCCGGGGGCCGCCGACCCTGGCCGACCCTCCCCCTCCGTCGCCGGCCCTTTCCGGCGACGGGGAGGCGGCGGCGGCGGCGGCGGCGAGGGCTCAGCCCTCGCCTGCCCCGTTCGACCTCCCCCTTTTTTTTTAATTTTTTTTTTAAATTTTTAAATTTTAATTTTTCTTAATTTTTTAAATTTTTTAATATTTTCTTAATTTTTTAAATTTTTTTAAATTTTCTTAATTTTTTAAAATTTTTAAATTTTTCTTAATTTTTAAAAATTTTTAAATTTTCTTAATTTTTAAAAAATTTTCTTAATTTTTTAATTTTTCTTAATTTTTTTAATTTTTTGAATATTTTAAATAAAATTAATTTTAAATCTAATTTAATTAATTTTTATATTAATATTTACACGTAGACACAAAACGGCGTCGTTTTTGCATTTTCTCCGCCACGTCAGCGTGCAAAACAACGCCGTTTTGGACCAAATTCGCCGGAAAATGGCCACGTCAGCCATTTGGCCGGATTTTCGCCGGAGTGACACTTAAGTGTCCCATTTTACTCCGATATTGGCACTCAAGTGTACCATTTTAAAGTTATGGCACTTAAGTGTTCCTCCGTGCTCAGTTATGGCACTCCAGGTGTTCCAACCTCGTCAAATGCCCACCCAATCACAAAATTAGCCATAATTTCCGCAAATAAATCCTCTTTGGGCAGCAATTTCCCCCTTTTTCCTCTTAATCCGAATTTCCTTTAATTTTTCCTTTTTGTTCAAAAATCGTTTTTCTGCAAAATTTCGGACTCGACGAGAATTCGTCAAAAGATGAGACGACGTCCTATAAATGAATAGTGACACGCTTGAACGTCTGAATCCCGTTGAATTCAATTTCATGGTTAAAATCGATAGAACGTGACTTTAGTACGACTTAACCTATCGGGTAGCTTTTAAGGATTTTAGCGTGTTTGACCCGTGATCGATAATTTTTTATTTACGTTTGTGCATCTCCGAATCGTAGACAACTCTCGGTTGTCACAAAATCGCGAGGGTTCAATTACGTATCCCGAATATAATATCGATAGAGAATCGGTTTATCGCCGTTTGTCGCGAATATCGTAATCGTGCGAAACCACCCGCAATTCGACTACATACTTCCATCGAATCGGCTTATATCCGTTCGCTAGTCGATTTACAACGATGTCGTATTGACCATTGCTGATTATTATGGTCGAGTGGTCGATTTCTAATCGAATTCTTTAGTCTGTCGCGTTTATATCCATTAACGGCCTCACCTAATAGATTAGTTAACTCAAGAGTGATCAGTTCCGAGTAAAATAACCATAAGCGCGTTGACGAAATAATCATTTCATATATCCGAAACAGGGTCAAATTTCGAGATGTTACAACTCTTCTCCTCTTATAAAAATTTCGTCATCGAAATTTAAACCATTACAATCCTTCCACAAAAAGGTGGGGGTATTGACGTCTCATCGACTTCTCGCTTTCCCCCATGGCTCCCTATGTCCTGTGGTGTTGCCAGACCACTTTAATCAAGGGAATCGTCTTGCTGCGTAGCACTTGCTCTTTTCGATCCATTATCCGAACTGGTCTCTCCACGTACGACACTTTCTCATCCATGTCTATTTCCTCGAAATTCAGCACGTGGGTTGGATCGGGTTCATACTTTCTCAACATCGACGCATGGAAGACGTCATGCACTTGAGCAAGTCTTAGCGGCAACGCAAGACGATACGCCAAGGTCCTAACACGTTCCAAGATTTCAAAGGGACCGGCGTACCTCAGGCTTAGCTTTCCTTTCTTGCTAAAGCGCGAAGTACCCCTCATCGGTGACACTTTGAGGAATACGTGTCCACTTACTTGGAACTCCAATTGTCTATGCCGCTTATCTGCATAACTCTTCTGACAACTCTAAGCGGTCTTGAGTCTCTCTCGAATGACTTCGACGGCATCGACTGACTGTTGAACTAACTCAAGGCCCGTAATCTTACGTTCTCCAACTTCGTTCCAACAAATAGGAGTTCTGCAAGCTCTGCCATACAATGCTTCAAATGGTGCCATATGGATACTCTGCTGATAGCTGTTGTTGTAGGCGAACTCAACTAGATGAAGTTGTTCCTCCCAGCTTCCTTTGAAGTCCAATACGTAAGCTCGCAGCATATCCTCGAGGGTTTGAATCGTCCTCTCAGACTGACCATCCGTCTGCGGATGGTAGGTCGTGTTGTACTGTAGCTTCGTTCCCAAAGCAGTTTGTAAATTTTTCCAAAAAGCTGCCGTGAACTTTAGGTCTCGATTTGATGTGATCGTTACTAGCACTCTATGAAGACGAACTATCTGTCACACGTACAATTCAGCATATCTGTTTAATGCAAAGTCCTTTTGTACAACGATGAAGTGAGCAGACTTCGTCAACCTGTCGACCACAGCTCATATGGAATCATTGCCTCGCTGACTCCTCGGTAACCCCATCACAAAATCCATTGTGATATGTTCCCACTTCCACTCGGGAATCTCAAGAGGTTGCAAAAGACCTCTAGGCTTGCAATGTTGCGCTTTCACTTGTTGGCATGTTAGACACTTGGCTATGTGCTTAGCTATATCAATTTCAATAAGCTTATGACATAATCTCTTCCTCGAGTTCTACATTGTTTGGCACACACAGACGTCCACGGAATTCCAATATTCTGTCCTCGGTCAATTGAAAGTTAGGCTTTCTCTTTTCTACATCCCTTTATAGAATCTTTTGAATTGCAGGATCCGCTGGTTGCAATCCTTTAATCCTTGCCTGCACTTCAGGTTCGATTCTAAGGATCACTAAAAGACTCGAAATGTGACTTACCTCAAATTTGAAATCCAAATCCCGTACTCCTTCAAATAGAGTCATTCCTTAATTCCTCAACCAACAAATTAACTATCGTTGTCAGATAACCCTAGCAACCCTCATCCAATAGTCGGGTCACCTCAAGTGACAAAATCATAGGAATCTAAGGTCCTTGATTTCCAGCAAATTCGAAACTACCACCACCTAACGGGTTAAATTGAATTACTGTATGACAACAATCCATTACAACAAGATGTTCCTTGAGCCAAGCAACAATCCAATACAGCTTGTTGCTTCTTCCGCCAACCCTTTTCAATTATGACATTGAAGTCATACATAGGCAAAACAGCTAGGTCTAACTCTAGCCAATGGTCCTCCTTTCTCAGACCTCATTTCAATAAACCGAAGTTCTACAAGCTTGACCATACTATCGCTACGCCACTCATAAAATTATCGCAGAAACACTGCCCCTCCTGTTTGGTGCATAGTTTGGTTCATCCTTGCCCCCTTCACCATCCTAGAAGCCTGTCAGGAGTTGCTCTTTGCTCATGCCCTTTGGCCTTGGCAACCACTCCCCGCCCTCATCGGACCGGGTCGTTACAGGCCCACCAGCTTTCACTTGGTTTGTCCCCGAGTTACACATCTACTGGAGGGGTCCCGCTTCGATAGGGATTAACTCATAGAGATATTGTCTGTTTGGCCCATCCTATACTGAGCCTCACGGTTTTATCCTCTAGCGCATAGATAAGCACTTTCCCAAGAGGTTACCCATCCTAGTAGTGCACTATCATAAGCTTGCTTATCCTTCAGGTTCAGGGGCACCAACTGGCTTCCAATGTTTAGTCTTAAACCATTCCGGAAACTCTTTGTTTTATCCACGGAATCCTCTTGTGTCATTTCTATTGGTATCCTTGGATCATTCATCTGACATGTTTACTACAATTCCTAAATAGAGTCTCTAACGCTTGAACGATCCCATCCAACCTAGGATCGCCTGGTGCTCCTCTTCCAGCACCAGTCTAAGGCAGTACTCTTCCCCTAGTACTAGTCTGAGTTGACACTCTCCCTCTAGTACCTACTCGTCTCTGTGCCCTCCCTCTGGCACTTGTCACAGCTACTACGGCCCGTCTCCGAGGGGCTCTCTGCTCAGAATCGCTTATCTCGCAAAATCTTTACAGAAATCTGCGCACCAAGACCATCCCGTTGGTCAAAGTGGTTTGGCAACACCACGGTACTGAAGGAGCAATCTGGGAAAGTGAAGAGTCGATGAGATGACTATACCCCCACCTTTTTGTTTAAGGATTTGTAATTGTTTAAATTTCGAGGACGAAATTTTTATAAGAGGGGAAGAGTTGTGGCATCTTAAATTTCAGGTTTTGATTTCGACTGATTGAGTTTGGCTTTTCATCGATGCGTCTATAGTTCTTTTCCCTGAGCCGATCACTCACGGGATAACTAGTCTATCAGGTGAAGCCTTTAAGGAATATAAACACAATAGACTTGATAATTCGACCAGGAATCGACTACTCGACCGTACTAATCTGCAAGAGTCATTACGGCATAGATCAATTAGAGACCGGAGATAGGTTGACTTGACAAAGATATGTGATTAAGTGTGGGTAATTCCATCTAATTGTACAATCCTTGTTGATCGGCACTAGACTGATTTCTCTATCGGTTTTGTACCCCGTGTCCGTATTTGAAACCCCTAGATTTCTGCAATAACCGAGAGTTGCCAATGTGTCAAAGATGTACGTGTGGCTCGAAAGTAATCTACCACGGGTTAATTGCACGAAAAATTCCTAAAAGCTACCAGGTAGATTAGGACGCGCTAAGAATCACGCCAGATTGAAATTACCTGCGAATTGGAACCCGAATTCAAAAATTGAAAGTTCTTTCATGTCACAAATCATTTTAGGAACGTCAACTCATCCTCCAAAGATTTTTCTGCAAACCGAGATTTTCGGTGAAAAATAAAGAATTGATGGAATTGGATCGAGAAAGTTCGAGGGGCCATTTTTGAGTGCACCCATGGCCATTAAGTTAGTTCAATTGATGAGGAAAAATCATGGTTTAAGTGTGGACACCATGGCTGGATTGTTTGGACTTCAATTGAATGGAATTTAAGAGGAATTGGATGAAATTGAAGAGCAAAGGTCACAAATTCGTAGGCCATGGGGTACACAACATTTTGGACCTCTTGGCAAGCTTGTTGGGGAAGATTTGGAGTGGATAAGGGCAGCTGGTCAAGGGTTGAAGTGGTGGGGCATGTTGGTGGACTCTAAGGGGATGAAGAAATTTTGAAGGTTTGGTGGCCCCATCCAAACTTTCAGCCCCTTCTTTTTCCTCTTTTGGTTTCACTTTCTCCATTATTGAGGCCTTGGAGAGCTTAGAGAAACCAGGAAACCGAGCAGCAGCAGCCCCTCCACCGTCGCACGCTCGTTGGCCTCATTTTCCCCCTCTGTTTTCTCTTCTTCCAATTTCTGCTCCAGCTGACGTTTCATCAAAGATTTGAGTTAAAAGTTATATTTCTGTGCGAATCAGCCTCTGTGCCACCCACCGACGTGACAAGGGGACCCAGTCCGTACGGAAGGTGGCTGCCACTCGCTGAACGGAGCCGCCGGCCGACCCGCCTGGCCGCCGGAAGCTGTCGCTCGCCGGTCCGTCGGTCTGCCTGGCAGCCTGCACGGTTTTGCCTGTTTCGCTCGTTTCAGCCATTTTCTCCCCATTTCGAGCCTATCTTCACCTATACCAACCACTAGTAAGTCCCCCTTGACCCTCGGGTGCCACCGGTTGCCAGTTATCCCCTTGCCAGAGCTTCGATCAGCCCGTTCCTCGTTGTTTCGACCCCAAACTAGCCACCAGTTCAGCCCTTCATTTTAGCCAAGAACAGAAGCAGAAGTCAGCAAGGGTCTTGAAGCTTCGTGGCCCGTTTCCGAGCCCTTCCTGGCCTCGCTTGGTGTTGCCACTAAGAGGATTGTCGCCCACCTTGACGTCGCCATTGCCGTGGACTCACCGGAATGCTAAACCGGTGAGTTTGCTCGTTAATCTCCGCTTATGGAGTTAATTATGCTTAAGGTGTGTTTAGATTAGCCTGCTGATGATTTAGGTAGTTGGATTAGTTTATTTAAATGTTAATTAGATTAGATGAATGATTAGATTAAGGGATGGATTAATTAGTCTAATCATGCAATTAGATCGAGTGTTAAGCATGATTAGACTTTTAATTAATTAATTTAATCAATTAATTAATTATTTAAATTATATTATTTATTAGTTAAATTAAATTAATTTTCGGAATTTATTTAATTATTAATTAATTAATATTTTTCGGAAATTATACCGAGAGAGTCGTTTGTTAGAATTTCGTATTGATTTGTAGTGGTATGGTTAGTTTATGCAATTGCTTGTTGGATTGTGCAATTGAGTGATGATTGTGGAAATTATAGTATTTGATTAGAAAACCCTGGGTGTTGGGTTTTAACACCGAAAATAGTTTTAAAGACTATATCAAACGGTAGGATTTTATAAGGGAAGAGTAACAGTTTTCAAGATTCGATCTGACAGTGTACCCACACACGATATTTTCACCGGATGTTTTTAATAAGAAGAAAAAAGGCCAAGGTCGTTATCTTAATTGAGTCATGTGAGTGTAAAGCACGATGTCCTTAGCTAAAATTGAATGATCGTGTGTTGGTTAAGAGAAACCATCCTCGGTATGTGTCGGTGGATGTTAGCCGTCCCTATCACGCCCCGATCCTTGAACGCGTGCCTATCCCTCACTTGGTCGATTAATAGCGACGTCCCATGATGCATCGCCGACCCTTTCTTTTTATAATACGCATGCGCAAGCAGATATAAAATCCACAGACAATAAAATAATATGATAGAAAAGTAGGGTCATATTTTTCACAATTGAAAAACCACAACCACACTTTTACACAAGCAAACCTTATAGTATATAATACAATACTATTAACAAGTTAGATCTATCACACATCAGATCACAACTTAGGGGTCTCAGTTTTCATCCGGATCATACTCAGGATCATCCTCTGGATCCTCCTTCGTCTCCTCTTCCGGCTCTTCATCTTCAGATTCCTTCTCTGCAGGTTCTTCTTCTGGCTCTTCCCACTCCTGATCCTCTTCCAGTTCCTCCTCCTCAGGTTCCTCCTCTAGCTCTTCTTCCCATGGCTCATCCTGTTCGATGATTTCCCCTTCCTCTTCGCTCCAATTAGTGCCCTCAGCTGAGTATACTAGTGACTTAAGATCGCCCTCGAGCTTGGGATCCTTAGCATCCACTATTGACCCACCCTTAGGGTTTGCCGTCCCCAGCCCGAATGTTGCCTCCAGAATGTACAAAGGCACATCACCTTCCGAGATGGGACCTTCTCTTTGTCCATCATGGTAGTGACGATACCATGATCGATACTCGTGGGGTACTAGGTCATTTTAATTCACATCTACCTAGACCTTGGATTCTATCAACACATACTCTAACCCTTTTGGGTGGCGGAATATCAGGAAGTGGTATCCTACCTCGGTGATCTCTTCAGGAATACCATAATGCATCGGAGGATGAGGAGATGGAGGTGCTACCATTTACGGCCTTGAAATGTTGTCCCACAACGGGGTGAGACTACGTCTCAGCAAGTTCTACCCCTTAAGACCCGATTAGGAAACCAATATGCCATAAGGGTTGCCTATGCACAACACGGGTCAAAGGACTTACCTTGGCCTCAGTTTCTACCTGCAAATTAGCACAGTTCGAATAGGCATCCTATTAATCACAACAGATCGAAACATCGATCAATCGACTTAGTTGATTACATGTCAATCAGACCATTACCCGGTCATTTTCATCCATACTATGCATTTTTCAAGATAGAATATCTAGTCACCGAGCCATGTGCATTCTCTAAAGGCAAGATACTTAGTCACCGAACCACGTGCATTATCTAAGGCGACATGTCTAATCACCAAGTGCTGTGCATTCTCTAAGGCGACGTACTTAATCACCGAGCCACGTGCATTCTCTAAAGGCGATATACTAAATCACCGAGTCATGTGCATTCTCTAATGGTGACGTACTAATCACCGAGCCACGTGCCATTTCAAAGGTGATGTATATAAACAACGAGTCACGTGCATTCTCTAAGACGATGTATCTAATCACCGAGCCACATCATACAGTATTCTTTCTCATCTTTTATCATACCAGATAAAATATCGTGTGTGGGTACACGGTTTGCCTCAGCCAAAATATAATAAATTTCACTTCAATTTCTCCCACTTCTTTCAGTAGTCCAAAAATAGGTTTTTGATGCTGTAGACCGATGCCCGGTAATTTTCCATTCAATTACCAAAATTACTTAATTTAGGAAATAAATCCTAAAATCACAAATAAATCGATTCAACACGATTTAGCACTCAAATAAATAAACAGATTGTACCACGATAATCAGCATGAAATTCCGGTCGTTGACTATCCCAGCCTAATTTTCGGAAAATAATTAAGAAAATTAATTATTAAATAGCAATAAATCCAACTTAGGCCTGTGATGCCTAATTGGACTCCAAAACGGACCCAGAAAAATTCCGAGGTTCGTGTAATAATTACCCGAGGTTATCTACTCGCTAATTACACTAACCATTTGTCTAACATGCATAGGTAAATCCCTAATTTAATTATTCTAATCTAATCTATCCACCTAATTGCACTTAATTAAATCTAATCAACCCCTAAGCATCATTAGTCTACTAAGTAGGGATTAGTGAGTAAAACTCACTTGTTTAACGAGTCGGTCGGTTCCAAACGTCGGGAACATCACGGGGGTCACTTATCTCCAAAGCGGGCCTAGGATTCGAGACTCGAAACCATCTCAAAATGGACCCAACACCTTGCTAGAAACCCACTATTTCTATTTTGTTCTTGTTGAAACAGAAGGGAAACAAGCTTAGTTTAAGCAGGAATTGATCGGTAAAGGTGGAAAAGGTGAAATCGGGCCTTGACGGCCACTCACGGGGGTCGGAGGTGGGCCAAATGACTCCGGCACGGGCTGAGGGAGTTGTTGGAATGGCATGAGAACGACGAGCTTGGGCGGACGTGCGTGGGATAGCTCGTGCGGGCAGAGGGAGGCGGGACGGGTCACGCAGAGGACGGCGGCGTGCGAGCGGCTCTGGCGGGTCTGGTTTGCTCTAGCGGCTTCTTCTGGATGTTGGTGTGCGAAGATGGCAAGGATGGAGAGGAGATAGGGGTGGTTGGCCAAGGGGAAAGAGAGAGAAAGGAGTGAGAGGCAAGTTTGGCTTTGGTGGGGTCTCATTGGCCAATTTTTCCACAACTTGTCTCCCAAGACTCATCCTTGGCTAAGCATGTGACAGTCTGATTTTCCACTTCTGTTTTCAATTAAATAAATTGGGCTTTTCGTCGACGTGCTTATAGCGCTATTCTCTGAGCTGGTCATTCATGAGATAACTAGACTAATCGGGAAAGTTATTAAAGGATTTTGATACAACAGACTTGAGAATTCAACCAGGAATCGACTGCTCGACCGTGTTAGTCTACAAGGATCATTTCGGCACAGTCGAAAATCTATCATAAATCAGAAATAGGTCGATTCGATAGAGATAAAATTAGGCTTTGGTGATTCCAACTAATTACAAATTTCTCGTTGATCGGCACTGAACCGATTTTTCTGTTGTTTTGATACCCTGTGCTCGTCATTGAAACCTCGAGATTTTTACGACAATCGAGAATCGCCAATGCGTCGAAGATGTACGTTGTGGCTCGGGAATAATCGATCACGGGTTAGTTGCATCGAAAATTCCCAAAAACTAATCGATAGTTTAGGTTGCGCTAAAATCACATTTAACTTAAATTAACCGAGGAAATGATGTTGATTACAGAAATTAAGAATTTTCACGTGTCACAATTAATCCCGGGGAATGTTGTTGCATCTTTCCAAATTTTATGGATGACAGGAATTATTAACGGAAAAAGGGGCAAGAGTAACAAATTAAAAGAATAAAAGGAAATGCCACTTTTTAAATAGGTTTTGAGCATTTAGTATGGAAAAATTAGAGAAGATTTATAAGTGACTAATAGGGGACTTGACCCTATTAACTCAAGTGGTAAATTGGTAAAAAGGAAATAAGGATAGGTTTCTTCAAGTAAGGAAATTCGTAGGAAGGCCTTTGGCCAAGAATTTCACCACAATTTCCATGCCATTTGTGTGGAATAATGATGCATAAAGTAGAGGGACCACTTGATAGTGATGGGAACTCAATCTCCAAGGAAAAAAGCTACGGGAACTAACTTCAAATTCGGATTCAGCAGTCTACGATGGATTCCAACATTTTCTTTCATCTCATTTAGAAGAGACAACTTTGGGAAAAGTTGTGGGGCATAAGATGGTGATGGGTGAGCAAAATTTCCATGGAAAAATTGGCCAAAAACTGAAGGAAATTTCAGTGAAACTTCCAAGTATTTTCCTCTCTCCTTCCTACGAAATTTCCACCCCCTCACTTACAGTAACTTCTTCTGCTCTCTTTCTTCTTTTTCTCCCTCTCTCTCTCCCACTTTTCCACCCCCTCACTTACGCCAACCCTTCTGTTGCAATTTCCCTGCAATTTCCCTGCAACTTCCTCCCATTACTTTATTGTTTCTCTCTCCTCTTCCCCCCTTCCTCCTCTCGACAACCCCCACTCCTACTTCCCTCTTCTTCCTCTCCTTTTCTCTTTAGTTTCTTTTCTGCTCTATTTCCAAAACAGCACTGTGTGCTGCTGTCGTGTCCCAAACCAGCCACCATCTTGCGCCATGGCCATGGGCCATCACTGTCCACGTACTGCCATCCAGCCACAAACGAGAGCCGCCGTTAGTTCCAAATAGGTGAGTTATTTTCCTAAATCTGGAATAGGGGTTGTGTACCTCTATTTAGGGATTGATATTAATTGAGAAAGGTTTAGGTGAGATTAGAGATAGTTAATATTAGTTTAGAAATGTTAGATTAGCTATAGAAAAGCTTAGTTTTAGTTAAAATAGCAAGATAAGAGCTGTAGAGGATGATTCGGTCAAAAACAGGGGATGTTTTGTAAAACTGTTTTCTGGACGTGTATGATTTATTATTTTTATAGACACATATGTGTTGGGATTTTGAAGAAATTTCCTTCTGAATAAATGTTTTACACATCTTCAAGTATAACATATGTTTTTCTCAGGATTTTTGGGGATTTAAAGGAAAATGATTTTGGCTTCGTTATCGTTAAACAGAAACTTGAACTGCACTGGAATTTGCGACCTGTAAGGATTCTGTGGGTTGTTACTAATCCTTCGGGTTCAATTTTAAAAATGAGTTATTCGTAAAAGTTGTTTGTTATGTTTTCTAGTTGAACATACTCGAATTTCAGACCAAATGAACTTTTTTTAAACCCCGAACCAAGTTGATTTCGAAAAATAGAACCGCTGGAAACTGATCTGATTTTAGTACTGGATCGACTGAATTACTGGGCCGAATCCAGAAGGATTTGGGCCTCGGTATCTTCATGAAAAATGTTTTTTTACATGTCCTTTAGCACATGTTCAAGTTTGAGAATGTTTTGAGCTCATATGAATTGGTTTCTGGTCTTGAACCCGAAAGTGCGCAATTGGGTTGTTTCTGCCAATTCTGATCAGTGGAAGTTTATATATGTTTTGAGATGTTTCTTGCTGGAGATTTGCTTAATTGATGTTGTGAATGAAATATGCAATTGATCACTGAATTATAATGACAAGTGCATGCATACATGACATGAGATTCCGTCACGAGCCCTTGAGACGGACGATGCTCATTCGGGAATGCCCCACATCAACGGATGCCGGTCGCAGTGGAAGCTGGGCCGATGCTCCTTTATGGAATGCCGTCTAGATGTAGACGTTACCGTGCTCGACGGTGTGAGACGATGCCCGGTTATGCTGAAAGACTGTTATCTGTGCATTGACATCATTTGTGACATATGAATGGATGAAAGCGAGGGACCTAATTAAAAGACGGAACTGTGTGGTGTGGAATGGGACGCGCCATAACAGTTTAGTCTGGTAATTGGGAGCCCATGTACTTATGTTGATATTTATGTCCTTACATATATACATGCTAAAGTATTCATATGATATGTGGTCTCGATACTATTAGGTATGTTTTGATTGACACTAATATGCAGGAACATGCTGGTATTGAAAGAGTTATTAGAAACGCGACTAGATTGCATGTGGAGTGTACCCTTCTCCTATTATGGATTTAGGGGATTAACTTGCTGAGAAGTGATCTCACCCCTTAGTGGGCTAAAATTTTTCAGGTCTCTAAATGGAGGAAGGTCAGGTCATGTACAGTAGGTTGCAGGTGAAGAAAGAGTAGGACTCTCACTATCTCCTTCCAGGTGATGATGGTTCTTTTGTCGAGGCTGGATGATGGGTGACAGTTCACCTTAGAGAGGTCAAGAAGTATGATAGTGTAGTAGCGAACCCTGGTCTATATATAAGTATTAATGTATTGTAGGTGTGGCTTGAAAGAAAAATATTATCCTACGTTTCTATCCCACTGCTTTGTTGAATGGAGATTGTCTTACGTTTCCTCATGTGTAAAATAATAAATGGGTCGGTAACAGTTCCTGGGATGTTGCAAACTATCATCGACCATTGAGGGATGTGCATGTGCCTGGAGTTCGGGTCATGAAAAAGCATCTTCCTTGGCTGCCCATGAGCCACCAAGGCTCCTCCTTTTAACCTTGAATTGGTCCAAAATGGTGGTGGATGGGGGGAGTTACGAATTTGCAAGCAATTAGCTTCAATTGGACACCGATCTTTGCTCGATTAAATCCCATTTGGCCAATTTCAATTGACTCTCCATTGATCCTCTTGGCATTTTTCCTTACCAATATAACCCACTTGCTTCCCAAATTGGCGACCAAAAATAATCCCCGGCATTTTCTGAACAAAAATGGCCCTTCGATGACTTTTTCTCAAAAAGTCTCGGGTTGCAGAAAAATCTTCTAAGACTGAGTCGATACTCCTAGAATTTATTGTGACATGACAGAATCTTCAATTTCTGAAATCGAACTTGAATTCGCGGTTAATTTCCATTTGGTGCGTTTTTAGCGTGACTTAGGCTACCGGGTAGCTTTCAGAAATTTTTAGTGCAAATAACCCATGGTCGATTTTTTTCGAGCCACAATGAACCCACTCGACTCATTGGCGACTCTCGGTTGTCATGAAAATATCGATGATTCAAATACGGACACAGGGTACCAAAACAATAAGAAAATCAGTCTAGTGCCAGTCGACGAGAATTTTCTAATTTAGTGGTGTCACCCACGATTAGCCATACATCTCAATCGAACCAACCTATCTCTGATTTCAAATTGATTTTATACTGTGCCATACTGGCTTCTAAAGATGAGCACGGTTGAGAAGCTGAATCCTAGTCGAATTCTCAAGTCTATTGCATTAAAATTTCTTAATGACTTCCTTGAATAGTCTAGTTATCTCGAGAGTGATCATCTCTGAGAACAGCCCTATAAGCATGTCAATGAAATGCCCGATTTATTCAGTAGAAAATAGGATCGAAAATTTGGGATGACACAGTCTTGGCGTGTGTCGGTGGACATTACCTATCCCTGACTTGTGTCGGTAATTCTTTGAATTGATGGATCGGCGTGTGTCGAGTAAAACTGCCTGTGCGAGTAGTATTAATTAATTGGAACGCATGTTGATTATAGTTCTTGCTCGTGTGAGCAGTGTTTGATTTATAGTTCTTGCTCGTGTGAGCAGTGTTTGACTTGTAGTTCTTGCTCGTGTGAGCAGTGTATGATTTGTAGTTCTTGCTCGTGTGAGCAGTGTATGATTTGTAATTCTTGCTCGTGTGAGCAATGTTTGATTTGTAGTTCTTGCTCATGTGAGCAATGATTGATTTAGATATTCCAATTGATGTGTGATATTGCTACAAGCATATAGTTGTGATATGAATTGTGCTAACGTGCAGGAAGGAACCGAGGTGAGGTAAGTCCTCTGTCCTAATTGTGTGGCTATGTGGCTAGAGCGCCATGAGGCGTATTTTCTTTCTAATAGGAGTTTAGGGGTAGACTTGCTGAGACATTGTCTCATTGGTTATTGTATAACCATTTTCAGGTCCTTAGATGGTGGTCATAGAAGACCGAAGCCCCGGAGTCTGTGGAGGTGGAGTCTAAAGGATCAGCGTATGTGTCCGACTAGTATGTCGTAGGACAGCTCCTTTTTGAGAGCCGACCTTTTGTAGACTTTTGACCATACTTGTTTTGTAACTAAACCCTGTTGTTTATAAAGGTTGACTTTTGTGAAATGTTACCCTACTTTCCTATTCCATGATGTTTGTTGTCAGGGGTATTTGTTTCGCTTCCGCATGTGCATTAAAATGAAAAGGTCGGCGACTTGTCCTAGGAAGTCGCAAATATTTATCGACCAGTGAGGGATGGGCGCGCGCTCGAGGATCGAGGCATGACATGAGGTTTCTCCATCTCTCTTGCACCTTGACCGTTCTTGTAATCATCAATCCCATCGAATAAGGATTATTAAGAGAGAGAACAATGAATGGTCAAATGATTTGGATTTTATGTGTATTTTGAGTTATGATGACAAGGTTTTTTATGATCAAATTGTTGAGGCCATGGGAGGATTTGACTCCAAGTACTATGTGGGTGAAGGAGCATATGGAACTGTTTATAAAGTCAAGATATTAGAAGATCAAACGATTGCTGTCAAGTAGACCTCATCATCTTAGGAAGATAATGAGATCATTGATTTGATATCATTTGGAAGGGAAGTTCAAGCCTTAAGAAATATACGCCATCGTAATATCGTGAAATTTTATGGGTTATGCTCTCATGTAGAAATTTGTTTTTTGGTGTACGAGTACATGGAAAGAGGGAGCTTGAGAACAACTTTAAACGATGATGAAAGAGCAATTGAATTCCAATGGGACAAGAGAGTAAATATGGTCCGAGGAGTTGTGGATGCATTGTCCTATATGCATCATGAATGTTTGCCTTGGTTGATTCATCGAGACTTGACCAATAACAACATTTGATTGGATCGTGATTATGAGGCTTGTGTTTTCAATTTTGGCACTGCAAGACTTTTGAGGCCAAATTCATCAAACTAAACTGCTTTTGCTAGCATCATCGGATATATTTTCACAGGTACTTTGTAATTTTTACAATTTTTAATGACGTTGGTGTCAGACATCCCTTCCATAACTGAAATTCTGCTGGTATGGTGCAGTTCTTTTGTTATTTAATCTTCTTATAGAAATTTTGTTTACTCCATCAAAGTTTTCAAGTTCAGTGCAGATAGAAAGCTTTTCGGTTTCCCCAATAAGTAAGAATTGGTAAATGAGGAAAAATATCATAATCGATTCACTTCAAAGATATTAAGCTCGTGTTACCTAAAGATGCTTTTACTTCAGTGTCGGAACAAATTTCGTCAAACTTTGTCGAAACATAAACTCCCATGATCAAATCAATGTTGTAAGTGTAGATTAATTATAAATTTGTACTTGTAATCATTACGTGATGGGAAGTAGCGTTATTAACTTGAATACAGCTTATGATCGAGGTGACAAAAACCTGTGAATTTTCTACTTGTAGAGCTGGCTTATTCTACAGTTCCTTCCGAAAAATGCAACGTCTATAGCTTTGGAGTCGTCGTATTAGAGACAATCATGGAAAAGCATCCAAGATATCATGTCTCCTGGGAATGTTCATTGTCCTCCCAATCTGAGTCGCCGATAATGTTGAAGGATGTGCTAGATCAACATCTCTCACCTTCTAGATTTTGTCTTCAAGATGCACAAAATGTGGTCTCGATCGCCAAGCTAGCATTCGCATGCTTGCAAGCTGATTCGCGACTTCAACCGACTATGGGACAAGTCTCATGTGAGCTTCACGTTCAAGTAGCCATGGAAATGCCATTCTCTACAGTCAGCTTGGAGCAACTTCACAATCTCAGTGTCAAGAAATTTGGAGCATTCACGAAAGATGGTATGTTTCGAAGTCACTTTTTCATGTGGTATTGTGTTTGGTTTTTAGTCATGACAATGATCGCCTTTTGAATATTTTGTACGTTTCACTAATCCCAACCATGCGATTTATCATTTTTACTACAGAGCTAGCTTCTCTATGAACGTAATAAGAATAGTACAATGTCTACAGTTTGGAGTTGTGGCACCAGAAATAATTACAAGTAGGGTTTTGGGAAGATCTGATTTCACAACTATTTCCAGCATTTTGCATCGCGACAAGTAATTGAATTTGCAAAATGTATTGGATCGACATCCTTTTCCTTCTTTGAAGCAAGACGTAAATGCCATGTGGTCTCTATTCAAAGACATAATGATACTAGTTATCTATGAACTTTTATCGATATGTAGTGTCATACTGTTAGAAGATATGCAATATCAGTCCAAGATTGCAGTTGATTGAATGAATCAATTTGGGATTGGATTTCATTCCTTAGACCAGTCTAGAATATTTTCTTTCTATTTGTTATTAATACTTGTATTATATAAAGAGCTTACATGTAATTGAAACAAGTCACAGAAATACAAAAAAGCTTTTCTCCATTTCTTCGGTTCTTCCTCCTCCTTCCTATTTTCTGTCATGATATCAGAGCCACCGATCAAGGAACTGTATACTCAATCCGATCACTCAGACGCCATTGCCACGACCTTCATTGCTGCTCCGACCAGACTTTTTGAAGATCGCCGCAACCGTGTTGCGTCAATACGGGTGCCGCGCTGACAAATTCCATCCACATCATTTTAGATTGTCATATCCGCGCACTGACAGCATGCAGTTGCTGCGCCGTTTTATCCCACCTGCACTACCCACCACCACGTTTGTTTCTTGCCATTATATAGCCCTATGGCAAATACAAACCCGACCAGCGATGTTCTTCCCCTGATAGCAGAAGGGGGAACTTCGAATACTGATGCTCCTATTGAGCGTTTGACCCAGGTCCCGTCCCAAGATCATGTCCTACAATCTCATGTTAAAACTCTGGCTCCCCCGATTACTGTCAAGTTAGATGGAAGCAACTATGGTCTTTGGTCCCAAGTTGTCGAGATGCACATCTCTGGCAAAGACAAGTTGGGATATATTATTGGGGTTCTTCCCCAATCCTTTCCGAATGATTCTGGCTTTCAGAAGAAGAGTAACGACTCAACTGTGAAGAGCAAGCTTACCAATTCCATGGATCCCACACTGATTGGCAACTTCATCCAATACCCCGCCGCAATAGCGGTTTGCGATGCAATGTCTACGACACTCTTTGATGGTATCGACATCTCCCAAGTGGACGATTTAAAACAACGCCTGACCCGATTGAAGCAGGCGAGAAGACCCATTGAAAAGTATTATAATGATCTTCAAGGACTTTGGTGAGAAGTTGACTTTGGCTGGCCTAATCCCATGACCTACGCTTGTGATATTGATAGATAAAACACCTCGGTTCAGGAAGATCGTGATTATTTGTTCTTGGATGGCCTGGATGATTGCCTCGACAAGGTTCGGGCTGATGTATTGCGGATGCAACCATTTCCTACAGTTGAACAAGCCTATGCACGAGTAAGAAGAGAAGACATGCGCCCGGCCGTTACGATGGCACACCCACAGTCTCCCACTACTGCTGCTATGATGTCGCATAGCAGAAAAATAAGCTGGCAATTTCCAGAATTCAGTCCTGGAAATGTTACTTTACAAATGGTGCCTATTTCTACTCCGCCCGAGGGAGGGCGCTCTAGCACTGGTTTGAAAGCTAAGTCGCAACCGCTAGCAGCAGGGGCTTGTACTCACTGCGGGAATTCCCGACATACGAAGGAGACCTATTTCAAGTTGCATGGCTATCCTGAGTGGTGGAAGGAATTACAGGCTAAAAAGAAGGTTGACAATCCGACGGGTAAGGGACAGGCTTCCTTGGCCATAGGTGATTCCTTCTTATCTTTGGTGCCGCAGTTAGACTCCACCATTGCACCTAATTCCGATCCTACAGATAACAATGGGTTTGTGCTTGTTAGTACTTCTCAAGCTGGAGATAAAGATGGGTAGATTGTTGATTTAGGCGTTACTAATCACATGACACCCCATCTCGATGATCTCCTGCGCCACGCCGCTCCGAGGAGACAACATATATATAATGCCAATGGTCGTAGTTTTCCTGTGTTGGGGGCTAGCAGTGTTGAACTTTCCCCATCTTTATCATTATCTCATACTTTGCTAGTGCCATCCTTGTCTAATTGATTGCTCTCTATGGGACAAATCACTGATGAATTGAATTACAATATGTTCATGTATCCCTCCTTTTGTTTATTTCAGGATATCCTCACGAAGGAGATTATTAGATGTGGTACTGAGAGGGAGGGACTATACTTTGTTGATGGCTTCATTGAAAGCCGGGCATACCACACCTGCAGTCAGTATATTGCTAAGGAGAAAGAAATTTGGTTATGGCACTGTCATTTAGGACACCCTTCTTTTGTGTATTTAAAGAAATTATTTCCAGACTTGTTCGGTAGTTTATTGAATTCCGAAATTCACTGTGAGACTTACGTTTTGGCGAAGAGCCATCGTGCTTCTTTTCCATTAAGTTTTAATAAGAGCCCAACTCCTTTTTCATATATACATTCTAATGTGTGGAGTGCTTCACTAATGGTTACCATGTCTGGCGTTCATTGTTTTGTAACTTTTGTGGATGACTGTATCAGGATAACCTGGTTATATTTCATGAAACATAAAGATTAAGTAGGGACAATCTTTAGTGTATTTCAACGCATGGTCACAACACAATTTGGAACTCAAATCTGTGTCCTTCGCAAAGACAACGGCAACGAATATATTAACCAACCCCTCACGGGTTATTTTGAAGATCATAGGTTAATTCATGAGACCTCTTGCACTCAGACACCCCAGCAAATTGGTGTTGCCGAACGGAAAAACCATCATATCATGGAGACAGCAAGGGCACTCCTCATGGGGGTGGGCAGGTTCCGAATTGGTTTTGGGATGTGGCGGTGGTTACTGCTATGCATCTGATGAATCACATGCCCTCCCGCGTATTGGCATTCTAGACCCTGCTCCAAGCTCTTTCAACGCTTGTCTCACTTCTCTCAGTCTTGACTCTACCTCCCAAGGTGTTTGGGTGTGTGGCCTATGTCCACCTGCATAAGAATCAGCAAACAAAGCTCGACCTATGCGCTGTCAAGTGTCTTTTTCTTGGCTATGGAACCCACCAAAAGGGATATCGCTACTACAATCCAGACATGAAGAAAACTCATGTGACCATGGACATCGCATTTGTTGAATCTGAACTCTTCTTCCTACCATCAATATTACCTTTCAGGGGGAGATCCATGGTGAAAGGGTATATTAGTGAGAAGGTGGCATGATGGTAGGGGCTAGCGATGCATCTAACTCATGGTAGCATAGTCCAACAGCACCGATGGTAGGCGATTTGGTGGGACGGATAGCGGGTCTGCCTATAGATCAGGGTAGTGGACAAGAAAACTAGCAGCAACTTCATGATAAAGATGACCAGAAGAGTATTTTTCTACAAGAGGCACAAGAACAACCTCAAGAACAGTCCTCTCTTCCGCAAAATATCCCCTCTTTGGTACTTTCCATTCCCTTGAGGATACTCCTAAGGTAAGCTCTCCTATCACACATGATTCTCTTGTTGATATTGATGAGGTTGTTGATTATAAACTGCTCGACAGACACAATCGAGGCAAGGCTCCTAAGAGGTACTCACCGAATGAGGAGGAACGAAGGTCGAAGTATCTGATTACCAATTATGTTTCAACAAAGAGATTGTTGAAACATTTGAAGGCGTTTGTGGCCAATGTCTCTGCAATTCAAGTTCCTAATGGAGTATAAGAAGCCTTGAGGGATCCCAAGTGGGTTCGGGCAATGAAAGAGGAGATGGAAGCCTTGCAAAAAAATAAGACATGGAAATTGGTAGAGTAGCCGAAGGGAAAGAAGGTAGTAGGGTGCAAGTGGGTCTTCACTGTCAAATACAAAGTAGATGGGTTGATTAAGAGGTACAAGGCACAGGTCATAGCAAAGGGATATACCCAGAATATGGTGTGGACTACCAAGAAACATTCTCTCCAGTTGTGAAGTTGGATACCGTATGGGTTTTTGTCACTTACAGCGAACCTGGACTAGATTTTGCACCGGTTTCATGGGAAGAAAGTGGTTCTCCATGGAGATCTAGAGGAAAAAATATACATGAAAGTCCCACTTGGGTATGCGTGTGCTGATTAGTCAAATGTGGTGTGCAAACTTCAGCGGTCATTATATGGGTTAAACCAATCACCCCGCGCATGGTTTGGTTGGTTTAGCTTAACGATGAAAATATATGAATATACTCAAAGTGATTCTGATCATACATTATTTTTGTAGTGTAAACAGGACAAAGCAACAGCATTGATCATACATGTTGATGATATGATCATCATGGAGGATGATCTTGAAGAACTTGTAGACCTTCAAGGGTTGAAGGTCGGCTAGCTAATGAGTTTGAGATGAAAAATTTGGGAGGCTTGAAATATTTTTTGGGAATTGAAGTAGCCAAGTCAAAGAAAGGTATTTTCTTGTCTCAGTGAAAGTATGTGTTAGATTTATTAGCTAAGGTTGGAATGTTGGAGTGTAAGCCTACTGACACTCCTATAGTTCAAAATCATAAACTCAGAGAGTTTACTAATTAGGTGCCTACAAATAAAGATAAATACCAAAGGTTAGTAGGGAGATTGATTTATTTGTCACACACTCGTCCAGATATTGCATATGCTGTAGGGGTTATGAGCCAATTTATGCATGCTCCAAGTGAAGAACATATGAATGTTGTAGTTCGAATTCTGCGTTACTTGAAGTCAACTCCAGGAAAAGGGTTGTTCTTTGCAAAGAATGGTCACCTTGAGATAGAGGGATTTATGGATGCGGATTGGGTAGGTAGTATCTCTGATAAGAGGCTTACATTAGGTTATTTCACATTTGTGGGAGGAAACTTGATAACATGGAGGAGCAAGAAGCAGAAGGTTATAGCATTTTCAAGTGCTGAAGCACAATTCCGAGGGGTAGCTAAAGGTCTATGTGAGCTACTATGGCTAAAAAGGTTGATGACAGAACTTGGTTTCCCTTCTGGGTCCAAGATGAGACAATTTTGTGATAATAAAGTTGCAATTGAAATTTCTCACAATCTAGTTCAACATGATTGTACTAAGCATGTTGAGGTGAATAGGCATTTTGTCAAGCAGAACTTGGATGCTAATGTGATACAGTTTCCATTTGTCAGAATTGAAGATTAGTTGGCTGATGTTCTTATGAAGGTCTTGTCGAATCGAGCTTTTCACAGCTCACTTGTCAAGCTTGATATCAAAGACATCTTCTCACCAACTTAAGGGGGAGTGTTGGAAGATATGCCATATTAGCTAAAGATTGCAGTTGATTGAATGAATTAATTTGGGATTGGATTTGATTCCTTATATCAATCTAGAATACTTTCTTTCTATTTATTATTCATACTTTGTATTATATTAAGAGCTTTGTACACGTAATTGAAACAAGTCACGGAAATGCAAAAAAGCTTTTCTCCATATCTTCAGTTCTTCCTCCCCCCACCCCCCATTTTCAGTCAAATACTTGCATTTTTAATTAGTTAATAAGTTCAATCAATCTATTTTTTGACAAATGTACAATGTCATCTTGGAACTTTTAGTTGGTCCTCTTAAATTCCTGATATAATTTAATATGTTTATTGTCATTTTTTCATTAATTGATTTAAATGAAGTGTGGCATGGACACCACAACCACAATTCAGGTTCCTTAATATGTGCAATATTCACTCAAACAACTTTTACTTTTCTAACACACATTTGTCATCCGGTTGGCTCTCTTCAATAACGACTTTTGGTTTCTTGTCCCAAGATGGATGGGGATAATGACCTTGAAATCTCAGCAGCCAGAGTGTAGAGAAAACTAAATTGTTTTCTTTCGATGCACTGTGAAAAATCCCTCCTCTTCTACATTTGAAATGATCTCGATTGAAAGCTTGAAGAAGAATAAGACCACATTGCTCATATTGAGTATTCTTGTCCTAAGTTGGAAGCTTTTCTTTTAACAGTGGTAGAATTTCTTTAAAAATGTTAATTTGAATCCGAGTGTTGATTTTGGTCCCTTTACGCAGAGGTAATAATATACGAAACTATCCTTTCCATCTAATTCTTTTTTTATATTTTATCGTCTTGATTTTTTTGTTGATTAATTTCTACAGAACCTTTCTCAATATCGTAACAGGATAATGTGTAGTTTGACATTGGATTATGTATCTTTTTTCGTATATCAATAGGATACATGCAAATTGATAAATGGAGTGGGCATACAAAATCAAGAAGAAGGTGAATTGGTTATCTAAGGAGTCTTGGGACTCCTTAGCAAATAAGCGTTGGACTGTGTAGAACATACGCTGGTGTTATAGAAACACTTGTGTGTATACAGAAAGAGTAATCTTCTTTAAACAAAATATAAGGGATAAAAGAAACGGATAATGACACAAATGACCCATGAACTTAGACTCAATGTGCAATGTGGTTTTCGAACTTTTAATTTATCCAATGCAATCTTTGAACTTTGACCCAATGTGCAATGTGGACCCTGGATTTTTATTTTGTTTAATGTGTTTTCTCAACTTTTGGTGCATGTTCAATTTAGACCATGGACTATATGAAAATATTCAATATTGTCCCTAATCTTTTATGTGCAATATGATTCCTAAATTTTTAATTTATTCAACATAATCTCCAAACTCTTGGTACATATTCATTGTAGTTCATGAATTATATTAAAATGTTCGATTTTATCCTTCCATTAATTCAAAATCATGAAAATTGAAAAGGTAAGTCAAGAACTTACTAGTTAAAGAGGCAAAAAGGAAATGATAGCTTAAAAAATGTCATTACTTTAATAATTGAGCTCAATCAAATTATGAAATTGAACAACTTTGCACTAACAGTAAAATAATCAGACCATTTGAAGGCTTGTAAGTAAATAAAAGGCGAAAAAGTTAAGGTCTTTATTGTCAAGGTCCTCCCCAGGATTAAGACAAATTGATTGGAGAAAGAAAAGAGAGGGAAGCACACAGAAATTTTCGAGAAAACTGGGGCAAAAGAAAGATAAAGTTGATGTTGACTTCGTTTTTATGATGGGCAAAGGAAAGATAAAGTTGATGTTGATTTTGTTGTTTATGACGATTTCCTATGTATGAGTGATTTAGGGGGTGAAGACTAGTGAGCAGAAAAGGAGGCAGACCCGCACTAATATTCACGTCTGCTATAAATAATTGTGCGAGGAGAGGGTTTTTAACTGGAGCCTGGATGAGCCACACTTCTTTCAAAATGTGAATTTCAAAAAAAAAGGAAAAAGAAATTACTTGGGGAGAGGGAGAGAGAGAGAGAGCTCCATTGAGGTTCGCAAAAAGCACCTGGTCGAGCTTCAAAGAACCAGTAGAAGAGTGCCATAAACCATATATAATGAAAATTATGAAAAGATTGTATGTGAATTCACGTATTGTGAGAGAGAGCTCCATTGAGGCTCGCGAGAAGCACATGGTCGAGCTTCAAAGGACCAGTAGAAGAGTGCCATTAACCATACATAATGAAAATTATGAAAAGATTGTATGTGAATTCACATATTGTGCGAAAATTCATAACGTTTCAGATTAATCAAAGGTGAAAGTGCGTCTGACCCAAAATTTAGATGAAGTAGATAGTAAAGCTTGGATATCTATTATTCAAGTGGTTTAAATTAAACTAAATGATCCTCATATGGGCATTAAAATTAGACTGAGACTTATATCCAATGCGTTGGTTAAGTGATTGAGTTATGTGAGTGAAAACATTATCTACTTATTTATTCTGTCCATGAAGATAATCGACTGAGTTGTCGGAAATCGTAGAGAGGAAGCTGATGGGAAAGATCTTTTTTTTTTTTTTAACCTTGGCTTTTCCGCTCCACAAGGCAAAATCAAAAAGGCCCCACGCTTTCTCAATTTCCGCCCGAAAAGGTCGGAACTAAATAGCTTTACACTAACAGTAAAATAATCAGACCATTTGAAGGGTTGGAAGTAAATAAAAGGCGAAAAAGTTAAGGTCTAGATTGTCAAGGTCCTCCACATGATTAAGACAAATTGATTGGAGAAAGAAAAGAGAGGAAAGCACATAAAGAGAAATTTTCGAGAAAACTGCGGCAAAAGAAAGATAAAATTGATATTGATTTTGTTGTTTATGACAATTTCCTATGTTCATATGTTCATGAGTGTTTTAGGGGGTGAGGACTTGTGAGCAAAAAAAAGAGGCAGACCCGCACTTGTGAAGTGAATCCAACATTCACGTCTTCTATAAATAATTGTGCGAGAAGGGGTTTTTAACTGGAGCCTAGATGAGTCGCACTTCTTTCGAAATGTGAATTTTAAAAAAAAGAAATTACTTGGGGAGAGGCAGAGAGAGAGAAAGAGATCCATTGAGGCTTCAAAGAACTAGTAGAAGAGTGCCATTAACCATATATTATGAAAACTATGAAAAGATTGTATGTGAATTCATGTATTGTGTGAAAATTCATAACGTTTCAGATTAAGCAAAGGTGAAAGTGCCTCCAACCAAAATTTAGATGAAGTAAATAGTATAACTTAAATATCTTTTATCCAAGCGATTTCAATTAAAATAAATGATCCTGGTATGGGCATTATAATTAGGCCGATATTTAATTTTAATGCGTTTAAGTGATTGCGTTATGTGAGTACAAACATTACCTACTTAATTATTCTGTCCACGAAGATAATCAAACAGAGTTGTTGGATTTCGTAGAGAGGAAGCCGATGTCAAAGATCCATTTTTTCTTAACCGTGGCTTTTCCACGCCACAAGGCAAAATCAAAAAGGGCCCATGCTTTCCCGATTTCCGCCCGAAGGGTCGGAACTGAATTTCAAAATTTCCCAGTTAAAGTGATTAAAAAGAAAAGAAAAGATTTTCTCCTGCAATTTATCGTCGATGGGAAGGCCCCATTTGCTTGGAAAACGTTGTACAGCTGTAATAGGCATTGTCTCCGACTGAGGCTTCAGGAGTGATATTCCACCTATAAATATATCATCAATCTGGTTAACCATATATCGACCTGAACCATCTCGCCTCCCATAAACCAACCATTCCCCGAATCATGGTTTCGTCTGTATTAGTGTCCAACCACTCTCCTTCAGCTACCTTCTTGTTCTTGTCGCTCTTCTTCATCTACACCACTTCATTTCATGGTGTACGCGCTTTTGCGTCCTCCACTTCTTTGTTCAGTGTCAACGCGACTGAGAATAAGGATGAAGCAAAAGCTCTTTTGAATTGGAAATCTACTCTTAACAATCATAGCCAATCTCTCCTCTCTTCATGGCACGGCAACAATTCTTGCGACTTTACTGGTGTCACTTGTAATGACTTTGGAGTTGTCACGCATCTAAATCTTTCCTATCTTGGTTTGAGAGGAACTTTAGACGGCCTCGACTTCTCGCGCATAACCAATGTGGTTAGCTTGGAACTTGGCAACAACTCAATCTATGGCTCCATCCCCTCAAGCGTCGGTAACCTTTCCAAACTCAACTCTTTTGATCTTTGTGGCAATGAACTGTCCGGGGATATTCCTCCAAGTATAGCTACACTAGAGAGTCTTCATTATTTGTCCCTATGTGCAAACAACCTGAGTGGTCACATCCCTCAAGAGATTGGACGGTTGAATTCTCTTTTGAAACTTGATTTTTCCAGAAACATTCTCACAAGTTCTATCCCTACTTCACTAGGGAACTTGAGCAGCCTTATTTATCTTTATCTATGGAAAAATCAACTTTTAGGGCCCATTCCTACCTCTCTTGGAAAACTAGGCAATTTAATCGAATTTAGCATTTCACGGAATAACTTTTCTGGTTCAATTCCGAGAGAGATAAGTGACTTGAGGAATTTGAAGTCTCTTTATTTATGGCAAAATGGACTGTCAGGACCCATACCTTCAGAAATTGGAAGGCTCACTTCCCTTATTGAACTTGAGTTATCATCCAATAGTCTCACTGGCTCAATTCCTCGCTCTATTGGAAACTTGACAAGTTTATCTATTCTTAACCTCTTCCAAAATAATTTGACTGGTCCAATCCCTACTTCTCTTACCAAATTGGGCAACTTAACCAAGTTATTCATTTCAAGGAATACCCTCTCTGGTTCTATTCCACAAGAAATATGTGACTTGAGGAGCTTGAAGTTTCTTAGCTTATGGGGAAATAGATTGTCAGGATCCATTCCTTCGAGTATAGGTAACCTTTCCAAACTCCACTCTCTTGATCTTTGTGACAATGAATTGTTCGGGGACATTCCTCCATGTATTGGTACGCTAGAGAGTCTTCATTTTTTATCCCTATATGCAAACAATTTGAGCGGACGCATCCCTCAGGAGATTGGACGGATGAATTATCTATTGACACTTGACTTTTCAAGAAACCATTTTACTGGTCCTATCCCTATTTCACTAGGGAACTTGAGCAGCCTGATTTATCTTTACCTATGGGAAAATCAACTTTCAGGCTCTATTCCTAGTTCACTTGGAAGATTAGGCAATTTAATCGAATTTAGCATTTCGCGCAATTACTTTTGCGGTTCCATTCCAAGAGAGATTAGTGACTTAATGAAATTGAAGTCTCTTTTGTTATGGGATAATGGACTTTCAGGACCCATACCTTCAGAAATTGGAAAATTAGTACATCTCGAAGTATTGGGTTTGTCAGAAAATGATTTAATCGGTCCAATACCATCGTCTCTGCAAAACCTGAGCGATCTAAAGATGTTATATCTTGATTTTAATAATCTTTCAGGCTCGATTCCACAAGAGTTGGGGAAATTGATATCTCTTGAAGCATTGCACCTATCCTATAATAATTTGATCGGTCCAATCCCTGCATCAATCGGAAGCTTGGCGAATTTAACTGAATTAGGGCTTGCTCACAATAAATTCATTGGCTCCTTGCCTTTTGAATTTAATAAGTTAACAAGTTTGGTTCGGTTGTATCTATATAATAATGAATTAGAGGGGAAACTACCGGAAGATGTATGCCTTGGAAGATCATTGCAATATTTCTCCGTCAACAATAATCATTTCAAGGGTCCCATCCCAACAAGCTTAGAGAATTGTAACACATTAATTAGATTGAGACTAGAAGGAAACCAACTTACTGGAAACATTACAGAAGATTTTGGAGTATATCCACATCTATATTATGTAGACTTGAGCCACAATAATTTGACCGGCGAACTTTCATGGAAATGGGAGCTTTGTCATAATTTGACGAGCTTAAGGATATCAAACAACAACATTTCTAGTGAGATACCCGCAAAATTTGGAAGGATGGCTCAATTACAGAGATTGGACCTTTCATTAAATAATATAAGCGGAGAGATTCCAAGGGAATTGGGAAGCCTATCATTATTGTTAGAACTTGATCTAAGCAACAACACAGTCACGGGAAATGTCCCACCTGAGATCGGACTTTTATCCCATCTGACATATCTAAACTTGGCATCAAACGATTTGAGCGGATCGATACCGGTGCACTTAGGCTCATGCCAAAGCTTGTTGCGCTTGAACTTGAGCAGAAACAAATTTCGAAGAAGCATCCCTTTTGAGTTAGGCAATGCACAATTCCTTGAGGTTCTTGACTTGAGTCATAATATGTTGACTGAAAACGTACCAGGAGAGCTTGGAAAGTTGAGAATGCTGGAAGATCTAAATATTTCCCACAACAACCTTTCTGGTTCTATTGCACATGTTTTTGATGATATGTCAGCCTTGATTTCCATTGATGTATCCTATAATGATCTGGAAGGTCCCCTCCCAAATGTGAAGGCTTTCATTGAGGCTCCATTTGAGGCAATTCAGCATAACAAAGGGCTCTGTGGAAATGTTGTTGGTTTACCGAAATGCAATCCTACCACGAGCAAGAAACACCTTGGAACTAGAATCACAGTTGTCCTCATTCTCTCGTTCTTAGGGTTTCTCCTCCTCTCTTGCACCTTGATTATTCTTGTAATCATCAATCACCATCGAAGAAGGATTATCAAGAAAGAGAACAATGAGTGGGCAAATGATTTGGATTTTATGCACATTTTGAGTTATGATGGCAAGGTTTTCTATGATCGAATTGTCGAGGCCACAGAAGGATTTGACTCCAAGTACTATGTGGGTGAAGGAGCGTATGGAATTGTTTATAAAGCAGAGATATCAAAAGGTCATTCGGTTGCAGTGAAGCAAATCTCATCATCTCTAGAAGATAGTGAGATCGTTGATTTGATTCCATTTGGTAGGGAAATCCAAGCCTTGACAAATATACGCCATCGAAACATTGTGAAATTTTATGGGTTCTGCTCTCATGCTCAACACTGTTTTCTGGTGTATGAGTACATGGAAAGAGGGAGCTTGAGAGCAACTTTGAGTGATGATGAAAGAGCAAGAGAATTTCAATGGGACAAGAGGGTAAATGTGATTCGAGGAGTTGCAGAGGCATTGTCCTATATGCATCATGAATGTTTGCCTTTGTTGATTCATCGAGACTTGACCAGTAACAACATTCTATTGGATCATGATTATGAGGCTCATGTTTCCGATTTTGGCACTGCAAGAATGTTGAGGCCAGATACGTCAAACTGGACCGCTATCGTTGGCACCATCGGGTATATTGCTCCAGGTACTTCGTAATTTTTGTGATTTTTAATGATATTGGTGTTGGACATCCCTTCCATAACTGAAAATTCTGCTAGTTTGGCGCAGTTCTTTTCTTATTTACTCTTATTAATGAGATTTGTTTACTCCATCAAAGTTCTCAAGTTCAGCGTAGACAAAAAGCTTTTTTGATTTCCCCAGTAAGGAAGAATTGGTAAATGAGGAAAAATATCATAATCGATCCATTTCAAGGTTATTAAGTTTGTATTACCTAAAGATGCTCTTACCTTAAGTGTCGAACAAAATTCTTCGAACTTTGTTGAAGCATAAACTCCCATGATCAAATCAGTGTTGTAAGTGTAGATTAAGTAGAAATTTGTACTTTTAATCATCACGTCATGGGAAGAAGTTGTTAACTTGAATACAGCTTATGAACAAGGTTATAAAAAAATTGTGAATTCTCTACTTGCAGAGTTGGCTTATTCTATAGTTCCTACCGAAAAATGCGATGTGTATAGCTTTGGAGTCGTTGCATTAGAGACAATCATGGGAAAGCATCCAGGGTACCACGTCTCCCCAGAATGTTCATCTACTCAATCTGAGTCACTGATAATGTTGAAGGATGTGCTAGATCAACGTCTCTCACTTTCTAGACTTTGTCTTCGAGATGCGCAAAATGTGGTCTCGATTGCGAAGTTAGCTTTTGCATGCTTGCAAGCCAATCCACAACTTCGACCGACTATGAGACAAGTCTCGCGTGAGCTTTGCGTTCAAATACCCATGGAAATGCCAATCTCTGCAATTAGCTTAGAGCAACTTCGCGATTTCAGTGTCAAGAAATTTTGGACATTCACGGGAGATGGTAAGTTTCGAAGTTACTTTTTCGTGTGGTATTGTGTTTGGTCTTTAATAATGATGATGATCGCTTTTTGAATATCTCCATAGTTTTCACTAATCCCAACCATGTGATTTATCATTTTTACTGCAGAGCTAGGTTCTCTATGAACGTCATAGGAATAGTGCGATGTTTATAGTTTGGAGTTGTGGCACCAGAGTTAATTATAAGAAGGCATTCGGGAAGATCTCATTTCACAACTATCTCCAGCTTTTTGCGTAGCGAGGGGGAATTGAATTTGCAAAATGTATTAAATCAACATCTCTTCCATTCTTTAGAGCGAGATGTAACAATTGCAGTTTCTATTGCCAGAAGGCACAATGATACTAGTTGTCTATGAACTTTTATTGATGTATAGTGTCATTCTTGCATTTTTTATTGGTTCAATCAAATTATTTTTGACAAATGTACGATGTCATCTTGGAACTTTTAATTGGTCCACTTAGATCCCTAATATACTTTAATATGTTTATTGTCATTATTTCATTAATTAATTTAAATCAAGAATGGCATGGACACCGAAACCACAATTCACGTTCCTTAATATGTGCACCATTCACTCAAACAACTTTTTCTTTTCTAACACACATTGTCATCCAGTCGACTCTCTTCCATGACGACTTGTGGTTTCTTGTCCCGAGAAGGATAAGGATAATGACTTTGAAATCTCTGCAGTTATTGTTTTCTTGCGATGCACTGTGAAAAATCCGTCGTCTTCTACATTTGAAATGATTTCTGTTGAAAGCTTGGAGAAGAATTAAGACCACGTTGATCATATTGAGTATTCTTGTCCTAATTTGGAAGCTTTTCTTTAACAGTGGTAGAATTTCTTAAAAATATTAATTCGAATCCTAGTGTTGATTTTGGTCCTCTCACGTAGAACTAATAATTTACGGAACTGTGCTTTTCATCTAATTCTCTTTTATATTTTATCATCTTGATTTTTTTGTTGATTAATTTCTACAGAAACCTTCTTAATACTATAACACGATAATGTGTAGTTTGACATCGGATTATGTAACTTTTTTGCATATCAGTAGGATGTATGCAAATTGATTAATGGAGTAGGCACGAAAAATCAAGGAGGAGGTGAATTGTTTATCTAAGGAGTCTTGGGACTTCTTCACAAAAAGGTGTTGGACAGTGAGTAGAACATACGCTGGCGTTAGAGAAACAATTGTGCGTATACAAAAACAGTAATCTTCTTTCAAGAAAATATAAAGGAGTTTAAGGGATAATAGAAAAAAGGATAATGACACAAATGACTTATGAAATTGAACCTAATGTGCAATGTGTTCTCCAAACTTTTAATTTGTTCAATATAATCCATGATCTTTAGACCATTATGCATTGTGGTCATTGAATTTTGATTTTGTTTGATATGTTGCCTAAACTTTTTGTGTATGTTCAATTTAGTTCATAGACTATATGAAAATGTTCAATATTGCCTCGAATCTTTATGCGCAATATGGTTCCTGAATTTTTAATTTGTTCAATGTAATTTTCGAACTTTTCGTATATACTCATTGTAGTCCCTAATGTATATTAAAATGTTCAACATGGTCCTTCCATTAATTCAAAATCATGAAGACTGAAAAGGTATGTCAAGCTTACTAGTTCAAAAGGGAAAAAGGACAAATATCATTACTTTAATAATTGAGTTCAATCATATTATGAAATTGAATAGCTTTGCACTAATGTAACATAATTAAACCATTTGAAGGGTTGGGAGTAAATAAAAGATGAAAAAGTTGAGCTTTACCAAAAAAAAAAAAAGAAAAAAAAAAAAAAGATGAAAAAGTTGAGGTCTTCATGGTCAAGGTCCTCGACCTGATTAAGACAAATTGATCGGAGAAAGAAAAGAGAGAAAAGCACACAGAGAAAATTTGGGAAAACTGGGGCAAAAGAAAGATAAAGCTGATGTTGATTTTGTTGTTTAGGAGGATTTCATATGTTCATACTTTCATGAGTGCTTTAGGGGGTGAAGATTTGACAAGCAAAAGAAAAGGCAGACCCGCACTTGTGAAGTGAATCCAAGATTCACGTCTTCCATAAATGATTGTGCAAGAATTGGGATTTTTAATCGGAGCCTAGATGCGTCGCACTTCTTTCGAAATGTGAATTTTGAAAAAGAAATTTTTTTTTTTTTTTGGGGGGGGGGGGGGAAGCTCCATGGAGGCTTGTGAGAAGCATCTGTTCGAGCTTCAAAGAACCAGTAGAAAAGGGCCATTAACCTTATATTATGAAAATTATGAGAAGATTATACATGAATTCACGTATTGTGCGAAAATTCATAATGTTTCAAATTTAAAAAAGGTGAAAGTGCATTCGACCCAACATTTAGATGAAGTAAATAGTAAAAACGTAAATATCTATTATTCAAGTGGTTTTAATTAAACTACACGATTCTTGTATTGGCATTACAATTTTACCGAGATTTAAATTCAATCCATTGGTTAAGTGATGGCGTTCTGTGAGCACAGACATTATCTACTTATTTATTCTGTCCATGAAGATAAACAACAGTTGTTGGAAATAGTAGAGAAGAAACTGATGTCAAAGATCCTTTTTTTTCTTCTTCTTTTTTCTTAATCGTGGCTTTTCTGCACCAAAAGGCAAAATCAGGAAGTCCCCACGCTTTCTTAATTTCTGCCCGAAATGGGCGGAACTGAATTTCCGAATTCCCCAGTTAAACTGATTGAAAAAAGAGAAGATTTTTGTGTTGCCATTTATCGTCAATGAGAAGGCCCCATTTGCTTGGAAAAGGTTGTAAAAGGCACAGGCTCCGACAGAGGCTTCAGGTTCCATGAATAAATATCTCATCAATCTGATTAACCATATGTAGACCTGAACCATCTTACCTCCCATAAACTAGCCATCCCAAATCATGGTTTCTTCCTTATCGCTGTCCAACCACTCTCCTTTAGGTATCTTCTTGTTCTTCTGGCTGTTCTTGGTCAACATCACTTCATTTCATAGTGCAAGCGCTTTTGCTTCCTCTAGTTCGTCTTTTACTGTCAACGCAACTGAGAACAACAATGAAGCAAAAGCTCTCTCGAATTGCTTGACAACGGTAGCCAATCTCTCCTCTCTTCATGGCACAGCAACAATCCTAGTGGCTTTACTGGTGTCGCTTGCGACAACTATGGAGCCGCCACCATCTAAATCTTTCCTATCTCAATTTGAAAGGAACTCTAGACGGCCTTGACTTCTCACGCTTAACCAATGTTGTTAGCTTGGAACTTTGCAACAACTCAATCTATAACTCCATCCCCTCAAGTGTTGGTAACCTTTCCAAACTCAACATTTTTTATCTTTGGGGCAATGAACGTTTGACAACATTCATCCAGGTATAGATAAACTAGATGTTGAAGAAAATTCTCTCGTTAGTTTTGATGATTAATAAAAATTTCTTTAATCATTCCTTGATTCTGATAATAAGATTTTTACAGGTGGAAACTCTGATGAGCACTATCAGATGTTACTCATCAAACTCAAAGAGCAAACTCTAGTCATGAAGAAATTCATATTCTTGATATTTGATTACTCAGGGATATTGATCAGGAAAATTATCTTTGTAAAATGACTAGAAATTTGGTGGATTGCCTACTATAATGAAAAGATCTATTCAAGAAGGAAAGTATATCAAATTCAATCTCTCAATATGGATTTTAGCAAGACTTAGATAAATCAATCTATAAGAGGCAAAATATTTTTTTCCAAATGAGACACTCTTCTTGTGGAAACTCTATTTGCTATATGGGCAATAGAATCAATGAGAGACTTCAATCTCAGCAACCTTGAAACTATCGGATCTTTTGACAATGTTCAAGTCCAATGGATAGATTGGATGAGCAATCCTCTAAGGATATGTCTAATGGTCAGCTTGGATAAGGAGGATTATAAAAGAAGGCCAAGATGCTAAAAATAAACAAGAAGCCGGAATTCTAAAGTTTATATTTCCTAAGTCTTCAGTGATCTTCAATCATATACATCCGTTTATGTGAGTTATACTGTGTAATCTTTTAGAGGTTGAGATTGTGTGAGGAGTTGTTTACACAAGTCTAAGTATTCATTACCCAGATCTTGTAATCTCTAACAAATTAATCTAGTGGAATACAGCCTATCGGCTGTCAGTACGAGAAAGTGGACGTAGGCTTGCAAAAGCCGAACTACTATATTGATTTGTGCAATGCTCTTTCCCTTACTCTCTTTAGTTTATTTGTGATAAGAGTTAATTGCACACTAATAAGATCTTACAATTATTTGGGTTGTGATCAAAAGTTGTTTTGTTGCAATAACGATTTAAATTCTTTTTATTCCACACCATCACTTATTCACCCCCCTCTAGGTGATCCATCTAGCCTTAACAATTGGTATTAGAAGCCAGTTACTCTTTATTGAAGTGCTTTATTACTTATGAGTTAACAATATTTCGACGGCTAATATTATTGCGCTAGGACCTATAGAAGGACAAAGTAACATAGGGCTTCCATACTTCGATGGAAAGGACTACAACATCTGAAAGAACAAGATCAAAGCATTCATCAGATCCAAGGATCCCTTGAAGTGGGATGTAGTTCTAAAAGGTGTTAGGCCTAAAGCCTCTACTTCCAAAAAGGACACGGATAGCAAAAAAACTTGAAGTCGAAGCCATGTCTGAGACAGAATTATCTAAGAGAAAAGCTTTAGATGCTACAACAGTTTACTCTTTATATTGTGCTTTATCTCCCACTAAATATAATCACATATCCTCATGTGAATCTGCTTAAGAAATTTGGGATAGGTTGTAAGTGACGTACAAAGGAACTGATCAAGTAAAGGAGACCAAGATAAACATTTTGCTCGGGCAATATGAATCCTTCAAAATGAAGACGGATGAATCAGTGACTGATATGTTTAGTAGATTCAATGACATCATTAACGGCTTGGCACAACAAGGACAACCAGTACCTGACTCTATGAAAGTGAATAAAATCCTTTGTGGGTTATCCAAGGAATGTAACAACTTCAAAACATCCATTCGGGTAACTTGGAGGATCTCACTACTTTCCATAGATAAACTCATGGGAATGCTTCAATCATATGAAGTGGAGCGTCCGAATGAGGAAGGAAGGAGAATCTAGAGGTAAGAAAATGATTGCGTTAAAATCTAACTATGATTCTAATGATACAAATTCTAAGGATGAGGATGAAGATGCCGAAGAGATGGCTCTCATGGTGAAGAAATTTCGCAAGATGGCCAGAAAAGGAAGAAAATTCAAGGGGAAAAGAACCTTCAGAACATCTTATCAAAAGAAGAACGTCAGTGAAAAAGAAGATAGCAAAGATGTGATTTGCTTGGAATGTAAGAAAATATGACACACCAAACCAAATTGCCCGTTATTGAAGAAAAAGAAAAACAAACTTGAAAAAGGCAATAAAGCACTGAAGACTGAGACTTGGAGTAATATGAAATGTGAAGAAAGCGATGAAAAATATGCTAACATCTGTTTGATGGAAAATTCAAAATCTAAAGATAAAATCGAGGTAAGCAATTTTGATGTACATGAAGAACTCTCAAACTACATAGATAAATTGTGTTTTGATTACAAAGTTGCACTTAGCAAGATTTCTCAATTGAAAAAGGAAAATTCGAAATTAAAGCAATATGATTTTTTCAAAAGGAAATGATCGAAACTCTTGAGAATAATCTTTCCAAATCTCAAGAGAATCAAGACCTTGATTTGAAGGAAAATGAGTATTTGAAAAAGGAAGTTTATGATATTACAAAAAGATTTTCCATTGGTTTGAAAACCTTAAACATATTCTTTCAATTCAAATACCTTATTATATCAAGTCTAGTCTTGTCTGCAAAATCTCAAATGATCTTCAAAATGATATTCCAATTCAAAGAAAGAATAAGACAAAGACCTTTAAAAGTTGTTTATAAAGATCATTTTTAAAAACAATTTGTAAAGCCTGTTGATCGAAATTTCCTTAAGTGCTTAATCTACAGGAATCCAAATCATTTTGAAAATGATTGCCCAAAAGGTTGGAGACCAATTCAGAAAAACTTTCTAAGTATGGTTGAAACTTCTAGCTGAAGAGGACCCAAACAAGCATGGGTGCCAAAAAAGGCTTGAATCTATTTTGTTGATTGCAAGTACCAAAGAAAAAGGCAAATAAATGGTACCTTGATAGTGGATGCTCGAGACACATGACAGGAGATCCATCCAAGTTCGTTGAAATCATAAAATACAATGGTGGAAATGTATTCAGTGGTAACAACAAAGGAAAGATAATCGGCAAGGGCATAGTCAAAATAGGAAGTCTTAAAATTAAAGACATTTCACTGGTCAAAGAACTAAATTACAACCTTCTTGGCATTAGTGTCACGCCCCGAACCTCGAGCGCGCGCACACCCCTCAGCGGTTGACTAAAATTTTGTGACGTTCCCAAGACGCGTGGCCGACCCTTTCTTTTTATGTACATGCGGAAGCGAAATTTAAACATATACCTGGACAACAACAAACATGGGATAGAGGAAAGACCAGCCAATTATCGCAAACCACTTTATACACATGCCACATCGGTCCTACCAATCTATATACTTAAGTCTCGTCTCAAAAGAAACTACTAGGCCACCTAAACTCCGGACCCTTCCACCTCGGACTCTAGATCCTCCATTCTAGGGACCTAAAAAAAAAATGTAAACCACGATGGGGTGAGAATAAATCTCAGTGAGTCAACACTTAAAGCCCCGATTAGGACGGGAATTCACTCAAAGGCGTCCTAAACATGCACCACTCAGAACTTACCTCGCCTAAGCACCTTCCTGCACATTAATGCATCTCATAAAACATAAGTATACAGTAAATGCATTCAATGACTGGATCACATCACGTCACTCATCAAATATTTCATAGGGATCCCGATTATAGGGCAAAATCGTTATGACATGTCACATTCCGTGCCACACAATTTCGTCCCATAATCAGGCACGGATAACTCATATCGATGGTTCAATCCACACCCGATATTCACTCTCAATATCCAAACTCCATATTCAAACTCAAGGTTCTAGAGATGACCCCCACGAAGTTCCGTTATCGTGTGGCACTTAGTCCTTGACCACAATCAGCAACTGTACAAGGTTCTCGAGGTGGCTCCCATGAAGTCACACTATCATGTAGCACTTAATCCTTTTCAACATATAGCAACAGTACAAGGTTCTAGAGGTGGTTCCCGCGAAGTCACGCTATCGTGTAGCACTTAGTCCTCGACTATGCATGAGAGTAGTGCAAAGCTCTAGAGGTGGCTCCTATGTAACTCAGTTCACCATGTAGCACTTAGCCCTTGACTACAATAAGCAACGGCACAAGGTTCTAGAGATGGCTCACACGAGATTTCGTCATCGGGTAGCACTTAGTCATTTACCTGCTCACAACCCATTCGGTTTCCTCAACACAACACGTAGCACCCTTCAATGGCCATCCTTTGCCAGGACCATAACCCATCACCAAAGCGCAACCGCTCACATCTCATCACGCACAAGTTCCAAGCATATCATAGGTCAACCACATCACCAAATATACAATTTCTAGCAAACAAAGCATCAAGAACAATCACAAACTACTACAGGTCCTAGCCAGCAGAAACGGTCCACTCGTGCGTCTCCAAGTTTAAATCAGAAACCTAATCGAATGAGTTCAGAAAATTCCCAAATTTGAAAATATTGTGAAGGACACATAAAAAAACATTTTTCATGAAGACACCTTAACCCGGATCTTTCTAGATTAAGCCCAGTAAATCGCCCAATCCAGTATAAAAACTAGGTCCGTTTCCAAAAAGTCTATTTTCCAAAATCAGTTTGGTTTGAGGTCCAAACTTGTCCGTTTGGTTTGAAATTTGATTATGTTAAACTACAAGATGTGAAAAACAACTTTCATGAAGGAACCCTTTTCAAAATTTGAACCCTAAGAGTTAATGAAAATCCATTGAATCCCAAAAGGTCACCGGTTCCAGCAAAAACAGAGGTTCTGTTTTGTTTTTAATGAAGTTGAAATCATATTCTTTTAAATCCATGAAATCTTGGGAAAAATATATGTCATAGCGGAAGATATCTAAAACATTTTTTAAGAATGAATCAACCTCAAAATCTCAGCACATTTCGATCCACAAAAATGGCAAACGGCGAGGGTCCAAAAACCAGATCTGAGGAATTTCCACTGAATTGGACTAATCTATACTCATTAGTGTTAATCTCACCAATTAGATTAACACTAATCCATATTAAGACTAATATAACCAAAATAGATTAGCATTAATCCATCTTAAGGCTAATCTCACTTAGTACTAATCTAATCAAGCTAATTAACACTAATCTAACCCCCTAAGCGTAATTTAACAACATAATCAAGAATTAGGGAGTTAACTCACCGGATTATGGAATAAATGGGTTTACGGCGATGGCGGGGCGACGGCAGTGATATCCCGTGTCTATGGCTGCCCCCAAAAGAGGCCTAGATGAGGCTAAAAACCACCTCACAAGTCTCTGCGTGCTGCTGGAAAACAGGTTCTGTTCTGGCTTGGGCTGAGCTGGTCTTGGTTCTGGAAGGGCTGCTGACTGAGCTGAACATGGGCGGCTGGTTGAGTAGGGCCGGTTGCTGGCTGCTGGACTGAGCTCAGGGTGAGCTGGTGGTTCGGCGGAGCTGCTGAACACCTGGACAAGCGGCCGCAAGGGGGGACGGTGAGCTGCTGGTCTCGCTAGCTTGAAGTGGATGGAGCAGGAGCTAGCTGAAGATGGTGGCATGTGTGCGTGTGGCTACTGGAATGATGAAGATTCGGTGGAGTGTTGGTGAGTGCTGCGATGGCCACGAAGAAAAATAAGGGACATGGGTTGAGATGGGTTCGGTGGTGGGGGAAAAGAAGAAGGAGCAGGGACAGCAGAAGCAGGGGGAAAGGGGCTCATACGAGAGAAAGGGGAAAGGAGAGGGAAAATGGAGACCAAAATGTCAAAGGGGAATAAAGAAAAGAAAAAGCAAAGGAAGAAGACGGGCAGAAGGTGGTTAGATGAAGGGGGGAATGCGAGAGAGAGAGAGAGAGAGAGAGAGAGAGAGAGAGAGGGGAAGTCAAGGGAAAAAAATATCCCAACCATCAATGAGCATGCCCCAAAAGTCTCCAAGTTTATCTTCTTGTTCCCTAATTACTTTCTTGAGCATAAAATTCCCAAAATTAAGGACTTTTGGGTAGCAAAATAGGCCATCACTTCTCCCATCCGAATTTCCCTTATTTTTCCGAATTGTCCGAAATCGATTTTTCTACAAAATCTCGGACTCGACGGAATTTCCCCGAAAGATGAGACGATGTCCTAAAAATAAATCGTGACACGCTTGAACGTTCGATTCCCGAAACTGAATTCAATTCCGTGGTTAAAATCGACTGAACGCGATTTTAGTCCAATCTAACCAATTAGGTAGCTTTTAGGGATTTTACCGCGGTTATATCCCTTAACGGCTTCACCTAATAGGTTAGTTAACTCGTGAGTGATCAACTCAGAGAAAAAGGACCATAGGCGCGTCAGTGAAAAGCCCATTTTATTTTATCAAGACATGGTCGAAATTCAAGATGTCACAATTAATCAACTTTGTGACATCAGTTTTAGAATTTGTTTCCAAGAAGACAAGTGCTTCAAAATAAAACAAGATAACAAGCAATCCTTTACAAGGAGAAGGCATGGAAATATATATCTATTAGACATAAAGTTTGATGATATACAATGCCTGGTATCCATCAAGGACTAGTCAAATCTTTGGCATAGGAAACTTGGGCACATCAGGACCAAACAAACCTAGAAGTTATTAGCAAAGAAACTCATACGAGGATTACCGAACATTAGATTTGAAAAGTCTGAGACTTGCTCAATTTGTGCTCTTGGAAAATAGGTAAGAAGTACTTTCAAATCCATTAATTAACATTGCAACTTGTTCGTACGAACATCTTTGGACCAACAAGAACTTAAAGCCTTTGAGGAAAAAGGCATTATCTAGTCATTGTTAATGACTACAACAGGTATATGTGGGTTTTCTTTCTTGCACATAAGCATTAAGCTTTTTCATATTTTCAAAATTTGCAAAAAGCATTCAAAACGAAAAGGATTACACTATTTCTTGCATCAAAATAGATCACGGGGTTGAGTTTGAAAATCAAAATTTTTCTAACTTTTATCATAAAAATGGTTTAGAGCATCAATTTTCGACTCCCTACACCCCCGAACAAAATGGTGTTATAGAGAGTAAAAACCGTTCTTTGCAAAAAAATAGCAAGAACTCTTTTAATCGAAAGCAAAGTTGGATCATATTTTTGGGTAGAAGCCGTTTTCACTGTTTGCTATATTATAAATCATGCTTTTCTCAAACCTTCTTTAGATAAAACCCTTTATGAACTTTTCAGAGGTAGAAAGCCAAGCCTTTTTATATTTTCGAATATTTGGCTGTAAGTGTTTTATTCTTAAGAATACTAACGATTGGCTTGGAAAGTTCAATGAAAAGTCAGATGAAGGAATTTTCTGAGAATATTCGTCCACCAACAAGGCCTTCAAAGTTTACAACAAGAATTCTCGAATGGTGGAAGAATCAATCAACATGAAGTTTGATGAGAATAATTGAGGCTCCATAGAAGAATCTGAAACTCCTCAACAACAAGAGTCTCTTCAGCAGTTGCAAGAGCTTCAAAAGTTACCAGAATCAGAAGTTCCAATTTAAACATATGAGGAATCTAAGAAGCAATCTAACGAAGAAGAAATTCCAAGATCTGATGACAAATAAAACAAAAACTAGAAGCACAAATCTAGCCACCCAAAAGATTTCATCATTGGAAACATCGAGGACAAGATTAGAACCAAATCAACTCTGAAAGATGCTATCAGCACTTTAGCACATATTTCAGAAGTTGAGCCAAAAGGGATTGAGAAAGCTCTCTCAGACGAAAGCTGGATAAGAGTTATGCAGTAACTTCATTAGTTTAAATTGAATGAAGTTTGGGAATTAGTACCAAGGCCAAAAGATCATCCAGTAATTGGAACAAAATGGGTATTTAGAAACAAGTTAGATGACAAAGGCAAAGTCACAAGAAACAAAGTGGCTTGCGGCTAAAGGCTACTTTCAAGAGGAAGGAATAGAATACGACAAGAAATACACTCAAGTGGCAAGGTTAGAGGCCATCAGACTTTTGCTTGCTAATGCTTGTTTTCATGATTTTAGACTTTCTAGATAAACATGAAAAGTGCCTTCTTAAATGGCTTCATCAAAGAGAAGGTGTTTGTAGAACAACCTCCTGGATTTGAAGAACCTAGAAAGTCTAATCATGTCTTCAAACTGAAGAAAGCGTTGTATGGTCAAAAACAAGCTTCCAAAGCTTGGTACAAAAGGCTTAGTAACTTTCTTATCCAAAATGATTTGGTCAAAGGTAATGTAGACATTACACTCTTCATTAAAAGAGAAGGTAAGGATATCTTGCTTGTACAGATATATGTCAATGATATTACTTTTGGATCATCTAATTAAAATCTTTGCAAGACATTCTAAAGTCTAATGCAAGACGAGTTCAAGATGAGTATGATGGAAGAACTGACTTTCTTCCTTGGACTCCAAATAAGACAAGAGAAGAGTGGCACATTTATCTTTCAAGAAAAGTATGCCAAGGAACCGTGAAAAAATTCAAGATGGAGAACTCAAAGAAGACAGAAACGCTAATGTCTCACTCATCAAAGCTTGACAAAGATGAGAAGTGTCACGCCCTGAACCCTGAGCGCACGAATATCCCTCAATGGTCGACTGAAAATGCGACATCCCAGGACGCGTCGCCGATCCATTCTTCTTCTTCTTCTTTTTCAATTAAGCACATGCGGAAGCGAATTAAATACACCATCCAGTCAATCATCAGAAACAGGGATAGTACAAACACACCACAAAAGTTGCCAAAAACAACTTATTCAATTAACCACTGTTGTCCCTAGGGAGTTTAATGATATACCAGTCCTTACGCTGTCACTTCCAACCAACCCTCTCAAAAACTTTCAAGGATCAGGGTCACCCTAAACTTCACTAACGGCAGTGCCAGCCAAAAAATGTCACATCTTGCGCCCACCACATCCGCACTCAGTAAATCTCCATGCTACGACCTTGAAAAAGGTTAGCCCACGACGGGGTGAGATAAAATCTCAGCAAGTCAACCGCCTAAACCCCGATTAGGACACAAATTCGCCTTGAAGGCGGTCCTAAACATGTACCATATAGAACTTACCTTGCCTCGGCACGTCCCTGCATGTTAGCTCATCACACATGCCAATATCAACACAACAAGCACAACTTAATAACTGGAACACATCATATCTTTCACAAACATCCACAAGGGTCCCGATTATAAGGTAAAACTGTTATGACACCTCTTATATCGTGCCACACAATTTTTCCCCATAATTAGGCACAACTATCACAACCACGTAGGCGTGTTCCAGTTATTACGACCCATTGGTCACGGCCAATTCAACAATCGGCGGTCATCCGGCATAACCGAGCGTCGTCTCACCCCCATCAAGCACGGCATCATCCAGATCCCCACCTAGAAAGCATTCCACACAGGAGCCTTGTTCTGAAATCCATTCGCGAACGGCATCGTCCAGAACCCCTGCCTAGACGGCATTCCACACAGGAGCATCGTCCCGTGTATTCATACGCATCAGGACGGGTTCACTACCCCACGTAAATGCATCAGGGTATTTAGGTGATCACACACCAGCACATACTTGGCCAAGAACATTGTGCTTTGCATTCAAATACCTCAATTTCAAATAATGAACTTGGCCAATTTTCTTCGTATTAAAAATATTGGGTAAAAATAATCGTGTGTGGTCACGTATTTAAATCGAACCATTAAACCTGGTACGCTCCAATTTTAAAATTCCATGATTTTATATAGTACATAAAAGATTGGCATCCAAAAACCGACACCTGGCATTTTTCCATTTAAAAGCCCGTAAAACTGAGTTTTGCAATAATAATTGACAACTACCATCAAGCACTCAATTGCATATCATAGCACATATAAGCCATCAAATTCACGTATAAATTCATCCACGAGAACGAGCATAAAATCTCATGAAACGGCAAATCCATCACTAATTACGTTAATTAAGATTAATTAAATGAACTGCGATTAATTAAATAAATTGTGATTAATTAAGTAAACCCACTTAATTAACCTAACCATGCAGGCACATCATCAATCAAGTCAACTTTTACCTTCCATCATATAGCCAAGAACACCAAAATCCTTTTTCAAAAATCAACTTGGCAACTCCTCTTTTTTTTTTTGTTCAAAACTACTTAAATAAATTTGTACGGGATCACGTATTTGAAATCAACCCGTCAAACTTTGCATGCACCTAGTTTGCAACCTTACAGTTTTATTGAGCACATAAAACTTGACGTCCAAACTCGACACCATATTTCTTTTCTAACTCTATATCCAACACCTCTTTTTGGAAACAATTTAGAGTAACCCCTTTTTTTTTGTTCAAAGCTTTTGGAAATAAATTCGTAAGTGTTCTCGTACTCAAAATTAATCCTTCAAACTTTGCACGCACCTAGTTTAAAACCTCATTGTTTTGTTGAGCAAACAAGTTTTGGTATCCGAACTCAACACCTCATTTATTTTCTATTTAATAGTCCATAAGGCCACCTTTTGCAATAATAATAGACAACCAACATAGAGCAATAAATCTCATCATGTCATGCATAAGTTCTTAGCATGCCAAAAATCACTCAAATCACAAAACATACGTTTTCCAGCAGGCGAGACACCAAGAACAACCACAAGACTACAACCGGCCCTCACTGGCAGAAACTAGGTCCACTCGCGTGTCTTCAAGATTAATTCCAGAAACATAACCAAAAGCACTCAGAAAATTCTCAAATTTGAATATGTTCTAAACAACACTCAAACGAACATTTTTGGTAGATACACCTTGACCCAGATCCTTCTAGATTAAGAGCAGTAAATCGCTCAAACCATTCCAAAAACTGTGTCCGTTTCCAGAAATTATGTTTTCCAAAATAAGTTTGGTTCGAGGTCCAAAACTTGTCCGTTTGATTTGAAATTAAAATATGTTAAACTAAAAGATGTGATGAACAACGTTTGTGAAGAAACTCTTTCGCAAATCTAACTTTAAGAGTTGATTAAAATCCTTTGAACACCAAAAGGTCACTGTTTCCAAAACAATCCGAGATTCTGTTTTGCAAATAATGAAGCTGAAATATCATTCTTTTAAATCCATAAAATCTTGAGTAAAATATATGTCATAGATGAAGATGACTAGAATATTTCTCAAGAGAAAGTAACCTCAAAATCGTAGTACATTTTTCCCCACAAAAATGGCAAATGGCGAGCGTCCAGCAAACTGATCCGGGAGAAATCCACTAAACCAAGCTAAATTACCCTCATTAGTACTAATCCATTCAACTAGATTAACACTAATCCATATTAAGGCTAATCTATCTTAACACTAATCTAACCAAGCTAATTAACACTAATCTAACCCCCTAAGCACAATTAACAACCTAATCAAGGATTAGGGAGTTAACTCACCGGAATTCGACGGCGACGGGCTCACGGCAACGGCAACACAACGGCGACAAGAACCCGAGACAACCGCTTCTCCAACGGAGCTCAACCGGTGAAGGAAAAGGCCAGGTGAAGCTCACGACCAAAGTTGGTTCGGTTCTGCGGCTGAGCTGGTTGGGGGCTGTTGGCTGGACACAGGGCTGTGGCTGGGCTGAGACGCGAAGCTGGTGGTTGGATAGACCAGCTGGAGGCGTGAGGCGGCTGTGACGCAGACGGGGACGGTTGTTGGACGGAGCTGGGCTGCCACGGGTGGTGAGGACGCTGGATCGGCTGTGGTGGTGTGATGGAGCTGCCGTGAGGGGTGGGTGGCTGTGCTAGCGTGAAGATGGGGCGATGGTGGAGTGGACAGACGATGGTGAGGCAGGGAAAAATGAAAGGAAGCCAAAACCAGAAAGGAAAGGGGAAAAAATCATGGGTTGCTCTGCTGGGGGAAATTCTGGTGTGAGAGAGAGAGAAGGTGGGGAAGAAGAAAAGCAGAATGGGAAGTCGGCTGAGGGAGAAGGGGATGCGCATGAGAGAAAGGGGGAGAAAGAGGAGGGAAGAAAAGGAAAACAAATAAGTCAATGGAAGGGCCAATCAAAAGCCTAGGGAAAATATCTAATACTCATTGCAATGACCACAAAGTCTTCATCCCCAAAGTCCTGGCTTCCTCCAATGGAAATTTAGTTCCAAACTCCTCCAATTAAACCATTTTGGTGTAGAAAAACATGCCCATCTTCAGCCATCCGAATTTCCTCTTATTTTCCTTCCATTTCTTCACAAAATAAGTCATTTGGTCAGCCAAATTAGTCCCTTTCACCTCCCATCCGTATTTCATTTTCTTTTCCGAATTGTCCGAAATTGATTTTCCGCAAAAATCCCGGACTCGACGGAATTTCTCCGAAAGATGAGACAATGTCCTATAAATGAATCGTGAGACGCTCGAGCGTTCGATTCCTGAAACCGAATTCAATTTCATGGTTAAAATCGACCGAATGCGATTTTAGTACAACATAACATATCGGGTAGCTTTTAGAGATTTTAGCGCGTTTGACCCGTGATCGATAATTTTCGATCCACGTTTGTGCATCTCCGACTCGTAGGCAACTCTCGGTTGTCGTAAAAATCGCAAGATTTCAATTACATGTCCCGAGTGCACTATCGATAGAAAATCGGGTTATAGCCATTCGACGTGAATATTGCAATCATGTGGAATCACCAGCAATTTAATTACGTGTTTCCGTCGAATCGACTTATATCCGATCTCAACTCAATTATACGATGTCGTATTGACCCTTGCCGATTATTATGGTCGAGCAGTCGATTTCCGATCAAATTCTCGAGTATGTCGCATTTATATCCCTTAATGGCCTCACCTAATAGATTAGTTAACTCAAGAGTGATTAGTTCCAAGTAAAATGACCATAGGCGTGTCGACGAAACAACCATTTCATATATCCGGGTTAGGGTCAAATTTTAGGATGTCACAAGAAGGGTAACACGGTTAATCAAAAGTTGTATAGAAGTATGATAGGGTCTCTATTGTATCTTACAACTTCTAGGCCTGAAACCAAATATGTGGCACTTGGAATCTGCTGTGCTCAGATCCTCTGGATGAAGCAACAATTGAAAGATTTTGGAGTTGAAGACTCGAATACAACAATCAAGTGCGACAACACCAATGCCATTAATCTTACAAAGAACCCTATCTTGCACCCTAGAGCCAAGCATATCGAGATCAAGCATCATTTCATCCGAGACCACGTTCAAAATGGTGATGTTAATATTCAGTTCATTGATTTGAAAAATCAACTAGTAGATATATTTATTAAACCTTTAGAAAAGAAAGCTTTTTATTTCATTTGCAATCAACTAGGGATTATTTTAACCTGTTTGTTTGAAGTGTGTAAGACAAGAATCTTCAAACGATGTCGTTTAAGATTTCATGGGATTCTAGTTCCTTTGGCTAGTAAGTTTTATGTGTGGCAAGAAATAAAGTACGATTATTCTCTTAATATTTATTTATTTAGAAATTTATTTACGGTTATTCCTTGAAAATTGGATTTATTATTCAAATTTCTTTTTGGAAATCGCTCATAGAAAAATTGTCTCTTCGGTTCCTTTTATTTAGTTTCCAAAAATTGCTATTTATATTTCTTCATCTTTTCTGAGAGGAACTCCTCTTTCTCTCCAAAACCCTTACTCTTCGCCTAGGTGGGCGAAGGCGAAGGCAGCCCTTGCTTTGGCGGGCATAGGTCACCCCTGCCTAGCCATGCTTGCCCAGCCCAAGCGAGGCGACCCTCACCCAACGCCAATGTGGGCGACACCTAGGTGAAGGTTGCCCTTCCCTAATAGTGGCAAGGGCAAGGGCAAGGGCAAACCCTTGCTTGAGGCCGACGACCTTTGCCACATCCGGCTAGAGGAAAGAAGAGAAAAGGAAAAGGAAAAAAGGAAACAAATTTAAACAATTAAAAAACTAAAATGCCCTTCGGCCAACGAGGTTAGGCTCTTTTGTGAGACCGATATGGCTACTTCAAGCTCTTATTTGAAACAAGTTTCACTTTAGGCCCGTATTTAATACGATTTGACCACTTCAGACTTTTTTTTGAAATAATGTCCACTTTAAACTCTTATTTGAGAAAATGATAGCATTTTCGACTATTATTTGGAATTTTCCCCTTTTGTTATGGCAAAATGGACTTTCAGATCCCATACTTTTAGAAATTGGAAGGCTCACTTCCCTTATTGAACTTGACCTATCATCCAGCAATCTCACAAGCTCAATTCCTCATTCTGTTGGAAACTTAAAAAGTTTATCTATTGTTAACCTCTTCCAAAATAATTTGACTGGTCCAATCTCTACTTCTCTTACGAAATTGGGCAACTAAACCAAATTATTCATTTCAAGGAATACCCTCTCTGGTTCCATTCCTCTCGAAATATGCAACTTGAGGGGCTTAAAGTTTATTATCTTATGGGGAAATAGATTGTCAGGATCCATTCCTTCGAGTATGGGTAACCTTTCCAAACTCAACTCTCTTTATCTTTGTAACAATGAATTGTCTGGGGACATTCCTCCATGTATTAGTACGCTGGAGACTTCATTTTTTATCCCTATGTACAAGTAACCTAAGTGGATGCATCCCTCAAGAGATTGGACAGCTGAATTCTCTATTGAAACTTGACTTTTCGAGAAATCATTTTACCAGTCCTATGCCTATTTCACTAGGGAACTTAAGTAACCTGATTTATCTTTACCTATGGAAAAATCAACTTTCAGACCCCATTCCTAGTTCTCTTGGAAGATTAGGCAATTTAATCGAATTTAACATTTCGCGTAATTACTTTTGTGGTTCCATTCCAGGAGAGATTAGTGACTTAATTAAATTGAAGTCCCTTTGGTTATGGCAAGATGGACTTTTATCTTTAGAAATTGGGAGATTGGTACATCTTGAAGTATTGGACTTGTCAGAAAATGATTTGGTCGGTCTAATACCATTGTCTCTGCAAAACTTGAGCGATCTGAAGATGTTAAATCTTTACTCAAATAATTTGACCGAGCCAATCCTTGCATCAATCGAAAGCTTGGCGAATTTAATTGAATTAGGGCTCGCTGACAATAAATTCATTTGTTCCTTGCCATTTGAATTTAATAAGTTAACAAGTTTGGTTCGGTTCAATCTATTTAATAATGAATTAGAGAGGGAATCACCAAAAGATGTATGCCTTGGGAGATCATTGCAATATTTCTCTATCTTCAATAATCATTTCAAGGGTCCCATCCTAACAAGCTTAGGGAATTGTAACACATTAATCAAATTGAGACTAGAAGGAAACCAACTTACTGGAAACATTAATAAGCTTTTGGAGTACATCCACATCTGTATTATGTGGACTTGAGCCACAATCATTTGACCGGTGAACTTTCGTGGAAATGGGAGCGTTGTCATAATTTGATGAGTTTAAGGATATTAAACAACAACATTTCTGGTGAGATACCTGCAATGGAAGGATGGCTCAATTATAGAGACTGGATTTCATCAAATAATATAAGTGGGGAGATTCCAAGGAAATTGGGAAGCCTATCATTGTTGTTAGAACTTAATTTAAGCAACAAGGAGATCATGGGAAATGTCCCACCTAAGATCGAACCTTTATCCCATCTAACATATCTAAACTTGGCATCAAATGATTTGAGTGGATTGATACTGGTGCAGTTAGGCTCATACCAAAGCTTGTTGCACTTGAAATTGAGTAGAAACAAATTTTGAAGAAGCATCCCTTTTGAGATAGGCAACACAATTCATTGAGGTTCTTGACCCAACTCAGTTATGTTGACTGAAAATATACCAAGAGAGCTTGGAAAGTTGAGAATGCTGCAAGATCTAAATATTATCCATAATAGCCTCTCTGGTCCTATTACACATATTTTTTATGATATGTTGGCCTTGTTGTCATTGATGTATCCTACAATGACCTAAAAGCTCCTCTCCCAAATGTGAAGGCTTTCATTGAGGCTCCATTTGAGGCAATTCAGCATAACAAAGGGCTCTGTGGAAATGTTGTTGGTTTACCGATGCAATTCTACTTTGAGCAAGAAACGCCTTGAAATCTGAATCATAGTTGTCCTCATTCTCTCATTCTTGGGGTTTCTCCTCTCTCTTGCACCTTCATTGTTGTTGTAATCATCAATCACCATCATAGAAGGATTATCAAGAGAGAGAACAATGGGCGGGCAAATGATTTGGATTTTATGTGTATTTTGAGTTATGATGGTAAGGTTTTCTATGATCGAATCATCGAGGACACGAGAGGATTTGACTCCAAGAACTATGTGGGTGAAGGAGCATATGGAATTGTTTATAAAGTCAAGATATTAGAAGGTCAAATGGTTTCGGTGAAGCAAATCTCATCACCTCTAGAAGATCGTGAGATTGTTGATTTGATTCCTTTGGAAGGGAAATTCAAGTCTTGACAAATATATGCCGTGATGTTGATTTCTAGTGTATGACTACATGGGAAGAGGGAGCTTGAGAACAACTTTGAGTGATGATGAAAGAGCAATAGAATATCAATGGGACAAGAGGGTAAATGTGATTCGAGGAGTTGCGGATGCATTGTTTTATATGCATCATGAATGTTCACTTCTATTGATTCATCGAGATTTGGCTAGTAATAACATTCTATTGAATCATGATTATGAGGCTCATGTTTCCAATTTTGGCACTACAAGACTATTGAGGCCAGATTCGTCAAACTAGACTGCTATCCCTAGCCTCATTGGGTATATTACTCTAGATACTCCTAATTTTTGTGATTTTTAATGACACCGGTGTCAGACATCTCTTCCATAACTGAAATTTTGCTAGTTTGGTGCAGTTCTTTAGTTATCTAATCTTCTTAAGGAAATTCGTTTGCTCCATCAAAGTTTTCAAGTTCAACGTAGACAGAAAGCTTTTTGATTTCCCTAGTAAGGAAGAATTGGTAAATGAGGAAAAATTTCATAATCGATCCATTTCAAGGTTATTAAGTTCATATTACCTAAAGATGCTCTTACTTTAAGTGTCGAACAAAATCCTTCGAACCCGTTGAAGCATAAACTCCCATGATCGAATTAGTGTTGTAAGTGTAGATTATGTAGAAGTTTGTACTTGTAATCATCATGTCATGGGAAGCAAAGTTGTTAACTTGAATACAGCTTATGAATGAGGTTATAAAAAAATTGTGAATTCTCTACTAGCAAAGCTGGTTTATTTTGCAGTTCCTACAGAAAAATGCAATATGTATAATTTTGGAGTCGTCACATTAGAGACAATCATGGAAAAGCATCCAAGATATCACGTCTCCTGGGAATGTTCATCATTTGCTCAATCTAAATCGCTGATAATGTTGAAGGATGTGCTGGATCAACATCTCTCACCTTCTAGACTTTGTCTTCAAGATGCACAAAACATGGTCTTGATCGCCAAGCTAGCTTTTGCATGCTTGCAAGCCGATCCACAACTTCGACCAACTTAGGGACAAGTCTCACGTGAGCTTTGCATTCAGGTACCCATAGAAATGCTACTCTCTGCAATCAACTTAGTGCAACTTTGCAATTTTAGGGGAGCTGGATACCTGGAGTACCAAAACTTTGCATAGAGGGACACTTAAGTACCAAAAGTTATGAAAGTGACATTTAAGTGCCTTTTTTTATTTTTTTGAAAAATGAGACACTTGAGTGTCAAGTCCGGCAAAGATGGCCGGAAATCTTACGTGGCAATTTTTTAATATTATAACTTGCCTACATGGCACGCCATAGAGCTGAGTCGGCAACGAAAAACCAAAACAACGTCGTTTTGTCTTTTTTTTTAAAAAAAATAAATATAAATATTAATTAGATTAAAATGCTTATACTTATAAAAATATAAACATAAATTTTAAAAAGAAAAAGGAGGAGAAGGCATAACGCAAAGGCTCAGCCCTTGCCACCGCCTCCCTGTCGTCTTCGAGAAGGGCCATAACGGTGGGGGGAGGGTCGGCCGGGGTCGCTAGCCCTTCTACTGATTGGGGGGAGACGACAGCAAGGGCTCAGCCCTAAGCCGCTTGCTTCCTTTTTCTTATAAAATAAATTTAGTTTTAAATTTAATTTAATTAATATAAATATTAATTATCTAGCCACGTCAGTAAAAACGACATCGTTTTGCACTTGTTAAGCCACGTCAGCATGCAAATCGGCGTTGTTTTGTACTCGTCTCGCAGGAAAATTGTCGCATCAGTATTTTGGTTAGATTTTCTCACCATTAACACTTAACTTATCTATTTTACTCCAATTTTGGCACTTAAGTGTTGCTTTCGTAATTTTTGGCACTTAAGTGTCTCATATGCCCAATTTTGGCACTCCGAGTATTCTTTTACCTCGATTTTTTTTTTTTTTTTTTTTTGGTAAAATCTTTTCCCTCGATTTTAATGTCAAGAAATTTCAAACATTCATGGGAGATGATAAGTTTTGAAGTTACTTTTCGTGCGGCATTGTGTTTGGTTTTTAATAATGATGATGATCGCCTTTTGAATATCTTAATAGTTTTTACTATTCCCAACCATGTGATTTATCATTTTTACTGCAAAGCTAGCTTCTCTATGAACGTCATAGGAATGGTGGGACCTTTATAGTTTAGAGTTGTGGCACCAAAGTTAATTACGGGAAGGTATTTGGGAAGATCTCATTTCACAACTATTTCCAGCTTTATGCGTAGCGAGAAGGAATTGAATTTGCAAAATATATTAAATCAACTTCTCTTCCGTTCTTTGAAGCGAGATGTAACAACAAGCAGTTTCTATTGCCAGAAGGCACAATGATACTAGTTGCCTGTGAACTTTTATTGATGCATAGTGTCATATTTGCATTTTTAATTGGTTCAATCAAGTTATTATTGATTAATGTAGGATGTCGTCCTGGAACTTTTAATTGGTCTACTTAGATTCCTAATATACTTTAATATGTTTATTGTCATTCTTTCATTAATTAATTTAAATGAGGTAGGCATGGACACCAAAACCACAATTCAAGTTCCTTAATATGCCGACCAAAAAAAAAAATTCCTTAATATGTGCAATATTCACTCAAACAACTTTTTCTTTTCTAACACACATTGTTTTCTTGCGATGCACTGTGAAAAATCCGTTGTCTTCTACACTTGAAATGATTTCGATTGAAAGCTTGAAGAAGAATTAAGACCAGATTGATCATATTGATTATTCTCGTTATAATTTGGAAGCTTTTCTTTAACAGTAGTGGAATTTTTTTTAAATATTAATTTGAATCCTAGTGTTGATTTTGGTCCTCTCGCGGAGCACTAATAATTTACGGAACTCTCCTTGTCATCTAATTCTTCTTTGTATTTTGTCGTCTTGATTTTTTCGTTGATTAATTTCGACGGATCCCTTCTCAATATAATAACACGATAATGTGTTGTTTGACATTGGATTATGTATCTTTTTTTCGTATATCAATAGGATATATGCAAATTGATAATTGGAGTAGGCACGAAAAATCAAGAAGGACGTGGATTGGTTATCTAAGGAGCCGTGGGACTTCTTCACAAATAAGCGTTGGAAAGTGTATAGAACACGCGCTGGTGTTATAGAAAAAATCATGCATATACAAAAACAGTAATCTTCTTTCAACAAAATATAAAGGAGTTTAAGGGATAAAAGAAAAGAACAATGACACAAATGGCCTCTGAATTTGGGCCCAATGTGTAATGTACTCTCTAAACTTTTAACTTGTTAATGTGGTCCCTAAACTTTTATTTTGTTCAATGTGTTCCCTACACATTTGATACTTGTTTAATTTAGTCCATAATCTATATGAAAATTTCAACATTGTCCCTGATGTTGAATGTGCTATGTAGTTCTCAAATTTATAGTTTGTTCGATGTAATATCTGGACTTTTGATACGTATTCAATGTAGTCCCTAAATTATATTAAAATATTCAATTTAGTCCCTCCTTATAAATTAAATTAGAGACAACTTTGAATATTTTTATATAGTCCATGGATTAAATTGAACATATCACAATGATCAAAATAAAAGTTCAGGAACCATATAGCACATTGGGCTAAACTTTAGGGATCACATTGAAAAAATTAAAAGTATAGGTACCGCATTGTAAAGTTGGACCATTTGTATCACTTCCCGTAAAAGACATGAAAAACATTTTTGTGGTTCGGCCTATCCATTTGGTTTACCATGCTCTCCAACTGTAACAGCCTAAATCAAGGCTATAATGCACTATTTAATCCTTGAGATGTGACAGCCTCTAAAGATGCTTCATTCTACAATTTATTATTCGTGCTATAAATTCAATCCAACGGAAGTAGTTGAGTTCGGGGAAAACGAACAAAAACTATTTTTGTTCTCTGAGTGTTCGTCTGGGAAGCGAGGATTAGCCGGTGCTGTGTTTAGGCCTCAAAACTAATTTATGCTCTGAGCGTTCCATCACATGTAGTTATGCAGCTCCCGTAACATTTGCAGACTGATTTCAAAGCACGAATCACACGAAAGTCGCAAATTTTCAACAAGTGGGAGGGAGCTGTCCTTCGCCGGCGAACGTTATCATCCCCTGTCGCTGCTTGTGCTTGAGATCGGCCGAGCAAACGGCATACAGGCGCCCGGGCGCTTCACCGGCTTCCAGAACTCGCACATCTTCTTCACCGAGGAACGAATCTTCATGGTCGCTGCTGCCGAACGGAGAAGCTACTGACAGACTACCTCGCGTGTTTTGGGTCCTTTGGGCTCTCGTCGTTTGAAGATTTTCTAAAAGGCTGGGCCTACGGTACTTCATGTGTCTACTTAATTCACCGGGCCCCCATCTTCCACTTTTCTTTGCATTTTCTCACTCTTGATTTTTTATTTTATTTTTGGAACATCTTTTATGATCTGTGATAATCTCATTCGCTGTTGATCAAACACATTATTTATATACATGCAACTTTCCAGCTTGCAAATTCTATTTTATGGAAAAAAATTTACTTAAAATATTTACACCTCACCGTCGGATATCAACTTAAGGCGATCTTATGTGGTGATTTTATATGCATGAGTGAGGGCAATCGGCTCCAAAGGCGGAAGATGGAATCGACCTTGGAGTTCCAAAGAATCGGAACCGAAAAAATTTAAACTAGTTACATTTGAAACCAGCCCACACCAATTGACATCTCCTAATTCAACCCAAGAACTGGGTTTGTTTTGTGGAAATCAGTTTATGGTGATTGTTTCGCTGAAAGTGTCAATGAAGCACCTTTCAAAATACGGATCGATATGGAAATTGTCAAAGGATGTGAAGGGACATTTGTTAATTCTTGGACTGGAAACGCTTATTGATGAAAAAGTTAGAGGTACGAAAAGTGGAAACAATCACGGTCAGCCATGTAAAAGGGTACTATAATGTAAAGATAATGGAAAGATAAAATATGAACAACTAGTGTCTATTGATTGATTAATGGTCACTTGCTTGAATTACAATCCTAATATTTAAATGGGTTAATGCTTTGAAAAATCCCAAACTGGTACACTTGTGACAAATTTACCCCAAACTAATTTTTTTACCATAAAAAAACCCCCCCAAACTAATATACATTTGATAAATTTACCCTAAACCGATACACTTGTGATAAATTTACCCTATGTTTGTTCTATTAAATTTTACTGTCAAAATACTAAGTTAAATGATACGTGATAGTTGACCGGTATAACAATTTGCAATTTTACTCTCCGTTTATCATAGTTATACAATTTTTGTGATTTTTTGTGATATTAATCCAATTTAACGAAGGATATATTTGTCACAAATATACCAGTTTAGGGTTTTTTACGGTTGAGTAAATTAGTTTAAGATAAATTTGTCACAAGTATACCAGTTTGGAGTTTTTTATGGTCAGTTGAGATAAATTTATCATAGGTGTATCAGTTTGGGATTTTTCATAGTCAAAAAATTAGTTTATGGTAAATTTGTTACACGTGTATCAGTTTGAAATTTTCCAGGATATTAACCCTATTTAAATCCACTAGCGATGATTAATAACAATTATAAAGAAAGTAAATAACATCTTACGTGACTTCTAGAATTCACCGACATGTATTTACAAATGGTTACCAAAGATCCACTATCGACAACCATGTATTCATTACTCGCCCCACGTTGGCGGTTTCTTCTGCAACTTGCAACCCCTCTCTCTAAGTTATAACAGCCCATGTTTCTCAGCCTCCACGGTTAGTGGCTTACAAGATTTATGGCTCCACTACTTTTGGACCATGTCAGCCTAGCAACCCCATTGGCTCGCTCATAACCTCGGTGGTTATTTAGTGCTCAGCTCGTTGCCGATAATGTGTTCGTGGTCTGTTTGCTGACTAAATTGAACTTCACTTACCGACACTCATGTCTTAGGACTTAATAATTTTTCTTTATGCACACTTGGCAATTGCTAATCACCTCGTCGACTACCCATGTTTGCCGACTAAGAACTCCCGACACTTAGCGGATTTAGATCCACCATGTCCTGCTCAGTCTTTTCTAATTAGAGTTGACAATCAAAGACTTGGGCTATAACTTTTTTCTGTAACTCACGACAGATCTCTTGCTAGACAAGTGATCTTGTGCGTAAATCTCACGGTCGAGGACGGGGGGTGCAGTCCTCTTGGTCGCAACTCCAATTCGCCAAACACTCAAAACATTATTTGTAATGTCTTTTGTACTTATAAAATAAATAAATCAATCAATTCAATTTTTTCATTAAAGAATTTAGCCTGTTCTTGTCTCCTAAATCAAGTTGTGTTATAGTTAAAAAAAAAAAAATACATATTAGATGCGTACGGGGCAAATTAATTTCAGAGTATGTGGCGTAATGTATAATTAAGTACTTATTTATGAAAGAACTTTCTTTATGTTGTTTTTTCAATTTGGTAGGTTGGTTTGTGGCGTGGAAACTAGGTTTGGTTCAGCAGATCTTCAGCCTCCGTCGCACCACTCACAGTTTCTTACAACGTTAACAATTTCACCGACCACTGCTTCTTCCCCTTCACGAAAAATGGTGTGAAACTATCTTTTTTTTGGTAAGGATTGTGAAACTATCTTTATCTATCAAAAAAATCAACTTTCTGGGCCCATTCCTACTTCTCTTGGAAAAATTAAACAATTTAATCGAATTCAGCATTTCACAGAATAACTTTTCCGATTCAATTCCAAGAGAGATAAGTGACTTGAGGAATTTGACTATACTTTATTTATGGCAAAAATGGACTTTTAGGATCCGTACCTTCAGAAATTGGAAGGCTCACTTCCTTTATTGAACTTGAGCTAGCATTCAACAATCTTATTGGCTGAATTTGTCATTCCCTTGGAAACTTCACAAATTTATTTTTATTTAGCCTCTTCCAAAATTATTTGATTGGTCCAATCCCTACTTCTCTTGCGAAATGGGGCAACTTAACCCATCTAGGTATTTCAAGGAATAACCTTTTTGGTTCCATGCCACAAGAAATATGCCACTTGAGGAGCTTGAAGGATCCTAGCTTATGGGGAAATAGATTGTCAGGGTCCATTCTTCAAAAATAGGGAAGCTCACTTCTCTTACCAAATTTTACCTAGGACTCAACAATATCAACGGCTCAATTCCTTTTTCTATAGGAAACTTGACAAATTTATCTTTCCGTTACTTGAATGGAAATGCACTCTTGTCCTCGATCCCTCAAGGAATTGGGAGATTGGTACATCTTGAAGGATTGGATGTGTCAGAGAATCATTTGGTCAGTCCAATACCATCGTTTGTGCAAAACTTGAGCAATCTAAAGATTTTAGACCTTTACTCAAATCATCTTTTAGGCTCAATTCCACAAGAGTTTGGGAAATTGATATCTCTTCAAGCATTAGATGTAGCCGCTAATAATTTGACCGGTCCAATCCCTGCATCAATTGGAAGCTTGGCGAATCTAATTGCATTAAGCCTTCACGAAATAAATTCATTGGTTCCTTGCCTTTTGAATTTAATAAGTTGATATGTTTGTTTAAGTTGGATCTATCTAATAATGAATTAGGGAGGGAACTGCGAGAGGGTGTATGTCTTGGGGGATCATTGCAATATTTCACTGTCTTCAACAATCATTTCAAAGGCCCCATCCCAACAAGCTTAGAGAACCGTAGCGCATTAATCATATTGAGACTAGAAGGAAACCGACTTATTGGAAACATCACGAAAGCTTTTGGAGTATATCCGCATCTAGGTTATGTGGACTTGAGCCACAATCATTTGACTGGCAAACTTTTTGTTGAAATGGAAGCATTGTCATAATTTGACAAGTTTAAGAATATCAAACACCATCATTTTTGGTGAGATACCCACAATATTTGGAAGGATGGCTCAATTATAAATATTGGACCTTTCATTAAATACTTTAAGTGGGGAGACTCCAAGGGAATTTGGAAGCCTATCATTGTTGTTAGAACTTGATCTAAGTAACAACGTGATCACGGGAAATGTCTCGACTGAGATTGGACTGTTATTTCATTTGGCACATCTGAACTTGGCATCCAACAATTTAAATGGATCAATACTAATGCAGCTAAGCTCATGCCAAAGCTTGTTGAGCTTGAATTTGAGTAGAAACAAATTTTGGAGAGGCATCCCTTTTGAGTTACGCAACACACAATTCCTTGAGGTTCTTGACTTAAGTCATAATATGTTGACTAAAAACATACCAGGAGAGCTTGGAAAGTTCAAAATGCTGCAAGTTCTAAATATCTCCCACAATAGCCTCTTTGGTTTTATTGCACATGTTTTTGGTGATATTTCGGCCTTGACTTCCATTGATATATCCTACAATTACCTGGAAGGTCCTCTCCCAAATGTCAAGGCTTTCATTGAGGCTCCATTTGAGGCAATTCAACGTAACAAAGTGCTTTGTGGAAATGTTGTTGGTTTACCAAAATGCAATTACCGTGAGCAAGAAAAGCGTTGGACACATTAATACTAGAATCATAGTTTTCCCGATTATCTCATTATTGGGGTTTCTCCTTCTCTCTTGCACCTAGACCATTCTTGTAATCATCAACCACCGTTGAAGAAGGATTATTGAGAGAGAGAACAATGAACAGGCAAATGATTTTGATTTTATGCGTATTTTGAGTTATGATGGCAAGGTTTTTGATGATCAAGTCGTCAAGGCCACGGGAGGATTTGACTCCAAGTACTATGTGGGTGAAGGAGCATATGGAACTGTTTATGAAGCCGAGATATCATAAGGTCAAACGATTACTATCAAGCAAACCTCGTCATCTCGGGAAGATAATGAGATCGTTGATTTGATATAATTTGGAAGGGAAATTCAAGCCTTAAGAAATATATGGCAACATTATATTGTGAAATTTTATGGATTCTACTCTCATGTACAATGTTGTTTTTTGGTGTACGAGTACATGGAAAGAGGTAGCTTGAGAACAACTTTGAATGATGATGAAAGAGCAATAGAGTTCCAGTGGGACAAGAGAGTAAATATGGTCCAAGGAGTTGTGGATGCATTGTCTTATATGCCTCATGAATGTTTGCCTTCGTTGATTCATTGAGACTTGATTAGTAACAACATTCTATTGGATCATGATCATGAGGCTTGTGTTTCTGATTTTGGCACTGCAAGACTTTTAAGGCCAGATTCATCAAACTGGACTATTATTGCTCGCACAATCGGATATATTGCTCTAGGAACTTCGTAATTTTTGCAATTTTTAATGACCTTGGTATCAAACATCCCTTCCATAACTGAAATTTTGCTAGTTTGTTGCAGTTCTTTAGTTATTTAATCTTCTTATAGAAATTTGTTTACTCCATCAAAGTTTTCAAGTTCTGTGCAGATAGAAAGCTTTTCGATTTCCCCAATAAGTAAGAATTGGTAAATGAGAAAAAATATCATAATCGATCCACTTCAAATATATTAAGCTCGTGTTCCTAAAGATGCCCTTACTTTAAGTTTTGGAACATTTTTTTCAAACTTTGTCCTAGCATAAACTCCCATGATCAAATCAATGTTGTAAGTGTATATTAATTAGAATTTTGTACTTGTAATCATCACGTCATGGGAAGCAATGTTTTTAACTTGAATACAGCTTATGATCAAGGTTACAAAAACCTATGAATTTTTACTTGCAAAGCTGGCTTATTATGTAGTTCCTATGAAAAATGTGATGTGTATAGCTTTGGAGTCGTCGCATTAGAGACGATCATGGAAAGCATCTAGGATATCACGTCTCCCGAGAATGTTCATCGTCCACCCAATCTGAGTCGCCTTCTAGACTTTGTCTTCAAGATGCGCAAAATGTGGTCTTGATCGCCAAGCTAGCATTTGCATGCTTGTAAGCCGATCCGCGACTTCAACCGACTATGGGACAAGTCTCACGTGAGCTTCGCGTTCAACTACCCATGGAAATGCCATTCTCCGCAGTCAACTTGGAGCAACTTCGCAATCTCAGTGTCAAGAAATTTGGAGCATTCACGAAAGATGGTACATTTTGAAGTTACTTTTTCATGTGGTATCGTGTCTCGTTTTTAATCATGATGATGATCGCCTTTTGAATATTTTATAGTTTTCACTAATCCGAACCATGTGATTTATCATTTTCCCTACAAAGCTAGCTTCTCTGTGAACGTCGTAAGAATAGTGCGATGTTTATAGTATGGAGTTGTGGCACCAGAAATAATTACAGAAACGCTTTTGGGAAGATCTCATTTCACAACTATTTCCAGCATTTTGCATAGCGAAGAGGAATTGAATTTGCGAAATGTATTGGATCGACATCTCTTTCCTTCTTTGAAGCAAGATGTAAATGCCATGTAGTTTCTATTGCCAGAAGACATAATGATACTAGTTATCTATAAACTTTTATCGATGTATAGTGTCATACTTACATTTTTAATTAGTTCAATCAAGTTACTTTTTGACAAAAGTAAAATGTCGTTTTGAAACTTTTAGCTGGTCCACTTAAATCCCTTATATACTTTAATAAGTTTATTGTCATTCTTTCATTTGGCACGGACACCGAAACCACAATTCACGTTCCTTAATATGTGCAATATTCACTCAAACGACTTTCTTTTTACTAACACACTTTCAGTTGGCTCTTTTCAATAACGACTTTTGGTTTCTTCTCCGAAAAAGGATAGGGATAATGACTTTGAAATCTCTGCAGCCAGAGTGTAGAGAAAACTAAATTGTTTTCTTTCGATGCACTGTGAAAAATCCCTCCTCTTCTACATTTGAAACGATCTCGATTGAAAGCTTGAAGAAGAATAAGGCCACATTGATCATATTGAGTATTCTTATCCTAATTTGGAAGCTTTTCTTAACCAGTGGTAGAATTTCTTAAAAATGTTAATTTGAATCCGAGTGTTGATTTTGGTCCTCTCACGCAAAACTAATAATGTCCGGAACTATCCTTTTCATCTAATTATTTTTTATATTTTATTATCTTGATTCTTTTCTTGATTAATTTCTACAGAACCCTTCTCAATACCATAACACGATAATTTGTAGTTTGACATTGGATTAAGTATCTTTTTTTCGTATATCAATAGGATACATGCAAATTGGTAAATGGAGTAGGCACACGAAATCAAGGAGGTAAATTTGATGGGAGAACGGTAACAATTCGAACAATATCGAATCAACGCAGCGGAATAAAATAATCTCCCCTCTTGTGTAAACCTAATAGGAATTGATATAGTAGAGTAAAATAAATACCAAGCACGCAAACACAAGACGATTTTTTACGTGGAAAACCTCCTCGATGTGAGGAGATAAAAAACCACGGGACCGGAGTCCACCCGAAAATCTTCACTATCAATAAAATTGTTCTTCTCTAGCAAATACTAGAGGTACATAGCAGCAAACACCTCAAGAACATAATTCTTGGCAATACACATGAACTTCACAAGAGATTAAGGATAAATCTGACCAAAAAACGCAGGTTTTGATCAATCCACGAAAAACCTAATGTAGGGAGCTTCAAACGAAAATCAAACCGTTCAGATTCAAGAAAATTGCGCCACGAATATGCTGACAAAATTTCAGCTCAATCGAACCACGGATCGATCTCCGATGCCAGCTTGATGTAAATCAGATATCGCCCCAAACCCCAGATTATCTGCTTTTTCTTTTTCTCTTGTTACTGTTTCCTTTTTTGCAACTATCTCTTTATATAGATAGTGAGAAACCCTATTTCCTCATATAACTTATTATATGGGCTCAAGCCCTTTTTGGGCTTGCAACTCATTGAGTCTCCTCCACATAGGAGTGAACCCAGCTAACAAATCTCCCCCTCACGACAATGTGGAGGGATTCACCATCCCTGCTATCAATTGGCAATGTTCAAGCTTCTCTCTTGGTAGAGTCTCCGTCATCATATCGGAACCATTATGATCCGTATGAATTTTCTCAAGTTCCAATAACTTTTCATCTAGAACATCTCTAATCCAATGATATCTAACATCAATATGTTTCGATCTAGAATGAAAAGATGAATTCTTACCAAGATGAATTGCGCTTTGATTATCACAAAATAGCACATTCCTCTTTTGCTTGAATCTAAGTTCTTCTAAGAACTTCTTCATCCATAGCATCTCTTTACTAGCTTCAGTTGCTGCAATAAATTCAGCTTCGGTTGTAGAAAGTGCAACACACTTCTGCAATCTTGACTTCCATGACACAGCTCCACTCGCAAAAGAAATCAAATAACCAGAAGTAGATTTACGAGTATCAATATCTCCTGCCAAGTCGGAATCTGTGTATCCAACTAACTCAAGTTTCCCGGTCCCAAAATTGAGTTTCAACTTTGAAGTTCCCCGAAGATACCTCATAATCCACTTGACTGCATTCCAGTGCTCTCTACCTGGATTTGATAAATAGCGACTAACAACGCCAACTGCGTACGCCAAGTCTGGGCGTGTACATACCATCGCATACATTAAGCTTCCTACAGCTGAGGCATATGGAACACTTTCCATATCTTTCTTTTCTTTATCAGTCGTATGACTTTGCTTCATATTTAACTTAAAGTGAGTAGCAAGAGGAGTACTAACCACTTTAGTCTTGTCCATGTAAAATTTCTGAAGGATCTTCTCAATATATTTCTCTTGCGACAAAAATAATTTCTTAGCATCTCTTTCTCGGGTAATTCTAATGCAAAGAATCTGCTTCGCCGAGCCCAAGTCTTTCATGGCAAAAGACTTGCTCAATTGTTTCTTCAATAACTCAATTCTTGAAGCATTCCTGCCAACAATCAGCATATCATCAACATAAAGCAAGAGAATAATAAAGTCATCATCAGAAAATTTTTGGACAAACACACAGTTATCCGAAGAAGTCTTCTTATAGCCCTGTTCAGTCATAACTGACGCAAACTTTTTATACCACTGTCTCGGTGCTTGTTTTAGGCCATAGAGACTTTTCTTCAATTTGCACACATAATCCTCTTTCCCTTTCACTTTAAAACCCTCATGTTGTTCCATGTATATCTCTTCCTCCAAGTCACCATGTAGGAAGGCCGTTTTAACATCCATTTGCTCAATTTCCAAATCTAGTCTAGCTGCCAAGCCTAGTACCACACGACATTTTCACTACCGGAGAAAATATATCATCAAAATGAATACCATTTCTCTGACCGAATCCCTTAACAACCAATCTAGCTTTGTACCGTGGTTGTGCAGTATGTTCATCTTGCTTCAACTTATATACCCACTTGTTCTTCAAAGCTCTTTTACCTTTAGGTAACTTCACCAACTCAAAAGTATGATTATCATAAAGTGACTGCATCTCATCTCGCATAGCATCAAACCAATTGCTTTTGTACTCCTCTTCTATTGCTTCTGCATAGCACTCTGGTTCACCTGCATCAGTCAATAATACATATTCATCTTCAGAATACCTGGTGGAAGGTCGTCGGTCTCTAACGGATCTCGGACTGGAACATCCAAAGTGGAACATCTAATTGAGCATCTGGTTCAGGAATAGTATTATCTATTTCAACATGTTCAGGAACATGTGCATTATTTGGAACATTGACTTCCTGCTACTCTTCATCAACCTGTGTAGGAATATTTGTAAGAGGAATTGGATCTAAATCAACTAGATTATCACTAACCTGTGGTGCTGAAATCATCTTCGATTTCTCAATATCCTCTATTGTTTGATCTTCCATAAACACAACGTCTCTGCTTCTTACAATTTTCTTTTCAAGTGGATCATAAAATTTGTAGCCAAGCATATCCTGTCCATAACCAATAAATATGCACTGTCGTGTTTTCACATCAAGTTTAGACCTCTCATCTTTGGGAATATGCACAAATGCTTTACACCCAAAGACACGCAAATAATCATAAGAAACTTCTTTGCCTGTCCAAACTCTATTAGGAACATCAAACTCTAAAGGAACGCATGGAGTAAGATTTAATACATGCATAACTGTACTTAAAGTCTCACCCCAAAATGATCCAGGTAGCTTTGACTGTGAAAGTAAGCATCTTACCTTTTCAACCAGTGTTCTGTTCATTCTCTCAGCTAAGCCATTTAACTGAGGCGTCTTGGGAGGTGTCTTTTGATGTCGAATACCTTGTTGTCTGCAGTATTCATCAAAAGGTCCAATATACTCTCTCCCGTTATCAGTTCTGATGCATTTCAATTTCTTTCAGTCTGTCTCTCATTTGAAGCCCGAAATTGCTTAAAAGCATCTAACACTTGATCTTTAGTTTTCAAGGTATAAATCCAAATTTTCCTTGAAAAATCATCTATGAAGGTAACAAAATAAAGAGAGCCACCAAGTGATTTTGTTTTATAGGACCGCAAACATCAGAATGCACTAAATCCAGTATACCTGACTTTCTTGAAGGAGGGGAGCTTTTAAATGCAACTCTGTTCTGTTTTCTTGCTAAACAGTGAGCACACTTCTTTAGCGCTGAACTTTTCAATCTTGAAAGGAGCTTCTTCTTAGCCAATATTGACAAACCCTTCTCACTGATGTGACTGAGCCTCTTATGCCATAATTCAGCTGCATCTTCGCTATCTACTGCATTAATTTTTGTCTGTGGACAACTTTGCCTCGCATAATGTATAACGAAGAATATTTTTCACCTCTAGCCACAACAAGAGAATCTTTGGTGAGCTTCCATTGACCATTACTGAAGGTGCTGCAATACCCATCATCATCCAACTTGCCTGTAGAAATCAAATTCAAGCGGATATCAGGTATATGTTTAACATTATTCAATACTAACCTTGTGCCATTGCTGGTTTCTAGGCACACATCACCGATGCCTACAGCTTGAGCTAGTCCATTGTTTCCCATCTTCACAGATCCGAAGTCACCTGACCTGTATGATGTAAAGAAATCCCTACGAGACGTAGCATGAACGGATGCACCACTATCAATTACCCAACTGGTCTCATGAGATACAAAATTCACCACATCACCATCAAAAATAGTGAGAAAGTCTTCTTTAAGTGCAGCAACACGATTGTCATCGCTGTCATTATCACTTTTATTCTCTTTACCTTTCTTCTTTTGTTTCTCCCCTTTTAACTGTCGACAAAACCTCTGAATATGTCCCTTCTGATGACAATAATGGCACTCAACATTAGCAAATTTATTATACTTACCTCTGCTTTTGTTTTAACTTTTATCTCTATTTCTCGGACCTCGAGACTCACTTCTCCCCCTTTTCTCGACAACCAAGGCATCAGAATGTGAAGAGGATGATCCTTGTGTCTTCCTTCTCATCTCTTCATTCAAAATACTACTCTTGGCCAAATCCATGGTAATCGTACCATCTGGGGCAGAATTAGACAAAGATGTTCGAAATGTCTCCCATGAGTCCGGCAAAGTACCAAGCAACCATAGTGCTTGTATCTCATCATCAAACTTGATTCCCATCGCAGCTAACTGATTTATAATTCCTTGAAAAGAATTTAAATGATCAGTCAAACGAGTACCATCATGATATCTCAGAGCCATCATCTGTTTTATCAAAAATAACTTATTATTCCCAGTCTTTCGAGCATATAACTGTTCGAGCTTATCCCATAAACTGTGTGCATGTGTTTCCTCAATAATATGGTTCAAAACATTATCATCTACCCACTGCCTAATATAACCACACACTTGACGATGAAATATAAACCATTCAACGTCAGTTTTATTCTCTGGTTTCTCCTCAGCAAATACAGGCAAATAAAAATCTTTCACATATAAAAGATCTTCCATCTTCCCTTTCCAAATATGATAATTCGAACCATTCAATGTAATCATTCTACTCGTATTCGTTTCCATTGTTTAACACAAGGCAGAAAAAATCAAGCAATAACCTGATGCTTTGATACCACTCTGATGGGAGAACGGTAACAATTCGAACAATATCGAATCAACGCAGCGGAATAAAATAATCTCCCCTCTTGTGTAAACCTAATAGGAATCGATATAGTAGAGTAAAATAAATACCAAGCACGCGAACACAAGACGATTTTTTACGTGGAAAACCTCCTTGATGTGAGGAGATAAAAAACCACGGGACCGGAGTCCACTCGAAAATCTTCACTATCAATAAAATTGTTCTTCTCTAGCAAATACTAGAGGTACATAGCAGCAAACATCTCAATAATATAATTCTTGGCAATACACATGAACTTCACAAGAGATTAAGGATAAATCTGACCAAAAAACGCAAGTTTTGATCAATCCATGAAAAACCTAATGTAGGGAGCTTCAAACGAAAATCAAACCGTTCAGATTCGAGAAAATTGCGCCACGAACATGCTGACAAAATTTCAGCTCAATCGGACCACAAATCGACCTTCGATGCCAGCTTGATGTAAATCAGATATTACCACAAACCCCATTTTCGATTTTCTCTTTTTCTTTTCTTGTTGCTGTTTTTTTTTGCGGCTACCTCTTTATATAGATAGTGAGAAACCATATTTCCTCATATAACTTATTATATGGGCTCAAGCCCTTTTTGGGCTTGCAACTCATTGGGTCTCCTCCATATAGGAGTGAACCCAGCTAACAAAATTAGTTATCTAAGGAGTCTTGGGACTACTTAGCAAATAAGCGTTGGACGGTGTGTAGAACATACGCTGGTGTTATAGAAACAACTGTGCGCATACAAAAACAGTAATCTTCTTTAAACAAAATATAAAGGGATAAAAGAAAAAGATAATGACACAAATGACCCATGAACTTGGACCCCATGTGCAATGTGGTCTCCGAACTTTTAATTTGTTCTATGCAGTTTCTGAACTTTGGCTCAATGTACAATGTGAACCCTGGATTTTTATTTTGTCTAATGTGTTTCTTGAACTTTTGGTACATACTCACTTTAGGCCATGGACTGTATGGAAATGTTCAATATTGTTCATAATCTTTTCTAGGCAATGTAGTTCTTGAATTTTTAATTTGTTCAATGTAATCTCTAGACTTTTGGTACATATTCACTGTAGTCTATAAATTATATTAAAATGTTCAGTTTAGTCCTTCCATTAATTCAAAATCATGAAGATTGGAAAGGTAAGTCAAGAACTTACTAGTTAAAAAGGCAAAAAGGGTATGATAGCTTTAAAAATGTCATTACTTTAATAATTGAGCTCAATCAAATTATGAAATTGAATAGCTTTGCACCAACAGTAAAATAATCAGACCATTTGGAGGGTTGGAAGTAAATAAAAGGCGAAAAAGTTGAGGTCTTTATTGTCAAGGTCCTCCCCATGATTAAGACAAATTGATTGGAGAGAGAAAAGACAGGGAAGCACACAGAGAAATTTTCGAGAAAACAGGGGCAAAAGAAAGATAAAGTTGATGTTGATTCTGTTGTTCAAGACGATTTCCTATGTTCATAGTTCATGAATGTTCTAGGGTGTGAAGCTTGTAAGCAAAAAAAGTGGCAGACCCGCACTTGTGAAGCGAATCCAATATTCACATCTGCTACAAATAATTGTGCGAGAAGGGGGTTTTTAACTGGAGCCTAGGTGAGTTGCACTCCTTTCTAAGTGTGAATTTAAATAACAAAAAATTACTTGGGATTGGGGAGAGAGAGAGAGTGAGCGAGCTCCATCGAGGCTCACAAGAAGCATCCGGTCGAGCTTCAGAGAACCAATAGAAGAGTGTCATTAACCATATATTATGAAAATTATGAAAAGATTGTGAATTCAAGCATTGCGCGAAAATTCATAACGTTTCAAGTTAAGCAAAGATGACAGTGCGTCCCACCCAAAATATAGATGAAGTATACAGTAAAACTTGAATATCTATCATCCGAGTGGTTTCAATTAAACTAAATGATCCTCATATGGGCATCACAATCAGACAGAGATTTAAATCCAATGCGTTTGTTAAGTGATTGCGTTACGTGAGTGCAAACATTATCTACTCATTTATTCAGTCCACAGAGATAACCAACAAAGTTGCTGGAAATTGTAGAGAGGAAGCTGATGTCAAAGATCCATTTTTTCTTAACCGTGGCTTTTCCGCTCCACAAGGCAAAATCAAAAGGCCCCACGCTTTCTCAATTTCCGACCGAAAAGGTCAGAACTGAATAGCGTTGCACTAACAATAAAATAATCAGACCATTTGAAGGGTTCGAAGTAAATAAAAGGCAAAAAAGTTAAGAGAGGGAAGCACACGAAGAGAAATTTCCAAGAAAACTAGGGCAAAAGAAAGATAAAGTTGATGTTGATTTTGTTGTTTATGACGATTTCCTATGTTCATATGTTCACGAGTGTTTTAGGGAGTGAAGACTTGTGAGCAGAAAAAAAAAGAAGCAGACCCGCACTTGTGAAGTGAATGCAAGATCCATTAACCATATATTATGAAAATTATGAAATGATTGTATGTGAATTCATGTATTGTGCAAAAATTCATAATGTTTCAGATTAAGCAAATGTCGACCCAAAATTTAGATGAAGTAAATAGTAAAACTTGAATGCTATTATTCAAGCGGTTTCAATTAAACTAAATGATCTCACATCGGCATCACAATTAGACCGAGATTTAAATCCAGTGCGTTAGTTAAGTGATTGCGTTAGGTGAGTGCAAACATTATCTACTTATTGATTCTGTCCACGAAGATAATCAATTGAGTTGTTGAAAATCGTAGAGAGGAAGTTGATGTCAAAGATCCATTTTTTATTAACCGTGGCTCTTTCGCTCCGCAAGGCAAAATAAAAAAAGGCCCCATGCTTTCTCATTTCCGCCTGAAAAGGTCGGAACTGAATAGCTTTGCGCTAACAGTAAAATAATCGGACCATTTGAAGGGTTGCAAATAAATAAAAGGCAAAAAAGTCAAGGTCTTTATTGTCAAGGTCCTCCACATGATTGAGACAAATTGATTGGAGAAAGAAAAGAGAGAGAAGCACATAGAGAAATTTTCGAGAAAACTGGGCAAAAGAAAGATAAAGTTGATGCTGATTTTGTTGGTTAATGACAATTTCCTATGTTCATATGTTCATGAGTGTTTTAGGGGTGGAGACTTATGAGCAAAAAAAAAAGTCAGGCCCGCACTTGTGAAGCAAATCCAATATTCACGTCTACAATAAATAATTGTGCGAGAAGGGGTTTTTTAACTGGAACCTAGATGAGTTGCACTTCTTACGAAATGTGAATTTTAAAAAAAGAAATTACTTGGGGAGAGGCAGAGAGAGAGAGAGAGAGAGAGAGAGAGAGAGAGCTCTATTGATACTTCAGAGAACCACTAGAAAAGTGCCATTAAGAACCAGTATAAGAGTGCCATTAACCATATATTATGAAAATTATGAAACAATTGTATGTGAATTCACGTATTGTGCGAAAATTCATGACTTTTCAGATTAAGCAAAGGTGAAAGTACGTCCGACCCAAAATTTAGATGAAGTAAATAGTAAAACTTGAATATTATTATTCAAGTGGTTTCAATTAAACTTAATGATTCTCATATGGGCATCACAATTAGACCGAGATTCAAATCCAATGCGTTGGTTTAGTGATTGTGTTACGTGAGTACAAACTTTATCTACTTACTTATCCTGTCCACGAAGATAATCAACTGAGTTGTTGGAAATTGTAGAGAGGAAGCTGACGTCAAAGATCCATTTTTCCTTAACCGTAGCGTTTTCGCTCCACAAGGCAAAATCAGAAAGGCCTCACGCTCTCATTTCCGCCTGAAAAGGTCGGAACTGAATAGCTTTGCACTAACAGTAAAATAATCAGACCATTTGTAGGGTTGCAAGTAAATAAAAGGCGAAAAAGTCAAGGTCTTTATTGTTAAGGTCCTCCACATGATTGAGACAAATTAATTGGAGAAAGAAAAAGAGAGGGAAGCACACAGAGAAATTTTCAAGAAAACTGGGGCAAAAGAAAGATAAAGTCGATGTTGATTTTGTTGTTTAAGCTGATGTTGATGTTCATATGTTCATGAGTGTTTTACTATGTTCATATGTTCATGAGTGTTTTACGGGGTGGAGACTTATGAGCAAAAAAAAAAGTCAGGCCCGCACTTGTGAAGCGAATCCAATATTCACGTCTACTATAAATAATTGTGCGAGAAGGGGGTTTTTAACTGGAATCTAGATGAGTCGCACTTCTTTCGGAATGTGAATTTAAAAAAGGAAATTACTTGGAGAGAGGCATAAAGAGAGAGAGATCCATAAAGGCTTCAAACAGCCAAAACAGTGCCATTAACCATATATTATGAAAAATATGAAAAAATTGTATGTGAATTCACGTATTGTGCAAAAATCCATAACGTTTCAGATTAAGCAAAGGTGAAGGTGCGTCTGACCCAAAATTTAGATGAAGTAAATAGTAAAACTTGAATATCTATTATTCAAGTGGTTTCAATTAAACTAAATGATCCTTGTATGGGCATTACAATTAGACCGTGAATTAAATCCAATGAGTTGGTTGAGTGATTCCGTTATGTGAGTACAAACATTGTCTACTTATTTATTTTGTCGAAGAAGATAATGAGTTGTTGGAAATCGTAGAGAGGAAGCTGATGTCAAAGATCCTTTTTTCTTAACTGTGGTTTTTACGCGCCACAAGGCAAAATAAAAAAGGCCCCACGCTTTCTCAGTTTCCGCCCGAAAAGGTTGGAAGTGAACTTCAAAATTTCCCAATTAAACTGATTAAAAAAAGAAAAAGAAAAAAATTTCTCCTGCAATTTATCGTAGATGAGAAGGCCCCATTTGCTTGGAAAACGTTGTACAGCTGTAATAAGCATTGGTTCTGACTAAGGCTTCAAGAGTGATATTCCACCTATAAATATGTCATCAATCTGGTTAACCATACGTAGACCTGAACCATCTCACCTTTTAAACCAACCATTCCCCAAATCATGGTTTCTTCCGTATTGCTGTCCAACCACTCTCCTTTAGCTGCCTTCTTGTTCTTGTCGCTCTTCTTCGTCTACACCACTTCATTTCATGGTGCAGGTGCTTTTGCGTCCTCCACTTCTTCGTTCACTGTCAACGCCACTGAGAATAAGAATGAAGCAAAAGCTCTCTTAAATTGGAAATTTACTCTTGACAATCATAGCCAATCTCTCCTCTCATCATGGCATGGCAACAATCCTTGCGGCTTTACTGGTATCGCTTGCAATGACTATGGAGCCATCACCCATCTAAATCTTTCCTATCTTGGTTTGAGAGGAACTCTAGACGGCCTTGACTTCTCACGAATAAACAATGTGGTTAGCTTGGAACTTGGCAACAACTCAATCTATGGCTCCATCCCCTCAAGTGTTGGTAACCTTTCCAAACTCAACTCTTTTGATCTTTGTGGCAATGAACTGTCCGGAAACATTCCTCTAAATATAGGTATGCTAGAGAGTCTTCATTATTTGTCTCTATGTGCAAACAACTTGAGTGGTCACATCCCTCAGGAGATTGGACAGTTGAATTCTCTTGTGAAACTTGATTTTTCCAGAAACGCTCTCACCGGTTCTATCCCTGCTTCACTAGGGAACTTGAGCAGCCTTATTTATCTTTATCTATGGAAAAATCAACTTTCAGGGCCCATTCCTACCTCTCTCGGAAAACTAGGCAATTTAGTCGAATTCAGCATTTCACGGAATAACTTTTCTGGTTCAATTCCAAGAGAGATAAGTGACTTGAAGAATTTGAATTCTCTTTATCTATGGCAAAATGGACTTTCAGGATCCATTCCTTCAGAAATCGGAAGGCTCACTTCCCTTATTGAACTTGACCTAGCAGCCAACAATCTTACTGGCTCAATTCCTTGTTCCCTTGGAAACTTGACAAGTTTATCTTATCTTAACCTCTATCTAAATGATTTGACTGGTCCAATCCCTACTTTTCTTGCAAAATTGGGCAACTTAACCAAATTATTCATTTCACAGAATGCCCTTTCTCGTTCCATGCCAAAAGAAATATATGACTTGAGGAGCTTGAAGGTTCTTAGCTTATGGGGAAATAGATTGTCGGGATCCATTTCTTTAGAAATAGGGAGATTGGTACATCTCGCCTTACATCAAAAGAATTGGATTTGAACTCAACTATCTTCATCTTTGGATAATAACTAGTATTGGTTTTTGGTTCAATTGCAAACAACCTAAGAGAGATAAGTGACTTGAGGAATTTGAAGTCTCTTAATTTATGCCAAAATAGACTTTCAGGATCCATTCCTTCAGAAATCGGAAGGCTCACTTCCCTTATTAAACTTGACTTATCAACCAACAATCTTATTGGCTCAATTCCTTGCTCCCTTGGAAACTTGACAAGTTTATCTATTCTTAGCCTCTATCTAAATGATTTGACTGGTCCAATCCCTACTTCTCTTGCAAAATTGGGCAACTTAACCAAATTAGTCATTTCACAGAATGCCCTTTCTGGTTCCATGCCACAAGAAATATATTACTTGAGGAGCTTGAAGGTTCTTAATTTATGGGGAAATAGATTGTCGGGATCCATTCATTCAGAAATAGAGAGGTCCACTTCTCTTACTGAACTTTTTTTGGGACACAACAATTTCATTGGCTCGATTCCTTTTTCTATAGGAAACCTGACAAATTTATCTTTTCTTTACCTCAATGGAAATGCAATCTCATCCTCAATCCCTCAAGAAATTGGGAGATTGGTACATCTCGAACAATTGGATTTGTCAGAGAATCATTTGGTCGGTCCAATGCCATTGTCTCTACTGAACTTGAGTAATCTAAATGTGTTATGCTTTTACTCAAATCATCTTTCAAGCTCAATTCCACAAGAGTTTGGGAAATTGATATCTCTTCAAGCATTAGATGTAACCGGTAATAATTTGACTGGTCCAATCCCAGCATCAATTGGAAGCTTGGCGAATCTAACTTTATTAGATCTTGGTGACAATAAATTCGTTGGCTCCTTGCCTTTTAAATTTAATAAGTTAACACGATTGGTTCAATTGGATCTATTTAATAATGAATTAGCAGGGGAATTGCCGAAAGATGTATGCCTTGGGGGATCATTGCAATATTTCTCTGTCTTCAATAATCATTTCGAGGGTCCCATCCCAACAAGCTTAAAGAACTGTAGCACATTAATTAGATTGAGGCTAGAAGGAAACCAACTTACTGGAAACATTACAGAAGCTTTAGGAGTATATCCACATCTATATTATGTGGACTTGAGCCACAATCATTTGAACGGGGAACTTTCATGGAAATGGAAGCATTGCAAAAATTTAACGAGCTTAAGGATATCAAACAACAGCATTTCTGGTGAGATACCCGCATTATTTGGAAGGATGGCTAAATTACAGAGACTAGACCTTTCATTAAATAATCTAGGTGGGGAGATTCCAAGGGAATTGGGAAGCCTATCATTGTTGTTAGAACTCGATCTAAGTAACAATGCGCTCATGGGAAATCTCCCAACTGAGATTGGACTTTTCTCCCATCTGGCACATTTGAACTTGGCATCAAACAATTTGAGTGGATCGATAACGGTGCAGTTAGGCTCATGCCAAAATTTGCTGCGCTTGAACTTGAGTAGAAACAAATTTCGGGGAAGCATCCCTTTTGAGTTAGGCAATGCACAATTCCTTGAAGTTCTTGACTTGAGTCATAATATGTTGACTGAAGACATACCAAGAGAGCTTGGAAATCTGAGAATGCTACAAGTTCTAAATATCTCCCACAACAACCTCTGCGGTTCCATTGCACATGTTTTTGGTGATGCGTTGGCCTTGACTTCCATTAATGTATCCTACAATGACCTGGAAGGTCCTCTCCCAAATGTCAAGGCTTTCATTGAGGCTCCATTTGAGGCAATTCAGCATAACAAAGGGCTTTGTGGAACTATTGTTGGTTTACCAAAATGCAATTCTACCGTGAGCAAGAAAAGCATTAGACGCATTAATACTAGAATCATAGTTGTCCCGATTCTCTCGTTGTTGGGGTTTCTCCTTCTCTCTTGCACCTTCACCATTCTTGTCATCATCAATCACCGTCGAAGAAGGATAATTAAGAGAGAGAACAATGAACGGGAAAATGATTTAGATTTTATGCGTATTTTGAGTTATGATGGCAAGGTTTTCTATGATCGAATCGTCAAGGCCACGGGAGGATTTGACTCCGAGCACTATGTGGGTGAAGGAGCATATGGAATTGTTTATAAAGCCAAGATATCAGAAGATCAAATGGTTGCTGTCAAGAAAATCTCATCATCTCGAGAAGATAGCGAGATTGTCGATTTGATACCATTTGGAAGGGAAATTCAAGCCTTGAGAAATATACGCCATCGCAACATTGTGAAATTTTATGGGTTCTGCTCTCATGCCCAGCATTGTTTTCTAGTGTATGAGTACATGGAAAGAGGGAGCTTGAGAACAATTTTGAACGATGATGAAAGAGCAATAGAATTTCAATGGGACAAGAGAGTAAATGTGGTCCGAGGAGTTGCGGATGCATTGTCCTATATGCATCATGAATGTTCACCTCCATTGATTCATCGAGACTTGACCAGTAACAACATTCTATTGAATTCCGATTATGAGGCTCATGTTTCGGATTTTGGCACTGCAAGATTATTGAGGCCGGATTCATCAAACTGGACTGCTATTGCTGGAACCATTGGGTATATTGCTCCAGGTACTTCGTAATTTTGCAATTTTGATTGCATTTGGTGTAAGACATCCTTTCTATAATTAAAATTTTGCTAGTTTGGTGTAGTTCTTTAGTTACTTAATTTTCTTATGGAAATTTATTTACTTCATCAAAGTTTTCGAGTTCAATGTAGACAGAAAGTCTTTTGATTTCCCCGGTAAGAAAGAATTGACAAATGAGGAAAAATATCATAATAGTTCGTGTCATCTAAAGATGCTCTTACTTTGAGTGTCAAAACAAAATTGCTTGAACTTTGTCGAAGTATAAACTCCCATGATCAAATCAGTGTTGTAAATGTAGATTAAGTAGAAATTTGTACTTGTAATCATCACATCATGGGAAGCAATGTTGTTAACTTGAATATAGCATATGATCAAGGTTATGAAAAACTATGAATTTTTTGCAGAGCTAGCTTATTCTATAGTTCCGACCGAAAAATGTGATGTGTATAGCTTTGGAGTCATCGCATTAGAGACAATCATGGGAAAGCATCCAGGATATCATATCTCTTCAGGAATGTTCATCATCCACCCAATCTGAGTCGCCAATAATGTTAAAGGATGTGCTAGATCACCGTCTCTCACCTTCTAGACTTTGTCTTCGAGATGCACAAAACGTGGTCTTGATCACCAAGCTAGCGTTCACATGCTTGCAAGCTGATCCATGGCTGCGACCGACTATGGGACAAGTCTCGCGTGAGCTTTGCGTACAAGTACCCATGGAAATGCCATTCTCTACAGTCAGCTTAGAGCAACTTCGCGACCTCAGTGTTAAGAAATTTGGAGCATTCACAGGAGATGGTAAGTTTCGAAGTTACTTTTTTATGTGGTATTATGTTTGGTTTTTAGTAATGATGATGATCACCTTTTGAATATCTTCATAGTTTTCACTAATCCCGACAATGTGATTTATGATTTTCAATACAGAGCTAGCTTCTCTACGAACGTCATAGGAATAGTGCAATGATTATAGTTTGGAGCTGTGGCCCCAGAATTAATAACGAGAAGGCTCCTGGGAAGATCTCATTTCACAACTATTTCCAGCTTTTTTGCGTAGCAAAGAGGAATTGAATTTGCAAAATGTATTAGATTGACATCGCTTCCCTTCTTTTGAAGCGAGATGTAAAGAACATGCAATTTCTATTGCCGGAAGGCACAATTATACTAATTGTCTGTGAACTTTTATTGATGTGTGGTGCCATTTTTGCATTTTTAAATTAGTTCAATCAAGTTACTTTTTGATATATGTACAATACTATCTTGAAACTTTTAGTTGGTCCACTTAAATCCCTAATATACTTCAAAATTTTTATTGTCATTCTTTCATTAATTAATTTGAATGAAGTATCGCATGGACACCAAAACCACAATTCACATCCCTTAATATGGGCAATATTCACTCAAACATCTTTTCTAACACACATTGTCATCTAGTTGACTCTCTTCAATAACGACTTTTGGTTTCCTGTCCGTAGGAGGATAGGGATAATGACTTTGAAATCCCTGCGGTTAAAATATAGAGAAAACTAAATTGTTTTCTTTCGATGCACTGTGAGAAATCCCTCCTCTTCTACATTTGAAATGATTTCGATCGAAGAAGAATAAGACCACATCGATCAAATTGAGTATTCTGGTCCTAATTTGGAAGCTTTTCTTTACCAGTAGTAGAATTTCTTTAAAATGTTAATTTGAATCCTACTGTTGATTTTGGTCCTCTCACGTGGAACTAATAATTTACGGAACTATCCTTTTCATCTAATCCTTTTTTATATGTTATCGTCTTGATTTTTTCATTGGTTAATTTCTACGGAACCCTTCTCAATACTATAGCACGACAATGTGTACTTTGACATTGGATTATGATGGAATTCAAGTCGGCGGAAGACGACTTACCTTATTCCGATACGCAAACAGCAAATAGCCCCGGAATGATCGTTGAATTGCCGATGTAACACAAACAATACTATCTCACGTTGGTCTGAATGTAATCACAAGGAAAACACTTGATTTCCACAGCGTAAATGCAAATTGTTCTTGTAAAGTGAAATGGAACGCCTTGATGGAAAGGGGAGAGAAAAGAAGAAAAGATTATGAACATATGTTCGTCCAACCCCTCCATCAGTTGTCTTCAGGGGTCTTTTATATGACCCTCATGACACCCCTACAAATGGTGTCCTTCCATCGTACCGTATCAATAGCGAACTGATGCGATCCAATCACACCTCATCATGAACATACCAGCTAAAGTACAACAGATTATGTATCTTTTTTCATATATCAATAGAATATATGCAAATTGATAAATGGAGTAGGCACAATGAATCAAGAAGGAGGTGAATTGTTTATCTAAGGAGTCGTGGGACATCTTCGCAAATAAGTGTTGGACAATGTAAAGAACATGCGCTCGTGTTATAGAAAATCATGCATATACAAAAACAGTAAACTTCTTTCAACAAAATATAAAGGAGTTTAAGGAATAAAAGATAAAAATAATGACACAAATAGCCTCTGAACTTGGGCCCAATGTGCAAAGTAGTCTCTGAACTTTTCATTTATTAAATATAGGCCCTGAATTTTTATTTTGTTCAATGCATTCAATATATTTTTGGTACATGGTCAATTTAGTCCATGGACTCTATAAAAATGTTCAGCATTGTCCCTAATCTTGTATGTGTAGCGTGGTTAATGAATTTTTAGTTTGTCCAATGTAATCTCTAGACTTTTTGTATATATTTAATATAGTCCATGAATTATATTAAAGTGTTTAATTTAGCCCTTCCAATAATTCAAAATCAGGGATAACATTTAATAATTTCATATAGTCCATGGACTAAATTGAACATATGTCAAAAGTTCAAGAACCACAATGAACAAAATAAAAGTTCAGGGAGTATATTACACATTTGGCTAAACTTTAAGAATCACATTAAATAAATTAAAAGTTCATGGACCACATTGCAAAGTTTATGGACCATTTGTATCACTTTCCAGTAAAAGAAATGCAAAACATTTTTATGTTCAGCCAATCCACTTTGGCTTACTATGCTCTCCCAACTCTAACAGTCTAAATCAAGGCTATAATGCACTATTTAATCTTTGAGATGTGACAGCCTCTAAAGATGCTTCATTCTACAATTTATTATTAGTGCTATAAATTCAATCCAACGGAAGTAGTTGAGTTGGGGAAAAACGAACAAAAACTACTTTTGTTCTCTGAGTGTTTGTCCGTGAAGAGAGGATTACCCGGTGCTGTGTTTAGGCCTCAAAACTAATTTATGCTCTGAGCGTTCCGTCACATGTAGTTATGCAGGTCCCATAACATTTGCAGACTGATTTCAAAGCACGAATCACACGAAAGTCGCAAATTTTCAACAAGGTTCGAGAAAAGCCGTACGTGGGAGGGAGCTGTCCTTCGCCGGCAAACGTCATCATCCCCTGTCGCTGCTTGTGCTTGAGATTGGCCGAGCAAACGGCATACAGGCGCCCACGGCGCTTCACCGGCTTGCAGAACTCGCACATCTTCTTCACCGAGGAACGAATCTTCATGGTCGCTGCTGCCAAACGGAGAAGCCATCGACAGACTACCTCGCGTGTTTTGGGTCCTTTGGGCTCTCGTTCGTTTGAAGATTTTTTAAAAGGCTGGGCCTACGGTACTTCGCGCATCTACTTAATTCATGGGACCCCATCTTCCACTTTTCTTTGCATTTTCTCACTCTTAATTATTTTATTTTTTGGAACATCTTTTATGATCTGTGATAATCTCATTCTCTGTTGATCAAACACATTATTCATGTACATGCAACTTTCCAGCTTGTAAATTCTATTTTATGGAAAAAAATTTACTTAAAATATTTACACCTCACCGTCGGATATCAACTTAAGGCGATCTTATGTGGTGATTTTATATGCATGAGTGAGGGTGATCGGCTCCAAAGGCCGAAGATGGAATCGACCTTGGAGTTCCAAAGAATCGGAACCGAAAATTTGAACTAGTTACATTTGAAACCAGCCCACACCAACTGACGTCTCCTAATTCAACCCAAGAACTGAGTTTGTTTTGTGGAAATCAGTTTATGGTGATTATTTCGCTAAAAGTGTCAATGAAGCACCTTTCAAAATACGGATCGATATGGAAATTGTCAAAGGATATGAAGGGACATTTGTTAATTCTTGGACTATAAACGCTTATTGATGAAAAAGTTAAAGGTACGAAAATTGGAAACAATCACGGTCAACCATGTAAAAGGGTACTATAATGTAAAGATAATGGGAAGATAAAATTTGAACAACTAGTGTCCATTGATTGATTAATGGTCATTTGCTTGAATTACAATCTTAATTTTTAAATGGATCAATACCTTGAAAAACCTCAAATTAATACGCTTGTAATAAATTTACCCCAAATTAATTTTTGACCACCAAAAATCTCAAATTGATACACATTTGATAAATTTACCTCAAACTGTTACACTTGTAACAAATTTACCTTATATTAGTTTTTGTTAAATTTATCTTCAAATTACTAAATTGAATGACACGTGATAGTTGATTGATGTAAAAATTTGCAATTTTACTCTCCATTTGTCACAATTATGCAATTTTTGTGGTTTTTTTTATTGATCCAATTTAACATCAATTATATTTGTCACAAATATATCATTTTAGGGTTTTTGACTATTGAGTAAATTAGTTTAAGATAAATTTGTCACAAGGATATTAGTTTGGAGTTTTTTATGATCAGTTGAGGTAAATTTGTCATAGGTATATCAATTTGGGGTTTTTCATAGTCAAAAAATTAATTTTGGAATAAATTTGTCACATGTGTACCAATTTGAAATTTTCCAGGATATTAACCCTATTTAAATCCACTACCAATGATTAATAATAATTATAAAGAAAGCAAATAACATCTTACGTGACTTCTAGAATTCACCAAAACATGTGTTTACAAACGATTACCAAAGATCCACTATCGACGACCATGTATTCATTACTCGCCCCACGTTGACGGTTTCTTCTGCAACTTGCAACCCCTCTTTCTAAGTTATAACAGCCCATGTTTCTCAGCCTCCACGGTTAGTGGCTTACAAGATTTATGGCTCCACTACTTTTGGATCATGTCAGCCTAGCAACCACATTGACTCACTCATGTGAATTGTATTCGAGATCATCACTCATAACCTTGGTGGTTATTTAGTGCTCAGCTCATTGCCGATAATGTGTTCGCGGTCTGTTTGCTGACTAAATTGAACTTCACTTACCGACACTCATGTCTTAGGGCTTAATAATCTTTCTTTATGCACACTGTTGGCAATTGCTAATCACCTCGTCAACTATCCATGTTTGCCGACTAAGAACTCCCGACACTTAGCGGATTTAGATCCACCGTGTCCTGCTCAGTCTTTTCTAATTAGAGTTGACAATCAAAGACTTGGGCTATAACTTTTTTCTGTAACTCATGACAGATCTCTTGTTAGACAAGTGATCTTGTGCGTAAATCTCACAGTCGAGGACGGGGGGTGCAGTCCTCTTGGTCGCAACTCCAGTTCGCCAAACACTCAAAACATTATTTGTAATGTCTTTTGTACTTATAAAATTAAAAAAAAAAATCAATTCAATTTTTTCAATAAAGAATTTAGCCTGTTCTTGTCTCCTAAATCAAGTTGTGTTAATGTTAAAAAAAAAAATACATATTAGATGTGTACGGGGCAAATTAATTTCAGAGTATGTGGCGTAATGTATAATTTAGTACTTATTTATGAAAGAACTTTCTTTATGTTGTTTTTTCATATGACAAATGAATTAAAAAATCAAATTACATTTTTCAACAATGAATTTAGCTTGTTCTTGTCTCTTATATCAAGTTTTATTTCATTAATAAATTGCATATACTAATGTTACAAGTGTTCAAGGTAATATAGAGTAGGCGGCATAACATGGAGTATATTGTATTAGAAGTGTTGAATGTGAATTAAGTATAGAGTAAGGGCACCACTTATAATTGAGTAATTATTTATGAGCTCTTCCCCTAATACATGCATCGATTAAATCTCTTCATATGAAAATTGGGAATTGCCAAGATTTCAAGACGTTTTGAACTATAGAAGGCTACACTATGGATCTTTCTCTACAAATCTCACCGATTTGAATTATACAAACACTATGAATTATGAAACATCTCTTTTTTATTAGTCGATGAAGTAATTTAGTAATTTATTTTCCTGGGACATAGCGTGAGTTTCTTTGTAATTATTCCAATATGAGGATAAATCTTTCTCCGAAAAGAGCACGCTAGGTCTCATACATAGAGTTTCTAATGTTGTGGAGTACCTAATGTATTTTTTCTTTGCACTAACAGGGGATGTCTTCTTATTGGCAATCTTGCCTCAATCCTCTTTCTTTATTTTGAAAAATATGCAATCTCCAATAAGCTCATTACCAATAGCCTTAATGCTGAAAGTGACCGCCCATTTTTGCCAACTAATTAGTTAAATAAAAGAAATTGCTCGCTATATGTGATCAACTTTTGCAGCATATGAAGGTCAGTTATTACCACAAATACTTCTGTCCTGGATCTTCCCAACATCTCGAGAAGATGCCCCAACCTACGTCACACCCACTTAAATTAACAACTCAATGTATGATTAATTATTGATAATCCTTATCTTGAAATCACCTTTCTCGAACTTCTTAACGTGTGATGGACTGGAACTTACCATTCATGGGACATACAATGCCTTTCGTCACCATCTTTTTCCCACCTAGATTGCCATATGAATGTCATCGTCGCTTCTTTTGTTAGGTATATAAAGAGCACAAACAACTACTTGATATAAAAAATAGTAATTACCATTGATTAGGGGTTACTTCCTCTCTTCCCCTTCTATTTTTAAGTATAGTTCGAAATTGAATTCGACTTCGATTGATGCACAGTTTTTCACTTCATAACACATGGTGTGAAGAAAACGATTTTGGCGGGCATGTCCCAGTCATGTTTTATGCTTGCGAGTATCTTCATTCTACTCATAAGTAAAGTTTGCAAGCGATTTTTTTAGTATGATCCATAAAACAAACATATGTGTGTAATAATGAGATGGAGAATGGCAACATTGTTAGGTGAATTCTATTCATGAACATGTATCGCTTGAGAGACTAGAATCGAGCAAAAGCATTGGCTCTTTTATTAATTAGTAATTAAAGAAAAATAAACCACTAAGTGGAGGCCTTGGACCACCTGCATCAGCAAGAAAACCTTATTTTTTTATCCCCCTTTTCCACAGAGTCAAATTTTCTTTTGCTTTAAAAATCGGATTAAAGTGGCTGAGGTTACAGAGAAAGTGGATCTAGGAAAGCATATATGAGATTTAAGAGATGTCACCTAACTTTTTTCGATGTGTAGATTCTTGACTGGAAAATTGTGCATGCATGTGTCATGTTCCACTCAGCAAACATCATGACATTTTTCTTTTGGCAAATCCTGCTCTGGCTCTTTTTTAAAAGGGGAAAGTTATAATAAGTTTGCATTAAGTTGAGTGACCGATGATTTATTTGTTTTGATTGCCAGGAATAGGGTCGTGTCGTCCACCACAATCGCGAGATTAATAGAGAGGTATACGAGAGATAGAAAGACAACGAATCGGGATATACGTTGCTCGGCCCTATGTCCACAGAGAGGGCGGAAGTAATCCACTATAGACGAAAGATTACATGCTCCAATCAATGTCTCTCTTTGCTCCAAACCTCAATTACACTTAATTAATCCTCACCTACTATTTCACATAAGCTCTCGTAGGGTTTCATATGAAAACTCAAAAAGAGAAAGCCTAGAAACATTCTCAATAGACTCTAACATGTAACGCCGCAAAGTACCTTCAAATAGGCTTTTATAGATGTAAGTTAGGCCAAGCTTGTGGCACTTGCCGGGTCTTTCCGGGTGCTCAATTCATGCCCATTATGCCTGGACAAAACGCAAGCACCTGGCCAGGCGGCCGCTCATCCGCCTTCTCGTCTGGCCGATCCGTGTTTGGGTGCTCGGCATGTGCCCGGTGGCCACGGGCCATTCCAAGCCTGTGGCCGGCAGCTTGGGACTATCTGATCAGATGCCCAGCCCTTCCCCTAGGTCGTGGTCTTACAGCTCTCGGTCTTTCATACCCAATGGTCGAATCCTCTTGGGCGCCTCGTCAAAGAAACTGGGAAAAAAAAAAGGCCTTCTTGTCCTTAGCCTCAACTTCGGGCTTCGATCATCGGTCAGATATTTGGCCATACCTCAAAACGTCCACAACATCAATTTTATGGTATGGTCGAATTGCTTACGGGGCAAATAGAAGGCCACAACTTTTCTTTATAGAGTGAGTGGGTGAACCCCACATGGTATTGAGCGGTCCAAATACGTTTGGAGGTACCCTTTCCGACTATGTAATGACATTTCCATAGGAGGAAGTAAGCTAAACAGGTCATCTTCTTATGCGTAAAGCCATCTCCTCTTTTGCCATTGGTTGTAGTGATCTGGTCAAAAACCCTCAAAACGCCAAAACAATTCGCCGAGCGACCGAACTTTTTGGCAACTTTTTTCAGGACGTATTCAGCCGTGTTCGGACACTGACGAAACCAACAAGATAGGAGACTAAACAAAGACCTCAAAAAGCCCCACAAGCAACCACGTCCTGGTATTGACCCATGGTGCTAGAACGTGACAAAGAGAAACCAAAAGGGACAGCAATTATATGTAGATGCGTGTGTATTCCGTTGTTAGAATCAGTGCAGTGATTCCGCAGCACTTTGTCTCAGCTGCCCATGCCGCTCGATTGAGGTTTTTGCTTCTTTCACTTGTCACCAACACATGCTCGATAGGTGGCCCGTGGGAAGTAGTTTCATTGGCTCCTGTCGTTCTCTCGTAAAGAAACGGGAAATTATTGCGCCCCCTTGATTGGTTTCCAAGATTCAACCAACGGTTTGTTAGGGAGTAGAGCTTGAACGATCACTGAATCAAATTACAATTTCAAGTCGATAGTTGTTGACCTTGAGTATTCAATTAAAAATGAGAATGGAAAACCTGAGTTTTCCAGTGTTTTCATTCTTATGAGCTCTCGAAGTTGGTTTTAAACGTGAAGAGATAACTCACAAATAGTTAATCTAGACATTACCATGCACGAATGAGATGTTCACTGTCTTCGAGTGACTATTTAGTAAAGCCTAAAGCTCACTCCCAAGGTGATTGACCTATTGGATCAAGGTAGAGGATCCATTCTTCTTTCCCTTCTTTAAGTGATCGCTAACTCGAAATTGGTTACGACTAGACCTTATTAATGGCAGATCTAGGCATGGGTATTGGATGGTCGACTGAACATGACCGCCTAAGAGTCCTTGTCCAAATCCTTTTACCAATTCAAAGTACTAATTTTTCTTTACAAAATGAACGATTCCGGGCAAGCTCAAGCAGCCCTCGGTTGCATGCACTGGTTAAGAAGGAAATTGGTTAACCAAATCCCGCCAAATTATGTTTTTGGCATAGGCCGGCCCGACAAGTCGGTAGGTCGATGATCAAGAGTTTGCTAGGGACAGTGGTACTCAATGATCACATGTTGTTGAGCAGATTTTTATTCTGGCAGAATCCTGGTGGAGTTGTGGGCTTACTCGCCTAAAGTTTTAGGCTATGGCCTCTCTTGGGATCGATTCCGAGTGACACTTAAATCATATGTTTTTATCACAAGCGCACAATTCTTATGCCAATTTTAAGTAAGGGCCATCTACATTGGTTGATCCTACACGCTCTTGGTCTCGATTATCCAATTGAAAATTATCGGCGCCTATATGTAACTATATAGTGGTAAATACGCTACCGTGCTAAATAATAGTTGCTCTTTCTTTTCTTCTTTTTCTCAAAAGCAAGTACTACTTATAGGAAAAGCTACCTATCACGCTTCAATTATTGAGACCTTCAATTCAAATCGAATTTAATATTGTACCATAGGCGTGCCGCACGCGTCCTAAGTCAATGGGCCAAAGTCTTGATGCCATTGGATCGATTTGTTTTTGTTGTGTGCAGGCTTAGGAAGGTTCAAGGAAGATGCCCGTGTTCACACGCCAACCACGAAGAAAAAGAGAGACCGGTTCTCGTCCTTTGTTGTCGCAAGTGGTCCTTGTCCCGCCAGTTCTCGTAACGACCAAATTTGGGATTGGGCAAGACGTATCGATGCCCTCTACTTCTCCACCCGTGATCCCGAGGAAGTATTTTGATTCCTTGCCGAACATATCCAATCGAAAATCCGCGATCATACGAAGGTACTCAAAATAGCAGGACAAAGCGCAAGAGACTATTTCTTTTTCTATTGAGACATTTTAAAATATTCGAGTTAATTATTGTTAAGAAAATAAATTCTCGAAATGCCATAAGCAAAATGTTCAAAAGGAAAGGAAAGAAAGAGTGATCATCATTCGAAGACATCCTAAAGTTTTTTTATGTTTAAGTGGGTCCAATGGTGTCAAATTCTCAAATGGGTTAATGGTTATGTAGTTATTTTGAGATGACGTGGCCCGGAATTTGCTGAAAATATGGTGTAATTGCTCCATGCTTGGATTGTGGTTGAAGGAAGATGAACGGTAATTTATGCGAGGACAGTGACACTTCAGTTCCATATCAGACGAAATAGATCTTCTTAGACGATTCATAGGCAAAACTTGTCACTATGTGATCATTGCTTGCAACTTGTGCGATTAGCAAGTACTCCTTTTGCAGGCTTGAATCATGTGGAACGAAATTCGATGGCAAACCCTAACCTATCCAACATGGGCATGTGTGATCATCGGACCAAGAAAGTCTAAACAAGACAACCTTCGACAACGACATAGCCAAAGTAAGAGACTATAGCTATTGTTTAGTATAGGCCGACGCCATCGAGGGCATTGGCGCTTTAGGCAAGAGAGTTTACGGCACTCCAAATCTCATAGAAAATGGCAATTGGGTCGGGTTGGATTGGGTCAACATAGAAACGACGCCACCTTCCGCCTATGATAGACAAAGACCGACAGAACGGCATCTAAAACGACCATACGACCTACCGGATGCCGCACCTCCATGATTTTCAAAATGTGTGATTGGCCAGGGTAATGTCAAGAGCAAACGAAAGGGGTGAAAAACCCCTGTAGTTATCACCTCCAATAATTGACGACGAATCTTTGCTTCACGCAAACTAAACCGATACGATTAGAGAGAAGCGAAAGCAAGGATCAGCCAAATCTCACCAGATGTCGCCATCCCGGGATGGCGATATCAACACACGCAGCTCAGCCGCACCCATTCGCTCTGCCCGATCAGCAAAAAAGAAAAAGGAAAAAAAAAGAAATTCTTCAAATGGCAAGAACAGAAGCCTGATAATTTCTGAGCAGCAAGACAGGTTCACAGATTCGGCCATTGAAATTACCCCATCCTAAGAGGCTTCCGGGCCCATCTAGTTCCTAAATTCCATCACCTTCCGGGCCTAAACCGGAACTGCTGAACATCTTCCTCAGAGTCTAATGAAGCAGGAACTTCCGACAGGGCGAAAAAGGAACTAAAGAACAGGGGCAGCGAGAGGGGAATCTTTACAAGAATATACTGCAAAGTTAGCGAGAATAGATTAACATATCGACAGCAGCAACTTGCGGGGGAGAAATGGAAGGGCAAATGGGGAAGCCCTTCCGTCAGCAGGAATAGGCCAATCTCTGAACGACACGGTCTTTGAGAATTCCGTTGTACAGAGCCATCCTATTGGCAGGCATTCCTCTGGCTTTACCGCTCGCATTCTTCTTGAACTTGGTCGGATTCGGGGAGGAGGAGGGAGGAGCGGGACCGGTCGCGATCCCGTGCTGCCTCCTGAACTCCTCGCTGTAGCCGCACGGATCCACCACGTCCGCCGCGAAGTGGACTCTCTTCTTCTTGTTCTTCGCTCTCCGCTTCCCATCTTCGAGACGGAAAAAAACAGGGAAACACCCACAATCGTGATCAGGGCAAAAAGAAGAAGAGAAAAAGAAAGGATTTTGCGACATGGGTAACTCGGGAATTCGGCCGGAGAGGGAAAAAAAAAAAAAAAAGAGAGAGAGAGAGAGAGGTTCTTGTTTCGGTGTTCGTACCGGACAGCATGCAGGAGCGGAGGGCCCGCTGCGGGGGCTGCGAGACGTGATCGTCGACCGGCTTCTGGAGGCGGAGGGCGAGGAGGATTACGGTGCCGGAGACCGCCATGGCGGTGGCCAAAGCCATTCCTTGAGGGGTCAAGATGGAAGCCATGTTGAATTTGATGAAGAAGGACGAGAGAGAGAGAGAGAGAAGGGTGCTATTTGTTGGCTGCTGTCAGCAGAGGAAGATGGTGGTTGCCTTCTTGAGGTTTACTTGGTGTGGTCTGGTCTGGTCTGGTCTGGTCTGGTGTGCTTCGCTCTGCTCTTTACACACAGAGAAAGAGAGAAGAGAGAGAGAGAGAGAGAGGATGGTATGATGGTTGCAAATTGTAATGAAAGCTAAACAATGTGGCATTAAATAATGATGAGCCATATGATACGGTGACCTAAAAAAGAAAGGGCCGCAAATTGGCATTTTATTTATTTGAAGGACAGCAGTAGTAGGAGCCTAACGTCAAAAGGAAGAGTGGGATTGGTGGGTTTTTCTATCTCTAGTGAAAAAATATATATTTTTTCAATAGTATTGGATGAGAGGAACGTCACACAAGAAAGTTTCGATTTTCGTGAGATGACGTCGCGGAGAGAAATTCATTATTACATAATTTCGATGAAATTTAGCATATGCTCACGAGTGCGAGGAATTTGGATTTGGGCAAACTCTTCGGTTTAGCTCAAGATTTAATCCATCCATCTAGAAGGTTTTTCTAGAAAATCTTTATTTGGCACCTAAACTTTGTGTCTCAATTAATTTTATTTCCAATAAATATCTCAAGGCTTAGGATTTTTATGAATCCAAAATGAGCAGGGCATTTAATTCAACCAAACGACATGAACATTTAGGAGAGATACTTAAGTATATTAGCACATAATCTGACCCTGATGACAGACTGGGAAAGGGTTTGGTGGCCTTGGAGATGCTTTACATGTCAGGCTAAAATAGGCAAAAAATCAGATATAAAATTAGTAGATAGGGCCTCTAAATAAATATGGGAGTAGGTGTTTTTGTGTTTTTATACAGTCCCAAAAAGGCTGCTCACTATTAATAAATTTTGAAAAAGAAAATAAGAAAAAAAATCTATTTCAAAAATAAATAGGTGTATGTGTAACAAGAATTCTCGGTAATGTTATTTTACGATAATAAATACGACGATTTCCCTTCACTTTTTATTTGAAGAATTTATATCTACGGACTTATGTAATTTACCCATGCACAAATTTTAGTCTCAAGAATTAACAGACATTTTCATTTTATCATATCCAAAAGTCTTTACATTTCATAGAAAATTGTTTAAACTTTTATGATTTTCTCAAAAAACCATATAGAAATATGGAAAAACGATCAGAATTTGCTACAAATATTTTTCTTCCCGTAGGTATGTGCATGTCATTACATCATTGTCTTTTCACTTACTTTCAGGCAGGAATTGAAACCTTCCACTTGTACTTATACAGACAAATACGTCGCAGACGAAGAAAAGCGTTCGCAAGCAACCAAAAAAAAAAAAAAAAACAATTTACATTATAATTATTATTTTAGAAAAATAGAGACAACATGGAGCCAACAGAAGCAAGAATCACGAAATCGATTAACCTATTCCAGTCCAAAGAAAAAAAAAGTTAAAGTAATATCAGTAAAGAAAAAGCTCCCCGCGTCTACTTTTTGCACGAGTGACGCATATTATTCCCAAGGCCAATCAAGATTAATTAAAGTTAATCGCCAATCTTGAGAACATTAACAAAGCTTCTTTGGCATCCTGGGACCACATAACGAACAATTAAGATGAACTCGGTTTACATGATCTACGGACCGTACAATTTTTTTTTTTTTCTTTTTTTAATTTTGGGCCATCCTGTGTAAGAAGTTTGGAGAAAATCCGTGCATGATGTTTGTAATTTTTTAAAATTTTAATTAATAAGGTGCTACGAATGGAATTCCACACATGGAACTAGATTCATTGCTCGCCGCACCAATTTACATCGAGATTGTGAAATTTGTGAAAAACTTATCTTGTAATATAAAACAAAATAAGAAAATAATACCAAAATGACTAAAAAGTAACAAGTGAATCCAAGATCCGGCATCCCTTAACATACATAGATGGGAGGGGAAGATGGATTCATTGCATACTCGAGATACATAAATGTTTCAAAGACAACACAATGACCTTGACCAAAAATCAAGATTTCTTTAATGGAAAAGATAATTAGATCTTAATCCCCTTTAGACCCACTAAAGAAATGCACATTTTGCACGTATGGATATGATTACTATGAACTTAATACACTCCTTTTTACATGCATGTGGGCAATTGAACCTGCCTCGAAACCGAATGGTCTTTGTTTAGATTTTTCCCAAGCGCCTTGCTAGGATCCAAGGGACCATCATGTGTACTCTTCAGCTTTCAATTTTTCTTTTCTTTTCTCCTTCTTGTCTACAAATAAAGCGAAGATAGTGGGAGCAACATGTGCAGAAACAATTTCAAAACTATAGCTTTAGAAAAATCAATAATTGGTTCACATTGTAGCGTCCCCAGGCATGTCACGCAACCATCTCCTTGAAGAGCTTAAAGTATGACCATTGACCGAGAATGTGGATAAAGTCAAGAATAATTTAAATATAGAAGATAAATAGAAAAATGGGGTACTTTGGATCTAGAGTTGCGATAATGAATAAGTTCGATAAAAATCAATTTCTAATATGTACGAACAAAGCGACGCCACAAATTTCAATGGGGAGGGGAAGGTGGACACTTCTGTGGGTTTGATACGGCCTTTCATTTTCTCAGCTTTGTCTCTCTAATAAAGTCCAGAACTTTTAACCAAATCAGAGCCTCATCCGCTTGGACAAATCAGAAGTCATTTTCTCCTAAATTTGGAAAAGTAGGATATCCATTTCAATTCTTGGCTGAGAAGCAGTACTCCAAAACCGCATTGATTTTTCTCATATGCATTTTGTTCTGAGTGAATTTGACATTAGCCCTTTTTTATTTAGGCTTATAAAGCCAATCGCAAATGTTTAAAATTTCACGTTACCTTAGAGATAGAGATGTATTTTATCACCTTTTATTCACATAATCTTTTGTATTAAAATTAAAATATGCCCCGAAAGACGGGAAGAAAAAGGGGTTTGAGGAAGCCGAACGTGCGACCGCTTGAGTCATCTTTTAGAACACTGACAGATCTGTGGCTAATAATTCACTTTGGACGAATGAGTGTCTCATCCTTAATACAGGAAATGGGACAACAACGTTGGCGGATTCCTGTCGGACAAGGAACATTGCCTAGAAAAAGCCTACCCAAAATCCAGCCAAGACAGCATCTGCCAGTCAACTAAAGCCATCCTAACGAACATTATGGAATCTTGGGTTTTCCTATTGACAATTTTGTAGTAATGGAATTTTTGCCTCCTCGAAAATGGCATCTGTTCACAAAAGGAAAGTATTTTGAAACATTAATGATGCCCGTATCAACGCATTTCACAGTGAATATGTAGAGAAGTTGACAGATCGGATCGCCTCAAACCAATATCAAAACCCACTTCATCCTTGCAAATCGTTTTGTGATACAGAGAGAGAGAGGGAGGGAGGGAGGGAGAGAGAGAGAGATTCTGTACAGAGATTGGCAAATGTTTGTTGATACAGAGTCATTACAAGGACAAGCGATAGGAAGATGTGTCGGGAGTCAAATCCATCGCGACCTGGAGCAGGTGTTCAATGTTGATATCCGGGTAGTGCTGTAGAAGCTTCAAGTTCGCTATGAAGTCACCACTCATCAGTCTGCTCTTTATGCATAACAACATGGCACAACAAACTCGCAGCAGCATATCCTGTGCCACCAGACGTATTCAATTGTCATTTTCTCAAGTTGCCAACAAGTTGATCGATTGAAGAGGGGAATTCGCAAAAGAATTGTGTCCACCACAAGCATAATATTAGTGTATGCATTATTACCAGCAGGAGGCAAAGTGAAATCTAAATGCTCTCGCTCTATGCACGGGAGAGGAAAGACTGTTTCCACCCCAAAAAGCATCACTCACCAATCAGACAGAAGTGACCTAAACAGTATTGAGAAAATGACGAGCAGACTTGCACTCCTCCATAGAAATCAAGACATGAAGGTGAACGAAAATGACAAGAACAAAGCAAGCCTTATCCTAATAGATTGATTTAGCCCAGGATCAATACACTTTCAAATGTTTCAGATCTCAGTCGCATTCAAATACTTATCAAATGCCTTTTTATGTCTTTCTCCATCCTTTTCAATCGGCATTCACATCGTCAAAAAGACTCCACATGTAAAAGATTCACGATTCCTTTTTTTTTTCACGTGCTGATCTTGTCCTTGATTGGTGTCACAACAACTTTTCCTCGAAAAGGACATTTTCAATCTCCTTTTCTTGATTTCCCATCGAAAATTATCCTTATGTCTGGTACATATTTCCGGTGTATCCATTACGTTGAATAAACTATTGTTGGCCATAACATCACACAGAATTTAACCTTATATTTAAGTAGCATTCTTGTGTTCCATATGTTATAACACGCATGATTCTCTATTAACTATTGTTGGCCATAACATCACACGGAATTTAACCTTATATTTAAGTAGCATTCTTGTGTTCCATATATTATAACACACATGCTTCCCTATCATGTGCATATATTGTGAGGGAAATGATGATTGATTTAGACCAATTTCCCATTTCTTTTGCAGAAAGAATCCAAGATTATGATCACCCTGCTCACTGTTACTTTATGATCTCTGATTCTTCCTACCGCTTCATTTGAATTTCTACCTATACTGAACTTAAAATGGAATGTATAAATTCAAAAATTCCTCCCAAATTCGAGCTTCTCATATTATCCTCCTTCGTCTACAAACGCTAGCATGCATCAGAAATATCATCCTAAATTGGCAAGTGGTTCTTCCTCTACTTATCAGGCATTACATTTCTACATCATGAAATTATGCCAATAAAAGAAAAGGCTATTTTCCAAATAAAACAGGTCTCTACATCCGATTATTTCCAACATCTTTCTCAGAAGATGTACTCAGTGAGTCCTGTTAGACCAAGAAACCAGTCAGACCAAACCACTTCAAACTAACCCATATTGGTTCTTACTGGCTTTCATGGATTCCAATAACATGGATAGCATGCACAACTGTAGAAATAGAGAGTGCAGAGAGAGCAAAAATACCTGAACACCAAAAGGGTTGCCCAAAAGAGAATCCCATATTCTCAAGATGGATTGGAAGCTAAATTCTTGGGTAAGAAGCAGTGTGATCCATCTAAATGCATAGAATTGTGGTTCAACCTGCTCATAATAATCATGAAATTAGCTGACCAACAAATCCCAAAATTGCAATGTCAGAAAGCAGAGCGGAAGAAGATGTGCAACCACAAAAAGTGGAACTTATGGAATTATAGCTTGAGCCATTTGAGATTACCCTGGTTGTAAATTCAAGATGCCGCCATAATTCCTCATCGTTGGTCTTTAACAACTCAGATAAGCGGGAAAGGGTAGAGAGTATTCCCACTGAACTATTGTCTAACTGTTGACAGAAGTGGTCCACTGAGTCACCCAGGAGCCTGACAAAACATGAAAAACTATCTGCTTCAGCATTTGCCTGCACAGATATAAGACAACATCTCCACATTAGAAGCGAAAAGATAACAAGGTTCATTGATGGAAAAAAGAGTACAAGCTGGGCAACGTGGAGTGAACACATCAATACTTTGAAAGAGGGTGAAGTTGCGATCACATTTGGTAGATTGACATGATTTTGAGACTTGAGAGACTATGATACAGATGTTAAAGCAAACAAATGACCATAGAGGGTACCAGATGCACAACATGGAGCAAATGCATTAATTCACAAAAAGAGGCTGAAATTAGATATACATTCGGCACTATATTTCATGATTTCTTAGACTTGAGAGACTTATCACACAGATATCAAGCAAACATATGTCCTGAGAGAGTATGACACGAGCAAGTAAAACATTGGTCAGAGAGAATATTTATAGAATGAAATTATAGCTTTCCAGTGGGGAAAAAACTGGAATTGTACCTACCTTTGAATTTTCCTTTACATCACCATGTTAACTAAAAAGAATCCAGCTCAATTAATTAGCGCAAGTTCGATAGACACTAATGTGAAAACATGCATAGTAAAACGCCTCAAAGACCTCTACACATTTCATTGCATATCAGAGAACGATAAGAGATCAAGATTCCGCAAAAACTCAGCTGATGTAAGATCAAAAAGTGACCTGAACATATATAAAGCTTAAGCTTTAAAAAAACACAACACCTAGGAAATTCCAAGCCATGTAAGAATAAACTTGGACAATTCGCATGCACAGAAATACAGTCATCCAAGGGCAAATGATATACTTCTGAAGACAAGAAGATTCAGTAACTCTTACAGCATTTTGCTCGTTAGGATCAGTACTGAAGACATAATATATGGGTGCCAAGACCTCGTTCATTCCTTGCACATAGCGGATAGCAGGATTCAATTTTGCAAACAGGAGGAGAATATTTCTCATTGCTTCCTGTAGACACACAAAAAAATACATCAGCTCCTCTTCACAAGAAAAGAAAGAAGCAACAATCTCATATAGAACAACATAAAAGATACCATACCCTGTGTCTTCTACTGATCGCTGTTTCTCCAGAAAAGAATTTCAAATCTGGGTGGGTACGTTGTAAATCACGGTCTATCTGCTCTGCAACTTCTGTATTCTAGAAACACACGTCTCTATTGTGGTAAACATCAGCTCAAGAATAGGGCAAGGAAGGACAAAGCGAACCCCAAATGGTGGAAAAGATATGCACCTCAAAGTACTGATTCCAAACGCTAGCTTTACCAAGACTCAGAGGGTGATCCTCCTGAGAGATTTGGTGCCGGCGAAGTGGCCCATCAACATCGCTCCCTGCTTCCGTTTCACAAGGACTGAAATCTAAATTTTTCCTTCTAGCAAACTCTGACTGCCTAGAGTCAAGATTTTCATACATCACGAACTTCAGAGTCATATGATTCTGGCGACACAAGTTGATAAAAAGAAAGGAAGAAAGCAGCTTACAGGACTTATAAGAAGGTCTTCTTTCAGCTTCGCATACTTAAGTCGGTTCTCTGATAACTCCTTTTCCCACAAGTGGCGAGAAGGGGGAAGATAGCCAAGGAGCAGCTGCTTAAAATAGAGCAGCTTAAACAAAGATTTCACAAAATGCACATCTTCAAATTGCCTATCCTTGTTTATCCTTCCAAAGGCACTTGCTCAATTACAGATCAAGTTCACACATTATAACCTCAGGCACAAGTAAATAGGAATTCTGTTAAAGGTTCAGGAACTCCCAGTCTTGCATATGCTTTTATCCACCTCATCGTTTTTGGTACATGGCAAACTAGATTGGATATGTTATCCACAATGTGCCAGAATCAGATGAGCTGCTTATGAAAAGTGGGCATGTTAGGGTAGGCTTACTTGGTTCTTTAATTGGGTTATGATACAGTTCAAAGCATGTCAAACATATGCACCATAAGAATGGAACAGTCCTTGCTGAGAGTCTTTGTTTCAAGATCACAAACAAAGTGCAATATTGATCACCTTTCAATCATGGAAGGTAAAAGGATTGTGGCTCTAAGCTCTCTAATTTCAAAAGCCTAAATCAGGCAATGAATTTGCCCTATATTGTTTTAGAATAAGATAATAAGATTAGACTGATGGCAGTATGTGTTGTCGCACATATTCAAGGCAGTGTCCATCAAATTGCCCTTTTGGTGAACTCGTATGTAAGAGCATGCACACTTGGAATAATGTACCCAGAAAGCAGTTAGGAATGGGGTATCCATTATGAAAATCTCAGTGACAAACCATTTATGCAAAAATAGCACTTCCTTTAGACTTAGGCAATTTAAGTACATGCAAGAAGCTGAAAAATGAATTATCCTTCTCCCATCAAACGATGCAATTCAAGTTTTTGTAAGGTGTTATCTTACTTCCACACACATATCATTACTATGAACCGGCAAAGTGCTTGAGGAATGAAGATAAGTAAGTTCTAACCTTCCAAGTCGTGGCACGCAAACCCCCCTCGTCAGGAAGCCCTTTACTCGCAATTCTCTGCAACTTCTCCAAATTTATTTCTTCCTGCGATATCTGCAGAAAGAATCCAAGAATTGAACTGACAAATCGAGAACTTCCAATCGACTACACACACAATGCTGCATCAGTTCACACAAAGTAACAACGTGAGCCTCAAGCATTCAACCATCCGAAGACAAAAGTCATCAATTCACATCAATCCATCATACCTCGTACTCAACATCGGACCTCTTCTCATCAGCTGCAATCACCTCCAACACCGAAACCGGAGCCGACCCTTCTCTCGCGGGCTTCTGCCGGGCCCGAAGCTCCGGCTCGCCGCCGCCGCCGCCGGCTCCTCCGCCGGTCAGGCCCTCATCCTGCACGCGCCCCTCTTCCACTCCATCATCCGGCTCCTCGAACTCCCGATCCGACCCGAACCCGTTGGGCTGAATCGTCTCGAGCTCTTCCCCGAACTCGAGGGCCGCATCGGACCCCGCATTCTCGCCGTCCCGGTAGTCGAAACCGACGACCAAGCTCCCCAGCCGGTCCGGGAACGGCTTGCGGGTCTTGTCGGGGATCTTGAGCTTGTTCTTGAGCATGGCTTGAACAGAACGGTTTCTCTGAGTTTCAAGACAATCCGTGGGGCGCTTCTCTATACTTGCATTGGAGGTTTCGAGTGTGATGAAGGGTTTCTTCCCCTTTTTAAGGTGGGGGAATGCAAGAGGCTGACGCGGGGATGAACACAGAGAGAGCAAGCCGGCGTTTCTTTTCTTAGTGTTGGCAGAGGGAAGTGGGGAGGAGACTGGTAGTTAACGGTTGACTGGTAGTCCTTTGGCCCACGCTCCACGAGGGGGTTTCCCCCTGTACATGGGCAAAAAGCCCAAAACATCTGTCTAGATTTAAGGTTACACAACCTTTTCCAATATTTTGGTGCATATTTTTTTTTTTGAAAATATTGCATTTTAATTTATAAAACTTTATACAAGCAATTTATGTCCTGTCCCAGCATATTGCCACAGCTTTTATTTTTCCCATTTAAGTCTAATTTTCTGCATGCTTTATTGTTAAGTATGATTAAACTGTCGTAGGCCAGCGCTTTAGATTGACCAAACAAAAAAGTTAAGCTTCTTTTTATTCATTGAGTCACCTAAGTTTAAGCCATTTTTCCTAAGATTGAATGTTCACTCCCTAATCCATTTAGATTGTAGAGAGATAAAGTTTTAGAAAGAGAAACCTTAGAGAATGTATTTCTACTGCTCAAGTGCTAATCGACACAAATGAGGAGAAGGGCATCTTTATTTATATATGTGAAGATCTACTCTTCTCAGTTACATCTACTCCATTAAATATAAGACCACCATCTACCCCACTAAATATCATAAATACAAATATACATTATCAAGAAACCCTCAACTTTTAGTAATTTAAGGTGTATCCCATTCATAGGGTCATTTCTCAATATCAAGCGTTCAGAACCTTGGGATCATGACATTCTTCTTCACATAATCAAGTGACGTCCTCCACGCTCTCAAGTTAGTCTCTTTTGCTTGAATTGTTGGTTTCTTTGAACATTGACGATTCTTCTGTATCCAATATCACTTAGTCTTTCTCCTCTTGACTTGTTGGCTACACAGGTCTTGAATCCCTCATATTCCTCAAGCAACTCCTTTGATATGACCATTTACATGTTGCTTGGCAAGCTCTCCACTTCCAAAAAAAGCACATGAATCAATATCTTTGAGTCGGTGTAGGTTGCCTCAACTCCTCCTTTGGCTTCTCCGAAGGTTGTGGCTTTACTCTCAAATCAGCACTGAGTTCCCCAACTCTCATTGTTTCCACAAGTCAAATCATGTTGATACCCTTGGTCTCCGTCAACCCAAAGATCATTAGTAGCATCAATCGAATGGGCATTTTGGGTTGGTGATAATGATTGACTTTGTTCTTGTGTTGATCATGGCATTCGCGCTATTAAATAATTCCAAACTCAAAATAAGATCATCTTCATGAAGCTAAAATACCTCAAAAGGGAATTTGCACTTCCAATCACCAATGTGTAGTTTCAAGTTACGAACAATGCCAATGGCCAATGGCCAATATGTCATCCGAATCGATTGCCTTGAATTGATGTCCGGTTGATTTCACTCAAAGTCCCAAACTCTTCACTACTTCGCTCAACAAGAACATGTCCGATGCAATCATGTCCACCAAGACATGGAGCTTTGTGTTACTAACCTTGGCTTCCATGAAAGACAAACTTATACGTGGAGACTTCTTGGGCGGACTTGAATCTTTGTTCAGAATCTTTACAGTTTCAAGCTGCAATTCTCTTTTCTCTTGCTTGGGTTCCTCCTCTCCTATAGCAAGCAATGTTGTGAGCTTGTTCCTCTTTGGGCAGTCTTGGCCAAATGGGGACCGTCGCAAATTGCCATCCTTTTTTAACTAGTGATGTTGATGGTAGTCATTACGACACCTTACCCTCATTCGTTTTCGTACAATTGTGTGGACCTGCTTGTATTTCATGAAATTTCAATCGCATTGATTAAGTTACTGTACATTGTAAGTCTCTCTCTCTCCCTCCCTCTCCCCCCTCCATGCGCAGCAAGAATTCGCCACCCGTTATTGTTAACAAGTATCTTGGATCGTTTCTTATATACTTATTTGAGAATATGTTATAATTTCCAATGTACCATCTCCCTCAAGTGAAGTATAATCAATGCATTTAAGTAAAAAGTTTCCTTATTAAACATACTTGACAAATGTCCCGAATGAACAAAATTTTAATTATAATATATATGAAATTGTAACTTTGCCATGTGTTAATTAAATAAACACTAATAGATTGCCTCGACCTTTAAGATTTCTAACACGTTGGCCGTGCCACCATTTGTAAGTTTGGTACTTATGTGATGCAGTGATGAGTGGCATTGCATCATGAAATTGTTTGTTTGGAAAGAAATTATCAAATTCAAAAGCTCTCTTTAAATATAAAAAAGCTACTACAGCAGAGCTGCTGAGCACCAAAAGATTGTTTCTAGGCAAACAACTTGTAATCGCCGCTTAATTATGCTTCTTTTCAAGTAATGATGGCGACTTGTCAAAAAAAAAAAGAAGGAATGATGGCGCTACTCAATGCCATTCGCATGAAGTAATCCGTAACGATGGTGCTAGAAAAGAATTTATGTTCTTTAGAAGTAATGATACAGGGCTTTCAAGTAATGAAAAGTATATTATATACTAATATTTTAACATAACAGCACCTGCACAAACCCTATTTAAACTAAAACCTGTGTGGGCAGTCCGGGCCGGGGCCCAAGCCTTATGCCTAGGCTCGGCCTGAACATCAATTGGGCCTAAAGAAAGGACCAAGCTCGCTCAAGAGATCCTAAATTTATAACTAAGGCCCCGTTTGATTCGGCATTTGGAAGGGGCTTTGGGACTCTAAAGTCCCTTGGCCAAATGTAAACGTGTTTGGTTCGATTTTTTGGGCAACTTTGGTAAAATGCAATTGCATCTCCAAATGACTCTAAGGGTCTTTAGCTCAATGCAAGACTTGAGATACTTTGGGAAGTTGCATTTTCGGAATGCAAATAACCTCGGTTACTATTCATCTTCTCCAACTGACCGCTATCGGAAAAGCTGATCAAAGGCCAATGACCGCGGCCAAGGGGTGGTGCGCGCTGACAACCGCCACATGAGGGTCGCCCACCGCCCGAGGGTCGGCAACCCGTCGCCGTCGACCTCGGGCGACACTCGATCCTACAACCCAAGCGCGATGGCGTAAATCGCGCGACCCAAGCGGCCGCCTGAGGTCACGCGACCCCAGGCGAATGTTGCTGGGGTCAGGCTACCCCAGGCGACGGCCGCCTGAGGTCATGCGATGCCTAGGGTTGTGCGACCCAAGTGTCGCTCGCCTGGGTTGGGCAACGCCTGGGGTCGCGCGCCTAAGATGGGCGACCTTAAGTGATGGCAGCTAGGGGCGATCTGGCCGTCTGGCAACCAGATCTAACGATCCGGCAGTTAGACTTCAAAAAAATAATTACAATTTTTTTTTTGTTTTTTTAATTTACAAAAGTCCCTTATAAATGCAATTTTTACCGAACAATGTTTTGCCCAAAGTCGTTTCATAATGCACTTTAAAATTACAATTTACCAAATGCTATTTGTATTTTCACAAACTCTTTTAGCTCAAAGACATTTGCATTTTCCCAATGGTATTTACCCAAAGCCGAACCAAACGGGCCCTAAGTCTGATAATTTTCTAGGCGTGTTGTCACGTCGCCCAACTCATAATCTAGTCTATTATAGTAGATTCCTGATTTGCTATGTATAGTCAAGAGTATTGCTATCTTGTTCTACATATAAGAAAGAGGTTAAAACTGACATGAGAACGCCTCTTAGGAATGCTAGATAAGTATAATAGAGATAAGTGATGGACTGTTAGTGTGTATTTTAACAAGTTAATCGTATTTAACACCTAATAACCGGCTACCGCATCATTTGAAAAAGAATAGTAGATGAAGTATAGGTATACATAAAGATTATGGGAATAAAGGGCACATTTTGTAGAGAAAATTAGCTTTCTTCGTTCGTGTCAACTCATTTCATTGCGACATGAATGGGTAACTCAAGAATTCTAGCATTGATAATAGGGTAGGACAAGTCTTGTCATTATCAGAGATGCCCTGTCCCCGTCCGATTTGACCGCGGGGGGCATACCTGTGTAACTCGTAACAACCCCAGCGGAAGTGCGGATTTTTCCGCCCCACTTGCCCCATTCTACAATAATATCTCAAGTTAAATTATTCAGCAAACATAACTTAAAAATTTAAGAATAATTATGGTGCACGTGATGTTATTAATCGATGGTTTAATAAATATTTAAGTGCTAAAATGTATTGACTATGAAAGGTTGCAAGTCCTATGAAAAGAATGAAAATGTACAATTCTATTAAGAAATTACCGTTCTTCCAAAAAGGTACGACATTGAAAATGTAAAAATGAATAAATATGAAATGCATCTATTGATAGCCTATATAAATAGAATTTGATTTTCTCCCCACCCATGGCAAGCAATTGAATGAACGTTGTATTTTATCTTCCATCAAATAAAAATATTAGGGAAAAGTATGGATTAAGAGAGAAAAATCAAAATTTATCATTTTTGTGATTTTCCACAATAAATATTTTCAAGGTTTTGCTATGAATAAAGATATGACTTTATCTTGCTTATTGTAAAAAATCATAAAAATCAAAGATCTCTATTTTGAATTTCCGCATTAAAGAATTATGTTATGTGTAACAAAAAATTGCAAGTTGAATGAGTCATTTATGGGTAGAAAAATACGAATTTCAAATTCCTAGATCGGCATAAAGTTTGGTTTAGAAAATTTTCATGACTAATTGACGAGAAAGTGAAAATTTTCAATGTGTAACGTAAGGTATGGACGTTATGCGGATTAAATAACTTTTAAGCATATTTTGCCATACGCTCTGCAGTCCATACCTATTATGGCGTTAGAGCCTAATCTATATCATGGAAGAGTTTTTTTTTTATTTTCCCTTATGAATATATATGAAAACATTTCTAAATTCAAGCAAATCCTTAAAAGGCTTAAGGAGGAAACAGGCTGGAAAACCGCCCTGGGTGGGAGACCCCGTGCTTTCCTCCATATTTCATCTCTTTCGGGAAGACAAAGATATATATGAAAACATTTTAGAAACTATTAGGCTATTAATCATTTAGAGAAGAAAGGTTTGTCGATTCGATGGCTCCACGACTCATCAATTTTGCACTTCTTATACAGCCATAATCAGCTTTAGTTTATACAGAAAATTGTATGAAAAAATTCAAAACCTATTAACTATTTATTATTTTAATTTAATTTTTTTGACAATTTACCAATTGAGTTCATATGATAAATTTAGTCTAAAATTATCAACGTGAATCGGACCATCCTACATGACATGGCCTTTATAAAAACTTCTAAATTTTTTTACTTATTTATTTATTTATTTTCCTTTCTTTTTCTTTCCAATCTCAGCAAGGGTTAACCGGCCGTCAACTTTAGAGGTGATCGATTCTTGGATGGGCAATTCCCACCTTGGAATCAGGAATTGCCCACCAAGGACTGATTCCAAAAAATAAGAACAGAGAATCAAAGACCGGACTAGAGGCTCAGCTTTTAGATGAGTCCATTGAATTGATCCAATCCGGTCTTTGAATGAGTCTATGGAACCAATAAAAAATGTCCATTTTGAGAGAGATATAAGACTCGAGAGCAAGCAATGAGGTCGGAGACGGCCAAGATCGAGTATGACAGGGAGAGACGAGGTCAAAGGCAATTAAGAGCAACAATGAGAGAGAGAGGTAAGGCCGCAAGATGAGTAAGGGAAGAATCAGAGAGAAACCAATGCAGTTTGTTGTAATACCCGCCATTCCCACGTGAGAAGAATAAGGTAGAAGGTTCAAATCTCTATTTTTTCAAGGAGGTTGGGGTGATGACAATTTAGTTTTAGGTGTGGATTTCGACTTTCATACTCTGCAAAAAACAAGACTAAAGTTTGAAAGTAAGAGTTAAAGTAATAATAGAGTATGATTGAGAGAGAGAGAGAGAGAGAGAGAGAGAGAGAGAGAGAGAGATAAAAGAGAGAAAACTAGGGTTTTGATATGAAAAATAAAAACTTAACAATTAAAAAATATATATTTATATATGTATTAGTTCAGTTTAAGTGAGTGGGTGAGTAGTTCTACACCTACAATAGAGGTCCAAAATAGTTGGACCAGTATTCATTGGTTTAAGTCGATTGGAATTGAGAACTGAATCGATCTCATGGGAATTGCCAATTTTATGCCAATTCAGTTTAGTTCCAAGAAATTTTCGATTCTTTTGCATATTTCTACTCACCTTGGTTGATGAGGGTGGATTGGCAACCCTTGTCGAACTTGATAGGAAAAAAAAAGAAAAAGAAAAAGAATTCAAAAATATATATAAGAAATAGTTCGTGTTAGTATCAATCGTCCTACATAATATTACGGACGTTCGTATTAGCAATTTTATATTAAAATTGGTCGGATGAACTCAATAGAAATATTTTCAAAAGATTTAGAATCAATTGACAAAATTAAAAAAATTAAAATTGAATTAAAAATCGTAAAATCACGAGTGACCCAAACCGGGAAAACACGCAAGTGCGGTGGTCAAAAGTGTAAAATCCCGCCCCCACTTTAATTGGACGCGCTGAACTCGGGTGACGAAAGCACAACAGAAGAATCTAGAACCCTAACCGAAGCTCCCCACTATATAATCTTCTGTTATGGATAAAGGTATAAATGTTTTTTTTTTTTTGGTAAAAATATAAAGGTATATATGTTCATCCTTCTTATTTTGAAAACTCAAGAAGATGAAAAATCTCTGTTTTGAATTTCCACATTAAAGAATTACATTATCTCTTATAAAAAATTGCAAGTCGAATGAGTCATTTATGGGCCAAAAAAAAACACGAGTTTGGAATTCCTAGATCTATCAGCATAAAGTTTGGTTTAGAAAATTTTCATGACTAATTGATGAGAAAGTGAAAATTTCGATGGGTAACGTAAAGTATGGACGTTATGCGGATTAAATGACTTTTAAGCGTATTTTGTCATATACTTTGCAGTTCGCACCTATCATGGCGATCGAGCCAAACCTATAGGCAATATCATGGAAGAGTTTATGGATATGTATGAATATATTTCAGAAACTATTGGGCTATTGATCACTTAGAGTAGACTTGTTCGTGGATTCGATAGCTCCGCGGCCCATCAATTTTGCACTTCTTCTACCGTCAGGATCAACTTCAGTTTATACAAAAAATTATGCAAAAAAATTTGAAACCTATTACATATTTGTTAATTTAAGCTTAATCTTTTTGACAATTCACTAATTGACTCCATCTAGTCAATTTTAACCATTATTGACGTAGATTTCAACTGTTGACACAACCATGCTAACCTAGATGATTTTTATAAAAACTTATGAACTTTTTAGAATCTTTTGTTTTCTTTTTTTCTTTTGCCTTTCTTTTCCTTTTATTTTCTTCCAAGCTCAGTGAGGGTCAACCAGCCCTCGCCTTTAGGGGGCAATTGATTCTTGGGTGGGCAATTCCCACCTCGGGATCAGGAGCTACACACTAATGACCGATTTCAAAAAAATGGAATCAGGAATCAAAGATAGAGACTTTGTTTTCGGATGAATCCATGGAACCAATCAAAATGTTCCAATTTCATAAGAGGTATGAGACTCAAGAGTAAGCAATGACGTCGAAGGCGACCAAGAGTGAGTGTGATAGAGGGTGAGACAAGGTCGGAGGCAATTAAGAGCGAGAGTGAGAAAGGGAGGTGCAGCCGCGAGATGAGCAAGGCAAGAGACAAAGAGAAACCACTGAAGTTTACCCCAATGACCTTTTTTTTTCACATGGGACGAAGAGAAACCACCGGAGTAAGGTAAAAGCTTCAAATCCCTACCTTCTCAAAGAGGTTGAGTGGGAATGATATAATTTTAAGTGTGGGTTTTGACTCTTATACCTTACAAAAAAAAAAAACAAGTCAAATGTTTAAAAGTGAGAGTTAAAGTAGGAGTGGAGTAGAATTAAAAAAAAAAAAAAAAAAAAAAAAAGACAGAGAGAGATAAAGAGAAAGCAAGGGTCTTGATTTGAAAAGTAAAAACTTAAAAATTAAAATATATATTTATATATGTAGCGATTCATTTTAAGTGGGTGGGTAGGTAGTTCCACATCTAGAATGAAGGACCATCGTTGGTTTAAGTGAATTGGAATTGGGAACTGAATCAATCTCATGAGAATTGCCAATTTTGTGCTGGTTTGGTTTGGTTTCAAGCAAATTCTGAATTTTTTTGCATATTTCTACTCACCTTGGTCGATGAGGGTCAATTGGCAACCCTCATCGAACTCGGTAGAAAAAAAAACAAAAAACAAAAAAAATTGAAAATATATATAAGAAATAGTTCATGTCAATACCAATCGTCCTACGTAACATTATGGACGTTCACATTAGTGATTTCATGTTAAAATGATCAATTACCCTTCGTGCTTTGTGAGCAGACATAGATATATGTTGCCCTAAAGCATATACTTCTCCATATGGGTTCTTGATTAGATGAATTCCATTAAAATATTTTTAAAAGATTTAGAATTAATTGACAAAATTAAAAAAATTAGAAATTGAATCAAAAATCGTAAAATCACGAGGGACCCAAACCGGGAAAACACGCAAGTGCGGTGGTCAAAAGTGTAAAATCCCGCCCCCTCTTTTGATTAGGCGCGCTGAACTCGGGTGACGAAAGCACGACAGAAGAATCTAGAACCCTAACCGAAGCTCCCCACTATATAATCTCCCTCCTCACTGCCCCCCTCCGCACTCACGAGATCCCAAAAACCCTAGTGTCCTTCCAGTCCCTTCCTCCCCGCTCCTCCTCCTTTCCGATCTGTGAATCCCCTTGCTCCTCGCGTCCCGTCGGCGGCGAAGGATCCGGCGAAGAGAGGTTGCGGCGGCGGCGAGATGGCGGAGACGGAGACGTTCGCTTTCCAGGCCGAGATCAACCAGCTCCTCAGCCTGATCATCAACACCTTCTACAGCAACAAGGAGATCTTCCTCCGCGAGCTCGTCAGCAACGCTTCGGATGTGAGTTTTCCATTTCTCTCTCTCTCTTTTTTTCATTTCCTTTTCTCGGATCGCGTCCTGTTGCCTGTTTTTTGAGTCTCGCGAGAGATCGCGTCGTTTGTTCGTGTTCTGGATGGAGGTTGCTTTCGTTTTCTGGATTTAGCTTTTGTTGTTGCGTGCGATTACGTTTTAGGCAGCTGAAGTGTTGCGCGAGATCTTCGGTGGGGATGTGGTTTTTTGTGATGTTGCTGCTGAATGTGAGCATGTGCCGTTGACTGTGTAGGAAGCTACGATACGATTCGCAGTAAATTTCCTTCGGTGATGTGATTAGGGTTTTGTAATTGTAGCATGTAAAAGTTTCACACGGTAGGGCACAGAGTGATGTTGAGCATGGCAGGGAATTCCCCCCTGAACACTTTTGGAAGGCGGATAAATCTATTGAACATGTTGCTGCTCATTATTGCGGTACCTCTTAGGTCGTTGTAAGTACTGAGAATTTGTAGTGCGAACATTATTTAAAAGTGTTAATATGAGAAGAAGAGTAACTGATGAGAATTCCTCTTACTTGTTCAATCGACGCTCTTGCTATCATGACTGTAGTGATTCATTGAACTGAACGTTGTCTTGACCTGCATTATATGTAAAGATGACCGATCGTCCAAACCTGTTGATTTATTGTATTCAATTTACGTTATATCTCAAAAGTCTGTACTGGGGCCAGCCGAATGCAGTATAAGTGGAATGCTGGCTCATCTATTTCTTTGTCTATTTCTTGGAACTGAATACAAACTCAATTTTCTTCAGGCTCTTGACAAAATTCGCTTTGAGAGCTTGACTGACAAGACCAAGCTCGATGCTCAACCAGAGCTCTTTATCCACATTATCCCTGACAAAGCGAGCAACTCACTGACCATCATCGATAGTGGGATTGGGATGACCAAAGCAGGTCTGTAAATTGGTGCTTGGCTTTGGGCATATAGTCCTGATTTCACCCTTACCTAATGTATAATTGTTTGCTAACTGTTGAATTTGTTTCTTCAGATTTGGTGAACAATCTTGGTACCATCGCCAGATCAGGAACCAAGGAATTCATGGAAGCACTAGCTGCAGGTGCTGATGTCAGCATGATTGGGCAGTTTGGTGTTGGTTTCTACTCTGCTTACCTTGTTGCTGAAAAGGTGATTGTCACTACTAAGCACAATGATGACGAGCAGTATGTTTGGGAATCCCAAGCCGGTGGATCTTTTACTGTCACCAGGGACACTTCTGGTGAGATTCTTGGCAGGGGAACCAAGATCACTCTTTACCTTAAAGAAGACCAGCTCGAGTACCTTGAGGAGCGGCGTCTGAAGGATCTAATCAAGAAGCACTCTGAGTTCATTAGCTACCCTATTTCCCTCTGGGTTGAGAAGACCACTGAGAAGGAAATTTCTGATGATGAAGATGATGAGGAAGACAAAAAGGATGAGGAAGGAAAGGTTGAGGATGTTGATGAAGATAAAGAGAAGGAAGAGAAGAAAAAGAAGAAGATCAAGGAAGTTTCTCATGAGTGGTCCCTGGTGAACAAGCAGAAGCCCATCTGGATGAGGAAGCCTGAGGAGATCACGAAGGAAGAGTATAGTGCCTTCTACAAGAGCCTGACCAATGACTGGGAGGAGCATTTGGCAGTGAAGCACTTTTCAGTTGAAGGTCAGCTTGAATTCAAGGCAATCCTCTTTGTTCCGAAGAGGGCTCCTTTTGATCTCTTCGACACCCGCAAGAAACCCAACAACATCAAGCTCTATGTTCGCCGCGTCTTTATCATGGACAACTGTGAGGAGATCATTCCTGAGTATCTTAGCTTTGTGAAGGGTATCGTGGACTCTGAGGACCTCCCTCTCAACATTTCCAGAGAAATGCTCCAACAGAATAAGATCCTGAAGGTTATCAGGAAGAATCTTGTCAAGAAGTGTGTTGAGCTCTTCTTTGAGATCGCTGAGAACAAGGAGGACTACAACAAGTTCTATGAGTCATTCTCGAAGAACCTCAAGCTCGGTATTCACGAGGATTCTACGAACAAGGGAAAGCTAGCTGAGTTGCTTCGTTATCACTCCACCAAGAGTGGTGATGAGATGACCAGTCTCAAGGACTATGTGACTAGAATGAAGGAGGGCCAGAGTGACATCTACTACATCACTGGTGAGAGCAAGAAGGCTGTTGAGAACTCCCCATTCTTGGAGAAGCTGAAGAAGAAGGGCTATGAGGTGCTATACATGGTTGATGCCATTGATGAGTATGCTGTTGGCCAGCTCAAGGAATTTGAGGGTAAGAAGCTCGTTTCAGCGACCAAGGAAGGTTTGAAGCTCGATGAGAGTGAGGATGAGAAGAAGAAGGCGGAAGAGCTGAAGGCCAAGTTTGAGGACCTGTGCAAGGTTATCAAGGATGTTTTGGGTGACAGGGTTGAGAAGGTCGTGGTCTCCGATCGTGTGGTCGACTCCCCATGCTGCCTGGTTACTGGCGAGTATGGGTGGACTGCCAATATGGAGAGGATCATGAAGGCACAAGCATTGAGAGATAACAGCATGGCTGGTTACATGTCGAGCAAGAAGACCATGGAAATCAACCCTGAGAACCCCATCATGGACGAGCTCAGGAAGAGGGCAGATGCCGACAAGAACGACAAGTCGGTGAAGGACCTTGTTCTGTTGCTCTTTGAGACTGCACTACTGACCTCCGGCTTCAGCCTCGATGACCCCAACACATTCGGCAGCAGAATCCACAGAATGTTGAAGCTGGGTCTGAGCATTGATGAGGATGCGGGTGAAGGTGATGCGGACATGCCTCCATTGGAGGATGCCGAGGCTGAGGCCGAGGCCGAGGGGAGCAAGATGGAGGAAGTTGACTAAATTCCGCACCGCAACTTCTGGATGTTCCGAACTCTTTTATCATCTCAGGGCTTTTTAGTATTTTGTCATGGCTTCATCATAACGCTTAGGTCGATTGATGAAAGGTTTAGATTTTGGGTATGTCTTATGCGCTCTTGGACTTGTCTCAACCGTTTCTTCTATCAATAGTAGCAACTGCGGCTCTTTTCGTGCACAAAGAGTTCTCTGTCAGTCGACCTCGTTTTGCTTTGGGTTTGTGTTTTTACGTGTTGGTTGGATCATGAGAAGGTTTGGCTTAAATGATTATATTCTCTTAATGTGATGAGAAGTGCGGGTTCGACAGGGACATCGGGATTGCCCCTCGGCGAATTGTTGGTCGACTTTGCTTCTCGAATTGACAGGCTTTGCTGCAGACATTCTTCGGGATCACCACCGTGTCCATCGCATTCTTCGGGATCGGGGAGGAGCACGGATGTCGCGAAACGAAGGATTCTCTCCTTTCCGTACCAATCTCGACATCGTGGTCTTTTGCGTTTGCCTCTTCAAAAATAAGTTCGATCCAGCGCGGAGGAACCTCCATGTTGGTCATTCTCTTTGCGACCTCGCACTTTGTCAAACCTTTTCCCGGTAATGTCCTTACTGAACCGAGGAGGAACTTTTAAGTTCCGCGATCAAATCGGGAATCACGGCAATTTTGGGGTCAAAGTGGCAATTATAGATTTCCTTGTTAGTGTCTTCACTCAACTACTGTCGCCAATGCACATCCCGATCGTATTTTCGTCATCGCTTTTGCACACAACCTAAATTTAAAGAATTTTCTTCTTTTTGTGCCGGCTTAGAGAATGTTTTAAGTCAAGTTATTGAGCCACATTGCGATCTCATGTTGGTCGCATGCGAAGAATTGCAACTAGGATTGTTGGTAACTTAAGGTTTTCCTTGAAGATAATTAGCATCATCATTTCTTACACAGGATGTAAATTTTAATAGTAATAGTTAGATAGCTCGACGCCAGCTATGTTACGATGTTGCTTCAACATAATTACATGTAAGAACTTTGCGATCTAGATATGACACAAAGAAGGGTGTTGGACAGAAGCACACGAAACTAAAATTTCATGGGCCAAATAATAATCTCCGGACATCAAAGTTGGGACCATCTAAAGTGGCAAGGGCCACTCACACTTGTTTCTCGTCCTCCATTTAAAATGTTTTTAAATTAATTATTATTCACGAGATAAACGAAAGTTTGGTTTAAATTCTTTTCTTTTCTAAGGAACATTGTACCGGAAGGCTTCTAATACAATTTTGTTGTATTTCTTTGAATAGTTTGAAGCCTATCTGGACTCGCCGCCATAATGATTGGTACAAATTAGACCTTTCATCATTACTTTTGGTGGGAAGAGGGAGGATGGTAGCTGCTATAAGAGCGTAATAAAGGCAGGGAAATTACTAAAAAAAATTTTAAATCTATTATAATTGTGTCGATTCAATTTTAAACTTATTTTTGATCAATTGAGTTTAAAATTTTTTATAATTGTATCAATTTAGTCTATCCAATCAAATTTGGCTGGTCAACGCTAATGTAAATATCGAGTGGCACCACCAAATAATTCTTTATTTTTTCAAAATTTTCATTATTTTTTAATATTTTCTTCTTTTTTTCCTTTTTTGCCTCCCCCCTCTTTCCTCCTTTCGGCCATCGGCCAAAGGGGAGGATTGGTTGCTGGATTTGGCCCCAAGCCACTAGCAAGGCTTGCCCTCATCGGATTTGGTGGGGGCTCGCCTCACCAATGGCTAGGTTTACCGTCGCATCTTGCGCAACGACGATTGACGGGGTCTTCTCTGCCAACGCGGTCTTCTTTGCAGAGTTGAACGAGGTCTTAACTAGGGAGTTTGCATAGTGACACCCTCACTCAAATGACATCCGGCCACCAACAAGGTGAGCCCTCGCTAATGGCTGGATGAGCTCGTCCTCACCCAAATCCGACAAGGTTGAGCTCTTCAATCCACTAGTGAGGCTTGCTTTCATCAGATCTAATGAGGGCTAGCCTTGTTGATGGCTAGGTGAGCTTGCCCTTGCCCAACGAAGATGATGCAAGCTCACCATTGGCCGACTGTCTCAATCGGGTGACCAACCCTCCCCTCTAACTGATCGCTAGAAGGAGGAGGAAGGAAGGGGGAGGAAGAAAAAAAAAAAGAGAGAAAAAAAGGAAAAAGAAGAAGAAAAAGATAAGAAAAATTATTAAAAATTATTTGTTGGCGTCCATGTTAGTGTTGCGGCCAAATTTGACCGGATGGACTGAATTGATACAATTGCAAAATATTTATGACTCAATTAATCAAAAAAATAAGTTTATAACTAAATCGACACAATTACAATATGTTTAAGACTTTTTTAGTAATTTTCCCCAATTGAAGCCATGTCAACAATTGCTATGGTGGAGTTTGAAGAAGTTATTCTAATAAACGGAGAAGTGAGTCGTGACTTAATTAGGGTTAAGTTGCACACGTTGCACTTGCATCCATTGAAAGATGTACTCGATCGGTGTAGGACAAGGAGATTGCATCATGAGTAGATAATGTGTGACATCCTCAAAATTCGACCTTATTCAGGATACGATAAGGGGTTTACTTCTATCAATGCGTAATAAATCGAATTAGACTTTGAATTGGTTCATGAACCATTCAAGAGTGTTAAATCTACTGGGAAATGCAATTTAGGATTTTGATATGCACGACCAGAGAACTCAACCATGGATTGACAATTCAACTATAAGGATTGATGAGAGATAATCTTAAATCATTTCAAACCGATCTAGGAACGGTTATAAATCGATTCGATAATAGTATATAATCGGATTGCGGGTGATTCCGCACGATTATTATATTAATTATAAATGACCCTAAGCCAATTCCAAATTGATCGTGTACTTTGGAGCGACCAATTAACCTTTCATGGTTACATGACAACCGAGGATCATCCATGAATTGAAAAGACTCAAACGTGGATTGATATCGAATCAATCACGGATCGAACTCGTGAAACCCCTAAAAGATGCTAAGTCACATTTGATAGATTTCAACCACAAATTCTAATCTGGTTAAGGATATCGGACTTAAGAGGATTAAGTGACCACTATTGGACATCGCTTTATCAAATTCCTCAATTATCGGTAAACGGTGAATTATTAGATAAGTGAAATTGGGCTAGAAATTGAAAGCCCAATGGGCTACACGCCCGAGTTAGGCGCAAATTGGATGACTCAAGCCCAAACACAAGCTCTATGTGCATGAATAGTGTGCGTACTGCTGGACCTTCACTATTTTTCAATTTTGTAGAGCTTTTTGTGGTTTGAATCTCACAAAACTTCATAAATGAAAGTTGTTCAAAACATCTTAATCTACAATATAATTTAATTTTATATTTTTCTGAGGTGAAATGGTTGGTACGAAAGTCTATTCTTTTACTGTGGAAAAACTGTTCAGTGCATTTAAAATGGTGACCTATTGGTCTTCTTGATTTTTTATAATTTTTTTCCTTTGGAATCTAAACATGTTTCCTTCAAAAAATTTGCATAGGATATTATATCTATAACATACTAAAATTTATGAAGATTTGGATATTAAAATAGATTTTTTTTTGCAATCATTGGAACTGTTCAATAAACGAGATTTTGGGTTGCCTTTGATGATTTTATGCTCTTAATATAAAACGAATTAGGCTTGGATTCTCCCATGAAAAATGTTATTTAAAGTCTTCTCTACAACATATTAAATTTTTATAATTTTTTGAATCCGTTTGACAAGGCAATGACATTTATTTCCAAAATTGTTTGAGACTATTCTTCACATTGGAAAGAGAGGGCCACATGCTCAAGCTTGAAGGACAAGCTTAGGCAATTGTATGATTGAGATCAACCCTGTCTCCCAAGTTTGAAGCCATCATTGCAATATCTTGGCATTTAATATATACAAGAATGTGAATGGTGCATGAATAGTGCAAAATCTTGGTGAAGTGACCAAAATGCCCTCCCTTTTGACTAAGGAAAAAAGTGAAGGATGGAAAATGGACTTGGAAGGGGCGGCAATTGCTTTGGGCGGTAAAGAGGAGAAGTTTGAAGACTAATCTAGCTTACCCAGCTAGCCAATCCGCTCAAGTGCCTAAATCCTTTCATTAATGCAAGGATTTTTCTTTTTCCACAAGCCACCCTCACATCAAAAGAACTCTAGACTTAGTAGGTTGAGGGATATAGAATGAGATGGGCATCTATGGAGATGGGATGTTCCTCTCTATTCTCTCTCTCTCCCCCCACCCTCACCGTCGGCCACGCTTCTCCCCCTCACTCTCACTTTCTCTCATTTTCTCTCATTTGCAACTCTAAAACTCACACATTCTCTCTCTCCTCACTACCAGCGGAACAACACCTCATTGTTGGCACTTTAGCAAGCTCGTTCTTCCATTTTTCCTCTTGTTTTACCTCACCGGCGGCCACCCTTCGAACCTCGACGTTAGACCGCCCTTCGCATTGCCAAACCGCCGCCTAGAGCTGACCGACCAGCCTCCTCAAGGGATGTTCAGCACTGTGCAGCCCTCACTCATGCACCCTCTTGCTCGTTTCTTCCCCAATCCAGTCCCTCACAAAGCCTGGAGGCCGTGCCAACATCGAACCACCGCTGGACCGCCACCAAGCCACCACCGGAGCCGCGACCAGCCACCATCTAGTTTGCTTGCGCCATGTAGACGCACAACGAGCAGCCCTCGGCTGTTGTCCAGCCTTCTCGCACCACCCCCGACGCCTTACGAAGCTTGGATTAGTTTGTGAGTGGCTTTCTAACCCTTGATTAGGGTTGTTATTGCATTTTGGAAGTAGTTTAGGGTGAAATTAAGGTTAAATGATGATTTATTGATGTGATAAATAAATATTGCGTGATAAGTGATTATTGGGCTTAAATAGGTTATTGAACGTTTACCGATAGGTTATTGAGTTTCAAAGCGATCGGTTATCGGATCGTGGATGATAAGCTATCGAGCTTAGGACGATAAGTTATTATGTTGGGATAATATGCTATTATAATATGTAATACTAAAGGGATAAGTTACATTGTAATGGTACGTTGTTTCAATGTGCCTTAGTAGGATGGCATACTATTATGTGAGATACGCATTTTATGGAGTACAGATTATACGTTAAACATGTTATTTGGATGATGTGTCATGTGGTTTAGTGGTTATCTATGTTATTTTGATGATGTGCCATGTGGTTTAGTGGTTAAATATGATATTTGGATGATGTGCCATGTGGTTTGGTGGTTAAATATGATATTTGGATGATGTGTCATGTGGTTTAGTGGTTAAATATGATATTTGGATGATGTGCCATGTGGAATAATGGTTAAAAATGATAATTGGAATATGTGCCATGTGAATTAGCGGTTAAATATGATATTTGGAGTATGTGCCATGAGTTGGGAAGTGAATGGTGCATATGTGTATGATATAAGTAATGCACGTGTATGAAATGATGACAATGTACTAGATGTGTTAATTGGAAGTAGTCGTTATACATAAGATATGTTCATTGTCCATGGTCGATGCGTGAGAACACCCCGAGCCTCCGAGACGAGATATGTGATGGTTTTTGGTCGTGCAAGGAAGCGTGTCGGGTCAAGTCTTTCTCTTGGAATCAGCAATATTGAGACGTATCGTTCCCAAATCAAGTCTAGTACTAAATCGGTGATCATGTCACAACGGACTGGTCCTTTTTCCAAGTTAAGTCTAGTACTAGGTCGTTGATCATGTCACAGCGGAGCGATCCTTTCTTGGTCTCGATACAATATTGGAGCATATCATTTTTGATCCATATTAGACTTAGGCCGGTGCTCAACGTGACGGGCCAAGCCATGGACTTCCGTTTTGTGCTCGGCATATTTTATAGATGTATTTTCGATAGATCATGACACACACTTCGCTTGGCACGCCATTGGGGCATTCATACTTGGCAAATGAGAAAAATAACAATGAGCGTGAGTGATGATGTACTCGTGTGATCATATAAAGACCCTGATGCGTTTTACGTGGAGACGATGCCCGATTAAGTTTGAATGCCCCCAAGTCAACAGGATGCCGTTCGCGGATGGATTTTAGAATGAAGCTCCTTACAGGACTGCCCCCAAGTTAACGGGATGCCGTGCTCAATGGGGCGAGACGATGCATGGTTACGTCGAATGACTACGAACCTTCGAATTGGCCTTGGGTCTTGAGCGGCCATAATAATTTGAAAGCATGGTTTCGAGGGTTGCATGGTCGTATGGGATGCCATACGATTCTCGAGATGTCATGTGTATAAAGTGCATGAATGTTAAATGCATATGATGAGAATGATATCATAGTCTGCACATGTGTAGCATGGATATATATAAGTTACATGGATATCATTTCAATGACTTATGTGGCACATGCATACTTTGATCGATTTTGTTTATGAATTGAAATGCATGAAAATATCCTGCGGGTCAATGTTTGAGTTAGAAAGACATGGGTAAGTTTGTGAATTTGTATGCCTTTGATTAGGACTCAAGAGATTTGAGTTGCTACATGGTGCTTGGAATTATTGTTATTCATGCGTGATGATTAAATTGTGAACATCGTATACTTAATGGAATGATGCACTCACGTAATGGTTGTTTATACTATAATAGGACACGTGATAGACTGTCGCATGTTGAGTGGCCTAACTCCTATTAATAGATAATGCAAAGCGAATGCTTTTCTATTGAACTGTTATCGATAGATAACCTGCACGTTTATGGTGTTTCTGAGGTGAATGGCTTTCCTACGCGAGGTTTAAGAAGTTCACTTGTTGAGTTTTATCTCACTGTTGTTGTTTTGAATGTTTTACATGCCCTAAGCATATCTGAGTCGTACCACTATGTTCATTTTAGTGTGCCTATGAATCAGGACACCGAGGTGACCTTTTATTCGGTTTCAAGTGCGAACACTAGATATGAGAAGCATGTGACCATGATTTGGGTGGATGAAGGGTTGCTTAACCTAGTGCCCCATAGGTTCGAAGCCTGGTACGTTTAGTTTAGAGAGGAACGTTGGGGCCCTCTTCGAGGATTTGATGGACCATTAGGTGGGGGATCCAGGGGTGCTAGTCGGGGCCACATGGTTAGGGATACCCCTGATGGCGATATCGTTAACCCTGAAGTGGACCCAGATCCGGAGTTGGACACTGAGCCCAAGCCGGGGCTTTATAACCTAGACGCAAAGGGGATACCACCCACTTGAAGTTGCCTTGTAGCATAGAGGTGCTATGCCAATCCCGCATCCTCTTTGAAAGTGCGTGTATGGTTAAACTGCCGAGTTTAATTAGAGTTAACTTGTATTGGCTAATGTATGTGTTTATGAAAGTGTATTTGATGCGTTCTTGGCTATCCATGTTTGTTGGTTGGGTGAATTGTTTCTGCTTCCGCTTGCGTATATAATCGATATTATGAATGGGTCGACGACACATCCTAAGATGTTGCAAACGAATAACCTAAGTGAAAAGTGATGGTGTGGGTTGTCGCGAGCTCAAAGCGGCTCGGGGCGTGACATAATGAGTTTGGTAAAATTACCAATTTAGTTCTAGACCTATTATATATATGTCAAATTAATTTTAAATCTTTCAATTTTATCAATTCAGTCATAAATATTTTGTTCATTTGTTAATGTACTCTTTTCAACTAATTTTGACTTAAAATTGTTGACATAAATGTTAGTCATTCTACATGGCATGGTCAGCATCGATGTCAACCCTCACCAGACTTAGTAGGGAAAAAAGGAAAAAAATTAGAAACTTTTAAAAAAGACTTACAAAAATTTCCTCCAAGATATTACGGTCATCATTCTTGCATAGGATGTAAATTACAACAGTAATTGTTAGATAACTCTACATTAGTTATGTTACTATATTGTTTTAATATAATTACACGTGAGAACTTGTGATCCAGATATGATATAAAGGAGGGTGTTGAACCAAAAGCACATAAAACTAGAGTTTTATGGGCTAAATCATAAATCTCCAGATATCAAAGTCAGGACCATCGAACGTCGACCGCGCCACTTCGACTTGTCTCTCCTCCCCACCATTTGGATTGCCGCTCGCCAATTGCCATCGCCATCTCCAGCTACTTCTCTCTCTCTCTCTCTCTCTCTCTCTCCCCAACCATTTTAACCAAATCCTTAAATCTCACAACTTTTGCAAAAAATAAATAATTTTAAAATATTTTATAAAATATAATCGCTTATATCATTTAAAATAAAGGTTAATATCCTGAAAAACCTAAAACTGGTACACTTATGACAAATTTACCCCAAACTATTTTTTTAACCATGAAAAATCCAAAACTGGTACACGTGTGACAAATTTATTCCGACTGATCATAAAAAAAACCCTAAACTAGTACATTTATGACAAATTTATCCAAAATTAATTTATTCGACCACAAAAAATCCTAAACTGGTAAATTTGTGACAAATATACCCTCCGCTAAATTGAATTAATATCACAAAAAAATCACAAAATTGTAAACCGTGACAAACGGATCGTAAAATTCCTAAATTAGTATACCAGTTAATTATCACGTGTTATTTAATTTAATAATTTGACGGTAAAATTTAATGAAAACTAACATATGGTAAATTTATCACAAGTGTACCAGTTTAAGATAAATTTGTTAAAAACATACCAGTTTAGGGTTTTTGGTGGTCAAAAAAATAGTTTGGGGTAAATTTGTTACATGTGTACCAGTTTGGAGTTTTTCAGGGTATTAACCTAATTAGTCAACAGTAAATATTTTCATTATTGATAACAGTATATATCTAAATATTTTCGGAACAATAAAAATATTTATTTATTTTTATAAGTGATGCAAGCAATATATTTTTTTAATCCTTCATTTTCTATGAGATAAATGGAGGCTTAATTTACATTCGTTTGTTGGCCTGAACATTAGGTGAAATGCATAATCAAGTCGTGAATGTCTGAAAAAGTACAATTAAATTCAAAACTACTTCCGGTGCAATCAATTCCTTCTAGCGCCACTAGAATTTTGTTGACATGGTTTGAGAAACCGGTGTGGCTTTTTTAATTGAGTTGACTCTGTTCTTATGTGTGGCCGCGTAGAAAAGTCAAAAAAACTCAACAAAAAAAAGTCGGAGGAAGAAATCCAAAATTTATAATTATGAAAAATTAAAGAGGAGAACCGCGGGTTGGTTCCCCCAGCCAATGCCACACCGACTCTCGCTGGACTTGGCAGAAAAAGGTCAAAAGAAAAGGGAAAAAAATTATCTAAAGAAGTTGGAAAATGTTAAAAAAAAAAAGACTTACAAAAATTGTCCAAAAACCTCATAAAAGAACTTGTGTACTGTGAAGGAGGGGTAGGGGCCATATTAGGTTGAGCCGGACTCAAGAAAAATCACATCTGAATAGGCTCATTATGTAACGTCCTTTTTCAAGTCCATCCATTTAACTTTTGGTTTTGGATGGATGGTTGGATCTGAGTTATGTGCATGATGTATGCTGCGAAGCATTTCACGTCATGTCGAATTCCTTTTTTCTTTTATGGGAATTTAATGACAAATGACCAAATCTTCTCTCTCTCTTTACTGGCTAAACTACTTCATACAATTGACCACCCCACAACATCGTGGAAAGATCAACCCTCGGCAAGAATTTTGAGGTTGCTTCGACAATAACTTGTCATCTCAATGCCCTGGCGAAATCTCGAGTCCTTGCCTTCCCAAGAAGGATCCAAAAACCTGGCGAAGATTTTTCTAGTGGGGGAACGTGGATGGTGGGGGCACTGCCAGGGGGTGGTACAAAAAGATAATAAATTTCCGATGCACGTAAGAAGCCTTCAACACGCAGGCCCATGTGGGCTTGATACGAACCCACAAGGAGCTGTTCCTTTCAAAAGCATAGCGAGTTCAAATGTAAAATTTAATGTGACCCCCACCCCGGCCAGCGACGTGGTGGACGTCTCCTCCTCGGGTCTCCTTTTGCCCTCCGCCGTCGCGTGCGGGCGGATGCGTGCACTGTCGTCTAGCGGATCGAGAGATCGACACGTTTTCGTTTCGGGATTATGCCACGACTAGGTTCCTCCAGTCCTGGAGTGTGCTCATTACGCGACTTAGTCCAAAGAAAATCTCCATGGTTCTCGACGCCTGTGAAAGTGTACGATAGTCGTACGGCGTGCTTGATCCAATGCCTAAGAGCATCCGTCGAAATAAAATTATTCGATTGTCGCGCCGACGCCGAGCGAGAGGCGTGGAATTGGGAGGCGACGGTGTCGCGAGGCTCCCGAGTCGAAGTCGTGCGCTCGTCCTAGAAGAGTTACTCACGTTCGGTGGAAATCATTGCCTTTTACGGGACACTATTAAGGAAATTAGCACGGCTCTCAGACGAATTAATTGCTCTCGTGGAGCGTACAATCGACGCCTCGAGGGGCGAAAATGTTCTAGACCCTTTTTTTTGTTTTTATTTTAATTAGGGCACCGGCCGAGATTGAGAAGGGAGGGACGAAATCAATCAGGCACGTGAATTGAAGTCATCAAAAGCCAATGGGAAGTCATTCACTTTTTAAGTGGCCCCTTTGGGCTAATTGGGCATGGATAAGGTTGTGGTAAACTAGAGTTCGCCGTGCAATTAGTGAAACGATTTTGTCAAAACAGCCCGGTCCGATTGACGTGTAACATCGAATTGCGCTTTCAAAAGTTTAGTCAACATACAAGGGGGGCTAAATTTCCATCCTCCCATCTTAAAGAGCCTCCCTAGCCCTGAAAATCATCAATTAAGACTAGACAATAACCGTTGTCGCGGCCGTATCAAACTAGTCAGGTGATTTAATTAGTCTGCACATGCCTGACCATTGCCTTCTAGCGACCAATAAAACTTCACCCATCAATGCCCACTTGTCGAGCTAGCTCGAGAAACACGCATCGTCATCACACACCCAAGAGACTAACTGAAATTCGTGGTGTCAAGTATTTTCAATCCAAGACACTTGTTGAGTGACTAATTAAGGAAATTATTACAATTCTCGATGCGCATCAAAAACCCAAGCTTTTGCCATAGGTATGCCTTATCAATGTTGAGAAAAGTACCAAAAAAGTTATAAACCTATTACATCGGTACCAATTTAGTATTAAATATTTTAATTAGAACAATTTAGTTTTAAATATTTTCACATCGATATCAATTAAGTTCATTCATCTAGTTTAGGTCGGAAATTACTGGCGTTGATTTTGGTCGTCTTACATGGCATCATCAGCTCTCCAAATGGACTGAATTGATACCGATGTGAAAATGTTTAGAATTAAATTGGTATAATTGAAATGTTTATGACAAAATTAATACTTACTCAGTAGGTTTATGATTTTTTTTAGTACTTTCCTTCGTCAATGCCTTCTGAAGGCTTGTTAATAAGATCCTTTTATTTTGGCGGGTGCGCGGGGCGAATTCCAAAATGGGGTGAGGAGATCATCCGGCTCATGAGTTGACGTCATGCCCACGTCAGGGAAGGGGTTATGAAAAGTCAATGGAAAGAAGGCGTTGACTTTTTTAGGGGACCTTTTGTGTTAATTGCCGGGCGTGAGTAACGCGGCCACAAGTGCACTAAAAATCACCGTGCAATTAGTGAAACAATAATGCACAGACGAAACAGAGCGGCTTGCAACTAATGAAATTCGATTAACCAACCCCAAAGTGTCGTCCACGTTATTCACGCGTAACTCCGTACTATGTGCTTTCAAGAATTGTAGCCGACATATTTGGAATCTCTTGTCCTAGCGATAATTATCAAGCCCGGACTGCCACATTGATAGTTCATGACAAGAATTGATCGGAAAGACTACATTGAATTTTTCTTCAAATGTTAAGGCTTAACTCGGCAAAATTGAAAAGTATAGGACAAAATTTGTATCCGTACAATAAATTTAGGGACCTCTCGGCACCGTCCAATTAAATTGGACAATCGATGCGCACTTTGTCAAAGCCCGCGTTTAGCAACTCAGGAAATTCGTGTGATTGCAAAAACCTCATCGTGTCCAAAGTCCACAGAAATTGACTCGTGCTTTGTTTCTCAAGTGAATTTCCAAGAGACACGTCAGATTTGTACGACCAAACTACTTTATTCTGAGCCGCACAATTCAAAGGAGGTTTACTTCCGACGAACTGGCACGACAACGCGGGGCAGCCTCCGTAATTTTCTGTCTCTTCAGTTTTTCTCTTGGCTTCGTGGATTAATGTAGCAATTAGATCAGTAATTGATCGTTTCATTAAAAAAAACTCTGCCCCCCGGTATGAGATTAGAGCTGGAGAGAGACTTCACTGAACAAATGAAGGACTCTCGCTCCCAGACTGATGCAACTACATTTGTCCGGTGAGAAGGTACGCATTTGAATTGGCCTTGGTTTTACCACGCACGGCAACTCAATTCGTCCCGTCCGCATCTGGGGAAGCACGGTTGCACGCTCTTTCAGAGGTTTCCAGTGACGCTTTATGGTGATTTTTTTTTGACTTGTTGAGGTTCGAGGTCTTTCCCATTGTGACATTGACCGCCTAAACCGATTGGCTGTTGTTACTGTTTCGTAGGTTGCTGAACTCTACGGGGCATTGAGGACGGTGGAGGTGATCCACGGGATCATGAGTTCGGTTCGAGTCATGAGCAAACCACCGTACGACTCGTGTTAAGTTGGGTAGTTCTAATACATTTCTTATGAAGAGACACTTTGACGGTTAGCATCTCAAGGGGATATGGAAACGTCTAGAGATGGCCACTAATACTGAATGCCTCTTCCCACCTTTTTAACTCACAAGGAAATGATTTTTAGGTCATCATAATGTTTTCATAATTCATTTTATATAACTTGACGTGATCTTCACATTGACTGAAAACTAGAATGTCACGTACAAAATAGCTTATTACTAAAGTAGAACTCAATTCTTCCGTTCAAACAAACATGGCCCCATCTCTTTTATTGTCCTCCTTTTTCACCAGGGAAATTACTAAAGAAGTTATAAATTTATTGTAATTGTGTCAAGTCGGCCTCAACTTTTTTTTTTTTTTTTTTGCCAATTGAGTCATAAAAATGTGTGTTTATACCAATTCAGTTCACCAAAGCAAATTTTAGCAAGTCAACCCCGACGCGTTGATAATTTTTAATAATATTTTAATATTTTTAAAATTTTTTAAATATTTTAATTTTTAATTTTTTTCATTATTTTCATCTTCCTTCTTCCTTTGGCCGGTGAGGTCAACCTCACCTGCCCTTGATGAGGTTCCCCCTCATTGAATTTGGTGGGGGCTCGCCTTGCTAGTGGAGCAACAACGAGGTCGAGCCTCGCTGGTTTTCACCTCTGGCCATTTGCCCCAGTTTGACGACCAATTAAAGGAAGAAGGAAGAGCAAAAAGAAAAGAACAAAAAGGAAAAAGAAAAAATAATTTAAAAATTGGTAAATAAATTAAATATTATTAAAAACTATCAACATTAGCATTAATCGTACCATGTCGGCGCCAATTAGTCAAATTTGGCCAAATGGACTAAGTTGATACAAATACAAAAGGTATAAGGCTCAATTGATAAAAATAAAAAAGATTTAAAATTGAATTGATATAATTATAATAAGTTTTATATTTTTTTTTGATAATTTATTTTTTCACCGCATCACTCCACTACCGGTCTTTTTCTTTTCTTCTTTTTTTCTGCACAGGAAAAACGATCCAAAGTGTAGTTACTACCTGAGGGAAGATCATGTACAATCGAAGGGGTACGCTGTAGTCAAAACGAAGTAAATGTGTATGTACAGAGGGAGGGGGGGGTGCACTGAGCACTCAACCGTGCGTCTCGGGAAGTCGGTCTCCTTCGACCTTGTACGAGGAGAAAATTCACGCTTCTAAAGGCCACGCCTCAAAAGTCACCCCCGGAGTTAATGGGCCCAAATTGAATCTCTTTCTTTCTCTCTCTCTCTCTTCTCTTGTGAGTTGTAGTGGCGACGGTGGTCCTGCTTCAGGGGTTCGAGGCTCGAGAGAAGTTCGTCCTTCTCGGATGGCATCGTACCTCCTCCTTGGAGAGATTAATTTGGATGAATCCGTTGAGGTGTGGTTTGTACTTCTCACTATAGGAAGACATAGGAATCCTGCTTTCGGGGTGAGCAGGCGGGCAGGCATGGGCTACCCGAGAGTCACAAGAGCAACACCCTAAGCGTTAGTAATTTGGATTCGGGCCCATGACTAGGTACCGCGTGTATAATATCTTTCGCTTGAAATTAAGAGATATAACAGAAAGGGTGTGGGGTGCTGATTATAGTGGAATTTTTGCCGGATGTATCTTCATTTTAAAGATGAATAAGATAAGAACCTTATGTCTTGATCTTTCTTTCCGTCTTTTACTCTCTATTTCCTTGTAATTGTGTATCGAATTTTAATAAAATCGTGGGCACTCTCTACTTTCGATGATGCTGGATTTTACTTCAAGACTACGGGTCATTTTGGACTGACAAAATACCCTCGCTAGAATTATGAGTCAGGCACGATGTTGCATAGTGTATAACTCATTCGAGACATTTTTCAACCTAAAAATCCGTCTTTTCTAATAGGTTCCTGAGGGTCCTCAATTGTTTTTTTAAAAACTATTTATTCGAGCACTTTTTCACAATTTTTTTATTTTTATTTTTATGTCTTTGTTTATTTAAGAGTTTTCTGACGTAAACTAGAGCCCATTGAGATTATGATAATTCCGAGGCTTTCGTCTTTCTTGTATATAAGGGTTAAGACATGCGTTGCACGTATTGCTGTACTTAGATGGTCGGAGAGTGGTTATCTAAAATATGTGAGTGTGACTGTAGAGCAAGGTACCTTTAGAAGCATGCAAGTAGTGTCCATTTAGACAGGTTTACCTAGGAAAATGAAAAGGTCAGTCTCCTAACCTTCTGCATTATATAGAGTTTATGCCCTTGATCTTGAAAACCATCAACATAAGCACAGAAAATTGCAGTTCATAACTCACTCGAAATGTTGAAATGTTTTTCATGGAGAATCAGGCGTTTCCATAGGATATAAATTGGCAAAATTGATAGGATTGAACCATTCATGTTGACATAGTCAATATTTTGGTGGGTCAACCTTCGTAACCATACACAATAAATAATGCATGACAAATGTCGCCCACCACTTCAGTCTTTACTATCTTTCATTTCTTTTCCAACCCTTAGTAAGGAGGGGTCCCATTCACCATTACAATGTTTACGTGTCGTTTTGGTGGATTAGATCATGAATTTACGGTCAGAACAGTACAAAAAGGGATTAGAACCTTTTGCGTAACCCACCTTAAAATTAGATTTTATCACCAGGTAAGAGGGCAAAGCAAAAACTTGATACCTTTAAACTAGGAAACCGCTGAAGGGAGCTCAGAACTTCTCTGAAAAATTTACATCAATGAATTAGGAGCTAACTAGGATATCAATTTTCTTATGTGAATTTCTTTAAGACAATCCACGTATGCATCTTAACAATTACTTGCAGGTATAAGTTCAATGTTAAGTTTGCCCCGCTAATTTAGGTATCAAGAAATCTATTTCCAGACCGAATTATTAAATCTGCCACCGAGATTAGATGTTACACCATGATACCTTTTGATTGGTGAGATCGCTAAGAGAGACCTCTAGTCTGGCTTGTTAATATATTCAATTAAACTCACTTTCATTCAAAAAGTTAATCTTATTGAGTTATGAGTTAATTAGGATATATTAACTATTTTATACCACACGAATTCTTCGATGTGAAATTTTTCTAGCAGAATTCACATGTGCATCATGACATCTTGATTTATGGATTACAAGGTAAGTATCGCCCATAAAATGATTCCTCCAATCAAAGATGTAGAGCAAAGCAATAAAAAATGAATTGTATGGATAGTCATTATCATGGAGTCGGTTGTTGAGAGAGTTTTTTCTTTCTAGTTTTGCATCGATTACATAGCTAATGTGAATGAACAAATCAACCGCCCTAAAGATGACGATTAGGGCACGTGTAGGCATACACTTTTGGCATGCTTATAAGGGTTTGGCACTAGCTACAAAATATTTGGATTGAGTCACCGATTACTCAATCGATCCGTAGGTATCTGAATGAACCCATCTCGCCAACACCACGAGAGGATTATAGCTCCAAAAACCCGTCCAGCGACACAAGAATCCCGTATTACCATCGCAAGCGAGTTCGAATTTGCGACCTCACGAAAGAAGAGCATCCATCCGGTAGCATTAAAGCCACTTATGGTTACCGACATCAACGTTGAAGCTTGAAGAAAAATTACGCGGTATTGTCGTCCTTCTGTCCCAAGCCATTCAATCCAATCTATATACATCATCTACAGTGGTTTGTAAATGATAAGGGGAGGAGGCACAAAGTCCCGTCCCATTTAATGGGTAGGTTTAACAATCTTGTTGTGGAGCCTCGGGGAGAGGTAGGGGAGCTGACCCTTCTTGCAGGTTTTGCATTGCAAAAGCTGTGTACTTTGTCTCCCCTTTTAGTTCGCCGACAGATTACTCCTGTTCGGGAGAACATAGAGAGACCCACAACTACAACTTTTTCCGAGCTTCCCCCTCTGAGTTCGCTCTCACCTCCCCTCCCTTTATATTCCGCAGTAAGATCCTGCGCTCCATCCTCGTCACCAGTCGGACCGCGACTGAGATTTCTCTCTCTCTCTCTCGCTCTCCGTCCCCGTCTGGACAAAGAAAGAAACAAACAAACAAACAAGACGGAACGAGATGAAGACGGTTCAGTCGAAGAAGTTCAGGGGCGTGAGACAGCGTCACTGGGGCTCTTGGGTTTCCGAAATTCGTCATCCTCTGTTGTATGTCGTCTCCTCCTCCTCTTCCTCCTCCACTACCCCATTCTTGTTCTTGTTCTTGTTCTTGTTCTTGTTCTTCTTCGTCTGCGATGTTGCTTCGTTGCCAAATTTCTGGGTCGGCCTTATTCGCAGACAAGATATTGATGACCTAATATTCAAGCCCCCATAAGTTTCTTGTGATGTTCTGGTTTATAAAATAATTCGCGTCCGACAGTTGCGAACTTGACTTTTATTGCGTAAAACGAGTCAATGACAGTCTAAAACCCTAAAAAAGGGAAGTTTCTCAATAGGATCGTGAATGTTTATCATACATCAGTTTCACTTCCCACCATGTGATCTATTCATCATGCAAGTAATCTCAAATTATAGGAAGAGAAGGGTGTGGCTGGGAACGTTCGAGACGGCTGAGGAGGCGGCACGAGCCTACGACCAGGCCGCCATCTTAATGAGTGGCCGCAATGCAAAGACCAACTTCCCGACATCTCAAACCACGGATGGCGACCCCGCCGCTGCCAATTCCTTGTCTTCCTCGAAGCACTTGTCGGAGGTCCTCCACGCGAAGCTCAAGAAATGCAGCAAGACGCCGTCGCCATCCCTCACCTGCCTAAGGCTCGACACTGAGAACTCCCACATCGGAGTCTGGCAGAAGGGCGCCGGCCAGCGCTCAGACTCCAACTGGGTCATGACCGTACAGCTCGGCAACAAAAATACCGATTCCATTGGAGAGTCTGGAGACCATCTTCCTCTTCCTCATCCTCCTTCCACTTCTTCTTCTTGTTGCTCATCTTCTTCATCGGTGCCGTCACCATTGTTGCCGCCGCCGCCGCCGCTGCCTTCAGAGTTGATGGCGAGAGGCACCATGGAAGAAGAAGAGAGGATTGCCTTGCAAATGATTGAAGAGCTCCTGAACAGGAATTCCGCTACCCCTTCTTTTGAAAACCCGGAGGAGGAGGATAGTTTTTTTCTCTAGTCCTTTAAAAATGGTAAATTTAATGTGTTTTTATGATATAAGTAACAAATGTATTGTGTATAAAGTATTGCGAGAAGTCGTTATACTTTTGAAAATAACAATTGTGATGTATCGGTGAACATAAAGCTCGAGATAAATAATGTTTACAGGGACCGAACATGGGGGTAGAGGAACAAATTTAAGGGAGTGCGGGGATGTATTACTAAATATGTAAAATTGTGGGTCCAAAATGTGTGGCTTGCGTGCAGTGTGCCCGGAAGAAAAAGATTGGATCGTTAATACTTGACAGCATTTCTTATAATTTTGTTTCTTTTTCTGTTCTTTTTAAGAGTGGATAATTTGGGATCCTCCTATGTTGTAGGATGTCATAGGGTACATCTGGTTTACAGGAGGTTATATTAAGATTTCCTTAACTCCAGCAGTTTTTTTCTGATTCTTTATCCCATATCGCTTAACAACAGTTTTTATATGTTTTTTACATACATATGGTCGTCCTTTATCTATCGGTTTTAGATTAGACTTCCTAACATGATATAAGAATCTGTAATACTAGCAGTACCGACTGTGTTTCCAATTGGTCGTGCCTATGCCGTGGTCAATGTTCACGTGCCGCTATTAATTCGGCTTACAGCATGTACGAGAAGCATTGAAATATTATCTCACATCACTGATAATTTATTTTATTGGACTAGCTCTTTTTATGAGTGACATCATTAAGATTTATTGTATAATTTGACTGAAAAGTTGATCCAGTCTAGCCGCTACAACCTCTCTTCCAATTCGTTGCTCTACTTTCTTGATCTAGATCTAGCTTCGAGAGTTTTGCTCTCTTGATCTAATTCTAAATCTAGGAATTTTAATGAATAAGTACTTTGCCTCAAATTAAATAGTGTTCACAGCAACTCTGGTGTAAGATCTGCACTCGTTTAACATGTTTGTGTTAGAAACTTTGGTATCTGGCACTTACTAAAATTTAATAGTATTCACAATAGCTCCGGTATAAAATTTGTGCTCTTTTAAGAAGTTTTGGCATCTCACCCTTACTAAAGGGCTTACTTTCATAGGTGCCGATTTAAACTTGTAATATATATTTTTGTTGTCTCTGTACAAATGGTGTTGGGAATGTTGAATCTAGGTGCACATCACCAAAAACCAAAGTCGTATCTACATATGGAGATCCCCACATGTGCTCATTACTGATGATGACATGTGATTCAATAATCAACCACTAATCTTTTTGCTTGGATGTAATTATAGAAATGTTCTTGAAAGACGATGGTGTGCGGAACTCTATCGATCGTGCTCTAATGATATACCTTGATGGATTTGTGTTTTTTTGGTAGCTCTATGGGATTGTGATTTCCAGGATTTCCTATACCTTCTTTTATGTATTATTTTGATAATGAATGGAAATTTCTTCTGACAAAAAAAATTACCGCATTGACATTGCCATGAAAATATCCTAATGAAGTTAATAATTAAAGACTAATTAGATGGTTTGGTTTGCAAAAAAACAAAAACAAAAACAAAAACAAAGTTAGAACGAAAAAATTGCAAAATGCCATAAACTATAGGATTAAATCTTGACTTATTTACTTTCATCGCCTCAGGGGAGGTATGCAAAAGTGACGTTATGTGCGACTTGTGTCTATCGATATTCGAGCGGTAATTTCGATCATATTAGATGAATTTAACAGTGGAATTTTGAGGGTGCATGCGGAGCCAAGTTCATGTGATGAAGGAGGGAGAAGAGCGTAAACAACTATATTAATTGTAGATAATTGTTTTAACAAACATAGTAGGATGCAAATCAGGGGGTCCTTGTGAAAATCACCAGCTCGAACATAGCTTTTGTAGGACGAAGATCCTATATCACGCACGCTGTCTCCATCGATCGACAAAACTCTCAACTGTCAGTGCATTGGGTCATAAATCTTACAGCTACCATTTTTTTTTAAATCGATCGATAATTTGAACAGATGGGACACCGGCAACAATGCGATTACTAAATAGAAGGGGATCTCATCCTGTTTCTGCATCATGATGAGCTCGATCGGTCGATCTGTATAACAAGTGCATCCAATTATCTTCTTCAATTCTTGATCTGGACCTCTCGGTGAATATATTCCAAAAGGGTTTCTCGTTGTTGTCGTGTGTACATGGAAAATGCGTAGGCAAACGTCCGAGGCCCCCTCCCGCTACTGATGTAGAAATTGAAGTACGAGGATTTGGGTGGGGGGGGTGTATACGGAGATTGATATTGACAGACGGACGAAAAGTCTCCCAGCAGCCAGCAGCAATCGTGCTCTCGTCACTTCACACTGCTGTCGCGTCCTTTCGTGTGCCTGCTTGCGTGGCCAAATTTACTACCCAACTTCACGGTTCACGGATGTTTCCTTTCTCGTGCCTTCTCCGGTCAGGAAAGGGGAGCTCCCTCTTCATCGACTTCTCATCTCATGACTACAAAAAAAAGAAGAGGAAAAGGGTTGTTGCGATTTGACTCGTTCTCCAGCACGAGTGGACAAATTCAAGCATGGAAATGGACATGGGCGCATGATAAGGGTTGCAAGAGATTCGACATTTATACTTACAGGAAGCGCAAAGTAGGAAGACACGGAGAATTGACACAAAATGGAAGATCTTAATGTGAATCGATTCAATTTTTCTTATATTCAAAATATACATATTCATACAACATTCACAACTATATTCCCTAAATCTACTTCTATTGATATGGTGAGTATAATTGAAAGATTGAATAAAACAACTCATAGGATAAGGAAGCCATGATGGTATATGATCACGCTAAGTGCGACTGTCCTAAACAGTATGCTGTCGTTCCTCTTGTTTAGTAAGGCATATGCTTTATTGACAGTAGGGAGCTGATCTATAAGGAAGATTGACTCTATGTCGCGGCATAAGATACATTAAGACTTTGGAGAAAATCTAATAATGAATCTATTTTAAGAAATTGTAGCAAGGTCGACTTTGCTCCACAAATGTAAGTTGGCAAGGCTCGGTACAACTATAGTTATCTCGATAGGATTTAATCACGATGTAATAGACAGATGTCGAAGCAAAACCTTATTGATGTGTAGAGAAAGCCCTATGGATCTCAAAAATTTGAGAAGCTTGACAAGTGGAGAAGTGCTCCTAAAGATCATTCTAGATATCATTTGCCAACTCATGCCAAAGAATACCATTTGAGATTGTTGGTACAGTAGAAGGGATCAATCAAGACCTCACCATGCTATTGCAATGTATCCATAAGGGATAATCTGAAGAGGTTGAACTAGGGCACAACAAGGATCCATCAACAAAACACAATTTTTTGCCTCAAGGGCCATGAGCATGGCAGATTGCCATATTGGATAATTGTTTCCATCTAAAGGAGGAGAGACTAGAGGGGCATTCGGATGGTTACTCGAGTGAAGAAAAAATAGAGAAGTTTCATCGATCTTGGCAGTCATCATGGAAGTGTTTTGATCGGCCATGAAGAAGAAACTACATTGGGATCAATGTTTGCTCGATACCAAGAGAAAGGACACAAAATGGAAGATCCCAATGTGAATTGATTCAATTTTTCTTGTATTCTAAATGTACATATTTATCCACCATTTACAATTATATTTCCTGGATATATTCTTATAGATATGGTAAATACAAATGAAAGATTAAATAAAACAATTTGTGGGATAAGGATGCTATGGTAGCATATGATCATGCTAAGATTTCATACGATTCAATAAGATTTCATATGATCACGCTAAGTGACACGCTCAAGTTATGCCAAAACTCTCCTGAATTCTCGTCCATAGTTACTTCACGGTCATCACAATGTCTTTTGATTTCACTTTCGGCTTTGGAGTCAAGTTAATGATCCGATTATGTGCTTTGTGATTATCGTTGCAACTGTTCAGGAAATATCTCCATTTAGTTTCCAACATTTGCGTACAAAATTTCCAAGCATTTTACTTTTCTTTGTCGAATGAGGTTGATTTCCATCTAATGCATTCACACATTGATCTTAAGATGTGGAGGGAGAGTTTCCGACATCATCCCGACATCCTTATCAATTTACATCATCCCGAAATTTTGTGCACGTGAAAGGAAAAAGAGAGCGACGGGTAATTGCCCTATGAATGAGGGCAAACAAGCTTTTCTTTTTAAGATAAATACACTAAAAGTTCTAAAACTTCTTACAAAAGTGTAATTAAGTCCGAAAATTTTCAAATAATATAATCGGATTCTATAACTTGTCACAAAGTGTAATCATGTTCTAAAACTTATCACGAAAGTACAATTGAGTTTAAAACTTTCACAAAATACAATCAACGAAAGGACTTAATTGGATTAATTTGATAAGTTTTAAAACTTGATTATATTTTTTAAAGTTTTATAACTCAATTACACTTTTATGACAAATTTTAAGATTTCATTGCACTTTTAAAAAGTTTTAGGTTTCAAATGTAAATGACTCCATGTTTGGGTCATCTACTCACAGGCCTAGGGTTAGAAAAGAAAAGGAAAGAGGGAAAAAAATCAATTAAGAAAATATATTAAAAAAATTATTAAAAATTATTCATGTGATAATTGGTTGTGCCATATAGGACAATTAACGTCTACATCAGTTATTTCCGATCAAAATTGGCCAGGTGATTTCAATTGATAAAACATGAAAAGGTGTATGACTTAATTTGCAAAATTAAAAAGTTAAGAATTGAATTGGTAAAAACGTGACAGATTTAGAATTTTTTGAATAATTTTCCCAGAAAAAGAGAGCAACTAATGATTGCCCTATGAACGGTGGTAAACAGGCTTTTCTTTTTTTACAACAAGAACTCCATTTAAGGTTCGAAAATACTAGACAAGGTGTTTCCCCATCGACTGCTATCATTGCAAGATGCACACCCTAGTAATCCAGGGGAAGTAGAGCTTGCTCAAACCTGGGGGTTGGGTGGGGAAACACCCTATTGGGACCCCCGGAGGTTTATCATTACCCCATTTTACGTTTGGGGTTGACTCCAATAAACGTAGCAGTTTAAAGTCATGCTAGGGACCACCCTACTAATCTTATGGACTCGGAAAGTGACTAGCAAAACCTGAGGAGATGGCCCGAACATGGACTTGTCTACCTTTGGAGTTGTTGGAAGTCGAGCTTGTGCCGTACACCTAATCCAAATATAAGTTTCCGTTCCTTAGTACATAACAACGCGACTTTAGGGAAGATTATGTCTTGAAGCCGATTATCAGCATCATTCATTAATAACGCGGCCGCCGTCATCTGAAATGGACTCTCGTAATTAGCGATCCGAATTTTTCTATTGATCAAAGCTTTGCATTTTTTCCACAATGGAGCTTCGAATTGCGACTCTTCTGCTTTCTCCTTTCTTACGGGATAGGCTAAGCTGTGGCGTTTTGCAACTGATGGGAACCTCATGATCCTGACCAGCACCTAATTATTTGCTGTGAAGCATCGATCACGTAATTATATCAAAATGTCAAGTGGGCAGTTGTGGCATCACCTCAACGCTTAAACTCATTGAAGATTTCTACAAGTGAGATGTCACGTTAACTCGGGTTCCACCTTCCCGCTTCTTATTATCATCCGTTACATGCTCGTTTTTCATTTATTTTGGGTTACATCGAGTCCCCATGCCTGGACCAGATATGAGACGGGGAAATAAGTGCTCCCGAAGACCTTGGGAAGGTCAGGGTGCAGGTGATAATGGCGATTAGACATTAGATGTACACATGATATGAATATAATAAGGGCGTAAAAGGATGATTCAAGAAACGAACCCAAAGTCACCAAACTATATACGTAGTAAAATTTACTTATTTTGTCTTATTAGCACGCACAAGGGAGCGATTCGTGCATTGTTATGCGAGGTTCAGTTCCAACTTTGATGGGTCCTTAGCAAGACTTTAAATTGCTACGGTTATCGGAATCAATTCCAACCGTAAAATGGGGTAATGATAAACTGCTGGGGGTCCTAACGAAATTTCCTATTCCACCCCCGGGCCTGATTCAAGCTCTATTGCACTGGCCTCTCGACGACTGCCAACCCAATATCATGGGAAATAAATGCTCCCGAAGACCTTGGGAAGGTCAGGGTGCAGGTGATAATGGCGAATAGACATTAGATATACACATGATATGAATATAATAAGGGCGTAAAAGGATGATTCAAGAAACGAATCCAAAGTCACCAAACTATATACGTAGTAAATTTACTTCTTTTGTCTTATTAGCACGTACAAGGGAGCGATTCATGCATTGTTATACGAGGTTCAGTTCCAACTTTGATGAAAGTGGGCTCTAGGTTCTGGGTTTTTTTCACCTACTCCCCACCGAATTCGTTTCCAAAAGATTCTTGAATTTTTATATGATGCACCTAATTTTGTACTTCTCTTTTTCATTTTTCATCACTTTTTTTTTCTTCTTATTTCCATTTTTTAGTAAGTTAATTTAGAAACATAAGTTCTAACATTCGAAAGCATGACCACAATCACTATTTCATTTTTCCCGTTTTTCATGTCGTCCGTCTGTATTCATATAATTTATTTTGAGTTATATTGAGTACCCGTGCCTAGCCCCACATCTTCTACCGCAATCGCTATTTCATTTTTCCTGTTTCTTATGCCTTCCGTTCGTATTCGTTTAATTTATTTTGGGTAACATCGAGTCCCCGTACCAGGCCCCGAGTCTTGTACCATGGTACGAGGAAAATAGGCGCCCTGAGGACCTTGGGGAGGTCAGGTCCAGGTGATAATGACGAATAGACATTCATGTACACACAGTTCGAATGTAATTATGGAATGTTTGTCAAAAAAAAAAATTATGGAATGAAAAATAATTCAAGAAACGGGAGCAAAATTATCAAACTGAGAAGTATTGTATATATGTAATACTCCCACTTTGAATTTTTTTTCTTTCTTCTTTTTTCCTTTCTTTTATTTTTCTTTTTTCCCTATTTTCCCTCTGTCGGCCTCAGGCAACAGCTGCCCTTTTGCTAGATCAGACAAGGCCCGGCGATGGCCAAAGCAACACGAGATAAGGATATGAAAGATTTTACGGTGTGTTTGGATGGTCTAATAAATCGATTTTACCCTTCGCCCTGATTTTTTGGGGATAAAATAGCTTGGAATCAAATACTATTTTTGCCCTGATACATTATGTGCATGAGTCATGACCATCAGATGAAATCAACTTGAAACACTCTTCTACAGATCGGACCTCTTGGAGTAGGTACCAAATACTTATTATCATAATTTCTAAGCACTTTGCTCCAATCAGTCCATTCTCAATTGCTTGTAATGGGAGAAGTGTAAAAAAAGTCCTAAACCTTTTGTCTTTGTGCCGATTTAGTCTTAAATCTTTTTTTTTGTGCCGATTTAGTCTTAAACATTTTTACGTTGTGCCAATTCAGTCCTTTCCGGCTAATTTTGGCTGGATTTTGTTAACTGAACGTCGGCCGACTGACGTGGCACGATCGGCGCTAACGTGAATAACTTTTAATAATATTTTAATTTTTTTGTTTTTTTTTTATTTTTTATTTTTGATTTTTCTGTTTTTCTTTTTCTTTTTTTCTTCCTCCAAACAGTCGTTGGAGCTCGGCGACCGACCAGAGGCAACGGCCGGTGAGGTCGAGGTCGACCTTGCCAGCCACCTCGCTAGTGGCCGTGAGGGTGGCCTAGGCGGCAAGGCTCGCCCTCGCCCATAGCCGGTGAGGGCGAGGGCGAGGAGGTAGCCTCGCTGCAGTCGTGCCGTCCCCTGCTCGCGCGCCTGTTCGTGCGTCTTCGCCTCTCGTGCTCGTCACCCGTGCCTTGCTTGCCGTCCGCCGGAGCTAATCCAGCCGCCTGCTATCGCCGTCGAGCTGGCCTCGCGCCGAGCTGGCGGGGCTTGCCCTCACCAGCCATGGGCGAGGCTCGACCCTCGCCAGATCCGGCGAGGGCGGCCTCGCGCTGGGTAGTGAGGCTCAGCACTGACCAACGAACATGCCGTGTTTCCTTTTGATTACACCTGCGGGTATTACTTCGTCTACATCTCTGTGACCACCTAGAAGTGATGCTTCTTCTCTCGATGTTACACTGCTAGTCCTGTTCATGGCCATTGCCATGAGCTTGAGAATCATTGTTTCTACTAGATACAGGTGGACTATTGACAGGTTGTGAGATGTTGCTACTTGTCATAAAGTGAATAAACTCGTTAAAAGGCTTTTTCTTGCCATTTCAGCATGATCCATACAGATAACCTTGCTCAAAATTGTGATAGTTCATAAGTTCCTGTGAAATACATATATGGCTCTCCAAAATTCTGTATTTTGGCTCGCTCCTATTCGTAGTTCCTATGCCCCGCGGATCAAGATTATTAGAAAAAAATAAGAAAGCAGCAGAAGACTAAAACTTGCATAGTCGAATCGGAGCATCATTGGCGTAGCGAAAAAATCCCAGTGCTGAAATGACTAATGACAAGAAGAGTAACTCGCGAGGCGACATGATAAACAATGTGAATCTTGTTAGGATCAAACTTTCAACACATAAACAATTCAACGGGAATGTAAAATGACGATGAAACTGTGAACTCGCTTTTGCGGACTTGCAGCATATCAAGCAAGTACAGAATGTTTTCAAGACGACAACATGCTGGGGAGGTAGATCTAGAAAACCTGAAGTTGCAAAAATCTTACAGAGACAAGATGTTATGCAACAAGCATGCTATGTCGTTGAGAGGGACAATCATCCTCCGACCGTGCCAAGTTTTTTTATTGTACGAGCGTGGTGGTGAGTTGCCTTGACACATCATTGACTAAATATTCACCCGTGGGTTCAAATGCCGGTCAAGTACTTCAAGAATGCAAGGATCGAGCTTGAAGGTGTTACGGGTAGTGGGCATAAGTAGGGGCGATCGGTTTCAAGGTGGGCGGTTCCCATCTTGAAATCGGGAACTGTCCATTAATTGCATGGACTCATTATAGGGTCCTTATCTAGAATATTCCATCATCATATACTCAATGAATTGCTATCCAAATTGTATGAAGAGACATTTGGTAAGAGGTTTACATGATGTTGACCGCATATATTGTTCCTCTTTCTTTTGTGAGGTACAAACCCGCAATGCAACTATTCGTAAGGCAATGTGAATCTAGTGCATGTTTTAATTCAAGAACCATGAGATCTAGACTTAATTAGGTTTGAGTGCAACGGTACCCATTTAGGATCGCATTGGGTGGGAGTAAATTCTCCTCAATCCCTTCTTGGCTCTAGTAATTCGTTGCATGAAATGACAGAAAAAAAGGGACAAACAAATATGTGGCGTTCTTCTCCCATGTGGGGTTTTGATCCAAAACATAAAAAATAAAAAATAAAAATTATACTTATATATATACCGATCCAATCCAGATAGGTAGATGATCGGTTCCACACTTAGAACCAAAAACCAAACCAATACTCACCAGTTTCAGTAAATTAGAATCGGGAACTGAACTGGTCTCCATGGGAATCGCTAGTTCAAGGGCCAATCTACTTTGGTTCTAGGTGGTTCCTGATTTTTTTGCACATCCTTAAGCATGAGAGGCGAAAACAGAGAAACTGGGGCAAGTTGATGACCATCAGTAGCAGTCCTAGCAATGGTAGCGTGATTTAGCCAAATTGCCATTGCCTTCTCTAGTAGTCGGCCGGAGGGCTTGTGCTTGTTGGCGAGACATTGGTCATGTCCAAATCGAAGTCGGAGGATTGACGCAAGAGAGAGGAATCCGGGTCGGGTTTCTTTCTTTTTATTTTTAGGTCTGTCATACGTAGTCGAACCCGTCTGCACCCCTCAAACTCCCTTACCACCGAGTGCCCAATGGGTGCATTTTGGGTCATGTTCGTTGACGAGACGATGGACCGGAGGCCGAATAAAAGAGGAGGGGCAGTAGGTGGTGTGCTTGGACATGTTGTCCATTGAGGTCTTGAAGCCCAAGAGGCCCGTTTCCGTTGCGTGGTCTTGGTGATGGTGGGTCCAAGAGCGACACGGGTGGGTCGAGAAGTGGCGAAAAGCCGGGGCAAGCCATCGCCCGAGAGACCGGTCAGGCGGTCACGACCGGCGCTCCGATGCAACTGTCCAGGCCGTGACCAATGTGGCCACGAGATGAAGACAGAAACCCGGCGTATATTTTCGTAGGCGAGTTCTCGGAGAAGGTCGTCGATTTCGGATCATGGCATCATCGTGAATGGGATTGTTATACGTTTGATCTGAACATGAACGCGAGCATCATGACCGTGTTCCACGTCGAGAGAAACGGTGCTTTGATATATAAAAATTTTCGCTAGAAAGAGCTTCTCAAACGCCCTAATTCCCTTTAAAAGCATCAATTGCATGTTGGGTTATAATTCTAATCCGGTTTTTTTTTTTTTTTTTTATTATTGTATAAAAAGATGTGAACTTTTAGCTCGTATTTCAAGTTTAGCCCATTCTTTTTCCGATAATGCAATAAGACGCAGATTTTCAGTTGCTATCCAAATCTGATCATAGTCGAGTTTCCGTCGTATATTACTCAAATTTTTATTTTCTTACATAGTACTGAACGGTCTTACTGGACGGAAACTTGAGGATGGCCAAATCTGGGGGTGTCTTTTATGAGATGAAAAAGAAGAAATTTGAGTGAGAATTGAGACCCCAAGCTGAAGTTGACGTTTTCTACAAAGCATAAAAAAGGAAAATGGGCCAGAATGAACTCGAGTTAAAAATGGGTTTTGTTTTTAAAAGTTTAGATCGGGATTGAGGCCCAAACTAAATTGGGCGCTTCTAAGGAAATTAGGCCCTTGTAAAGTATTTTAATTTTCTGCCCTAATCCTTAAAATCTGATAGGTTCTTGTAAAGTATTTTAATTTTCTGCCCTAATCCTTAAAATCTGAAGGAAAACGTAAGATAACTTAAATAATAATTTATGAGAACATAAGATACCAAGTTTTATCATCTATATGACGAGGGTTCATCATACACATCCTTGTCTTGAGATATACGTAAGAATATTCTCTTATTCCAATTAAATAGGAACAAGTTGACTTATACGAATATTATCGGGAACAAGCTGACCCCAAAAAAAAAAATCCATTTTATCATAATATTATTAATATCGAACGTGAAAAAATATGGGAGGTTAAAACTGAATAAAATAAAAAATATTTCGTCATGGTTTTTAGTTGTTATCTCGAACGTTTTCAATTGCACAGGGTGAGCTCGAGTCGGGCGGCAACGACGCTTTGTTATATCATTTTTTTCACTGCATAGCTAGACAATCTTGTTATTATCATTTTATAAGATCATCACTCGAATCAAACGAGAAAAAAATACCCGAAACTAAAAGGAGCATTGGATTGAAGTAGTTGTCCGTAATAGATAGATCGTATCTATCTAAATTGAATAAAACAAAATGATTTCATTATGGTTTTTAGATGATTTGATATCTTGTAACCTTTAAAATCAGACGGCCATTTCCGGTTGCGCAAGTAAACAAACAACTCGTCAGCCGTGTCACGGCAGTGATTGTGCTTCGTTATATTAGTTTCCACGTTGCACGGCTAGACAATTGTGTTGGTTCTAATTGCTTAGCAAATGATCTTGTGACAGAATCATTCGACGATCTCCTCGTGGGACATTGTCAACTAGAGCATTGGAATCTTCGCATTCCTCGGAGATTTTTTTTCTCCTTCATATAAGTAAACCAAAAGAAGTTTTCTAACTCAAGTTTAATCCCTTGCTCAAAAAAAAAAAACTCAAGTTTAGTCCTACGATATATTAAAAAAAAAACCCAACTTTTATAAAATAACCCGACTCCTTGTTATATTTTATTCGGGATAAGTACACTAAAAATCTTAAAACGTATTATAAAAATGCAATTGAGTCATAAAATTTAAAAAAAAAATGCAATAAAGTCATAAAATTTGTCATAAAAGTACAACTGAGTCATAAAACTTTCAAAAAGTGCAATTAAATTTAAAACTTGTCACAAAAATACAATTGAATTTTAAAATTTTGAAAAATTGTTATTAGCGGAACAAGTTGATTTAATCAATTTGACAAATTTTATGATTTAATTGCATTTTTGAAAGTTTTAATATTTCATTGTACTTTTATGATAAATTTTAAGATTTAATTGTAATTTTTAAAAATTTGGGGACTAAATTTCATAACAAGTTTTTGAACTTCCAAAGCACTTATTCTTATTTTATTCATTCGTGTGATCTAATGGCACTGTGAAGTGAATTGGGTCAATATAGGGCGACCAAAGTACTCGACAAGACCTCGTGCGAAGGGGGAAGGCTTGAAATCAGGTGGGCCCCACGCCGGCACGGCGGCGCGCCTCATAGGCTGGGCGGGCGGGTGGGCGGGCGGCCGTGCCAGCGTGGCGGGCGCGATGACAAACTCCGGTGCATGGCTCCGTCGAGTAGCTAGCCGAGCCAGCAAAGCCGAGCCGCAGATAAACCTGGGTCAGCCAATCAGCCCGTCCCACTAAGATCTCGTGAGCATGCCGACATGCGACTTTTCCAGAGAATCTGCGAATCTACCGAAGCATCAGACTCCTGTTGTCGTTGGAACAAAGATTTAAGTCCCACACCCTAAGTGATCAATTAATTTTTTACTTTCAAAAAGAATTATAAATATAGAAAAAACCTCCGAAAAGAGCACGACTGAATTGACTCTCCGGAGACCCGCTCAGCGGTGGCTAGCCGCCCGCCTCCGAGCCAGCCACCCACCCGCCACCCGCCGGCACGGAGGAGGAGGCGGCGGGGGAGCGGCGGCGGAGCAAGGGGAGGAGGAGGCGGAAAAGAGGGGTAGCGGGACGTAGCGTTCCGGACAACGGGAAAAGTTGGGGAGAAAATAATAATGATAAATAATAATAATGAAAAGAAAAGGTGGGACTTGGAAAACCGAGGGTGGGCGGACGGGTCAGAGAATATCCGAGGGGCATATCCGAATCTTCCGAGGATGATGCTCCTCAACTCTGTCGAACGTTCTGAAAATTCAACGTGTTTCGAGACGCGGGCCCGCGGGCCCCGCGCGGCGTCTTTCTCCCCCTTCTCCCGGTTTTGCCCCTCCATCCCTTATTGACTTTTATCTTCTCTGTCTGAATTTTCATTAAAGAAAAAACAAAGACTCTTTCTCGCATGCTTAAGCCAAGCAATTGAATAAGAACGATGGGCAAAGACCCCCGAAAATTCTAAACCCAGATTTATATTTCCGTGATACATTTACTCTTTATCAAGATTCGATCAATAAAATTATTAAAAATTTATTTATATAAATGCCAAGAAACAAATATATAAATGCACCGGTGAGTAGTTGCGTTGTTGGTAAGGGCCTTGATTTTCATCATCGGGGACGTAGGTTCAAACCTTCACGTTACTAACGCGTTGTAAGTGAAGGATTATGGTGGTGAGGTCCTGTACTAATCCCTTCAAGTATAGGCATTGGTCCGAAGGTGCCACCAGGTGCTGAAGGGCCTTGTGACCCCGAATAGCGTAAGTGAAAGAGGGCTCAGACGGATCCTCAATCATAAAAAAAAAAAAATGTTATTGATATAATGTTCATATAACTTACGTAAAATAAAAATTACGTTTTTTTTTATTGAAAAACTATCTAATAATTGATTGATGGAGACTTAGCTGGCATATTTGAAGTTTCTTTGTGACATTTTCCGTAAAAAAAAATAAAAAATCGTGATTTTTGCCAACATCGACCTTTTTTTCCTTGATAGAATATTTAAAAATTCGTTAATGCGCATTCGTTAAAATCGAACTTTCCGTCAAAGGAAAAGGGAGACTTCTCGGCGCCGGGTCCCTTGTCGTGTATTACGAGGCGGTACACATGTGGCGAGGAGCCGTACAGAGCAAGCTAGGGACTTTTACGTCTTTTCACCTTTATCTTTAACCTTTTCTGAAAATTTATGTTCTCGGGGATTGATGGGACTGAGAAAGAGAGGGAAAAATGAGCTGTGCGGCGACGGATATTCCAGATCCTTTGGGGATTATACCATGCTTCATTAATATGCCAATCAGTTTCTCCCCTCCCGGCTCGGCTCGGCTCGGCTCGAGCCGCGCCGTTAAGCTAACCCTCTTCCCTTAATTTTCACCTTGGTCCTCCGCTTTTCATATTTTTCCGAAACGGGGGAAAGAAAAAGGAATAATTAGCTATGATCTCTCTCTTTACTACGTGTTTTGAGGAGCTCGTCTTCGCAGTTGCCCCGGACATCTAAATCCCCGATGCGAAAATGTCAATCGGCGAAAGGGAAAGTGAAGACCGCACGATAGGAAAATGCGAAGAACATTCCCTGAAATGGATCGTCACCATCTTATTGTAACATATCCCGGAGATATCGTGATTCGAATCCACCCGAATTGAAAGCTCGGGTCACCACCACGCTCCTGCAGGCGCGTGGCGCCAACAGTCGGGCGGCTGCCAATAGTCGGGATCCGTACGGTACGTAACTATCCGATACAGTTATTTTCCTGTTTCTCGATACAGCCCGTCGCGCTTATATAAATAATTTCCGGTGTCGTGCTTTGACCCGGAAACTTCGCGCGAACTCTCACTTCACTTCCGAAGACCTTTCTCAGTGCTTGCACTCACACTACTCTGATCCGAACGGAAAATCTTTGTCGTCTCGAAACAGTGTCGGTGCTGACCTGTCTTAACATCTTTAAAAAAAAAAAGAAAAAAGAAGAGAGAGACAGCTTACAACCCATCTGATGGGTGGCGGCATGAAATGACCTTTATGACCCTCCAGAACCGAGGGGGGCCCAGCCCTTCAATACCTCCGATTTTGCCCCCCCAAAAAAAAAAAAATACTTCTCCCTCGTATAAACTTCGTCGTACGAAATTAACGCGAAAAAGCTTCGGTGACGCCGCGGCTCGTGAAATCCCATTTTCGCCCTCCTTTTAAACCTCGGGGATCGCGTCGTATTTCGGGTCCACGACGTCACCGGAAACGGCAGAGGAACCCCCAGGCAGGTTAAAAAAGAAAAAGAAAAAAGAATTCTTGGCAAATCGAGGGACCAAGGCAGGGGCTTCTCAGCAATTTACTTTATGACCACTCGGGATTTATAAAATTATCCGGCGAGGTCCCCCCCCACGCCCGTGCTCCTTTTTCTCCCGACGAAGATGAGGCTCCTCCCCGTCTCATTCGCCGCCCTCTCACTGTCGCCGAAACCAGCCAGTAGCCGCGCGATGTCGAGCCACTGCACTCACGCCACCAACAACAAAAAATTATAATAAAATAAAATAAAAAAAACGAAAAGAATTAATTCATTAACAGAAGCGGAGCCCAGAATTTACTCATCATCAGTATAACTAACCGGGGAAATCCCAGAAGAGCTCCACGAAATGACCCGCGGCGCCACGTGGCATTCCGCGAGGCGCCGGGAACCACTTTCGGAAAAGCGGGGCGGGGAAAATTGGAAAATTGGAAAAAGGTTATTTAATTAAATTACCTTTTCGGGAGGGATGGTGTTTTTACGAAAATAGTAGGATATTCCTTGGCACAAGTTGACGAATATTCTCGTCTTCTTTCGCCATTAAAATCTCCCTCTCCTCAACTTCCGCCGTTCCTCTCTCATCTCTCGCTTCTCGCTTCTCGCCTCCTCTTCCTCCCCGGCCGGAAAAATAACCGATTTTTCCTCTCTCGCTTTCTGCGTTTCGTTTCTCTTCCTTCCTTCCTTTCGTCGGAGAAGGGATTCTCGCCGGCGGCGGCGGCGGCCATGAAATTCGGCAAGAGCCTCAGCAACCAGATCGAGGAGACGCTGCCGGAGTGGCGCGAGAAGTTCCTGTCCTACAAGGACCTCAAGAAGCGGCTGAAGCTCATCGAACCCAAGGGCGGCGACCGCCCCGCCAAGCGCCCCCGCCTCGACGCGGCGGAGGCGGCCGCGGCCGGCGGGGGGGCCGAGGCGGCGGCGGCGGCGGGCGGCGGCCGGAGGGGCGGCCGAGGGCATGACGAAGGAGGAGGTGGAGTTCATCCGGTCGCTGGAGGCCGAGCTGGAGAAGTTCAATTCCTTCTTCGTCGAGAAGGAGGAGGAGTACATCATCAAATTGAAGGTACTCTCGGCCGGCCTTGCTTCCCTGTTTTCCGGTTTTCCTGTCGAATGGATCCGTCTGCTCTTCGTCCGCTTGATCCCCGCATCGATTGCCGCGAATTTTCGGTTTCCCTGTTTCGTTCCGTCCGATCTGTCCCGTCGGATGCCATTGATTTGCCTATCGACATGTGAAAACGAGCCGATTCGTGATCCTACAATCGTTTGAATTGTCGTAGTGATGGAAACGTAAATCTTTGGAACAGGATCGTGCAATTCTAGACATGATTAGCGCTTGAATCGTCGTGGAATCGTCTTAACCTCCTCGGAAAGTTACAGCCTTTATGGCTTTTGGTCGGTCGTTTTGTCCGTTATCGATCTTTTAACTAAGATTCTTAGTTAGGAAGTTTAATGTAGGAAATTACCTCGTAGTTTGGAAACGAGCAACTTGTCGAAAGGGTCATGTTACACTTTAGTGGTCATCGTACTTCTTTCGATAAGGTAAGGTTAAAATATATAATGTGCAGCTGACCGGGACCACAGATTAGCTGACGAAATGTTGTGACTAATATGCCCGGTCTCGCCTCTGGTGGGGGCCGGATTTCGTCGCGTGGTGCACTTTTGCACGCGCGCCTTAGTTTGGGCTTGTGCAATTTGAATTTGGGTTAGGGGTGATACGTGAAATTGCGGAGTGCCCTTTTTGTAAGTATATTCCGCTAGATTATCCAGGCATACGCCATATTTTGATCCAATAATATATATATTTATATATATAATGTGGAGCTGACTGAGACGACAGATTAGCTGACGCAAGATATTCCGTGAGTCTCTGACTGATTTATCTTGCTTTATTCACGTGTAACCGTAATTATTTTTGTCTATCGACCATTGCCACGTGTTTATTTAGTTCAGATCGTGTATAGTGATACTGTTTATGACACGAGATGTGCATAGTTACTCTATGTGCTTAGAGAGATTTGGGTACTTAGAAGTTGGGTGGTTTTGGGATCATCCAAGTGAGACATGTCGTTGACGGAATGTGTATTTTACTTATTGATCAAAGCACGCGACGTCTGACTGAGACGACTGATTAGCCGACACGAGACGCGGTGGCAGCGACCAATCTAATCTCGTTTTATTTATTTATTTATTTATTTATTAAGTTCCTTTGGCTATGAGTGTAAGTATGTATGTATGATCCGGGATGCGTACCTATAAACTGCTGCCACGTCACTCTTTTCCCCTGTAACACATGTCGATCTTGAATTGCGACAAATTCTCGTTTATTCAATTGATTTTTTAGAAATCATGCATGTAGACAGACCACGATGCACATTTAAATCTTGGATCTAGAGAACCATGAAATGGCTTGGAAAGTTCAAGCATTCGGTACCTGTTCAGATGTTGAGATGCTCACTGTTACCACATGAAACGCCATGAATACTTGGATTCTCTAGTCAAAAGTTGGGCAATAGGGAAATGTTGTTGGGTTATTGTGTGATGCTGATTGTAGTGCCACCTCTTTCAGACTAAGAGGAGTTTGATGACTGATGTTGGTATTGTGGGTTATCACAGGAATTACAGGATAGAGTGGGAAAGGCCAAGGATTCTAATGAAGAGATGATGAAGATTAGGAAGGAGATTGTCGATTTCCATGGAGAGATGGTGTTGTTGGAGAATTATAGCGCCCTCAACTATACAGGTACAGTAAATTTCTTTTTCTGAGTTTTGAATCGACAGTTTTGTTTATTATTGGGATTCTGCAACCTGCAGTTTTTTTTTTTTCATTTTTTTTATGCATATGGTTTGACTATAAGAAGACATCAATAAATTCTCAAAATCGAATGCGAGTGTAATACGGAATGCATTTTGACTTGTACAGACTGCAACCTTAGATACACAGTTGCGTGTTCTTCTGCTAGACTTAGTTGTCGCGTAGCGGGTTTTGGAAGTGTCATAACAGTGCTCCCTGTTAACTTTCTCTATCGGACAGAAAACTTGATGTTAAGTAGACTGCTTCAGATTAGTAGTACCATTTGCAGGCCAGTCTTAGACACAGTTGAAAAGGAACAAATAATCTCTCAAAGTCTTCCTAGAATTGAATTGCTTATGGCATTTCTCTGTACTGTGTGTGTCTAGCGAGCTATTGGTTCAGCAATCAAGCAGACAGAATTATCATCAGTTCCCATTGGTTGAGATCAAGAAAAGAAACTGTGATCTGATGATAAACTGACAGGGCTTTTGATTTGTGTTTTCTATTAGCCCCTCAAATTGTTTCCTAAGTCTATGTTGTCTCTGGTCACAGGGCTGGTGAAAATCCTGAAGAAGTACGACAAAAGGACCGGAGCTCTGATCCGCTCGCCCTTCATCCAGCGGGTCCTGCAACAGCCCTTCTTCACCACTGACATGATTTACCAGCTGGTGAAGGAGTGTGAGAAGATGATCGACCAACTCTTCCCTGCGAACGATCCTCCCCCGCCCTCAGCCGAGCAGCCTAGAACGGACGACGATGACGACGGCTTGGACCCCACAACCTCTGCCTCCACCAACACCAACGGTGTGCTCAGAGTGCCCAAGGACCTTGCAGAGATCGAGCACATGAAGGGCCTATATATGAAGAGCACGATATCGGCTCTGCGAGTCCTCAAGGAGATCCGGAGCAAGAGCTCAACGGTCGGCCCCTTCTCATTGCCGCCGCTGCAACTGAGCGGGGTGGAGGAGGCGTGGAAGAAAGTCCCGCTCCTGGAACAAGAAGCTAAATAGCTGTCCTCTCAGTAGTTTTTTCTCCTTTTTTTTTAACCTTTTACTCTTCATAGCTGCATACACTGTAATGTCCTACAAGATTTCGTGGGGAGCTAATTCTATGTACAAGACAGCATGACTTGTGTACTAAAAGGGTTCGTGTCCCTAGCAGAATTCTTACTGTACTAAAAGGATCTGCTTAATGTCTTGATGTGAGATTCGAGCTGCATCAATATCGTTCTTGCCTTCATCTCTGCACATCATTTGATACATTATAATAATAAGATTCATTACAGGGCGCAACCCTTTACGAAAAGCCAGGTGCATGAAAAAGTTTTGTTAGTGACTAAACTAAAAGTTATAAGAAAGTTGTGTAAAATTGAGTTTTGTGATGGAGCAACGTCATTATGAAACTTTGTTGTCTCTCCCATTATATCTCTTCGCTCCCAAGCATATTCTGATTCGTGCCCTTCTCACATCTTGAAGGGTTGGCTTGTATGACTTGTTGTCATCCCTTCGATCATAATAATAAGATTCATTATAGCATGCAACCCTTTACAAAAAGCAAAGCTTATAAAAAAATTAAGTTAGTGATTAACCTAAAAATAATAAGAAAGTTGCGTAAAATTGAGTTCTATGATGGAGCATTGTCATTGCAAAACTTCAGTATCTCTTTCAATCTCTTTCTTCACTCTGAAGCCAAACTTCAGTATCTCTTTTAACCTCTCTCTTTACTCCAAAGCCTATTCTGATTCGTGCCCTTCTAGCATCTTGAAATGACAAAATTTTATTGTCTCTCCCAATCTCTCTCTTGGCTCCGAAGCCTATTCTGATTCGTGCCCTTCTAGCATCTTGAAGTGGCAAAACTTCATTTTCTCTCATAATCTCTCTCTTCGCTCTGAAACCTATTCTGATTCATGCCCTTCTAGCATCTTGAAGGGTTGGCCTGAATGACTTGTTGCTGTCCCTTCGATCTTGGCGACTACGACCTCGAATTGGTTTTGGTTCAACTTTGATCATGATGCAACATCTCCCCTTTTCATCTACTTTTGGGCATTGAATCATTATCGATTGAAAGTTGAGTATAATCCTTAATTTCCCATTTGATTAAAACTATTACTTTTGACAATGATTAGATGAAAAAGAAAAACTTAATAATCCACTTATCTATCATTTGCCGTTTCCAAAAATAATCAAAATTGGATCCATGCGATCCGTGAAGAGGTCATTAGTGATTATTTGAGTATCTTGCTTAATGCTGCTAATTTTTCGTGGAGATGTTGCATGCCCTTGCACGGCATTGTCAGAGTCGTAGCAAGGGTTGGAGCGAGGGGGGAATAACAGAGCCTACAATTAATTATGTATGCCGACCAATAAGATTATACAAACTAATTGAAATATTCTTTGAGGAAATATTAAAATAATAAGCAATTAAAGGCGCCTACTTTTTATTTCGGTCAAAAAAGGCGGCTACTTTAGATTACATGAGTTCAATAAAAGAAAAAATAAATAAATTTGGTACTCATCTAACAATGATATCCAAGAACACCACCAGTGGTGGTGGCGTAGGTGGTTGGGCACTAGTTCCTCTCACAAAAGGTCCAGCGTTTGATCCACGGCGTCGTCTGCCTTGCAGGAAAAGAACTCACGACTTACTCGGCAGGCAAGGGTGGTGGTGACTCTATTTGTCGTCCAAGATTTACCCATCGGCTGCCGGCTGTATGGAGTTCCCTGGGTAACCAAAAAAAAAAAATGATATCCAAGAATGAAAAATATTGGAATGGATTTGACTCTATCTATAATATATTATGTAAAATTGAATTTTAAAATATATTTTTTTCAGCAAAAGTTAGTCCAAACAGTCGAGGCTTTATAATATATTTGTGAGATTTTGTAAAATTATTGTGAGTTGCCCCCAAAACTTAAGTTGCTAGATGAATGGATGGTTTAACAACTAAATATTCTATTAAAACATTTTATTATATTCTTTTAAGTCAAATTGCCATTAGTGACATCATTAGCGTTTCGTTTACACAAAAGCTCTTCGTAATTATCTAATCTACCCCTTCTTGGTTCAGCTGATGAGATACAAGTATTATAGTATTAATTCCAAAATGATTTCTTTCCAATTTTTATGTTGGGGAGATAACCGAGGAAACTCCACTTTAAATTATCTTTCTGTAGCATTCATTATTCAAAATTTTAATTTGATTTTTCTATATATGGTCCTCTCAAGATGCTCACCAACTGTTCAATAAAAGGCCTCAAAGCATTTCTCAGCGGTATCATTTTCTTTAATTTTTATTTTGGCCACTCTTGCCATAATTTAATTTATTATCGGCAACCTTCTCTTGAAACATGTCTTCTACTTTTTCTCTTTTTTTTTTTTTTTTTGTATGGTGATAAAAAATTCTGCACTTTGATTACGCAACATTGTGGTTAAAATTAGATTTGCGCTATGTTGACAAAACTGCAAGTAACAAAAGATGCTTTAAAAATGAGATTAAAGTCTCTTTTTTATATACAGCCATGACCATAAATACAAAGAAAATTTGGTAGAAACAAAAAAATAAAAACATTGGGTCTTCTAATTGAAGTCTAGCTATCATTCAAAATCTGTAAGTCTATATTACTTTGCCATTTTCAATCTAATCAATTTGCTCCTTGTTTGAATTTCTCACCAAAATGAATATAGCATATGGGCAAATTTTTTATATCTCAAGTACACGTTCAAACCAAAATAAATAAAATTCGAAATTAAAATCATGATTTACCACCACAAAGAGAAATTAAAATCATGCAATGCATGGGCAGAGAACTGCTTTTAACAAAACAAATGATAAAAATTTCTGATTTATCTAATGTATCGGTTATTGATATGCATCGATTGAAATGAAGAAAACCGTGCAAATCATGGACAATATATCTAGTGTTATAGTAATCACGTTTGGCTCATCTTATAAGCATAACATCACACTTCTCACTTGCGGTTCGTTTTTGTGGTAGATGATGTTGTTGTTAACTTTCAACAATGATTGGTGTAGGATCCTTTGGGTAATATCCAAAGAGGGCAGTTCAAGTTGGTCACCACTCTCCACCCTTTTCACTCACAAGAGAAACTATGGGGGTGCATGATAACCAAAATTTCTGTTTCAGAAATAGTTTTTCTATTCCAGGCACTTTTAGAATGTAAACCCTTGTTTGATAAACCTACTCGGTTTTCTATTTCTGGAATAGATTTATATTTCGAAATTGATTTGGAAGAGAAATCGAAATAATTTCTCCCACTAAACCCTAATTTCGGTGAGTCCTCCCTCATCTCCTCTACGTCTCTGCCTCCTCCTCCTCCTCCGCCTCTCCTCATTTGATTAAAAATAAAAATAAATAAAAATAAAAAATATTCATTTTATTCATTTAAAAATAAAAATAAATTTATTAAAAATTTATTAAAAATAAATAAATTATTTTTATTTATCATTTATTTTTAGTTTATTAAAAATACATTTATTAAATTTATTAAAAATAATTTATTTATGATAAATAAAAATAAATTTATTTTATTTGCCTTGAGTGTTTTGCCAAATAATTTTTTTTATTTTTTATTTTTTATTCATTTTAAAATAAATTTATTCGTAAAATAAAATAAAATAGAATAAATAAATAAATTTATTTTTAAGGATATTTTTATTTTATTTTTTTTAATTTTAAAATAAAATGATATTTTTATTTTATTTTTTTTTTTATTTGATTTTATTTTATTCTTTATTTTTTTTGTTACTAAATCATTTTTATTTTTATTTTTTATATTAAAGGTCGTCTGGTCGTCACCGCCGCATTTGTCCGAAAGGAAGAAATTTTGTGTCGTTATCAAACGGTTATTTTTGCTTAGAAACTCTTTTAGAAATAGAAATAGAAAAATCATTTTTCCAAAACTATTTCGGAATGGTTGTCATGCGCGCCATATATGACTCATGTGAAAACCTTGTTTTTTTTTTCTACCACATCCTTATTCATGCAAGACCACATAATCAAACGAGAGGGGGTTACTTATTGAATCTACCCCTATCTTGATTTTCATCTAATGGTAGCATTTTCCACCGACGAGAAATTCCCTCCAACCCTACTGGCTTATAGATTATTAACATCACTTATCGGTAGAGCTATCAAATGGGTAGGTCGAGTTGAAAATGGGTTGACCCAAGTACAACTAAGAAATCAGTGGGGTTTGCCCTAATGGCCACCCTTCCAACATGAAAGGAGAATGTGGGGGGTTCGAATTCCCATTTCTCAGGGAGGATTAGGATGTTGACGATTTAGTTTCAAGTATGAGTTTCGACTCTCACGCCCTGTAAAAAGATAAGATAAAAGTCTAAAAGTGAAAATTAGAGTAGGACTAATTAAAAAAAAAAATACAACTAGGAGCAAAGGAAAATATGGTCAATCTCATCATCATTACCTTCAATCTTGCGATCTCTGAGCTAAGCTTCTGTATGGGTGGAGGATCCAAGCCCAATTCATTCATTAAACCCTCGTTTCACGCTAGCATTTCCTGAATCGGCCCATCATAGCAAGAGAGGTTTGCCGTACTGAGTCCAGCAATGTACTGCGCTTTTAAAAGCCTCATTAGACTCGAATCCCTGGGGTCCCCTCCTCACCCCAGGCCGTTCTAAAACTACTATCGAAAAAAGGAAGCGATAATATCACGAACGATCTCAAATTAATAGAATCGTGATATATTTATGCCAAATGAATTTTCTTGTCAATGAAGATTCCAAATTAATAGGCGCGTGACAAATTTACCCTTCATTAGCTTGAGTCAAATTATACTGTGAAGTCGTTGATGGCATTATAAATCTACAAGTTTAATATTTGAAAAACCCCAAATCCCAAATTGATCTACTCGTAATAAATTTGCTTCAAATTAATTTTTGTGTCACCAAAAATTCCATTGGCTTCCCTCAAATTTTACTTAAATTGTACTAATTTGGAGTTTTTGATGACACAGACTAATTTTGAATAAATTCATCACGGGTCTCGGTTTGCAATTTTTCGTTGTATTGACTCAAAAAAGAATAAGCGATTGAGTTTATAACGTTGTTTGAACGTTAGCAGCAGGAACGAGGGGAAAGAAACGCATTGACGCCGGACGATGCATTTGTGAATTTCTATGCATTTTACTTGGATGAGACGAGTTTGGGTCTCTGTGCTAATTAAGCAATAGCCATATACTCGACAGGATTCTCGGGTTAGCAAAAGTTAAGCCCAAAGGCCAAAATTACATTGAAAAAAAAAAAAAAACTCCACGAATGCCAAAACTTCCAACGTCGATCCGCTTACAAAAGGGATACTAGGATCCTCTGGTACGTTCTCCGGCTCAAATCGCAATTACCCAATTCAATCCGCACACTGATTATTGACCTCCCACTAATCTTCATTCACAACGAGGAGAGATATCTCTCCTCCGTTCTTGTGAAGGAAAATGGCAGAGGCGATTTTGATTATTTCGCGGAAGATTAGTGAATCGCTTCGCAATAGTTCCGCGGAAGTGTTGGAGGCGGCACAACCCCGTATAGCGGACGCAGGATATACGTATTACTACTGCGGTGGGGGGCTGAACTTTGTGACCTTTGCATTTGGAGACTATCGACCCGTACTTAGAGCTCACCACACGAGTCACCGCTACGACATAGTAGTTGATGATGGATTATTGTTCAATCAAAAGGTCGAGAAAGAGGCGACTTCTAGGCATAATTTTAAGGGTCTGTTTAGACGTAAATTATTGTCAGTAATGAAAACGGTCTTCATTAACTAATTTATTTCAAATGATATGAGAGATTATTTTTTTAAAAAGATATTTTTCGAATGATTTATCGTCTGCAAAACAAAGAAAGTTGGAAATTGTTTCAGTTAAGTAACACGGTAGAGCGGTTCAGAGCTTTGTTTTAAACGTTAGTGAAAAAAAAAATGAAAATGGGCCGAATCCTGATATGAAATAACTGGTTCTTGGATGATATTTTTGGACGCATGCTGACTGAATTCCTTGCCTCTTTTTCATTTTCATTCCCAACCTTTTTTTGGAATAATGACATAAATAATTTATAAATTTTTAATTTATTTAATAAATTCCTTGAATTTTAGTCTAATGTGCAATGAGATATATAAATCTTTAATTTATTCGATGTGATCCTTAGAATTTAGGTATATATTCAACTTAAGCAATACACATGTATATTAGTATTGTGATGGGGGTTGAACTTTGTGATTTTTGCATTCAAGGACTATTGACCCATATTTAAAGTGCACCACACAAGTCACCGCTGCGACACTAGTAGTGAATGGTTTTTTTAATTTATTTTTTTCAATCAAAAGGTCAAGGAGACGCAACTTCTAGGCATAACTTTAAGTTGTCATATTTGTTATGGAGTATTTAGATTGATTTTCATCTTTTATGAAAATGTTTAGGTATAAATTGCTATAAAGATGAAAGCATTTTTTGTTAACTAAGTACTTCGAGCAATATAGACAATCATTTTTTAGGATTTTTTTTTAAAAATAGATCATCTTTCACGAACACAAATGAAGCTGAAAATTGCTTCAGTTAAGCAATATAGTATGAGCGGTTTAGAGGTTTGTTTAAAATGTTGGTAATATCTTGGAAATAAAGCTAGACCCATCTATCTCTACATTGTTAACACTTATTTTAGGACTGCTGAAAAGAGAAAACATGGCTAAATCATAATATGAAAGCGGTTGTTGGATGATGTAGTTGGACCCATGCTGTATTCCTTGTCTCTTTTTCATTTTCCTTTCTTGATCTTTTTTGGAATGATGATACAAATGGTTATTGAATTTGTAGTTTTTAAATTTTTAATTTGTTCAATATGATCCCCTAGATTCTAGCTTAACGAGCAAATGGCCTTGAACATTTAATTTATTCGATATGATCCCTAAAATTTTGATACATGTTTAACTTAGTATCTAAATTATATAAAATGTTCAACGTTATCCTTCTATTAATTCAAGTTTAAGGATAATAATATAATATTTTTATATAATTCAATGACTAATTTAATAAGTACTAAAAATTTAGAAACCACAATGAATAAATCAGAAATTCATGGATCATATTACATATTAAATTATAATTTAGAGATGATATTTAATAAATGAAAATTTAAGGACTTAATCACTGAGTTAAAGTTTACTATTTATCTTGTTTTCCTTTGTAATTTTTTGTCATTTTCTTTCTTCGGTCCTTTTTCCTTCCACGGAAGTGAAGCGTCTGGAAAAGAGACGCCAACAACACAGTTCCACACGTTTTCCTCTCGCGTCGCTCGAAAGTGTAAAAAAAAAAACCTCACCCAGAAACCGCGAGTCGCGAAACTCGAGTTCTCCTTCTTCGCTTTCTCCCCGACCGACCGCCGACCTCCGGCGCCGCCGCTCCCCCCATTTTCACATTCTTGACATACGCAGAGCGCGTGTCCAACTTCCATCAGAGCTTTTGCAGATAAGCTCGCATCACCACTCCGCCCATGCGGCCTGCATAAAGGCAACAATAGAATATTCCCACAAAACCCGAAGCACATAATTGTCTTGCTAATTCTTTTATTGCCCGAATTTTGGTGCCATAGAGTATTATCTCCAGCCTGTTGTCCCTGCCTTGAAGATTACTCTTTGAATCCTCTCGTTCCAAAGTTCAACCCCACCCCTACCCCCCACGTTCTCTCTCTCTTGCTCTTTGTTTCTCTCTGTTGGGTAATTTCCCGCTTGAGGTACCGTGCACTCTTCAGTCTCCCTCGCGGCGTCAATGGCTTCTTTAACCACAGTGCCTCACTCCGCCTGCTTCTTGAGCAAGACCCAGTTGTCGGAATCGCGTCCTGCCCGGGTTTCCTTTCGCCCTCGTCCGGGGACCGGTTTCTTGCAGAGGGGGTCTTTCCGGGCGGCTCGCGGGATCAAGAACATGCCCCGGAAGGCGGCGGTGGTCGCGGCGACGACGGCGGAGAAGCCGAAGAAGAGGTACCCCGGGGAGGCGAAGGGGTTCGTGGAGGAGATGAGGTTCGTGGCCATGAAGCTGCACACGAGGGATCAGGCCAAGGAAGGGGAGAAGGAGGTGAAGGGGCCCGAGGAGAGGGCGGTGACGAAGTGGGAGCCGAGCGTTGATGGGTACCTGAGGTTCCTGGTGGACAGCAAGTTGGTTTATGATACGCTCGAGAGGATTGTGGAGGATTCTGCTTTCCCTTTCTGTAAGTGTGGTTGATTTTATTTGTGGTTTCTTTCGGGGGTGTCATTAGTTCTTGGTTTGTCGTTCGGTGTTGTGATCAGGTTTGATTGATTTTATGTGATTGTGATAATTTGTGATTATTGGGATGCTGGGTTTGAGTGGTTGGATGATGCTTTTGATATGGTGAGATGGACCTGTTAGAGATATGTGGCTGTTGAGATGTCAAGCTAATCTCAGATGCGGATGATTGTTGGATAGTTTTTCCTTTTATCCTGAAGGAGGATTGATGGTTTCACTCCTTTCTGAGTTTCTTTGTGTGCCTTGTCAATTTCTTGCTTCTGTGTCACAATGCTGCAACCGGTCATTGTTTATAAATTATGGTGCTAAAAAAGTTGGAATCTTGGCAGAGGAGGAATGATCGAGCCTCTTAACAGTTTGAAACACACAATGGCACACTTCTTTCTGCCTGATGAATTCAGCGAATGCGTGCATCGGACAAACTTGTTCAAAAGCTCGACCTTTTCTTTTCTTGTGTATGATGGTGGACTACTTTCTGCAAGTTCTTGAACATATTAAATGTTCTTCTTGGTTTAATTTTTTTATTTATAGATTTCCAGCTCTTTCAATACCATATTGCTGGCAGCAGATAAAAACCTCTTGTTTTCATTCAGAAATAGAACTCCTCTGCGTTGCAGTCCACATTTGATGCTGAGATATTTGTAATGTCATTTTGTGTCTATTGCCAGCCAAAGCTGGTCTATTGTGATTGAGGATCTTAAAGGGAATGTAGAATTAGGATGTTGGATTCTTGGTTCTTGAACCATTTTCTTTTCCGTGTGGGAATGCTGCAATTGGCTTATCAATTGTAATTGTTTATTGTCACTCTGTTTAGTTGGGCTTTTCAGATGTACTTGTTTATTATCACTCTGCTGTTTCTTGGGAAGTGTACTCTTAACACGTGATTAGCAAAAGAACTTCTCTAATTTTTATCTACCTAATTCTTCTTTTAGCTTGTAGACGCCAATGAGAAGTATTATGTAATACTGTCCTCATTCTAAGCAGCTAGTTCAGTGATTTCAGAATATCTGGCTGTTGCATTTTCTTAGTCAAAAATCTCCTTGAAAACTGTTCTTCTGTGCATAATTTCCAGGATCCCTTTGGAATAAATCCTTAGTTTTTCAACTCCTCCCCCCCCCACCAAACCCAAAAAAATAAAGAAAAAAACAAAACACCACCACCACCCAAAAAATAAAAATAAAAATCCACTTAGTCTTTATTTAATTTTCGTGACTTGAGAATAAAATTTACCCATATTTAGGACACTATGAGTTCACTGCAACCTGCTAAATGCTAGAAAATTAGGACTGACTTTTGTTGACATACATTTGCACGGGTTTTTCCTTTAAGTGTGCATTTGTTTTGACCTCAGTCATGACCCTGAGCCAATGGGAATTTTTGAATTGTTTTGAGTGTAGATGCTGAGTTCAGAAATACTGGTTTGGAGAGGTCAGAAAAACTGGCGAAGGATCTGGAGTGGTTCAAAGAGCAAGGTTATAACATTCCTGAACCTTCTTCACCCGGGGTGACATATGCCCATCATCTCAAAGAATTGTCTGAGACAGATCCTCAAGCATTCATCTGTCACTTTTACAATGTTTACTTTGCCCACAGTGCTGGTGGTCGGATGATTGGGAAAAAGGTGAAGTGCTAAGGCTTTGAAATCAGTTGGTTTATTTCTGTTCCAATTCATTTGTGCATAAATCAGTGTATTAGATGGATATTTTTCATGCTTGAAGAGGTCAAATATGCTGTCTTGAGCCTAGTCCAAATGGAAGAAACTGAATCGCATGTCAGCTTAAAGTTTATGAATGCCACCAAATACTCAACCATTCTGCCTCCGCCTCCTTTAAGTGGATATCGAAAGCTGTGTTTATTCTTATGCGTTGTGGGTCTTTTAAATTTCTCATCTTTTTCTTGGATCCTATGGAGAATTTGTTGTGATATGTTGAATTGGAATTAGGTGGCAATAGGCAATTTTTTCTTTGATTATAACATATAATTTAGAAGAGGCATCAGGAGGTTGCCAAAGCCGCATATACAATTCCAAGCCCTTAAGAGCTCAGCCACAAAAAGAGAATCTATAGTCTGTCAAAAAGCAGTTACCTCCATGAGCATCTTTCAACCGCGCCAAAAGTATAAAGCCAATCTTTTTTATTCATAGAATCTGCCAGGACCCAATTCGACCATTCAAAAGTATAAAAAGTTTATCCGTATCTGATCTGCCATGTCAAAGGCAAGTCGGATGGAGGTGAGTGACAGATAACCCATCCTTCATTCAGAAAAAGGATTGATTTTCCGAAAACTTTATAAGATTCATTGGCATTGTCATCCTACATTGCTGTTTATTTTCCTGAGCATGCTACCAACTTTGCTGGAGTATCTTTTATATTCTTGATCTGCTTTTGGAAGTGATAATTCATTTATCTCTAAATTTTATCTTGTTTTAGGTGGCTGAGAAGTTACTTGATAACAAGGAGTTGGAGTTCTATAAGTGGGATGGTGAACTTCCCCAACTATTGCAGAATGTGAGGGACAAACTGAACAAAGTTGCCGAAGTAATTCCTCAGCACTCTTCTGCTACATCGTTTACTCATGTGACTGGATTTGTAAATGGTCTTCACTGTTATATATTCACGTGGAAGAGTTAGTTCCATGGTTTGACATGTAAACTGCTTGTTTCGTTGTCTAACGTGTAAATTTCACATGTGGTGTCACCAGAACTGGACCAGGGAGGAGAAGGACCATTGCTTGGAAGAGACCGAGAAATCATTCAAGTACTCTGGCAACATTCTTCGTCTGATACTGTCGTGATGCACATATGAAATCCCAAGTGTTGTACCAACCTGGTTTAAGTAACGGGGCAGAAAGCCTTGACAGTTTACACCTGTGTTTGAACCTGCACAATTGATCTGCAACCGCACGCAAGTCCCTGGATTTGTTGGTTGTTCCTGTCAAATGTGACATATGGATTCTTTTCTTCATGCGGAACAGAAAATAGGGTTCTGCTGTACATAACTTCTCATACTGAAACTTGGCTAATCTTTTCTTGATTTATGAAGCGGGAGACATGAATGGTTTTCCCCCTTTAACTTTACATTAACGTATGCTAGTGTGTGGAGTACCTGGTTGGGATTTAGGATGTGGCTTCTCGGAACACGACCATGCGAGGTATTACTGTGCCTGTACTTCATTCTGTTAGGGTTGAACCCTAACCTCCTAAACTACTGCCATGTTATGAATCCTATTCCGACTAGGCCGAGTCTTTGATGGCTCGCAAAGTGAGGAGGTTACAGTCCAGTCGAGTCGAGTCTTCATGACGCATGTCCACTAGAAAGAGGCTTTAGGACAGCCTAATGCATTTTAGGAAATAACTGCATCTTCTTAAACCATTGTTTTAGGAAATGATTGCATCTTCTTAAGCCATTACCTTACCATAGGACTAGATTCAATGAAATAGTTTGATTGAATTCAAACAAGTTGGAATTTTGGGATAGTTTGAGTCATTTTGGGATGGTGGGTCCGTATGGATTTTGACGTCATCCGCACTGAAGTCGTGAAAACAATCAAAATGACCCGAATAGAATCAAAATCGTATAGTTCTGAGTAATATTATTAGCACTATTTGTGAAGTGACGGTCTATTTTAAAATACCACTTTCATTTTTGGGTACTGAAGGGAAAGGATAACCAAGAATCAAAATGGAACGGTTCACTTCGGTTTCATTCAAAACCATGGGGAGTCAGCTTCCGCAAATGGCATTTTATTAGCAATATTTGTGAAGTGACGGTCTATACGTAAGTACCACTTTCACTTTCTGGTACTGAAGGGAAAGGTTGACCAAGAACTGAGATGGAACAGTACACTCCGGTTTCATTCAAAACCATGGGGAGGTCAGCTTTCGCAAATGGCATTTTCGAGTACAACCGAATCATCCAGATCCCCTATCCCCCTCTTCCTGTCGATCTCTGTTGGTGCGTAAGAAACGCAAGCGAATACTGAAATAAATCAATTGGTGTGAGATGATGTGTCAAAAGCAGCGCCTGTAGCTCAGTGGATAGAGCGTCTGTTTCCTAAGCAGAAAGTCGTAGGTTCGACCCCTACCTGGCGCGAGTTTCGTTCTCTTTTCCTTTTTTTTTTCTTCTTTTTGTAATCAAATTAGCCATTACTTTCACTTGTGCTGTTTCCCTCTAAGATTTCTCCACTGTGTATTTATCAATGATTTTGCATCTGCCATGTGACTCTGTCAAGAAAAGGCATGGAGCTTCGGATGGCAAAGCTCAAGAATCGCGGCCAAGACTGACGGAGGAGCATTAGCCCAAGAAAGCTTCGCTATGATCAGTGACAATCAGTGACAAGGATGCCGTCGCAAGATCAGCGTCTCTTCTTGAACCACGACAGGGCGTCAACTCGACGCTGCCAATCACATTGGCTCAAAAGAAATGTGTTCCAGGAGCGGTTCTGGAGAGACATTTGAAAACCGGCGGTATTATCGTGCCTTAACCGCTACATCAAAACCTCTTCCATATAAATTTATCAGAGAGATCACTAAAGAACTGAATGTACTCGGTACGGAACGGACATCATCCTTCTCATTGGGACTTCAAAAACAGCACATTGCATACTATCCTTATGAAGGAAGATTGTACTAGAGGCTAATGCGCATTACTGAAAATAATGAAATTTAGCAATGAGGAGAAATTCATTCGTCGAATGTGCTCATGAATCCACCAAGGAAGCCAGCTCCGTTGCAGTCCCCGCACAACATCTCCTTTTTGCCTCTGTAAAACAATTTAAAAGTCAAAACAACATCACGAATTGGAGGTAAAAGGAAAGAAACAGGGACATTGCTAAAACCTGGCCATAAGCGACTAAAAATGTGTGTGTGTGAGAGAGAGATTGCTCAAGTACCTGCAAAGCCAACATATCCCGCCGGCTTTAAACTGTCCATTGAAGTGGTCTACAGAGTTTACTCCAGTCCCTTCACATTGGGAACACTGCACTGCACCTGGTAATTATGAGGAAATCAAAATCTTCCATTCCAAATACTGTGCTGCATCCTACTAGAATACTAACACTTGGTAATAAAGCAAGCCCGACATTTTGCACAGAAAATGATCGTTGAAGTAGACAAGTTTCAAGTTTCTATGATCCGATGAACTCAACTAACAGACACACCAGATGCCACTTCCTTGGATTGTTTTTTTCCCTGAAAACTCGTCCTCAACCATAATGACAACCAATTGATGGAAGATGAGAGAAACCAAGAAAACAGTTTGCCTTGTCTGTAAATGTAAGTACATCTCTCCCTAGCTATGGTACATTCAAAGGGAAACTTTTTTTTTTTTTTTATGATGAGCAGTGGAACAAGTAGAAAAACAGTTGTATGATGGTCCATTTATGATATGAACTTGCCATAAATAAGCGCAGAGAAAATCTTAACATTGTGATAGAAATTATAAGCCATACTCCAAAAGGAAAGCTTACTATTCAATGCTTGTGATATCATGTAATACAATGAATATAATTTGTGCATCAGGAGCAATAAGCTCATAAATGTGCATATCTGCAAAGAATGTTCATGTCGGGTATAAAATATTACATCACAGTATACAGATTGGCAGTGTAGTACATATAGTATTACGACAGTGGATGTGGATTATGGAGAGCACTCATGGTGATTTTCTGCAGAATGTAGCAAGTCTTGAACATATGGACAAAATTTAGGAGTCAGTAATCAGTATTCAAGAATCAATACTTGACCATTACCATTTCCATCACAATTAGCACAAACAATGCTTCGGGGTTTGGTGCCTTGACTATCCTCTGCAGCCTGTAAAACCAGGAGACAATGTTCAAGCCAAAGGAATAAAAAAAAAACAGAAAAAAAGAAAAACAATCATGGAGAACAAACTCAATATGTATAAATTCAAAAGGTCATTGAAAAGGGATTTTGTTAAGAAGTGCCCTTAAGTCACTTGTTAAACACCTCAATGAAGAAAATTTGTCATTTCCAATCTACGATCTTTCTTGTGTTTTGTGTAATCCATGTATTGAAAATAAAGACGTTCCCTATTAAGTATGGTTAACAAGTGCTTCAAGGCCACTCGTTAACAAGGCTCTTCTACAAAATACCCATTTAGACATTACTTTGTTGTGAAAGGTTACTTCTCCATATTTTGCCCTCTTGCTCAAGCTAACAAGCATGTGATTAATCCTTCTATGATGTACTAATCATTCAAGTAGCCAGAAACAATGGCGCAACATTTTTCACCATCACTGTGGCGTAATCCAGCTAGATTTCTTGCATGAAGTTATTACCACCCGATAAACTTCCTAGGAACAAATTACTCAAAACCAAATGAAATACCAATAAAATCCACCCCTGTTGCCCATGGATTACATTATCGCCCTGCCACAGGTTATTACATAATTTGCATGGGTAGTCCGAGAAAGGCGATTTCCAAAAGCTCACGGCAATCGAACCCTCATTCAGTATGGTCCAACTCAGAGTAATCTCATCACCAAACACCCAAGAAGAAAGATCAGCCTAAGAAGCTACCACCCATTTGCTTCAGCATTAAAACCCCTCATCCCCCACATACTAAAGTTCACTGCAATTTAAGAAGCAAAAAGATTAGCCTCAGAAGCCATCACCTTAACTTCCAAAGACCGACATCTTGCAACTTTAGTCCCAATACACGCTTCATTCACTCTCAGAACTTTCCCAGCGACCGACCTACCAATCACCGCTCCTGCAATGCCCACCCGCGAAAACAATAGCAAGATTGAACGTCAAGTCAAGATTTCACAAACAAGAAAATCAAGAATCAATGTCACAGCCACATAGGAGGAGGGAGGAAGAGAGGAAGAGGAAGTACCCACTCTGGGTGGAGGCTTGACAGAACAAGCCGGAGCGAAGCATATAGAATTCGCCATGTCCAGGAGATGCTCCAAGCTCCTCTCGTTCTTGGGTTGGACTGAGCACAACCGGAAAACTCAGCCTAAAAGGAGAGGAGTTGAATGACAGAGCAGCTGAAGTTTTTGCCTCTGATCCCCCACAGATAAGGCCCTCATGGTTTCATGAATGGGGACAACTGTAAATTGAACTTACCAAAACACCCTCCACGCCAACTCTGAGCAACAGGTGGAGCTAAGGGGGTGAAGGGTAATATCAATCGTCTGTGGCGAAAGCATTTTCTTTTCTTGGGGGCAGTGGTTCCGCTTGGCGCTCGCAGAACCAGAACCCAATTATTCTTATTATTTGTAAAACAGGAGAGAGAGAGAGAGAGAGAGAGAGAGAGAGAGAGAATGGCAAGCGCCCTCTTGTCCACCGGTCTCTTCGTCCCGTTCAAAAGTAAGCATATCAAAGTTCGTTCATTTACAAATTTTTAAGGTTCAAAATCTCACCTTTTGAGCTTTTCACTGTGATTTGCTATGCTACTTTCGTTGGAATTGAGAAACAGCTCGGGGTCTCTTACATGTGCCATTTTGAACAGATAGAGGAGAAACCGTTGGGTTCCGCGTGTGGAATTCCAGGAGCTCAATTCATGGCGAGTTGCTTCCCAAAGCCAATCTAGTGAAGAGGGAAATTAGCAGCGACGCGAGGGGACGCCTTGTGATTGCCTCCGTGGTTGGTTTGCTCTTCACCTGTTCTTGTCTGTTGTCTTATCTTGAAATCAGTCTTTTGCGTTCAAAACTTGGTTCAGCACAATGATGTTGTATTGGACTTGTTGGTGATGTACAAGAAAAGGGCTTGCTTCGACTATTTTAGTAATTTTGGTACTTGTGAACTTGGAGCTCTCTGGGGAGCTATGGCCTGATACAGTTAGTCATTGTAATGTATGGCAGCTTGGGAGGAAGGTCACCCGGAGAGAGACTGTAGTTCCTGACCCTGATTATAGAATACCCATTGTCTTACTCGGTAAGTGCCCTATAGCATTGCTTTTCTCACGTTGAAGTTTGCTTCTACTCGCTCTCTACAAACTCAATTGTGATAGGATGATTCAGGTGAACCTTCAGAATTATTTAACCCTCCTGTCGTAATGTTTGATCTGGGGATTATCCTATCGGCTGCTGAGCTGATCTTGACCGATCATTTTTCCAAATCTTTAGAATTCGCTTCCTGGATGTTAGTATTTACTGTCATTAAGAAAAAATAGATCAGTTGTTAGATGGTCAAATGGCGATGAAGAAGCTGACAGGAATATTGATATGAATCAGGTATGGCTGGTGGATTAGCCTATACAAACAATCTGTTACCTGCTGCCCCTGTTGGTCTACTTGGGCTGCTCTTATTATTTCAGGTGATGTTACAATTAAGGCACGTGGATCCTCCACTGGTACAGTGCTCCCCCCGGTGCCTCGGTAAATCTCAATCAATGATTCATGAAAATGAGACTTTTATCAACTGTTGAAATTTGTTGAGACATCAAGGGGAGCACGACAAGGAGTAGAGGATCCTCACCCATAATTAAGGATCAATTTTTGCAGGCAGGTTGTGAAGTGTAGTAGAAAATTTTTGTCTGACATGCCACCTTAAATTTACTTCCTTTGGCAATAACTAGTTGAAGATTTTGAGTTTACTTTGACAATGTCCACTTATTACTCAATGCAAATTGTGATCTAGTTTGCCTAAATGGTGACTCTGTTTTCTTTCTCTTCCTTTTGATCCAGACTACTAGAGTGAGATTTGTCTTTGATGATGAGGCTCTGGTACGTTAATCGATCTTCATCGCAAGCTTGCAATTCATGCATGAGCTAATTGGCAAGAAAACTAATTTGAGTGTTCTAGTCTCTATGTGGAATGTGATGGAAGTAGATTCTCCTCAATGTGATTTACATTTCTTTAGTCTGAATTTTTTGCACTCAAGCATCGTTCTGGCCCTTCACTATTTTGACTTTAAAAGTTCAAGGTGGACCTCGATGATTCTAATTCTGGAAGCTGAAGCTTCTGCTTTTGTAATACTCAATTTAAGCTCATCTGCAATTAGAGAGTACTTCGAGCTGATGTGTTAATCTTAGCAGAAACTCCACTTACTATGCAACTTAGATTTTTTTTTTCTTTTTATTGGAATCTGAAGATGGTTTAATACCATGATTCACTAGTTCTTCATCGTATGTTTTCTTTCATTATTTCCGGAATTCTTCCTTTAGTCATATTATGTCTTAGTAACTGTAGTTTGAGGCTTTGAGCCATGTCATGGTAACTTTAGCTTGAGCCATGACCACCGTAATGGATTTCTCTTCATTTCAAGATCCCAATCAGATCAGTTAGTTGTTACAGGAGGATGATTCTTCTTGACATCATATGCTATGAGATTGACTCGAATTCATTTTAGGCTACCCAGCTCCCTGGTTTCACGGGCTTTGGATTTTATAAGAAACATGAAATAACTTACTGGTTGCATATCATTTCACTGCATGGTGCTATAATATTTCATTATCTTAGGAGGTGAAAGTTGGAGAGGAGCTTCAACAATCAGGTGAAAATGTCTTTGTAGGAGGGAAAAATCGGTGGAAGTAAGTATTTTAGTTGCTGCAGTAACTTTGGGAAAATTTTGCTTTCTGTGAGAATTACAGAAGCTGCTGCTTTGCGTTCTGCATGTCTACAGATACTCTACCTTTGTGAATTGGGAGCTCTGGTGGCCAAATTTTCCTGTCCTTGTGTACTTCAAAGAGACACAAACAAAGCCTGAGGGACAAGTGCACTTCTTTCCAGTAATTTTTGTAAGTGAAAGATATAAGAAAAGTGCGGTTGCTGCAAAATCATGCAGCATCTTGTCTAGCTTCTCACTTTTTTTTAGGTTGTGGAGCCAGTGAAGGTTGGAAATCTCATCTATGACTATTTTTCTTGGAATGTCAGAATGGGAAGCAACTATATGATGTCATGGTGGAGAGAGCTGGTCCTTCAAAAACAAGCGGGCCAAAATAATGCTAAAAGAGTTTATGCATCAAGCTATGCCATCTTATGTGGGACTTTAAATTGACGAGGTATGGCATTACATAATAAAAATTGTCAAAGTTTGTGAAATTCAAGAACGATTGATGTCATTCTGGATTCTGTAGCAGCTGTATTTCTGCATATTTTTTTGGTTGCTTCTTCATTGTGATTTTTGGAAGTTGAGACTGTCTTGGTTAGCTTTTATCATCAATCTCTTAGAACAGATATTTATTTGGCTGTGTGATTGACTTTATGCTGCATTAACCCAGAGGCTTTCTTTTCTAACGGAATTATTTGAGTCGTCTTATGCCCTTTGAATGCAACTAGGGATTGTCGCACGAACGTCATCCTTTTCCCTCCTATGACATCTGCGATTCTTTCTTTTACAGGAAATGCTTCAGAGTGCTCGGTTAATTGAAGATTCACTATGAGAGTTACGTGAAAGACAGTTTTCTCGTGTGCACATGTACCTATGTATGTTTTCTTCCGGAATGGTAGTAGCCAGTTCGAGTTCAATGTACCTTTATACATCACAAACGAGAAAGAAATCTGTATATTTATAAGGCTCCTCTGATTGTTTACATGGATCATGTCCTCTCGCATCTTGTAACTACATCCAACTTTTTTATGCATGGAGTTGTCGTGAGACTGAATTTTTGGTAGAATGGAGAATCCTCTTGTTCTCTCTCGTTCATGCATAAGCACAAACTCACAAAACCCTGAAACTATCAAATTTTTAACATACTTCACCAATCAAACCAGACCACCATGAGTACATTCTAAATGTGGTCAGATTACTTCATTCTCATGGAGATATAAATTCACAGGAAAAACAAGACTACAAGTGAAAAGTGTTGAATATGCCTCTGTAAGCTTTGGTCAACAACTTATTCTGCATTCACTCGCAAATCGCAAGGTCATTTGCTACAAATACAAAGCATCATTGCAATAAATAAACATAATAACAAATTGGGTATGGCAGATCTAATGGCGACTAACGCTAACTATACTCCAAGAGAAAACCATAAAGTATCTGTGCTTCCTCACTTGCTCAATAACTGGCTCCTTCAATGGACGGCGTGTCTCATTACAATTCCAAATCTAATTCTCCATCTAGGAACTGAGTGGAAGTTCTGTCCAAGGGTAGGCAAAACTCTCACAAAGGAGTCTGCTAAAGAATTGTCCATTTTCATGCTTGACTCGGTGATCTTACATCAACAAGGCTAAGGTAAATTAATCCACTATCGGCCGTTCTTGGTGCAGTGTGCGTCTGTACCATGTTGGGTGCAATGACGATATCCAACAGAGTGAAGAAATTCTCGAATCTCTTTAGAACTGCTGTTACTTGCCTGCAACAACCGTTCATCCTCCTCATAAATCAAATACGGTGCGTTGCCTGCCTCTCTTGACAGCAACTTCATGGCCCCCTTTAGAACATGATGCTCCCAGCCCTGAACATCTATTTTGATGAGAAGAACCGGTTCTGACTCTGGTATCACTTCGTCCAGTGGGATGGACCTTACTTGAAGTTCTATTTCTTCATTGGACTTGAATGCCAACTTGGCACCGGCTGATGAGACAGCACTGTTGTCGAGCCGGCCAACCAACTGAAAACATCAGTCAGCATGGGCATAATCAGCACAGCAAAAAGCATATCCAGATACCAACAATAAAAGAATAATTGTACTATCAATCTTCTTATAAGAATGACTGCATCAGTATCGGGAACTCAAAACATGATCAGATCATATGACATCTGGGACTGGAAAGAGCTCATGCAGATTGTCCTCCCTATTATTTCAATCTAATTATAGAACTCGAACACATATAGTTACTTTTTTATTAGCACAAACCAGCACGAGTCCTAAATCATATAGTGCCAACATCTCTCTTGCACCAAGTTGCACAGCAATTCAGATAATGAGTTTAGTGAGAATTATAGAGGCTGCATTCTTATTTCACAACATTATTATTGTTAGTTCACAGCTTCAATGTAAACAGAGAAGTTCGATGTTGGTACCCATTAATGGATACACCATGCCAACTATTGTCATTTCGAAATACAAGAGCTCAAGATGTTCACTGTTGAACTTGCAAATAGCGAATACCATTTTGAGAGTGTAAAATAGTTCGAAATATGCACTATCTTCTAGTTCTAGCCACACCATTAAACAATTTCATTTACGCACAGAATGCATCAAAGCACTGAAATTTTCTTTCCAAGGGCATTACAGTGATAGAGGGCCAAAGCCTACCACTCACGTTACATCCCATTTGTTAACCACTCAAATTACATCCCATTTGTTAGGCCAAACCAAGCCAAATGGAACCACATTCTATTAGCATTCCATTGACATTACCACAGAAGTTTAAGCAGAAACCCTATTGGATCGGAAAATTACCGCTCCACAGTTCAACCTTTGTCTCACATTCATATTCAGATCAAACCATGGAGTCCCTAGGTTAGACTCTTTCAAGTGGCATATACACTGACTGACTGAATGATCAACTACAAAATTGGAAAATGCACGAACGTCACTAGCCTCCTAGGAACAAGATTCTCCACCAGCAGACAGAATTCATTCCATTTTTTTCCAAAAACGGAAACCAACCGATACAGATGAAAAGCCTCAAACTTTAGAGCGATTCAAACAACTCAACAAGTATAAAGAAAACGCTACCTTGTGGAATGTGATGTTCCCATCCCGGTCCGACGCAGCCGCCGCGAACAAATCCATCAGCTCCCCGACCCGATTCATCCAAATCCCATCGCAGATCCGCTGCAAGTTCTCGAAAACCGGCTCGAAGGCCAAAACCCTGAACCCCATCGCCGCGGCGGCGAAGCTGGCCATCCCGACATTGGCACCCACGTCCACGAAAATCCCATCTCTGCCCTCGTTCCGGAACCTCTCCAGGAGCTCCTGGACGGTCACCGATATGTCGGGCCGCCGGAAGGCCTTGCCCTTGAGCGTCCGGACGATGTTCTTGTGGGGCTTGTCGGGGAGGGACCCGAAATCGGAGAGGGAGTAGAGGAAGGGGTGCTTGACGCCCTCGACGACGTTGGCGATCACGGGTGGGCCTGGGGCGACGCGAAGCAGTCGAAGGGGGAGATGGCGGGGGAGGAGAAGCGGGATTTCGTGGCGAGGGTGGTGGGGACGGGAGAATCGGGAGAAGAGGTGGAGGAGGGACGGAGGGAGAGGAAGTAGAAGATGAGGAGGAGGAGGGAGGAGGAGAAGAGGAGGAGGAGGAACCTGGAGGACAGGAACTGGGGCTGCTTCTCCCTCCTCCACGCGTTCGCCATTGCAGGGAGCTGCCGAGAGAGAGAGAGCGAGAGCTTCTGGGTAAATCAAGATCGGATCTTGGCACTGGGCCTGAACCTCGACTTTGGAAAAACTTGCCCCTTTTGCTTTCTTTCATTCTTAAGCGTTTTTGCTCGTTTTGCCCGGCTCCTTACTGTTAGGTCTTTTTTGACATATGAATTTTGCCCATTATTATTATTTTTTGTAATTGTCTTTTGGATTTGAAACACATAAAGAAAAAATTGATTGTTGCTTTTTTTTAGAGGTGAGAACAAATAGAGACAGGAGTAGAGCAGATATGTTAAAAAGGTAAGAAATTTTCTCAAGCCATAACAGTTATTGTGGATGACTAATATGGACAGTCACATTCAATTTTGAGTAGTTGCATATAGATATAATGTTCATAACTTATGACTCCCAATGGAAAGCATGGTTGGAGGGAGGATTGCACGAAAATAGCAAGTTAAATCAAGTTCATAGTTACTTCATTTAGGTATATTTGATTCTGGAGTTTTATTTGATCAATGATTCTTCATGCCATTCTCAAAGATCTATAATCTAGTGATCGTTGTGCTGCCAATGGCTGACATTGGCAAGGTTTTGAGAGAAAAAAAAAAAAAAAAACTTACTGCTATACCTAATATTTTCTTCATACTTGATAAGTGTCAAGTGGACAACTCTATTGATTGATTAATACATGTACAAGTGGGGTTCACTCTTCAAATTTTTCAACCACCCTTAGCCTTTTTCACATTTTTCTCTTCTTTCTCATATGATCGATCTTGCTCGAGACACCCTTGTTGGCCATCATTATAGGCGGGGCCCTTTTGGCACATCTTTGAGATTTTCAATGCCGAAGGATGGTGCGGCCATGAGGGTGTCGAGCGCAAGATGCATAACACGGCAGTTCTCTAGTGACTCTTTGAAGAACGAAGAAGAAGAAAAAGGAGGAGAATCTTGAAAAAGGAGAAGGGTATTTGAAATTTTTGAAGAGTGGCTCCCATATGTATACGTGATAATTAATCAATAGAGTTAAGTATGCTTACTTGGCACGTGTCAAGTATGCAATATGCTTCGATCTCATGATTTATAAGAGACTTATCAGAGGACACTGATCGGAGGGTTGGCATTTGGCATTAGAACATCTAAATCAAATGGCTGGAAGAGACACCGCAAAGTTGCTATTTATATGCCCAAGGGACCGCAGAATAACCCTATAAATTTGTCTATAATTTTTCATGTCGGTGGATTAGGTCTATCACATCTGACAGGGAGCTTAGTGTGGCCAAAACACACAATCTATTGACAAAGAAAATGCATTGTTGGTGAAATCTCAGGTCCTACTTCAAATAGAAGAGAACCTATTAAGTTATACATTAACATCCATCTATAATGTCATATTTGAGACATCATGGAAAATGCTTACCATGAATATTTAAGTGGAAAATTTGAAATTTGTATATTTTTTCGGGAGATGATAAAGGAGCGAAATCAAATTGTGAGTATTCTTTTTCCCATTTTCTTCACTTACAGGCTCTCAAACAGAACCTAAAATGGTGATTACCTTGTATGGGCACTCATACTTATTTTGAGGTTTAATCCCCTCAGAGCTAGTCGGCCTCTTATAATGGTATCAACTCTTAACAAGTTTTTAGGAGGGCGAATGAAACTGAAATAAATAGAACCACCCATCAAATAGGAGAGCTTAAGGAGTTTCGTTGGGTACACGGGCCAAGCAGAAGGGGAAGAAATAAATTAAATCACATCTTCTAGGGCGGTAACCCAACGTCCTATTTTAGATTTTTTTTTAAAAAAATGCTCCATTGAATGGTATATAAATCAACACCCCAACCCCGAATGACCACCACCTCGTGTGCTTGTATTTCTTTTGGAGGCTGTGTTTAACGTTGAACGAGCCCGATAAAATTTCAATCCTGATCCTTGAACTTATGCCTAACTTTAAATCAAATCCCTTCAACTCTAAATTCACTTAAATAGAGTTAATGGATTCATCGGATTCAACAAGAGTTTGATGTGGTAAAACTTACTGCACCGTAGGCTGTCACCTAATGGCAATGCATGGGATTGAAAACCTCGAAAGTACAAGAGAACTTTGAGTATTGAGATTTCTTAACATGAACGTTGCACTTGAGTTTTCCACGTGAAACTCTTGGTGGCTCCAATGGACACATCCACAGCAATTAATCAGATGAGTGAGAGTGACTTCATTGCAAAAGTTATTCATGTTCAAAATTGGATTTGACGTAATAAATTTAGAGACAATGCTGAAATTTTACCTAATTTCAAACTAATCAGTCCACGGGCGAAGTTATTCATCCACTTCTTCCAACCTCATCTTACTTTTTTTCAGAGCTCAAGGACACTAGCTCAAAGGCCTGACTACTTGGAGATTAATGAAACACCTCGCAAACCTCATGAACTAGCTTAATTTAGGCATTTGACTTATATGCTCTGAATCATAGCGGTTGTACACAGTTGGTAGGATTAAAATATATTTGAATTGGAAATTTCCTCAAAGCTCGACCAAGGTTGTCAGACAACCTTGTCACCTCGGGCAATACAAATTTGTGTTCTATTATCGTATCCAAAAAGTTATCAACGAAACTCCAGAATTTACTACCATTTTTTCTTTTTTGTAAGAAAACATATCATCAAGAAATTATATCTTCTACTAAAACATTTACTGAGGAAGCAGAAGCTATCCAGGAACAAAAGGAACGCTTTCTACTTCAGGAACATGACCAAACCCGGATGAAGAAATTTGTCATGTCAGCTCACGGATTTTAGGATTTCGTCGTTGGGTTCAGTCCCAATCTAGAAAGAAGGAAAAATGTGAAGATCAAAGCGATTTCGTGGGACTTGGCGTGAAGATCATGTGGAAGGCCATAGCGCAGTCTAACAAACTTGTCGTTATTGTTTTCCTTCTTCACGGGAGGCCCTCTTCTCGGGACCATCGAATTTGTCTTTTTTTTTCCTGAGTGTTTCATGCCTATCTTTCTCTCTTGTTTTCGTTCCTTTCACTTTCACATGCATTTGCTTTCTTCAACGGGCAGAATTTGCTCTGAAATTTCTCTCTCTCTCTAAGGAAATCCCGGCCTTCTCTCTAAACTCGATCTTTCCAATGATTTTGCTGAAGAAAGTCCAGTCGAAGGGGGAGACGGCGGCGGACGAGAAGCGGGATTTCGTGGCGAGGGTGGTGGGGACGGGAGAATCGGGAGAAGGGGTGGAGGAGGGACGGAGGGAGAGGAAGTAGAGGATGAGGAGGAGGAGGGAAGAGGAGAAGAGGAGGAGGAGGAACCTGGAGGACAGGAACTGGGGCTGCTTCTCCCTCTTCCACGCGTTCGCCATTGGAGGGGAGCTTCCTCAGCAAAGAGCGAGAGCTTGTGGGAAAATCAAGATTGGATCTTGGCACTGAACCTGAACCTCGACTTTGGAAAAACTTCCCCTTTCGCTTTCTTTCTTTCTAAGCGTTTTGTTCGGTTTGCCCGGCTCCTTACTCCAAACTTTGTGGGTATTTTTCAAATTTTGCATCGAAGGAATTATCTTTTTTTACATATGAATTTTACCCTTTTTTTTTTTTTGCAAATATTTTTGGGATAAAATGACATGAAAAAAGAAAGTGATTGTTAAAAAATGATACGGAACTTTCTCTAACCATATCTCTTATTGTGAGTGACAAATACAAACCTCACTTACATTACATTCAATTTTGCGTAGTCATATGTAAATAATGTTCATAACTCACCATGGAAAGCACGGTTGGGGGAGGATTGCATGAAAATAACAATTTAAATAAAGATCACAGTTTATTTATTTAGATATATTTGATTTTGGATTTTAAACCCATCAACAATTACATAGGTATTACAACATAAAATAGTAAACAGTTCTCACATGGCTCCATTTTGTTGACGACAAGCCGCAATCCATCGACGCAGAATGTGAGGATAGTAATTACCGTCAATGGAACGGATAGATTCTGCAATGCATAGGATAAGTTGCCCCAGGATAACGAACACCACCACAATCCACGCGTAAATGGCAAGGTCGATGCTTTTGTACGGCTTATTGCCGTCATAAGTTGTAAACAAAAGGGGGACTCCGTAAATTGCGGCGGAAAAAATTATAGCCATACTCGTATGGATAAAGGAGAATTTTGTAATAATTTCTTGTCTTAAAAAAATCATATCACCTACCGTGATCAAAATCACGCAAAAGGAGAGAATATAACACGAGCGGTTGCAAACTAAGAAATATTACGCCAGTGGGTCTCTGACACCCATAATTGCATCCTCATCAACGTGACCCCGGAGGGTTTAATGAGGCCAATTGGTTGCTAGAAGGGTGCTGACTAGTATAAGAACTTCCTCTTTCAATTGCGTCAACAGTTTGGAGGGAAGGGAGGGAGGGAGGGAGATTGAGGGAGGGAGGGAGGGAGGGAGATTGACAGGGAGGGAGGGAGATTGAGAGAGGGGGCGGGGGGAGAGAGCGAGAGAGAGAGGGAGGGAGGGAGGGAGATTGAGAGAGGGAGAGAGGGGGGCGGGGAGAGGTCGTATCCGTTTTTAGGGAGCATTTATTTTTGGGATGTTTGTTGGGGGTTGGGGGAGTGGGGGACAGAGAGGCCTTCGGTCTGAATATCAGCTTGATGTTAAACGCGTGTTCGGCTGGGTTGTGTTCGGGTGCAGGTCGGTGTATGCTGTCACGCGCCTACGCCCGAAGAGTTGAACGTGATCGTGACGATCTGGGCCGTTCACACACCGCCTTCTTTGCCGCCGTTGAATTGTTGCCGATTTGGTGTTCTGAGAGAAGGAGGCAGGACTGAGAAGTGCGGATGAAATACCATTTTTGGTCATTTCGAGTCCCACTCGTTTTTAATTTGCTCAAAATTTCAGATGCCCCGTTTGGCTACGTTCATATGATTTTTTTTTAAGTAAAATCGCAATTTTTCACATGAAAATACCATTTGCATGCTACAAATAAAATTCTGTTGCTACAAAAAAAAAAAAAAACCCGACATATTTATTATTTTAAATTTCGTTTGTTCCATGAAAAATAAATAACTTATAGACGACCATTTTTAAGAAAAAAAATTTCAAATCATTTATTTTATTAATAAAAAACCTAGATTCTTCGGATGTTTCTCGAACGTAGTGATCCTTTGTAGATTCTAAATGGTTCCTAGGAGACCAATGTGGTTCCCAATTTTAGAAATTCGAAATTGAGAATAACAAGTACATGACAAATTTTTAATACCGAAGGATGGTGCACCATGAGGTATCGAGCGCAAGATACATAATACAGCAATTCTCTAGTGACTCTTTGAAGAATGAAGAAGAAGAAAAAGGAGGAGGATCTTGAAAAAGGAGAAGGACATTTGAAATTTTTGAAGGGTGTATCTCATATATATATATATGTTACGGGCTGATCGATTTAGCATTCCTTAACCGTGCAACTTAGGATTTTGAGAGAGACAATGAACTTGTATTTCACTTGTGAAATTATACAATGAGGAAGAGGACACCCATATATAAACAAGTACATGACAAATTGTATCCATAGATCTCTCATCGATCTAACGGTGGAGATCGTATCTCTCAACTACTATCTACCAACTACTATCTACCCACATTTACTACGTAAGTGTACAATTACCATATTGCTCGCCTCCAGCAGTATTCTAGAACACTTGAGAAAACCTATGACTCAGGATACAAGCCGACGGTCACTTGTTCCACAGATGGGTCACGGCCATCGTTTAGAACCCTCTTGGATCGGGCTTTCCTTCGGGCCGTGACATATATATGATGATTAATCAATAGAGTTAAGTATGCTTACTTGGCACGTGTCAAGTATGAGATATGCTTCAATCTCATGATTTCTAAGAGACACTTATTAGAGAACACTGATCGGAGGGTTGACATTTGGCATTAGAACATCTAAATCAAATGACTAGAAGAGACACCGCAAAGTTGCTATTTATATGCCCAAGGGACCGTAGAACATCCCTATATCAACATTTTTCATGCCGGTGGATTAGGTCTATCACATCTGACAGGGAGTTAGTGTGGCCAAAACACACAATCTATTGACAAAGAAAAGGCATTACCAGTGAAATCTCAGGTCCTACTTCAATAGAAGAGAAACTATTAAGTTATACATTAACATCCATCTATAATGCCATATTTGAGGCATCCGGGAAAATGCGGATCATGAAAATTTAAGTGGAAAATTTGAAATTTTTATATTTTTCGGGAGATGATAAAGGAGCAAAAATGTTAAATTGTGAGTATTCTTTTTCCCATTTTCTTCACTTACAAGCTCTCAAACAGAATCTAAAATGGCGATTACCTTGTATGGGCACTCATAATACTTATTTTGAGGTTTAATCCCCCATAGTCGGATTCTTATAATGGTATCAACTCTTAACAAGTTTTTAGGAGGACGGATGAAACTGAAATAAACAGAACCACCCATCAAATAGGGGAGCATTAAGGAATATCGTTGGGTACACGGGCCAAGCAGAAGGGGAAGAAATGAATTAAATCACATCTACTAAGGCGGTAACCCAACGTCCTATTTTAGATTTTTTTTAAAAAATGCCCCATTGAATGGTATATAAATCAACACCCCAACCCCGAATGACCACCACCTTGTGTGCTTGTATTTCTTTTGGGGGCTGTGTCTAACGTTGACCAAGCCTGATAAAATTTAAATCCTGATCCTTGAACTTATGCCTAACTTTAAATCAAATCCCTTCAACTCCAAATTCACTTAAATAGAGTTAATGTATCCATCGGATTCAACAAGAATTTGATGTGGTAAAACTTACTGCACCGTAGGCTGTCACCTAATGGCAATGCATGGGATTGAAAACCTCGAAAGCACAAGAGAACTTTGAGTATTGAGATTTCTTAACATGAACGTTGCACTTGAGTTTTCCATGTGAAACTCTTGGTGGCTCCAATGGACCCATCCACAGCAATTAATCAGATTTAGAGTGAGAGTGACTTCATTGCAAAAGTTATTCATGTTAAAAATTGAATTTGACGGAATAAATTTAGAGACAATGCTGAAATTTTACCTAATTTCAAAGTAATCAGTCCACGGGCGAAGTTATTCATCCACTTCTTCCAACCTCATCTTACCTTTTCTCATAGCTCAAGGACACTAGCTCAGAGGCCCGACTACTTAGAGGTTAATGAAACACCTCGCAAACCTCATGAACTAGCTTAATTTAGGCATTTGACTTTTATGCTCTGAATCATAGTGGTGGTACGCAGTTGGTAGGATTAAAATATATTTGAATTGGAAATCTCCTCAAAGCTCGACTAAGGTTGTCAGACAACCTCGTCACCTCGGGCGATACAAATTTGTGATCTATTATCGTATCTGAAAAGTTATCAACGAAACTCCGGAATTTATTACCATTTTTTCTTTTTCGTAAGAAAACATATCATCAAATGACCAAACCCGGATGAAGAAATTCGTCATGTCAGCTCACGGATTTTAGAATTTCGTTGTTGGGTTCAGTCCCAATCTAGAAAGAAGGAAAAATGTGAAGATCAAAGCGATTTCGTGGGACTTGGCGTGAAGATCATGTGGAAGGCCGTAGCGCAGTCTGACGAACTTGTCGTTATTGTTTTCCTTCTTCACGAGAGGCCCTCTTCTCGGGACCATCGAATTTGTCTTTTTTTTTTTTTTTTTTTTCTGAGTGTTTCATGCTTATCTTTCTCTCTTCTTTTCGTTTCTTTCACTTTTACATGCATTTGCTGTGTTCAACCGGCAGAATTTGCTCTGAAATCTCTCTCTCTCTCTCTCTAAGGAAATCCTGGCCTTCTCTCTAAACTCGATCTTTCCACTGATTTTGCTGAAGAAGGTCCGGTGTTTCTTGTTTCAACCATGTCATGGATGGTATCTGTTCCCCTGTTTCTTCTTCTGCAATGTGTCATATACGTGCATATTGGGCATTGACATAATTCTCTGTTACCGTCTTGAACTTACGATGCTGATTTATTGTAGCATATCTGCTCACGCATGCCTCCATGCCGGTTCGATCTGAATTGTTGCTTTACTGATCTTATGATGCTGATTTATTGTACATACTCTGTTCACGCATGCCAGCATGCCGATCTTGAAATGTTACTTTACTGATTAAGCCAAATAAAAAAAAATTAATGCGTTTCTGTTACTTTACTGATTAAGCCAAAAGAATTAAAATGAGTGCGTTTCTGTTAAGGAATGATGGGGAGTTATCGTTCTTCAATGCATAGAGCATTCAAGTTGATTTTCTTTTGCTGAACAAGCAATTAAAGGCATAGGCTGTTACATGAACTAACTGAAAGTTCACGGATTATGAACATTTTAAAGCAGTTAGCTTTTTGAACCGTATGATATACCTCATGCTTGTCCAATGGTGCATGGAGATTCCGTACAAGGAAGAAGCAGGAGTAGCTATGAGAACGGCGACAATGGAACATCGTTCCTTCAGCTAGTGCTCGCACTGAGTTCTGAAAACTTCATGGTGAGAGTCCTAAAATAAGCTTTATGGTCAGGCCCATGACCATGTTGTTCTGTATTCGCGTTTAAAGTACAATGTAAACTCATTTGTGGATGACTGCTTTGCAACTTTGCAAGGGTACATTAGCTCTTATTCTTGCCTTTGGATCGATTTCTTGTGGCTTTGGCTTTGTGATTGTCTTCGGAGACTCCGGGTTTTTCAGTGTCTGCGATTATGGAGCCGTTGGTGATGGCATTACAGAAGATACAATAGTAATACTTTTTCCTGTTGATACTTATCCACTCGATTTCATCTATAACCTTTTCTCACTGTCTTGGATTTGACATTGTCTCCCACTGATTGCAGGCATTTCTTGAAGCTTGGCAGGCTACATGTAGCACCCAATTCGAGAATCCGACCATGATCATTCCAGATAATTACACGTTTCTGGTACATCAGCTTACATTCAGCGGGCCATGCAATGCCAAAAAAATCACATTCCTGGTATAAATAGATTGACTTCGCTCTTTTCCCTGATTAGAATTGACCGTTCAAGAGTGCAATAGAATCATTAACCAAAAATGATTAACTTGATTAGACTGCTCGCACTGCACGAAAGGAATTTCATAGTCTACTCACAATGCCAAAAATAATTAGAACTGACCGTTCAAGAGTGCAATAGAATCATTAACTTGATTCTCTTTCATTTTTCCTTCATGTCAATTTCGACTCATCTATCATACAATTCCATAGGTATTAGGGAATATAAACGCACCTACCTCGCCTAGAGCATGGACGGATCTTGACCCTAGCTCTTGGATGACATTCCATGGCATAGATCAGCTTCGTGTTAGCGGTTTCGGTACAATTGATGGACAGGGATCAAAGTGGTGGAATCAGTCTTGCAGATATCATTCACATTTGGTACATCAAAAATTTCTAAGTATATTTTTCATTCTACTTGTTTTTTCATGGCTCGGATCATGCAATGGACTGTTATTTTTTCAGGAAGGATGCACTTCTTTGGCACCGACAGTAAGTCTACAACCTATTATCTTGCACTGTAACAAAAACACGCATCTAATCGACATATTGGCAGGACATTGACGAGTTTTAGTAGAACAATTGTGGAGATTTTGTAATTGGTTTGCAGGCTATGAAATTCCTTTCGTGCAATGCGAGCAGTCTAAACAATATAAAACTTGTAAACAGTCCTCAAACCCATGTATTAATAAGGGGATGTCGTTTCTTTGACATCGGCAATTTGTTGATTGAAGCTCCGGGGACGAGCCCCAACACTGATGGCATTCACATTCAATCCTCGCAGCATGTGTCCATTGCAAATGCAGTCATTGGAACCGGTAATTTCTGCAATTCCTCTTTTGTTTGGTCTTCCTTATTGTAGTCAGAAGTCATAAATGTTCGTGTCTGTGATTTCCGTTTTCCTTAAAGTTGGGCTTTTGATCACCAGGTGATGATTGTATATCCATTGGAGACTATACTTCGAATATTTATGTCTCATCTGTCACATGTGGACCTGGCCATGGTGTAAGGTGAAGTCCAATTCTTCATGATATGTTTGTCAATGTGATTATATGATGGAATCAATCATGACAAAAAGACATTGGATCATGAACACAAACATCTCTTTGAGCAATCTTAATCCGGAAAATTATCTACATTGTGCTTTCCAAGACACGTGCATGAGATGGCTATAGTTAGTATTCAGGAATTGAGTATTGCAGATAATGCACCAATCTTAAACCTAAAAGGGGGATGAACTTTTGTTCGTCTAATAAAATGCAGATCCTTTCGTTCTTGCAAAAGTCATGCAATTCCTACTCCACTTCGCGTTTTTGTCCTTACTTTGTTTATACTTTTCTACAGCATTGGAAGTCTTGGCCGAGGAGGGAATTTTGTTCAAGTTGAGAACATTCATGTGAGCAATGTACAATTTAAGCATACCACAAACGGTGCTCGAATCAAAACATGGCAGGTAATGGACAATGAGTGCGAACTGCATTAATCTGAAATAGGATTTTCATTATTTATTTCTATTCTATTTGAATTTCCTCAATATTCCTTTGTGTTGCTGTAGTGAAGGTCGGGAAGGGATATGTACGAAGAATCACTTTCGAGCATCTTAAATTCGACTCGGTTAAGAACCCCATTATCATTGATCAAAACTATTGTTCCATCCGGGGAGCATGCCAAGAAATGGTAAATTCCTTTTGCTAAATTGATGCTTTTCTTTTTCCATGAAAGATGCAAATTGTTGAGGCAATTTCTTTCTCCCTTTGCAATTTTTGGATGAAGCCAACTGGAGTTCACATAAGTAACGTGGCATATATCGGCCTATTGGGGACTTCGAGCACAGATGTTGCTATTAATTTGAATTGCAGTAGGAGCGTTGCGTGCACGAGAATAGTACTTGAATCGATAGAGTTGATGTCTGCAAATATGGATAGGCAAGTTACATCTAGTTGCCTCAATGCACACGGGAACGCCATTGGAGTGGTTCGACCCGATCCCTGTCTCCAAAGTTGACAAAAGCACATTGATCTCTTTCTGTTCTACCGAGAGACCGGCATCTAACTATGTCGATTTCTCAAAGTTTCTTTGGCTGTTGCAGAGGGCTTCCCGTGTATCCTCAGGAGTTGTGCGGTGAAAGTTGTCTGGGTTGTGTCTCTATATGGAGCCATTTCTTGCTGAAAGTGCTTCTCTGCACTGGCACTTTCTTTCTGCACATCCATGTTTCTGCATTATTTTGTGATTGTATGTTCTGAATCACGATAGCTGAGCTTAGGAATCAATACCATACAAGAGCCCAGACACCAGTTGATAGCGATGGATTTGGCTAACGTGTTCTCGGAAAACCCGACGGGAGGATGGTCTCGACGGTAATGGAGAAGGGAGAAATGACATTTGGACAACGGAGTCAGGCGGTTTTATCTCTGGTAGTACTAATAATCTGTAATGACCTAGTAAAATTTTGCATAAGCATGGCGTATGAAAACCGAAATCTCCTTTAGTGTTGGCTCGTTATGCCCAATTGATAAGTCCCCACCCTTATTGGATCGAATATGGGCCTAGTCCATTTATGAACTGCATATCTACTCAAAGAGTCATGCTTTAATACCATCTGTAATGACCCAGCCTGGTTTATATGGGTCAAACCTTCAAAAGAAGTAATTTAAATAACCACACAGGATGGTGACCATTTTGAGGTGGGTGTCAAATAACTCAACAAGTCTTCTCCTAACTGATGTGAGATTTGAGTTGTCAAACATGTATTTATTTCCTCACATGCTAACTTAGGTAAGTGAGGTTCAGTCCGGGTCAAAACCCAGAACCCCTCAATCTGTTCTCATGCATGCAAATCCATTCCCGGCGAAAGTCTTCGCAGACTCGAAAGCATTGATCGTGCATTATCATCGGTAGTTTCGTTGGGAGGAACAACAGATAGAATTGATCAAGTTTGAGCATCATCCACGATTACCTCGTGCCCCCGAAATTTAGCACCACGAATACGCAACGTAGTCTTCAGGAAATGATATCATTCTCATCCAGAGCTATGCAGACTACATCAATTTTTAGACCATTCGTACATTGATTATGTCATCGGTCTTCCATACGCCGTGCCTACGCAATACAGTTTTCGCTTGCGCTGGAATAATACGCCGCAAGTCAGGACAATCGCGACGGGTTGGCATTAGTAACTGACCTGCTAAAGTGCAGACGAACTGCAGATTCTAGTTCTAGCGGCACAAGTTTGCCATTGTCCACAAGCATACATCTGAATGTAGAGAAGAGTTATTTTTAATTTTTAATTTTTAATTTTTTTTTGTAATCTATAAATATTTTTCCTTTCTTGAGAACGAGGTAGGTAATGTTTTTTTACACTTAATTTGAACGAGTCATTGGGCATATCGACACATTAACCTAAACGATCTTGACAGCCGCATGAGATGAGCCATATGCAGTTCACGTGGCCGGCAATTGCTCTGAAGGCTTTGTTTTTGTTAGTAGCGAATTGTAACATGGAATCTTCTCTCGATTCGAGTCCTACATATCTCTTGATCCCACTTCTTGTCTTTGTTGTTGATTATTTCCTCTAATATTCACTCGGAGCAAACATACCTTAACTTTATCGAAATTTCAACACATAGTTGCTAAAAAGAAATTCCTAAACGGGAGGACAAACGATTATTGAGTGGTTGAGTACTTACCTTGTTTTGGCGGATTAAGTTTTCAACATTTAAAATATGTGCAATCAAGTTTTAATCTCACTGTCGCGAGTTTCCCATCCTAGAAACCCCATTTATCTAAATGCCATGTGGCCACAAACCCATCAGTATTATAGGATTTTTGATGGCGCGTTTATGACATGATAGCATCTTCTTCTTTTTTTAATAATGTTTAACAGTTAATTGACCGAAATAAAATGCTAAGATCTCAGTCTTTTTTATCCATGCTCGTATTTTTTTTTTTCGTGACTTTATTCCTGTACGGGTGGAATACTAATTGATTCTCGAACTTAAATTGTAATTACGCAAACTTCAATGATGTGCTAACACTGCCTCTGTAAGATGATTTCTCAAAAGTTTCAGGTGAATAGGAGAAAAATTTTATTTTTTTTTCCTCTTTTGTCTTTCCATATTTTGGCTAATGCAAGCATATCAGCAAGAGGGATATTCCTAGGAGCTGGTACGTGCACATTTCGTTTGGACGAGGACGGAGGAAATAGTTTTGAGAAATCAATCACCATTGAAATCAATCAAAGGCAAACCAATGCTGTGCTCTATAAATACAGGGACATAGATGATCCACATTATAAAAATATCTACCCATATTCGGATAAGAGTTAGCTTTTGCTGCTTCTTCTTCTGCTTCTTCGCTTGTTTTCTTGAGCTTCTTCCAACAAAAGGAGGCAAGGCAACCATGGAAGTGATAAACAAGTACTGGACCATAAAGACCCATATAGAGGACGCACCCAAGGAAGATGACTTCTACCTCAAGACTTCGACTTTGGCTCTGTCGCTCGGGCCTGGCTCGAAGGAGATGATAGTGAAGAACCTGTACGTGTCCATTGACCCGTACCAGTTGAACCGGATGAAGAGTTCCAGCTCGTCGCAGAAGACCAGCGGTTTAGCCGTGGGAATCGCTCCTGGCCAGGTTAGCCAATCTGTTCATAAAGTAGCTGAGTCTGCTTTGACATTGTTGCTGTTCTGTCAATCAAATTAAAGCACTATTTTTAGGTGAGTTTGTAATGCTTCCAATGATGAATTTTGTTGTTGGCGAGAAATAAAACGATATCATTGCAAAGACCAACCTAATCATCAATCATTCTCAATCAACGCAACTGTAGAAAACTCACTGTTTGTGTTGAAAAGATCGACTTGAATGGCAAAAACATGAGTTGGGTGTTTTGTTTTATGAATAATCTTTAAACAGGAAATTGAAGCTTTTGGTGTGGCAAGAGTTGTGGCATCAGAGAATCCTGAATATGAGAAGGGCGATTTGGTTGTGGGATTTGTCACTTGGGCAGAGTATAGCAAGATAGGAAGCAATGGAATGATCAGGAAGCTTGATCCATTGGGGTTTCCTCTGTCTTACCATGTTGGGATATTGGGTAATCTCTTTCACCATCTTATATCTCTGTAGCGAGTTCTGTCACTTGAGAAAGGCTCTTTTTTGATCCTCCTGTATTCTTCCAGCATTTAGTGGGCTCACAGCCTATGCCGGGTTCTTTGAGATATGCAAGCCGAAGCGAGGTGAGAAGGTGTTTGTATCGGCGGCATCGGGGTCAGTCGGGAACTTGGTTGGACAGTACGCGAAGTTGCACGGGTGCTACGTCGTCGGTTGTGCAGGAAGCAAGCAAAAGGTCACTTTCCCCGTTGTCCTACAATACAAGTATCCCAATGTTTGTCGCCAAAAGATCGTGAATCGTGATGAACTTTTTGTTGTTACAGGTAGAACTGCTCAAGGAAAAACTAGGTTTTGATGAGGCCTTCAACTATAGGGAGGAAAATGATTTGAACTCAACTCTCAAAAGGTCAGATTGCGTCAGATCGTATCAAGAATCTAGATTGTATATTCTTTTCTCAAAAGAAAAATCTTGTCATTTTTCTTGCGTTTGTTTTTGTCAATTGACAGGTATTTTCCTGATGGGATCGATATATACTTTGACAACGTAGGCGCCGAGATGCAAGAAGCTGCGGTCGCTAACATGAATGCCTTCGGCAGAGTTGCCGTGTGTGGAGTAATATCCGAGTATGCAGATTCCAGGAAAAAAGCGGCGCCCAACATGTTAGATGTCATTTACAAGAGAATAAAGATCCAGGGCTTTTTAGCCGGCGATCACATGGGCCTTTTCCAGGATTTCTTCTCAACCACCAGTGAACATCTCCGCAGTGGCGAGTTGTGCGCACTCGAGGACATCTCAGATGGCCTGGACAGCATTCCCTTTGCTTTCGCAGGGCTGTTCCGCGGCGACAACATCGGGAAGAAAATTGTTAAGATTGCAGAAGAATGAGAGTTGGCTAATTGGGGTATTAACTTAGTCAGGTCGGTGTTTCAATATCCGATTCATTTGAGTTTACATATCATAAATTGCCGGAAACTTTCTATAGCTTTTATGATGGGAATCTTGAAATGGAGAATGGTAAAACAATTTGATGCAGATCAGGCCATGAAAACTTCAGAAATTAGAAATACTGATAGTCCTAAGTAAGATATTGAAGTACAGAGTCTAGTTTTTGCATCAAGTTTATGCCACATCTCATTGAGGTTAGAGATAGCTTAGTGATATTTCTCTCTATGCTATTGCAACCTCTTTAGTTGCATCTATTACACTGTAATGTAATAGAACTTTATAAGGATCATACTGATTGGTTTAATTCAAACAAATGATCATACTGATTGGTTTCATTAATGACATGTAACCCTAAAATCATAATTAAAAGGGGAATATAAATTCACACCTTATATAATGATTCACGAGCTTAATACCTTGCAGATATCATTAGATAAGTAACATGAGATTATATTAACATAAACACTGTATTATGATTATTACTTTACTAGTCAATCATGAGTGTAATTATCCTGGTATGTTATTGTGATTTTACAAATGTATGAATAAGTTTTTATCGATTATTAAATTATTAAAATGTGATTACGATTATGATTATGCTTCACATTGACCCCACATGGGTTATGAATAATATTGTAGTTTATTATAAAAATCCAGGTAATCGTACCTTGTAGAATAAGCAGCAAACATTGTGCTAGTTATTGTAGTATAAATAATCTTTTGTAAATAACTATGTATTATCAGGATATCATAGATAATCTATAAAAGATTAATCATATGACATATGAGCATGCCAAAATAAGTACAATTGCGGTGATAAACTAAGAAGACCGACACGCGACACGGACACGTGACACACGACACGTCGACACGTTATTTCTCAAAAATAGAGAATTCAACACATTAGAAACGCGTTGTAAATTAAAAAAATATTTTTTAAATTAATTTGATTCAAATTCATAAATAATTAATTAATTAAAAAAAGAGCCTACAATAAATTTACACTAATAATATTAATAAATCAATTTATTGGAAATTCAAAAGACATATTCATAAATAATACGTATTCATGTTTGGAAATATGTTTTTAATTTTAACAAAATTTATTGATAAAACCGATGATTAACAATAAATTAAAATCAACTTATTTAAATAAATCCATAATCTTTTACAATGATCAAAATTTATCATCATTTAAAATCAATTTTTATTTTTCTGATTAATTTCATTTAAAAAAAAATCTCCTCAAGGGGTCCACCACCAACCCTCACTCCCTTCTTTCCCTCGTTTATTTCCCCCCACCCCCAAATTTATTTCAATTTTTTTTCCCCCCTCCCTTCCCCACGTCCGACTATTTCCCCCTCATCCCAAATTTATTTCCCCCCACCCCCCTTTTTTCCCCCTCCTCCACCACGCGACAGGCTGTCACTTCACCCCATCAGTCCCTTTTTTTTATTTTTTTGAGTTTCCAAAACCCTAGCTAACGCCCCCTTCTCCTCCTCCTCCTCACAGCTCACCGCACGACCCCTTTCTCTCCTCTTCCTCTCGATCCTTCTCCTCCTCCTCCACCTCACCTTCGGCCCTTCCTCACGTTGCAGCCTCGTCGCCGATCCAAATCGCAGCATCACAGTGGCCGCCCTCGCCTCAGTCTTTACTCTTTATCTGGCGGTTTCTCGCCATCGCGGGCTCGCCGTCGCTCGCGGCCTCATCTTTACTCCTTGGCTTCCATCCAACACGCGTGTCGAGAAAAATTGACCGGGTTGATTTGTGTCGGATTTTCGGCGTGTTCGAGCGTGTTGACATGCTCCGACATGTGTCGTACACATGACACGGAAGCACATGCAACGTGTCCGTACTTCATAGGTGATCAATACCAATATAATATAAGCAACTTAGTTGTAATTAACATAGACTTTAATGATAATTATTAATCTAATATTGACTGAGTGAGTAGAAAAAAGAAAAAAAGGAGGGCTACTTTTGGAACCGCGATAACTATCACATTCCTCGTAATAGACCTGTATTATAAGTAAACAGTAGCAGCTACTAGCGTAGACAAACACTATAAACTTATAATAGGCCAGTGACATAGCGGTCATTAGTACAACTAAACATGTTGTTAATGTTGCATTTCCTCTAATGTTAGTGTCGGAAAATAAAACTTCGTGCGATAGATAGACAGGCCGTCGGAGGACAATCGCGATCCATCAATTACATGCGCTTAATGACGTCAATTTTAGCAATGAAAATGTAGCTTATCCCGAAGTATGACTCATCTCCCATATTTAGAGGGTAAATTTAGAAGACTAAGATATTATGTATTTTGATTATCAGGAGATGAGATTATCCCAAATCATGCAAATACATACAAGTTAAAGGTGAAAATCTGAACCTCTTCCGATTTAGGTGTAGATCTAAATTTGGGAGTTTTTCTTTCTCATTCTAAAATCTAGATTTGGGAGTTTCTTAAATGTATTTGATTTGTAGTGGTTCAACATATTATTGTTGTTGTCTCTATATGGCAATGATGTTGAGGATGTCGAATCTAAGCGCGCACTGCAAATCGTAGTTTCTAAAGGGGAAGATCTTGGCGTGTACCTATTGTTGGTTGTTCATTTAAACAAACTAAAACGTGCCTTATTGTGGATGAGATTTGGTACTAACCAACAATAATTAATTTTTATTTATTGAAAAATTCAGATTTATAATCATAAAAATTAACCATAATGTTTTGTTCAAACAACGTGATTGTTCACAAAGGAGTTAAGATTGTTATTTATTTATTATTTACTTGATTTTGAATTTTTCGTACACCTTTTAAAGATAACTTTTGAGAAGTAGTTGTTCATTTTGTAACATTTTTTTCAAAGGGTTGTCTCTGTTTAAAAGATAGAGATAAATACGCTAGTTTTTGGGGATCAATCTTGATGAAGTCTTTTCAAATTTTCTTTTTAAAATTACAGCCGTCATTTTCAATTGGAGACCCTAGATAAATATTAGAATTGCTATGTAGTATTCTTAATCGAGATTTATTGTATTCTAGAGGAAATTTACTGATGACCATTCTCAATGTTGTGGGGGCAAATAATTTCTTAAAGAAAGTAAAATCATGCCCCAAAATTTGACTTTATTGTTCTCCTTGATTGTTCGTCATATTTTCCCAACAATTTTAAGGAATTATTTTTCCAACAATGGAGTCAAAGTCAAAGTGAAGGAATTGATGGCCGAAAATGAGAGAGGTTGATCGGTGTCGCCACCAAGAACAAGACTGATGAATCCCACCAACACCGGCTTTGATGCGAAGCGATTGATTGGGAGGAGTTTCACCGACCCTTTGGTCCAAAGTGATGGGTGCCACTGGTTGTTCAAGGTCATTGCTAGTCCAGGGGACAAGCCCATGATTGTCATCAATTACAAGGGCGAAGAGAAGCGATTTGCTGAGGAGGAAATCTCATCCATGGTCCTCACGAAGACGCATGAGATTGTTGAGGGATACCTCGGTACGACTATAAAAAAAATGCCGTTGTCACGGTCCTTGCCTACTTCAATAACTCTTAGAGGCAGGCCACCAAGGATGCCAATGTCATTGCTGGCCTCAATGTCGTGCATATTATCATTGAGCCGACTGCAGCAGTCATTGCCTATGGTCTTTACAAGAAGGCAACAAGCACTGGAGAGACAAGAAGATCCCTCTCGTGTCAACCTCAAAATGAAGACTGCCCGCTTTTGCATTTACTTGGTCGAGCCACAACAACACGTTCCAAGCCGGTGATGTAACGATCGTCAACATTGAAATTATGGACAACGTTGTGAACAGAGATGACACTACCTCGCTTGAAGCGAGCGGTTTCAAGCCCAGCCTCACCGTGAATGGCAAGATGGAATAGTTCCTGTGTTTCGGGGGTAGTTTTGGACTTTGGGGTTGATCCTAGCAACTGGAGGATTGTCTTCACTCCCATCATGGTTGGTTTGTTCAATGTGATTATCACTGAGAACAGTTTCGAAGTGATGGATTCATCTCTCCATCTCGAATTTGTCCTAGAAATTATTTGGAGATGCCCCGCGCCTAAACTGCATCCGTGATTCTGGCATCAGACCACACCTACAACTTCTCCACAACGAACAGCCACGACGCTTTGCCATACCCACGCCATTGTTGCTGGGTCTCACCCATGCCACTCCCTGTTCTCGTGTCTGCACCAGCGAGCTTTCATTGTTTTGCAGGTCCGCGGATGGACTCGGCAACCTCCGACAAGCCCCTTCATTGCCTTGTCCGTTTTAGTCCAGTTTCGCTAGTGCTGCTCCAGTCGTTGACCAACAACTTACTGCAATTACGGAAAATGGATTTCACACCTCCACTGCAGTTTGTGATTTGATATCGCCGGTAACATGTGACATGCAGGGCAGGGGCTGTGATTCACCATTCTCAACCCGTGGGATGGCTCCACATCAATGAGTTCACCGATTGATTTAAATGGATGTTGATGATTGGATTCTCCAACCGTAACAGTGCAGAGCTGCACAAGGTCGCCATCAATAGATACGAAACAAATTTGTGAATGAAGAGTCTTGGGTGGTTTATCAATCAAAGAACTATTGCTGGCGTTGAGAAAGTCCTTTTCCGTTCGATAGGGACAGTACTTTTCCGCTCACTACGAGGATTGTCAATTTATGGATGAATTTGTTGCAAAAGAAAATAACGATTGTTGTGGGTTTGATCAATAGGAATGACTAATCTGATAATGCTATCTACATATAGATACAAAGGTTTTCCCCTTTTCTAATATCATTTATTCCGATTGCATCCATAATTGTCCTGGTTAGAAGTGACAAACTAGACTTTGATGCTGGCAACTAGAAAGAGTCTGTGGCATGTGTCCAACTACCATTTAGATTGGTTATGTTAGAGCAAACTCTACTGTTTATATCCAGTGTTCACTGAAGGGTGGATCGATGACCCTCCTTTTGTTGGTAATTTGTGCAATTGTGTAATACCAATTAGTCTTTGGGGAGAGGCATTGTTTACTACATGTTGCATTCACAATTGCATAGGTTTTCTATTTTTGATATATGTATTTCATTGAGCATGAAAATTTGATTATGCATAGTTTTGATTGGATGCCTCTTGAAATATTCTTGAAGTGGGGTATTCGAAGGGGACTTTGGAACTAATATAACTGGAATCAATGAAACTAAGATGTATTTAACTTTCATTTTTAAAATGAATACCATCTTGGGTATTAAAGTTAAAAACATAGTGGATGTATTTAACTTTCATTTTTAAAATGGGTCAGTGGGGGTTATTTTTTGAGTCAAAGTGATTACGTGGAAAAGATGTTAAATAAATTTCAACAATTTGGTTTTAAAGAATTGAGCACTCCATTTGATTCTAGTATTAAATTAAATTATAATATTGGTAGAGCAATAACACAACTTGAATATGCGAGTGTTATAGGGTCTTTATTGTTTGCAATGCATTGTACTAGACTTGATATTGCTTATTCCATGTGTAAGTTGAGTGATATATTAGTAATCCAAGTATAGAACATTGTAAAGTTATTACAAGAATTTTGGTTATCTTAAGAAAACTAAAAATTTGGGATTATTCTATAATAATTATCCAACTATAGTAAAAGAATACATCCAAATTAGTTGGATTACAAGTGTGGGTGAAAAACATTTCACTTTTGAATATATTTTTCACATTTGGTGGATATTTTGTTTCTTGAGTGAGCAAGAAACATATATGTTTAATTCATTCAACGATGAAATCCGAATTCATTACTTTAGCAGTAACTGAGAAAGAGGCTAAATGGATTAGGAATTTATTATTGGATATCGAATTATGACACAATCCTATGCCTATTATTTCTATCCATTATAATAGTTAGACTATTTTGGCAAGAGCTTATAGTAGCACTTATAATGGTAAATCCTGAAGTTTAAGATATGAGTATGCGAGACAATTGATACAAGATAGTATCATGACAATTATCTATGTGAGGTCAAGCAATAATCTAGTTGATTCCTCAACAAAGGCTTCACTGAGAAAAATGGTAAATATGACAAAATATGACTTATTATAAATCACCAGTAATAGTAACATGGCATTTTTTAAGAATATCACTAGTTACAAAGTTTAATGGATAAAAATAAGTTATTGAAAGTGATTGTTTGATATTGACATTAGCCTTGATATGAGAAGTTAGTATCATTTATTACGATTGTAAGCTGAATTAAATTCTTAATGAAGTATATTACAAATTAGTAATGCGTGTAGTACAAACAAATGATAAATACTTTACCAATATGAGCTTAGAAGTGGTGTCGCTTTTTATGAAAGTTAGGGTTGCTTTCTAGAGAGCTCATGAAACAAATACAAACATTAGGCCATAATAATGCCAAGTAAAATAGAACTTCTTGTTGAAAAAGATGTTAGTATATACGCAGTATGTTTGAATTTATTATTTAAAATGTAAGTTGAAAGCCGAGCTATTTATCACTTTAATAGAGTTTTGAGATACTTGCACTAACGAAATATTTAACTTGAAAGAGACCTTTATGTATGTATATTAATTTTATGAAAATTTTGGCTGTATATTTTTAATGTTTTATTTTTAGCGTTTTGTTTTATAAACAAAGTGGGGGATTGTTGATAATTTATTTATAAAACAAACTATGAGATGCCTTGTCCCATATAAAAAATATGTGAGTACACACATCGACGAGATTTTGCAATTGAAAAATTCAGATGCATAATTATAAAAATTAACCATAGTGTCCTATTGAAATAGTGCGGTTATTTACAAATGAGTTATGATTATTTTTTATTTATTTAATTCTAAAATTTTCATATGTCTTTAAAGATAACTTTTGAAAATGTACCTGTTCATTTTATAACATTTTCCAGGGGTTGTCTCTATTCAAAAGATAGAAATGAGTACGTTAGTTTTTGGGGATCAATCTTGATAAAGTCTTTTCAAATTTTCTTTCCAAAATTACAGCCATCATTTTCAATTGTTTCACTTGAGAGACCATGGAGAAATACTAAAATTATTATCTAGTATTCTTAATCGAGATTTTGTTGAATATATTTGTCGGTGACAATTTGCAACGTTGTGGGGCCAAATAATTCCTTAAATAAAATAACATCATATCTCAAAATCTGACTTCATTGTTCCCCTCAATCGTTTGTCATATTTCCTAACACCTATCAATGACGATTCCTGTAATCGGCTGCCGATTGTTTTTTGATACTATGACAAATAAGGTCTTTTGGAATAAGGGCATACTTATAGCTGCAACCTGTACTATTTTGTTTTCTAAGTTTTGTTTTGTTTTGCAGCTCTTTGGGAGCGTCCTTATTACTATTTTACTCGTACTACGTAATATCAATAAATATACGTATTGCATCGGATTAGATACTGTCATATTATGCAAAAAGAAAATATATCACGAGGCTGCACTGGCATCGCAGACGATATGTAGTGAATCCATTAGGGCTTTTTTCCATCAATATCTCCCACCACACCATATAACTTCCAATCTGAATCGTTGGGGGCAAACGTTGCGATCAAAGGTAATCGTCCGATGGGCTTGTCCCTGCCGCTGTTCAGGTCTAACTATTGCCTAGGCTCGCGCACACGAAATCAAAGAAATAAATAATGATGATGATGATGATGATGATGATGAAGTCCACGGAACATTAAAATTCGACGAATGAGAAAATCTAGACGTAAGATTTACTTATAATAAATCTTAATCATAGCCTGTTTAGGTGCATGATTATGGATATTTTATCAACTAGAAAAGTTTTAGCTTCTACAAGTCTATACATTTGGTTTGGCTTTTAGTCCTATTGTTGCCTGAAATTTGCTTAAAATATTGATCATACTATGCGTGTTAGAGTTGTAATCGAGTCAACTCAAGCTATCATTCATATTAGAGTTATGATTGAGTTGAGTCGAATTGATACAACTTAATGCTTGAGCTCGACTCAAGCGTGAACATTGACTTTAATCTCAAAAGCTTTGGTCCTGCAAATTCGATGAATGTATAGTGAGGAAAACAAACTTAATTAACAAAATAAAAATAAAAAAATGGGAGAAAGATATATGATTCACCTTAGGTATCATGTCATCTACTACATCTCGCACGATTACACAATGCAGCGTATCATCCTACATATATCTCCAGATTAAGAAATTGACAAAGTTTGATTGAAACATAGTGACCATATTTTTAAGCTCACGAGAGTTTTTCGTATAATTAGGATGCAAAATTTAGGAATCAATCTCAAAAATATTTTTAATTGGATTTTTTAGAGAAATAAGTTTTTATGACGTTAAAATGTCGATATCCATACATGTTGAAACGTTTTAAATGATCTTATTTAAATTAATCAAACTTTACACGACAAACATTAAAAAGTAAATGGTAGAAAGGTATATATATATATGGTCCTATAGTTATAGAAAGACTTACAGTTTCATCCATACAAAGAATCTGTCTAGTCTCCTAGCTTCAGCTTCTTCTTGTTCTTCTTGTTCTTCTGCCCATGGAAGTGGCCAACAAGCATGTGACCCTAAAGACCCACATAGAGGGTGCACCCAAAGAATCTGATTTTGAGCTCAAAACCTCACCTTTGGCTCTATTGCTCGACCCCAGCTCAGGCGCGATGATAGTGAAGAACCTGTATGTGTCCATTGATCCACATCAGTTGAATCGGATGAAAAGTTACAGCTTGTTGCAGAAAACTGGTACCGGTTTCGAAGAAATTGCCTTTGGTGAGGTGAGCCCAACTTGCTCATAGCAGCTATATATATGTTCACGGGAAGATCATGTAAATGTGATGGGAATTGAAAAGCAGGAATTGGGTTTACTTTGATTTTTGGCTGCAAATCTTTGTGAAGGAAATTGAGGCATATGGTGTGGCAAAAGTTGTGGCTTCAGACAATGTTGATTTTGAGAAGGGTGATGTGGTTATGGGAGTTGTTACTTGGGTAGAGTACAATATGATAAAATTTTTGCTATATCTTATCTATTGTTTGATTAATTGGAGTAATAAAATTATATATATTCACATCACATCATGTACATTTTTTTTTTTTTTTATATAAACGGCTTATCGGTTTAAACCAACCTAAAAGTTCACAACTAAAATAGTAAAAATCTTTTGCGACATTCTTACCTACTTTATTTGTATTTATTATTTATTTTATTTGTCCTCTCTTTTTAAATTATTTTCTTTTTTTCTTTCTTTTTCCCCTTCCATTGTTCTCTAATAAAATTTTATTCAACAAGTAAACTATTCCGATATACCTAAAATACTAAAATACCTAAAATATGTGATATATATATATATTATTGAATTTATATTATAAGATATAAATAAAGTAGAGTATAGAAATAAATATAAGATTAAATTAAAAAATAAATTGTTATTTTTGGTTATTTTGAATTTAAATATTATTTATATTGAAATATAATTTCATTTTTGTTAATTTAAGAAGTTTGTCAAGAAAATTAACTTTTTTCATTATAGATATTATAAATCATATCCATCTTTATCCCATCTCTCATAGATAATTTTGTCCAACCTACATCCCTCTTATATTTGATTTTATCTTATCTTGAGTAGACATCAAATGCAATGTAAGCTAAGAATTTTTATCCTTGTAATACATCTAAAGTTCATGCATTTTTTCCCTTTACTTAAAAAATCTATAAAATTTAAAAATCATTGAATGCAAATGTTTGCATTTGAATTTAAATATATTTTTTTTTTTTGTATTTTTTTTTAAAATTAGAGTGATATTTTGAATTTTGGTTGGATATTTCGCTTTTGCTTCCTCTTCCATAAACCTTCTAAAATATGTAGTGTTAGGAAGTAGAGACCAAGTGATGATGCATTCTTCCTATTTCATTTGGATTATTTTATTCACATCTTGCAATATAGATAAAAATATAAAAATCTTTGTCCACATTTTAAATATTCATTTATTTTATAAAAATATAAAAATTGATAAAAAGGTAAAAAGAAAAACAAAAGCAAATAAATAGATAAATAATGAATGAAATTTAACAAAAAAAAAGGGCATCGAGTGGGCCTGCCTATCCTTTAATAAATTTTCGGCCCCCCTAAAATTTCTCTCCCTTGGCCCATCTTTTTTGTTTCTTTTTGGCCCATGTTTCTTTATTTCTTCAACTCCACAATTTGAGCCGAAGAAGAAAGAAAAGGGAGCCCAGGCCCATTCCCTCTCCTTCTTTCACGCGTGCTCACGTCCGTGAGCAAGGAGGACCGTGACGCAAGAAGATGAAGGCAACAAATGAGCGGCCCTGAGCGAGAGGAGAAGTCACAAGCCGTGAGCGAGAGGAGCTTGAAGCTTCTAGAATCGTGAGCTGGCAAGGGGAAATAACGGAAAAGATTCGCCCGAGGCAGGCGTGCGAGGAGTGCGCGAGCGTGAGGGGGGCTCGGCCAAGCGGAAGAAGAGGGAAGGTGTAGAACGTGCGCGACGTTCAGAGAGAGAATCAAGGAGCATGAGAACCAGCGAGAGAAAACTGGAGAAAAAAGAGCGTGCTCGACCAGGGAAAATGGTGAGCAGCGTGGATTCGAGTAAAGAGGGGCAAGTACCGGCCACAAGCTGTTCAATTTGTGTTATTTCAGCCAGTTGTGGGAGATGTAGACCAAGAGGGAAGGTGCAGAACGTGGTCGACGTTCGGAGAGAAAAAAGAGCGTGCTCGACCAGGGAAAATGGTGAGCAGCGTTAATTCGAGTAAAGAGGGGCAAGTGTTATCGGTCGAGAGGAACCACTATCTGTACGTGCGCGTCTCGGTTGCTGGTACCCAAAACATGTAAATCTTTTTTTTTTCTTTTTTTCATGTGGATTGTAAATTCTTATTTTTGCATGACAACCCAAAACATGTAAATGCCGTAAATTAAGTTTTCTTTCCGTTCACAGTTCAAAGAGAATCTTTGAAATTGTTTTACAAAGAACCCTGTTTAATAAATACATTGAAATTTTTAGGGTTAATATCATAAAAAAATCATAAACTGGTACATATGTGATAAATTTACCCCAAACTATTTTTTTGACCACCAAAAACCTCAAATTGGTATACCTTTGATAAATTTACCCCAAACTGATATACTTGTGACAAATTTACTATTTGTTAGCTTTCGTTAAATTTTAATTAAGTTAAATGACACATCACAGTTGATTGATATACCAATTTGGAATTTTACACTTCGTTTATCACAGTTTACAATTTTTGTGATTTTTTTGTGGTATTTATCTAATTTAGCGGAGGGTATAATTATCACAAATTTACTAGTTTAAGGTTTTTTTGGTCAAATAAATTAGTTTAGGGTAAATTTGTCATAAACGTACCAATTTGAGGTTTTTTATAGTTAGTCGAAGTAAATTTATCACAAGTGTACCAGTTTGGGGTGTTTTATGGTCAAAAAAATAGTTTTGGGTAAATTTGCCACAGACGTACCAGTTTTGGATTTTTCAAGGTATTAACCCAAGTTTTTAATACATACATCTACAAAAATAATGATAAAGATGAATGACTGATCATATTCCTAATCATTTTCATTAAAGTACGATTAAGCTTTTCTGCTACACCATTTTGCAATGGTGTATTTAGTATTGTGTATTAAGTACAAATGTCATGTCTTTCAAGGAATTTAGCAAATGGACTTGGACATTGTCCCGATTCATCATATTTTCCATATTCACTATCTCTCCCTGACCTTACTATTTTCACTTTTTTTATTTAATTACCTCTTGACCTCTTTAATATACATCTCAAGTGTATTCACAAATTAAAATTTATCATGCAATAAATATAATCATAACGTGAAAAATTAATAATAAAGGTAATGAAATATATTTGTACATTGGTCTTTTGGAAAAATCAATGTTTACCTAATGGATGGATCAAAGAGATAAGATTTCAACCAGCGCCCTCGCTTGGCTGTCATTCCACGTGTGATGCATTGCTGATTTCTCGGGAATGGAGGCATTTCATTGGACCTTTTGACCATTTCATAACATTCCAACGAGGAAGGGCTCGAGATGGAGGGCAAGTCATTCGGGGGCATATTACCGTATTTCTAAATTTTCTTTGGCACCAATTAAACGATGTGAACCACCACCAAAAACATTAATGTGCGAGTATATCCTTGCATATTTACAGTATTTGTGATTGTTTCACTTCATTCGCATGCTTTGTCTATTCATTTGTTTAATGGAATGAATTTCTTTAATTAGAGTGAACAAGTTCAATTTCACTTAGGTGTCTTCGACCTTGAGATGGAAAGCTCTTGATCAGACAGTGCCTTAGGCCATATGTGCTAGGGCAGAAAATATGCCTTTGGTTACTCATTACTTGACTTTCTGAATTTTCTTTGGCACCAATTGAACGGTGTGAACCACCACCAAAAACATTAAGGGAAAATTTCAAATAAGGATCTAGAGTGGGGCAATTTTCTCAAATAAATACTCGAAATGAATGTTGTCTCAAATAAGAACTTGAAGTGATTAGATTTGTCTCAAATAAGAACCTCAACTCACCAGGTTTCTCTGGCCAGCAAGTAGTGGTTAGATTTGTCTCAAATAAGGACCTTAGCTTGTTGGCCAGCCAAATGTTCTCTGACTGGGGAGCAAATGACGTTTTAGCGACCCGAATGGGGACATTTTTGTCCAAAAAATTGCAATTGCTAAAAAAAAAAAATCAAGGTTTCATTCTTAAGAACAAACATCATTCTTTTTCTTCCCCAACTACTTTGTTTTCCCAAAATTTTCGCGCAAGCTCTCGAACCTCGAATCCATGTTGCCTAGCAATTTCTACAGATGAATTTTCGCCTTGGTTGCCACGTTGTCGCTACGACTCTTCCTCAAAAGCCTCATGCCTTCTCGTCCTCATCCCGTTCACTTCCTCAGGAGCGTGCTTTCACCTTCCTCGTCTCATGTCGAGCAATCGATTTAGTGTAAGTCGATTTATTCACTTGGAACTTATCTAATGTTTGTTTCTCCAGAATTTGTGGTGCGATGTTGTTGCCAGGGAGAGTTGAGTACGACTTTATGCCTTTGTTTCATTTCTCAATCAAATGCATGCAATGCATTCAAGAAAATGCCTAGAGGCACGACTGAAAAATGATCCATGAAATTCTCAGATCCGAAAACGTTTTGACATAGATTGGTCGTTTTCAATTGATTTGTTAAGAACTTAGATCCAATGCCGGTCATATGTCATCGTATTCAAATCGGTATGTCAATTTTTTCTAGTGTTTTTGTTTTATGGTTTGCATATTTCTTGTGACTTTTGGGCCTTGGTGGTGTGAAGTCAGAATAGGGAGGGAGGAACTAATGTTGGTAGATGACGTGCCCCCACCACCTCAATTCACTCAATCAATCTATGTCAAAACATTGATTGATCAAGTAATACGACACAAAAGATAGGGAGGAAAGAGACGGGGTTGAGCTTAACCTTGGGGGCATAGAGGTAGGTATTAGCACGAAGATCACCATGGCGGGGCCAAGCATAGCAAATATGGCACAAAAGATACATAGAAAGGTGATCCGCTCGTGCCGGTCTGTCATTTTGAGTTAACTCTTTTTCCCTTGTCCTTGCAAATTTTTGTGGGTGAGTTCTGTGAGGATGACGTAGAATTTATGATATTTAGAAAAAGTTATGTAAATTGTTTAGGAAAATAGTTTACATAAATTTTTTTTAAACATAAACTATTTGTTTAGTTCCTAAACAGTTTATATGACTTTTCTAAATATAAAGTTCTAAATAGTCTAGAAATTTGAAAAAGTCCCGAACTCATAACTTTTTAGTCGATTCAATGGAGCAGGTCAATTTTTGAAGAAATATAGATCCATTACATTGAGGTAAATATTGAGATCAAGATGATACTTACACACTTTGCAGATTGAAAATGCTGAAAGGGAGGACAGGTAGCACTCCTCAAACTTGCGTGCGTTCCAACCTTCTGAAATTGGTAAGGGTATACAGCTATTATTTACTTAGAGATCTTCTATCTACATCTTTAGAAAATGGGAAAGATATGGCTAGTCTGAAACCCACAACCAGAAAACGATGAAGTGCCATGTTTCATTTCAATGGGGCAGGGGGACTTGAAGTGAATTGGTGGAGACAAAAGACACAGATTGGGAAACGTTAAATGTTGTCAAAGATTGTAATGTTGGAATCCAAGAAAGTAAATATATAGATAGGTGAATAGGATGATGCCGACGGCTGGGCAACGATCTTCCTTACTGGGGAGACTCAATTTTTGATCGTCCAAATGGTGTTCGGCAGCCATTCCATCGTTTGGAAAGCCACTAAAAACGCGATCACCACTCTTGCCCATATTTTTATCCCGATTTCTACATTACAAGATGTTTGGTCAATGAAGAACAGAGACCACTGATGCTCATAGGAGCGGTGCTCACCCATTTTCATTCAAGGCCGGCCTCGATCCACAATTTGTCGTATTATCCAACTTCCCAATTATCATGACGATTTATATTCCTTCCTATATCGTCGTGTCATTGCTGCTAACAGGCCTCCCTTCGAGGCGCACAATCTTTCTCTTTACGACGAGGGTGCTACTCTACTTTGCCATTCTCTCGTCGACCTTCACTCATTATCCTCAGGCGCCCTGGCTCTTACCACATGGACATGAGCAAAGGCCGACGAGAGAATGGCAAAGTAGAGTAGCACTCTCGTCATAAAAAGAAAGATTGCGCGCCTCGAAAAGAGGCTTGTTAGCAACAATGATACGACAATATAGGAAGGAATGAAAATCGTCGTGATAACCGATAAGTCGGATAATACGACAAATTGTGGATCGAGGCTAGCCTTAAATGAAAATGCGGTGAGCACCGCTCCTATGAGCATCAGTATTCTCTGTTTTTCATTGACCAAACATCTTATAATGTAGAATTAGGGATAAAAATATGGGCAGTAGTGGTGATCGCGTTCTTGGTGGATTTCCATATGATGGAATGGCTGTCGAACATCATTTGGACGATCAAAAACCGAGTCTCCCTAGCAAAGAAGATCGCTGCCCAGCCGTCGGCATTATCCTATTCACCTATCTATATACTTACTTTGATGGATTCCAACATTACAATTTTTGACAATATTTAACGTTTCCCAATCTATGTCTTTTGTCTCCGCCAATTCACTTCAAGTCCCCCTGCCCCATTGAAATGAAACATGACACTTCATCGTTTTTTGGTTGTGGGTTTCGGACTAGCCATCTCTTTCCCCTCTTTTAAAGATATAGATAAAAGATCTGTAAGTAAATAATAGCTATATACCTTTTTACCAATTTCAGAAGGTTGGAACGCACGCACGTTTGAGAAGTGCTACCTGTCCTCCCTTTCAGTATTTTCAGTCTGCAAAGTGTGTAAGTATTATCTTGATCTCAATATTTACCTCAATGTAATGGACCTATACTTCTTCAAAAATCACCCTACTCCATTGAATCGACTAAAAAGTTCTTAATTCGGAACTTTTTCAAATTTCTAGACTGTTTAGAACTTTATGTTTGGAAAAGTCATATAAACTGTTTAAGAACTAAACGGATAGTTTAGTTTATATTTAAAAAAAAGTTATGTAAACTGTTAGGAGCTAAAACTGTTTTTCTAAACAGTTTACATAACTTTTTTCTAAACATCATAAATTCTCCGCCCTTCTCACATGACTCACCCACAAAAATTTGCAGGGACAAAGAAAAAAAGAAAAAAAAGGAATTAACTCAAAATGATAGACCGCCACAACCGGCACGAGCGAATCATCTTCTTATATATCTTTTGTGTCATATTTGCTATGCTTGACCCCGCCATAGTGATCTCCGTGCTAATACCTACCTTTATGCCCCTGAGGTCGAGCTCAGCCCCGTCTCTTCCCTCCCTATCTTTTGTGCCGTATTTACTCGATCAATCAATGTTTTGACATAGATTGATCAAGTGAATTGAGGTGGTGGGGGTGCGTCATCTGCTGTTGCGACCCGATCTCGCTGCCCTAGAGTCAAAAGGGGGAAAGGTTGGGTTTAGAGGTATTTGATCACGAGAGTTCTCTCACGAGATCACGAGCTCTCCCAGGCTCATATCCTGTGTGACAAATTTTGTACGGTCTAATTATTTATGACAACTTAAAAATAAGACAAGAGTTGTCACTAACCTCATTTTTTAGGGTCGGCTAGAAAACCCAATTAAGGTTCGGGAGTATTCTCTCGATTCCTACGCAACCAAATATCTAGGTTCAGGGACTTGGGTTACGCTAATATTGCTATTGGCACTCTTTCGGTACCTAAACAGTATGTTGTGTTTTTCCTAACATGTCCATGCGTTTCTTTTTACATTTTCGGGATCACCAATTCTATACTAAGTGATCATGCGAGATTAGATCATTTTAATTCTATTCTATTTCTAGAAAAAAAAAAACAATCAATGAAATTGAAATTGCAAGACATGAAGTAAACAATTAAGAAAATCAGTAAATCTATCATGCAATTCTAAAAATATAAAAGAGAAAACAATTGGGAAAGAAAAGGAAACCCGCAACTCGTTGGGTTTTATAAATGCATGGAACCCGAGACATATGTTGGGAAAAACGAATATTACATAATAAATGGTTGGAATGGACATCGACCTCCACCATCTTTACGCCCTCTCCATCTATGGGGTCTAATCTAACCCTAACCTAAGAAATCTATAACTAGGTACATATGGCAGGAGAAAACAAACAAACACATCAAACAACCAAAAACGATACAGCATATCAAAAGCAATTGTTTAAAAGAAATACAATGCAAAAGTCAAACTTTGATTGACATCCTAAGGTTTAGCATTGTTATGTGCCGCACCTAAATAATTCATCTAATGATCACATGCAAAGCATATAACATGACAAGCATCCAAGCCATATAACCTTGGTTCTCAGTTAATCAAACAAATGAATGAGTTGACGAAGGATCACTTACTAAACAATATGTATCTTTAAACATGTGAAATTGACAAGGGACTTGGACACGTGATATCACTATCCCATGGGCAAATAAAAAAACAAGCTAAGACAAAATCCATCTAATCTATGCTTAATCCACAACTTCCAGCATGCAATCAAAATTGTAACATAGCACATGAGACTGCAAATTGTGATTGTTTGATGACAAATTGCCATGAAATTAAAGCTATATCTTCTCACAAGCACGTATGAGTCTACTTGATCAAAATTGCATCAATCCATAACCAAACTAGCCTCAAGATGGAATCAAATGCACACCCAATCATGGGGAACAACTTTCATAGCAAAAGTTTTTTAACGTGAGCTACATAGAAGTTTATGAAAATTCAAGAATGCACAATACCACGTCAGAAATGCAGCAAAATATTAGGATGTCATGACACATTAATAGTGATTTGATCTAAAAAGAAAATCTGAAGAATATGAAATTTTACCACAGCGCGAACAAAAAAAAGACGAACAACTTTTGTTAAGGACCCAATCTAGAATCCTTAACAAGAAAATCATAGAAGAATGACAAGAGGTCAACTTCAACAAGGGAACAACAGGGGTTCTGAATTTCATTTTATGACAGATTACTATCATGCGCACCACAAGAGAAGTTGAGTCCAATTGACGTCAAATTGATAGACGGAAAATGATAATCATGAAAACATGCAAATCAGCCACAAGTGAATTAAAACATAATGCATAACTAATGGTTTATAAAACCATCTAGACAATGCACAAAGAGTAGTTCTAAAAAAAAGAATCACAGCAAACCCTACAACTTTAAAAGGGTCGACAAAAGTAGCAAACCCTGTTTTTATTTCTACAAACTTCTGCCTATATCCGCCAACTTAAACCATCAGTTTACCCATCAATTGATCTCTGCTTGATCTAGAAAACTTCCCAAATTTGAGTAAAACCAGACCAGAACATAGATTTATTACTTTCTAAAACTCAATCCGGTTCAAAGTGAAAACGAATATTACTCACAATCAACAAGGCCAATGAGCACAAGTTTTAAGCATGCCATAATGCTAAAATTGCTCAGATTGATTAGATTGACAGTAAGCAAGATGAAATCAATATGGGCATTATGATTTAAGCCATGAATATCTTGCATATAGACCGATGAAGACACTACGCAGATATTCATCTTCACAAACATATGACAGGAATCTCATTTTAGTGACCAAAACGCGAGGGCAAATCAGCAAGTTAAAATCTAGCGACCACAACATCATCCAAGCAGGATCAAATCAATAGTACATCCTCAATAATATGCTACTTTCACCCTAAAGTTCTAGGTCTCAATTTCTATGAGCAGCCTCAGCTTCCAAAGTTCTACCATCAGAGGATAACAAGACGGAGTTCATGAGACCCTTCACTTTTTCAATAACCATTTCCCCCAAAAAACGAACACACAACTATACCTGGATTGGACCACAAGAGGATGGCGAGCAAAGCAGCGAAAGGGACAGTTCTTGAATGAATCGGCAAAGGATCGATCTCCAGAAGCTTCTACCTTTCAATACCAGCGAATCTACTCTTCGGTTCTGCCCTTGGAGCCGAGTTGAGACCTCCAAACTCGGCGCAGTTCCGAACCCCTGCACCTAGAGCTCCGGAAGGACGCGATCCGCGACGAGCGCGTCAGATTCAGCCGAGAGCAAGATCACCAGAGAGAGCGATCGAGAGGGAGAAATCAGAATCCACAACCCGAACGGATTAAAAGAGAGAACAGAAACCGAAACCCTAACGGGATCGAGAGGGATAGAAAGAGAGCTCACCGATCCGGTGAGCCCGATGCAGAGAGAAGATCGGTTAAGCGTCGTTGTCGTCGCAGCTGTCGCTGATCCTCACCGAGCGGTTTCGGATCAAGTTAGATCCGGCGAACGGAACCACGGGCGTCGTCGCCGATATCACCAATCCTCGACGGTCGGCTTCGGATCGAGCCTCGCACCTTGCACTCCTTGGCGGGCGATTGTTCGAGACGATTGAATGAGCGAATGTCCGATCTCCGAGAGCGATCCGCCGCCGCCTTCGTCGTCACCGTCGCCGCCACCGTCTCCGCCGATCCTCGTCAGTCGGTTCTGATCAATCGAAATCCTTTTGAACCGAACAGATTTGTGGAGAGATTCCGATCGAGAGAGCCCGCGAGCTCGAGAGAGTAAATCCCCGGAAGATGGGAAACCAAAGAGCAGCTCTCCGCCTTTTCCCGTGGACGAACCCCGGCGGCGAAATCCTCAACCAACTCCCCAAAACCGTTTGCCGAGTCCCCCGAAAACCCTAGCCGTCGAGCAACCGATCGAAGAACCAGAGCCCCTCCTCCGAGAGAGAGAACCAGAGCCCCCTCCTCCCCCAAAACCTCCGTTCGGCCGTTTATCCCATAAAGAGAACGAAAGAGAGAGAGAAACGGTTGTCCAAGAGAGAGAAAGTGAGTCGAGAGGTTTCGAGAGAGAGCTCGTGAGAGAGAATCCGCGCGTGAAAGAAAATCAGCCCCGCCCCCCGTCAGCGGTTTCCCCTTTTTCTTTTTGTTTTCTTTACATTTTTTTTTAATGTTTTCATTCATTCATTTTTTATTTTATTTTTATCTTTTTGGCTCTTTATTTTTTTATATTTTTGCAAAAAGAATGCTTAAAAATGTCAACAAAAAATCGGGTGTCAACCGCCGCCAACATTAGTTCCTCCCTCCCTATTCTGACTTCACACCACTAAGGCCCAAAAGTCACGAACATATGCAAAACATAAAACAAAAACACTAGAAAAAACCGACATGCCGATTTGTATACGATGACATATGACTGGGATTGGATCTAAGTTCTTAACAAATCAATTGAAAATGACCAATTTATATCAAAAACCTTTTCACAAGGCACAAACCTCATTTGACTGAATATTTTTTTCGAAAGAAAAAAATTATTCAATGAAATGAGCAAATACTATCTTATTTGCCCTTAATGCTGACTAGGACAATGCATTTGAAGGTGCCCTATTCTGAAGTAAGATGAATTAATGATAGCTGCCGGCTGAATTGGCATAAGCAAAGAAATTAGTGAAAACACAAAGTGCAATATGAGAGCCCCGATCTTTACTTGCATTAGTTGATCCAGAACCTATATGCATCCATCAATCCGTATTAGTTGAATCTAATGAAGCGTTACAGCTCATCGCATAAAATAGGTCCCAGTTTCAAAGGAATTATCCTCGGCGAGGTGAGTGCGATGTGTTCACAGCAGCTAAATATATGTTCAGAGGACAATCATGTAAATTTGATGGGAATTAGAAAAGAGGAATTGGGTTTTCTTTGATGTTTGTCTTAATCTATGCGCACGAAATTAAGCCATATGGTGTGGCAAAAGTTGTGGCTTCAGACAACGTTGAATTTGAGATGGTGATTTGTTGTAGGAGTTGTTAGTTGGGCAGAGTACAGAAAGATAAGAAGAAATGGGATGATCATGAAGCTTGATCCATTGGGGTTACCTTTGTCATACCATGTTGGAATATTGGGTAAATTTCTCATTCATGAACAATTTCCTATTATCATAATCTTTTCAGCGATACATGAATTTCTTCTTAATCAAAAGAACTTTACAAGACTCTGCCGGGGTGGATAATAGAGTTTTACAGGCGTGCTTCAGATTTTGGCATGTGCAGCTTAAATAGCCGTGCTATTCTGGGAGAAAAATGTTTTAGATAAGTGATTTTAACAAAAGAATGGTGTTGAAGTCATATGGTTTATTAGAGCAATATGTCCCAGAAGATACACATTAAAAGGAGGACAGGTCTCAACAGGGTCAAGAAATGATGTAGGGGCAATTTGACCTTGGATCGGCATCTTACAGAATGCCCTAAGTCAAGTTTTGTCATGTCAAGTTCTTGATCTCAGCCTCTCAGGAGACATCAAACTAAAAACCATTTGTTTGTACCGATGCTTCAGACTACCAACGTTTTTCCCCCCTTCTGGTTGCGTTTCTTTATGGGCTTTTGGTGGTTCTTTCAGGATACAGTGGACTTACAGCCTATGCAGGGTTCAAGATATGAAAGCCAAAGCGAGGTGAAAAGGTGTTTGTATCAATGGCACCGGGGTCAGTTGGGAACTTGGTCGGACAGTACACTAGGTTGCACAGCTGCTACATCGTTGGTTGTGCTAAAAGCAAACGAAAAGTCACTTTCGCCAATGTTTCCGTCACCAAAAGTTCGTGAATCATGATGAACTTGTTTTTGTTGTTACAGGTACAACTGCTCAAGGAAAAATCTAAGTTTTAATGAGGCCTTCAACTACGAGAAAATATTAGGTACGTCTCACGTTCCAGCCTGGCAAACAAGAAGGCGGTGGAAGCGCGACACGTGTCCTCGTGGGACCCACAATTTCGGGCGCCATTTTGAAATTTTTATGTACAGTCGCAGTCGGGTCCCGACCCCCTCCACCTGTAGCCATCTGCCTCCGGCAGGAGGGAGGTGGCCTCGGTCTCATTCCCGAGCGGCACCAGGCTCCCCGCCGCTGACCGGGCGTTGTCCCTGACGGTGGGCTGCTCGGTCGCGAGGGAGATCTCGGCGGACCTGGGCGGGGTCGACGGCGCGGAGAAGAAGGAGAGGCACGGGCTGGAGAAGGATTCCCGCTTGCTGGACCTGGGCGGGGTCCGTGCGTTTCTCTCTCGACCGGTGAGTTTCCTTCTTCCTCCCCTCTCATGGGCTGGTTTCTGAATGCGCAGTCGAAATCCCGACTGGTTTGCTCAAGCTCTTCTGAAAATAATCTCACATCATTTGGAGGAGCTCCTGAAGAGAGGGTTTTCTGTTTCGACTTCTTTCTTTAGATAGAGCAAATTCGCCTGTAGAAATTTTGCACACGCTTTTTTGTGCCTGTTTGATGTGTATGAGATTAAAATTATAGTTGTAAGACTAACCAGAAAAGCTCACAGACTTCTTTTGCCGATTTTTGCAAAATGAATTGGAAAGATTTTGTTTGATAAAAAGATTTTAGTAAGGGTGGTTGGGACTATAATAGATATTTTCAATTTTCATTTAAACTTGCTTGCAGGATAGACTAATAAAGCAAGGTCTTTAAGTTAACGTGATTTCATGTTCCGTCAACAATTGTAAAGGACGAGAAAGTCTAATATTTGCATCTTGCAGGATCTTAAAACTTTGTTGGTGAAGACAAAAAGGGAGTTTGAAGATCTTCCAGTTTCAGAGAGATCTAAAACAGCTAGGTAGGAAAAGTAGACTAAAAAGGAGTAGTCTAATTAGTTCTTTTTTCTGAGCACAGGCGAGGCTGAGGACATGGAGCTGCATGTTCCTTGTCCTTTTGCATTGACTGTCAACCATTTTAGATGAGTGTCGTCTATATACTTTATTTATTACAGCTCCTCCGCTGAATGTTATTATCTCAGATTGAGGCCATTGTCATTAATATGCTCCCTAAGATTTGGCAATAAATCTCAAATTTGAACTTGAAGAATGAATCCATGGGATCTTGTTACGATCTTTTTTTTTTGCTTTTGCATTTTATTAAGGAGAATAAAAGCTAGATGTGACATGCTTCCTGAGCATTAATATGTGTTTTTGCTTTTCCAATGGATCAGGCAATCAAGTCCAGGAGATGTCTACTGCTGCCCTTGGATATCATAAAGTGGTGAAGGAAAATCGAAACCTTTACAACATGGTTCAGGATTTAAAAGGTCAGTTTTTTTTTTTTCAAGGAGAGTTATTTGTTTATGAATTGGATCGCATAACTCAATTTTTTGAGCAGTATGCATTTATCCGCAGAAGTATATGCTTGTCCATGGGTCAGTTGCTTTTAAGTAAAGGAGCTTTCGTTGTTTTATTTCCAATGTTACGAGTTTAATTTGACAAAAATGTTTACAGGAAATATACGAGTATACTGCAGAATTAGACACATTTTTAATGCGGAAGCCAAAAATGTGGTAGATTTTATTGGAGAAGATGGTTCACTTGTGATTGTTGACCCTTCAAAACCCCATAGAGATGGAAGGAAAGTGTTTCAGTTTAATCGGGTTTTCAGTCCACTTGCTACTCAAGGTATTGTTACACTTCATCTTACTGTCTAAGGGTATATTGTTGGCCAAGTGATTGTCCTGCAAGTTGATGTTCAGCTCCTAAATAACAATGTAAATTGTTTTTCGCCATGCCGCCCTCTTTGCAGATGATGTGTACAGGGATACTCAACTTTGATTAGATCAGTTATGGATGGTTACAATGTCTGCATCTTTGCTTATGGTCAAACTGGATCGGGTAAAACACATACAATGGTAAGAACTTAAGTGTAGCTTTAGTAGATCCAACCTTTGTGCCAGATCACCTCCTAGGCTCCTAGATAATTTGTGTAAAATAAAAGTGTGCATTTTCCTTGCTGTTAGATGGATGTACTGTTGATTTCGTATATCTACCTGCAAAGCATGAACATAATTCAATCTAAGCAGATGCTTAAGATTGCTTACGTTGATTTGAGGAATAACTACTTATTGCCTTTTGGAATTGCAGAGTGGTCCATCAGGCGAACTGACAAAGGACATGGGGATTAATTACTTGGCTCTCAACGATCTCTTCGAGTTGTCTAACAGAAGGAAGGACATTATAACTTATGATATTCATGTTCAGATGGTTGAAATATATAATGAGCAAGTGCGTGATCTCCTTGCTGAGGATTCAGCATCCTCAGGATATCCTTTGAAATGGATTATTCTGTCTAATATAGATACATTTGATGTCAAATAAGTAGATAAAAAGACTGAAGAAAGCTTAAGTTTCTGACATGCAAAATTTGGGTTCCTTGACTGTGCACAAATTAGAGATTCGAAGCTGTACCAGTGACGGTGGCTTGAGCCTTCCAGATGCTACCATGCATTCTGTCAAGTCCACAGCTGATGTGGTCAACCTAATGAAACTTGGTCATGTGAATCGTGTCGTCAGTTCTACAGCACTGAACAATAGAAGTAGCCGGTCTCACAGGTCAGTTTTTGGACAGGCAGAGTTTCCGTCCCATTCTTTTTGGTATAAATTTTGATGTAGTTTCCAATAGATAGATTATTCAAGAGAGTGATACTGATGTCCATGGGATGCATCCTTGCAGTGTGCTGACAGTACATGTTCAAGGGAAAGATGTATCTGGATCCATCCTCCGCAGTTGCCTGCATTTGGTTGATCTTGCAGGAAGTGAACGGGTAGATAAATCTGAAGTCACAGGAGAGAGACTGAAGGTGGCACAGTACATTAACCGGTCTTTGTCTTGTCTGGGAGATGTTATCACAGCTTTGGCCCAGAAAAACTCCCATGTACCTTACCGCAATAGCAAACTTACGCTTCTGCTGCAAGATTCCCTAGGTACCTATTTCAAAGTTTCGAACTTTGTCAAGTGTCATTGAAGCTTCATTTTAGGATAAAGTTACTAATTCCCAGAGTGAGCATTTCATAGAATTGAGATACTCTGATTATGATCCTTGGGTAATGGTGACATTGCTTTTATGCATTTTATTTCAGGAGGAAATGCGAAGACATTGATGCTGGCTCATGTGAACCCTGAGAGAGATTCATTTGGGGAATCAATGAGTACCTTGAAGTTTGCCCGGAGAGTTTCAACGGTTGAACTTGGTGCTGCACGCATGAACAAAGAGACCAGTAAGGTCATGCAACTCAAAGAGCAGGTAAATGTACTTGGGTAATCTCTATGCTTCAGATGCCTTTCTGACAATAATCAACATTACAATTCTAGGGGGCTGGATCTGTTGATTTGGCAAAAATGAGATCCAGATTGTTATGCAAGGAGAGCACACTCTTTGTACTGATCCGCGAACACCCAATTTGCTTGTTCAAAGCATGAATGGCAAGGAATCTCACATAAGGAAATCGCTGCACACCATAGGGAGGAAGCTCATCAATGGATTTGAAAGGAGGTCAGTGAAATATTTAACTATCTAGTCTTAACACTGAATTGGACAAATTTAGTATGGTATGAAATACACAAATGCAACTGAAAAATTCCAAAATGACGGGTAATATGAGAATTTGCTCACATCATTATCTTGCCATTAAGACTTGGTTTCTATGCAACTGCAGGAACCAAAGAAATGTGACAGAAGCTCGTTCACCTGTCAGAGGCTCTACTACTTGCATTAAAAATGGCGTATTGGCAATTGCAGCCAACACACGGACACAGAATGGAGTATTGGCAATTGCAGCCAACACACGGACACAGAATGGAGTATTGGCAATTGCAGCCAACACACGGACACTAAGGAGACAATCACTAACAGGTGCTGGTTCAGACCAGTCTCGCCGGTCTTCTCTGGGTGGCAAGTCCACTAATTCCAGTAAGCAGAATCAGCATAATTAAATTTAATTCACTGTATATATTTCATCTCATTATGTCCATCATCTGATTATTTGTTTTTGTTTCTTCAATAAGATGTAAAAGACACAAGGAATGCCAAGACGCCTCCTCCAGTCCACCCATCATCTACGATAGCAAAGCGTTGGCTGTAGCTATAGATGGCGAAATTTAGTGTTCAATGACCAGCGAAGTGATGCTTTGACTCGAAGCTGACTGAAGTTTTGACATGATAGATGAGACACTGAGAATTGACGAGGGAAAGACTGAAGAGTTAGCCAACAAACGCAATAGCAATTTTTGGTTTAACACACTGCTTATGTACATATTGACACAAGTTCTTCAAATAATGCCCGAAATTTCTATGGCAATGTTTTCAAACTGCTCTTGCCCATTGTTCTCTGAATCTCTGACTTAAGTCATCAAAGCTATTGGCATCTTTTAACAGAAATGGAGGAAATGACAGGTGCCTCTGCTAATAAACCGGCTGCTCTTCTATTGTATAGCTAGCTAAAAATCAAAGATTATAGCATGACATTCGTATAACGTGATGCCAATGTGGTACTATAGAATCAAGTGTTCTTGTTTTTAGTATAGTTGATTATAATAGCTTCACAGGCCCTGAAACCGAGATCCCTCAGTTTATCCAGCGACACCTTGCGTGATATGGATCATACATAGTTTACTTATTCAGTTATAAACCTCCAATGTAACTGAGGGGCTAGTCAGTTAAAAAACACACAACTATAGCAACAACTTCCATGTTTCATTTTCCGAAACAGGATCCCATGCCCATCTTTGAAGTTCAGCTTAATTTAGTTGAAGATGCAAACAAGCAGATGGCCATTGCCTTAGATTTACCCAAAAGTGCTACTGTCAGGAAAACAGACGTGAAGGTTAAGAGGATCATCATAAACAAGTCATCCAGTTCATCAAATTGTTAAAAATGCCTTCTTTACAAGTTTATGATGAACCTGAAAAACTGATTCACAGATGAGTGTACTTTATTCAAGTTTCAACCATTCAGTCAATGGAAAGAAATATCGACAATTATTTAAGGAAGGTGAAGAGAAGGAAGTAGTTAGCAAAGCTTAAACAAGTCGGTTGTTTGATTGTAGCTAATTTGCCCGTTTATTTTCTTGAAGGAATAGTCATAGGCTTGAAGCAGCCGCTTGTGGAATCTCCTCATGTCCAAGCTCACATTCTGTCTGTCGAGATAGATCTCCTTAGTGTATTGCCATCCCTTCCTAGTCACACCCTTTGGATTCGTAAGGACTGGATCATCTTTATCGTATTCATTATACAGTGAGCTCTCCCTAGGCGAAATCTTGTAGCCAATATACTTGAGACCAAGCTCTCTAGCAGGTTTACCAAAGCATGTCTCAGCTGGTGAATCCGTCCCTAAAGGAATGACTTGGATGAGCACAGAACCAGGCTTCAGGAAAAGGAAGTGGGTCAAAGCAGCCCCGTGTACACCAACCATAACCTCGCTCTTATTAAGCAAGCGATACATCTTCGCCAGTTCAGTTGTTCGCTTAGGCCGCGAAACTTCTACTCTGAACCTCATATCCTCTGCCATTTTAACCAAGCAGTCTTCATTAACTAACGCCCTGGACCCACTGCGCAATAATATCACTAGCTTCAGTTTCTTCACCCGGTGTTTCTGGTCGTCTTTATTAATTTTCATCGATTGCCCCAAAGTTGGCACTGAACCCGATTGATTCAGTTTCAGCTGTACCCCTTGCTCCTTGTCTGGTATTGAACCTTTTATCTGCGGCTGGTAAGCACGGTCAAGGAAGTGTCTGAAATCGAGGATGCTCTTATTCCCCTTCATCAGTAAAGGATCCACAGTAAGGTCATCATGGATTTTCACACCAACAATGGCCTCCGGGAAGCAATGGGTTCTTTTATCTCCAGCAAAGTCGATGAGTGGATAGTTCAAGAGGTGAGAAAGGATGTTCTCATACTTCATAATCCACCAATTGTACAAACTTCATCACTTTTAAGAATTCCTGTGGGATCGGCTATCCCCATTAGATAGTAAGAATCTGGAATAGGAATCCTTCCTCCTTTCAAACTCTTCTTTTCATCATTCATCAGGATGGACAGACGATTTTGTAGGTATGTTTCGTCCAGAGGAATCCCAGATAAGATCATTCTGGCCGCAGTGAAACCATCCTTCTCACCATGATTCACCGAAACTGTTCATACAGTAAAAGAACAAAAGGAAAACACAAGGGAAAATGTTTACACATCAAATAGCAATTTAAGGAAATACGCACCCAAGGGAAGTAAAAGCAGCAAAGATGAATAGAGATGCATTTTTTTACTTATGCATATTTCGAATCAAGAAAAATAAAAGAAGCATATCCAAGTATAGAAAAAAAAATTGGAGAAAAATCTCTTTTTGGACTGTTTTAAGAATAGACAATATTTCAACAGTCCAAATGTTCAGAAGAATACTACCTCTTAGAGCTGCTCGTTTACTAGAGAAGACACTATTTGCATCTCCCAGAGCATTCTCCACCATTCCAAAAGAAATTCATTAGGGACCCCGCCATAGCTTAAAAGTGCAATCAAAATCTTTGAAAGATATGCAAGCTTTGGTTTATTACTGCATCAATGAGGACCAAGGTCTAATCAGTTCTTCCAAAAGGTAAAATTTGATGGCAGAAAAAGCTCCAAACAAAAAGCAATTGGATTTAGTAATTCACAAGAAAAACATGTCCCATGTTCAAATTAAACTGCTGAAAGAACAAGAAAGCTGCTAACTTTTCAGTCTGTTTATGTAAGGGTCTTTTAACCAGCTAACTCCAAAGGAAAATCTTAACACAATGATCAACAAATCAATAGCATAGCCAGGCAACAAACCCACAGATAACACTGTGATCACAGTACTAGGGGTCAGAGGTACCATAAAAACCTCAAGAGAACTAATTAAAACAATGATAGCCTGCTGGCAAAATATGTTGGTTGTACCTTGTTTGTACTATTTCGGTGCATCAACGGTCCTGATATCTAAAAGCTTCGGGTCCTTTTCAACCTTGATCATCAACAGTCGAATATGAATTGTATGAGGAGGGAGCTACAGATTAAAATTCGGCCAAAACAATTAGAATGGAAGATATAAATGAACCGATAGAAAAAATGAAATATATCGCAATATGGAGAATTATTGCAGCTGAAAAACTAATAACTAGCCTCACACTTAATAATACAATGTAGATTTTCCTAAGCAACCAAAACACTCTAACAACATCAATGATCTAACCAAGTTTCTGCATGTAAAATGACCGGCTTGACAAACCGCATTCCTTTTATGCTTCCTCTTGTGAGCATGATGGATAGGAGAAATTCCCACCAGAACACATGAGACTTCTATTGCACTCTCATACCGATACATTATCTCTAAAGGCAGCAGAAATGAAGTTGGAGAGAATTTCTTTCATGTCAACCACCAAACTGACTTTCATTTGGGCTCGTGAAACCAGTCTGGAGTATAATTAAATAGCATGAAAACAGTGTAATCTATCCGCAACTGGGGTAACCAAATATCATAGGACCTGAATGAGCTAGATTAGAACCCCATGTGCAAAATAATTGAAACCAATCTTTTTAAAAGCTGACCCCTGTTCAAACAGGATAAACAGCTTAATGGTCAACCATAATTGGTTGTTGCCTAATTAATACATTACCAATAAACATCAGTCCACAGCTAATCAAGAATTTATGAAGCAATCAACTGTATCATTTCTAATTATTCAGGACGTCGAAAAGAAAATATCATCCATTGTTGTCAAGCAAGGCCCTAGCCTAAAATAAGGGACATGTTACATTAAAAGTTTGGGATGAATCCTTTAGCAAGAAATTTTTTTAACCTTTTCTTTAAATGAACCCAAAGAATGTATTAGCAAGGTAGATCTTAAGTCATGAAATGATATTCGGAAAAATTAATTTTTGTACTACATTATAGCATCTTTCTTATTGACATTAGGCACTTGCTTTCCCATATCAAATTTTGTGACACCGCATGCAAAAGTTCTTTTTCCCGATAGGTACCTAGCAACCGGTGGAGAGAGAGATGAAATAAGAATGGACTGCTACGTTCGGTGTAAAGGTGTACATAGGAAAGACAATGTTCAAAGAAAAGCAAAGATGTATAGAAGACTACACATTTTCACCTTTTTCCCTGGCTCTCTTAAAAGTAATGTTATAGGCATAAGACTAGGCTGGAAGTCTCCGACTGTGCTAATGTAGAGTCGAAAGCTGCTTTTCTAAAAACTTCGTCCTTTTACTAAAATAATATACCTCCTTTCTCAGTTTTGTTTAGAGAAAGGAACAAAAAGGGTCAAAGAACATGACCTAATTTCATCTTTTTCCTTGAGGGAATGCCCGAGAGAATGACCAGCCTTACTTGAGGTGCTTTTGGAGTCGCCACATTGGGTGCCTGCCCAGGCAACTCCAGTGCTTTTGAGAACACTAGTGACACCTAAACAGAACAATTGATCTCACTTCAACTCATAAACGAGACCAAGCACAAAGTGGCTTAATGTGGCAGAAGATGCTTGAAGGCCTAGATTATTTTCTCTTTGCAAATTGAACCCGATGCATCGATCAACCCCCAAATAACTCAAGGTTGCAATATTAATGACTTAAGTGGCAATGGTTGAATCAAAACTAAGTCAACACGTCATTACATTTAAGTGGTTATTTATTATTTTCCCTTAACATCAATATACACACTTCATATTTATACATTGAACTCACATTACAAAAAAGAGTGTATGAAGAAACCAAGATACCTCTTTGAATCATAGATAACAGGGAACACAGGCGAGTTCTCTATTATGTGCAAGAACTTCTTCAATTTCAAATCTGACTGCAACAAAGTAGCGAAAAACAGGTAAAACAACATGGCAAAAATGAGGAACTATTACATAATTCTTCATTTACAGGAAGATATCAACTAGCACACTGAATAAGCAAGTTCCAAGCATAAGATATATGTAACAAAACAAATATGACAGTTATAAAAAGACCATTAAAAGGAGCAGCTATTGAGGACCCACCTTATAAAATTCCATTAGTTCATCAGCTCTGAAGTTCTTCACCTAATATCAGAACAGAAACTAAGGCGCGATCAGCCAACACATCAATCGCAGTTGGTAGAGAAAACAAAACAAATATGTAAATGAAAGCAATCTCATGAACTCAAAAGTGGCATTGACATGTTAAGCATACTTAATTTGGAATAATTCACTTTGCAAAATAGTAATTAGAAATAACACGCTAATGCATTGGAAACTACAAAATTTCCTTTTTAGTTACTTAGTAAGTCTCCTTAGAGCACTGTTAACAAAAGGGCACTTGTTAATCATACTTATTTAATATGATTCATTTTCCAAAGAAAAAATTACAAATACCACAAGAACAATCTGTGCATCCAATTGAAAACCATAAAAATTTCTTAATCAACTACTTAAGAATTGCCCCTAGAGAACAGTTAACAAAATCCTTACAAATACATAGATCTTCACTACAGATCAGACTCATGGCACATGCATGAACAGAAAAATACAATCTTTATCATGAAACTACCTGCTTCAAGGGGACGAAACTTATACTGGAAGGCGGCAAAGCCTGAGACCAAAGGAAAAGGAACATGAGTCGGTGATACACTGCACTTCTCGTAACATTTTATCATACTTTGCTCTAAGAAACATTTAGCCGTAGCAGATATATAACTCGTACATATTAAGAAGAAACATTTAGCTGTAGCAAATATATAACTCATACATATTAAGCTAAACCAAATGTGCAATTCCTTGTCATGTCTGTTTTCGTCCATGCTTTATCTAGTAGATGAGCACTCCTGATAGCGAAACATAATACTACGAATTTGTGGGATCAAAATAGAGTATCTCGGATATATATAGTAATACCATCCTCTGGGACAAGCTCAGAGGATGACAAAACTTGAATATGGTCAAAGCTTGTCTAGCTAGCTGCAACTCCTCGAAAACATGTAATAGATGCTGAGGCAAAGTGTGGGGTAGAAAGAAGCTTCAAGAGGGAATCCTTCAGGCATTTAAATATATAGAGAGAAAAAAAGGAAAGAATAGGTGAGCACAAGCTTCCAGCCCGGATAACACTCTATCATGACAAGATCCATTATGCCAGCAATCTAAAAATCTTCCATTTAAGTTCTAACTGGGCCTTAGCTTCAAGCGAGGATAGTAGGACATGTGCAGAATTCTTCATTTTAGATTCTAGTTTAGGTGATTAGTTCAAACACACACCTCATAGCTGAAGGGGCCTTCTAGCGTATCCAAGTCATGAGTCCCAATTGCAACCAGTGTTCTTCGCCTAAAATATCGAGAGAATCCGAGCATGTCAATCCAAGCAGAACATTTTGAGGATCTAGCATAAGCACAAGCATCTGATGTACTAAGTGGAGGGATTGGGGGGCTGGCCATCTATTATATGCAAATAAAATATCAAATTGAATATAGATCTCGAGAATGAAAACTAGTTCAAGCAACATATCTATCATCACCACTTCACCAAAATATTCAAAACAACTCAGCGGAGTCCTCTCTTCACATCCAGGCATTTCTCACAAATTATTCAAAGATCGAACCACACAGCATCTCGATAGCCATTACGAGCAACATGGTCCGCGAAAGACTTTAACCCATCCGAAGACGGACACTAGCATCTTAAACCCCGAACCAAAACACACCCACGACTCGCGAAACAGCTCCAAACCCATCCGAAACACACAACATCTAACCGAATGCCGAATCAGCTTCGCAGTCACCTGTTCGCCGGAACTTTAATTTTGTAGATGACTTCCTCGTCCTCATCAGTCTCCTCTTCCGGGTGCTTCTCCTTTATGATGATCGCCTTCTCCGTCGTCTGGCCAGCACAAACAAAGAAGCCCAACCCCTCAGCCTTTAAAAAAGGAAAAATCCCCCCCAAAAAAAAAAAAAACCAGGTTTGATTTGCTCGCGGTGGTTCGCCGGTCGGAAAGAGGGAGGGCAGAGAGAGAGAGGGAGGTCGCGGTCCTCTCGCCAGTCCCGTGCAGTGGTTCGTCGATTGCTCGAGGTCCTCTCGCCGGTCCCGTGCGGTGGTTCGCCGGTCGGAAAAAGGGAGGGCAGAGAGAGAGAGAGGGGGAGGTCGCGGTCCTCTCACCGGTCCGGTGCGGTAGTTCGTCGGTTGCTGGCGGTGGTTCGCCGGTCGGAAAGAGGGAGGGCACAGAGAGACTGGGAGGTCGCGTCCTGTTCGTCGGAGAGAGAAAGAGAGAGGGAGGGAAGAGTGAGAAAAGCGAGAGAGGAGAAAGAGAGAAAACCCAGCAAATTCGAGTGAGGAGAGCGAAAAAATTTGAGCGGGAGGAATAAGCTGACCGTCCTTTCTTCTGCGGTGGAGCCGAGCCGAGCCGAGCCGACCAAAAATCAGCGCCTTCCTTTTTCAGCGGGTCCCGCTCGGGGACACGTGCCGATATTTCATTGGTTAGTGCGCACCAGGTCAGCGGATGACGTGGCGCGCACTAACCACTGAATATTTTCTCCTCTCCCCGACGAACTCCCTCTCTTTCTGCCCTCCCTCTTTCCGACCGGCGAACCACCGCGAGCAACCGACGAACCAGGAGAATACCCGCGAGAGGACCGCGAGCAACCGACCGGCGTGCTACCTCCCTCCCTCTCTCTGCCCTCCCTCTTTCCGACCGACCGGCGTGCGACCTCCCCCTCCTGAGTTTGTGCTCTGCTTTATTGATTTTGCATGCGTGGGTCTATGTGCTGGCGCAAATGTGTCATAGACAGCTGATATCTCAATACGCATGACATGAATATCTCGTTCTGGGGTTCACAACTTCTGGATAAATTTTTAAAATTGAAATTCTGCCACTTTCTTCCTTTAGGGTAGTTTCTGCAATGTTTTGTGGCTTTCGTTTTGTGGCAAGGTTAATCTTTTCTTTTTGTGATTCATATGGGGGAAGACTGATTTGAGGATTCAGCTGGTAACCATTCTTTGATGAGATGTCTGACTTTAAGTTTTGGTTTTTATAGACGGTAGAATCTGTTGAGGCTCCCAAGAGGCCTACGCAAGTTCCCGATGCCATTAAGCATGGGGGATTTATTGCTTATGAGCGCGAAGGTGTTATATATAGGGACCCTAATGTTCGGATGAACGATTGGAAGGAAGTCATGGAGGAGTCCAAACCAGGTCCCCTGTTAGAAACTCAGTCTGCCCGGTGCATGGACTGTGGTACTCCATTCTGCCATCAGGTAAGAGTTGTAATGATTTTATTTTATAATCGTGTCTGTGCGTATGTACGTATGTATTCTAGATGAATTTTATTGTATATCTGTTCCTTTGGCTTTACTATGCAGGAAAACTCTGGATGTCCTCTTGGAAACAAAGTACCTGAGTTCAATGAGCTGGTATACCAAAATAGGTGGCAGGAAGCACTAGATCGACTGTTGGAGACAAATAATTTCCCCGAGTTTACAGGCCGCATGTGTCCTGCACCGTGTGAAGGCTCTTGTGTTCTTGGTATCATTGAGAATCCTGTTTCCATCAAATATTGAATGCTCGATCATAGACAAGGCCTTTGAGGAGGGGTGGATGGTGGCCTGGCCACCCCAGAAGAGAACAGGGTATGCTGTCTCTTTATTCAACAACATTAACCAGTCAATTATATCTGTGCTTTGCTTACTATGCTCTTGGAGAATATGATTGGTAGGCGTTGCTTGAAAAGCTATGTCAAGGCTGTCCATCATATTCCCTAGAGATGTTTCTTTTCTCTGGGGTTCCTGTTCAAGTTACATCCTTCCATTCCTTAATTCACAATGCTTAAGAATTAGCCTTGTTTTCCATTGAGTCTTTTGGCTTAAACCAGTCAGATTTCAGGGTTGGTTGTGACAAAAGATGTTGCCTATTCTAAAGTTAATATCATCAATTTCTTTATGCGCTCAGGAAAAAAGTTGCGATTGTGGGAAGTGGACCGGCTGGATTGGCTGCGGCTGACCAGCTGAACAGGATGGGCCATTTTGTGACGGTGTATGAGCGTGCCGATCGAATTGGGGGCCTAATGATGTATGGTGTGCCAAACATGAATACTGACAAAGTGGATGTAGTTCAACGGCAAGTTAACTTGATGGCTCAGGAAGGTGTCAATTTTGTGGTGAATGCCAGCGTTGGGAAGGATTCATCATACTCTCTTGATAGGCTCCAAAAGGAAAATGATGCTATCGTTTTAGCTGTTGGCGCCACAAAACCAAGGTAAGTTCATTGTGACTTAACTTTGGGGACATGTTGTAGGAGTTTTTGCACCATGTTCTAGTTGATGAGAAAAGCGATATTTATGCTTGTGGATTGAATTTTCCTTCTTGCAGGGACCTTCCTGTACCTGGACGCGAATTGTCAGGTGTTCATTTTGCCATGGAGTTCCTTCATGCAAACACAAAGAGCTTGCTTGACAGCAATCTCAAGGATGGTAACTACATATCTGCAAAGGGAAAGAAGGTAGTGGTCATTGGTAGAGGTGACACTGGCATGGATTGCATAGGAACATCTATCAGGCATGGCTGCAGTAGAATTGTAAACTTGGAGCTGCTTTCTAAGCCACCGGAGAAGAGGGCTCCAGGCAACCCTTGGCCACAGGTACAAATATTACATAAGTTACCTTTTCTCTTGACAACCACAGGAGTACTCTTGCTTTTCCATTATCGTTTATTTTATAGCATGCGCAGTGTAATATTTGCTCACCGTTCTTTTCCTCTGTTCAATGCTGTTTATAGTGGCCTCACTACTACCATGTTGATTATGGCCACCAGGAAGCTGCAGCTAAGTTTGGGAAAGACCCAAGGTCTAATGAAGTGCTAACTAAGCGGTTTATTGGTGATGAAAATGGGGTTGTTAAAGGGTTGGAAGTAGTGCGTGTTAGGTGGGATAAGGATGCTAGTGGGAAGTTTCAGTTCAAAGAAATCGAGGGATCTGAGGAAATCATTGGGGCTGATCTGGTTTTACTGGCCATGGGATTCCTTGGTCCAGAATCGGTAAGTATTTGAACTGTTCTCTCATATTTGTCAAATAGTTTGAGCCGTGCTAAGAAAGGATTTGGCATGGGAAAGTCAAATTTGCATGTAAATTAGTTGTTTTTCTTTCGGTCGTAACAGTATAACTTGGTTATTCAGCGTATGTGCTAAAGTAAATTTGATTGGCATGTGGGCCTTTAGAGGCTTACTATTGCCCTAGGAAACCTTATATAATATGGAAAAGTCGAACTGGTTAAAAATGAAGAATGTGAAGATACCTTTTAACCCATACTTAAGTTTATGTGCATAGGAGGGCTAGTGCCGGGTGGATGTAAATTTGTTCTCTTTTTCTGGACAGTTTATTGACAGCATTTGTGCCTGTTGTTTTTGCTGGTTTGCCCCTTCCAGACGATTGCAGACAAGTTAGGTCTAGAGAGAGATGGCAGGTCAAACTGCAAGGCTGACTATGGCTGGTTTGCGACCAATGTGGAGGGAGTTTTTGCTGCCGGGGATTGCCGACGTGGTCAGTCTCTGGTGGTGTGGGCCATCTCCGAGGGAAGGCAAGCTGCGGCGCAAGTCGATAGATTCCTCATGCCAGAGGAGGAGGATCTCACCGTCGACCCTGAGGCATATATCTTCTTTCAAATTATTCTTTGTTCTTTTGTTATGATATCTTGTTTCGGAATCTCCGTCTCAAAACTCTCCTGGTTTGGAAAATTTGTGAAAGGTATGATGCATCTAATGGATCACGAAGCAGTGAAATGAATCTTATTTACCACGCTGGAGCACGAAGATTACCCAATTTTTTCTCCCTTTTTTTATATTATTACTGTTAAATTGATTTTTTTTATTTTTATTTCTCTTTCATTAAATGATCACTTTTTTCTACACGTGCAAGTGCAACCGGCTCTTTCCATTTTTGTTGATGTTAATATCACGATAAATTCTAAATCGATGCATTCATGACAAATTTATTATTGTATTAAATTGATGCACTTGCAACAAAATTAGTCTATATTAGTTTTCATTAAATTTTATTGATAAAATAGAGTTGATAATAAATCTATCAGTTTGAAAATTTACCCTCTATAGTCACAAATGTACCTAATATTAATCTAATTTAATAGAAATTAAGTACAAATTTATCACAACTATAGTAATTTCAAGTTTTTTTAGTCAACAAATTAATTTGGTGGATAATTACCATGGATATATCAATTTGTGTTTTGGTGGTCAAAAACTTATTTTGAGATAAATTTATTGCATTTTCCGTGGCATCAACTCTTTCTCTTGTGATATAGTATACATCTCCATCAAATTCACCTCACACAACATCACATGCCGTAAGACAAAATGCGCAAAAGAGCTGCTCACGCGGGCAGCCGAACCGCAGTCGCGATTCAATGGCTGTACGCAGGTGGAACAGACGGGGACTCAGATTGTCGCGAACACGCACCAACTCGTGCACCTGCTTTCGTTAAGCAGTAACTAAAGTTTGCTCGGCCTAAAAGAGCCATCACATTACAAGCTCACAACCAGTCTCCTTGCCAGTTGAAATTTCTCATAGCCACTTATAAGACTAAGGTACTGTGAGAAAAGAATGACGACGTTCTATATGATGGTTACAAATGATATTACAAATGAAATAATACACATGATAAATTTTGCCAGAAAGAAAGAACTTATCGCGAACAGAATGAATGCCGATTCTTGCTATGATTGGTTGACCACACCCCCCAAAGACAAAAACGTACAGGCTCCCAGATTCTTCTAGCGTACTTGTTTCTTGATCTGTCTGATTTACACTCCAGATGACGATGTCCGGTTTATTCTCTGTGTGCCTAATTTTGGAGCGGTGGGTTTAGCTCCTCAGATTCTACTGGACGATAAAGGCTTGGCGGCAGCGGTAGGCAAAGGAGTGGCTATGGCAGCCCATGGATCGTCATCCGCTGTTACAGCAGGTTTTACAGTCAGGTTTTGAGGCGCTCTTTGGAACCGGTGCCGCTATGGATCCCCACAAATCATCATCTTCATCTTTGGTGACTTTCACTGCACTCTTTGGCCTCAAACTCGTCACTGAAAATCAAAATTAATATACTTAACCCTACCGGATGTATTGGCAGCAAATAGCATTAATCAAAATCAAAATGCAAGAGTTATTAATTGCAGTAAAATCTCATTTCTAACAACAATCCTTCGACGTTAAAGGACCAAAAGATGATAACCACCACGACCTCTTAATTTGAATACACTGTAACTGGCCCTCACACACACACACACACACACACACACATATATTCATGTGATTCAGAACCAATTATCCAGAACAGCAACTCAATCTATAATATTCTAGTTACTATTGAAGATCCCATACTCACTGGACATTACAGATACCAGAAACAAATATAATGATTTGAAATGAATTTTTCAAGCAGAAGATAGCATTTTGGACTAGAAAACTGTCTAATGGTTCAGTCGTCAAGTGACAAATCATCGGTAGGTCTTTATAGTCAATGCACTCTCACAGCAAACTATGAGCATTCATCACGATCGGCATCAAGCAAAATATATTCATATTACCTGGCGGCTTGGAGTGTGAAACAGGTTGCAACACTGGTCTTTTCTGAGCTGCTTAGATGTTAGCAAGAACAGGAGATGGCTTTGGCTCTTCAAGGGGTTCAATATCATCCCAACCATCCTTGTCACTTTCATGCTCTTCATGAATTCCGTTCTCCACTTCTCCCCGACCATCGGTTGATGTTGGTGACACAGGTACTAGCTGATCAGACAAGTCTGTGCTAGAACTAGCATGAACCATTGTGGTGCTTGGAGTCTCCACCCCTGAAACTATCCAAGAAACCAATCAACATAACATGCATATAATATTAAATAAAGTCACGGTGATGATCCATCTGGGCTTAGTCTCGCTATTGATTTTTCAAAAACCCCTTCCCTTTAGAGAAAACACTGCAGTAGCTGCATATAGTAAGACTGCAAGAAAGTCAATCCTAGCACAAACCATTCAAGCACAACAGTGTTGGTAATAAAATTTACCATTACCAAAACCAGCTCAAGCTTTATGCAAACAAATTATAACTAGACTGGTATCAATATCTACTAAAGGCTTCTGGGGAACACATTCAGAGAATATCAATGAATGAACAGCAGCCATACCAAAGCTGGGAGTGGAAGCTGAAGAAATAAGAGTAGTGCTGGAGTTCGCAGTTGCAACAGGCGCTTGTTCTGAATGTTTTCCTTTGAGAGTCAAGGAGCTCATTGCCCATCTGCATAATATTGCAACCTTAGGTCAATAAAAATTCATGAAAGAACACTATATGAAAGAGGATAAAATCCTGACTCAAGATACTCCCCTACAATTGCAAGAGAAACAACCACTATGGTGACCTGTGGCCACCAAGTTCTGGCACAGACAGAGTACTTCTCTAATCATAAATCTTCAAGATTGTATTTGATCTACAATGCTCTCAGATTCCCTATCTCAACAGCCCTAAACCCCGAAAATTACAAGGAGAATGCATCCTTTGACTACCGCCATTTTCAGTGCTTTGAAAGGTGTTACTGAGAAAAACAGAATTGCTTTCTGTGTTTTCAAGCTAAAGGAACAGTCAATCACCAGCAGTGTTGTTGAAATCCTATGATTTCAAATCGATTTCACCCACAAAACATTTCATTCTGCAACTAGATGCATCTGAATTGCAAATGAATCTTATGATCCGTATACCATTCATTATGATTAGGTACGATTCACTACAATTCAGTCAAGACTTCTACATTTGTGATTGTTGACCCTGAAAGTTATGACACCAAGATTTAAACACGAATCATAGCATGGATGTTTTCAAATCACAATTTTACTGATAGAGGGGTTATTTCCTTGAATATCTTACATAGGTCGTCTGGGTTCATCTGGCATGATCAGGTGATATTTCTTCAAAATGATCTGTTCAATACTTTTCTATATTCTCACAAATAATAGCTAGGCTTCAATAAGATATCCTTCTATTTATTTATTCTATAAGATTCTACTTAATCTTACCATTCATGATTCAATCAGATTCACAATTCAAAAAATGAGGTTTAAATTTCCTATTTGAATCCCAATTAACAACATTGATCACTAATTCTTCCAGGAGGCACCTCATCTGCATATGACGAACTTGCAGATAAGCAGTGACAATAATTGTCATTTTGTGCAGTTGTGAATTTCGTTGTTGAAGATGTGTGGGCTTTGAAAATGCCAAATCCAACCTTGACTGGTTGCAGGGAAAAATTAATTTCGGACTGTCGAAACGACAATAAACTGTTTGTTTCCATTTACATCTACAGACATCTGTTTCCTAGATTGCTGCTGGGATTATTTTCGCTTTTTCTGCATGGTATGATGTGCAAGGCATAAATACTAATATGCATCACAAAGAACGAACTTTTTCCATCAAAGTGACAGAGAGAACCTCCAAGCCGTTTCATTTTACTTTCCAACCACAATAATTTGCCATGTAAGCACAATGCACTGCTAAAGAAGAATGAACTCACCCAAGTGAACCTGCATTTCCAATGTCCGAAGAAGTTCCAGTGTTCATGCCAATGGTATCCCCAGAACTTGTCCGCTGAAAAAGAATAAGGAACAGAAGATTTTATTACTAATTGATGAAAAAACTAAACATTATTAATGAATCAGAGTATCTTAAATAAGTGAAATCATAGCTCAGAAAAAGACAAGTACTGGTAAAATCTAAAGTGATATAATTAGCACTTCCAAGTATTATACATAAAGAGAAAAATGAAAACTAAAGGGGGATAAAAGAATAGGCTACCTCATTCGAACAAAGTCATCAAGAGTGCATTCATACCACCAGATCAGACCAGCAGGACTATCTGATGGATGCACGCTTTTTGTGTCTGCGCGCCCGCGTGTGAGAGAGATATATCCAGCGTACAGGAGAAGCCGGTGCCGGATTTGGAGCCGGAGGGGGGGCGCGGTGGTTCGCCGCGAAGAGAGGGAGGGCAGACAGAGACGCAAGGGTAGAGAAAGAGCAGGGGACGGACGAGTCGGGGCCAGATCCGGAGACGGAGGGGTGGTGCGGTGGTTCGCCGGTCGGAAAGAGGGAGGGCAGAGAGAGAGGGAGGTCGCACGCCGGTCGGTCAGAAAGAGGAAGGGCAGAGAGAGAGGGGGAGGTCGCACGCCGGTCGGTCGGAAAGAGGGAGGGCAGAGAGAGGAAGGGCAGAGAGAGAGGGGGAGTTCGCACGCCGGTCGGTCGGAAAGAGGGAGGGCAGAGAGAGGGAGGGAGGTAGCACGCCGGTCGGTTGCTCGCGGTCCTCTCGCCGGTATTCTCCTGGTTCGTCGGTTGCTCGCGGTGATTCGCCGGTCGGAAAGAGGGAGGGCAGAGAGAGAGAGGGGTAGTTCGTCGGGGAGAGAGAGAGGCGCAAAGAAAGAAGTCGCAACAGAAAACCTCTCCCCAGGAGCTACAGTACATAAAAATTTTCAAAATGGCGCCCGAAATTATGGGTCCCACGAAGACACGTGTCGCGCTCCCACCGCCTTCTTATTTGCCAGGCTGGAGCGTGTGAGACATACCTAATATTTTCTCTTCAACTACAGGTAGGAAACTGATTTGAACTCAACTCCCGAAAGGTCAGATCGCTTCAGAGCGTATTAAGAATCTAAATTGTACATTCTCTGTTCAAAAGAATAATCTGGTCTTTTTTCCCCTGTTTGCTTTTTGTCGATTGACAGGTATTTTCCTGACGAAATCGATATATACTTTAACAATGTGGGTGCCGAGATGCAAGAAACCGCGGTCGCTAACATGAATACCTTTGGCAGAGTCACTGAGTCCGGAGAAACATCCAAGTATGCAGATTCAGGGAAAAGAGCCGCCCCCAACATGCTATAGGCCTTATACAACAGAATAAAGACCCAGGGGCATTTAGCACAGATCATGTTGGTCTTTTCCAGGATTTCATCTCGGCCACCAGCAACCATCTCCACAGCGGCAAGTTGTGCCCGCTCGAGGACATCTCAGATGGCCTGCAGAGCATTCCTTGTGCTTTCACAGTGCTGTTTCGCGGCGACAACATTGGGAAGAAAATTGTTAAGATTGCAGAAGAATGAGAGTTTGCTAATTGTTTGTGAGTTAGCTGGATTCAATGCCTCCATATCGGATTCCTTCGAATTTACCACATGAACTTGACGAGCGTTGTCATCTCTAATGGTACTATTTTACTCACATTACTACGTATTATCAAAAGTATACGCATTGCATTGGGTAATGTATTATCATATCTTGCAAAAAGGAAATTTTTTTTACATAAAGTTGTACTGTATCACCAGATGATATAAAGCAAATCAATTGACATTCTCGTTGCTCCCTCCGTCATATAACTTCCAGTCTGAATGTTGGGGCAAAGGTTGCCATTAAAGGTGATCATCAGGGAGGCTTGTGCTGGATGGGCATCCAGTTGAGGCCTAATTTATGGCCCAGCCTTGCAACACGAAATAAAAGAACAAAAAGCTTGACAAACGAAAAAATCTCGATGCGCCATGATTTGATTACATGCTTGATTATGATTATTTTCTTAACCAGATTACATGCATCTCTCTCTCTCTCTCTCTCTCTCTCTCCTTGTCATTTCCTTCAACCATCAGCCATAGGGGAGTGTTTGAGCTAGTCTCACCCTCTCCTCTCCCTCTTTTATTGATTTTGTTTGTGTTTTATTGTTCTTTTCTTACCTTTTCTTCTATCCCAATTTGGATTTGAGAGCTTTCTTCTCCTGATTTAGTTCTCGATTTGAGAGTTTGAACTCTCACAATCTAGTTGTAGATCTGGGTAATATCACCTCTCGATTTAGATTTGGAATTTAATAAATATACTTTGGGGAATTTGAAATGAAGAAATTGACAAAGTTTGATTGAAAAATGAAGTTGGTGTTGTTCATATTAATAACGCCTATCTATTTTAAAAATTTAGGCACTTATTATATGCAGCAAAATACATTTTAGAGCTCAACACATAAATAAATCACAATTGTACTTATATATTTAACTACCTTGTAGAATAATCACCCACCAATCGAGTAATTTTCTTTACCAAATTAAGTTTTAGCTTCTTCAAGTCTATACCCTAAGTAGCACCGAAACTGACATGTGACATATGATACGATATGACACGACACGCCAACACGTCGTTTCTAAAAAAATAGATAATTTCAACACGTTCAGACACGTTGTATATTATATGTATATTTTATATATAAATAATAAATTATTATTTTTATATTTATTTCAATCAAATTAATCCAATTCAAATTCACAAATAAATAAATAATAATAAAATCCTAAAATAAATTTACACTAAAAACATTAATCCACCAAGTATTAATATCCTTCATTATTTCAATTTAACAAATTCAACTCCATTTCAATAAATCCATGAAACTTGGAAAAAAAAAAAAAAGTAATTCACATTCTAGACTTATGTATTAGATGTGTCGAAAAAAAAAAAAAAAACTTGAGGGTAAATTGTATATCACGGAAAGTAACAGTCAAAAGAGAAGAGAATAAAATATTATTTTTTCTTATTTCCTAATTTGTTATTTTTATTATTGATTTTTATTTTCACACACACACACACACATATATAGACCCTTCATTTATTGAAATTTTTTTAAAATTAACCTCACATGTCGGAATTGTGTGTCAGAAACTCGCATGTTGAAATTCCGACTCGAGTGTCGAAAAATTGACCAAGTGTCAAATTTTCTGACACGTGTTAACCGAGTATCAGAGAGTGTCGAACACATGTCGAAGTGTTCGACATAACACAAAAGCTCCCGGAGAGCGTCGGTGCGGTGCTTCCTAATCTATACCATCTTCAACCCTCAAGCCAGTCTCCACCTCCCCTCCAAACCCTCTCTACCCTCTTTTGTTGATTTTGTTTGTGTTTTATTGTTCTTTTCCTTTTTTCCTTCTCTCCTAATTTAGATTTGAGAGTTCTCTTCTCCTAGTTTAATTCTCAATTTGAGAATTTGAACTCTCACAATCTAAATCTAGATTTGGGTGCCATCCTCTCCCGATTTAGATTTGGGAATTTAATAAATATACTTTTGGGAATTCAAGATTAAGAAATTGACAAAGTTTGATTGAAAAATGAAGTTGGTCCAGTTCATATCGATAATGCCTATTATGCAATAATCTGTTCTAAAAATTTATGCTGTTATTATATGCGACAAAATAGATTTTAGAGCTCAACACATAAATAAATCAAATCATGTCCTCTTGTGCTTATATTTCGAACTGCTTTGTAGAATAATCACCCACGAAATCGAGTAAGTATGAAATTGGATATTAGTGATCACTTGGCTTTATTTGGCCAGTAGGCCTTAAGGAATCTTCTCTACTCTTGACTATTCCTTCGTCTTCATTTAATTAATCGCCACTTGTCTGGCCATTGAAAATGGCATCTTCTCTTGTTGCGGGTACTAGTTCTTGATCCTACCCTTGTCTTTTTGCTTTTTGTATTTGTCTTAAAACATGTTTAGTATTCTTTTAATGTTTTTGGAAAAGACAAAAAAAAAAAAAAAAATTGCAATCACAAAACAGGCCTCTTAACTAGAATGCAATACTGAGTTTATTGAAACCGGTCTACATAAGTAGAATATCGAGTTTTGCGGTATAGTGCAAGCTGCCATTTGACAAAGTGATCATATTTATAACCTAATGAGAGTTTGTCTTATTTTTAGTGTATTAAGTTTAGAAATCTTTCTTGTCAATATACTTGACCTCACTTTTTATGTAAATAATTCTAAAAAATATTTCAATTAATTTTTGGAAGGAAAAAAACTTTTATGACTTCAAAAAGGGCAGTGGTATTTCCACCCCTACATGACTAAATCCACTCAATTTCTATTAAAAAGACAAAATTATCGTCTATCATTTAATTGCAATTTAAATTAGTGGTCTCAAATTTATTTACTTTCCTTTTTTTTTTATTTTTTCTATTTTTGTGTAGTATTTACTTACCATAATTAAGAATTTAATATGTTTAGGTTTTGTTTGTTGTAGATTTTCCATGTACATTAAAGGCACTATTTTTTTTTTTATTGCTAGATATTACCTCCATAGATGTTTATTTTGTTGAAAATAGAGATTTCCTAGAATTCTAATTATTTTTCATGTTGTCGATTATATTTATAGATAAATTGTTAAGTAGATAAAATTTAATTACATCAAAATATTGCACAAAGTAAGAACTTTAAATAAAAATCCTAGTGAAATATCATTATTTTGGATTAACAAAAATTCATATAATTTATGAATTGTACAAAAAAATATCAAAATACCTTATTGTGTATAATGTTTTAGTGTTTTCCTATATATTCATATAACGTCTTACATGCTTTATATAAAAGTATTTCACTAGTATAATAAGGAAAAAAGGATAAATTCTTTGATATTGTAAAGAAAGAGATTTAATATACATAGTAGACTAATGAAATTAATAAAAATTTCACCAAGAAAGTGAGATTTTGAGATAGGAGGGACAAAAAAATAGATAATTTTTTATAAGATCAATAATAAAGAATAGACTTTTCAGTTTTATACTAAATTCTTTGATATTGTAAAGAAAGAGATTTAATATACATAGTAGACTAATGAAATTAATAAAAAGTTCACCAAGAAATGAGATTTTGAGATAGGAGGGATAATAAAAAAAATAGATAATTTTTTATAAGATCAATAATAAAGAAAGAAGTTTTATAAAATATCAAAAATGATTTCTTCTTCTTCTTTTCTTCTTCTTCTTCTTCTTCAATTTTCTTCTTTTCTTCTAACTAGGGGTAGATGTAGTCATTTAGAGGTGGAAATAGCGCCACCCTTTTAAAATGTCAATAACTAAACATGTTGAAACTTTTGAAATAATCTTATTTAAATTAATCAAACTTTAGACAAGGAAAATAAAAAGTGAACGGTAGAAGCCATCGACTTTTTCTGTGAAGTCCACCGTGGTAAATTCCCACTGCAAAGGTCAATTTCATGCAGATGTTTTATACATATATAGTCCTATGATAATAGGGCTCGTCAATTTCCCCCAGAGGATCTGTCTTGTTTCCTATCTTCAGCTTCTTCCTATTCTTCTGCAATCATGGAGGTGACCAACAAGTATGTGACCCTGAAGACCCACATAGAGGGTGCACCCAAAGAATCTGATTTTGAGCTCAAAACCTCACTTTTGGCTCTATCACTCAACCCTGGTTCAGGCGAGATGATAGTGAAGAACCTTTACGTGTCCATCGATCCATATCAGTTGAACCGGATGAAGCGTTACAGCTCATCACAGAGAACTGGTCCCGGTTTTGAAGGAATTACTCTTGGCAAGGTGAGTGACTTGCTCACAGCAGCTAAATATATTTTCAGAGGACATCATGTAAATGTGATGGGAATTAGAAAAAAGGAATTGGGTTTTCTTTAATTTTGTCTTAAAATCTGTGTGCAGGAAATTGAGGCATATGGTGTGGCAAAAGTTGTGGTTTCAAACAATGTTGAATTTGAGAAGGGTGACGTGGTTGCGGGAGTTATTACTTGGGCAGAGTACAGTAAGATAAGAAGAAATAAAATGATCAGGAAGCTTGATCCATTGGGGTTCCCTTTCTCCTACCATGTTGGAATATTGGGTAAATGTCTCATTCATAGACAATTTCCCATTATCAAAATCTTTTCAATGATACATGAATTTCTTCTTAATCAAAAAAAACTTTACAAGACTCTGCTGGAACAGGAAAGAGAGCTTTAGAGGCGTGCTTCGGATTTTGGCGTATGCCTGCTTAAGTAGCAGATCTATTCCTGCAGAAAATGTTTTAGTTGACTGATTTTGACAGAAGAAACATAAGAATTCAAAATGGTATTGAAGTCATATGGTTTATTCCAGCAATTTGTCACAGAAGCTACACATTGACCTGATCGGATCAAGAAATGATGTAGGGTCTATCTGACCTTGGATCGACAACATGCAAAATGTGCTACAGTTGGGTGATACAAATGATGTCTCAACCTATGTCAAGTTCTTGATATCAAACTGAGAAACATTTGTTTACACTGATGCTCCAGGCTACCAAACGCTTTTTCCCCTTCTAGTTGCGTTTCTTTATGGGTTTTTGCTTGTTCTTTCAGGATACAGTGGACTTACAGCCTATGCTGGGTTCTTCGAGATATGCAAGCCGAAGCGAGGTGAGAAGGTGTTAGTATCGGCGGCATCAGGGTCAGTCGGGAACTTGGTTGGACAGTATGCAAAGTTGCACGGGTGCTATGTTGTCGGTTGTGCTGGAAGCAAACGAAAGGTCACTTTCCCCATAGTCCTACATTACAACTTTCCCCAATGTTTCCTTCACCAAAAGATCACGAATCATGATGAATTTGTTTCGTTGTTACAGGTACAACTGCTCAAGGAAAAACTGGGTTTTGATGAGGCCTTCAACTACAGGGAGGAAACTAATTTGAACTCAACTCTTAAAAGGTCGGATGATTCAGAGCGTATCAAGAATCTAGATTGTATATTCTCTTTTCAAAAGAAAAATCTAGTCATTTGTCTTGTGTTTGTTTTTGTCAATTGACAGGCATTTTCCCGATGGGATCGATATATACTTTGACAACGTGGGCGCTGAGATGCAAGAAGCGGCGGTTGCTAACATGAATACCTTTGGCAGAGTTGCTGTATGCGGAGTAATATCCGAGTATATAGATTCAGAGAAAAAAGCCGCGCCCGACGTGTTAGATGTCATTTACAAGAGAATAAAGATCCAGGGCTTTTTAGCTGGTGATCACGTTGGTCTTTTCCAGGATTTTGTCTCAACCACCAGCAACCATCTCCACAGCGGCGAGTTGTGCCCGCTCGAGGACATCTCGGATGGCCTGGACAGCATTCCCTTTGCTTTCACAGGGCTGTTTCGGGGCGACAACATTGGGAAGAAAATCGTTAAGATTGCAGAAGAATGAGAGTTTGCTAATGGGTGTTATAACTTAGCTAGATTAATGCCTCAATATCTGATTCCTTCGAGTTTACTGCGAGTGCTGTCATCTCTTTTCGTACTAAATTACTCACATCACTGCATATCATCAAAATATACGCATTGCGTTGGATAATATATTATCATATTAATGGTGATCGTCTAGCAAGTTCGTGCTGGATGGGCGTCTAGTTGAGGCCTAACTTACAGCCCGGGTTTGCAACACGAAATAAAAGAACAAAAAGTTCAGGCCCATGGAACAAAAATCTTGGCAAATGAAAAATTCTCAACGTGCCATGACATAATTAGGTGCTTGATTATGATTGTTTTCATAACCATTTAAGTTACCAGCTTCTTCAAGTCTATACGTTTGGTTTAGCCTTACTCTTACGGTTGCTTGAAATTTTGCTTAAAATAGAGAGATATGCATGACTCATGCTATACTTGCTACAGTTGTAATCATATCACGTAGACTTGTCATTCATTTAGAATTGTAACCAAGCTGAGTTGACGCAATTCAATGATCAAACTTGACTCGACACAAACTTGTAAGGCTTGATTCCCAATTCGAGCTTAATCGAGCTTGACTTCTCAAACTCGAGCATGACTTAATTTACTCTTTAATAGGCTTATAGTTCAACTCAACTTTATTCAATTAGCCGAGTACTTTTTGTTTAAGCTCGGATTAAGCTTGGACTTGAGCTCGAGCTTGAGTTGGAGTCTAAAAGTACAATGCAATTGATCAATAATACGACTTTTTGTGTGTGCAAAAAATGTAAAAAAGCAAACATCGTTGGGCTTGTGAATTACTTTGATCTAAGTAATTTTTAACTCATGTTTGACTCAATTAGATATTCGAGCTACCCAAAAAGAATTTTGCCAATTTTAGATATTAGTTGGGACTCGTCATTGTTAATATTTAAATAATAAATTACACATTCATTTAATAACTTAAGCTTTTAAAATAGTTGTTTGTGGTCCCACAAATTCTCATATGATATGAGCATTGGAGGTCTTTGAATTCAAATTTTACAGGCCTCATTTGCCTCTCCAATTAAATTTTCATACTTAATACTAGGAAAAAGGAAAAAAGAGCAGACTATGCATACTTAAACTTTTAGAACAGTTAGTCGTGATTTCACAAAATCTCACAATTATTCAGCACACGTTTTCAGTCCAAGTAGATTTCCACTCTTAATACTAGTAAAAAAAGACTAGACTAAATATGAGGGAGGTGTTTTTCATCTAATAGCTATGTACAGTTATTCAGTACACATTTTCGGTCCATATCATTGCTCTATAATTTTTATTTAGTTAACAAATTTGTTATCGGATCATTTTGTGCAAGTTATTATGCGCATTTTAGGAAAAATCAAGAGAAGGGTTTCCTTGAAAATAGGAGCTATTGGTCACATAACAGATAGACTAATGTTTGATTTCAACCGGCTCCTAGTATTCCTTTGGTGCTCGTTTATTTTGTTCTGAAGTATTCTTCTAATGCATCTTTTTTCAGTCTTGCAAATTCAATAAACGTGCATAGCGAGAAAAACAAATTTATTCAACAAAAATAAAAAATAAAATGAAGAAACATCTATGATAATACATTTTAAGTATCATGTCATCTAATATGTGTCATGAGAACAAAATGATTGATGCAACAAATCATCTATCAAAATCTTGAGATTAAGAAATTGACAAAGTTTGATTGAAATATAAGGTTTGCATTGTTCGTATTAATAATGACTAATACGCAATAATCTATTCTGAAATATTGAGCTGTTATTACGCATTTTAGAGCTCAACACATAACGAAATCTCAATTGTGTCCACTTTTGTTTATATTTCGAACTACTTTGTAGAATAAATCACCCACCAATCGAGTAATTATGCAATTGGATAGTAGTGTTCACTTGGTTTAAATGGCCAGTAGACCGAAAGGAACCTTTTCTACGCATGAGTACTGCTTCATCTCTATTTAATTAATTGCAACTTGTCTGGCCAATGAAAATGGCATCTTCTCTTGTTGCGGGTAGTCCTCGTTCTTGATGCTGCCCTTGTCTTTTTGCATTTTTTTGTATTTATCTTAAATCATATTTAGTATTCTTAATGTTTTCGAAAAGGACAAAAAAAATCATGATCACTTAACAGGCTCTTACCTAGGATGCAGTACTAAGTTTATCAAAACCGGTCTATATAAGTAGAATATCGAGTTTGCGGTACTATACAAGATAACATTTGATAGAGTGATCATATTTATAATCGAACGAGAGTTTGTCTTATTATCAATAACATTTGATAGAGTGATCATATTTATAATCAAACGAAAGTTTGTCTTATTATCAATGTACTAAGTTTAGGAATTTATCTTGTTAATATACTCGACATCACTTTTTATTTAGATAATTCTCAAAAATATTTTAATTAATTTTTTTAAGGAAAAAAAAACTTTATGACGTTAAAATGTCAGTAACCAAATATGTTGAAACTTTTGAAATAATATTATTTAGATTAATCAAACTTTAGATTATGAAAATAAAAAGTAAAAGGTAGAAGCCATCGACATTTTGCGAAGTACCACCATGGTAGGTTCCCACTGCAGGGGTCAATTTCATGCAGATTATACATATGTGGTCCTATAGTTATAGAAAGACTTGTTAGTTTCACCCAGACAAGAATCTGTCTAGTCTTCAAGCTTCAGCTTCTTCCTGTTCTTCTGCAACCATGGAAGTGGCTAACAAGTATGTGACCCTGAAGACCCACATAGAGGGTGCACCCAAAGAATCTGATTTTGAGCTCAAAACCTCAACTTTAGCTCTATCACTCGACCCCGGCTCAGATGAGATGATAGTGAAGAACCTTTACTTGTCCATCGACCCATATCAGTTGAACCGGATGAAGCGGTACAGCTCGTCGCAAAAAATGGGTCCCTAGTTTAGAAGGAATTACTCTTGGCATGGTGAGTGTAACTTGTTCACAGCAGCTAAATATACGTTCAGAGGACAATCACGCAAATGTGATGGGAATTAGGAAAAAAGGAATTGCGTTTTCTTTGATTTTTGTCTTCAAATCTGTGTGCAGGAAATTAAGGCATATGGTGTGGCAGAAGTTGTGGCTTCAGACAATGTTGAATTTGAGAAGGGTGATGTGGTTGTGGGATTTGTTACTTGGGCGGAGTACAGTAAGATAAGAAGAAATGGAATGATCAGGAAGCTTGATCCATTGGGGTTCCCTTTGTCATACCATGTTGGACTATTTGGTAAATTTCCCTATCACCAACAATTTCCATTATCATAATCTTTTCAATGATACATGAATTTCTTCTTAGTCAAAAGAACTTCATAAGACTTTGCTGGGGCGGGGAAGAGAGTTTAACAGGCGTGCTTTGGATTTTGGAATGGACGCGCCTTGTTCTGGCAGAAAAAAATGTTGTAATTAACTGATAATAACACATTTGAACAAGGACATGTCTTAACGGGGTCAAAAAATGATGTAGTGCTTATTTGACCTTGGATCAGTACCTTGCACAATGCGCTGTAGTTGTGTAATACATCCGATGTCTCAAGCTATGCCAAGTTCTTGATGTCAGTCTCTCAGGAAAACATTAAATAAAAAACATTTGTTGTCGCCGACGCTTCAGGCTACCAAGCGGTTTTCTTCCCTTCTGGTTATGTTTCTTTATCAATTTTCTGCTTGTTCTTCCAGGATACAGTGGACTTGCAGCCTATGCTGGATTCTTCGAAATATGCAAGCCCAAGCAAGGCGAGAAGGTATTTGTGTCCGCGGCTTCAGGTTCGGTTGGAAACATGGTCGGACAGTACGCAAAGTTGCTCGGCTGTTATGTGGTTGGTTGCGCCGGAAGCAAGCAAAAGGTCGCTTTCACGAGCACCTGTGTGACTAGTACTTGACGTGTGCCCACTTATGAATCTCCCAAGTTTTGGACTTGTGTCACAGGTAGAACTGCTCAAGGAAAAACTCGGCTTTGATGATGCTTTCAATTACAAAGAGGAAACTGACTTGAATTCAGCACTCAAAAGGTCAGGTTCTCCAATTTTAATATGCACGGATGCACTGACCACCTTCTTCTCCAGTGTTTTGGGATAAATCTAAATTCTAAAACAATCCCACAATCATTTTGCCTCCCGCATTTCCGGTAACAGGTACTTTCCCGACGGAATCGACATATACTTTGACAATGTAGGTGCTGAGATGCTAGAAGCTGCAGTGGCTAACATGAATACCTATGGCCGAGTTGCCGTCTGTGGGGCAACATCTGAATACACGGATCCTGGAAAAAGAGCCGCACCCAATATGTTAGATGTTATCTACAAGAGAATAAAGATCCAGGGTTTTCTAGCCTGGGACCACAAGGACGTGTTTGAGGATTTCATTTCAACCACCGGCAACCATCTCCGCAAAGGCCAAATGCACCCCCTCGAGGACATCTCGAATGGTGTGGAAAGCATTCCCTCTGCTTTTGTAGGACTATTTCGCGGAGATAATATTGGGAAGAAGATGGTTAAAATCACAGAAGATTGAATTTGCTTGGTTAAACAACTTAACCAGAGAGCCGGTAATATTTGTGACTCATTATGGCTTTCGTATAATGATTTTCAGTTCATCTAATCTTAGTCACAACTTTTTAAATGGCTAACGGCAAATTCACTTACAATCAAGATGATCCTGGCAAAGCGGGAAAGATGCGGACGCAGAAATAACACTACGGCTAGTAATTGATGCCGGGTTGCTTGGTAAAGTAGGTTGATATAAGTGATAGTGAATAAGAATTTATCCAAAAGGCTCAAATCTCTGAGGCCAATGCACAGGAGCATTTCTAATGCTAATTAGAGCACTATGATCACAGTATTCTTTCGGGCTACCGTTTGAACTCTCTATCCAGACAGTCAACAGAGGAACTTCCATTCTCAGAGTGATGACTGGGGACATTTATCAGAAGAAATTCCATTCTCGGAGCCATGACATCCATAGTTTACTCGAGCTTGGAACTTCTACAAAAAATAACACTAATTGCACAAGAAAAAAATATCTCGTTACATAGAAAGAAATCAAGCAATCTTAAATAGATCGCAAGAACTGTGCCATCACAAAGGAATGAATCCTAACTTAACAATTAGTGTAACTAGTCTGTCTTACAATTAGATTCCCCAAGGGAGTCCGTTAGTGGTAACATGGTAGGATGACCAAAAAAAAATTATAAAGCATAGGATCTCGTGAAGCACTCAAAATAGGGATGACACCGCGACAGAGGGTCTACAGTAATATACTCCACAATATGTGAAGATAAACCAGCATACATAGTACTGATATATACAATCAACATTCCATGCACAAATTTAATCTTAATTGTATTGAGATACACTAGACATGTATCGAAGTTAGATCTTCCATACCCAAAAAACCATATTTACTCTGCCTCTTGCAATGGATTAATCACCTTGTAACCCTTCCATGTTAGTTCCTTGAGATTCACTGGCCACATTTCTGCCAGGATACTCATAAGAGTTTGCTGATCTCTGCAAAAGAAAAAAAAAGTAGCATAAATTCTCACATTTTGCTTAAAAATGTCGCATGAAAATGTCAAATTTCTCATGATGCATATAGTACCTCACTCAGTACACCTGCATATGCTGTGTTGCAACATTCAAACAGCTACATTAATCAGTAGCATCAAATATCAAAGGAATATAAAAGAATGCCATGACAGTGGGACTATAGATTAAGTTTACTTATGCAGTTGGCTCAGTAAATGGGTAGAAGCCACTTGCGAACCAAGGTGAATGGCGAACACTTCTTGCATTAGATAAGTTAAATGGTCTCATTAATCCAATGAAAAAAAACACATCTCAGGCCAAGAGAAGATACCCCATTATTAAGACTTGGATTTGTAGTAGGACCCCCAAAATTGCGAGGAGAAAAGACACTTGACAGCTGATGTGAATGTGCCAAATGAGTCAGTAAATGGGCTTCATCCAGAGTAGTGCCAACAACCAGCTCTTCATTACAGAATGAAATCGTAGTTACATGAAGTGTAAAGTAAAATAGCTCACATAATTAATGGAAGTAAACTCATTATGCAATATATTACCAATCACCTCGACTCTGTATTGCGGTTGAGGTTGCTCCTTTGGATGATTTTTTCTTTTTCTTCTCCAACTTACTCTCAACCCCATCACCTGTTACTCCCCTTGCTTTCCTTCGAGGGTGATCTGTTATTGATGTCTCGCTAACGGAGTTAGAAACCTCATTAGCATTCACAACCCTATCGCTGTTAACTTCACCATCTTTGGTCAAAAGATTGGATTTGTGCCCTAAAATTTCCTCCACCATCTTGTCCAAATTTTGCATTGCAATTCTCATTGTATCTTCATCTTCGGCGGCCAAGCTCATTACAGCAAAAGCTTTTCGCATCAGTGTGGAATAACGACTAATCTTTGATGAACATGGTGACACTTGTGGAGAGTCATCATGCACAATACAATCCTTGGCACCCTTAGTCCATCTCTTTAAAACATAAGCCGTTGGGATTTTTGTAACCTTAATATTCCCGTTAAGTACATACAAAGCATGACGGCACAACCACCCATTTGATTCAAATAATTTACATCCACAAGAGACTGAAAAATTAACAGAATCAAATTTCACAACATTTTTCCCTTGAATCCCGTGGCAAATTAAAGTATATTCAGAGACTGCCCCATCACAACTACAATCCAAAACTCGTTCTGACATACTTTGCAAAAATTCCTCATAAAACTTGGAAAATATGGTGCGAGTGTATGCCACTGCAGCATGTGTCAAAATTGCATTATTTGACACAACCAATTCTGGCTTACCTCTAGAACTGTGATCATCTCGAACTTCAATCTCCCTTATATATTTTAACTGTTGTTCATAGTGGTGGACAAATCCAATAAGGTCCATGCTATTAGCAGGCATCAGCCGGAAGATATCATTTGTGCCCTCACTCCTCTGAGTTGATCTGATACCACATGAAAATATACCCCGACCAAAGGCTGCACTCCATTTATTTCTCGATTCATATAGTCTGTTAAGCCAAGAGTTGTCCTTAGTGCCCCATTCCTCTTCCATTTCCTTCCAAGTGGATTCGAATACAGACTCTGTTTCACATCCATACAGTAGTTTTGAGAAATATCTATCCCTAAACTCAGGCTTCTCATAAAGATTGGGGATCTTTTTAGCAGCATTTTTTGCAATTTGTGATGTGCATACACAATGTTGTGCATTCGGAAACACCTTTTCAACAGCTTTTTCTATAGTTTGGTCTTGGTCAGTGAAAATTGTTCTAGGCGCTCTATTTCCCATTGCCTCCAAAAACGTCTCAAACAGCCAAATAAATGAATTTACTGTCTCATCTAACAGGAGAGCACACCCAAACAAGGTATTCTTCCAATGATGATTGACCCCTAAAAAAGGTGCACATATCATGTTATATTTGCTAACGCGATATGTGGTATCAAGCATCACCACGTCACCGAAACAATCATAATCGAATTTAGACAAACTATCTCTCCAAAATAGGTTTGTCAATTTACCGTCTTGATCCACTTGTACAGCATAGAAAAGCATAGGATTTTGCATCTGCATGCACGTTAAATGATTCAAGAGGTTTTGCCAATCTTCCCCCCTTGCAATGCTTGAACTTTGAGTTGGCAAGAAATTATGGCTACCACGCAAACTAAACCCCAAATTTCTACTTGCTCCATCTTCATTTTCCAGAAAGTTAAATGACCTGAAATTTACAATGCCAGCTTTTGCCATGTCAGCTAAGACACCTTTACTTGGATCAGAAACTATCCTTCCACATCTGATCAAATGCCTTTGATTTTCCGGAAGAAATGCATGGTTATGCTCAGGCTTGTACTCTATGACTTCATGAACACCATTTTCGACCTTAAATTTAATATGCGCTTGACAGCCACACCTAATCTCAGTCCTTTCCATCTTTTTTTGCTGGTAGGGTGGAGTGCAAGAGAAACCCTCACAATTACACAAAAATGTACGCCGAGTGATTTCTCCTTTGGAATTTCTAACTTTATTACCCTTCCGAATTCCAAATCCCTTACGTAATGCATATGCCACATACGTGTGATATGCTTCAAGTTCACTTGAAAAGACCATCCCCACTTTAAACTCGAAATTTTTGGGGAGATTGTGTATTGAGTGGCGAAGATGGGCATCATCATCTTCTACAGTCCAGAAAAGTTCGAGTAGCAAATCATCAAAACATGAGATTTATAAGTTGTAAAAGCATAAGTTTGATTAACAAATTATCGCAGGTCATTAAAGATCTTTATTACAAAGAAGAGATCTACACACCTTCTGCTATCTCCTTGCTTGCATTCTCTGGTTCCATATTATCTCCCATCCTGGTACTAAATTCACAAAAATCAGACACAAAGCCCTCGGTAACCCACAAATACAATCCATAAACACAACCGTCCCATAATCCGTATAGCGACAACTACTGAACAGCAAAAATTGGACCTTCTCTTTCTAGAGAGAACCCAATTTCTCATCCACTATTAACCAGTCACCCACATATTACCAGCTCATGAAGTATCAACAGATGCTCTAATTTCATTGCTTAAAAAGAATGCAATTCTAGATACCAACTTAAGGGCTATATCAGAAGCGGATATCTCATTGCTGTACAGAGTAACAGTAAGGAACTCTCACTAAACTACGAGAAAGAGAGAGAGACAGAGACAGAGAAGCAAAACCCTTAAGAAGAAAGACAGCAAAGTGGAAACCAGCACATTTATTTGCCTTTTCTGGCTCAGAAAAATTGAAACTTGACAAGTCTAACAGTGAAATGAACTCGAGACGTGAATGCTGCGGAGAAGAGAGAGGAGTAACCTGGGGCTCCTGAGAGAGAGAAGAAGCTGGAGAGGCAATTGGCACCCCTAGAACGACGGCGGCGACGCTCGACCGTCCCGCTTCCGGTGATCTTCACCGTGGCACCGCCTCGATATCCGGTCTTCTCCGTTCGACCAGAAGGAGAGAAGGATCGGACATGGAAGGAAACTCTAAGCCCCAGCTCCAGAAATGGTCGAAATTGCCCATTACTTGTATTCACTAGTCACACGTGTGAATGTTTATAAATTTTTATGATATCAATTACTAATTTCTTGTCCGAAAACTTACCAGTCAGGTAGTCAAGCCATCATCAATAATATTTTTTCATATTAAGATTTGAAATTAATTGAAGAAATTACTAGTTATTGAAATGGTCTAAGATGTTTTTACAAGAGAAATCGACGTCAATTTTAACAAGTTGGCTAGTGGCCATAAAGATAGGTTCAAACTTAATATTCTCGGTATAAATGTACTACCAAAATAATGAGAAAAATTATTAATGGTTGATAAGTACTTATTTTGCCAATATATAACCATATTAGTCTAATGAAGAAATTACTTCTCATAATCACTGACCAGGAGGAAGGCTGCCAAATGCTAATAAATTGATAAGCGTTTTTGGTAAAAAGTTAGTGATGATGTAGAAAATTGCTACTTACATATACATATTTAGGGCGGTGCTATTTCCACCTCTTATATGACTAAATCTACCCAATTTTCACCAAAAAGATAAAATTGCCCTCTATTATTTAATTGCAATTTAAATTGGTGGTCTCAAATTTATTTACATTCCTTTTTCTAAGTTTTTCTATATATATGTAGGAATTTAGGGCGGCGCTATTTCCATTCCTTATATGACTAAATCCACCCAATTTTCACCAAAAAGACAAAATTACCCTCTATTAATTAATTTCAATTTAAATTGGTAGTCTCAAATTTATTTACATTCCTTTTTCTAAGTTTTTCTATATCTACATAGACTAAAATTAAAAATTTCATGTATTTAGTTTTTAATTATTGTAGATATTACATGTATATTCAAGGCACTATGTCTTTTTTTTTTTTATTGTTAAATATTACTTTCATAAAAATTTGTCATTTCAAAAAAAGAAATTTCCAAGAAATCTACTTCCTTTCTACATTGCCGATTATATTCATGGATACATTGTTCAGTTAATGAAATTTAATTAAATCAAAACATTGCATAAAGTAAGATTTTTTTTTTTTTTTTTGAAAATGCTAATGAAATTTTATTATTTTGAATTAAAAAATTAATATCATCAACAAATTGTCTAAGAAAAAATATTAAGATCATTATGCATAATTTTTTTAGTGTGTTCTCAAATATTTCTCTAACTTCTTGCATGTTTTATATTAAAGTATCTCATCAATATAGTAAGGAAAAAAATATAAATTCTTTGATATAGTAAATAAAGAGAGTAAGTATCTCACCAAGAAAGTGAACTTTTAATATAAGAGGAGCAAAAAGTAGATAGTTTGTTATAAGAATGATGAAGAAAACATTTTTCAGTTTTATACTATATCAAAGAATTTATTTTTCTTTCCTTACTATTAGCATGATAATTTTACATAGAGCATGTAAAGCATTACAAGTATATCAAAGCTAAAAAAAAAAAAAAAAAAATTGTGAGATTCTTAATTATGGTAACTACCCTACATAGAAAAAGAAAAAAAAAAAAAAAAAAGGAAAAAAGTAGTGTGGCCATTATCTAAAATTACAATTGAGAGATTGTCTTTTTAGTGTAAATTAGGGTGGATTTAGTCTTTAGAGGGTGGAAATAGTGCCACCCCATATTTATTATATATATACATATTATATATATAATAAATGGTTATTAACCGCTTGGTATATGTTTTTTCCAATAATTTGATTCACACGAATGTCTCAGTAATAATTATAGCCATTTATCGTGAGGGTCTCATTGAAAGCCTAATTCGATATGAATGACTTGACTTTAGATCAACTATATGGGGATATATTCTTGTCTAGACTTGAATGGATAGATCGGGTCTAATCTCATAAGTTTGGATACTATGATATGATTTACAGATCTGGCTGTGAACAAGTATTCCATAGATGTAGCACATATACTCAACTCATTTTGGGTCGGACTTGATGGGATTTACATTGGACCTACCATACCAGTTTCCATTATCAGGATTTTGGAATGTGTGCGCTCAAGTAGCTATGTTATTCTGGCAGAAAAATGTTACAATTAACTAATAATAACAGAAGAAAGATAAAAACCCCAAATACTTTTGAAATCATCAGGTGTATTGCAGCAATATGTCACAGAAAGTACACGTTTGACTTATATAGGGGAGCACATTCGAACAAGGACATGTATTAAGAGAATCAAGAAATGATGAAGTGCTGACCTTGGATCAGTATCTTGTAGAACGCGCTATGGTTGTGAGATGCAAATGATATCTCGAGCTATTTCGTGCAGAGCATTCCCTCTGCTTTTGTAGGACTATTTGGTGGAGAAAATATTGGGAAGAAGATGGTTAAAATCACAGAAGAATGAGTTCACTTCGTTAAACAACTTAACCAGACAGTCGGTGACGTTTGTGTGATTCATTGTAGCTTTCATGCAATGGTTTTTGGTTTCTCTACCAAATCTTTGCAAACCAAGCTTTTTAAATGGTTAACAGCAAATTCACTTCTGATCAAGCGGATCCTGGTCGAACAGGAAAGACGAAGACAGTGAAAAATCTACAACTAGTAAACGATGTTGGGTCGTTTGGTAAAGTAGTTTGATACGAGTGAAATGGAAAATAATTTATCCAAAAGGTTCGAATCCTTGAGGCCAATGCACAGCAGCATCTCTAATGCTAATTAGAGTAAGACCACAGTATTCTTTTGGGCTGCCGTTTGAACTCTCTATCCAGACAGTCATCAGAGGAACTTCCACTCTCAAGAGTGATGACTCGGACATTCATCAGAAGAAATGCCATTCTTGGAGCCATGACATCCATGGTTTACTCAGAGCGCGGAACTTGTATAAAAAATAAGATGAATTGTGCGCAAAAAATATGCTGTTTACATGTAAAGAAACCGAGCAATCCTAAAATAGATTGCAAGAAGTGTGCCATCACGAACTGATGAATTCTATCCAAACAATTTGTGTAACTAATTTCTCTTACAATTATATATAATATATATCCACACACAGCATAGGATCCCTGTGAAGAGCTCAAAACAGGGATGACTCTGTGACAGAGGGTCTACTGTAATATACTCCGCATGTGAAGATAAGCCAGCATACATAGTGCTGATATATACAATCAACATTCCATGCACAAATTGTCTTACTTTTTGAGATATACTATACATGTATCGAAGTTAGATCTTCTATACCCACAAAACCATATTCACTCTGCCTCTAGTGATGGATTGATCGATCGACATTGTAACCCTTGCATGTTAGTTCCTTCAGATTCATTGGCTACATTTCTGCGAAGATACTGATAAGAATATGATGATCCCTGCAAAAGAGAAAAATATTATAAATTCTTACATTTTGCTTAAAAAATGTCGCATGAAAATGTCAAATTTCTTATGATGCATATAGCACCTGACTCAGTAGGCCTGCATATGCCATGTTGCAATATTCAGACATCTGCATCAATCAGTAACATCAAATATCAAAGAATATAAAAGAATGCTACAACAGCAGGACTGTAGATTAAGTTCACATATGTACTTGACTCAGTAAATGGGTAAAAGCCACTCGCAAACCCAGGCGAATGGTGAACACTTCTTACATCTAGATAAGTAAAATGGTCTCGTTAATCAAATGGAAAAGCACATCTCAGGCCAAGAGAAGATACCCCATGATTGAGACTTAGATTTGTAGTTGGACCCCAAATATTGCATGGAGAAAAGACACTTTAGTGCTGATGTGAATGTGCCAAATGAGTCAGTAAATGGGCTTCATCCAGAGTAGCGCTAACAACCAGCTCTTCAGTACAGAATGAAATTGTTGTTACATGGAGTGTAAAGTAAAATAGCTCATATAATTAATGGAAGTAAACTCATTATGCAATATATCCCAGTCACCTTGACTTTGTATTTACGTTGAGGTTGCTCCTTCGGATGATTTTTTTATTTTGTCTCTCCAACTTACTCTCAACCCCATCACCCATTACTTTCTTCGCTTTCTTTCAAGGGTGATCTGCCATTGATGTTTCACTAACAGAGTAAAAAACCTCATTACCATTCACAACCTTGTTGCTGTTATCTTCACCATCTTTGGTCAAAAGATTGGATTTGTGCCCTAAAATTTCCTCCACCATCTTCTCCAAATTTTGCATTGCAATTCTCATTGTATCTTCATCTTCAGCAGCCAAGCTCACTCTGGCAAAAGCTTTTCGCATCAATGTGGAATAACGACCAATCTTTGATGAACATGGTGACACTTGGGGAGAGTCATTATCCACAATACAATCCTTGGCACCCTTAGTCCATCTCTTTAAAACATAAGCCGATGGGATTTTTGTAACCTTAATGTTCCCATTAAGTACATACAAAGCATGACAGCACAACTACCCATTTGATTCAAATAATTTATATCCACAAGAGACTGAAAAATTAACAGAATCAAATCTCACAACATTTTGCCCAGGAATTCCATGGCAAACTAAAGTGTATTCAGAGACTGCCCCATCAGAACAACAACTCAAAACTCATTCCGACGTACTTTGCAATAATTCCTCATGAAACTTGGAAAATATGGTACAAGTGTATGCCAATGCAGCATGTGTCAAAATTACATTATTTGACACAACCAATTTTTGTTTACCTCGAGAATTGTGATCATCTCGAACTTCAGTCTCCCTTATATATTTTACCTGTTGATCATAGTGGAGGACAAATCCAATGAGGTTCATGCTATTAGCACGCATCAGCCAGAAGATATTATTTGAGCCCTCACTCCTTTGAGTTTATTTGATACCACATGAAAATATACCACCACCAAAGGCCGCACTCTATTTATTTCTCGATTCATATAGTCTGTTAAGCCAAGAGTTGTCCTTAGTGCCCCATTCCTCTTCCATTTCCTTCCAAGTGGATTTGAATACAGACTTTGTTTCACAGCCAAATAGTAGTTTTGAGAAAATGTCCCTAAACTCAGGCTTCTCATAAAGATTGGGAATGTTTTTAGCAGCATGCTTTGCAATGTGTGATGTGCATACACAATGTTGTGCATTCGGAAACACCTTTTCAACAGCTTTTTCCATAGCTTCATCTTGGTCAGTGAAAATCGTTTAGGGTGCCCTATTTCCCATTGCCTCCAAAAACGTATCAAATAGCCATATAAATGAATTTACCGTTTCATCTAACAAGAGAGCACACCCAAATGAGGTATTCTTCAGATGATGATTAACCCCAACAAAAGATGCACATATCATGTTATATTTGCTAACGCAATGTGTGGAATCAAACATCACCATGTCACCGAAACAATCATAATCAAATTTAGACAAACTATCTCTCCAAAATAAGTTCGTCAACCTGCCATCTTGATTTACTTGTACAGCATAGAAAAACATGGGATTGTGCATCTGCATGTGTGTGAAATGATTCAAGAGAGTTTGCCACTCTTCCCCCCTTGCAATGCTTGAACTTTGAGTTGGCAAGAAATTATGGCCACCATGCAAACTAAACCCCATATTTCTACTTCCTCCATCTTCATTTTCCAAAAAGTTGTATGACTGAAATTTACAGTGCCGGCTTTTGCCATGTCAGCCAAGACTCCTTTACCTGGATCAAATATCATCCTTCCACATCTTATCAAGTGCCTTTGATTTTCCAAAAGAGATGCATGATTATGCTCAGACATATACTACATGACTTCATGAACACCATTATCAACCCTAAATAGAATATGTGCAAGACAACCGCACCTGTTCTCAGTCCTTTCCATCTGTTTTTGCTGGCCAGGTGGAGTGCAAGAGAAACCCTCACAATTACACGCAAAAGTACGCCAGGTGATTTCTCCTTGAACTCCAAAACCCTTACATAATGCATACGCCACATACGTATGATATGCTTTGAGTTCACTTGAAAAGACCATTCCTACTATAAACTCGAAATTTTTTGGGAGATTGTGTATCGAGTGGCGAAGATGGGCATCGTCATGTTCTACAACACAGAAAAGGATGTGTAGGAAATCCACAAATTAGATTCATAAGTTGTAAAAGCATAAGTTTGATTTAACACGTTATCAAAGGTCATTAAAGATTTTCCTACGAAGAAGAGATCTACACCCCTTCTGTTATCTCTTTGCTTGCGTTCTCTGGTTCCATATTATCTCTCATCCTGGTGTTAAATTAAAAAAAATCAGACCTAAAGCCCTCAGTAATCCACAGACATGATCCATAAACACAACCGTCCCATAATCCATATATCGACCACTACTGAACAGCAAAAATTAGACCTTCTCTTCCTAGAGAGAGCCCAATTTCTCATCAAATATTAACCAGTCACCCACAGATTACCAGCGCATGAAGTATCAAGAGATGCTCCACTATCATTGTTTAAAATGAATGCAATTCCAGATACCAACTTAAGGGCCACGGAACTCTCACTAAGCTACGAGACAGAGAAAGAGAGAACCAAAATCCTTAATGAGAAAGACAGCAAAGTGGAAACTCGCACGTTTATATATGCCTTCTCTGGCTCAGAAAAAATTGAAACTTGACAAGTCTAACAGCGAAATGAACTCGGGACGTGAATGCTGCGGAGAAGAGAGAGAAGCAACCCGGGGCTCCTGAGAGGGAGAAGAAGCTGGAGAGACAATCGGCAACCCCAGAACGACGACGGCGGCGCTCGACCGTTCCACTTCCGGCGATCTTCACGGCGGCGCTGTCCTGATCTCCGGCCTTCTCCGTTCAACCAGCCAGAGAGAAGAACCGCAGTTGGAAGGAAACTCGCGGCCGGCATTGCCCATAACAATTTTTGTTTCGGTTATTCGGAACACAAATTTTGTTCTTTTGTTCAAGAAAAAAAAAAAAAACAAAAACGCCTTTATTTAGACTTTTATTCCAGAAAACAAAATTTTTTTTTCCGGGAACAAATTTGAAACGGAAATAAAAAGTAGAAAAAATTTGTTCCTTGTTACTGGGAATAATTTCGAAAAACATTTCTTTTTATTCTTTTTCTTTTTCTTGTTTCTTCTTTTATTTTTCTTTGACCGGTCGTCGGCCCGATGAGGCTCGGCCTCGCCGGACCATCGTTGGGCGACGCCGACCGGTGGTTTGGCGAGGCCGAGCCTCGTTGGGGGCCGACAAGCCTCGTCGTGGCTGGGTGAGGCTGCCAGCCCTGTCTATTGGTCTGGCCGGCCATGGCCGAGGTGGGCGACAGACCAAAAGGAAAAAAAAAGGAAAAAAGAAAAGAAAAATAAAATTTAAAATATTAAAAAATTAAAAGAAACAAAAAAATTATACAAGTTTATCAAACGTGTTTGTGTTTCTTTTCTATTTCAAGAACATAAATTTTGTGCAGTTCTTTACCAAAAAAAAAAAAATTGTGCAGTTATTAAACGTGTTCTTCTATTCAAAAATTATTCTCCGGAACAAAAATAGAAAAATTTCTATTTCTGTTTCCGAAAATAATTTTTTAACAGAAACGTTACTAAACGCAGTCTTAATCGTGTGATCAAGCTATATTCTTTTTTTTTTTTTTTTTTATAGCTTTTCATATTAACATTAGTAATTGATTGAAGAAATTAACAGTCATGGAAATGGTCATATAGAAATGGCAGTTTACAAGTCACCCGCGGACCATAAAGAAAGTTCGAGTTTGTTGTTCATAGTATAAAAGTAATACCGAAATAATGAGAAAAATTAGTAATTGATAAGTAAGTGCTTATTCTGCCCATATATAATCATATTAGTACAATGAACAAATTAAGTCCCACGATCACTATCAAGGAGGAAGCGTCACCAACTACTGTATTGCAAAATCTTTTTTAGCTATAAGTCATTAATGATATAAAAAATTACTAATTACGATATATACATATATACCTTTTCTTTTATAAGTAGTTACTAAACACTTGATGCATTAATATATTTTTCATTATGATTCAATTCACTAGAATGAGTCTATAAAAATCATGCCCATTTATTGTGTAGATCTCTGCAAAAATTTTAAATTAATCAAAGCCAATGTGATTTAGATCCATTACATGGGGATATGTTCTCTGTCTAGGCTTGAATGGATAACTTAGGTGTAATCCTGTGAGTTCTACCTGGGCCCACAATTTTCAATTGTCATGATTCGATTTATGAATATGGTTGTGAGCACATATTCCATGGATCTATTACTTATGTTAAACTAAATTTGTATCCAACCTGATAAGATTTACATAGAACCTATTAATTTTGATTATGCATATTCGACTTAATATAAACACTACGCTCATATCATATAAAGGCAAATTAATTACTTACATTTGATACATGTGGACCCAGTACATGCAATTTAGTTAATCATGTGATTCTCATGTGTAGAGTAATGCTTTGTGTGCATATAAAAATTTGAGATAATGACACGAATAATCTTTAAATTTTGGTTTAATACACAATATAGTCTCAAAATTTTAATTTATTCAATATGACCCTAAATATAAGCTCAATATGTAATGTTATCTTTAAACTTTTAATTTGTTTAATGTAATTACCAAACATATGGTAAATGTTCAAATTAATTCATAAATTATATCAAAATATATAATGTTATCATTTCATTAATTTAAATATAGGGACAACATTAAACATATGTAATCACATTAAATCAGCGATGACATTGCATTAGACTAAAGTTCAAAGAACAATATTAAATAATTTAAAATTTTAAAAGTTACATTACACGTTGAGTTAAAATTTAAGGAGTATTTATGCCAATCTTTCCTAGAGATATTATGGGACAAATCTGAGGTCAAAGCCGCGTCATTCAATGAAGCGAACAAAATTCACCGCGTAGATACGAAGGAAAAAAAATGTAGTCTCTTCCCGTTGGAGTGACACCAAGAAGATGAACCAGGCTTGACCATTGCCAATGACTCAGAAGGCCGTCACGGCCAGCCAAGCCGCCACCCTCACTTCCGTCGCGAGGAAATGCACGACCCTGAGCCAACTCAAGCAGCTCCATGCCCACATCCTCAAGCTCCACCAACCCGAAAGAAACCCATCCGCCATCGGGCCTCTTCTCTCCGTCGCCGCCACTTCCGGCGACCCCTGTTTCTTCTCTTACGCCTGCTCCATTTTCGAGCACCTCCGTTGCCGCAACACCTTCATGTACAACACCATGATCAGGGGTCACGTGCAGTCCGGGTCCCCTGTTGCGGCGGTGTCGTTGTACTCGGCTATGTTGAGTTCTGGGGTCGAGGGCAATAACTATACTTTCCCGCCGCTGATCAAAGCGTGCATCTTTTTGGGTCCCGATTCGAAGTCCATTGGTTTGCTGGTCCATGCGCATGTCGTTAAGTTCGGGTATCATGTCGACCCTTTTGTGGTTAGCGCGTTGATCGAGTTTTATTCGTCGGTTTGTGATTTGGGGAATGCGCGGAAGCTGTTTGATGGAACTACCGTGAGGGATGTGGTCACATGGACTGCACTGGTCGATGGGTATGGGAAAGCCGGGGACTTGGAGAATGCGAGGCTCTTGTTCGACGAAATGCCCGAGAGAAATGTTATATCGTGGAGTGCGATGATGGCAGCTTACTCTCGAGTCAGCGACTTTAAGGAGGTTCTCTCTTTATTCAGGCAGATGCAAGAAGTGGGTATTGAACCTAATGAATCTGTTCTCGTTAGTGTACTCACTGCATGTGCGCATCTCGGTGCTGTCACTCAAGGGTTATGGGTGCATTCATACGCTAAGCGGGTGAATTTCATTTCGAACCGCATCTTAGCTACAGCACTGGTCGATATGTACTCAAGATGTGGTCTTGTGGATTTGGCTTTGTCGGTTTTTCACAATATATCTGATAAGGATGCCGAAGCATGGAACGCTATGATCGGCGGGGTCGCACTGAATGGAGATGCAGAGAAGTCTCTAGAGCTATTTAAGAAAATGATTGCACATGGGACTCAACCCACAGAGACCACGTTTGTTGCTCTTCTCACGGCGTGTACTCATGCCAAGATGACTAAAGAAGGCCTTGGGCTTTTCGAAGAGATGGGTAATGTCCACGGTGTTAGGCCAAAGTCGGAGCATTTCGCATGCATTGTTGACCTTTTGGCCAGGTCGGGTATGGTGGAGGAAGCCGAAAACTTCATGGAGGAGAAGATCGGAGGACTAGGAGGAGCGGATGCTAATGTGTGGGGAGCATTGCTGCATGCATGTCGCGTTTATGGGAATGTAGAACTCGGGAATAGGATCTGGAAGAAGCTTACTTATATGGGCATAACTGATGGCGGGACTCATGTACTCTCGTACAATATATATAAAGAAGCTGGTTGGGAGAATCAGGCTAATCACTTGAGGAAGTTGATCTCGGATGCCCAGATGAAGAAGCTACCCGGTTGCAGCATGATCGAAGTGAATGGCATCGTTAAAGAGTTTCGTGCCGGCGATTTTTGTCATCCACAGGCACTGGAGATGTGTAAACTACTCAATTCTTTCCTCAGAATAATAAATTTGGAGGAGTTAACATTGGCTGAAAATGTTCTCCAGAAAAGTGAATTGGGCTAGGACTTTCAGGAGTTTTGGTAGGATACCCATTCTTTTGATCTGTAACGTTTTGATTCTTGTATCAACCTCAGCGAGTTAATCAATCTTGCAATCATCCATAAGAATTGCATATTTGATGGATTATTGTCTTCCAAATCAAAGCAATACCAACCCAATTGCAATCTCCCATGATCATTGATAAATTTGACATTCTTTTACCTGGGAGACTCGTAATCTAGCGGGACATGGAAACTCACTCTCAACCCCCAGCTACAGCTTTAAAGGAGGCCCTACCGAAAAACTAAAAGTAGAAAGAAGCTCAATAATCTTGATTGGACCAAATAAAATTGGAAAAATTTTAGGTAAAGATTCTTGTTACTCTAAGCAGAATCTAATTACTGCTGAAAGTACCAAAATATTTACTTGCTCAATGTAATGGATCATAGTATTAACAGAAAAAGACATGAACCCTGTAGATTACTCACATCATGTTAAATACAACGTTGGTGGGCCTCGGTTTGTATTCCTCCGAATTGAAGAGAGCTTTGGCTTCGTTCTCTCTCACCAACCTGAACCTTCATGATCACCCGCCACCTCAAAACCAGGACACTCCGCAGAGTAGCAAACCCACGTTCGTATCATTCAAATCAATCTCTCATCGCTAGACCACCTTCGTCTCCATCGTTCGACCAAAGTCCTGGCTCCAATAATGCATTCTCCATCAACCGTTCGATGGTCGATTCCATCCGCAAGAAACACCCAACTCAAGCTCTTTCCCTCTTCAAGAAACAGCTCCAGCTGGGCTTTCCCGGCGGCGTCGATGAAGCCACCGTCTCCCTGGCGCTCAAGGCCTGTGATGGAGACCTCGGGCTCTGCCGCCAGCTCCATGGCTTCGCCATCTCTTCTGGGTTTGTTTCGTTCACCACGGTTTCGAACTCTCTGATGAACGCTTATACTAAAGGTGGGAACTTTGACCGAGCTCTGTACATTTTCGAGAACTTGGAGCGGCCCGACACCGTTTCTTGGAATACCGTTCTGTCTGGATTCCCGGATAGCGAGGATGCGTTGAGTTTTGGCGTCAGGATGAATTTGAGTGGGGTTGGTTTCGATGCAGTCACATACACTACTTTGCTTGCTATTTGCTTGGACTACGAAGGGTTTCTGTTCGGACTGCAGTTGCATGGTCTAGTGATTAAATTTGGATTGGATACTGAAGTTTTTGTAGGCAACGCTCTTATAACTTTGTATTCGAGACAGGACATGCTAGAACATGCCAGGAAGGTGTTTGATGAAATTCCCAGTAGGGATATAGTTTCGTGGAATGCGATGATATCAGGCTACACGAAAGAAGGAAGTTATGGGGCGGAGGCAATACGTTTGTTTATTGAAATGGCGAGGGAAGGCATGAAGCTTGATCATGTCTCATTTACCAGTGCTGTTTCGGCTTGTGGCTACGAAAGGAAGTGGGAGCTTGGGAGACAGATTCATGGCCTGACAATAAAAGCTGGATATGAGAAGCACGTCTCGGTTGGTAATGTCTTGATCTCTAATTATTTGAAGTCTGAGACCATGGAGGATGCCAAATTGGTATTCATGAACATGAGCGAACGTAATGTTGTCTCGTGGACTACAATGATCTCCATGGATGAAGATGCCATGTCTCTTTTCAATCAGATGAGAGTGGACGAAGTTTACCCAAATGATGTTACATTTGTTGGACTTCTGCATTTCATAACAAATAACAATTTGGTCAAAGAAGGTGAAGTGATTCATGGATACTGCTTAAGTACTAGTTTTTGCTCAGAGTTGAATGTTTCCAACAGCCTCATCACGATGTATGCAAAATTTGGAACCATGGAAAATTCGTTGAAGATTTTTGAAGAGCTCAACTATAGAGAAATCATATCTTGGAATGCTTTGATATCTGGGTACACCCAAAATGGACAGTGCCAGGAAGCAGTCGAGACTTTCTTTTGGCGACGAAAGAGCTACAGCCTAATGCATATACATTTGGTAGTGTATTGAGTGCCATAGGAGCTGGTGAGGCTATTTCTTTAAGGCGTGGTCAAAGATGCCATTCGCATTTAGCAAAACTCGGACTGAACACCGATCCAATTGTTTCAGGTGCTCTTCTTGACATGTATGCGAAGCGTGGGAGCATTTCTGAGTCTCTTAATGTTTTCCACGAAACTCCTATAAAGAGCCAATTTGCATGGACAGCAATAATTTCTGCTTATGCAAGGCATGGAGATTGTGAGTCAGTGATAAGACTATTCAAGGAAATGGAGAAGGAAGGCACAAAGCCTGATGAAATAACATTCCTTTCGGTGCTATCCGCTTGCAGTAGAAAGGGAATGGTTGATATCGGCCAAGAACTCTTTGACTCGATGGTCGAGGAGTACTTGATCGAACCATTGCCCGAACATTATTCATGCATGGTGGACATGTTAGGCCGTGCAGGGAGGTTGAGCGAAGCAGAGGAGCTTGCTAGCCGCATTCCAGGAGGCCCAGGATTGTCTGTGCTCCAGAGCTTGCTCGGGTCGTGCAGAGTGCACGGGAACGTCGAGATGGCAGAGAGGATCGTGGATGCTCTGATGGACATGGAGCCCACAGAATCAGGGTATTACGTGTTAATGTCGAACTTGTATGCCGAGAAGGGACTGTGGGAGGAGGCGGCGAGGGTGAGGAAAGGGATGAGAGAGAGGGGAGTCAGGAAGGAAATAGGGTTCAGCTGGGTGGACGTTGGTGATCCTGATGGTTCGTTGTGCTCGCATGGGTTCTCATCGGGTGACATGTCGCACCCTCGGTCGGAGGATATATTCAGGATGGTGGAGTGCCTGGGATCGGAAATGCAGTTCTTGAGAGAGAGACAGAGACGGGGAGAGACTGAGAGGATGTTTGCAATGTGATTTCATCAACTCACTCAATGCGCACAGGTAAATTTTCATCGAACTGGATGATGGATGATAAAGACTGAGCACCACTGCTTCATGTCAATCGGTCGCGCGGCGAGAAACATGGAAGAAAACAAGATTTTGGAAGGAAATGCGTTTATCTTTACTCGCCGAGGACAAATTCAGTTTCAGTTTCCATGTCCAGCAGAAGCTGATGAGACCACGACACATCGTTTGAGGGGCCGATGAGAAATGATTTCTTGCTTAGAGATGGCAAAAACTTGGCGTTAGATATCACTAGTCTTTGCTTTTCATTGTTTGAGCAATGGAATGCTCTACATTATTCTTTGACTATACGGAATTTTTCATACATAGTAAACATTGAATAACCATTTTTCGACCAAAGCTTTAGAGATAATTAAGAGATTCCTCACATCTCCCTTAATTCTCTATTTTTCTTGCGGTTATGCATACGAGATTCTCCACATCTGTCTTAATTCTCTATGTCCATTAGGATTGTGCATGTATCTCCCATGATGGTGTACATACATAATTGATCCTAATTGATTGTGATTGATAATGTCTTGTTACCTTAAATAGTTATTTTAGTTATTTTATAAAAACGATAAAATCTCGTGTACACTACATCATAAGGCACACAAAAATTATACAATTCCCTTCAGTGAATTTTATCTTGGTTTCGGAGCTCTTGTTGTTTGAAGAAGCGTTGCAACATGAGCTCTTTAGTGTTATTTCCAACACTTTCCATTCGCTTGAAAGAAAAGGAGCCCAAAGGTACCATCCGACTCGCCGCACTCAAAAGAGTCATATCCTTAAATTTTGAGGCGTCCGGACGCACCTCCATATTTCGCTGCATCAGGGTTTCACGCACCTCTCTCGCGCTAGAATTTTTTGCGTGCATGATTGTGGAAACCATCAGCCAAGTCACCCTGTTTTCGTGTTACCTTGCGTGTCAACAATCACCTTAAACGACAAAAAAGAAGGAAAAAACAGCCACCTTAAGACTCAAACGCGTATTTTCCATGTCAGGCTCAAATGTGTATTTGCCATCCCTTGTTTTCTCGTGGCATGCCGTGCCAGCAGCCACCAAACTCAAGTTGGCATTCGTCACGTCAGAGTCAAAAATTCTGCCACGTTAGGTCAGCCTATTGTCTTGTAGCCCATTTAAATTAGTCGCTTCTCTCTTCAGCAGACCAAATTGGTTCGCCTAGCCTACCCAACCAATCCTCTAACATAGGTTGATCAGACGGAAAAAGAGTTAAAAAAAACCTAAATTTTTTTTATTTATGCTAATTTAGTCATAAACTTTTTTTGATGTCAATTTAGTCATAAACAATTTTACTTGGTGTCAATTTAGTTATTTTCGGCTAATTTTGGCCAGATTTTACTTACTAAATATCGGACAGCTAACGTGGCACAATTGACACTAACGTTGACAATTTTTATAATATTCTAATGTTTTTGAATTTTTCATTTTCCTTTTCATTCTTCATTTTTCCTTCTCCTCCTCCTTCCTTCAGCCAGTCGTTGGAACTCAACGACTAGCCAGAGGCTTTGCCGTGAGGGTGACCTCATGGCCTAGGTGGCAAGGCTTGCCCTCGCCAGCCTGACGTGAGCTAAAAAGCACTGACACTCTCCGAAAGCCTTCATGTTGTGTCCGACACTCCGACACGCTCCGACACGTTCCGACACGCGGTTAAAGAGTGTCGGGAAATTCGACACGTGGTCAACTATTCCCGATACGCTTTGACACACGAGTCCGAAATTCCAACATGTGATTCAGACACGCACGGGGTCAATTTTAAAAATTTTCAATACTTGAGGGGTCAAAATATAAATATATGAAAAAATAATGAAAATAACAAAAATAAAGGGGAAAAAAAATTCTTACTCACAAGTTTCTCAATTATAAGTTTTGACATTTGCGTGAGTGACAATGAAACGCCCCTCTTCTCGTTGGCGTTGCTCCGTTGGCCCCGCAGACTAAAAATAGTGATTTTTTTTTTTCCTTCTTTTCGCCTCTTGTAGGCATCGCTTGTGAGTTATCTCTTTTGGTCTATGTCATTAGCTTGTGAGTTATCTCTTACATTTTGCATGGCGAATTTAGTTATTTCCTTTTCTTTTGGTCGTACTTCGAGAGTTCTTGTCTTAAATTTTCATTTTTCTCTAACCATGTTTTGCAAAGGAGCTCCAAGCTAGTCTATATTATGAACTTTGAACTTTGTCTGGGACTATTAAGAAATCTCACTAATTTTCGATAAGTGTAAGAAAATACAACATGTTCCTTCAAATTTACTCTTTTGTGTTTGCAATTTTTGAATTTCTTATTCAATCTCTATCAAATTAAAATAATGAATGATATTAACAAATGTTAAATTTAGTATAAATTAATTATATGCTCTTTTTATTATTTATTTTTGCGTTTATATATAAAAATATATATTTAATATATAACGTGTCGGAACGTGTCGGAATTCTCTATTTTTTGAGAAATGACGTGTCGATTTGTCATGTCATGTTATGTCGCGTGTCGCGTGTCGCGTGTTTGTGTCGGTGCTACATAGGACACGAGGCCGCCCTAGCAGGATCACCTTGCCCATGGTCGGCGAGGGCAAGCCTCGCTGCCTAGGCTGTGAGGCTCGCCTCGCCAAGGCGACAAAGCCTCATTGGTTGTCGCTGGAGAAAGGAGGAGGAGAAGAAGGAAAAAAGAAAAAAGAAAAAAGAAAAAAGAAAAAGAAAATAAAAAATTCAAAAATATTAAAATATTATTAAAAGTTATCTACATCAGCGCCAATCATGCCATGTCAGCTAGTCAAGGCGTCCAATCAGTAAATTTTGGCCAAAATTAACTGGAAAGGATTGAATTGACATTAAGTAAAAGGGTTTAGAACTAGTATAAATGTGACATCTCAGATTTTCAATCATGTTTTCTATTAAATAAATTGAGCATTTCATTACATATAGGGCATTTCAAAGTTGATCACTCTCGAGATAACTAGACTATCTGGAGAAATCATTAAAGAATTTTAATGTAGTAGACTTGAGAATTCGATCAGGAATCGGCTATTCGACCGTGATCATCTTTAGAGGTCATTACGGCATAGTTAAAAATCAATTAGAGATCAGAAATAGGTCGGTTCAATTGAGATGTGTGGCTAATTATGGGTGAAAAACTAAATTGAAAAATTCTCGTTGGCCGGCACTAGATTAATTTTTCTATCGTTTTGGTACATTGTGTCCATATTTGAATCTCGAGATATTCACGACAACCGAGAGTCGCCAATGTGTCGAGTGGATTCATTGTGGCTCGAAGAAAATCGACCACAAGTCATTTGCATTAAAAATTTCTGAAAGTTATCCGGTAGCCTAAGTCACGCTAAAATCGCGCCGAATTGAAATTAACCACGAATTTGAAACCGGTTTCAGTTCTGTCATGTCACAATTAATTCTAGGAGCGTTGACTCAGTCTCAAAATATTTTTTTGCAAACTGAGACTTTTTGGGAAAAAGTCAAGGTAGGGTTGTTTTTGTCCAAAAAATGTTAGGGATCGTTTTTTATCGTAAAATTGGGAAGCAAGTGGGATCAATTGCTGATGAAAAATACCAATTGGATCGATGATGTATCAATTGAATTTATTGAGGTCGAATTGGATTGATTTGAGGGAGAATAAGTGTCTAATTGAAGAAGAAATCAAGCAAATTCGTATGCCCCCATCCATAACCTTTGGACCACTTCAATTGAGCTTCTAGAAGGACTATGGTGGTTGATTTGTGGCCATGGAAGCTAGCTGGTAGAAGGATAAGGTCAAGGGGACAAGTGGGGAGAAAATAAAACCAAGTGGCCCCCTTGTCTCCTCTCTCCTCTTCCCTCCTTCAAGGCTCGACCCATTTCCCCTCCATTTGTGTTGCTCGACACCCCCAACAAACCAGAGAGCCCACTGGAGCAGCCCCCACCTATTGCTTATGTAGCACGGACACTCTCCGAAAGCCTTCGTGTCGTGTCCGACACTCCGACACGTCTCGACACGCTTCGACATGCTGTCAATGAGTGTCGAAAAATCCGACACGTGATCAACTATCTCCGACACGCAATTCCGTCACGCATGAGGTCAATTTTAAAAATTTCTAATACTTGAGGGGACAAAATATAAATATACACAAAAGAAGTAATAAAAGAAGTAATAAAATTGCTATAAATATACACGCACGGGGTCAATATTTTTTTTTTTGCAATTTTGTTTTTTTTTTAGAATTGTTTTATTTTTTTTTAAAGTCTTTTACTATGAAAGAAGTAATAAAAAATGCTATGTATGATAAATAAATAAATTTAAAAATATCATTTCAGCATTTTTCTTTAAACAATGTTTTTTTCCTCTAAGTTTTGTGTATTATTGTAACAAATTAAAATAATGAATGATATTATTTAATACTTTTTGTGTAAATTAATTCTAGGCTATTATTATTATTATTATTATTATTATTATTATTATTATTATTATTATTATTATTATTATTATTTATGTATTTATATATAAAAATATATTTAATATATAACGTGTCGGAACGTGTCGAAATTCTCTATTTTTAAGAAATGACGTGTCGGCGTGTCGTGTTGTGTCGTGTCGCGTGTCGCGTGTCCATGTCGATGCTACATAACCTGTCGCACGCCACCGCCGAATCGCACGCCATCGCCGTTCATGCCACCGCTCACCGCACGTTGCCCCCGCGCGCTCGCCAGTCCACAGCGTCGCCTCACCGCCGTCCTCACCTCCAGTAAGCTGCTGTGGTTGCCCAAACCACTGCCGAAACCAGCCGAAGCTTCCACCGCCACCACTTGAACCCGGTTTGGCCCCTTCAACCTTCCTCAATCCATTCCCGTCTCAATCGAGCCACCACCTTACTGTTTCAACCACCAACTAGCACCAAACAGAAGTTGGAAGTGTGGATTTCCAACAGCCTTCAAGGCCCGTTTTGAGGTTGTTCCCGGCCCCGAAAGTTAGGCTCGCTTTGGAGTGAAGTGAGCCTCGTCGCGTCCCCAACGATTTGAGCCGATCGGATCGCAAAACAAGTGAGTTTAATTCACTAATTCTCGCTGAGTAGGTTAATAACAATTAAAGGCTGATTAAATTAAGTTAAGTATGATTAGGTGGTTAGTTATATTAGATTAGTGAAATTTAATTGTTTACCGATGCATGTTAGGTGGATAGTTAGTGCAATTAGAGCCTAGACGAGCTCTAGTATTTATCTAGAGTGATTCAGAAATTTTTGGGTCCGTTTCGACGTACAATTAGGTATTAAGGGCTTAAGTTGGATTTATTGGTATTTATTTAATGTTTTCTGTAATTAATTATTTTCCGTAAATTAGACCGGGATAACCGGTGACTGGAATTTCGTGCTGATTGTAGTGGTGCTCTTTGTTTATTTAATTGAGTACCCGATTGTACAAATTGATGGTAATTAGTATTTGTGGGTATTTAATTCTAAAAATGGATAATTTTGGTAATTAATTGGAGAATTACCGGACATCGGTCTACATCGCCAAAAATCTATTTTGGGACTGCTGAAAATAGTGGGAGGTTCAAAAGTGAAATCTTTGTATTTTGGCTAAGGCTAGTTGTGTACCCACACACGTGTATTTTTATTAGGTATGATACAAATGGTAAATTGACTGTACAATAGAATAGTATACAATACTGGCTCGATGACTCTATATGTCGTCTTGGAGAAAGAACGGTATACAATACCAGCTCGATGACTCTATATGTCGTCTTGGAGAAAGAACAGTATGCTATAACGGTTCGATGACTTTATATGTCATCTTGGAGAAAGAACGTTATACTATAACAGCTCGGTGACTCGATATGTCATCTTGGAGAAGAAATTGTATTTTATACCGGCTCGATGATTCTATATGTCATCTTGGAGAAAGAATAGTATGCTATAACAACTCAATGGCTTGGTATATCATCTGGAAAAGGGACAATATTTTATATCGGCTCGGTGACTCGATAGGTCATCTTAGAGAAGGAACGATATACTATTATTTAGCCCTTGAGGCTAGCTACTATCTATTTTTCAGCTTAGACAAAGCTGTCTGCAAGGTGGTCGAACCTTATAGATAGTATTGACTGATTTGATCGGGAATGGTCTGGTTGACATGGAATTAATAGAGTCGACTGATCGATGATTCGATCTGTGGTGATTGATTGGATGTCTATTTGAATTGAACTGATTTGTAGGGAGAAACTGAGGCCAAGGTAAGTCCTCTAACTCGTGTTGTACTTAGGCAGCCCTTAGGATGTATTTGCTTCCTAATCGAGTTTTAGGGGGTAGAACTCGCCGAGACGTCCTCTCACCCCGTTGTGGGATAATATTTCAAGTTCCTAGATGGCTGCCCCTCCAAACCCTCCTGAATATTTTGGGCAACCCAAGAAGTTTACTTAGATAGGTTACCACATTCCGATACACCACCACCTTGAGGGACTCGAGTTTGTGTTGATAAAGTCCACAGTCTGGGTCGATGTGGGAGGACCAAAAAAGGTGCCTCATGAGTACAGGGCGTGGTATTGCCATTATGCTGATGGGTGCAGGGAGGATTCGATACTGGAATTAGAGGTACCATTGTACCCGTTGGAGGTTACATTCGGGAAGGGTACAACAGATCCTAAGGGTGGATCAGTGATAGACGCGAAGGACCCCAAGCTCGAGGGCGATTCTGACTCTACGGTGTACTTAGCCGTACGGCTCCAGCTGGAGCGAGGAAGAAGGAAAGATGTCGAGGAAGAGGAGGACCCAAATGAGGATCCGGAGGAGCCTTGAGACCCCCACCCCTAGGGGTGATCGGTTCCTGGTTCAGTCCAGTTCCACCCAAGAACCGGGAACCGGACCGGGAGGACCGGTTCCCACTTTTCTGGACCGTGGATCGGACCGGCTGTCTTGGAACTGAGAACCGGACCAGACCAACCGGTCCGATTCCAATGAACCGTCACTTGTTTTAATTTCATTTAACAAAAAAAATAAATAGTAATTACTAGTAAAGTAATGCACGAGATTTCAAGTTTTCTTATTCACTTTGTGACCAACAAAGTGACGCCCTATTAAATTATAAATGTCTACTTTGTGGAAACAAAAATTAAAATCCTGCATCATACCTTATGTCCTTGCACTGTTATGAAACAAAAAAATAAGCTAAAGATCCACACAAATTTGAAATATCATAGAAGTTTTTCTTTCCAAACATATTTCACACACTCACCTTCATTCTCATGAACATAAATGTTATTAGAGAGGCAAAAAAAGAAAAAAAGGAAAACATAATCTGAACTCAACAAAAATTCAACACGTAGTTTGGCCATTGTTCAATACCATCCATTAGTGGTCATAACTAATCTAGAACAAACCCTTCATGGAATAAAAAACAAAATCAAATTCCAAAATTAGCATAAAAGAAAGACATTCAACATTAAACTACCAAACTCCATACATCTCACCAAATCACTCAATGTTGCATGGCCCGAGGGGAATAGATTTTTTGTTCAAGCAAGCAAAATATGATCAAATCCGAGAGCCCAAAACTTGCTAATAGTCCTGCAATAAGTATATATGATAACTCAACATTAGTTTTAAAGTAGAATTACTTTTAATTGAACTCAAATAATTAATGAAAAATCTCACCACATATATTTCTTCCACTTGAACTTGCAAACTCTATTTATTGGTAAGCTCTGAATGAACATCATTCATATCTAACAAAACAAAATATTAAATAGAGCATTCACTAATTAGATATACAAAAGAATTACAAGATAAAAAGATACATTGATGACTTACCCCATTCAAATCTTTCCGCATTCTCAATGCACTCTTCAACATTAATCAGCATGGTAGCCTTTCTTAACCAATCTTGAGTACAAATCAAAGCTTCCACCACTGTAGGAGTTAAAGAACTTCGAAAGCCATCAAGCACACCACCGGATGTACTGAAAGTCGACTCTGAAGCAACGGTTGTTACAGGAATAGATAAAATATCTCGAGCCATTAAAGAAAGGATTTCAAACTTTTGGCCAGTAGTTTTCCATCACATCAATAGGTCAAGATCACGACTTTCTTCACGTTCGGCTTTAAGATACTTATCGAGCTCAGATAGCTTACCTGCCGACACTTTTTTCTCCTCACGAAGAAAGATATCAAATGCCTTGTCTAAATTGAAATCCTCAACCAAATTAAGATCATCCTTCTTACCCTCCTCATGGTTATAAGGATCCCAACTACTATCAATATTAATACCCAAATTTCTATCACAAGAATTAAGATGATATTTTTCATAAAAATGAAACAATCTTTCCAGGGCAATTCTCACCTTATCATACATTTAATCAACTTTCACACTATCATCATAGATTAATCTATAACAATACCGCATAGCTCATCTTTCTTCTTGGATCCAATATCATCGCGATCAACACCATCATATTCACTTTTTCAAAACTCCCATAGTATTTGTCAAACTTCTCCTTCATCTTTGCACCCATAACTTTCAAACTAAGATTCGAAGCCTTTTCCGCTTATTTCAAAGTTTTATATAAAGTTGCTATCTCATTGAAATAATTATTCGCAGTGATATATAGAGTCCCGGACATCTTGTTGGTGGCATCATAAAACTTCTTTAAAAATACTGAAAGAATTCTAGCATATTCCCAATCTTCATGTGTATGAGTGTCATAATCAAGCTCACTTAAGAAAGAATGATCCTCTTCTTACATCATTTCAAAAGCTTTTATGAATTTTAAAGCAGTATCCAACATGAGATAAGTAGAGTTCCACCTAGTTGTGACATCAAGACAAACTGAACCCTTATAAGTGATCCTCGCACTTTCAATGCAACCTTGAAATGTTTTAGCCCTCATGGGAGAACTTCTCACATATTTAACCACGTTTCGAATACGTATAATAGAATCACGTACCTCGGTCAATCCATCCTTCACAATCAAGTTTAAAATATGAGCTGTGCACCTCATGTGTAAAACATCACATTCCAAGATCAATAGCCTATCTCTTGATAAATTTTCTTTTAAAAAACCAATGGCAATATCATTAGAACTAGCATTATCCACGGTGATTGTGGACATTTTTTTCTCTATTCCCCACTCATAGATGCATTTCTCAATCATTTTCCCGATATCCTTGCCCTTATGACTAGGCATCACCACAAAACTGATTATTCGTTTGTGCAATTTTCAGTTGTCATCAATAAAATGTGTGGTGAGATATAAATAATTCAAATTCTGGATGGAAGTCCATGTATCAGTCGTGAGTGCAATCCTAGAGTTAAGTTTGTCAAAGTAAGTCTTCAAACTTTTTTTCTCACGAAGATTTAACTTCATGCAATCTCTAGCCACTATAAATCGTGAGATGTGATGAAAGAGAGGTTGTAACTGATCAATAAAATCTTGGAATCCAACACGCTTAACCATCGAAAAAGGTAGTTCATCTGTTATGATCATTCGAACAAGCATTTGTCTACAATGATTTTGATTGAATTCCCATGCTGATAAGACAATTGCACTACCATCAGTACTAGTATGCCCCATTGTTATCCCTTGTGCTCTACGTGGGGTGAAAAACTTTTGCTTCTTATCTATATTGCGAGGATACTTATTGCACTTTTTCAGGTGCTTCAACATAGCGGAAGTACCATTATCAACATAGTACGTATACTTGGCCCCACAATAATTGCAAATCACAATAGTTTTCTCCTTCTCGATTTTGCCCTTATGAAAATGAAGCCAGAATGTTGATGTTCGTTTACCAGAACTAGGAAGACAAGCATTAGTACCTTGTTTGTGTTGGATGCCACTTCGAGGTTTTCAATTTCTTCATCTTTATGTTCTAGTGAGTCCATCATAGGATTCATATCATTATTTGATTGATCCACTTCCATTGACATATAAATAGATCGCCTGAATCAAACAAAACATTATAATGAGCCATCAAACCATCATATTCATTTACAGCAATAGGGATACAAAAGATATGATTGCAGTCTTACTTCTTAATGTCATGTCCATATTTATCATATAACTATACCTACCAAAATAGATACTAAAAAATTAAGCAGATATTAAGTTGCAACTTGAGCAAGAGCAGATTTCCAGTAGCCAAAGTGATACTTTTTCCTCCAAAATGGACCATAGACAAACCAAAAACAGAATTTCATATACTTAAACCGGTCGAATAGAGAATGCTAATGAAAAAGTGCTGAATGAATACTCCAAAACTACAACTCCTCCAACACAAACTCACTTGAAAAAGGAACATTGAAGACTTCCACCAATTCATAACTGGTCAAAGCATATAAGTGGTCGTGAGAGGGGAAGGGGAACCAAACTCATGTCGAGGCTTAAGAACAATCAATTGGATCAAAGCTAGGCATGAGGCGAGGCTACAACTACGGGGGAGCGACTTCAAGTCTAGGGGAAGCGAGGCTTAAGTGACGGCGGCGGCAAGACCCGGGGGAGCGACTTCAAGTCTAGAAGTTGTGTGGCGCAAGCTTCGTTGTTGGCGGAGCTTCGACTTTCTGGCAGACACCCTCGCGGAGAACCAGAACTTCACGGCCGCCATGTTGCTGATGTCGTCGAACAGGCTCTACTCGATGCGCATGGGGACAGACTTCTTCGCCCTCTACGCAAAGTTCGGCGGTGATTTGGACCAAATGTATTAGGAGCACAAGGCGCTAGAGGTGAAGGCGTAGGTGGTCGACGGGGTCGGTGCAGTCTACGCCCAGGTCTACCCGAGCGGGTTCATAGCCATGTACCAAAATGGCAACGTCCCGGTCGACGTTGAGGCCTTCAACAGCTTCCAAAAGTCGATCGACTCCTTCCTCCTAGTCCGGCTGGAATCGGATGGTGTGAGGCGAGATGTTGCAGCAAGGCACTTCGAGGAGGAAGAGAGCTAAGCGTCCGAGGCACTCGGAGGAAAAGAGCCGAGCGTTGGTGTGAGTGGGGCGTGAGGTGAGGCATTGGGGGTGTCGGGCAAGGCGTCGAGCGAGCAAGGGGAGGGTTACGATTTTGAGAGGGAAAGACAGTGAGAATTGCTGCTGAATTGGGTTGTAAAATTTGGGAAAAGGGAGGTTGATGTGATGGTTATTGTATATAAGAGCAGAAACTAAAAAAAAATAAAGAGAGGGGTTTAGCTGTTTCGGTTTCAAGAGGGAAAAGGAAAATAAGAATTGCAAAATTTAGAAAAGAAAAGCTGATGTGATGCTTACTATAGAGTGTAAAGAAACGCAAAAAAAGGGATTAGCTTTGAGGAAAAATGAATATGGTAATGGGTATTGTAAATTACTTTAGAAACTAATATATATATATATATATATATATATATATATATATATAAATGGTCGGTCCGGTCTGGTTGGTTCGGTCGGTTCGGTTCTAACCCCGAAACTGGGAACCGGACCAACTGGTCACCGGTTCCAAAAATAGGAACCTAAGACCAGACCGAGACCCTCTAGAACCGCCCGAAACCGACCGATCCGGTCCGGTCCGGCCGGTTCCTGGTTCGGGCGGTTTCCGTTGCACACCCCTACCCACCCCTGTCTTACAAACCCTATGTTGTGAACCTATGTCGTGATAGAATCGACTTTTGTTAATAGTATTGTAATATATACTATAAGGGTTGCAATGTATAAATGTTCGGTTGTGGTTTTTCGGGTTTGAAAAATATGGCCCTACTTTTCTATCCTATTGTTTATTGTCTGGGGATTTTATATATGTTTCCGCATGCGTATTCAAATGAATGGGTCGGCGATACGTCCTGGGACGTCGCTATTTAATCGACCAAGCCGGAATGGACACACACTCGAGGATCGAGGCGTGACAATAAATGCAAAAGGTTTAGGACTTTTTTAACATTTTTCCCTTGATCGGACTACTGATGTCTATATTAAGATACATCCACCCAAACATCTTTTGCATCTTTCCTCCAAATTTCGATCGACATTTCTATGTTAGAGGATGTTAGAGATAATTAAGATTACTATTGTAAAATCTTTGTACCTTAGACAATCATCTTGCCAAGCCAATAAATAGCTTATGTGCTATTCATTATAAGAATTCACTGAAATTACACAATTCTCTTTGGCATATTCTTATCTTGTAAACATTTTACGATGTAAAAAAACAAAGAGGAAATACTCAAAGGCTACATCTTTGCTTACTAATTTTACCTTTTAACGTGTTACGATCAAGAATCTACGAATATTATGTAGGAAGGAAAGTAATCTAATCTAACAAGAAAATTAGTTATCTTAATCTAACAAGAATACTAAGCACCTATGAAATAACAAAATATTAAACATAGTCTTTGAATGGAACTACATACCCAACAATATTCTTTAATATCTATGAACATACTTCGAAAATCCCTCTTAAGCTGGTGCATTCAGCTTGCGTATAACAGGTGCAACTTTCTTTGTGACCAAGTGTCATGTAAGCCGAACTAGGTCAGGTATATGGATACATCAAATCAAACAGAGACAATGATAATTGTGTAAAGACCTTATATGTCAATTCGAATATAATCCATGTCATCATTAGAATTGACAGACGTTGAACAAGCACATGATTAAAATATCGACACCTCTTTTTCAAACAACTTTGAAACCGTTTGGAAACCCAAATTTAATTGTGGCAAACTAAGCTACATCGCCTCATGGTGCTCAATTTAACTTGCTCAATTAAGTAGTGCTTGACTCCAACGCTCATGCCTATCAAGACATTTGACAGCGACTTGGTCGTGGTTGATGCACGCAATTGACAGAGCCCTGCAACAAATAATGTCTACGGTTGACCTTGTTAGGTGTTGACAAAATTGGGAGGATTTTGAAGATGAGGTAATTTGACGACAAGAAAAAGAAAAGGATCAAAATTTATGTGTAGTTAAAATTTAGTCAATTTTGTGAAGGGTTTTTTTTTTTTTTTTAAATATCAATATAATTAATTGGTTAAAAAAAAATACAAACGGAGACTAATGAGACAAGTGGATGCGTGGATGATTAATTATGTGTTGTCATGGTTGTTATAGAGAGAACGTGGATGAAGCGGTTATTGGTAGGAAATTTTGAATTGATCTGTAGAAAAGTTACCTTTACTAGTCAAGTTTTGGGTAAATTTTTATCAGTGAGCATAATTATGACTACTAAAGGAAAGTTGTGATCAAACATAACATTAAATTTACTCGTACTTACGTGGTTACAGCTTTCACGGCCACAATTGAATCCTAAAACCATAACCTCTAGTGTGTGCAAACACTGGATGCAAACTTATGCAACAGTGTCCATTAAGATTCTTCTTGGCACTTCGCACACTTGCGCGTGAAATCATAGTCCGTAAGCAGTGCCCGCCTCCCTTCAAAGGGTAAACCCTCCTCTATGTATGAAATGGTCACCTGCAAGATTTCAGAATTTCTCACATCTCAGCTACGCATATGCTCACTATAAGAGAAAGAGCTGCATTGCTTTTCACCTAAACTGGCATAATTTCATCCGAGCATATGCTAACTAGCCAGACTAGGCCGCATGTAATTACCTCTTCTCCCTTCGAAATGGGCTTTAATGCCACTATCGTTGCTTGACCATCCCTATCCTGAAAAAGCGGAAACAATCAAATCACTTCTTTCGCATATCATTTGCAGTCTCCACCCACTCAGGTGTCCATGAAAAGGAATAGGTTCAACGTAGCATAGAATAGATATAGATGATGTCATGTTGTCAACACTCATGGGACGGTTATGGGATAATGGAATAGTTAGTGCAAAGAAATAACCGTTCGAGGCGTAGGAGAAACCGCCTGAAAGTAATTCCGAATTGGTTGAGATGAGCTCATTGTACCAGTGTCCCAAAGTCCTCTCCTCTCTCTCCTCTCTCCTTTACCGGTCTTTGTTACTCTCTTTCACACCCTCTTTGTCTCCGTTACCCTTTTTCACTCACCCCTGTCGTCTCTCTCTCTTCACTTTCTTTGACAGCCTCAACCGGCGGCTTTTCTGGAAAGGAAGAAGCAAACCCATCAAAAAGTGCCAGAGACACTGAGACCGTCGCCTCGACAACGCTCAATATGGTGGCCGCAAGCTCTGCTTCAGGGACTTGTGAATAATCTGGTCCACGAAGAATATTGCAATTCTCTGTTTTCCCGTCTTCCCTTTTTACCGGCCAGAAAAGAAAATCTTTACACATGCTTAGGAATTGGCGACAGTTTTCTTGGCAATGTTGATTATTGCACCAAAATGGAAAACTCCATTTTAATCCTCGAGATGGGGTTGCCCTAGTACCCCAATTGGTTTGTTATTCTTCGCCAAGATAATTCAGATGAAAATGGAGATTTAAAACCCTAATCTAGTACCCCAGTTGGTTTGTTATTCTTCACCAAGAAAATTCAGATGAAAATGGAGATTTAAAACCCTAATAAGAGAGAGGAGACAAAAAGGTAACGGGGAGAGGAGAGAAAATATTGGGTGGTCCGGGAGCGCCATGTCAGCGTGGTCCCCGACCACTCACACGGCACCACGTGGAAAAAAGGGCTCCTTGCTATCTTCTGCATTTTTCTTTCTTTCTCTTATCCGTAGCTTCTTCCTACCCTCTCCCCCGGGCACGTCAATTCTCCCCCTAGCCTGCACAGCCTGCACATTCTCTCTCATCCGCAATGCATTTATGATGGCATAGGGGCTTTTCTTTTTCCTCTTCAAACGAAGGAAAAGAGAAGCAGAGGGGCTTTTCTCTTTCCTCTTCAAATGAAGGAAAGAGAAGCAGAGGCTTCGCACGGTTACTCTCCAGCAGCTGCGAATTCTTTCACTCGACGGAGGTTTCAAAATTTTGAATCCCAAAATCTCTCTACGCTTGTTGCTGCTCCGCCGTGTGTCAAGTGGCCGTTCCCTGCCGTTGCCGACAACCTACATTACGAGCACCCTTGCTCTGGCGCCACTCGCTTCTCTCTTTGCTCTCATTGCTACTTTAGCGTTTGTTCCGGCATTCGTCAAGTAGCCATTCCCCCATCGACATCAACAAACCACATTACTGCCGCCCCTACTCCGGCGCTTGCTTGCTTCTCTTTGTGCACTCCTTGCTGCTTCGACGTTCATTCGAAGTTTGTCAAGCGGCCGTTCCCTTGCCGTCACCGGCGAAGTAGGGGCCCTTACTACGGCGCTCACTCGCTTCTCTTTCCGCGCTGCTCTGGCATTTGTCAAGCGACCGAAGGAGGAGTAATGGCCATTTCTTCCTAAGGCGGAGGAACGGGGATAGAGATTTGGCCGTGGTTTTGCGGGAGTGGAGCTTGAGGCACATATTGCACGCTGTGGAGCCAATTGGTGATTGGGCTCGGTGATTACATGCTACTCTTGAGACTTAAGCCCCAGAGGGAGGTCGTCGACTAACAAGTATAACTTGATTTGTGGGCCTTTTGTTGGAGTTAATCATCATTGGAAGAATACTTTGTTTGGTTGTGCATTTTTATCGGATGAAACCGCAAATTCATTTATGTGGTTATTTAAGGTGATTTTGAAGTCTATGGGAAATAAGGCTCCAAAAACCATTTTCACTGATCAAGACCAAGCAATGGCAAAAGCCATTGGAACGGTGTTCCCGAATACTCAACATCATTTATGTACTTGGCATATTAGTAAAAATGCCAATCAAAATATTCCACATCTTTATCACAAGCCAGAGTTTAAGGATAAATATTTTTTAAAACTTATATATAGATGCAAATTAGAAGATGAATTTGAATCTACTTGGAGAAAAATGGATGAGGAGTGGAGCACTGAGAATAATAATTGGCTTCAAAGGTTGTATGACTTGAGACATAAATGGAGTTCAGCTTTTGGTCGCGATATTTTTACTTGTGGTATAACATCAAGTCAAAGGAGTGAGAATATTAACAATGTTTTCCAACAAATGTCGACTAAGACATTGAGTCTTTATACTATTTGTCCACCACTATGAAGAACAATTGAAACATGTGAGAGAGATTAAATGTCAAGATGATTATAGTTCTCATGGGCAGCCCAAATTGCATATTTTGCATAATTTGATATTGATGCATGCCGCTTCAATGTACACTTGTGCCATTTTAAAGAGGTTTTATGATGAATTTTTGCATATTGTCTCCCAACAGATTTCAAGTATTGCTTTCAATGGGTTGGTTTATGAATACACTCTCAAGTGTATAGGGATTCAAGGTGAACATATTGTCAGATTCAATCCTATTGACTTTTCCGTTTCTTGTGAATGCAAGTTATTTGAATCAAAAGGGTGGTTGTGTTGCCATGCTTTGTACGTGTTGAATGCGAACCCATCGGTTTCAGTCATTCCATCTGCTTATATTTTGAAAAGATGGACTAAAGGTGCAAAGCAATGATATATGAATGATGAATCTCATGAAATGTTAGCAAATCCATCTACCTTTAATAGATTTTCCACATTAATGCAAAATGCTTTTGAAGTGATGAGTTTGGGAGCCCAAGATGAAAATACTATGAGAATAGCGAAGAACTTAGATGCAACAGTAGCTAAAATTTCATTATACAACTCAAGCATGGTTTTGACAAATGGTGCTAGTGATGATAATGATAATGAGGCTTCTATGTGTGAGATGTCGGTATTGGACCCCCTTCAAAAGAAAGCAAATAGAACAAGTTATGAAAGGCTTAAAACCTCAAGTGAAAAAAAAAAAAAAAAAAAAACTAAGAAAATAATACCCTCGATGCCAATAGAAAGTCAAGATGAGCTGATTCTGATTGACATAGAGTCCTAGTTAATATGTTTAGTTTATTTTTATGCTACATGATGCCAATTAATATATTTTTTATTTTGTAATGTAGAGATGGTTGTTCAAGCAACACATGTTGAAACACATTTGTCGAATTATTCAAGAAATACAAATCAAATTCAAAATACCTTTTGTCCTAGCAACATTGGTGTAGTAAATCTTAATTTTCATAATCAGGTGTTTCTCTCTGAGTTCAACATTTAGAGTCAACACCTAATATGAAAATGAGTTAACTTCTAGTTGGACTTTGCCTTTGATGTGCCTACTTATTACAATGAGAATGCTGGATATTTAAAGGCGGTGATTAAAACCCCGAGAGAAGAACACGTGAGAGCTTTCTTGTTTCAGTCGCATGCAAAAGAAAACGAGAGACGAGTTTTGATTAAAATGTCAAAGAAGCAAGTAAAGCTTAACTTGCCAAGGAGATTGATTGGATAAGGTTTTTTCACTGCATGAAGTCGGCAAAGGAAGACTAGCTGGCGGCTATTTGGCACCTGCATCTTGCCAACTTGCCCAAGAAGTAAACGGAAGTCCATTATGTATGAAGTCAGCCACTGGACATGTGACGGTGACGTTCAAGCTCTCTAGAGGAGAAACATCTGAAGACGAACAAAGGAACCCGTACGTGTCAACACTGATGGTCTCCATGACAATAGCCAGCAGAGTCAATGACCATCTAATCGTTTTTGAAGAAACATTCTACTGAATTGGGCCAGAATAAAGAAATGGATGCATACGTTGCTCGAAATATGCAAAGACAGGGACGTAACAGAGATTGAATAGGGGAGGAGGAAGACCAAGTTGCCAAGTTTTGCTCCCACCAACTACAATCAAGTCATAATATAATAAAAATTTATTTTTAAGTGGAGACTCTAGAGTAGTCCTCATCTCCAAGCATAATGTTCAATGCAAAGTGGAACTTCATAATGGGTAACTATTAAGTCAAGAACAACATATTGAATGAAAGAGTCATTATATAGATAACTGAACCCTTGGGCCACGGGCGCTGGGCAGCAGATGTTCCTTCCTCGGGTCTCCTTTATTGACGTCAAAATGTTCTTTGGCAACCATTGATGGTGTGAAACACCACAAAAAAGACGACAATCACTCCCACCCATATCTTTATGCCGACTTCTATAATTTTGGCCATATCCTTGGGCGCGGTGGCTCTTAGCAGAAGGGCAAAACTGAATGCGTAAGATATTACTGCCCTATACAACAGTACCCTCGTAATCACCATGAAAAATGGATTCCTTGATGGGAGACCACTTAGAATGAGAAAGACAACGCTAAAGGAAGAAAGGAAGACCATCATGATGACCTCAGAGAAACCAGTATCACGTTGCCAAAGGACACTCGGATGATTCATACTCAATTTGGCTGCAAACGTGCCAAGCAATGCGGCGACGAGCATGAAAACACTCTTGTCGCTCCCAAGCCACTCATATTCCTCATTGAACTTCTCAGAATCTCCAGGTGAGGTCCTCATCTTCATGGCTTCCATTGCTGTCCTCCAAAGAGCTTGAACGTCCCCGAGAGAGAGAGAGAGAGAGAGAGAGAGAGAGAGAGAGAGAGGATAGGGAGGGAGAGAGCAAAGACGAGATTTAGTAGCGGTAAATCGAGGAATGACAACCATCTTCCGCACTCTTTGTATTTTGAGAAATAATTGTATAACCATGTAACTGTATTGCTATTGAATTTGGAGGAAGTTTCCCTTCAATCTAGAATGGAGGAAGACGTCATTTGATAAAGAATAGTTGAAACATTCAAAAGCGATAGAGTTACACGGTGATACGATTATTTCTCAAAATACAAAGAGTGTGGGAGATGGTTGTCATTCCTCGATTTACTGCTGCTAAATCTCGTCTTTTCTCTCTCCCTCCCTATCCTCTTTCCTCTCTCTCTCTCTCTCGGGGACGTTTAAGCTCTCTGGAGGACAGCAATGGAAGCCATGAAGACGAGGACCTCACCTGGAGATTCTGAGAAATTCAATTAGGAATATGAGTGGCTCAAGAGCGACAAGAGTGTTTTCATGCTCGTTGTCGCATTGCTTGGCACATTTGCAGCCAAATTGAGTATGAATCGTCCGAGTGTCCTTTGGCAACGTGATACTGGTTTCTCTGAGGTCATCATGACGGTCTTCCTTTCTTCCTTTAGCGTTGTCTTTCTCATACTAAGTGGTCTCCCATCAAGGAGATCATTTTTCATGGTGATTAAAAGGGTATTGCTTTATACGGCAGTAATATCTTACGCATTCAGTTCTGCCCTTCTGCTAAGAGCCACTACGCCCAAGGATATGGCCAACAATCTAGAAGTCGGCATAAAGATATGGGCGGGAGTGATGGTCGTCTTTTTAGTGGTGTTTCACACCATCAATGATTGCCAAAGAACATTTTGACGTCAATAAAGGAGACCCGAGGAAGGAACATCTCCTGCCCAGCGCCCGTGGCCCAAGGGTTCACTGGTCTATATAATGATTCTTTCATTCAATATGTCGTTATTGACTTAATAGTTATCCATTATGAAGTTCCACTTTGCATTGAACATTATGCTTGGAAATGAGGACTCCTCTAGAGTCTCCACTTAAAAATAAATTTTTATTATATTATGACTTGATTGTAGTTGATGGGAGCAAAACTTGGCAACTTGGTCTTCCTCCTCCCCTATCCAATATCTGTTACGTCCTTGTCTTTGCATGTTTTGAGCAACGTATGCATCCATTTCTTTATTCTGGCCCAATTCAGTAGAATGTTTCTTCGAAAACAATCAGATGGTCTTTGACTTCGCTGGCTATTGTCATGGAGACCATTAGTGTCGGCACGTACGGGTTCCTTCATTCGTCAACTTGTCGTAGAGAAGATGAGCACCGAAACATAGGTTGAAGATGGAGGAGAAAAAGTAGAGAAAACGACAAGTTGATGAACGAAGGAACTCATACACGCCAACACTGATGGCCTCCGTGACAATAGCCAGCAGAGTCAACGACCATCTGGTCGTTTTCGAAGAAACATTCTACTGAATTGGGCCAGAATAAAGAAATGGATGCATACATTGCTCGAAACATGCAAAGACAGGGATGTAACAGAGATTGGATAAGGGAGGAGGAAGACCAAGTTGCCAAGTTTTGCTCCCACCAACTACAATCAAGTCATAATATAATAAAAATTTATTTTTAAGTGGAGACTCTTGAGCAGTCCTCACCTCCAAGCATAATGTTCAATGCAAAGTGGAACTTCAAAATGGATAACTATTAAGTCAATAACGACATATTGAATGAAAGAGTCATTTATAGATAAGTGAACCTTTGGGCCACGGGCACTGGGCAGTAGAAACTAGTATCGCGTTGCCAAAGGACACTCGGACGATTCATACTCAATTTGGCTGCAAACGTGCCAAGCAATGCGACGATGAGCATGAAAACATTGTTGTCACTCCCGAGCCACTCATATTCCTCATTGAACTTCTTAGAATCTCCAAGTGAAATCCTCGTCTTCATGGCTTCCATTGCTATCCTCCAAAGAGCTTGAACGTCCCCGAGAGGGAGAGAGAGAGAGAGAGGAAAGAGGATGGGGAGGGAGAGAGCAAAGACGAGATTTAGCAGCAGTAAATCAAGAGAGTAAAGAGGATGGGGAGGGAGAGAGCAAAGATGAGATTTAGCAATGATAAATCGAGGAATGACAACCATCTCCCGCACTCTTTGTATTTTGAGAAATAATTGCATAACCGTGTAACTATATCGCTATTGAATTTGGAGGAAGTTTCCCTTCAATCTAGAATGGAGGAAGACATCATTTGATAAAGAATAGTCGAAACATTCAAAAGCAATACAATTACACGGTTATGCAATTATTTCTCAAAATACAAAGAGTGCCGGAGATGGTTGTCATTCCTCGATTTACTGCTACTAAATCTCGTCTTTTCTCTCTCCCTCCCCATCCTCTTTCCTCTTTCCCCTCTCTCTCTCTCTCTCTCTCTCTCTCTCGGGGACGTTCAAGCTCTTTGGAGGACGGCAATGGAAGCCATGAAGACGAGGACCTCACCTGGAGATTCTAAGAAGTTCAATGAGGAATATGAGTGGCTCAGGAGTGACGGGAGTGTTTTCATGCTCGTCGCCACATTGCTTGGCACGTTTATAGCCAAATTGAGTTTGAATTGTCCGAGCGTCCTTTGGCAACGCAATACTGGTTTCTCTGAGGTCATCATGACGATTTTTCTTCCTTCCTTTAGCGTTGTCTTTCTCATTCTATGTGGTCTCCCATCAAGGACACCATTTTTCATGGTGATTACGAGGGTACTGCTGTATACGGCAGTAATATCTTACGCATTCAGTTTTTCCCTTCTGCTAAGAGCCACCATGCCCAAGGATATGACCAACAATCTAGAAGTCGGCATAAAGATATGGGCGGGAGTAATGGTCATCTTTTTAGTGGTGTTTCACACCATCAATGGTTCCGGAAGAACATTTTGACGTCAATAAAGGAGACCCGAGGAAGGAACATCTCCTGCCCAGCGCCCGTGGCCCAAGGATACACTTATCTATCTAATGACTCTTTCATTCAATATGTTGTTATTGACTTAATAGTTATGCATTATGAAGTTCCACTTTGCATTGAACATTATGCTTGGAGATGAAGATTGCTCTAGAGTCTCCACTTAAAAATAAATTTTTATTATATTATGACTTGATTGTAGTTCGTGGGAGCAAAACTTGTCAACTTGGTCTTCCTCCTCCCCTATCCAATCTCTTTTACGTCCCTGTCTTTGCATGTTTCGAGCAACGTATGCATCCATTTCTTTATTCTGGCCTAATTCAGTAGAATGTTTCTTTGAAAATGACCAGATGGTCATTAACTCTGCTGGCTATTGCATGGCGACCATCAGTGTCGGCGCGTATGGGTTCCTTCATTTGTCAACTTGTCGTAGAGAAGATGAGCACCGAAACATAGGTTGAAGATGGAGGAGAAAAAGTAGAGAAAACGACAAGTTGATGAATGAAGGAACTCGTACGCGCGATGGCCTCCATGACAATAGCCAGCAGAGTTAACGACCATCTGGTCATTTTCGAAGAAACATTCTACTGAATTGGGCCAAAATAAAGAAATGGATGCATACGGTTCTCAAAACATGCAAAGACAGAGACGTAACAAAGATTGGATAGGGGAGGACGAAGACCAAGTTGCCAAGTTTTGCTCCCACCAACTACAATCAAGTCATAATATAATAAAAATTTATTTTTAAGTGGAGACTCTAGAACGGTCCTCATCTCCAAGCATAATGTTCAATGCAAAGCAGAAATTCCTAATGGATAACTATTAAGTCAATATCAACATATTGAATGAAAGAGTCATTATATAAATAAGTGAACCCTTGGGCCACGGGCGATGGGCAGCAGATGTTCCTTCCCTGGGTCTCCTTTATTGGCATTGAAATGTTCTTCGGCAACCATTGATGGTGTGAAACACCACAAAAAAGACGACCATCACTCCCACCCATATCTTTATGCCGACTTCTAGATTGTTGGCCATATCCTTGGGCACGGTGGCTCTTAGCAGAAGGGCAAAACTGAATGCGTAAGATATTACTGCCCTATACGGCAGTACCCTCGTAATCACCATGAAAAATGGCCTCCTTGATGGGAGACTACTCAGAATGAAAAAGACAATGCTAAAGGAAGAAAGAAAGACCATCATGATGACCTTAGAAAAACCAATATCACGTTGCCAAAGGACGCTCGGATGATTCATACTCAATTTGGCTGCAAATGTGCCAAGCAATGCGGTGATGAGCATGAAAACGCTCTCGTCGCTTCCGAGCCACTCATATTCCTCATTGAACTTCTCAAAATCTCCAGGTGAAGGCCAGGTCCTAATGGCTTCCATTGCTGTCCTCAAAGAGCTTGAATGTCCTCGAGAGAGAGAGAGAGAGAGGAAAGAGGATGGGGAGGGAGAGAGCAAAGACGAGATTTAGCAGCAGTAAATTGAGGAATGACAACCATCTCCCGCACTCTTTGTATTTTGAGAAATAATTGCATAATCGTGTAACTATATCGCTATTGAATTTGGAGGAAGTTTCCCTTCAATCTAGAATGGAGGAAGAAGTCATTTGATAAAGATTAGTCAAAACATTCAAAAGCGATACAGTTACACGGTTATGCGATTATTTCTCAAAATACAAAGAGTGCGGGAGATGGTTGTCATTCCTCGATTTACTGCTGCTAAATCTCGTCTTTTTCTATCCCCCCCCCCCATCTCTCTCTCTCTCTCTCTCTCTCTCTCTCTCGGGGACATTCAAGCTCTTTGGAGGACAGCAATGGAAGCCGTGCAGACGAGGACCTCACCTGGAGATCTAAGAAGTTCAATGAGGAATATGAGTGGCTCGGGAGCAACGAGAGTGTTTTCATGCTCGTCGCCGCATTGCTTGGCACGTTTATAGCCAAATTGAGTTTGAATCATTTGAGCGTCCTTTGGCAACGCAATACTAGTTTCCCGAGGTCATCATGACAATTTTCCTTCCTTCCTTTAGTGTTCTCTTTCTCATTCTAAGTGGTCTCCCATCAAGGACACCATTTTTCATGGTGATTACGAGGGTACTGCTATATACGGCAGTAATATCTTACGCATTTGGTTTTTCCCTTCTGCTAAGAGACACCGCATCCAAGGATATGGCCAACAATCTAGAAGTCGGCATAAAGATATTTTATGGGCGAGAGTAATGGTCGTCTTTTTAGTGGTGTTTCACACCATCAATGGTTCCCGAAAAACATTTTGACATCAATAAAGGAGACTCGAGGAAGGAACATCTCCTGCCCAGCGCCCGTGGCCCAAGGGTACACTTATCTACCATATCCAATCTCTTTTATGTCCTTGCATGTTTTGAGCAACGTATGCATCCATTTCTTTATTCGGGCCCAATTCAATAGAATGTTTCTTCGAAAATGACCAGGGTAGATGGTTGTCATTCCTCGATTTACCATTGCTAAATCTCGTCGTTGTTCTCTCCCTCCCCATCCTCTTTCCTCCTCTCTCTCTCTCTCTCTCTCTCTCTCTCTCTCGGGGACGTTCAAGTTCTCTGGAAAACAGCAATGGAAGCCATGAAGAAGAGGACCTCACCTGGAGATTCTAAGAAGTTCAATGAGGAATATGAGTGGCTCGGGAGCGACGAGAGTGTTTTCATGCCCGTTGGAGAAAAGAAATTCAGATTCTGTGATGTTTTCATTGCGTGTCAATTGAATGAATGAGACTACAATTCATAGTTGTCATAGACAATGCCTTCTCTTTTGCCTGATAAAAAAAGAAAAGATCACCAGGAAAGAAAGATATACTGGGAGTTGGCAGCCAGCCTTTTCATTCTGCCATCATGTCGGCCAAGTTGCAAGTGTCTCTTGATGAAGAACTCAATGTGATGCAATTGCCGAAGTTGAAAGAACAACTTTGAGTTCTCCAAATTTTGAGATTCTGAGTCATGGATGCGCGAGTTCTAGTGAATTTGCTAATTGTTATCCTTGGAGATCCCATTGGAGATGCAGCTAAGAATCCTTATGATTGTAAGCTCAATTCAACCGCTTTCTTGACATTTATTTCCCTAAATGTACTGTTCACACAGGTGAATTTACAAATTCCTCAACCTTGCTCGCTTGGACTTTTTGCATGTTTTTGATCTCCTACTCCTTGTGCAAAGGCTTTCATGTCCACCAGCACTTCCTTGTAAAGAGAAAGAGAGGATAATCACCCTATTGACCACCGTATCGGCATTTAATATCTTCCCTTGGGGCTTGAGTCGCGAGAGCAATGCGTAGTCACCGAGCCCAATAGCTAACCGACTTCGCAGCATGCAGTGGTAGGACATGTGCCTTCTACTCCGCTCCCACCCCACCACGGCCTAATCTTTGCTCCCCTCCCTCCGCCTCAGGAAGAAACTCTTTCGGCCCGCCCTCCTTCTCAAGTCGGTCAATGAAGCACAATTATTACCGCCTTAATGTGCTTCGTTGGTGGCGACGGGGGAACGGCTGCTCGACAAACAATAGAGTAGCAACGAGTGCGGAAAGCGAATGAGCGCTGAAGTAGGGGCGCATGCTTCGTCGACGACAAATGGCCGCTCCACAAACGCTAGAGCAGCAACAAGCGCGGTGAGAGAAGAGAGTAAACGCCGGAGCAGGGGCACCTCCTTCGTCGGCTCAGGCGGGGAATGGCCACTTCACAAATGTCGGAACGAAAGTCGGAGTAGCAACGAGCACGAAGAGAGAAGCGAGTGAGCGCCAACGCAGGGGTGGCCGTAATGTGGTTTGTTGGCGATGGCGGGTGTTACGGCCGCTTGACGCACAGTGGAGCAGTAACGAGCGCGGAGAGAATTTGGGATTCAAAATTTTGAACCGGTTTGCAGCTATTGGAGAGGAACGAAAATTGTTTGCTTCTTTTTTCTTCTTCCATGCCGTAATAAATGCATTGCAAAAGAGGCATGCAAACTAAGGAGAGAGAAACCGTGTGCAGGCTAGGAGGGGGGAAAGAAGGCTAGGGATCGGAGGGAAGGAGGAGAGAAGGGAAGAAGGCAGAAGAATTCAGTGGGCCCACGCTTCCACGTGGCACCACGTGAGTGGTCGGGGACCATGCTGACATGGCGCTCCCGGACCACCCAATATTTTCTCGGAAGGAGGAAGTAAGGGGTTCAAATCCTCACATTCCTAGGAGGGGTTGGAATTGAGTTAGTTTCAAGTGTGGGTTTTGACTCCCACGCCCTGTAAGAAGGTAGGCAAAAGTCTGAGAGTAAGAGTTAAAGTAAGAGTAGAGTAGGACCGACTAAAAAAATAAAATGCAGTGAAACAACAATGGTTCCGGAACCATTTAGCTCATGACCTTTCAACATTAGATTTTAAAGATCACATCTTTTATCATCTCCAGATGTATTGATGGACTCACAAGTAAAAGATACATAACTAACAATGATGCCTAATTATTTCATTCACTGAAATTAAAATTTTGATATTAACAAGCGTCGCACTCGGCGTCTATACCTGTATTTAGGGGCCAAAAAAAAAATGATCACTAAAATATTAATCTAATTCGATCATAATACATTCAATTTTGTAAATTTAATATTAAATCATTTAATAAAACTTTAATGTAGTCACTTCAAGGCTAATTTTAGCCTGAAAATGCTAACGTGAATATTTACTTAACGCCATCAATCCGACCCACATTAATTGAACAAATTTATGAAAAATGGCATATGAAAGTGATTTTAGCTCATGAATAATTGGAAACTTCTCAAAAATTTATGAGGACATGCTGTTGCAAACTGAACACATAAATGTAAAATTAGTACATCCTATTTTTCCTAAATGACGTACGGTTTTATCTATATAGCTAGAATAAAAAATTATGTTAATAGCAAGTAAATGCAAAATAAAATAAAAAATTGCATCGGACGTCATTAAAAGGTCTTTTTTACAATATTCATTCTCTCCCCATTAATGCATTTGGGGTTTCATGAGAAGATTTCTGTACAAGTAAAAGAGCAAATTGGTCCTGACCAATCTCAGGTAAACTCATCATTCACCAACTTCTCTCTGATGAGAAAATAAAACGCTTTGTTTAACACGCGACTACTTCTTCCATTCTAATGCACCTAACCATAAAAATTCATTCTGCAACGTGATCGATCTACAATAAAGGTAATTATATAATGTGTCGTGGCCACAATCCAAGACCACCAAATTTGCACAAGCAAATCTTTCAAATAATCAAAATCGTTGACAAAAAATATATATCTAGCGTGGGCTAGAATCCTCCTCGAAAATCATCAGTACCATTTCTAACCCAAATAATACATGTGTTGCATTTCTGGAAAGTGAGAATATCCACCACGTAATTTTATGACCTTCCTCACACGGGACTTGGTTCCTAATTGCAAAGACTCTGCACCTATCCTAAAAGGAAGGACTGCATCATGCCTAGAAACTCTTCTTTTCAAACAATTTCTACAAAGCAAAGAAACCACTGTAATTTTCTTCCAAGGCTTATGCTTATGAACCCAACTGATGTTGCAAAAATACACAATTACTCTCAACAGGTCCAGACCTTCTGAGTCGCTTGCTTACGCTACATATCAATTCAACTGAGACAGATCATAAAGCCTTCACTATTGCCTAATCATACAGTGCAGCTTTATCTTTATCAACATATTCTTCACCTTCAACACGCTAGGAGTAATAAGTCAATTGTGCTGCTAGGTCGAACGTGCGCTTGGCTATGATGAAGATCACAAGGAAACAGAATTATATTCTCGTGGTGTAGCATCTGATGATAGACTGCTAACAGTGTTCATAATATAGTTTAACTAGAAAAATAAATGCCATGAAGAAGTTGCCTCCAACCCAGAATCCAATTAAATTAAAGAAAGAAGAAATGCTTGGGATAGACGATCATGTAGGGTGTAAAAATTATTAGCATATTGCCCATGCGACAATCCATAGGCCAGCTTAGGTTCATATCAGATACTTGTGTACCTTCTCCTCGATCAGACCACCTGAAGTAAACACTCCAGCATACTCCAAGGCCTGAAGAACTCTTTTCTGCACAAATGAAGAAAACAACTTCAACACGCAGCACAGCTGGCAGAAATAACACAAATTGAGGAAATTGTACTGGCATTCACAGTGCACGAATGAGAAAATACTCAAGCAGAAAATGATGAATTCTCTGGTGTTGTCCAAACAGATGCAATTCAGTGTTTTGCAATTACCTCACTCTCATCATCAAGAACTGTTTCCATGAGATAAAGATCACAAAATTTGGTGATCTGCAAAAGTACTTCCGACACAGAGGATCTTACAGTTGCTCGTTTCTGCAAAAAGAAGTACTAAATCAGGCAACACTCATGCAAAACGCATGAATATGGTAATGGGACCCCACAAAGGATTCTATTACCTGAAGCTCCTCAGGACTACTTTCCTCAAGAATAACTCCGAGCGAACGACATGTGACCTGAACAAATAGCTTAAGCATCAATGCATGACTTGATGAGGCAAAGAGAAGTGGGAAAGCTTGATGCAGAGAGACTGAGAGAGAGAGAGAGAGGGAGGGAGGGAGAAGGTGGGGGAAGGGGCGGTTTCGGGAAGAGAGACGTGGAAGGGAGAGCACGCACAGAGAGACTGAGAGAGAGACAGAGAGAGAGAGTGGGGGGGGGAGGGAGAAGGTGGGGGAAGGGGCGGTTTCGGGAAGAGAGACGTGGAAGGGAGCGCACGCACAGAGAGACTGAGAGAGAAAGAGAGAGAGAGAGGGAGGGAGGGAGGGAGAAGGTGGGGGAAGGGGCGGTTTCCGGAAGAGAGACGTGGAAGGGAGAGCACGCACAGAGAGACTGAGAGAGAGAGAGAGAGGGAGGGAGGGAGAAGGTGGGGGGAAGGGGCGGTTTCGGGAAGAGAGACGTGGAAGGGAGCGCACGCACAGAGAGACTGAGAGAGAGAGAGAGAGAGAGAGAGAGAGAGGGAGGGAGAAGGTGGGGGAAGGGGCGGTTTCGGGAAGAGAGACGTGGAAGGGAGCGCACGCACAGAGAGACTGAGAGAGAGAGAGAGAGGGAGGGAGGGAGGGAGGGAGGGAGCGAGGGAGGGAGAAGGTGGGGGGAAGGGGCGGTTTCGGCGCGTGCAAATTGGATGACCAAATTTTCAGGGATTTCAGTTGCCTTTGCACGACGTTCTCACGAAGTTCATCCTTTTCTCTGAGCATCGATAAAATGACATCCCATCGCCCCCAAAGTACTCTAGAATTTGCACCGTCGCTATCACCGGCCTCACATCTAGAAGGTCGAGGCCGCTCCCAAAAACCGAGACAGATAAGTCACAGAGAGAAAGTTAAGGCTATTTCTTTTCTTTTCCTGTGCTCAAAACCTTTGCTAGCACGCAAAAATGCCGCTTGTTTATTAGCTCATCATATTAAGTCTAGGGATCCAAGGGAAAAATGAAGAGGAAAATATAAAGGGGAGAAGTCGATGGACACACGAGGAAAATTCCTATGTGTTCTCCATAATGGCAAACAAATGAATTCTCTGATCTACGGTAGAACAAGACCGAAAAGGGATAATACTTTCACAAGGCACAAACCTCATTTGACCAAATTTGCTCAATGAAATGAGCAAGTACTATCTTATTTGCCCTTTATGCTGACTGGGACAATGCATTTGAAGGTGCCCTATTCTGAAGTAAGATGAATTAATGATAGCTGCTGGCTGAATTGGCATAAGCAAAGAAATCAGTGAAAACATAAAGTGTAATCCGAGAGCTCCGATCTTTACTTGCATTAGTTGATCTAGAACCTATACGCATCCATCGACCCATATTAGTTGAACCTGATGAAGCATTACAGCTCATCGCAGAAAATAGGTCCCATTTTCAAAGGAATTACCCTCGGCGAGGTGAGTGCGATGTGTTCACAGCAGCTAAATATATGTTCAGAGGACAATCATGTAAATTTGATGGGAATTAGAAAAGAGGAATTGGGTTTTCTTTGATGTTTGTCTTAATCTATGCGCAGGAAATTAATGCATATGGTGTGGCAAAAGTTGTGGCTTCAGACAACGTTGAATTTGAGAAGGTGATTTGTTGTGGGAGTTGTCAGTTGGGCAGAGTACAAAAAGATAAAGAAGAAATGGGATGATCAGGAAGCTTGATCCATTGGGGTTGCCATACCATGTTGGAATATTGGGTAAATTTCTCATTCACGAACAATTTCCTATTATCATAATCTTTTCAGCGATACATGAATTTCTTCTTAATCAAAAGAACTTTACAAGACTCTGCCGGGGTGGGTAATAGAGTTTTACAGGCGTGCTTCAGATTTTGGCATGTGCGGCTTAAATAGCCATGCTATTCTGGCATAAAAATGCTTTAGATAAGTGATTTTGACAGAAGAATGGTGTTGAAGTCATATGGTCTTTTAGAGCAATACGTCACAGAAGGTACACATTAGAAGAAGGACAGCTCTCAACAGGGTCAAGAAATGATGTAGGGGCAATTTGACCTTGGATCGGCATCTTACAGAATGCCCTAAGTCAAGTTTTGTCAAGTTCTTGATCTCAGCCTCTCAGGAGACATCAAACTAAAAACCATTTGTTTGTACTGATGCTTTAGACTACCAACGTTTTTCCCCCTTCTGGTTGCGTTTCTTTATGGGCTTTTGGTCGTTCTTTCAGGATACAGTGGACTTACAGCCTATGCAGGGTTCTTCAAGATATGAAAGCCAAAGCGAGGTGAGAAGGTGTTTGTATCAATGGCACCGGGGACAGTTGGGAACTTGGTCGGACAGTACACAAGGTTGCACAGCTGCTACATCGTTGGTTGTGCTAAAAGCAAACGAAAAGTCACTTTCGCCAATGTTTCCGTCACCAAAAGTTCGTGAATCATGATGAACTTGTTTTTGTTGTTACAGGTACAACTGCTCAAGGAAAAATCTAAGTTTTAATGAGGCCTTCAACTACAGGTAGGAAACTGATTTGAACTCAACTCCCGAAAGATCAGATCGCTTCAGAGCATATTAAGAATCTAAATGGTACATTCTCTGCTCAAAAGAATAATCTGGTCTTCTTTCCCCTGTTTGCTTTCGTCGATTGACAGGTATTTTCCTGACGAAATCCATATATACTTTAACAATGTGGGTGCCGAGATGCAAGAAACCGCGGTCGCTAACATGAATACCTTTGGCAGAGTCTCTGCGTCCGGAGAAACATCCAAGTATGCAGATTCAGGGAAAAGAGCCGCCCCCAACATGCTATAGGCCATATACAAGAGATTAAAGACCCAGGGACATTTAGCACAGATCGTGTTGGTCTTTTCCAGGATTTCATCTCGGCCACCAGCAACCATCTCCACAGCGGCAAGTTGTGCCCGCTCGAGGACATCTCAGATGGCCTGCAGAGCATTCCTTGTGCTTTCACAGTGCTGTTTCACGTCGACAACATTGGGAAGAAAATTGTTAAGATTGCAGAAGAATGAGAGTTTGCTAATGGTTTGTGAGTTAGCCGGATTCAATGCCTCTGTATCGGATTCCTTCGAATTTACCACATGAACTTGATGACCGTTGTCATCTCTAATGGTACTATTTTACTCAAATTACTACATATTATCAAAAGTATACGCATTGCATCGGGTAATATATTATCATATTTCGCAAAAAGGAAACTTTTTTTACATAAAGTTGTACTGCATCACCAGATGATATAAAGCAAATCAATTGACATTCTTGTTGCTTCCTCCGTCATATAACTTCCAATCTGAATGTTGGGGCAAAGGTTGCGATTAAAGGTGATCATCGGGGAGGCTCATGCTGGATGGGCATCCAGTTGAGGCCTAACTTATGGCCCAGCCTTGCAACATGAAATAAAAGAACAAAAAGCTTGACAAACGAAAAAATCTCAATGCACCATGATTTGATTACATGCTTGATTATGATTATTTTCTTAATCAAATTAAGTTTTAGCTTCTTCAAGTCTATGGCATCTCTCTCTCTCCGTCCCCCTCTCCTTGTCATCTCCTTCAACCATCAGCCATAGGGGAGTGTTTGAGCTAGTCTCACCCTCTCCTCTCCCTCTTTTATTGATTTTGTTTGTGTTTTATTGTTCTTTTCTTACATTTTCTTCTCTCCCAATTTGGATTTGAGAGCTTTCTTCTCCTGATTTAGTTTTCTTTTGAGAGTTTGAACTCTCACAGTCAAGTTGTGACTGTGGGGAATTCAAGATGAAGATTTAGATTTGGAAGTTTAATAAATATACTTTGGGGAATTCGAGATGAAGAAATTGACAAAGTTTGATTGAAAAATGAAGTTGGTATTTTTCATATTAATAACGCCTATCTATTTTAAAAATTTAAGCATTTATTATATGCAACAAAATACATTTTAGAGCTCAACACATAAATAAATCACAATCGTACTTATATATTGAACTACTTTGTAGAATAATCACCCACCAATTGAGTAATTTTCTTTACCAAATTAAGTTTTAGCTTCTTCTAGTCTATTCCCTAAGTAGCACCGAAATCAATACGCGACACGATATTACACGACACGCCAATACGTCGTTTATAAAAATAGAAAATTTTGACACGTTGGAACACGTTGTATATTATATATATATTTTATATATAAATAATAAATTATTATCTTTATGATTATTTCAATCAAATTAATCTGATTTAAATTCACAAATAAATAAAAATAAAAATAAAAATAAAATCCTATAATAAATTTACACTAAAAACATTAATCCACAATTTATTAATATCATTCGTTATTTCAATTTAACAAATTCAACTCCATTTCAATAAATCCATGAAATTTGGAAAGAAAAAAAAAGTAATTCACATTCTAGACTTACGTATCAGATGTGTCGAAAGAAAAAGAAAAAACTTGAGAGTAAATTGTGTATCACGGAAAGTGACAGTAAAAAAAGAAAAGAATAAAATATTAGGTTTTTCTTATTTCCTAATTTGTTATTTTTGTTATTGATTATTATTTTTTCACATATATATATATATATATATATATTTTGACCCTTCATTTATTGAAAAATTTTAAAATTAACCTCACATGTCTAAATCGTGTGTCGGAAACTCACATATCGAAATTCCGACTTGAGTATCGACAAGTGTAAAAAAAAATTAATCAGATGTCAGATTTTTCGACACGTGTTAACCGAGTGTCGAGAGTGTCGAACACGTGTCAAAGTGTGCAACACGACACGAAGGCTCCCGGAGAGTGTCGGTACTTCATAGTCGATATGATTACTCTCTCTCTCTCTCTCTCTCTCTCTCTCTCTCTCTCTCTCTTTTCTCTCTCTCTCTCTCTCTCTCTCTCTCGTGTCTCCACCTCCCCTCCAAACCCTCTCTACCCTCTTTTGTTGATTTTGTTTGTTCTTTTCCTTTTTTTTTCTTCTCTCCTAATTTAGATTTGAGAGTTCTCTTCTCCTAGTCTAATTATTAATTTGAGAATTTGAACTCTCACAATCTAGATCTAGATTTGGGTGCCATCCTCTCCCGATTTAGATTTGGGAATTTAATAAATATACTTTTGGGAATTCAAGATTAAGAAATTGACAAAATTTGATTGAAAAATGAAGTTGGTCCAATTCATATCAATAATGCCTATTACGCAATAATCTATTCTAAAAATTTATGTTGTTATTTTATGCGACAAAATACATTTTAGAGCTCAACACCTAAATAAATCAAATCATGTCCTTTTGTGCTTATATTTCGAACTACTTTGTAGAATAATCACCCACGAAATCGAGTAATTATGCAATTGGATATTAGTGATCACTTGGCTTAATTTGGTCAGTAGGCCTTAAGGAATCCTCTCTAGCCTCGACTATTCCTTCATCTTCATTTAATTAATCGCCACTTGTCTGGCCATTGAAAATGGCATCTTCTCTTGTTGTGGGAACTACTCGTTCTTGATCCTGCCCTTGTCTTTTTGCTTTTTGTATTTGTCTTAAAACATATTTAGTATTCTTTTAATGTTTTTGGAAAAGAAAAAAAAAAATCGCAATCACAAAATAGGCCTCTTACCTTGAGTGCAGTACTGAGTTTATTAAAACTAGTCTACATAAGTAGAATATCGAGTTTTGCGGTATAGTGCAAGCTGACATTTGACACAATGATCATATTTATAACCTAATGAGAGTTTGTCTTATTTTTAGTGTATTAAATTTAGAAATCTTTCTTGTCAATACACTTGGCCTCACTTTTTATGTAAATAATTCTCAAAAATATTTTAATTAATTTTTGGAAGGAAAAAAACTTTTATTGCTTCAAAAGGGCGGTGGTATTTCCACCCCTACATGACTAAATCCACTCAATTTCTATTAAAAAGAAAAAAATTATCGTCTATCATTTAATTGCAATTTAATTAGTGGTCTCAAATTTATTTACTTTTTTTTTTTTTTTTTAACTTTTTCTATTTTTGTGCAGGATCTACTTACCATAATTAAGAATTTAATATGTTTAGGTTTTGTTTGTTGTAGATTTTCCATGTACATTAAAGGCACTATTTTTTGTTTATTGGTAGATATTACCTCCATAAATGTTCATTTTGTTGAAAAGAGAGTTTTCCTAGAATTCTAATTCTTTTTCATGTTGTCAATTATATTTATAGATAAATTGTTAAGTAGATGAAATTTAATTACATCAAAATATTGCACAAAGTAAGAACTTAAAAAAAAATCCTAGTGAAATATCATTATTTTGGATTAGCAAAAATTAATATCATTTATGAATTGTACAAAAAAAAATATCAAGATACCTTATTGTGTATAATGTTTTTAGTGTTTTCCTATATATTCATATAACGTTTTACATGCTTTGTAAAACAGTATTTCACTAATATAATAAGGAAAAAGGATAAATTCTTTGATATTGTAAATAAAGAGATTTAATATACATATTAGACTAATGAAATTAACAAAAAGTTCACCAAGAAAGTGAGATTTTGAGATAGGAGGGACAAAAAAATAGATAATTTTTATAAGATCAATAATAAAGAATAGACTTTTTAGTTTTATACTATATCAAATAATGTCTTTTTTTTTTCTTTTTCTTTAAACTATTAGTGAGATGATTTTACACAAAGTATGTAAAATCTTATAAGAATATCTAAGAAGGCATGCTTCTTTAATACGCTAAAAAAACAAAATATGTGAAATGCTTAATTACAGACCTATCATGAATAGAAAAAGAAAAAATAGAAGAAATGATTGGGGCCGTCACTTTAAACTACAATTGAAAGATTAAAGACAATTTTGTCTTTTTAGTGTAAATAGGGGTAGATGTAGTCATTTAGAGGTGGAAATAGCGCCACCCTTTTAAAATGTCAATAACTAAACATGTTGAAACTTTTGAAATAATCTTATCAGTTGAACCGGATGAAGCATTACAGCTCATCACAGAAAACCGGTCCCGGTTTCGAAGGAATTACTCTTGGCAAGGTGAGTGACTTGCTCACAGCAGCTAAATATATTTTCAAAGGACATCATGTAAATGTGATGGGAATTAGAAAAAAAGAATTAGGTTTTAGCGCCACCCTTTTAAAATGTCAATAACTAAACATGTTGAAACTTTTGAAATAATCTTATCAGTTGAACCGGATGAAGCATTACAGCTCATCGAAAACCGGTCCCGATTTCGAAGGAATTACTCTTGGCAAGGTGAGTGACTTGCTCACAGCAGCTAAATATATTTTCAAAGGACATCATGTAAATGTGATGGGAATTAGAAAAAAAGAATTAGGTTTTCTTTAATTTTTGTCTTCAAATCTATATGCAGGAAATTGAGGCATTTGGTGTGGCAAAAGTTGTGGTTTCAGACAATGTTGAATTTGAGAAGGGTGACGTGGTTGTGGGAGTTATTACTTGGGCAGAGTATAGTAAGATAAGAGGAAATAAGATGATCAGGAAGCTTGATCCATTGGGGTTCCCTTTCTCTTACCATGTTGGAATATTGGGTAAATTTCTCATTCATGGACAATTTTCCATTATCAAAATCTTTTCAATGATACATGAATTTCTTCTTAATCAAAAAAACTTTACAAGACTCTGCTGGAACAGGGAAGAGAGCTTTAGAGGCGTGCTTCGGATTTTGGCATATGCCTGCTTAAGTAGCAGAGCTATTCCGGCAGAAAATGTTTTAGTTGACAGATTTTGACAGAAGAAACATAACAATTAAAAATGGTATTGAAGTCATATGGTTTATTACAGCAATTTGTCACAGAAGCTACACATTTAAAAAAGGACAGGTCTTCTTGATCGGATCAAGAAATGATGTTGGGTTTATTTGACCTTGGATCGACATCATGCAAAATGTGCTACAGTTGGGTGATACAAATGATGTCTCAACCTATGTCAAGTTCTTGATCTCAGCCTATCAGGAGACATCAAACTGAAAAACATTTGTTTGCACTGATGCTCCAGGCTACCAAACGCTTTTTCCCCTTCTAGTTGCGTTTCTTTATGGGTTTTTGCTTGTTCTTTCAGGATACAGTGGACTTACAGCCTATGCTGGGTTCTTCGAGATATGCAAGCCGAAGCGAGGCGAGAAGGTGTTAGTATCGGCGGCATCAGGGTCAGTCGGGAACTTGGTTGGACAGTATGCAAAGTTGCACGGGTGCTATGTTGTCGGTTGTGCTGGAAGCAAACAAAAGGTCACTTTCCCCATAGTCCTACATTACAACTTTCCCCAATGTTTCCTTCACCAAAAGATCACGAATCATGATGAATTTGTTTCGTTGTTACAGGTACAACTGCTCAAGGAAAAACTGGGTTTTGATGAGGCCTTCAACTACAGGGAGGAAACTAATTTGAACTCAACTCTCAAAAGGTCGGATGCTTCAGAGCGTATCAAGAATCTAGATTGTATATTCTCTTTTCAAAAGAAAAATCTAGTCATTTTTCTTGTGTTTGTTTTTGTCAATCGACAGGTATTTTCCCGATGGGATCGATATATACTTTGACAACGTGGGCGCTGAGATGCAAAAGCGGCGGTTGCTAACATGAATACCTTTGGCAGAGTTGCTGTGTGCGGAGTAATATCCGAGTATATAGATTCAGAGAAAAAGAAGTACTAAATCAGGCAACACTCATGCAAAACAAATGAATATGGTAATGGGACCCCACAAAGGATTCTATTACCTGAAGCTCCTCAGGACTACTTTCCTCAAGAATAACTCCGAGCGAACGACATGTGACCTGAACAAATAGCTTAAGCATCAATGCATGACTTGATGAGGCAAAGAGAAGTGGGAAAGCTTGGTGCAGAGAGACTGAGAGAGAGAGAGAGAGAGAGAGAGAGGGAGGGAGAAGGTGGGGGAAGGGGCGGTTTCGGGAAGAGAGACGTGGAAGGGAGCGCACACACAGAGAGACTGAGAGAGACAGAGAGACAGAGAGAGAGGGAGGGAGAAGGTGGGGGAATGGGCCTGGGCTCCCTTTTCTTTCGTCTTCGGCTCAAATTGTGGAGTTGAAGAAATAAAGAAACATGGGCCAAAAAGAAACAAAAAGATGGGCCGAGGGAGAAGAATTTTAGGGGGCAGAAAATTTATTAAAGGAGTGGGCCGAATATCCAGCCCTGCTCGATTCCCTTTTTTTTTTTTTTTTTTTTTTTAATTTCATTCATTTTTTTCTTTTGTTTTGCTTTTTACCTTTTTTTATCAATTTTTATATTTTTATAAAATAAATGAATATTTAATATGTCGACAAAGATTTTTATATTTTTATCTATATTGTAAGATGTGAATAAAATAATCAAAATGAAATAGGAAGAATGCATCATCACTTGGTCTATACTTCCTAACACTACATATTTTAGAAGGTTTATGGAAAAGGAAGCAAAAGCAAAATATCCAACCAAAATTTAAAATATCGCTCTAATTTTAAAAAAAAAATTACAAAAAAAAAAAGTATATTTAAAGTCACATGCAAACATTTGCATTCAGTGAATTTTAAATTTTACATATTTTTAAAGTAAAGGGCAAAAATGCATGAACTTTATATGTATTGGCAACAAGGATAAAAATTCTTATCTTACATTGCATTTGATATCTACTCAAGACAAGATAAAATCGGATATAAGAAGGATATAGGCTAGACAAAATTATCGAAAAGATGGGATAAAAATGAATATAATTTCTAATATTCATAATAAAAAATTTATTTTTCTCGACTCTTAAATTAACAAAAATGAAATTATATTTCAATATAAATAAAATCTAAATTCTAATATGAGATTCAAAATAACCAAAAATAACAATTTATTTTAATTTAATCTTATATTTATTTCTATACTCTACTTTAATTATATCTTATAATATAGATTCAATAATATATCTTAATATTTATCACATATTTTAGGTATTTTAGGTATATCAGTATAGTTTACTATTTAATAAAATTTTATTAGAGAACGATGGAAGGGGAAAAAGAAAGAAAAAATAAAATAATTAAAAAGAGAGGAAAAATAAAATATATAATAAATACAAATAAAGTAGGTAAGAGTGTCGCAAGAGATTTTTACTATTTTCGTTTGTGAACTTTTAGGTTGGTTTACATTGATAAGCCGTTTTATATAAATATACATAATATGATGTAAATGTATATGGTTTTATTACTCCAATTAACTAAACAATTGATAAAATATAGCAAAATCCCTTGGATTTCATATTATATTCTTACGGTCCTTAACTTGTTATAAATCCAAATGACTAAACATAGCCATTAAGATTTAATTTGATAAAAATAAAAAATAAAAGGCAACCAATGTAAACCTTCAAGTCCATTCGAAAGATCACCAATTAACAATTAAAGGGTTGATCGTCCACCGTATGCTCATGCCTTTTCTCCCTCCATAGAACTTCCAAGTGTTTTTGAGAACTAACAATTTGTGCTATTGTGCCGCAATTGAATGCAATCAGCTCGGAATATCTTAATTTTGACTCTAAGTGCCAAGTAATTGAACTACAATGACAACATGTTAATTCGTATTTATTTGCGTTGATGTATAAAGTCAAGCATATCATGTCACGTTTGAAATATCTCTCTATTGATTCATGTTTTATCTTGTGTCATGCAAACAGGCCATGTCCACTATTGCTAGCGCCCTTGGACTGGGCACGAGATTGGATGGCCCCTTATTATAGGATTCTTGGTAGAAGATTCTTGGTCTTTCCTAGGTTTAGGGAGTGTTGATAGGCCCATTAGTGGCTTTGTGGGCTTGAGTATCTCTTTTGATTTATGTTTCTTGGGCTTTACCAACATCTGATATTATTAGTAGTAATCAAATAGAAATTCTCAAATAAATGAAAATTTTGGAAAGTAGATCTTATATCGTAAATGAAAAAAATTAAGTGTCTCTACATTAATGTTGAACCCAGGAAAAAAGCAAAGAGCAAATGCTAATTTCCATTTGATAAGAGTTAGATAATCAAAGAATTTAGTAGAACTACTCTCAAGCCAAACTATTTTGATGTTATGTTTCTCTTGGTACCTATTCAAATGGCCTGAGCCCACTTTTAGATTCAACGGATTAGTGCTCCCCACATATTGTGCACACAACTTCTACTTAACATTGGGAGGACCTAAAATTCAAATGTCTTCTGAACAACAAATGTTCATCCTCACAAAAATTAATGTGGCATCGTTTTGGGTTCGTGCAACCATGGGGGTAGCGCTCTTGCTAGGAGCGGGTAGCCCCCTCTACCACCCTCGCATTTCTGAATCATCGTCCGGTTGTTTTCTTGGTCATCGTGCAATTCTTGTTGCTCTTTGGGTGGAGTAGACAACGTAAGGAGTTTCATGTGTTCTTGAGGCAATAGTAACTTGGGTCCAAATATATATATATATATTTAAAGATTGAAATAGCGAGAGAATCATAAATGAAAAGCGGTAATTTATTTGAGAATTTGTGAAAGAATGATGAAGGTAAAAATGAGAGAAAACTCTCTAATTTATAGGAAAATTTATGAATTTACACGACGGCCAATGTGTATGATGGTTGAGCGCTCGTTAAGGTATTGGAAGAGAGTCAAAATGGATGATGAGCACTATTGCTGAAATACAAATGTCGAGCCAAAGTGCAAATTATTGAGATTACGTCACGAGTTTGAGCTCGTCAAGGAATGTCAATTCACATAGTTTTCCTAATTTGAGGAGTTTATTAGTTAGAGTAGCTTTCATATTTTGTATACATATATTCTCTAAATAAGAGTATATTCTACTCAATAGTTAGACATTTCCTACATGTGATTTCTCTATAAGAGATTGTAAGACACACTTGTGGGTTTTGCATTGGGTGTAATTTAGGGTTGGGAAATGCTTAAGTGACCGAACTTTAAACTCCATACTCTTTGGATTTATAGTAGGTTGTTGGCAATTGCTCTCCTTATTAGTAGGTACCGATTAGGGTGAGCATCAGTTCAAGGTAGACCTTAGAATTGGACCACAACGACCCTACCTGATTGGTTCTGTTTCGATTCTTGAATCCCAATTTTTGAAGTTGCCTATTACTTGTCCGGTTCTCACTTTTGGGTACAAAATCAAATTTGAGAATTGGACCAAGAAACCCTAATTTTCTCCTTTTAATTTTACATTGCATCTTGCATTTCTATTATTGTGGCCTTTATCTCTTGTAAATTAGGGAATAATTTACTAAAGTTTGTCCTTTCCGGGAAATGAATTAAACAAAAAAAAGAAAAAAGGAACTAACCAGTTCCTAGATAGACCCTAAATTGAACTGAGTTGACATGATCGACCTATGGTGTAAAAGGTTGTTTCCAAGTTTCAAAAACTAAGAATTGGTCATAATAGGGAAGGTTTTTTCATATTTAGACCCTACCCCCTTGGAATTGCTCACCCTTATTATCAATACTCGGACTGAAATACATAAATATCTGGTGTACTTTTTATTGACCTTTTTCAAGTCTCGTAGAGTCGCATACAACTTCTCGTAGGCTTCCAAATTAGAATGGTAGTTCCAGCGATGACTAGATTGGAAAAGGGTACATACTTTCACTTTGAAAGTGCATAAAAAGAAGACGCCTTTTTCCGGAACAGGGTTTGGGATGGGGACAACAAGGGATGGCTCATCAGGGGTGTGAATTCAAGCGCAATGTGAGCTCCCATGTCGACGAACGAACATGGCGATTTCTTCTTCCCAAACGCGAAAGGGAACCAAATTCCATGCCTTTCAAATGTGGCAACCAAAACATAAGAAAAACATCCCAAACACCTTTTTTTCTTTCTTTCTCCACGCCCCTTCGTACTAAGCGGCATAACCTTTAGAAGCTTTGAGGGAGAGCTTGTGCGGTAAGACTAGTGGTCTCCTGCTATCGTAACATTCCTTGCATCCAAAGCTAGGCGTCAAGAAGAGAGGGAGTAAAGAGGGCAGAACATCTAAGAGAGAGAGAGACAGTATGTCGGACATCATAGTTAAGAAAATTCTTCCAGCTTTTAAAAAAAAAAAAAAAAAAAGGTAATTGACAAAATAAAATCAAAACTCTTGAGGAATTTCGTATGTCAGTATTATCTATGTATGAGGATCTTAGGGTGCTTTTTAGCAATTAGCAAATAATAAGGGGAGGGGCCCGAGAAGCTAAAAAGATTTCGCACGGAGGGCAGTTAGTTCAGTCAATGCGACATTTGGCCTGAGATATGTTTTTTTCATTTGATTAATGAGACCTTTTAACTTATCTAACGTAAGAAGTGTTCACCATTCACCTTGGTTCGCGAGTGGCTTCTACCCATTTACTGAGCCAACGACATAAGTAAACTTTATCTACAGTCCCACTGTCGGGGCATTCTTTTATATTCCTTTGGTATTTGATGCTGCTGATTAATGTAGCTGTTTGAATGTCGCAACACGGCATATACAGGTATACTGAGCGAGGTACTATATGCATCATGAGAAATTTGACATTTTCATGCGACATTTTTAAGCAAAATGTGAGAATTTATGCTACTTTTTTTCTCTTCTGCAGAGATCAGAAAACTCTTATTAGTATCCTGGCAGAAATGTGGCCAGTGAATCTCAAGGAACTAACGTGGATGGGTTACAAGGTGATTAATTCATTGCGAGAGGCAGAGTAAATATGGTTTTTTGGGTATGGAAGATCTAACTTCGATACATGTCTAGTGTATCTCAATACAATTAAGATTAAATTTGTGCATGGAATGTTGATTGTATATATCAGTACTATGTATGCTGGTTTATCTTGGGATAAGTACACTAATGGTGCCATAAGTTGTGTACGGCGCTCACTTTGGTGCCAAAAGTTTCCGTCGGATCACTTAAGTGCCAAAAAATTTGAAAAACGCTCACTTTGGTGCCAACGCCGATCCGATCGGCCGGAAATCCGACGTGGCCTTTTTTATTAATTTCTTATATCGATGTAGCTCGCCGGAGAGTCCAGTCAGCGGGTAAACCATCAAACAACGTCGTTTGGCGTCTTAAATCCCTAGTCGAAACCCTAAATCCCCAAATCAAGAGAGAGAGAGAGAGGCATGGCGGTGTTGTCTTCTTCGCCGAAGAACAACACCAGCAGAAAGAGAGAGAAGCCATGGCGGCATCATCTTCTTCTCCAAAGAACAACACCAGCAAAGAGAGAGAAGCCATGGCGGGGTCATCTTCTTCCCCGAAGAACAACACCAGCGAGAGAGAGAGAAGCCACGGCGGCGGCATCTTCTTCCCGAAGAACAAAGACCGGCACCAGCCACTCTTTGAACAGAGCCCAATCCACCATCTCCATCTGCGCCCTCCTTGTTTCCCTCACACTCCTCGTCTTCTCTCTCTCTCGCACCTTCAATCCCCCTTCTTCCTCCTCCTCCTCCTCCACTCTCGCCTCCTATTTTCCCATCACTTCTTGGTTGAGCGATGGTGGCCAAGCACGGTGGCCGAGCAATGGTGGCCGAGCAACGGTGGCCGAGCACGGTGGCCAAGCGACGGTGGCCGAGCAAGCTAGGTCGGCGAGGATGAAAAAAAAAAAACCCAAATTTCAATCACAAATGAGCTATACGGCGTCGTTTTACCTAAGCCATCCACATAGGACGGTAAAACGACGTCGTTTTCTTAAGTAGGATAGAAAACGACGTCGTTTAAAGGGTTTATCGAATTTTTTTTTTAATATAAAGCCATGTAATCATTTTGGCCGGAATTTCTCGCCGGTGGCACCAAAGTGATCGTTTTTTCTCCGATTTGGCACTTAAGTGATCCGGCGGAAACTTTTGGTACCAAAGTGAGCGCCGTACACAACTTATGGCACCATTAATGTACTTATCCCGTTTATCTTCACATATTGTGGAGTATATTACTGTAGACCCTCTGTCACGGTGTCATCCCTATTTTGAGTGCTTCATAGGGATCCTACGCTTTATAATTTTTTTTGGTCATCCTACCATGTTACCACTGACGGACTCCCTTAGGGAATCTAATTGTAAGAGAGACTAGTTACACTAATTGTTAAGTTAGGATTCATTCGTTTGTGATGGCACAGTTCTTGCGATCTATTTAAGATTGCTTGATTTCTTTCTATGTAACAAGAAATTTTTTCTTGTGCAATTCGTGTTATTTTTTGTAGAAGGTCCATGCTCGAGTAAACTATGGATGTCATGGCTCCGAGAATGGAATGTCTTCTGATAAATGTCCCCAGTCATTACTCTGAGAATGGAAGTTCCTCTGTTGACTGTCTGGATAGAGAGTTCAAACGGTAGCCCGAAAGAATACTGTGATCATAGTGCTCTAATTAGCATTAGAAATGCTCCTGTGCATTGGCCTCAGAGATTCGAGGCTTTTGGATGAATTCTTATTCACTATCACTTGTATCAACCAACTTTACGAAGCAACCCGGCATCAATTACCAGCCGTAGTGTTTTTTCTGCGTCCGCATCTTTCCCGCTTTGCCAGGATCATTTTGATTGTAAGTGAATTTGCCGTTAGCCATTTAAAAAGTTTTGTGACTAAGATTAGATAAACTGAAAATCATTATACGAAAGCCATAATGAGTCACACAAACATTACCGGCTCTCTGGTTAGGTTATTTAACCAAGCAAATTCAATCTTCTGTCATTTTAACCATCTTCTTCCCAATATTATCTCCACGAAATAGTCCTACAAAAGCAGAGGGAGGTCTCCACACCATTCGAGAAGTCCTCGAGCGGGTGCATTTGGTCGCTGCGGAGACAGTTGCCGGTGGTTGAAATGAAATTCTCAAAAGACGTCCATGTGGTCCCAGGCTAGAAAACCCTGGATCTTTATTCTCTTGTAGATAACATCTAACATATTGGGTGCGGCACTTTTTCCAGGATCCGTGTATTCAGACGTTGCCCCACAGACGGCAATTCGGCCATAGGTATTCATGTTAGCCACTGCAGCTTCTAGCATCTCAGCACCTACATTGTCAAAGTATATGTTGATTCCGTCGGGAAAGTACCTGTTACCGGAAACGTGGGAAGCAAAATGATTGTGGGATTGTTTTAGAATTTAGATTTATCCCAAAGCACTGGAGAAGGAGGTGGTCAATGCATCCGTGCATATTAAAATTGGAGAACCTGACCTTTTGAGTGCTGAATTCAAATCAGTTTCCTCTTTGTAATTGAAAGCATCATCAAAGCCGAGTTTTTCCTTGAGCAGTTCTATCTGTGACACAAGTCCGAAACTTGGGAGATTCATAAGTGGGCACACGTCAAGTACTAGTCACATAGGAGCTCGTGAAAGCGACCTTTTGCTTGCTTCCGGCGCAACCAACCACAAAATAGCCGAGCAACTTCGCATACTGTCCGACCATGTTCCCAACCGATCCGGAAGCCGCGGAGACAAATACCTTCTCACCTTGCTTGGGCTTGCATATTTCGAAGAATCCAGCATAGGCTGCAAGTCCACTGTATCCCGGAAGAACAAGCAGAAAATTGATAAAGAAACATAACCAGAAGGGAAGAAAACCGCTTGGTAGCCTGAAGCGTCGGCGACAACAAATGTTTTTTATTTAATTTTTCCTGAGAGACTGACATCAAGAACTTGGCATAGCTTGAGACATCGGATGTATTACACAACTACAGCGCATTGTGCAAGGTACTGATCCAAGGTCAAATAAGCACTACATCATTTTTTGACCCCGTTAAGACATGTCCCTGTTCAAATGTGTTATTATCAGTTAATTACAACATTTTTCTGCCAGAACAAGGCGCGTCAATTCCAAAATCCAAAGCACGCCTGTAAAACTCTCTTCCCCGCCCCGGCTGAGTCTTATGAAGTTCTTTTGACTAAGAAGAAATTCATGTATCATTGAAAAGACTATGATAATGGAAATTGTTGGTGATAGAGAAATTTACCAAATAGTCCAACATGGTATGACAAAGGGAACCCCAATGGATCAAGCTTCCTGATCATTCCATTTCTTCTTAACTTACTGTACTCCGCCCAAGTAACAAATTGTGACATCCAGATTTTCAGTCATGTTTTCAATTGAATAAATCGGGCATTTCATTAACGCGTCTATAGGGCTATTCTCAGAGCTGATTACTCTCGAGATAACTAGACTACCTGGGGAAGCCATTAAGGATTTTAAGGCAAATAGACTCAAGAATTCGATTAGGAATCGGCTTCTCAACCGTGCTTATCTTTAGAGGTCAATACGGCACAATATAAAATCGATTCGAAATCAGAGATAGACTGGTTCGACTGAGATGTATGGCTAATCGTGGGTGACACCACTAAATTAGAAAATTCTCGTCGATTGGCACTAAACTGATTTTTCTATTGTTTTGGGACCCTGTGTCCGTATTTGGATCCTCGGGATTTTCACGACAATCGAGAGTTGCCAATGAGTCGAGTGGGTTCATAGTGGCTCGAAGAAAATCGACCACGAGTCAGTTGCACTAAAAATGCCTGAAAGTTACCTAGTAGCCTAGGTCACGCTAAAAACGCGCCAAGTGAAATTAACTATGAATTCAAGTCCGATTTCGTAAATGGAATTTCGTCACGTCACAATAAATTCTAAGAGTGTCGGCTCGATCTCGGAAGATTTTTTTCGACACTCAACACTTTTTGGAAAAAAGTTGTTGTGTGGCCATTTTCGTTCAAGTGAAGCCGGGAATTATTTTCTTGGTGAAATTGAGGAGCATGAGGGATTCTTGGATAAAGAAAATAATCAATTTGATAAAGGAAATATTAATTGATTTTTGGGAGAGTTATTTGAGAGAAATTCAAGAGAGATTTTGGATGCAAAATGCAAGTGTAGACCAAGTGCTTTAATTTGGATATTTTTCCTTCATTATCTAGGTGCCAATTCAAAAGAAATTGGGATAAGAATTTCCTACTTGAGGAAATTCTTTTCTTTTATTTTTCTTCACAATTCTTCCTTTCTTGGCCAAGCATCCAAGCATCCTTTCTCTCCCCTTTTCTTTTTTTTTCTTTTCTCTCTCTCTCTCTCTCTCTCTCTTTTTCTTTTCCCTCGTGCGAATTGCCCCCCTCCTCCACCGAATACTAGCTGGCTTCCACTTTGCTTTCCCTTTTTCTTTTCTTTTGACTTTTCAACTCTTATCCTTTCTCTCTTCTCTCTCTTATCTCTTCTCTCTCTCGACACTCTCTCTCTCCCCCTCACTGTTCGAGCAAAGACAGAAGACAGAAGCAGGAGCGGAAACTGCAACCACACGAAGACGAGAGCAGCTCGCTACCGCCGCCCGCGCTCCGCCACCCGCGCGTCACCCGTGCGCCCGCCGCTCACACCTCGCCTCCGCCTTTCCCGCACCCCCTTTCAGCCGCCGTCGAAGATCTCCTTCTCCCCCTCTCTGTTTCGTGTGAAGTCCCGACGGAAGCAGAAACAGAAGCAGTAGCCGCCGCTGCCTGGAGCCGGAGCTGCCATCGTTGCCGGTCGCTCTTCCTCGCGTGCGCACGCGTGCAGCCGCGCGATCGCCTGCACTCTCCACCGTCCAGGCGTCCTCACTGAGCGACCCCAACTCCTGTTCCGCCCCTGTCCAGCTCGATTCAGCCACCACAGGCCACGATCCGACCACCTCCGGCCACCGTGGACCACCGCTCGGCCTCGCCAAGCTGCTGCCTGCCTCCCCGACTCTTACCGCCCCCAACGAACTCTCTTCCTCTCTGTTTTGCAGCCAACCAGCAACCCCGTCGTGTGGGTATCCAGCCGGCTCGTGGTTGGTTTTGGGCCGTTTCCGGGCCCCGAACCCGAGCCGTGCTTTGGAAGGAATCGTTCCTCGCGCCGTGCCCGTCGGATTGATCCGAGTTGCGCGCGATTCCGGTGAGTAATCTCACTAATCCTTGCTTAGTGAATTAATTACATTTAAGGGTTGTTTAATTTTAATTAATTATGTTTAGATGATTAGATTAGTATGGATTAGTATTTATTAGTCAATTATGATGCGAATTAGACAAATTAAATGTGTATTTAGCAAGTAGACATGGTCTACTATTTACTGAGGGTAGCTCGGGATTTTTCCGACCCTTTATCGGACTTCAATTTGACAATTCAGGCCTAAGTGGAAATTTTTGGTATTTAAATATTATTTTTCGGAATTAAATTAATTATTTATTTATTTTCCGAAAATTCAACTGGGATGACCAGTGACTGGAATATTATGCTGATGACCGTGGTGAAGTCCGTTTATTTAATAGGGCTTTATTTTGAGCTAAATTAAATTTTAATATTATTTATTTATTTATTTATTTTTCGGAAATTAAGGTTGAGATGGCCGACGACCGAAATCTCGTGCTGATTGTCGTGGCGCAGTCCATTTATTTATTTGAGCTCTACGTTGTATGGAATTAAATAAATTGTGATATTTTAGGGATTTACCCTAAATTGATTGAAATTGAGTGGAACTGAATGGTTGATTGGTAGATGGTCGAGTATGAGTATATAGCACCAGTTATACGCAGATGGGCTATATAGAGGGAGAATGGTGAGAGCTAACTGAGAATATTATTAGCTGAGACCAATCAGGTACGATATTTTTGGACATACGTGGTTCGGTGATTGGAAGTATCACTGGCGAAAACGGCACCTTAAAGAACGCACGTGAATGACTTATAGACAAAATGTGGTTCGGTGATTAAGGAAATGTCACTGGTGAAAACGACGCCTTAAAGAACCACGATGTTGTCTATTGCCGATGTCACCTTGGCGAAAACGGCGCCCTAGAAAGGACACGTGGTTCGGTGATCGAGGATATCACTGGTGAAAACGGCGCCTTAAATAACGCACGGTGTCGGTGATCGGTATGTCATTGGCGAAAACGACGCCACAGAAATGATACGTGATTCGGTGATTGGGACATCACTGGCGAAAACGGCGTCTTAAAGAATGCACGTGATCAATGATGGTATGGTAGTTGGCGAAAAAGACGCCCGAGAAAGTACATGTAATTGATGTTTGGGAATGACCTAGAGTTGGTCCGTCTAGCATGAAATCGACTAGGTCAATTTGATCTTTGCTTTGATCTGTTGTCGTGAATTGATTGAATGTTTGATTGACTGTTATGAAGCATCTATATATAACCTTGAACGCACGGGTTGGAACCGATGTCAAGGTAAGTTTTCCGACTCGTCTTTGTGCTTAGGCAACCGAGTAGTGTATTGGTTCCCTAATTGAGTCTTAGTGGGGTAGAATTTCTTTGAGACGTAGTCTCATCCCGATTTGGGGAAAACATTTCAAGCTCGTAGATGAGCCTGTGGAGGAGAAACCGAAGAGGACGATGAACCGGGAAATGATGAAGAGCTTGAAGGATGTAAGCTCAGTGAAGAATAATGAAGTCAGAAGAGGATCAGGATGATCCTGAGTATGAACCGGATGAGAATTGAAATCCCACCTCTTGGTGAACCCCTTTTGTATATGTGTAGATAGAGTGAGACTTTGAAGTTGTGAATAGTTTGTGGAGTGCTCTGTCTAATGCCATGTATAAAAGTTTGGTTATGAATTTTAATATGAAAAATATGGCTTGCTTTTCTATCCCATTGTTTTATTGTCTAGGGATTTATAATTGCTTCCGCATGTGCTTAATTAAAGAAAGGGTCGGCAATATATAGTCCTGGGATATCGCATTTTAAAATCGATCAAGTAGAAGGATGTGTGCGTGCCCGAGGATCGGGGCGTGACACAAATCCCACAACCACATCACCCTTCTCAAATTCAACATTGTCTGAAGCCACAACTTCTGCCACACCATATGCCTTAATTTCCTGCACATAGATTTGAAGACAAAAATCAAAGAAAACCCAATTCCTTTTTTCCTAATTCCCATCACATTTGCATGATTGTCCTCTGAACGTATATTTAGCTGCTGTGAACAAGTCACTCACCTTGCCAAGAGTAATTCCTTCTAAACCGGGATCAATTTTTTGCGACAAGCTACACCACTTCATCTGATTCAACTGATATGGGTCAATGGACACGTAAAGGTTCTTCACTATCATCTCGTCTGAGCCGAGGTCGAGTGATAGAGCTAAAGGTGAGGTTTTGAGCTCAAAATCAGATTCTTGGGGTGCACCCTCTTTGTGGGTCTTCAGGGTCACATACTTGTTGGCCACTTCCATGGTTGCAGAAGAACAGGAAGAAGCTGAAGCTTGAAGACTAGACAGATTCTTGTCTGGGTGAAACTAACAAGTCTTTCTATAACTATAGGACCGCATATGTATAATCTGCATGAAATTGACCCCTGCAATAGGAATCTACCATGGTGGTACTTTGCAAAAAATGTCGATGGCTTCTACCTTCTACTTTTTATTTCGTAATCTAAAGTTTGACTAATCTAAATAATATTATTTCAAAAGTTTCAACGTATTTGGTTACTGACATTTTAACATTATAAAGTTTTTTTTCCTTAAAAAAATAATTAAAATATTTTTGAGAATTATCTACATAAAAAGTGATGTCAAGTATATTGACAAGATAGATTCCTAAACTTAGTACACTGATAATAAGACAAACTCTCGTTCGGTTATAAATATGATCACTCTGTCAAATGTTGTCTTGTATAGAACCGCAAAACTCGATATTCTACTTATATTGACCGGTTTTAATAAACTTAGTACTGCATCCTAGGTAAGAGCCTGTTAAGTGATCGTGATTTGTTTGTCCTTTTCGAAAACATTAAGAATACTAAATATGGTTTAAGATAAATACAAACAAATGCAAAAAGACAAGGGCAGCATCAAGAACGAGGAGTCCCCGCAACAAGAGAAGATGCCATTTTCATTGGCCAGACAAGTTGTGATTAATTAAATAGAGACGAAGGAGTACTTATGCGTAGAAAAGGTTCCTTTCGGTCTACTGGCCATTTAAACCAAGTGAACACTAATATCCAATTGCATAATTACTTGATTGGTGGGTGATTTATTCTACAAAGTAGTTCGAAATATAAACAAAAGTGGACACAATTGAGATTTCGTTATGTGTTGAGCTCTAAAATGTATAAAACAGCTCAATATTTGAGAATAGATAATTGCGTATTAGTCATTATTAATACGAACAATGCAAACCTTATTTTTCAATCAAACTTTGTCAATTTCTTAATCTCGAGATTTTGATAGATAATTTGTTGCATCACTGATTTTTGTTCTCATGACACATAGTAGATGACATGATACTTAAAATGTATTATCATAGATGTTTCTTCATTTTTTTTTTTTGTTGAATAAATTTTTTTTTCTCGCTATGCACGTTTATTGAATTTGCAAGACTGAAAAAAGATGCATTAGAAGAATACTTGAGAACAAAATAAACGAGCACCGAAGGAATAGTAGGAGCCGGTCGAAATCAAACGTTAGTCTTATCTGTTATGTGACCAATAGCTCCTATTTTCAAGGAAGCCCTTCTCTTGATTTTTCCTAAAATGCGCATAATAACTTAAACAAAATGATCCGATAACAAATTTGTTAACTAACTAAAATTTATAGAGCAATGATATGGACCGAAAATGTGTGCTGAATAACTGTAAAATTTTGTAGCTGTTAGATGAAAAACACCTCCCTCATACTTAGTCTAGTCTTGTTTTACTAGTACTAAGAGTGGAAATTTACTTGGACTGAAAATGTGTGCTGAATAATTGTGAGATTTTGTGGGATCACGGCCAACTGTTCTAAAAGTTTAAGTATGCTTAGTCTAGTCTTTTTTTTCTTTTTCCTAGTATTAAGTATGGAAATTTAATTGGGGAAGCAAATGAGGCCTGTAAAAATTTGAATTTAAAAACCTCCAACTCTAATACCATACGAGATTTTGTGGGACCACAACCAATTATTCTAAAAACTTAAGTTGTTAAATGAATGCATGGTTTATTATTTAAATATTAACAATGACGAGTCTTGACTAATATCTAAAATTGGCTAAAATCTTTTGGGTAGCTCGAATATCTAATTGAGTCAAGCATGAGTTAAAAATTACTTAGATCAAAGTAATTCGCAAGCCCACCGATGTCTGCTTTTTTACATTTTATGCACACACAAAAAGTCATATTATTGATCAATTGCATTGTACTTTTAGACTCTAACTCAAGCTCGAGCTCAAGTCCAAGCTTAATACGAGCTTAAACAAAAAGTACTCGGCTAATTGAATAAAGTTGAGTTGAACTATAAGCCTATTAAAGAGTAAATTAAGCCATGCTCGAGTTTGAGAAGTCAAGCTCGATTAAGCTCAAATTGGGTATCAAGCCTTACAGGTTTGTGTCGAGTTGAGTTTGATCATTGAATTGCGTCAACTCAGCTTGGTTACAACTCTATATAAATGACAACTCTACGTGATATGATTACAACTGTAGCAAGTATAGCATGAGTCATGCAAATCTCTCTATTTTAAGCAAAATTTCAAGCAACCGTAAGAGTAAGGCTAAACCAAACTATAGACTTGAAGAAGCTGGTAACTTAAATGGTTATGAAAACAATCATAATCAAGCACCTAATTATGTCATGGCACGTTGAGAATTTTTCATTTGCCAAGATTTTTGTTCCATGGGCCTGAACTTTTTGTTCTTGTATTTCGTGTTGCAAACCCGGGCTGTAAGTTAGGCACCCAATTAGCACGAACTTGCCAGATGATCACCATTAATCACAACATTCGCTATATATTATTCGGTCATGCCAGTACAACCTTAAGTAAATTTTTTCCTTTTGCAAAATATGATAATATATTATCCAACGCAAAGCGTATATTTTGATGATATGGAGTAATGTGAGTAATTTAGTACAAAAAGAGACGACAGCACTCGCAGTAAACTCGAAGGAATCAGATATTGAGGCATTAATCTAGCTAAGTTATAACACCCATTAGTAAACTCTCATTCTTCTGCAATCTTAACGATTTTCTTCCCAATGTTGTCGCCCCGAAACAGCCCTGTGAAAGCAAAGGGAATGCTGTCCAGGCCATCTGAGATGTCCTCGAGCGGGCACAACTCGCCGCTGTGGAGATGGTTGCTGGTGGTTGAGACGAAATCCTGGAAAAGACCAATGTGATCACCAGCTAAAAAGCCCTGGATCTTTATTCTCTTGTAAATGACATCTAACACGTCGGGCGCGGCTTTTTTCTCTGAATCTATATACTCGGATATTACTCCGCACACAGCAACTCTGCCAAAGGTATTCATGTTAGCAACCGCCGCTTCTTGCATCTCAGCGCCCACGTTGTCAAAGTATAGATCGATCCCATCGGGAAAATACCTGTCAATTGACAAAAACAAACGCAAGAAAAATGACTAAATTTTTCTTTTGAAAAGAGAATATACAATCTAGATTCTTGATACGCTCTGAAGCATCCGACCTTTTGAGAGTTGAGTTCAAATTAGTTTCCTCCCTGTAGTTGAAGGCCTCATCAAAACCCAGTTTTTCCTTGAGCAGTTGTACCTGTAACAACGAAACAAATTCATCATGATTCGTGATCTTTTGGTGAAGGAAACATTGGGGAAAGTTGTAATGTAGGACTATAGGGAAAGTGACCTTCTGTTTGCTTCCAGCACAACCGACAACATAGCACCCATGCAACTTTGCAAACTGTCCAACCAAGTTCCCGACTGACCCTGATGCCGCCGATACTAACACCTTCTCGCCTCGCTTCAGCTTGCATATCTCGAAGAACCCAGCATAGGCTGTAAGTCCACTGTATCCTGAAAGAACAAGCAAAAACCCATAAAGAAACGCAACTAGAAGAAGAAAAAGCGTTTGGTAGCCTGGAGCATCAGTGCAAACAAATGTTTCTCAGTTTGATGTCTCCTGATAGGCTGAGATCAAGAACTTGACATAGGTTGAGACATCATTTGTATCACCCAACTGTAGCACATTTTGCATGATGTCAATCCAAGGTCAGATAAACCCTACATCATTTCTTGATCCGATCAAGATGACCTGTCCTTGTTCAAATGTGTAGCTTCTGTGACAAATTGCTGTAATAAACCATATGACTTCAATACCATTTTGAATTCTTATGTTTCTTCTGTCAAAATCAGTCAACTAAAACATTTTCTGCCGGAATAGATCTGCTACTTAAGCAGGCATACGCCAAAATCCGAAGCACGCCTCTAAAGCTCTCTTCCCTGTTCCAGCAGTCTTTTAAAGTTTTTTTGATTAAGAAGAAATTCATGTATCATTGAAAAGATTTTGATGATGGAAAATTGTCTGTGAATGAGAAATTTACCCAATATTCCAACATGGTAGGAGAAAGGGAACCCCAATGGATCAAGCTTCCTGATCATCTTATTTCTTCTTATCTTACTATACTCTGCCCAAATAATAACTCCCACAACCACGTCACCCTTCTCAAATTCAACATTGTTTGAATCCACAACTTTTGCCACACCATATGCCTCAATTTCCTGCACACAGATTTTAAGACAAAAATTAAAGAAAACCCAATTCCTTTTTTTAGTAATTCCTTCGAAATCGAGACCAATTCTCTGTGATGAGCTGTAACGCTTCATCTGGTTCAATTGATACGGGTCGATGGACACGTAAAGGTTCTTCACTATCATCTCGCCTGAACCAAGGTCAAGCGATAGAGCCAAAAGTGAGGTTTTGAGCTCAAGATCAGATTTTTTGGGTGCACCCTCTATGTGGGTCTTCAGGGTCACATACTTGTTGTTCACCCCCATGGTTGCAGAAGAACAGGAAGAAGCTGAAGATTGGAAACAAGACAGATCCTTGTCTGGGGGAAATTGACAAGCCCTACTATTATAGGACTATATATGTATAAAACATCTGCATGAAATTGACCTTTGCAGTGGAATTTACCACGGTGGTACTTCGCAGAAAAAGTTGATGGCTTCTACCGTTCACTTTTTATTTTCCTTGTCTAAAGTTTGATTAATTTAAATAAGATTATTTCAAAAGTTTCAACATGTTTAGTTATTGACATTTTAAAAAGGCGGCGCTATTTCCACCTCTAAATGACTACATCTACCCCTCTTTACACTAAAAAGACAAAATTGTCTTCAATCTTTCAATTGCAGTTTAAAGTGATGGCCCCAATCATTTCTTCTATTTTTTTTCTTTTTCTATTCATGATAGGTCCGTTATTAAGCATTTCACATTTTTTTTTAGCGTATTAAAGAAGCATGCATTCTTAGATATTCTTACAAGATTTTACATACTTTGTGTAAAATCATCTCACTAATAGTATTAAAAAAAAAAGACATTATTTGATATAGTATAAAACTGAAAAGTCTATTCTTTATTATAAAAAAAATTATCTATTTTTTTGTCCCTCCTATCTCAAAATCTCACTTTCTTGGTGAACTTTTTATTAATTTCATTAGTCTACTATGTATATTAAATCTCTTTCTTTACAATATCAAAGAATTTATCCTTTTTTTCCTTATAAAGCATGTAAGACGTTATATGAATATATAGGAAAACACTAAAAAAATTATACGCAATAAGGTATCTTGATATTTTTTTGTACAATTCATAAATGATATGGATTTTTGTTAATCCAAAATAATGATATTTCACTAGGATTTTTATTTAAAGTTCTTACTTTGGGGGGAGAGAGAGAGAGAGCAATGGAAGCACCGCACTAACACTCTCCGGGAGCGTTTGTGTCATGTCGGACACTTCAACACATGTTCGACACTTGGTTAACGCGTGTCGGAAAATCCAACACCCGATCAATTTTTGACACTCTTGAAACTCGAGTCGAAATTTCGACATGCGAGGTTTGAAGAAAAACCTAATATTTTATTCTCTTCTCTTTTGATTGTCACTTTCCACGATATACAATTTACCCTCAAGTAGTTTTTTTTTTTTTTTTTGACACGTTTGATACATAAGTCTAGAATGTGAATTATTTTTTTTTTCTTTCCAAGTTTCATGGATTTATTGAAATGGAGTTAAATTTGTTAAATTGAAATAATGAAGGATATTAATACATGGTGGATTAATGTTTTAGTGTGAATTTATTATAGGATTTTATTATTATTTATTTATTTGTGAATTTGAATCGGATTAATTTGATTGAAATAAACATAAAAATAATAATTTATTATTTATATATAAAATATACATATAATATATAATGTGTCCCAATGTGTTGAAATTCTCCATTTTTTTAGAAACGACGTGTTGGCATGTCGTGTCATATCGTGTCGCGTATCGCATATCGGTTTCGGTGCTACTTAGGGTATAGACTTGAGGAAACTAAAACTTAATTTGGTAAAGAAAATTACTCAATTGGTGGGTGATTATTGTACAAAGTAGTTCAATATATAAGTACGATTGTGATTTATTTATGTGTTGAGATCTAAAATGTATTTTGCTACATATAATAACTGCTTAAAATTTTAAAATAGATAGGCGTTATTAATATGAACAACACCAACTTCATTTTTCAATCGAACTTTGTCAATTTCTTCATCTCAAATTCCCCAAAGTATATTTATTAAACTTCCAAATCTAAATCGAGAGGTGATATTACCTAGATCTACAACTAGAATGTGAGAGTTCAAACTCTCAAATAGAGAACTAAATTAGGAGAAGAAAGCTCTCAAATCCAAATTGGAAGAGAAGAAAAGGTAAGAAACGAACAATAAAAGAGGGAGAGGAGAGGGTGAGACTAGCTCAAACACTCCCCTATGGCTGATGGTTGAAGGAAATGATGAGGAGAGAGAGAGAGAGAGAGAGATGCCGTAGACTTGAAGAAGCTAAAACTTAATTTGGTTAAGAAAATAATCATAATCGAGCGTGTAATCAAATCATGGCGCATCGAGATTTTTTCGTTTGTCAAGTTTTTTGTTCTTTTATTTCGTGTTGCAAGGTTGGGCCATAAGTTAGGCCTCAACTGGATGCCCATCCAACACGAGCCTCCCCTATGATCACCTTTAATCGCAACTTTTGCCCCAACATTCAGATTGGAAGTTATATGACGGAGGGAGCAACGAGAATGTCAATTGATTTGCTTTATATCATCTCGTGATGCGGTACAACTTTATGTAAAAAAAAATTTCTTTTTGCGAAATACGATAATATATTACCTGATGCAATGCGCATACTTTTGATAATATGTAGTAATGTGAGTAAAATAGTACCATTAGAGATGACAACGCTTGTCAAGTTCATGCGGTAAATTCGAAGGAATCCGATATTGAGGCATTGAATCCGGCTAACTCACAAACCATTAGCAAACTCTCATTCTTCTGCAATCTTAACAATTTTCTTCCCAATGTTGTCGCCGCGAAACAGCACTGTGAAAGCACAAGGAATGCTCTGCAGGCCATCTGAGATGTCCTCGAGCGGGCACAACTTGCCGCTGTGGAGATGGTTCATGGTGGCCGAGATGAAATCCTGGAAAAGACCAACATGATCTGTGCTAAAAGCCCCTGGGTCTTTATTCTGTTGTATATGGCCTATAGCATGTTGGGGGCGGCTCTTTTCCCTGAATCTGTATACTTGGATGTTTCTCCGGACGCAGTGACTCTGCCAAAGGTATTCATGTTTGCGACTGCGGTTTCTTGCATCTCGGCACCCACATTGTTAAAGTATATATAGATTTCGTCAGGAAAATACCTGTCAATCGACGAAAAGCAAACAGGGGAAAAAAGACCAGATTATTCTTTTGAGCAGAGAATGTCCAATTACATTCTTTATACGCTCTGAAGCGATCTGACCTTTCGGGAGTTGAGTTCAAATCAGTTTCCTACCTGTAGTTGAAGGCCTCATTAAAACTTAGATTTTTCCTTGAGCAGTTGTACCTGTAACAACAAAAACAAGTTCATGATTCACGAACTTTTGGTGACGGAAACATTGGCGAAAGTGACTTTTCGTTTGCTTTTAGCACAACCAACGATGCAGCAGCTGTGCAACCTAGTGTACTGTCCGACCAAGTTCCCAACTGACCCTGGTGCCATTGATACAAACACTCACCTCGCTTTGGCTTTCATATCTTGAACCCTGCATAGGCCGTAAGTCCACTGTATCCTGAAAGAACAACCAAAAGCCCATAAAGAAACGCAACCAGAAGGGGGGAAAAACGTTGGTAGTCTGAAGCATCGGTACAAACAAATGGTTTTTAGTTTGATGTCTCCTGAGAGGCTGAGATCAAGAACTTGACAAAACTTGACTTAGGGCATTCTGTAAGATGCCGATCCAAGGTCAAATTGCCCCTACATCATTTCTTGACCCTGTTGAGACCTCTCCTTCTAATGTGTACCTTCTGGGACATATTGCTCTAATAAACCATATGACTTCAACGCCATTCTTCTGTTAAAATCACTTATCTAAAACATTTTTCTGCCAGAATAGCACGGCTATTTAAGCCGCACATGCCAAAATCTGAAGCACGCCTGTAAAACTCTATTACCCACCCCGGCAGAGGCTTGTAAAGTTCTTTTGATTAAGAAGAAAGTCATGTATCGCTGAAAAGATTATGATAATAGGAAATTGTTCGTGAATGAGAAATTTACCCAATATTCCAGCATGGTATGACAAAGGCAACCCCAATGGATCAAGCTTCCTGATCATCCCATTTCTTCTTATCTTTCTGTACTCTGCCTAACTAACAACTCCCACATCAAATCACCTTCACAAATTCAATGTTGTCTGAAGCCACGACTTTTGCCACCCCATATGCCTTTAATTTCCTGTGCATAGATTAAGACAAACATAAAAGAAAACCCAATTCCTCTTTTCTAATTTCCATCAAATTTACATGATTGTCCTCTTAACATATATTTAGCTGCTGTGAACACATCGCTCTCACCTCGCCGAGGGTAATTCCTTTGAAACTGGGACCTGTTTTTTGCGATAAGCTATAACACTTCATCAGGTTCAACTGATACGGGTCGATGGATGCGTATATGTTCTGGATCAACTAATGCAAGTAAAATCAGAACTCTCATATTACACTTTGTGCTTTCACTAATTTCTTTGCTTCTGCCAGTTCAGCCAGCAGCTATCATTAATTCATCTTACTTCAGAATAGGGCACCTTCAAATGCATTGTCCTAGTCAGCATAAAGGGCAAATAAGATAGTAATTGCTCATTTCATTGAATAATTTTTTTCTTTCGAAAATAATCCTTGTTAAATATATGGTCAAATGAGGTTTGTGCCTTGTGAAAGTATTATCCCTTTTCGGTCTTGTTCTACCGTAGACCAGAGAATTCATTTGTTTGTCATTGTGGAGTACACAGGAATTTTCCTCGTGTGCCCATCGACTTCTCCCCTTTATCTTTTCCTCTTAATTTTTCCCTTGGATCCCTAGACTTAATATGATGAGCTAATAACCAAGCGGTATTTTTGCGTGCTAGCAAAGGTTTTGAGCACAGAAAAAGAAAAGAAATAGCCTTAACTTTCTCTCTGTGACTTATGCTCTGTCTCGGTTTTTGGGAGCGGCCTTGACCTTCAAGATGTAAGGCCGGTGATAGTGACAGTGCAAATTCTAGAGTACTTTGAGGGCGATAGGATGTTATTTCATTGATGCTCAGAGAAAAGGATGAACTTCGTGATTAGTAGGCAGCTCCTGAAAGGGTCTATTGAGTCCCAACTTGGGAAGAATGCGTTTATGGACGACATCTTTGAAACTGGTCAAAATTTTCTTAAGGGTAGAGAAAGTCGGCTTGCTCCCGTCTTTAATTAGATCATCCTAGAGGCTTCTTTTGTCTATTCAGTCGTACTAGAGTTTCAATTGCTAGGCATAGACGGTATCGGCAATGAGGTGCTTGCAAAGGCAACTGAAATCCCTGAAGATTTGGTCACCCAATTTGCACGCGCTACGCTAAACAAGAGTATCTCATAATATGATCGAAGGTCGAAACTAATACAATGTGGAAAGCAAAAAACGAAAAATAAATATATTAGTATTTTGTTCCTGTCTAGTGTGACGCAATTATTCAATTTAATATTATTTTTTTCTTGTTCTTTCTTTCTTCCAAGTACCATCTAATATTTATATATATCTTAAATATACGTTTTTCACTTTGACCAGTAATAGAACACGCCGGCCAAATAGTTTACCTCCATATAGATGCTCCCAAGGGTTAACTTTTAAATGGACACGAAAATGATATAATATGTAAATATTAAATCAAGCAAACTATTTTGAAAGCTAAAATTATTAAGTAAATGTGTGATTTATTATTTAAATATTTTAACATGATTTAATATTTAAATATTCTATCGTGAATACTAAGGCATGACTAAAAAAACCTAGCCTAGCATTAATTGAAAGCTTGAAATATATAAATTGTTCAACAAATAGAGGATGGTGGATCAAACATAGATACTCAAAAAAAATTATTTTGCAATTTTGGGGAGTTCGTCTATAATAACGTCAAGATCTCTAGTTAGGCAATCAAAGAAGACACTCAAACGGCTTGCAATAGATCAGCTCTTCTCTAGTGTCGAGTGGCACGGCCTTCATAAAGATAACCACGATGACTTGTTTGCTCATCGTACGAAATCGGTAATAGCTACCTAAGGAGCTCAAGAGCCATAGAGAATATATTTCATGTTACCGATGCATCACGTACTTGTAACGCGTGAGGCCACCGGTCGATCCAAAGCGAAATGTATAAACACACGTCCTCAAGCAAATCAAGATTTGCAGCAGACAAATTACAGTCACACCACGTACATCGTCACAATGGCGGGCGTTGTATTCGACATGTTAAAATACCTTTTGCAACGTGGGTACATCAGATTTAATAGATTTTGGCCTTTTTCAGTTGGGGAGACAGAAAGAGAGTGAGAATCTGGCCGACGCGAGAAAATATTCAGTGGTTCTTGCGCGCCACGTCATCCGCTGACGTGGCGCGCACATACCACTCAGCTATCGACACCTGTCCTAGGGGACCCGCTGGAAAATGAAAAGACTCGCTCGGCTTGGCTCGGCTCGGCTCGCTGACAGAGGAAAAGACAGGTCAATGGATCAAGAAATTTGTAAGCTCCCGCCCGAAAAGTTTCTCTCTCCTCAATTGAATTTTAAGGGTTTTCGCTCTCCTCTTAAGAGAACGAACGAACAGGGAACGATGAGACCTGTTTCTCCGCGCATTCCAGCCCCTCTGCTTCCGGCTCCGCCTCCTCAAAAGCCTCGCCGGTCATCTGCGTCTGGCACGTCGCCTCCTCCAAGAGCCTCGCCAGTCGCCGTCGGGTCCCGACCCCCTCCGCCTTTGACTGTTCCCACGGAGATGGAGCACAAGGTTTGCGCTCGCGTTGATCTCTCGGCAACTTCTGGACCTCGATTCCCTCCGACGAACTTCGACTCCGAGCCACCGTGAGGTCTTTGGACTCTATGTCCTTGAGGTCGATGGTCGGGACCTGAGGGCCTCATGCTTCTTCTCCTTCTCCGCCTCCCCAAAAGCATCGCCGGTCTGCTGCTGGCACATCGCCCCGAGAGCCCCGCCGATCGCAGCTGGGTCTCGAGCCTCCTCTACCTCCGCCTCCGCCTTCGACTGTTTCCAAAGCGGAGATCGAGCATAGAAGGAGAAGAGAAGAAAGGACGAAACCACCCCCTCCCTCCTCTCCCGTCCCCTAAACTCCTCTCGCCGTTTTCGACAGCTTCATTGATGCCTTCGATAGCTGGGTCCGATTCAGCTCAATCCCCGAAGAAATCCAAAAGCAAGAGCAAAGAGAAGAAGATGAAGGCGAAGGTCCAGCTCGAGGCCGACGGCGGCTTCGAATCTCCGACGTCGGACAAGAAGCACAAGAAGGAAAAGAAGAGCGGCAGCAAAGGCTCCGAATCCAAGCAGCCGAAGCTCCTGGAGCATCAAGGGGATGCGAAAAAGGAGAAGAAGAGGAAGGCGCTGGAGTTGTGTGAGGACGACGAGGAAGACGAGCGAGACCAGCTCCGAGTTGGTCGACCCTTAGAACTTGAAAGGGAAGAAGAAGAAGAAGTAAAAGGCGAGGTTGAGCGACGGGGATGGTGAGGTGGCTCAGGAGGAGAACCGCAACGCTTTGTCGAATTTTAGGATCTCGGACGGCTTGAGGTTGAAGTTGAAGGACAATGGGATCGAGGCGCTTTTTCCCATTTAGGCCATGAGGTTTGACATCGTCCTCGATGGGATTGATTTGGTCGGCCGTGCCCGCACTGGCCAGGTATGAAGACTTTTTTATTTGAATTCCGCAAGATTGACATGTCGATGGTCGCGTGCTTGGTTGAAATCTGCTAATTAACTGACAAATTAGAGAAGTGAATGGTCTGGACGTTGCAGTAATGACAGCGTGTGATGTGGAAAAGGGTCACGAAGGCGACATATATGAAAAGAGAAGCAGGTTTTGTTGGCTCTATGAGTAGTGAATGGTTGATGTATGAGCCTGGTGAATGTTGTTTTAATTAACAGCACAACAAAGCAATTGTGGTGTAGAGCAACATTCTACAAGCCACTCCCGAATTCCCATGGCTCAGTCTTTGGTCATGGCAGGCACCGACTATCATTCCTCTCTGTGCGGAGCAACCGACAAGCTAGTGGATATGAGTTCGCATGCTTCCGTGGGGGTGGAGTTGAAAAAATTGTCTTCATCGGTGATGGACTGCAGAAGAAACCTCCCGGGTCATCCCCCGGTTTCGATTTGGAGATCTACGATGGGATTCTGGGGGATAAGGTTTTGTAAACTCCAAAGACAACCTTTCTCCTGAAGGTGGTGGTACTACAATGAACTTGCTTCAATTATCATCACAACTTCAACGTGTGGAGGATCAAAGGCAATCCATCCATTTGAAGGAGCAAAATGATGTTTTCGGTTGTCACAGCATCACTTGAGCATTCCAAGACAAGGTACAAGGAAATCCTTGAAACCTTCATTTGCTTGATGGGTAGGTAGCGCCTATGTTTCTCCCCTATTCAGTTTGCTTTGTCGATATTCGCTTTATTGGAAATCGACTGTATATACTATGAGAGGAGAAATTATATAATTTTTTTTCCCACTTCTTGTGCTTATTTAGATGAAATGTTGTTTGGCAAGGTTGTTTTCCTTGAACTCTGTCTTAGCACTGAGTATTAAGTTGCGCTAGGCTCTAGCTGATCAATAAGAATCTGGTCCCTACTGGTATTGGAGTGTCTTACTCGCTATGCCACCCAATTGCATGGAGTTGTCAATTTTACAGCAACCTTCGTCCTTCTCTTGGCAAAGTTGTCACCTCATGACTCTGTTTATATATAGACTGACAACTTGCCCTGTCGATATGAGAGGATGTTTAGGCCAAGATTGCTACCTGCAGCAAAAGTAAAACGGAACAAATTCCTCTTTTCTTTTCGTCCGCGATTTGTCGAATTTGATGTTGCAGTTCAGTTCACTTAGTGACATACGCATTCTCATTTTCATTGCGGTTACAATTGACAAGCGGTTCGAAGCTTTGCATGTTTTTTCGCATTGTTTCTCAATTCTTCGCCTGGTCCGGCTCGAATTCATGATCCTGTCTTAGTGAAACAGAGAATTGGCTGAGATTGGCTTTTATTTCTCTCGAGGGAGAGGTTAATGGTAGTAACATAGGGAAGATCAGTATTCTTCAATGGCCACGGAAGGCAGTGGTACACCCAATTGAGCGATAAATTATTTATTGAACTTTGCAATTTTTCTGGTCCAAGCAGTAAGCAGGAAAGAGTAGTGAATTTAGTCTACGAAGGTGTTGGTAATGGCAGTCCAATTAAGAAAAATCAAGGATCGAGTAAAAATCCTCATGCGAAAGGGTGTAATGCTGCTAATTCAGTTTTATAGCTACTACTAAGACCTCTGTTCTTCCCGCTTTTTGATGGTGATGGTGGTCCAACTTCTCCATAACTTCGGTCATGGAGATCTTGCCGTGCATTGCCCATTGATGTTGTGTCTGTGTCGGTTTGTTTTTGTTGCTTCGATTGCCGAAAATCTATGCCAACCATGCAGAAGAATTGCAAGGCCCAGTATGCAAGGGCATTTTTCATTTTGACAATTTTAGGACATTGGCCTGAACAGATTTTTAGGTCATTAATTCTTCATAGTCAACGGGGAGGGAAAACAGATTCATTGAAGGTACTGCATCTTTGCGGAAGGCATTCAAACCTACAGCTGATAATTCGACCAAAAAACCTATAGCTAAATAAATCTTCTGGTTTGTGGCGAGTCATCATCTCGTACATTAGTTCATTGGTGTTATTTGACATATAAAAACCAAAAGTGGCGTGAAGACTGTTTGGCCGCAGATTGCATTTCAAGTTTTTTAAAGATGATTGGCTGCTAGGAACATGAGTTTTCAAACTGCTTCCTCATTTCGTAGTTGATGGGTTTTAATTTTTAGCATTGATTATCACCTTGTTCTTTGTGCGAATTGTACCAGGGCAAAACTCGGCTTTTGTCTTGCCCATTTTGGAATCTCGACGAATGGGCCTGCAAAAACCTCAAGGAAGACAGGATGTGGTAGGCCACCAAGTGTTTTGGAGCTTTTACCTACTAGGGAATTGGCCAAGCAGGTATTGGAATCAAGCTTATAGAAATAATCTCATCTTTTACGGAGATAGATGTCGACATCGTTTACCCTATTATTTAGGTGTTCCCTGATTTTGAAGTTTATGGTGGAGGAGTGGGCTTAACATCATGTTGTTTGTATGGTGGAGCTCCCTATCATGCTTAGGAAAGCCAATTGAGGAGACGGGTCGATATAGTGATTGGAACACCTGGTCGTGTGAAAGTAATTCATTGAATTGGAAGTTTATTTGGTTTTCTTTCACCCGCTGGGAATAATGCATGTTCACAGTTGTTACATCTTGTGGCAGGACCACATTGAGAGGGAAAATATTGACTTGAGCTCTTTAACCTTCCGTGTCCTTGATGAGGCGGATGAAATGCTAAGGATGGATTTTGTTGAAGATGTGGACCTAATTCTTGGCGTGTGTGTATTAATTTTTTTCACGATGGAGTTGGTGGAAATATGCTTTACTTATCTATTGCAATTACAATTATTGTCGGTGATGTTATATTTTGAAATTTGACAATAGGTCTTTCGGTTTCAGCATCATGCAGCTGCTTAGAACTTTTTAAAAAGAGATTTTTGAATTTTTTTAAGAGTAGGATCTTTATTTTCTTTGTGCCTTTTAAATGCTCTACTATATGTAACATATCTCTTATTGTGCATACATTAAGAGGGGCTCAAACCAATATTGCTATTCCTCTGCTTGAGGCTTGCTTGAGGCTTGTCTGAGTAGGTTTACGTAAGGCATTATCTAGGCTGCAGTTTGAAAATCGATAATAACATGAGATATTTGGAGAATTTTTGTCTCACTTATGTGATTTTTTTCGATCTAACCACATCGCTGATAGATGTGGATATACTTATCCTTCAACTCTTCTGGTTCTTGTAGGCAAGGTGAAGGATACAGGTAAAGTTCAGACGCTGCTCTTTAGCTTTACTTTACCAGAATAGGTAAAGGGTGTATGTAACTTAATCTGGCAAAATTGTTTTGTTGTTTTGAATTTGTATCTTGGTTGTCAATGTTTGGTTTTACTTATTTGCTGTTGTGCAAACTCATCTTCACCCAACTTTTCCTGATGGCACGACTTTGCATTTCCAGATTTCTTCCAGGTTCCTTAAACAAAACAAGAGAACTATAGATCCAGTAGGTAATGAGAAAATGAAGGCCAGAACCAATGTTAGGCATATTGTTATTCCCTGTACAAGCTCGGCTAGACCTCAGCTTATCCCAGACATATATGCTGTTACAGCAGGTTAGTTGTTTCCATTTTCATTTCTTCAATGCTGTGCTCTTTTGTTAGTCACAAGATTTACTTGACACTATACACTTTTAAAACTTTCTTCTCTGGTTGGATTTTCTTTAGTGGAGGCCGTACCATAATTTTTACTGAGATGAAGGAATCTGCTTCTCAACTTTCTGGATTATGGCCTGGAGCACGGCCCTTGCATGGAGACATACAGCAAGCCCAATGAGAGTTAAATGATGAATGTGCATAATCTTTAGAGATACTAATACGCGTAAGAGTATTAATGTTGTAACACACTGAAGAGGAGATGAACAAAGAAGATGGAGCATAAAATCATTCCCGTTGGATAGGAAGGACTGCCGAGGGGACATAAAATCATTTGAGTTTTTCCTCTTTCTTTGTCCTAGACCAGAATTGTTTTTCCTTTTCTCTGCTCAAATCGAATACAAAGTGACCGATTCCCTTCAATTTTTCTTTCTTTTTCTTCGGTGAATATCTAAAGAAAATCAAATAGGTCTTCTCTTTCGTTTTCTCTTCTTACGTTGTTATCTTCGAGAGTCCCTTTTTTACCCTTATCTCTATCTGAATGAAATAGAGTCCGCAATCTCAGATTGAGATCTCTCTGTTCTAAAATAGGATCAAGCTATGTTTGACTAGAGGGCAGCATGGAGTTAGATGGAACAAAATGAGGGATTGAAAATTACAATCCTCAAACTTCTTTATATCAAATCACTTATCCGACGACTCATTTCATATATAATCATACGTACTACGGATGCTTTCTAATATAAATTACTGAAAAATTACAATATAAAATACTAGGATTAGAAAAGAAAACCTAGACCTAATGACTGCCCCCGAAACTCTAGGACAACAGCGACGTCCTCCTTGATGGCGGGCGACACCAACACCACGACCCCATGGTGGCGGTTGTCTCCGTCGCAATGGTCACTTAAGACCACCGTAATTGATTCTCCATCTCACGCGCACCCGTGAGAGATACAAAGGCGACCACCGCACACCATTCAGGTGAGAGATAGAGAGAGAGCGAGCGAGAGAGATGGCCACCCAATAAATAAAACAAGGTCATTGTTAGATATCATTGTAGCAACAAAATAGCACAATAGCAAATGGCGAACAAAAAATAACTCAACTGATGAGAGAATAATATAACCAACCAACTCTAATATAAGCTCACATCCACCTAATGCGAACATTTAAACTCCAGCTTGAAATGAATATTCGCAATACCTCTTCAGCTTTCAAGGTGACTCCAATTGAATCGTTGACATAAGATAAGGACGCTTCCATATTGTATAGGGACAAATCAGGATAAACGCATGACTCCCCATTAGAGTATATCACTTCAACTGGTTCAACTTCATACTTCTTCCCACAGTATGCTGAGAAGATTGTCACCTAAAGGAAAACACTCAGCCCGCATTAGTCCTCTATACAGAAGGATGGGTGTAGAGAAATGGACAAACAATTGAGTATGCTCACCATTGTATTTAGAACTATCTTAGCCTTTGTTAAGTCCGTCGCAGTACATTCAATGAGAACATTTTTCGTCTTTAAAGTTTTTGCCGGATGTGCTTCATTGATAATTGGCGGCAGAGACAGCACAGTTCTGCATGGAGTAAAAAATTAGCCTTTTCAGTGATAAGAAGCTTAGTCAACTGTATCATTTCAGTCAATGTAGATGCTCGCTAATCAATCAGACTATACATCACAAATATCTGTCAAATTGTTGATTGCAAGACACCCAAAAAGTGGATGAAGCATCACTTTGCCCACACTGTTTGGCTATGACAGCTAAATAATAACTACAATTTGTTCACATTGAGCATATTCAATGGGAACCAAAATTGTGAAGCCAATGGCAACAGTGTAATCTATCCGCAACTGGAGTAACCAAATATCATAGGACCTGAATGAGCTAGATTAGAACCCCATGTGCAAAAAAATTTGAAATCAATCTTTTTAAAAAGCTGACCCCTGTTCAAACAGGATAAACAGCTTAATGGTCAACCATAATTGGTTGTTGCCTAATTAATACATTACCAATAAACATCAGTCCACAGCTAATCAAGAATTTATGAAGCAATCAACTGTATCATTTCTAATTATTCAGGACGTCGGAAAAGAAAATATCATCCACTGTTGTCAAGCAAGGCCCTAGCCTAAAATAAGGGACATGTTACATTAAAAGTTTCGGATGAATCCTTTAGCAAGAGATTTTTTTAACCTTTTCTTTAAATGAACCCAAAGAATGTATTGGCAAGGTAGATCTTAAGTCATGAAATGATATTCCGGAAAAAATTAATTTTTGTACTACATTATAGCATCTTTCTTATTGACATTAGGCACTTGCTTTCCCATATCAAATTTTGTGACACCGCATGCAAAAGTTCTTTTTCCCGATATGGTACCTAGCAACCGGTGGAGAGAGAGATGAAATTAGAATGGACTGCTAAGTTCAGTGTAAAGGTGTACATAGGAAAGACAATGTTCAAAGAAAAGCAAAGATGTATAGAAGACTACACATTTCACCTTTTTCCCTGGCTCTCTTAAAAGTAATGTTATAGGCATAAGACTAGGCTCTGGAAGTCTCCGACTGTGCTAATGTAGAGTCGACAGCTGCTTTTCTAAAAACTTCGCCCTTTTACTAAAATAATATACCTCCTTTCTCAGTTTTGTTTAGAGAAAGGAACAAAAAGGGTCAAAGAACATGACCTAATTTCATCTTTTTCCTTGAGGGAATGCCTGAGAGAATGACCAGCCTTACTTGAGGTGCTTTTGGAGTCGCCACATTGGGTGCCTGCCCAGGCAACTCCAGTGCTTTTGAGAACACTAGTGACACCTAAACAGAACAATTGATCTCACTTCAACTCATAAACGAGACCAAGCACTTAGTGGCTTAATGTGGCAGAAGATGCTTGAAGGCCTAGATTATTTTCTCTTTGCAAATTGAACCCGATGCATCGATCAACCCCCAAATAACTCAAGGTTGCAATATTAATGACTTAAGTGGCAATGGTTGAATCAAAACTAAGTCAACATGTCATTACATTTAAGTGGTTATTTATTATTTTCCCTTAACATCAATATACACACTTCATATTTATACATGGAACTCACATTACAAAAAGAGTGTATGAAGAAACCAAGATACCTCTTTGAATCATAGATAACAGGGAACACAGGCGAGTTCTCTATTATGTGAAAGAACTTCTTCAATTTCAAATCTGACTGCAACAAAGTAGCGAAAAACAGGTAAAACAACATGGCAAAAATGAGGAACTATTACATAATTCTTCATTTACAGGAAGATATCAACTAGCACACTGAATAAGCAAGTTCCAAGCATAAGATATATGTAACAAAACAAATATGACAGTTATAAAAAGACCATTAAAAGGAGCAGCTATTGAGGACCCACCTTATAAAATTCCATTAGTTCATCAGCTCTGAAGTTCTTCACCTAATATCAGAACAGAAACTAAGGCGCGATCAGCCAACACATCAATCGCAGTTGGTAGAGAAAACAAAACAAATATATAAATGAAAGCAATCTCATGAACTCAAAAGTGGCATTGACATGTTAAGCATACTTAATTTGGAATAATTCACTTTGCAAAATAGTAATTAGAAATAACACGCTAATGCATTGGAGACTACAAAATTTCCTTTTTAGTTACTTAGTAAGTCTCCTTAGAGCAGTGTTAACAAAAGGGCACTTGTTAAGCATACTTATTTAATATGATTCACTTTCCAAAGAAAAAATTACAAATACCACAAGAACAATCTGTGCATCCAATTGAAAACCATAAAAATTTCTTAATCAACTACTTAAGAATTGCCCCTAGAGAACAGTTAACAAAATCCTTACAAATACATAGATCTTCACTACAGATCAGACTCATGGCTGCAGAAAAATACAATCTTTATCATGAAACTACCTGCTTCAAGGGGACAAAACTTATACTGGAAGGCGGCAAAGCCTGAGACCAAAGGAAAAGGAACCTGAGTCGGTGATACGCTGCACTTCTCGTAACATTTTATCATACTTTGCTCTAAGAAACATTTAGCCGTAGCAGATATATAACTCGTACATATTAAGAAGAAACAATTTAGCTGTAGCAAATATATAACTCATACATATTAAGCTAAACCAAATGTGCAATTCCTTGTCATGTCTGTATTCGTCTATGCTTTATCTAGTAGATGAGCACTCCTGATAGCGAAACATAATACTACGAATTTTTGGGATCAAAATAGAGTATCTCGGATATATATAGTAATACCATCCTCTGGGACAAGCTCAGAGGATGACAAAACTTGAACTGGTCAAAGCTTGTCTAGCTAGCTGCAACTCCTCGAAAACATGTAATAGATGCTGAGGCAAAGTGTGGGGTAGAAAGAAGCTTCAAGAGGGAATCCTTCAGGTATTTAAATATATAGAGAGAAAAAAAGGAAAGAATAGGTGAGCACAAGCTTCCAGCCCGGATAACACTCTATCATGACAAGATCCATTATGCCAGCAATCTGAAAATCTTCCATTTGAGTTCTAACTGGGCCTTAGCTTCAAGCGAGGATAGTAGGACATGTGCAGAATTCTTCATTTTAGATTCTAGTTTAGGCGATTAGTTCAAACACACCTCATAGCTGAAGGGGCCTTCTAGCGTATCCAAGTCATGAGTCCCAATTGCAACCAGTGTTCTTCGCCTAAAATATCGAGAGATTCCGAGCATGTCAATCCAAGCAGAACATTTTGAGGATCTAGCATAAGCACAAGCATCTGATGTACTAAGTGGAGGGATTGGGGGCTGGGCATCTATTACATGCAAATAAAATATCAAATTGAATATAGATCTCGAGAATGAAAACTAGTTCAAGCAACATATCTATCATCACCACTTCACCAAATTATTCAAAACAACTCAGCGGAGTCCTCTTCACATCCAGGCATTTCTCACAAATTATTCAAAGATCGAACCACACGGCATCTCGATAGCCATTACGAGCAACATGGTCCGCGAATGACTTTAACCCATCCGAAGATGGACACTAGCATCTTAAACCCCCGAACCAAAATTCACCCACGACTCGCGAAATAGCTCCAAACCCATCCGAAACACACAACATCTAACCGAATGCCGAATCAGCTTCGCAGTCACCTGTTCGCCGGAACTTCAATTTTGTAGATGACTTCCTCGTCCTCATCAGTCTCCTCTTCCAGGTGCTTCTCCTTTCTGATGATCGCCTTCTCCGTCGTCTGGCCAGCACAAACAAAGAAGCCCAACCCCCTCAGCCTTTAAAAAAAAAGAAAAATCCCCCCCCAAAAAAACCAGGTCTGATTTGCTCGCGGTGGTTCGCCGGTCGGAAAGAGGGAGGGCAGAGAGAGAGGGAGGTCGCGGTCCTCTCGCCAGCCCCGTGCAGTGGTTCGTCGATTGCTCGAGGTCCTCTCGCCGGTCCCGTGCTGTGGTTCACCGGTCGGAAAGAGGGAGGGCAGAGAGAGAGGGAGGTCGCGGTCCTCTCGCCGGTCCGGTGCGGTAGCTCGTCGGTTGCTGGCGGTGGTTCGCCGGTCGGTAAGAGGGAGGGCACAGAGAGACTGGGAGGTCGCGTCGTGTTCGTCGGAGAGAGAAAGAGAGAGGGAGGGAAGAGTGAGAAAGGCAAGAAGAGGAGAAAGAGAGAAAAACCCAGCAAATTCGAGTGAGGAGAGCGAAAAAAATTTGAGCGGGAGGAATAAGTTGACCGTCCTTTCTTCTGCGGTGGAGCCAAGCCGAGCCGACCAAAAATCAGCGCCTTCATTTTTCAGCGGGTCCCGCTCGGGGACACGTGCCGGTATTTCATTGGTTAGTGCGCACCAGGTCAGCGGATGACGTGGCGCGCACTAACCACTAAGTATTTTCTCTTGGGTACGTCTGGTGCTCCAGCCTGGCAAACAAGAAGGTGGTAGGGAGGCGTGTCCTCACGGGCCCACAATCCGGACTGACTGAGCAGGACGTGAGGCGCCATTTTAAAATTTTTTCGCTCCTGTAGCTGCAGTAAAAGGACGACAGACCCTCTACTTTTTCGCGCCACTCCTCTCCCTTCCTTCCGTAAATTTTCAGGTTCCCTCTCTCTCCGGCGCTCGCTCGCCCTCTCCGGCGCTCGTGCTTGTGCTATATTTGAGCCGACGTCGCTGGCAAGGCTCCTGCCGCAAGCTCGCTCGACCTCACCTCCATCTTCACCGTCACTCTCGGCCTCCTCCTCGCTCCCGCTCTCCCTCCTTCGATCTTCCCCCGCCCAGCGCTGCCCCTCCGTGGATCACGCTCACAGCCGTGCCGTTCGAGAACTCGAACCCCCAAAGTTGGTGTTCCGGAGGACGGCCTTCCCAACCGGCAACGCGGTCGAGGGAGCTGAGAAGGAGGCCGCGGTGGAGTAGTCGAGGGACTTGACGTCAACGCGGCGAAGCCTGAGCTCAGAACTCTTGACGCGGACGGTGAGGGCGAACCCGAGGAAGGCGGCGCAGAGGATGACGATTGGGGTGAGGGCTTGACGAAGCACTTGCTGCTGCTGCGCCTATGGTTGAGGTGAGGTGGCGGCTTGGCGAAGTGGGCGAGCTCCACGTCATCGCTCGGGAGGCGGGGTCCGGAGGGAACGATTGGGCTGGTGGGATCTTCTTTAGGCATTGCGAAAGTCGGAGTTCAAGCGAATGTGAGAGAGCACGGGTCACTGTTCTTGATGGTGGTGCTTTCGCTTTTCTTTTTAGGTTTGCGGGATGATTGTTATCGTGTTCATACGATTCAAGAAATCATGAATAGAGAGCTTTTAAAGGCATATAATACTATATCTGGTCTATCTTCCTCTCAAAATCTTTTTCTTGCTGCTTCTTGTTTTTTTTTTTTCAATCTATATCTGGGAGAGCAGATTGGATCATTTGTCTCCGGAGATCATTTCCGGTCAATTTTGCTCAAGGGTCAATCTTTATCACCAGAGGAGCTGTCCAGATTGATGCAGATAAATGGGCAATGATCTGAGTCTTTGAGTTCTGCAACATTTGCGAACTGCATGTGTGGCTTGATCTCTTTCGCTTTGCGCCTTATGTGGGTTGTTCCATGGATTACTTAACCCACAGGGCCAAAAACATGGATGTATCATCCTAGAACGCCCCCCCGGAGAAAATGACATAAAACACCTGCTAGTCCATCCTTTTGTTGACTTAAAAGAATATGCCATGGTCCTTAAAACAAGTAACCATGCTTTCGGAAACATATAATTAGCAATCCAGAGTTGTTTTGCTTTCCCATGGTTGAGTTCATTTGGATTAGAACATAAAAATTTAGTAGGGGTGACTTGATTAGGCCAATCTCAAACTTTACCTATCCGAGATAGAAAATGTTAATCAAGCACCCACATGTTTTTCCTCGCTTTCATCACCAGAATGTATTGGATTGGCTCCAAACCATTTCAATCTGGTCGGCATCTTCTAAGAGAGAATGCAGAAATTTCTGGAAGCCCAAATCCAGCTTGTTGCACAACAGGGACGCTAAACATCATTGTTCATGTAGGGACATGCCTCTACAAACAGAGAATGCCAGTCTAAAAAATTGTGGGCGATCTTCTCTGTTTTTTTTCCCATTTTGTGTGGACTGATGTTTTTCAAAGACACAGTGGGCTACAATTCAAGAGCTTGCTAAGCAGAACAAAGGTCAACTTGAAGAAGTTGGTTGTGGAAATTGGGACTAGAAATGTCAGCCACGTAATTGGCCTATTATGAATATCTCAGCCATATGCGTTAAACCTCTAATTTTATGGGTAGTTCTCAACTAAACTGACCTATATCACATATATCTAATATCTGGTTTTAAACCAGATACTATTCAGATTCCCCCATTTGTGCACGTTATGTTGATATTCATTAACACTGTAATTTTCTGGTTGCTAGGAGAGACAAATCCTTCAAGAGGTGAAGTTGAACAAGGGGGCGGTGGCAAAGGAGGAAACTCCCGACAAAGGAAAAACTGTTCCTATGGTTGATGGAAGAGGCGCAAGGCCGCTCGATGTGCTTTGGTTTCTGAAGCCCTGCACTCTGTCAAGCTGACACTTGAAATTTCGAGTGAGTGACTACCCATCTGCTCTTCTTCCTCCACCCTCCGCTGCCGTCGATCTTGCCTCGGGCTTTAGCACCTTCCTACGCCGCCTTGAACGCCCTGCGCGGGTCATCACCGGCGGAGGTTCAAAGAGCGACAGTGACAGAGCAGCACAGCACAGACCCACTCAGACCCAGCTTTCACACGGTCCCGCATGTCCGACCGGCAAAAACCTCGGACGGCACACAGGAACACATCAACCCTCAATGAGTGACCTGTGCTTTCTCGCATTCGCTTGAACTCCGACTTTCGCAATGCCTAAAGAAGATCCCACCAGCCCAAAAATCGTGCCCTCCGGACCCTGCCTCCGGAGCGACGACGTGGAGCTCGCCCACTTCGCCAAGCCGCCTCGCCGCAACCAGAGGCGCAGCAGCAGCAAGTGCTTCGTCTACGCCCTCACCCCGATCGTCATCCTCCGCGTCGCCTTCCTTGGGTTCGCCCTCACCGTCCGCGTCAAGATCCCCGAGCTCAGGCTTCGCCGCGTCGATGTCAAGTCCCTCGACTACTCCACCGCGGCCTCCTTCTCAGCTCCCTCGACCGCGTTGCCGGTTGGGGAGGCCGTCCTTCGGAACACCAACTTCGGGGGTTCGAGTTCTCGAACGGCACGGCTGTGAGCGTGATCCACGGAGGGGCAGCGCTGGGCGGGGGAAGATCGAAGGAGGGAGAGCGGGAGTGAGGAGGAGGCCGAGAGTGACGGTGAAGATGGAGGTGAGGTCGAGCGAGCTTGCGGCGGACGTCGACGGGAGCAGGAGCCTTGCTAGCGACGTTGGCTCAAATATAGCACGAGCGCCGGAGAGAGAGGGAACCTGAAAATTTACGGAAAGAAAGGAGAGGAGAGGCGCGAAGAAAGTAGAGGATCTGTCGTCCTTTTACTGCAGCTACAGAAGCGAAAAAATTTCAAAATGGCGCCTCACGTCCTGTTCAGTCAGTCCGGATTGTGGGCCCCGCGAGAACACGTGTCACCTTCCTAACGCCTTCTTATTTGCCACGCTGGAGCACCAGTATTAGGTACGTCTCACGCTCCAGCCTGGCAACAAGAAGGCGGTGAAAGCGTGACACGTGTCCTCGTGGGACCCACGTTCTGGAAAGAAAATAGGCGCCAATTCGAAAAATTTCAGTCGTGGTTTTCTTTATTCACGCCCCTCTCTCTCTCTACCCTCGCTCTCTCCCCTCCCTCTTTCCGATGGGCGAACCACCGCACCGGACCGGCGAGAGGACCGCGAGACCTAGCTCCCTCCCTCTGCCCTCCCTCTTTCTGACCGGCGAACCACCGCCAGCAACCGACGAACCACCGCACCGGACCGGCGAGAGGACCGCGAGACCTAGCTCCCTCCCTCTGGTCTCCCTCTTTCTGACCGGCGAACCACCGCACGGGACCAGCGAGAGGACCGCGACCTTCCTCTCTCTCTGCCCTCCCTCTTTCCGACCGACGAACTACCGCACGGGACCGGCGAGAGGACCGCAAGCAATCGACGAACCACTGCACGGGACTGGCGAGAGAACCGCGACCTCCCCCTCTCTCTGCCCTCCCTCTTTCCGACCGGGGAACCACCGCGAGCAAATCAGATGTTTTTGTAGAGATATCCCATCGTCGCCTTCATCTTCTTTTCCCCTTTTTTGGGTTTTGTTGTTTTTTTTTTCCTAGCGTTCTGATGGTGGATCTGGGGTTGCATATGGAGGACGACGTGATGTCTCACATCAACCTCGATGGCTTCTTCGGTGACCTCCCTGAGGCCGGCGACGTCATCGGCGCTTGCTCCTCGACGAACGCGTCGTCGTCGTCTCCAAACTCAGGCTCTCGTGGTTCGACGAGATCGAGGACGACGAGGACGGCGGAGTTGTCGGTGGCGGGATTAGGGCTGATTCGAGCCAGGCGTTCTGCGATAGGTTCCTCGCTGACGTTCTGCGATAGGTTCCTGCATTTTCCAGGTTCTTCTCCAAATCCGCTCCGTGTGCGGGTAGCTGCTGAGAGAAGCATTTGGAGAGCAAAAGGTCTGTTTTTTCTTCGTGCTGGTTAGCTGAATGAGGTAGAGAAATATGTGCTTTGAGATGGGTTTTTGCATTATATCGTGTTTGGAGCGAAGTAACTTATGATGGGTCTGTTTGTGATAAGGGTAAGTGAGCTTAATCATAGTGACAAGAGAAATGTGTTTTGGGCGATGGACAGGGGTGGTAGCGCCGTGCATTGTCGCCGTGCCGTGTATAGTGTATGTTAGCTAAAGCGGCTGCGAGTAGTCCAACGAGTTGATTCTGATGCAATTAGTTTTTAGTCTTCAAGACGAGTGGTTCTGTGGCTTTGGTGTGATGTCCTGCCATGTCTGTGTAGCTGTAGGTTCAAAGGAGGTTTGGTATTGTTTTCACTTTATGCTGGAGTGAATGACAACCGGTGCTCTAGAAATCTTCATTTGGTCAAAGCAAAAGTTTGTAATCGTGCCGATTCAACCGCGAGTTGCAGGCCTAACGACATGTCTTTTCCTGCATTATTTTGTGCAGCGAATGTTGGGATGCCGGAGTTTTTTGCAGGGTATTGGCTGAGGGGTCGAAGCCCGTGTTGCCAAGCTCGAGTCCGAGATTGGCAACTTCAACAGGTTACTTGTTTCCCGCTTGCTTTAGCTCAAGAAACTCGGCGTCCCTTGCAAACATGTAAACTGTCTTTCCCTGGATCATTGCTCTTTCATCTTTCTAACACTGCTTTTTCTCTCGTATATGCAGAAGTGCGGACATGGCACTACTCAATTTTCGCCCTTCATATGACTTTGAGTCTCTTTACTGGTAGAAGATGGCATGTTTTATTCATTAATGATCTGGAAACAAGTCATTATATAGGTGAAGCATTAATAGGTGCATAGTCTTGCTTTGCAGTCTCCCCATCTAAAGTTTTTTCATCTCGAAGACTGGAACTAATTTGTTTTGTAGATTTTACTATGATGACTAGCCTTTTTTATGTAGGGATGCCCAATAAAAAGAAAAAAAATTTCTACAGTGACTATGGTCCATCGAATAGGCTACATATGTTTGTGTCATTTGCATAATGGTGGGGAGCCAAACATCTATTGTATTTGTGAGGCATCCTTTGAATATATATTGATAGATGAAATTGAATTTTTCAACACTATTGAAAATTAGTGCATCTATTTTACCTTCGAAGTTGATTGGAAATTGTCTGAGCTCATTACCAAGTGTGCATGCAGTAGTAACTTTATTGGAAACTTTTAAATAAGATTAATAAGGGGAATAGTTGCTCCATCCACTAAGGTCTATCATTTGGTTGATCTCAAATGACATTAGTTGGACCACTTATAAGGACATTCCACTTTCTTTGTGAAGAGTTCCTAAGTACTTGTTTGGTTTTGTAGAGGAAGCTGATATTGAAGTATGCCCACAAATACGGGCTCGGACTATGGAGACCCAGAGCTGCACCCATGAAAGCTTAAGAGCGGTTCTGCAAAATTGCCGTAGTTGGCAACCGCCGAAGAGCTCTCCCGTTAGAAATGATATGATTAAACTTTTATTTCCATGGACAGCTTCTTTGTAGTTCAGTTCAAATGAAATTGTATTTTGTTTACTGCCTTCTAGTTCAGGAAACAATCGGTTTAATTTAGACTGTTCAAGCAACATTAATCTGCCAAGTTTTACTGTGTAGATTATGGAATCAGTTGAGGGAGTTGATGTTTTGTCGGGAAAAGAAAAAGTCGCTCCTATTGTGTTTCATATGCTGGTGATCAAGAATCACTTGTCCATTCATTCCCGATATATGGCTGCAAATTGCCTTCTTTTGAACAAATATCATATAGGGCAGAGTCAACTAAGAGCTTTAAACGGTGCTTGTCAAAGCATATATGGAATAAAATCCATGTCCAATAGTGCTCTACCTTAATAAACTAAACCCAATGAAGAGCAAAAATTGTATCTTGACAGAACGATAGACAAGCTTAAAAATAATTAGATAAAGCACAATAATATTTGTCACAATATCTTATACACGACTGCCGAGAAGTCTTTCTAAACATTGTTCGAAGTAATATGATGGACTAATCCTTTGATCTTCAAGTAATCCTTTGATCTTCAAGGAAGGCCAGATTGAATGTCCAACGATAGTCGTACAACCAAATGAAATGCACATCAAGGCCTCCTCATAAATTGAATGTGAGTTCATCTGTGTCGCTCCTCCAAGCTGCTATATAGTCTATTGTTGTTTTTATTTTTATTTTTTTACCTGATAAGCCAGAAAGACAACATTATGGGTTCAGATATTCTGAGCAACTAGAATGAAACTTAGTAGAGATTTGCATACTTTTGAAACGACCTGAAATACTCATCTCCAACCTCGGTTGCCAAAGTTATTGTGATTCTTAAATTTGGTAAAGCTCTTCCCAGCAAAAGCAATTTGTTTTATCCTCCCGTTTTGTCTGCACCAGTAGGGGGGCCAAAAAAGTTCAAACCTCTTCTGCATACTCACATTCGAGTACCTGGTAGTCCTGGTGCCTATAATTATAGATGAACTAGTTAAAAAAAGTAAGGATAAAAGAGATTACCTAGAGAACTCAATCAGGAAAAGAGAATATTAATTGGAAACCAGAAAGATGATTAAAGAACATATTGTCATCTGTGTCACAGCATGTACAACCTAAACATTGACTAGAAACTAAACATGCTCTGTAACAAAATTCCCGAAAGAGCTAGAGAATGCAATAACAGAACCCGATATAGAATAGAATTAAAAACATGCCAAAAGATTGCCGATTCTAATTGACTTTACTAGTCACCATGCCTATGAGATCAGTTAGAGATTGATTATATACAATCTTGCTGAAGCAAAGTCTCTTGACCCCAAGAAAAACTTCATGTCAAAAGAAACCTATACTTCATCCAGACAACCATGAAACTAATTACTATCTATTGTCTAACTAGAGACAAGGAACTTGAAATGTAACTTTCTTTTCCACCGTTTATCAGGATGTAACTTCACGCATTTTTAATCTGCACAGAGTATTTAACTTCAACATACCCCAATCAAAGCAACAAGTCATGCCTTTGCAAATTGTAGGCCACAGACAATGGGTTCACCAGAATCTACAGTCAAATACAAAAAGAAAATTATTAAAAATCATTTCCAATCAATCTTAAAAGTTGAAACTGTAGACTGTTTCCAGATCATTAATGAATAAAACATGCCATCTTCTACCAGTAAAGAGCCTCAAAGCCATATGAAGGGCGAAAATTGAGTAGTGCCATGTCCGCACTTCTGCATATACGAGAGAAAAAGCAGTGTTAGAAAGATGAAAGAGCAATGATCCAGGGAAAGACAGTTTACATGTTTGCAAGGGACGCCGAGTTTCTTGAGCTTAAGCGTGCGGGAAACAAGTAACCTGTTGAAGTTGCCAATCTCAGACTCGAGCTTGGCAACACGGGCTTCGACCCCTCAGCCAATACCCTGCAAAAAACTCCGGCATCCCAACATTCGCTACACAAAATAATGCAGGAAAAGACATGTCGTTAGGCCTGCAACTCGCAGTTGAATCGGCAGGATTACAAACTTTTGCTTTGACCAAATGAAGATTTCTAGAGCACCGGTTGTCATTCACTCCAGCATAAAGTGAAAACAATACCAAAGCTCCTTTGAACCTACAGCTACACAGACATGGCAGGACATCGCACCAAAGCCACAGAACCACTCGTCTTGAAGACTAAAAACTAATTGCATCAGAATCAACTCGTTGGACTACTCGCAGCCGCTTTAGCTAACATACACTATACACGGCACGGCGACAATGCACGGCGCTACCGCCCCTGTCCATCGCCCAAAACACATTTCTCTTGTCACTATGATTAAGCTCACTTACCCTTATCACAAACAGACCCATCATAAGTTACTTCGCTCCAAACACGATATAATGCAAAAACCCATCTCAAAGCACATATTTCTCTACCTCATTCAGCTAACCAGCACGAAGAAAAAACAGACCTTTTGCTCTCCAAATGCTTCTCTCAGCAGCTACCCGCACACGGAGTGGATTTGGAGAAGAACCTGGAAAATGCAGGAACCTATCGCAAAACATCAGCGAGGAACCTATCGCGGAATGCCTGGCTCGAATCAGCCCTAATCCCGCCACCGACAACTCCGCCGTCCTCGTCGTCCTTCATCAGGATGTTCTCGATCTCGTCGAACCACGAGAGCCCCGAGTCTGGAGACGACGACGACGCGTTCGTCGAGGAGCAAGCGCCGATGGCGTCGCCGGCCTCAGGGAGGTCGTCGAAGAAGCCATCGAGGTTGATGTGAGACATCACGTCGTCCTCCATATGCAACCCCAGATCCACCATCAGAACGCTAGGAAAAAAAAAAAACAACAAAACCCAAAAAAGGGGAAAAGAAGATGAAGGCGACGATGGGATATCTCTACAAAAACATCTGATTTGCTCGCGGTGGTTCCCCGGTCGGAAAGAGGGAGGGCAGAGAGAGAGGGAGGTCGCGGTTCTCTCGCCAGTCCCGTGCAGTGGTTCGTCGATTGCTTGCGGTCCTCTCGCCGGTCCCGTGCGGTAGTTCGTCGGTCGGAAAGAGGGAGGGCAGAGAGAGAGGAAGGTCGCGGTCCTCTCGCTGGTCCCGTGCGGTGGTTCGCCGGTCAGAAAGAGGGAGACCAGAGGGAGGGAGCTAGGTCTCGCGGTCCTCTCGCCGGTCCGGTGCGGTGGTTCGCCCATCGGAAAGAGGGAGGGGAGAGAGCGAGGGTAGAGAGAGAGAGGGGCGTGAATAAAGAAAACCACGACTGAAATTTTTCGAATTGGCGCCTATTTTCTTTCCAGAACGTGGGTCCCACGAGGACACGTGTCACGCTTTCACCGCCTTCTTGTTTGCCAGGTTGGAGCGTGAAACGTACCTAATATTTTCTCCGTATTTCCTGTTTAGTGAGAGTCTTGAATATGAGAAAATATTAGGTACGTCTTATGCTCCAGCGTGGCAAACAAGAAGGCGGTGGGAGCGCGACGCGTGTCCTCGTGGGACCCATAAAGTCAGGCGTCTGTTTCTCGACTCAGCGCTTCTTTCAATCTCCTCTCTCTTCTCACTCTCGGCTGGTGGCTGGTGGCTCGGCTCGGCTGGCAGAAGAAAGGACGGCCAGCGAGTAATAAATGCGCAAACGCTCCCGCTTAAAATTTCTCTCTCCTCACTCTTGAATATTTTCTGGGCGCTTTCTCTCTCCTCGTGACGAGCTGCACTTCCTCTGTTTCTTCTCAGCGCATCCCACCCTCACCCTCACCCTCACCCCCTCCGCCTCCGCCTCCGCCTCTCAAAAAAGCCTCGCCGCCGGTCATCTACCTCTGGCACGTCGCCTCCTCCAAGAGCCCCACCAGTCGCAGCTGGTTCCCGACCCCCTTCGCCTCCGACTGTTTCCAACGCGGAGATCGAGCATAAGTTTTGTGCTCGCGTTGGTCTCCCGGCAACTTCTGGGCCTCCGTCCGATTGCCTCCCTCCGACAAACTCGTCATCAACTCCGACTCCGAGCCGCCGCCGCCGCCGCCGACGGCGTCCTCCGTCTCTGGCATCTACTCGTCCTCCCCCTCCCTCAGGCCGAAGACGCTGCCTGCCTCCGCCGCGAAGCCGTCGGCCTCTGGCAGGAGGGAGGCGGCCTCGGTTTCGTTCCCGAGCGGTGCCAGGCTCCCCGCCGTCGACCGGGTGTTATCCCTGTCGCTGGCCCGATCGGTCGCGAGGAGATCTCGGTAGACCTGGGCAGGGTCGACGGCGCGGCGAAGAAGGAGAGGCGCGGGCTAGAGGGCTGGAGAAGGATTCCCGCTCGCTGTGGACGAGGTACGTGGACTGGCTACACCAGCACCGGCGCTAGGGCTTTTCCTTGGACGTGAGCCGAATCGGGTTCACGGACGAGTTCGTGGAGGAGATAGAGCCTCGGTTCCAGGCCGCTTCCAAGGCGATGGAGGAGCTGGGGATGGGCGCCATCGCGAACGTCATCATGTGCACATCAGATGCTGTGCTAAGGAAGAAAGCTTTCGATGTACTGGAAAGGGTTAGTGTTTTTGACTTAAGATCGTCTGCTTTTGCATCACTAAACAGCTCGTCGCTCTTGTAGTCCGTTTCTCTCTTGTTTAAGTTGTGCAATTATTTCCCAGTCTCCACATGCTTGCTGATATTGCAATATCTCAAAGGTTTGACGTCTTAAAGCCCTGATTACAAATTGCAACTCTTCCTTTATGGCAACTGCATTAAAGCCTGCTTAAATGACATAAGGGTGTCTTTCCTTTACATGGAAGGATGCATAATGTGACCTGATTGCCTACAACTTGTGTAGGTTGCCATCCTTCTAGAAACGATAGAGCACATTTTTTAGTAGTTTTTGAGTTCAATGGTCCTCTGTTGCGGATAAGAGTGGCAGAGTGCCATACTCTTGTCAGGATTCTAGCGGAATCTACCTGTTCAATTTCAATCTCCATTGTATATGCTTCAGATAGGCTGCCGTACTCTATTAGGATTCTTCTGGAGTTGGCCATTTGGAACTGCGACGAGTTCCAGGTCATGAGCAAGGATGTCGAGAAGATCATCGACTGGGAAAACACTTCTCCTAGACAAGTCGAGATCCCATTTAAGCCGGCTAGAGTGCTGCTGCAGGTACATGGAGCTGCGCATCGTGTGTCATTGATGCTGATTGGGGTTTTGAAGAGTTGCGATGTTTGATATTTGATGATGCGTCGTCATTTGTATCAGGATTTTACAGGGGTGCCTGCTGTTGTTGATCTTGCTTGCTTGCGTGATGCGATGAATAGCCTCGGTGAGATCCGAATAAAATCAACCCACTGGTGAGCTTTATATGTCAGCATGTCGCTCGTTCCAGCTACTCGTTGGTGGTGAAGGAACTTTATCTTTGTGTGCACAAGTAGTTGAACTGTCATTTGTGAACATGTCAATCATCGTGCAGGTTCCAGTGGATCTTGTTATCGACCACTCTGTTCAGGTTGATGTGGCAAGGTCAGAAAATGCTGTCCAGGCTAATATGGAACTTGAGTTTCATCGGAACAAGGAGAGATTTGGCTTTCTCAAGTGGGGTTCAACTGCATTTCATAATATGCTTGTTGTTCCGCCTGGATCGAGGATTGTCCACCAGGTAGTAAAACATATAGTGCATATATACTGATCATATGTATGACTTTAGCATAAGAAGTGGAAAAAACTGTACATACCCGTGGTGGAACTATTACATGCCGTGTCCTATGAGAATATGCAATTTTCTTGCTTTACCAGAAATTGGCCTGTATCATTGAGTTGACAAACTGAGCTGGAATCTATTTGCAGGTTAATCTAGAATATCTTGGCAGAGTGGTCTTCAACACAAACGGCTTGCTTTACCCTGATAGTGTTGTTGGTACTGATTCACATACAACTATGATAGACGGATTAGGAGTTGCTGGTTGGGGAGTTGGAGGAATAGAAGCAGAAGCTGCAATGCTTGGCCAGGTAAGAGAATTCAATATATTGTTATTATTATTATTATATTTTTTTTTTTACTGTGGATGGCTGATAAAGTAGTGTCATTTGACACTAGTATGTCCTTTTCAAGATGTTATGAAGTATGAACATACATCCATTAATTTTTTCAGTCATTTCTTAGCATTTCTGTTTTCATCTCTTATTTTGATGCAGCCGATGAGCATGGTCCTTCCTGGTGTGGTTGGGTTTAAATTAACTGGGAAGCTGAAAGATGGGGTAAAAGCAACCGATCTGGTCTTGAACGTAACACAAATGCTGAGGAAGCATGGCGTTGTGGGCAAATTTGTTGAGTTTTATGGTACATCTTCTGATTCCCCTGCATCGTTAATCCTTTCTGTTCAAGATATTCTACAGCCACCGAATCCTTCTTGTTACTGTTGTTTTTAAATGTCGTGTCACTTTTGCAGGGGAAGGAATGAGCAAATTGTCATTGGCAGATCGTGCCACCATCGCTAACATGTCACCTGAATATGGTGCCACTATGGGCTTTTTCCCTGTTGATCATGTCACTCTGCAGTATCTTAAATTGACAGGCAGAAGTGAGGAAACTGTAAGTAATCACAGAGATTTTCGTCATAATTTGTACTGAGTACTGAGTACTTGCTTGTGTTAACTTAAGCAACTTCATAGGTTGCCATGATAGAATCTTACTTGCGGGCGAACAAGATGTTTGTGGATTACAATGAGGTGAGTTTTATGAATGTTTTTGACTTTAAGAGTACATCATTATTTCTTGCTAAGAATCTTTGTGTTGGAAGCAGCCCCAAGTGGAGAGAACATACTCCTCTTATCTGGAACTGGATCTTAAGGATGTGGAACCATGTATTTCGGGTCCCAAAAGGTAATCCCCAGTGGATACAATACTGTTGCCATGAATTAGGTTTAGTTTTTCCCCCCCTCACCCTTCTATTGGCTAAGAATCAACACTTTCCAGGCCACAGGATCGAGTCCCACTGAAAGAAATGAAAGCTGATTGGCATGCATGCTTGGATAATAGAGTTGGATTTAAGGTGAGGCTTTCCGGAATCTTGTATACTCTTTATAAGTGATCGTGCATGGTCAAGGGGCTATTTGTTGGTTCCAAAATTTGGGAAGTGAATTGCCCTTCGCATGCAGTGCTTGTACTTTGGTAAATATACTAGAACAAAATAGTTAACTAACTATGTGTTGACTCGTGCTTACTACTGACATTGATTCTACCAGCCTTTTTTTTTTTTTGATTTGTGCTGCGTTAACTGTGCAGAAGTTGATTGATGAGCAACTTTGTTTGTCGAAATCTTAATGCAGGCTCCTCTTACGTACATTGAATTTTTGAACTATGTTGTTGAAGAGTTGAGGAGCCTTTAGATGGACAAAATGGCATGCTTCATGGAGTATTATTGATATTGATTTTTTTTCTGTGTCTTAACTTAGGATTTTGACTGATTTTCATCCATGTCTTTGCAGGGTTTTGCTGTGCCAAAGGAATCACAGGGAAAGGTTGCAGAGTTCACATTTCATGGGACTCCAGCTCAGCTTCGGCATGGGGATGTTGTTATAGCAGCTATCACTAGCTGCACAAATACTTCAAATCCTAGTGTAATGCTTGGTGCTGCTTTGGTAGCAAGGAAGGCTTGTGAATTAGGATTGGAGGTTGGCTGACAAAAACTCTTCTTCTGACAAAGTAGAATATATTAGGCAATACGTTTAGATGTTCATATGGATTTTGCTACACCCGTCACCCGATAGTATAGGCTCATGTGCATCTGCATGTACCTCTGCAAAAGTTTACTCGATCTGCTGTCCACTGAGTTGATTCTTCGCTCATGTATAATCTTTAAGCATTATACAGTTGCAGTTGGAATCAATGCAGCATATTTTAAATTTTTGACAGAAAAATTTGATGAGTTGCTACATTTGGTTGTAGATGACTTAGTTTTTTTTTTATCTGAACAAAATAAATCTTGTGTCAGGTAAAACCATGGATTAAGACAAGTCTTGCTCCGGGCTCTGGGGTTGTGACCAAATATTTGCAGAAAAGGTGCCTTTAATCGACCCAAGTATTCTTCCCATGTTAGCAACCATGGATCTTCTTGCTAAGCTAGACATGTTTTTGCAGTGGCTTGCAGACATATTTGAACCAATTAGGATTCCATATTGTTGGCTATGGATGCACTACATGCATTGGAAACTCAGGAGATATTGATGAATCAGTTGCATCAGCTATTACTGAAAATGGTAGAGATTAATTCATAATCCTGCATAATATCATCAAGAAAATGTTATAAGCTCACTTAACTGTTGAATTTGCACAATGTCAGATCTTGTAGCTGCAGCTGTATTGTCTGGAAACAAAAATTTTGAAGGACGTGTTCACCCCCTAACTAGGGCTAACTATCTGGCTTCTCCTCCTCTCGTGGTTGCCTATGCTCTTGCTGGCACGGTGTGTAACATGCAGTTGTATTTGCAGTCGTTGGTTCTTTATTAGCGATCTACTCCAACCTTGGTATTATCCTCGGAATTCGCTTTTCTTTGTGATTGCAAATCTAGTTTTTGGCACATTCCTCATGGGAGACAACCTTTGCAGGTAGATATTGATTTTGAAACCGAACCCATTGGGGAAGGAAAAGATGGAAGAAAAGTATACTTGAGAGACATTTGGCCATCAAATGAAGAAGTGGCAACTGTAAGCCAATATTTCTGCTAGGAGCTTATGGAAATCTTCACTTTGACTATTAATTATAGAGATCGTAATTGGTGATTCTGTTTTTTTCTCTCATATAACCTGTCTTCAGGTTGTCCAATCGAACGTGCTTCCAGATATGTTTGTGGCAACATATGAAGCTATCACTAAAGGAAATCCTATGTGGAATCAGTTATCTACACCTTCTAGCACTCTCTATGCTTGGGACCCAACATCAACATACATTCATGACCCACCATATTTCAAGAGCATGACAATGTCTCCTCCTGGCCTTCATGGCGTGAAGGATGCCTACTGCTTACTAAACTTTGGGGACAGCATTACAACTGACCATATTTCTCCAGCTGGTAGCATTCACAGGGATAGCCCCGCTGCAAGGTATCTAATGGAACGTGGGGTTGATAGAAGGGACTTCAACTCTTATGGAAGTCACCGTGGGAATGATGAGATCATGGCAAGAGGAACCTTTGCTAACATTCGCCTTGTCAACAAGTTTCTTAAAGGAGAAGTTGGACCTAAAACAATCCACATCCCCAGTGGGGAGAAACTATCTGTTTATGATGTTGCCATGGTAATTTTCTTCACTCTGCAGACCCAATACAGACACTGCATCACAAATGACAGTGTCGTGAGTGATGGGGCCTCAGTATTCATAGTTGTTGGTTGGATAAGCCATTCTATTTAGATTGGCCCTGAGAATTATGCTACTTACCATGTCTATTGCTAGTTCTTTTCTGCAAATTTTTGTTTAAGTCTGAAAGAAGCTGATTTTTTGTTTGGTCCATTAATGCCAGCTAGATCAGCCTCCTAGCAACATCCTTCTGGGTCATCCCACTGCCCACTGTTAGTTGAGATTCATTTGACAGGTCAATGTGATATCATCTTAATTGGGAGAACTTTTTAAAGAAAATAATCTGATTTTAACTGTCGGCCTGCTGGTTAATATTCTATTAGCTGAGTATGGGCTCCATCAATGACTCATTATCTGATTGCTGGTGCCATTGTGGCTCATACTAGCTTTGTCTCTTGTATGGCAGAGGTACAAGAGTGAGGGGCATGCCGCCATTATTTTGGTTGGCGCTGAGTATGGAAGTGGAAGTTCTCGCGATTGGGCTGCCAAGGGTCCAATGCTGTTGGTGAGCATTTTCGTGCTTTTTTATTCAATTTTTTGTCCAATTTTTTCCCCGTAGGTTGCGCCCTAAGCTGTAATTCGTATCAGGGCATGAAAGCTGTCATAGCAAAGAGCTTTGAGCAGATTCACAGAAGCAATTTAGTGGGAATGGGTATCATTCCTCTATGTTTCAAGTCCGGGGAGGATGCAGAAACACTCGGACTGACTGGCCATGAACGCTACACCATTAATCTTCTGAATAGCGTGAGCGAAATAAGGCCTGGTCATGACATCACGGTAGAGACAGATAATGGCAAGTCATTTGTGTGCACACTACGGTTTGACAGAGAGGTAACGATATTGATCTGTCACTTCTCTATATCCTTGGAAGATTCATCATATTTATATCTCCTTGCTAAGTTTCGGTGGCTTCCATATGTAGGTTGAGCTGGCCTATTTCGATCATGGGGGCATATCCTGCAGTACGTCATCAGGAACTTGATTGGAGGTAGACATTGAGCGACCAGGCAGGTTCAACAGCCGACTCTTCTCGGTGTTCCTAGCATTTCCATCCCATCCGGTCAACATGGCTGGAGTAAATCTCTATGTCAGAGAGTTCTTCCTCCAGCTGTTATGGGAATAAATTGGGGGAATAAATGGGACGATTTCTGCGTCCTTGGATGATTATCATTCTAACTCTGTGGGCGGCAGATAAATTAACATTGCAAGGTCTGCGATAGCGTTCATGATATGTGGACAAACCATTGTTGGCCTCTCATTTTGTTCAAAAAGCTTTGGGTTCGGTTTTCATCGGACAAATGATTTGGATTTTAGAAATCTGCAAGATTTTTCAACTGTGTCCCGAAATGTGATTTACTCAAGCAGTTTGCCTCTTTCTAGTGTAAGATGGTGTAGAATTTTGCCTAAGAGAGGATCTCTTTCAAAGCTATAAAGACAAACGCATTTAGAGAGAGAGAGAGCATGAAATTCATTATTGAGGTGGTGGAGTCCCATATTCACGTGTACTGGGAGTCATGTGTCGGGGTTGTCCGTGTAGAAGTTCCAAATGACAAACTGACCACATGACCATTCGTCTTGCTAATAGTCGAGTGAGAACAAAATGAGATTCGTCGTCTCATTGGTTTGGTTTGGTTTGGGTCGAAACCAATCAAACCATTACAAGGCCAAATTCACAAAGAGACTTTGTACAATGTGTGGAACGCTTTTTGTAGAGACAATTTCATATGGGAATGGCTATTTGGATGCATGCCGATCCCAGCTCATGCTATCATCAGGTCGTATCTTGGCTAGAACAGCAAATGACTATTCACAACTCATGTGATGATATCGGACTCAGTATATAAAGGGTGGGTGGGGAATGCAAAACGCGCCACCCATAGCTTTCAAAAGTTAATGATAATAGCACTCATCAGCATCCTCATGTTCTAATGCTCATCTGATTCCCAGAAAGAGGGGAAGGAAGTGAGGAAGAAAGGTGAACCGCTGTACAGCCGATCATTCTGTACTACAGTAGAACTACAAAGACAATACTAAATTGCGAGTCATGGCATGCTGGTTGCTGACGTGAAAGGTGGACATGAGACCCGGAAGATGGGGCCTTCACCTGAGAATTCAGACATGTTACAGCAGTAGGAATTCACGAACTTTTGGACCTGCAAACGAAGGCGGGTGCAAGATGGAGTAGTTACGGGCAACGATTGGCACTGATATTTAAAATCTAGGTAATTTCAGTAAGAAAATCAAGAGACCAATAGTTCAGTTTTACTCGGTGCTATATTTACTGAACTGAAAGTACATCTAATCAGGAAATCTTCCTTATCTGTAGCATGACCAACATACTAAATGAATGAACTTATCCAGCCAACGGTTACCTGAACCATTTCTGAACATTCCTAAATGTATAAGGACAACCTCAGCAAACTTTACACCTTCCAGACAGTAAACATATTGGACTCATTCAACCTAGAACTGAACATAACATCAGCTATAAACTGACGTAGCCTGATATCTGTCTTCATTAAATAAAGTCACATCGGTGTAAAATAGCGCAAGAGAGACCAGAAATATTTCATCCATCATGCAATTAACAGATGGTTAGACACTAGTAATGAAATTTCTATTACCTTACTAACGTCCAGGGTGAGACACTTAGAGAAACTATCACTAAATCATATATTGCTAATGATTGCTACTGCAAGGAAACATGACCATGAACCACTTCACATTGAAAATGACAGTTATACTGAAACACAGCATTTGTATCCTAATCATCTGTTCCCAGCAGAAAAAAATTCACCTTATGCTCAGTATCTCAAACTTTGTACTCATGCACACGCAGCCACTTAGTAGATGACCATTTGTTCCCCTTAATAACAGGGCAACCACCTGACATGAATCAGAATGGCTAAGTGAATGGTGACAGAAACTAGAGAATACATTCGATAACTCATTTACAAGATCAACATATAATTTTAGTAAAATTGTACAGACTTTGACATGCTATCATATTATGAACTCTAGGCATGACCAAGTACACATAACAGCTGAATAGAGAGCACAACTAACCATGCAAACTGGATTTATCCAGAGAACCATCAGGTTTCATACTCCAAAAAAGAAGTGCATCACCCATTTTCGGTTTAAAGGAAAGTCCTATCTGTCCGTTTCGCAGGAATATTACATACACTAATTTATCAGGAAGAAGCTGCTCATTGGTACATATCATGCTTTCTCCAGAAACGATAAAGCACATTTTTGGTGAAAGGAATGTAATCACCAATTCCAATATTAGTATTTTCATGTGCTATTCAGAATCAAAATGAGCAGGCATTCGCGTATATGATAGAATGCCTATTCAGAATCAAAATGAGACACTTTCTGACCTTGCCACGTCAACCTGAACAGAGTGGTCGATAACAAGATCCACTGGAACCTGCACGATGATTGACATGTTCACAAATGACAGTTCAACTACTTGTGCACACAAAGATAAAGTTCCTTCACCACCAACGAGTAGCTGGAACGAGCGACATGCTGACATATAAAGCTCACCAGTGGGTTGATTTTATTCGGATCTCACCGAGGCTATTCATCGCATCACGCAAGCAAGCAAGATCAACAACAGCAGGCACCCCTGTAAAATCCTGATACAAATGACGACGCATCATCAAATATCAAACATCGCAACTCTTCAAAACCCCAATCAGCATCAATGACACACGATGCGCAGCTCCATGTACCTGCAGCAGCACTCTAGCCGGCTTAAATGGGATCTCGACTTGTCTAGGAGAAGTGTTTTCCCAGTCGATGATCTTCTCGACATCCTTGCTCATGACCTGGAACTCGTCGCAGTTCCAAATGGCCAACTCCAGAAGAATCCTAATAGAGTACGGCAGCCTATCTGAAGCATATACAATGGAGATTGAAATTGAACAGGTAGATTCCGCTAGAATCCTGACAAGAGTATGGCACTCTGCCACTCTTATCCGCAACAGAGGACCATTGAACTCAAAAACTACTAAAAAATGTGCTCTATCGTTTCTAGAAGGATGGCAACCTACACAAGTTGTAGGCAATCAGGTCACATTATGCATCCTTCCATGTAAAGGAAAGACACCCTTATGTCATTTAAGCAGGCTTTAATGCAGTTGCCATAAAGGAAGAGTTGCAATTTGTAATCAGGGCTTTAAGACGTCAAACCTTTGAGATATTGCAATATCAGCAAGCATGTGGAGACTGGGAAATAATTGCACAACTTAAACAAGAGAGAAACGGACTACAAGAGCGACGAGCTGTTTAGTGATGCAAAAGCAGACGATCTTAAGTCAAAAACACTAACCCTTTCCAGTACATCGAAAGCTTTCTTCCTTAGCACAGCATCTGATGTGCACATGATGACGTTCGCGATGGCGCCCATCCCCAGCTCCTCCATCGCCTTGGAAGCGGCCTGGAACCGAGGCTCTATCTCCTCCACGAACTCGTCCGTGAACCCGATTCGGCTCACGTCCAAGGAAAAGCCCTAGCGCCGGTGCTGGTGTAGCCAGTCCACGTACCTCGTCCACAGCGAGCGGGAATCCTTCTCCAGCCCTCTAGCCCGCGCCTCTCCTTCTTCGCCGCGCCGTCGACCCTGCCCAGGTCTACCGAGATCTCCCTCGCGACCGATCGGGCCAGCGACAGGGATAACACCCGGTCGACGGCGGGGAGCCTGGCACCGCTCGGGAACGAAACCGAGGCCGCCTCCCTCCTGCCAGAGGCCGACGGCTTCGCGGCGGAGGCAGGCAGCGTCTTCGGCCTGAGGGAGGGGGAGGACGAGTAGATGCCAGAGACGGAGGACGCCGTCGGCGGCGGCGGCGGCGGCTCGGAGTCGGAGTTGATGACGAGTTTGTCGGAGGGAGGCAATCGGACGGAGGCCCAGAAGTTGCCGGGAGACCAACGCGAGCACAAAACTTATGCTCGATCTCCGCGTTGGAAACAGTCGGAGGCGAAGGGGGTCGGGAACCAGCTGCGACTGGTGGGGCTCTTGGAGGAGGCGACGTGCCAGAGGTAGATGACCGGCGGCGAGGCTTTTTGAGAGGCGGAGGCGGAGGCGGAGGGGGTGAGGGTGAGGGTGAGGGTGGGATGCGCTGAGAAGAAACAGAGGAAGTGCAGCTCGTCACGAGGAGAGAGAAAGCGCCCAGAAAATATTCAAGAGTGAGGAGAGAGAAATTTTAAGCGGGAGCGTTTGCGCATTTATTACTCGCTGGCCGTCCTTTCTTCTGCCAGCCGAGCCGAGCCACCAGCCACCAGCCGAGAGTGAGAAGAGAGAGGAGATTGAAAGAAGCGCTGAGTCGAGAAACAGACGCCTGACTTTATGGGTCCCACGAGGACACGCGTCGCGCTCCCACCGCCTTCTTGTTTGCCACGCTGGAGCATAAGACGTACCTAATATTTTCTCCTTGAATATTTCCTCTTTTGTCCGTACCAAATTGGTGTGCAGGAGTTGTCGGCTAGGAAAGAGAATAAGAAGGGAACTTTCATTTTGCTATATATTGTGTTCTTGCTCTTTGGTATTCGGTGAGTCGTTGAATCAACTCCAAGTGCTTAATAGTGGCAACCAAACATAGAAGAGCATCCAACGCTTTCTTCATTTCCCTCGGACTAAACGTAGCCTTAGAAGCTTTGAGGGAGAGTTTTTGATAAGATTAGTAGTCTCTTAATACGATAATAATGTTCCTTGATCCAAAGTTATAGCAGTTATACACAAACATCTAGAATTTGCTCCTTCGAATGGATTAGAGGATTAGTTTAGTCACTGCTCGATTAGTCGTTTGAGAAAAGATATCCGTGTAAGGTTGGTGCAGTATCCCCGCTATTTATATTTTTCTCCCTCCTCGTTTCTTGATATGATCTCAGCACGTGCTACGCAGTGAGCAAACATCATGAATATCTCGATATTTTATGTCATTCGAGAGTTTCCCTTTCTTTTCTTGTTTGCTACCATCTTCTACCGACACAGATGCATGATGATGGCCCGTTTGGTTCGGTTTTAGGGAAATGCATTTGGGATAATGCAAATACCTTTGAGGTAAATGAGTTTTTCGAAATGCTACACCGTTTAGTAAATTGTAGTCTCAAGTAGCATTGAAAGGTTATTTTAGCCGAAATACCGTTTGGCAAAACTAATATTTGCAATAGGCTTTTGCTTATATTTTTATTTTTAAAAAAATCAAAAAATCTAATCTAGTGGCCGGACGGCGATCGGCCGTTTGGCGGCCAAATTTGGCCGCCTGAGGTCACAACCTCAGGCGGTGTCAAGGCGCGACCTCAGGCGACGCCGTCGCCACGACCTTAGGCGCTTGAGGTCGCAGATGCTAGATCTAGCGGCTTGAGGTTGCGCGGACCTAGGCGGCGTTGTCTAGTTTGTGCGGAACCAAGCGACGCCGCTTGGGTCCGCGTGACCTCAGGCAACGCCATCGCCACCTAGAGGCGCAACCTCAGGTGCCTGAGGTCGTAGAGGCCAGAGGTCGCAGCCTCCGGCTGCGGATCTAGCGGCCGAGGTCGCGCGGACCTAGGCGGCGTCATTTGGTTCGCGCGGAACCGGGCGATGCCACCGGGTCCGTGCGACCTCAGGCGGCGTCGCTGGGGTTCGCATGCGCCAGGCGACGCCGCCTGAGGTTTGTGCGACCCAGGCGACGCCACCTAGGTTGCACCACCCCCAGGCGGTGGTCACCGGGGACGTGCGACCCTCAGGCGGCGGTGGCGGCTACCGGAGGAGACGGGGAAGAAGAAGATAAATAGGGAAGAAGAAGACCGGCGGGAAGAAGACGACGAAGGGGGAAGAGAAGATGAACAATACGCGGTGACATTTCCCAAATGCTCAATGCCCAATGCACCCCCTCCCCAGCTTTCAGCATTCGGCATTCGGAATGCTCATATTTTGGCAAATGAGCTTTCAAAAACTTAGCCAAATCCAAAAAATTTTCCTCAATGGGCTTTCGGGCTCGAAAGCCCCTTGGGAAAGCCCAACCAAACGGGGCTGATGTGATCCTTAAAAAGGACTTCGGAGTCGTGTCACCACATTGACGAGCAAATAATTAGTGTTTTGTGCCATGGGAATGCCGAACTCTGTTTTGCGGAGAGCGCCAATCTGCTGACCCGATTTTCCCATCTGCTCATCTCTCACTGTAGACGTGAAGAAAACGCAATAGCCGACTGGGCTGCCAAGTCCATGGTCGTGGCTCTCTGAGTTCAAACTGGGCTTTCTCTCCTCCACAGATTATCTTGGATATGCTATGTACCGACGCCCCAAATACGGGTTGTAATGTTTCCCCTATGTGAATGAAATGCTAGTATTTTCAGACCAAAAAAAAAAAAAAAAAATTAGTGTTTTGTGTATGCTCACATTACATACAAAGTACAAAAATTAACAAATTTATATCCGTACGTCGACTTAAACATACAGATGGTCATACATACACAGACATCATGAATATGCCCTGTATGTTTTAACGTATTAATTACCTCTCGCTTGGTAATGTTTTTCACCCGACATTATATATTACGTAATTACTTAGGAGGGTGAATGAAACGATAATTTTTCCTAGAGATTCTAAAAATTTCTTATTACTGTCAAATGTGATGCCAACCACACTCGAGTTGGACCCATACTTATGTGAGAGGAGGGTTATGCACCAAAGTTATCTATAAAGCCCTTCCAAAAAAAACTTAAGTCCCCATGAAAAGTCTAAGTGAGCATTATTTGTAATGCAATTAGGGTACACTTGAAAAATTTCACGATAAAAAAAAAAACACTTTTCCGAAAATATTTTCCTCAGAAAGTTGTTAGCTTTCCTTTGTTTGATGATATGTGATCAAAAATATTTTCTGGTGTTTTGATCTCATTGTAAAAATAACTTCAATCTCATGACTTTATCTAAGGCAAAAAAAAAAAAAAAAAAAAAGAGTCAATTTTTAAAATTTTTTATCTTTATTTTGATTTTTTATTATTTTGATTTTCTTTATTTTTCTATTCCCTTCTCTGTCTACCAGTCATCAAGCCTCAACAACAGCCATGGGTGAGCTCAAGCTCATCGGGATCGGGTGAGCTTAGCCTCGCCAAGATTGAGCGAGCCACAAGCTCATTTCTGTTGGCTAAACCTAGCTCACTAGGTGAGCCCCTAGCTTGTTGGGCTGCCGGCTGTCACCGAGGCATGCAACCGGCCAAGCAAGAAAGAGGAATTAGGAGAAAAAAAAAATAAACATGAAAGAGAAAAGAAGAAAAAATAAAATAAAAAATTAATAAAAATTTACAAAAAACAATGTTTTATTGACTAAGGACTTGAGCCTGACGCTGATGAATCACAAATAGTCTTTGTGAACCTGGGCCTAAGGGTTGGTATCGGAGTTCGAGCAAGGACTCGAGCATGGTCTTTATGGACTCAAGTTTGGGTGTCGGAGCATTGGGTGCAGGCATTAGGGGTCCTAGCTCAGCCTCAATGGAACTGGGTGTGGGCACCAAGGGCTCAAACCTAAGCATCAAGGTCGTGGGCTCGGCCTCGATAGACCTTGCCCCAGCCGTCAAGGGACATAGTCTTGAACATCGGGACTTGAGAACCAACTTTGGGGTCTCTATGCCCAAGTGTAGAATTTCGAGTCAAAGCGCTGATAATTAATCATGTTTTGGAAAATATTTTTCAATTTCTTTTAAGAAGAAATCATTTTTTTGAATTTGAATTTTAGTAGGGAAACTTTTTTTTATTGACTCATTTTCCTAAGTGAACCAAATGCCGAAAAATGGGGCAAATTTTTGCCACGAAATAAGCACACTCTAAGTAACAGTTTATGCGCCTTAAGGCCCTTTGCATTTTCATAAAAGATTCAGAAAATGAAAACAAAGTAAAAACAAGCACGATTATTAGTTGATTTTACATATTGATGTCATATTGAGTCATTCGCTGAAAATTTGCATACAATGTTGGACATGAAGTTTGATTAAGCAAAAATACTGGTGCGTCACTCCAGATCGAGAAACTTATATCTAAGGAAACTATTTCGGATGATTTTGTATTCGGAGATTTCTTTTTAGAAGATTCAATCGAGAGAAGTTCACTTTCAAAGCTACTAGAATTCTTGAAGAGGATTGAGAAGATAAAGTGTGCTACTGCGGATGATATTGTTGTGAAGATAGTTCCTGATGTAACGATAGGGATATCGGGTTTTTCACGCGCTAAGCGGTTTCATTACTTTGCTCTTTAGAAATGGCGACCATGCAACTTGCTGTAGTCAAGTTCTTTTAGATGGGGGAGAATGACGAACAATCGCAATTACGCCGAGATTACACTTTTAATTTTATTTTCTTATCAATAGATTTATTATTATCTCATCAAGAGTTTAGTTGATAATGGTTCTTTTTTATAGTATTCATTGGGAAACTAGGTTTACCGATCGCACCATATTCATCGGGGAAAAGTGCCAAAAAAAGTTCTAAACCTTTTGTCTTTGTGTCGATTTAGTCTTAAACTCTTTTTTGGTATCGATTTAGTCCTAAACATTTTTACGTTATGCCAATTCAGTTATTTCCGATTAATTTTGACCGGTTTTTGCTGACTGGACACCGGCCGGCTGACGTGGCTTGATCGGCGTTGACGTGAACAACTTTTAATAATATTTTAATATTTTAGATTTTTTTTAATTTTAATCTTTTCTTTTTTTCTTCCCTCTTCTTCCTCCGGCCAGATCGCCGGACCTCGGTGACCGGCCGGGCCTTGAGGGCTAGCGAGGGCGAGCCCCGCCAGCTCGGCTCGAGGCCGATCTCCCGCTTCGTTCCCCGATCCCAATCTCGCCCTAGAAATTTCCTCCCTCCGCCCGTCGTCGTTGTCTCTAGGGTTTTACGGGAGCTCGGGGTGTCCTCGCCGCGTGGCTCCAGCCTCGATTTTCGCCTAGTTTCCCCCGCGGCGGCGACCGTCGGGTGAGGCTCGACCCTCACCAAAGCCGGTGAGGGCGAGCCTCGCCACCCAGGCCTCGAGGGCGGCCTCGCGCCGGGCAGGCGAGGCTCGCCCTTGTCGGCCATGGGCGAGGCTCGACCCTCGCTAGATCCGGCAAGGGCGAGCCTCGCCGCCCGGCCGCGATGCCGCCCTCGCGGCCACTAGTGAGGTGGCTGGCGAGGTCGACCTTGACCTTGCTAGCCAGCCATCGCCTTTGGCCGATCGCCGAGGCTGGAGGAAGAAAGAAAAAAAAAAAGAAAAAAAGGAAAAAAAATAAAAATAAAAATAAAAATAAAAATAAAAAAAAAAAAAAAAAAAAAAAAAAGAAAAAAATAAAAAATATTAAAATATTATTAAAAGTTGTTCATGTTAGCGCCGATCAGGCCACGTCAGCTGGCCGGCATCTAGTCAGCAAAATTCGACCAAAATTTGTCGAAAAGAACTGAATTGGCACAGCATAAAAATGTTTAGAACTAAAAATCGGCACCAAAAAAAGATTTATGACAAAATCGGCACAAAAACAAAAAATTTGGGATTTTTTTGGCACTTTTCCCATATTCATCGGGGTCAATGCACGGGCTAAGTTTAGGTGTCAATGGCTATTCCGATCATTGAGTTGCTGCTGAATTTTGGCGTTTCTTACCCTTTCCTTAGTCTTTTATCTGATTTACTTCCCCTTTTTCGTTACCCCATTTTTTCTCCCCTTTCTGTGATTCTCAGTCATGTTTGCTGCCCGTTTCCGTCCTGCGTCAGTTTGCCCTTCTTCTTACTCTCCTATTTTCCTACCCTTTCTACTATTCCAAATCTACCTCAACCATCTTTCGTTATACGCTTTCCGTTTTGCATTGAAAATGATCTTGTCCATGACTCCCGGCTGGGATTAGAATGTTCGATCTCAATTATATCCATAATTAATCAGCCTTTAGTCCTCAGCCGCTGACCTTTCAACTCGACATGGCAAAAACAAGGTACTTGGAATCCGGTTCTCTGTGAACGGAATCCGCTTTAACCTTCCCTAGTTATGATAAGAATCATTGGTGTTTTATATGAGAGGATCAGAAGGAATCCCGAAAAAGAATAAAAAGGACAGAAAAGAAATCGGCTTGGGTCCTGCCACTGCCTGAAATTTCAGACCAATGAAGTAAGGTCTGGAAAGACATTATTTTATTGCATCAGATAGGAAATCGATTGGGTATGTATTCAAGGTCACAAAGAAAGGAGGAATAATAGGGAAATTGACCCATAATTAAGAATACAATACATCAATGGTTGCTTTTGTGACATTCCAACATGTGACTTGTATTTTAAACGTGTGAGGAAAGCAACCAAAATGAATTTTACACTTATTTGTGCATTGGGAATATAGTTTTGGGTTGAGTAAGTCGTGTGGTCTATGGAAAAGAACTGTTTATGTTGTGATAATTTCATTCCTATGGAAACTGATTTTTTTTTTTTTTTTTCATATTGCTTTCACAATTGGTATTGTTCTTAGTGTGTGGTTACGTCTACATCCTGAGTCTAGCATGTAAAGTTGGCTTACGCTCTAGTAGGATTATGTAAAATAATTGTGCTGGACATAAATTTTAACATGGTTTTGATAGGACATATATTTTATTTGGACAAATGGATGGGAGTGTAATATCTGATGTATGACTATAGGAACAATGTTATATGTATAACCCAATCAAGAAGGAACGGGAATAATGCCATGTGGATAACCCAGCCAAGAAGAAAAACAAAGAAGGGGAAGTCTCTTTTAGTTCGGAGTATTTTATTTTTGGATTGTGGTTTGTAATTTTATATTCAAACAAAAGAGCCGTTGATAATCAATCGGTAATTAATAGATGATTCCTCTATAGCCCTTACATAAGCGTTACAAAACGTTATAAAAAGGTTATATATTGATGATGGTAAAAAATCGTTATAAAATTAAATAGCTTTCAATGTCCAACATAAATGGCAAGGATCATCTTTCTCCTCTGCAAACCTTTCTAATCATCAACTCATTCAGCAATTTAAATGAATCTCTAAGTAAATAAAAGTGCTACACTGGTTCATCCCAACAAATCACTGCACTAAGTCACAAAGCTGTCAAGACTCCATAAAAGAGAGACAGAGAGAGGGGCTAAGAACTGTTAAGGTGGAAAGAGACATGGTGGCAACAACGAGAGACAGAGAGAGGAGCTAAGAACTGTTAAGGTGGAAAGAGACATGGTGGCAACAACGACCAAGAGTATGGGAGCGATGATGCTCGTGGCAACTCTAATATTGTGGTCGTCCATCGACGTCAATGCTGATGTGAACAAAATCTTTCCAAACAGTTGGTTAGTGTACAAAGTTTTTTGTTCATGGTTTTGTGCCTTCAGCTCTCTGCCCCGTATGTGCGTTCGCACTTGCCTCGAGGAGGAACCATCTTTAAAATCATTGACATCCGCGGCAACAGAGCATTGCAATGTCCATTGTTTCTCGTCTACTTGCCTCGACTACTATCCAAGTAATAATCTTCACATCGTGATCAAAGATATAGCGTAGCTTCTTTATAAGATCCATAAAATCAAGCAACTCATTGCATAATCTTGTTTTCTCTATAAGTGTTTCACTGATATATTCTAATAACAAGAGGATGATGCGTACTAATTCATTTCATTTTCCTCAAACTTCGATATATATGCTCTTGTTAAAAAAAAATTATTCTATTTCAATTTTAATATGAGCGACTTTTTTAATCGTTTGTTTCATATTTGAACTCATGTAGACACCAAGAAAGTTGGAGTGGATGTGAAGAAGATTCAAGCTTGTGTGGACTCATGCTCTCAAGGTTGCCAGAAGACCTATCCATGAACTAAAGTCATTGAACCATTTCTTGACTATTAAAAAGTGCCTTTTTAATTATCTGCTTGATCATGAGCGAAACACATTTCTATGAAATTTAATTTGCGACAAAATGACTTTGCTCTCTATTATCCAGAATTATATTATGAGGTATAAATACAAGAAAAAAGGTAACCTCTATGAGATATCAAAATTGGCTTTGTCTTGCCACTTTGGATTTGTGTCAAAACATGATGTATGTCTTCACGCAATCAATGGTTTACGATGTGCATAAGATTATCAATCTCTGGCGAGACATGACATAAGAGCATGACTTGGCGAATGAAATTTTATGTATGAGCACGTGTTAACCCAAATGAAGAAAAGAGAATGATACACGTAATATATCATTCACCAAATAAAACAGGACATCATGGTGAAGAGTATTGATTGTCTTTTGAAAGATTTTTTAAAAATTTTATGGGAATGTCTTTGTGGTCGTATCTCGGCAAGTTTTTTTTTTTTGGGGTCAAAATTTTGGAAAGATTGAAAAAGAATGAATTGTGCAGTTGGAAGAGCGGGATCTTCGTGTGGGACCCAGGATTCATGCGTCGTGGTTTTTCTTCTTGGAAAAACGCTTTCATTCATTCATTCATAAAACAAGCTCTAATAGAGCTAGACAAGTAAATTTCTGAATACAATATATTTCAAAGGGGTTGAGGGAGTAAAGACAATCAATTGATAGGGAGGATTTTCTTTGGGTGAGCTTGAGCGATCCAATGTTTGATTTTCCTCTCGGGGACAGTGAACGACCTCCACCTAATCAACTTGGGTTAACAAAGCTTGGCTCTCTTCAACGATGTCCCTAATAGCCCAAGGGCTTACTTCTCGGCCCATCAAGCAATTCACGACAGAGGTACAGTCGCTAGATATCGTGCGTCGTGGTTTGGTCGACGTTGTTTCGACATGGGAAACAAATGGCGTTTCACTCATTATTCATAGAATCGGAACTAATTTCAGATGGAACATGAACAGTTGATCTCATCGTCTTTTTGTCTAATCTAGATTTTATGATGGACACACTTTTTATTTATTTATTTATTTATTTCAAACACAAAACACTTGAAACTTTCATGATATTTTCATATTGATAAGCAAATTTGCAAGTTGTACGTTTTATTTTATTTTAAATTTGGATAGTACATTACTTTTTAAAAATACAAGCACACGCATATTGAATTGTCCTCTCAACACTAATATACACAAACATTTTACTCGTAAATGTATTTTGAATGGGCACTAACTTTAGGTATTTTCTCAAATCTGGCCCAAACTATATTTTGTTAAAAAAAAAAGCCCAAACTTTTAGTAGCATCCCAAATCTGGCCTCCGTTAACCATCATTTCATAGTCACCGTTAGTTAGTCATCTGAGGCATTTCCACGTCACCCAGAAAATTTGTTCCCATTATTTTCCATTTTCTCGAAGATTTTCCGTTCGTTGTTGTTTGGAATCGAACCGAGAAATCACTGGTTTCTCGTCCCGGCTAGCCTGAGGTCATGATTGCGACGATGGATTCCGACGAGGAGGAGGAGATCGAGTTCGAGGAGGACGAGAAAGTTAGGGTTGTGAAGGAGGCCGGTGTCCCCGTCGCCGTCGACGAGGACGGCGAGGAGACGACGAGGAAGAAGAGGAGGAAGACGGCAAGCAAAGCTAGGAGGAAGCAAACGGTGAAGGAGATGGGCGCGGCGGCGTGGGCGACGAGAACGACGGCGAGGAAGAGGAGGACGACAAAGACAACGGTGGGTTATCGACCCACCAAAGTCTTTTTTTTTTTTTTTTTCCGTCTCTTCCTCCTACTTCGACCTTGCTTGTCGCGGCCATGGATGGGGCTTTGTTTCAGATCTAAAGTTGGCCGTCGGGAAGATGAAGACAAAGACGAATAGCCTCGCGAGCAGATTGTGAATTTCTGAATCAACTTTAGCATTCAAGTATGGGTTTCTCTTCTTTTTTTTTCCTATTCCAGCGATGAGCTGCAATGAATAGAAGGAAGCCTTTAGCATTCAAGTTTCTGGGTTTCATTTTCTTTTTCCCCCAAGATTCCATAGATTTCCCATAACCCAGCTTCCACAAATTCCGCATAACTCGAGTTGTTTGCGGCCACGTCTTCTATGTTTGGCCAAAAAGACAAGTCAAGAGACCCATTGATTTTTGACCCACGTTGCTCTGTAAACTCCTCTAAATGTCAGATCTTTTGGCTAAAAAGACAAGCCAAGACACCCATTGCCTTCCTTGTCTCAAAGATTTTTCCCCAGATTTTTTCTTTCCGGAGAGTTCTATTTTTTCCAGATTTTTGGCCATTTGCTCAGGCAACAAACGGGTAAAGATGACCACAAAGACAATGGAGATGGAGGACTCCTTTCGGCGAAGATGAAGCTAACAACAAGGACGACGGAGGGGTGGTCTGGTTTGGACGTGCAGTGTTGGCTTGGACGGGCATCGGCGGTGGACGCGCGGATGTCAAGCTTGGCGGTGACCCTAGCCGGAGGATGTCAAAGAGAGAGAGACTTGATGAGCAGAAGGACGAAGAGAAAGCCACTAACGGTGACTATGGAAGGATGGTTAACGAGGCTAGATTTGGGATGCTACTAAAAGTTTGGGCTTTTTTTTTTAAACAAAATATAATTCGGGTCAGATTTAGGAAAATACTTAAAATTGGTGCTTTTTTATGGAATTGGCCCTATTTTGAATTGATAAGAATGATATTCTTAAAATTGTGAATAAGAGTTTAAAACTCTCTATATATGCGTGAAGGACCAAATAAACATTGGCAAGAAGGAAAAAAAAAAAAAGAGCCTAATTTTCTCGTCATCTCCAGTAAAAAGAAAAAAAAAACAAAAACTCGGGATTTCGTTTTATATGACGAGGGGTGAATAAACGAAGTCAATACTCCGTCTCACTAATTATCTTCATCAGCGATGATGTTTTTTAGGCCCAAGCGAATATCTTATGCTTGAGATAGCACAAGCATCTTCGCATGGCAACCTTAATTAGGATTCCATGAAGGTCACAATCGTGAAGTTAGATACTATTTATTTCACGAAAAATTTAAATTTTTAGGAAATGTTTTCCCACTACTAACAGCTAGGGAAATAATTTTTTATTTTTTAAAGTGAAAATTATTATTATGAATTTAAGTATACTTTTTCATTGACTCATTTTATTAAGTGATCCTAACATTGGAAAATATTTTTGTCAAAAAAAATTTCCCTAAAAAAACATGGAGCATTGTTGTACAATTTATTTATAGAGAGACCACAAAGCTCTTGTCATTACTCTTTATTTATAGAGAAAACTTGTTAGTTTCATAGAGATTGTTTATAAAACCTAAGCTAAGCACAACCTTTAATCACATTATTCATGGCTTTTATGCTTAAAATTAAACATGAAACACATAAACTGTGATTGATATTCATGCAAGTGAAGTTTGAATATTTTGCACGTGAAAACATGTATGAGTAGTTTTATTAGATTGCCCGAGAACCGAATTGGATTGATCGGTCTGGAACATGATCGTTCTTTAATGAATGGTCTTTCTTTAGTGAAAAAGAAAGTGCCAATTCTGTTGGACCGGATCGGACTGGACCGGAACCGATGGTTCGGTTCGGTTCCTAGGACCAAACGTTCTAGTCCACGGTTCCCAAAATTGGGAACCGATTCTCCCGGTATGGTTCCCGGTTCCACCTTGGAACCGGACCGAACCGGGAACCGATCACCCCTACTAGCTGCGTTTGGGGGTGACATTTTCAAGGACCTTTGGGTGTTCAAATCCCTTGGGGCAAATTTATTGTGTTTCGCAAAATTTTTTGAAGGCCCATTATACAAATGCCAGCCTTTTAAAGGTTAAAAGCCCAAGACAGCCCCTTGGCTTTCTAGCATTCTTGGCAAGCTACGGTCTACCTTAAAAAAATAAATTGTTATTCCTTTGTTACACTCAAAATTTTACTAAAATTCCAAGTTTGACCCTTTTTAAATAAAAACCCTAATCTTCTACTCTTCTTTTTCAAGCAAATACGCCGTGCCGCTTCCCTTCCCTTCCCCTCTACTCTTCTCGACTCTTCTTGAGATCACTTCAAAGCTTACCTCTCCGATTGGTTGCTGAAGCTCACCTATTCGGTCGTCGAAGGTGGCCTCTTCGGTTGCCAAATACTGTCTTCGCCTAGCCTTTGTCATCACCATTGTGTTGCCTGCCGCCGCCCAGGCCCAGGCCCAGTCCCACGCCCCGGCTCTTGCCAACGATGGTGAGCGTCCCCCCTCTCTATCTCTTGCATTTGGTGAGATTGAGATCTGAAGTTGAGATGTGTGGCATTGTTGATTCTTTCTTTTTCATGCCGTGGTTTTTTGAGATGAATGGATCGTGTTTAGTTGCAAGACGGCCATTCTCTGATGGAGGAATCTGGAGAATGTTTCCTAATTTGTCATTGCATTTGAAAGTTATCCTCGATTTTCATTATAAATGGCTTCTTCCTTTCCAAAGTCCAATTTTGGGAAAAGGGTTTCATCAAAATCCATCTAAATGGACCAAACCCAACTATCTATCACGCCCTTTGAAAAAAAAAAAAAACCATCTATCACGCCCCACTTAAAGCCAGAAGGATCCTTAATTGCAGCAGCAACAAACCTTAACGTGAAAACCCTGATCACGGTCAGTCCCGCCATGATCGGACTGCTAAAGGGGATGACCCAAAATATGAAACAGAGGCAAATTAAGATAGAGTTTGCTGCGGCTGGTGTTGGTGAGTCTTTGTATCTACCTTATGGCTACCAATCCTTTAACTCACCCAACACCATGCATATAAAGAAATATCTGGCCCAGATGAAGCTTGGTAGTAATTTGTTGATGGCCAATCTATACTCCTCTTTCGATCATTGAACCGCATCTGATGTTGGTTTAGCTTAAAGGCTGAATCTGCTGATTAATTCTGTGCTCCCTTTTGTTACGTTGAGTTAGGCATGTTGTAATTATTCATCATCTTTCAATTTCCTTGCAGAAAATGCTGTTTTCTCTTGCTGTCAAGCTAGGTGATTTATACAATTCTGTGATGAGGAAAAGTGCAGAACATGGTGAGAGCAAAAGCAGTGTCAGCAATTCTCGAATCTCAAGTATGGCCACGAGCTTTGTGTGTGGTTTTGATTATAACATTATTTATGGACTGTACTTGTCGATTCACTATTAGCTGCCTATTATATATAAATTAATGTTCACATGTGCTGATCACTTTATTAATTTTGTCGCACTATTACTTCTTTTTGTATGTATTTATGTGTATCCGGTCTTAATGTTCTTGCATCTAGATGTCACATCTTGACGAGTGGTCTGCGTTTGAGGGTGATCATTTGGCATTTTTTGTCTGAAGTGACCCAAGCTTTGTTGAATGCTTCCATTCGACTACCAATCAGCGGGAATGTCAGGGTATGGTATAAATCTCACTAGGCTGATGTAAGTCTATATATATATATATATGCTTTCTTGATGGACTTTATGCACATTAAACTTTACTCTTTACAGGCCGATGTTAGAGAGGTGGGGAGGCTCTGAATTCATCCATGAAGATCATGCATGCCATTGCTTCCCAATGTTGAAAGCTTCATGCCCAAGGTGCAATGCATTTCATGCAGGTTTTATCGTCATCCCTTCTTGCTTTTCTCAAATATTAGAAACTGGCTCGATGCAGGCTGAACAATTGGAAGTTTTCATTTCTGAACCAGCCGGGAGTGGTCAGTGGAGAAAGAGTTGTTATTGAAGAAAAAAGGGTTCAAAAAGGTAGCGAGAGGTTTCTACCCCAAATCCGCGATCGCGACCAAATCATCGAAATCTAGTGGTCGAATTCTTCGGGCTGGACTCGACCAGCACTGCCGTATGAGACATAAAACAGGGAAAAGAGACGAGATAAAAGCTCGCTCGGAGTTCCAGCAGACAACCAAACAGGGAAGCAGACTCGAGTGGCGGCGTCGGGGCACTGAAGGGGGCGGGGGAGCAAAAGAGGGACACGAAACCCTAAGATCTGTTAAGAATCCGACACCACCACCAACCGAACCACATGACCAGTCAAGGCAACTACGACAAACTCCCGAGGCAAGATCTAAGACAGCGGCACACTCGGCTGGGTCAGGACGGAATTGCAGATCGAGGAGGAGAAGAAACCGACACATCTAGCGAGCATGCATTCTCGAGTCATAGAAAACAGGGGTTCGAAAAAGGGAAGAGGAAAAAGGTAGAGGACGAAGGCTACCGGCGACGGACCTCACGGCAGGCACGCGAGCAGAGGAAAGAAGAAATCACCGGAGCTTTTTTGATTCCACGGCACCACGCCAATTTTTTTCTTCTCTGTGCTCTTGATTATGTAAAATGGGAAAGGGAAAGAAGAAAGAAAAAACATAGAAGGCCCAAAAGGCCCACATCGATTGTAATTGGGCCCATATGGAAGCCACAAAAAAAAGTGATCTTTTTCATTTTTCATGGCTTAATTTAATGTCAAACAACTTTTTTTTTTTAAATCGGCAAGAGGCTGGGACGGGGGTTATCGTCCACCACTCTATGAAATGTTCAATTTGAATCATAATTGCTTACTTTGTACTTAATTAGAAGCAAAAAAAGTCTTTTCATATGAGATAGCAAATGCTCAAAGTACAAACTGATTAAAGGTTTGCTCACGACAAGATTCAAATTTATAATCTTATGAAAAATAGCACTATCCCTTTAGTATAGTCAAACCCGTTGAATCTCGAAAAACTTTATAAACTTTATAAGTTTAGTTCAACACCAATTTGTCATTCTTTTGTAACACCCTATTTTTTTTTCTCTCGTTTAGACTCGTCTGTAGCGTTAAAACACATTTCACATCATTCGACAAGGAACAGGCCGAGGATTGAAAGCAAGCACTCTGAGCAATTCCACCATCCACGCCCTGGCATTAGAAGCGCTCTACACAAGCAAACACAATTACACGATGAAATGCAAACGAAATCGCGGAGAATGCGATTGGTGAACCATCCTCATATTCTAGTTTTTGCTCTTTTTCTTCGCTTGCACATCCCTAAAACAGGACCAAAACCTTTCGGTAGCCTCAAGAATTTCTTCAATCACAAGAAGGGAAATTTCGCTGCATATGCGTTGAACGCCACGTAGTTGATAACGATCAAGACTTGCACACTGAGCAAAGGAAAATTATCAGGAAAGTGTCAATTTCAAATACCAGATTTATTTACACAATTTTCATACAATGTAAGTCTGTAAAGTTGACATTAGATATGACCATAAAAATACCAGAGACGCAAGTTTTATGTGCCCAACTCCCTTCACAAATAGAGAAAATTGCGATCCTTAGAGATTTTAACTGGAAATATTGGATCCGTAGGATGACACCGTTGTGATGGAAACAAAGGATTTCCAAGAATTATTACATGAAATTCTACACCATGCTCTACAAAGTATGGCCAGCTGTTAATGTCCGGCAAAAAGGGGTGCCCGGTTGTCCAAGAAGAGTGCCATGGCTCTCCCTAAACACAACTTTAGTTCCGCAAGGGTAGAGGTCTAATGTTTTGCATTAGAGGTGAGCGATTCCAGGTTCCTTATAAATTCCACTTGGAATCTAGAATCTATCATCAGATATATGTTTATCATTTTTTGGAATCTGAAACCTATTCGTCGAAATATGAAATCTGGAACATACTCTGTTATAGATTCCAATATCGATTATAGGATCCAACAGGTTCTTTTTTTTTTTGGTTTCATTTTTTGTTAAACAAAATGAAAATGAACACAACAATAAAGAATAAGCTTATCATTCATCAAAGAGAATACAAGATGAACAGAATTATCAACACAGGAAATGAAATTCTTGGCAAGGAATTCAACTAGACAAAAGAGAGGAAATAGAACAAAAGTCTGCTTTGAAATTGAACAAAATTCACAAGACTTCACTATTGATTAGGGGTAGAGGTGTCAAAATAGGTACACAACCCATTTATGAACCCATGTTTGTTTAAATGGGTTGTTAATGGGTCAAGTTTTATTTTCCAAAGCACCCATAATGGGTGTTAAAAATAGAGAGACTGAGGTATATGGGTCTTAAATGAGTCTAATTTGAACCCATTTATTAACGCATTAAAAATGAACCTAGTTACCTAGCGATTACTCTCCCTCTTCGACGTCTTCGTTTCCACACCTTCGACCTCTAGAGAGAGAGCTTCATCGGCAGATTCAACACTGATCGAGAGACCCCTCCCAGTTTCTCTTCGTTTTCTCGCTTAACCTCCATCTTCTTCTCCTCCTTCTCCTTCTGCCGTCAACCGCCACCACTGCCACCTCCGCTGTCTTTGCCGTCCACGGAAAGTAGAGGGAGCAACGAGGTAGAGAGAGAGAATTTTTCGGAAAGGGGGCGATCGAATTCGCTCGCGGAAAGCGATTGTGCTTTGATTGGGCGGATCTGCTAATCTAAGCGGCCCTCGACCAGTCACCCCACGTACTCTGTTGCCGTTCCCTGGTCTTTTAGATCTCCGTCGTTGTCGTTCGGCGCGGTTCGGCCACAAACCTAAACTCTGCCGTGAGTTGCTATCCTTCTCTCTATCCTCCCCCCTTCCCCCTCCTTTCTTTTGGGTTCTCATTCTGGTCTCGTGTCGTCGTGAAATTTGAGCAATCAGTGTCCTTGGAGCGGTTGTTTTCCTGGTCTTTGTCTAGGTACCGATCTTTCGAGTGGTCTGGTTACTGAATTTTTTTTGGTGGGCCACCGCCGAATTGCTGTGGCTCGAGGGTTAGAATGTGGACGGTTGGAGCCAAATTCGACATGAAACGTAATCCGAGCACCTCTTGTGCCTATTCGGAAAATCGAGTCAGACTGATAGACTTATAACAAGACTCGAGTAAGATCAAAGACTCGTGAAAATTATTAAAAAAAGAAGAAGTCATAAACCTATTATAATTATACCAATTCAGTCCTATTTTTTGTTTTTGTTTTATTTTTTACCAATTAAGTCTTAAATCTTTTGTATTTGTTCCAATTTAGTCCATCTGGTGAATAAAAAATTGGCTAGCATTGACGTGGGCTCTAGTTGCTCTACGTGGTGCAGCCAATATTAACGTAAATAATTTTTAATAATATTTTAATATTTTTCGAATTTATATATTTGTTCTTTTCTTTGTCCTTTTTATTCTTTTCTTTTCTTCCCTTTTTTTTTTTTTTTTTTTGCCCTTCTCTTCTTTATTCTTCGAGCCGGTCATCAAACTAAATTAATACAATTGTAATAGGTTTATTATTATTTTTATGGTAATTTTCCCTCAAAGTTAGGAATAAGTCTCTTTCAATGTTTACATCAATGTCATCCTACGTCTATTCTCATATTCCATCCAAGAAGTTATCTCTTCATTTATGGCATTGACTGTCGTTCTCCTGCTGTTCTCAAGATTCTTCCGTGAAGTTACCAGGAAAGATCCACCCTCCTACTTCCCCCGAACAGATGAACTGATTCATCATTTCATTGTTCAACTAGTTGAATAGTTGATCAGTTAAATACGAAACTCGGTCAGGACTCCATGGAGAACAAGCACCGGCAATACAGTATATGCTTGGGTTAGCTATCAATTTCCCAAGCTATAAAATGGTCAAGAAAGGAATAAGTTTCGAAAGAACCATTTCCCATTACCTTCGCTTTCTATTCGGATTTCTCGTTATGACTAAGCAGGTCAAACCTGTTGGAGAAAACTTCTTATTATTTTGAAGTTGACAAAACATTTTCAAAAGTCTAGTCTGAAAACTTCCAGACTCTACAGTCAAAATTTGAAGACCGCCAGGCTTTAGATTCAAAGTTTACTCTCACTGACAGTTTCCAAACCGAATAATGAAGACTTATCCAGATGCGGGATTATCTTCAAGTATTCGATTTGATTGGTTTTTGGATGACCTTATGGCTGGATATAGCACCTACTTGATTGATTATCTTTATTGGAATCAAGTTCGATAACCTTATGGTTGGATATAGTACCTACTTGATTGATTATCTTTATTGGAATCAAGTTCGATATGAAGATCTTTGGAAATTCGAAGTATACTTGGAAGGTTCTACTTATGGAAACCAAGATCCTAATTGTATGAGCGAACATGATTGACGGGTTTTCATCACAAATCATCTAACGACTCGAGGTCACCTTAATTGATTCTGTCCAACGAGTAGATTGGAAGAATTCCTTTGGAAAGTGCCAACAGTCGTGAAGGCATGAAGGAGTATTTAAGGCAGACTCTCCAATTGTTCGAAGTAGTGAGTGAAAGAAAAATTTCAAAGTCTGAAACTTTTTAATTCTCTGCTTTTTCATTCACTGAGCTCAAAGTTGTATACAAAAGAGAGAAACTCTTAGTGAGACTTTGTGAGAGATCAGTAGAGACTCTTTACTGAGAAAGTCGAGATCACAAGCTGTAAAATCTCTTTTGATTCATAGTGGAATTCAGTTAGTGGGCTGTCAGCGCAGGAGAGTGGACGTAGGCTTGATTTAAGCCGAACCGCTATAAACCTTATGTTCTAATTCTCTTTCCTTGAACTCCTTACTTTTATTCATAACTTTAATTAATTATTCAACGAGGACAATGAATCTAATAAAGATGTGATTTGCTTCAAATGCAAAAAAACAGGGCACATCAGACCCAATTGCCCTCTATTGAAGAAAAAGAAAGGAAAAACAGAGAAATTCAAAAAGGCTCTCAAAGCAGAGACATGGAGTGATACTGAATGTGAGGAAAGTGATGACGAATATGCCATGGCCAATTCAGAATCAGACTTAGACTCTGAAACAGACTCAGACTCAGATAAAGGAAGTCGAGGTTAGCAATTTAAGAAATCATGCTAAAGTCTCAAATTATATTGATGAACTCTATCTTAGTCTCAAAACATCTCTTAAAAGGATTTCGAGCTGAAGAGGGAGAATTCTAAATTGAAGCAACATGAAACATTTTGGAAAGAAAAATTTAAAAATCTAGACAAAAGTTTTGTTGATTTGAAAGAAAATGCAGATTCTCTTTCGAAGGAAAATACTTTTTTTGAAAAAGGACATTTCAAATATCACAAAAAGGTTTTCAAAAGGATCCGAGAAGTTGGAAAATATTCTATTTGTACAAAGATCTTATTTCAACAAATCTGGTTTGGGTATAACACTAGAAACTATTTCTTTAATTAATTTTCCAAAAGTGAAGGAAAGAATCAAACAAAGATCTACAAAAACATTTTACAAAAACCATTTTCAAAAAGTTTTTGTAAAACTTGTTAGCCGAAGTGCTCTCAAATGTTCAAAGTGTAACAGCTTAGAACATTTCGAGAAAGAATGTCCTAAGGTTTGGAGACTTGTTAAGAGGGATTAAGCAAAAACTGTATTCAATGCTAACTCTCCTAGACCCAAGAAAATGTGAATACCAAAGAAAGCTTGAGTTCTTTTTATGATTGCCGATCACTATCAAGAAAAAGATCAAATGATATATGAATAGTGGCTGTTTGAGACACATGGCAGGAGATTCAAGTTGTTTTATAAAGCTTGTGCAAATAAATGGTGGAAAAGTTTCTTTTGGTGGAAACAACACAGAAGAATTGTTGGATGTGGAACTGTGAAGATTTGAAGTTTCACAATCAACAATGTTTCCTTGATAAAAGGTTTGAATTACAATCTACTCAGCATTAGTCAATTGTGTGACATTGGATTTAAAATTAATTTCCAAGAAGACATTTGTTTGGGAACTAGTAAAGATTTTTCTAGACATGCGAATATTTATCTTCTGGATATAAAACCGCAAAGTACTCAGTGTCTAATATCCATTCAAGATGAAGCAAACCTTTGGAATCTAAAGCTTGGTCATGTTAACATGAAGCAAATTGCCAAGATTTCCTCCAAGAAGTTTTTTCGTGGACTGCCCAACCTAACTTATCAAAAGTCTGAATTATGCACACTATGTGTTTTGGAAAAACATGTTAGAAGTTCTTTTAAACCTATAAATCAAGTTTTTACTAATCGAGTTTTACAACTTCTGCAAATGGACCTCTTTGGAACAACTAGAATTCAAAGCATTGGTGGAAAGAGATATTGCCTAGTAATCATAGATGATTACTCTCACTTTACTTGGGTATACTTCCTGGCAAGTAAGTTTGAACCTTTCTCTCACTTTTCAAAATTTGCCAAGAAGGTTCATAATGAAAAATGATATGTTATTTCAAGCATACGAATAAACCATGGAGGTGAGTTTGAAAATGAAGACTTTGCTAAATTCTGTAATGAATATGGTTTCAAGCATGTTTTCTCTTCTCCATACACTCCAGAACAAAATGGGGTTGTGGAAAGAAAGAATAGATCCTTGCAAGAGATGACAAGAACCCTCTTAATTGAAAGTAATATTTCCTCTCAATTTTGGGTTGAAACAGTCTCTACAGCTTGCTATATCATTAACAGAGTATTCTTAAGGCCTATTCTAGAGAAAAGTCCTTATGAAGTGTTTAAAGGGAAGAAGCCAAATGTTTCTTATTTTTATGTGTTTGGTTGTAAGTGTTTTGTTTTGAAAAATACAAATGATCGAATTGGTATGTTTGAAGAAAAATCGGACGAGAGAATTTTTCTTGGCTACTTTACCTCAAGCAAAGTTTGTAGAGTGTTCAACAAGAAGACTCAGTCTGTGGAAGAATCTATGAACGTCAAGTTTCAAGACTCTATGTAGAATCAATTGGACCAGACTCAACTTGAAGAATCTAAACCTACTCTAGACTTTATAAAGTCTACTTCCCTTGAAGTGGTTTAGACTTCTGAAGATCAACAACAAGAAGAACAAGAAAATTCAATTGAAGTAAAAGATCATGAGACTTACAAATCAATTAGCAACTGGAAGCATAAGTCAAGTCATCCCAAAGAACTCATCATTGGCAACATTAATAAATGAATTCGTACAAGATCCAAAAGGTGAGAAGAGTCTAGTGCTCTAGCACTTGTTTCTGAAGTAGAACCCAAAAGTGTAGAAGAAGCCTTAGTTGATGAAAGCTGGATTGAAGTTATGCAAGAAGAGCTCAGACAGTTCAGCATTAATGATGTTTAAGAACTAATTCCCAAACCTAAAGGTAAATATATTATTGGAACTAAATAGGTTTTCAGGATTAAGGTGGATAAGAAAGGAAAAGTGGTCAAGAACAAAGCAAGGCTCGTGGCCAAAGGATATACGCAAGAAGAAGTGATAGACTATGATGAGACCTATATATCAGTAGTGAGGTTAGAAGCAATTAGATTATTGCTTGCTATAAAAATTTCAGATTATTCCAAATGGATGTAAAAAGTGCATTCCTAAATGGATTCATCCAAAAAGAAGTCTATGTGAAACAACCACCTGGTTTTGAAGATCCAGAAAAGCCAGATTCTATCTACAGATTGAAAAAGGCCCTATATGGACTGAAGCAAGCACCTCGAGTTTGGTATGAAATGTTAAGTAAATTCCTAACTCAAAATGGTTTTGTTAAAGGAAAAGTAGATACTACTTTGTTCATTAAAAGAGAAGGCAAAGATTTTCTATTTATTCAAATTTATATTGATGATATTATTTTTGGATCCCCTAATGAAAATCTATGCAAGAAGTTCTCTAGATGCATGCATGATGAATTCGAGATGAGCATGATGGGTGAGTTAACTTTCTTTCTGGGATTACAAGTTAAACAATTAAAGAAAGATATTTTTATTCACCAAGAGAAGTATGCAAAATATCTCATTAAGAAATTTGGATTGGAGAATTGCAAAAAGACAGAGACACCTATGTCAAATTCTTTGAAGCTGGACCAAGATGAAGGAGGAAAGAATGTAGACCAGAAGCTATATATGAGCATTATTGGTTCGCTTCTTTACCTTACTGCATCTAGACCTGACATTTTGTTTAGTGTGTGCTAGATTCCAATCAAATCCCAAAGAATCTCACTTAAGTGCCGCAAAATGCATCATCAAATACGTTGCAACAACACCAAAGCTAGGTTTTTGGTATCTCAAAGAAAGAGACTCCACTCTCCTTGGATATTCAGATGCAGATTTAGCAGGATGTAAAGTTGATAGAAAAAGTACTTCTGGTACATGTCAACTGCTGGGCAGCAAGTTGGTAAACAGAGTACCGTAACTCTTTCAACAGCGGAAGCAGAATATGTGGCTCTTGGGAGTTGTTGCTCTCAAATCTTGTGGATAAGGCAACAACTAAGAGATTTTGGTATTGAAGAATCGTACACCAAGATCAAATGTGATAACACAAATGCCATCAATCTCACAAAGAATCCAATTCTTCATTTAAGAGCAAAGCATATAGAGATCCGACACCACTTCATTAGTGATCATGTTCATAATGGAGAAGTTATAATTCAGTTCATTGACTCAAAGAATTAGTTGATAGATATATTTACAAAGCCATTGGAGAAAAAGCTTATTTGAGTCTATTCGCGCCAGACTGAACATCATATCTTCTACTGAGTAAAGTCTGACGATGTTTAGACTCAGAATGTCCAAAAGTCATGACTGTAAGTTAATGCTTTCTCAATACATGTGATTTTAATTTAGGATGAAATTTTGAAAAGGTACGTTGATTTTTGAATCGCTACTTACCAATTTTATTTTTAGAAATGATCTTTTCGAGTTTTGAATTTTTGGCAGTTTTTCATATTCGAAAAGGCAGTTTTTTACCACCGGCCGTGGTGGCTCCGTTGGGTAGGTTTTAGTCCTTTGAGGGGAGGTTAGGAGTTCAAAGCCCTTGCAATACAAGTTGCAAGGGGGCTAGCGGCCTATTAGGTGATTGACGCATGGCGCCGGGGTGGTGGTTTCCCTGCTAGCATCACCTGGGGGTTTACGTGGCGGCTGTCGGCCAAAGTGGTTCCTCCTGCACAAAAAAAAAATGTAGTTTTTTTTTTTTTTACTTTCTAACGATTCGTATACCCTGTTTCACTTGCTTTATATACTATCGAAATTCTTCTTCTCCGTTTACGCTCACACAAACCCTAAAATATAGAAATCCTACCTTCTCACTTTTTCTTTCAAGTTTGATCTACAAAGTTTCCAACTTTTTCAACGATTGAGTTTGAGAAATCCTCCTCGATAATGACAATGTCTTTCCAGAGGAAGTCTTTTAGAATTGCGAATAGGGGACCACAGCACATGCAAGAGGGTCCTACACACTTTGACTTAACTGAGAAAGAAGATTCTTCTTAGCAATAGTAGCAACAACAACATTCTCAACAGAGTTACTCTTCACAACAAGGGACTCAAGATCCCTCGTGCCAACAAGCAGAAGAAGAGATCATTGAAGATGTTGAACTCGTAAGAACACTGAAACCCCAATTTCTCTTTAAAACTTTACTCTAAGTTAAAGGAGGGTGGTACTGCGATGACTTTCATCGATGAGTTTTTGCAAGAGAGAGGTTACAAGAACGAAACTTTGTTCTTATAATCCATGGAAAGATTAGGCATTGCACCTGAAGGTTTGGCAACAAGGACTTTTGCCAACTTTCCAAGTGATCCACGGTTTGATACTTTTAATTAGCCAGAAGGAAAAGATGATGATGAAAGGATGTACACGAATTTTCAGCCTAGGATGGGCATCGATGCTAATGTACGTGGTGAGGGAACGAGTTTATTCCGTTCTAAGAACCACATGAAGACCTATTTGAAACTTCTGAAGAGAGGGGTGATGGATTTTGATTTTCTTAATTCTTTGAAAGTGAAACTGAGGGAGAAGTTTGCACTCCTTCAACTTGAATGCTTTTGCTCAAAGACGACTGTCGCCTACCCTAAACTAACTGCTAATTTATATTCAAATATGTCTTTTCTAGATGCAAATAGATTTTGTTTTACGGTTAGGGACAAAGAATTTGTGGTTGATGTGGACACTTTGGCGGATACGATTGGTGTGGAAAGAGGGAGTTTCCAACCAATTAGTGTGTCTGTTTGTCATGCAACATTGGCTCTTGTTCGGGACAGATTTGTTGAGGGCGTGATTTCTTACTCTAGAATGATTGCCTCTAATATTTTACTACATAAGATTGTGATCAATTGCATTAGACCCAATTCCACTTCAAAGACTGATGTTTCTCACTTTGAAGCAAAGTTGATGTATGCAATCAACATTGGCTTTAAGTTCTCACTGCCTCACACTATCTTAATGCACATGTATATGACAGTTGTGAAGGACAAGGGGTAACTACCTTACTCTGCGCTTGTCACTCGTCTATTTAGATATTTTCACATTTAGTTTCCTACTACTCTGTGTGTTTGAACCATTGTTCCGATGGTGATTGGACTGAAATTGTTTCAAAGATGTGACTGAAGGAGCTGAATAAGGCATTGGAGTGCCTGAAGGGGAAGTCTGCCATCAAAGCAAAACAAAACTCTGCAGCGATGAAAAGAAAATGCAAGGAGTCCATGAGTGCACTGGTTAAGAAAAGGAGAAACCTTATTTTGCAGGATGAAAAAGAAGATGAAGATGACATTACTCTCTCCGCCTTTGCCTTAAGAAATTTACGGAGCTTTGTTAGCTTTAAGGAGCCAGAGGACAAAGAGAACAGAGAAAGAGAAGAGACAGAGAAGGGAGGTGAAGAAAGAGAAGAAAGAAGAACAGAGGAAGAAGAAAGAGGAAGAGAAGAAGAGGAAGAAGATGGTCAAGATGACTCTTTTGAGGCATCATTTGCTGTATCCTTGTCAGATGACTCAGAAAAGATAAGGAGTGGAACTGCAAGAGAAGAAAGAGAAAAACATCACTTGGGTGCTGAAGTAGAGCAATAACAGGAAGATGAATTTTTTTCTCTACCCGAAGGCACAGAAACAGGGGGAGCTGCTAACAAAAGAGGTATTTCTTCATTTGTTTTTACTAGTGATGTTAGTAGATCTCCAGCAGATCCAAATGATGTTTATGCTTTTCAATACCCTGAAGTAGATGTTGAGGCATCCACTCCTAGTTTTGGTGATCAAACTGCTGATGTTCCCTCACATCTCAATACTTTTGGAATTGATTTGGTTGGACCTAGTGTTACAATAGAACCAACAACAGACTTTCAAAGGCTGCTGGAATTCCTTTTGGATTTGAAGGCTCAGCAATATGGAATGGAGTGTGAGATCAAGAACTTCAAAACAGCTTTCTAGTCCACTTCAGACTCTCTACAAGAATAGATATATGCCCAAAAGTTTAAAGTGCAAGAAATTGCAAAGGGTGAAGATTTGGAGCAGCTGAAGGAGACTCTAAGGAAGCTAGAGGAGACTGTCAAGTCTATTAGGGATTTCCAGATCATTCATATCCCTAAACAGCCTGGATTTTACCCAACTTTTTTTTAGAATCCTTCTCCACTTTTTGCTGTTGACAAAAAGGGGGAGAGTTATGCAGATTTATTCTGACTTTACTTTTTGGTATTGCTTATTACTTTGGACTTTGGTACTGTTTGGTTTGTTCCTAGACTGACCTTGGATTTTTTATTGTTGTTTGATTTTGAATCTTTTTGACACTTGCAGCAACTGAGTTTGTGATACTGATTATAACTGGATCTTTATTATTTTTTTTTTATACCCAGGGAACCCCGTACAGCTGACAACCGGCGGGTAAACCCTAGAGTGATACTAGCGGAGAACCCACCATCCTGACATCACACTTAAGACACTAAGTGCCTCCACTGGGTTTCAAACCCCTCATCTTTGGGAAATGATTAATGGAGCTATTATCCAGCGGAGCCACCACGGCCGGTGGTTATAACTGGATAATTATTTGTCTTATCTTTCAGGATTAACATGTTTTCTGTGATTGTAGAATTGATGATATCCAGATCCTAATCAACTTATGTTTATAAGATATAACATATTGCTTAAGTGTTGTTTTGTAGGTCAAAACTTTTCAAATCTGCAGGAAAGTTTTGTCACCATAAAAAATGGGGAGATTGTTGGAGAAAACTCCTTATTATTTTGAAGTTGACAAAACATTTCCAAAAGTCTAGTCTGAAGATTTCCAGACTCTACCGTCAAAGTATGAATACCGTCAGACTTTAAATTCAAAGTCTGCTCTCATTGACAGTTTTTAGACCGAAGAATGAAGACTTATCCAGACGTGGGATTATCTTCGATTCGTTTGGTTTTTGGATGACCTTATGGCTGGATATAACACCTATTTGATTGATTATCTTTATTGGAATCAAGTTCGATATGAAGATCTTTTGAAAGGCGAAGTATACTTGGAAGGTTCTACTTATGGAAATCAAGATCCTGATGGTATGGGCAAACAAGATTAATGGGCTTTTATCACAAATCATATAATGACTTGAGATCACCTTAACTGATTCTGTCCAATAGGTAGATTGGAAAAATTCCTTTGGAAAGTGCCAACGGTCGTAAAGGCATGAAGGAATTTTTAAGGCGGACTCTCCAGTTGTTTGAAGTAGTGCGTGAAAGAAAAATTTCAAAGTCTGAAATTTTCTTGTTCTTTGCTTTTTCATTCATTGAGCTCAAAGTTGTATACAAAAGAGAGAAACTCTTAGTGAGATTTTGTGAGAGACCAGTAGAGACTCTTTACTGAGAAAGTCGAGATCACAAGCTGTAAAATCTCTTTTGATTCACAGTGGAATCCAATCAGTGGGCTGTCAGCACGAGAGAATGGATGTACCACTATAAACCTTGTGTTCTAATTCTCTTTCCTAGAATTCCTTACTTTTATTCATAGCTTTAATTAATTATTCAAGGCTGAATACATTCATAGTTTGTTATTTTCTAAAGGCAATTTACTTCTATTAAGTCTTGCAAAAATTTTTATTTACACCTATTCACCCATCTCTAAGTGTTTGTACTATTCCTTGCAAAACCCATCCTAATTGGGGGACCAAGAGTGTTGATAGAGCGATAGTCAAACGGATGCTTCTTATTTTCATCCTCTGAAACATAAAAAAAAACTTTGAAAAGGGCTAGTAAGATCACATAGAGGGGGGTGAATAGGTAATAAAGAATATTTTACGAAACTTCAAAATAATTTGCTAGCGATATAAACAGTTATATAAAACTATAAATTGAAATAAGGAGTTTAAAGGAAAGAGAACAGAAACATAATGTTTATAGTGGTTCGACTTAGATCAAGCTTACGTCCACTTTCCTACGCTGACAGCTCACTGGCTGGATTTCACTAAAGATCAAAAGAGATGTTACGGTTGTATGTCCTTGACTTTACAAAGTGTAGAGACTACTACATTTCTTCAAAGTCTCATAAGTGTTTGTTCTTTCTTTTGAGTACAAGTAAAGCTCTGTGATTGAAACCACAAAGAACTTAGGAGCTTTAGACTTTGGAATTCTTCTTTCATGCACACACTCGAATAACTTGAGCGTTTTCCTTATATACTCTTTTATGCCTTCACGATCGTTAGCACTTTCCAAAGGAGTTCTTCCAATCTACCCATTGGACAGAATCAATTAAGGAGATCTCGAGTTATTTAAGGAATGTGATGATAGCCCACCAATCCTGCTCACCCATACAAACATGATTTATGTTTCCATAAATAGAACCTTCCAAGTATACTTTGCCTTTCAACAGATCTGATTATTTGAATTGATTTCAATAAGAATAATGGATCACAAGGAGCTATCTCCAACCATAAGATCTTTTACAAACTGTACGAACCAAATCCTTGAATATAAACTTGCATCTGGATAAATCTTTTATTCGTCGGTATAGAAACTGTCAGTAAGGGTAAACTTTGAGTCTTGCGTTCTTCAGACTTTGACGACAGAGTCTGGAATTCTTCATACTTTAACACTTGAGTCTGGAAGCCTTCGGACTAGACTAAAGGAAATGTTTTGTCAACTTCAAAACAATAAGGGAGTTTTTCTCCAACAATCTCCCCATTTTTTATGGTGACAAAACTTTCCTACAAATTTGAAAACTTTTGTCCTGCAAAACAAAGTTTAAGCAATACATGATAACTTATAAAATGTTGAATGGGACTTGGATAAAATTAATTCTGCAACCACAGAAAACATGTTAATCCTGCAAAATAACTATCCATTCACAATTAGTATCTCGTGCTAAGTTATTGCAAGCATTAAAGATTTAAATCACGATAACAGTCAAGCAGTCAAGATTCAAAGTCAAAGTCCACAACAAAAAATACCAAACCAAACAAAGACAGACTAAAAGTTATAAAGATCATTAAAAGTAAAGACAAATTTACACGCCTTCTCCCCCTTTTTGTCAACAGCAAAAAGTGGAGAATAAACAAAAGAGTTGAATGAAAGGAGTGGTGAGAAAATTATGGCTGTTTGAGCAAGCGGACAAGCTGGAATTCCCCCATAGAGTTTACTGTCTTTTCAAGCTTTCCAATAGTCTCCTTCATTGCTGTAAATCTTCACCCTTCACAAGTATCTTGCACTTGATTCTTTACGGTGAGTAACTATTCTTGCAGAGAAACTGAAGTTGCTAAGAAAGCCTTTTTGAGATCTTTTATCTCAAAGTCCAGACCATATTGACCCCTCTTTAGATCCAACGGGATATCCATCATTCGTGAAAAATCCGCTGAATGTGCTAGAACAGTACTAGGTCCAGCTAAATCTGTTCCTGGAGTCTTGAGATTGGAGGGATCTTCAGTGGCTCGTTGACTATGATTGGGAGTGAATGCCTCAAAATTTGGTTTTGAATGGTAAGAGGGAAACACATCCTCTGCATCTGCTACAGATCGACTAACATCACTGGTAAGGATAGGTGAAGAAATACCTTATTTTTCAGCAACTCCTCTTGTTTTTATGCCTACAGGTGGAGAAGTAAATTCTTCTTCCTATTATGTCTCAGCAAGAGAGTGATGTTTTTCTTTTCCTTTCACTCCAGCAGTCCCAGTCCTTGTTTGTTCTGAGTTGCTTGACAAGGATACAACCAATGTAGGCTTAAAGGAATTATCTCGAGTCTCTTCTTCCTCTTCTTCTCTTCTCTCTTTCTCTTCTTCTTCTTCTCTTCTTTCTTCCTCCTTTTCCTTTCTCTTTTTCTTCTTCTTCTCTTCCTTCTTCTGTTTCTCCTTCTCATTTTCCTTCTTCTGTCTCTTCTCTGGTCTCACGAAAGCTGACAAAACTCTTGAAGTTCCTTAAGGTTGATAGAGTCATCTCATTCTCATCTTTTTCATCCTGTAAGATGAGAGTTCTCTTCCTTTTTGCTAGAGCACCCATGGGCTCCTTTCCTTTCCTTTTGGCCACTGTAGAGTCTTGTTTCGTCTTGACAGGGGATTTCTCCTTCATTCGCTCTAACACCTTGTTGAGCTCCTTTAGACGCATCTTTGTGACCATCTTAAAGCTAATTACCATCGGAGCAATGCTTGTCAAACACAAAGATGCAGGAATGTGAATGTTGAAATGTCTAAAAAGGCGCGTGATAAGAGCAGAATAAGGAAGTCGTCCCTTATCTTTCACCACTGTCCTGTACATGTGAAACGTGATGGTGTGAGGCAGAGAGAACTTGTAGCCAATGTTGATGGCATACATCAACTTTGCTTCAGAGCGAGACACATCAGTCTTGGGTGTTGATTTTGGATGAATGCAGTTGATCACGATTTTATGCAGCAAGATGTTAGAGGCATTCATCCTAGAGTAGGATATCTTGCCTTCAGCAAATCTATCTTGTACAAATTCTAGTGTAGTGTGAGCAACAGACACACTAATTGGTTGGAAACTCATTCTTTCCACCTCAATTAAGTCAGCCAAAGTGTTCACATCGATCAAAAACTCCTTATCCCTGACTATGAAAGAGAATCTATTTGCATCCAAAAATGATAGATTCGAATAGAAGTAGGTTGTGAGCTCAGGATAAGCGATTGTAGACTCAGAACAAAAACGCTCTAATTGAAGAAGTGCAAACTTCTCCCTCAGTTTTACTTGCACAGAATCGAGAAAATCAAAGTCAACACTCCTAGGGTTCATCATCCCTCTTTTTAGCAATTTTGAGTAAACTTCCTCGTGCTCCTTAGAGCGGAAAATACTCACTCGATCACTACCAACATTAACGGCCACTCCCATCCTGGGCTGAAAATGCGCAAACATCCTTTTGTCATCGTCCTGTCCTTCAAGTTGATTAAATGTGCCAAAACGCGGGTCACTAGGAAAATTGGCAAAAGCCTTCTCAGCCGATCCTTTTTCTGCTATACCCATATTCTCCATATTGCGCAAAAATAGAGTTTCATTTTTGTAGCCTCTTTCTCTCAGATACTCATTGATCAAAGACATAGCGGTGCCTCCTTCTTTCAACTTAGAATAAAGTTTGAAAGCAATTTTAGGGGTCAGCGTTCTTACAGGTTCAGCTTCTTCAATTATTTCTTCTTCTTGTTGAGTCGGTGGAGGAGACTGACATTGTCGAGAAGGTTGTTGCTAACTTGGTTGCTACGGTTGAGAAGAGTCATCTTCCTCAGTCAAATCAAAATGCATGGGACCCTTAGGCATGTGCTGTGGTCCCCTGCTTGCGATTCTCGAAAACTTTCTTGAAGACATTGTCGCTTTAAGGGAGAAATTCACAAACTTGCTCGAAAAAGGTGAAAACTTTTTGGAATAAACTACAGAGAAAGTGAGAGCAAGTGCGATTTTTGTATTCTAGGGTTTGAGAGTGAAAACGAAGAAGACGAATCTCAACAGTATATAAAGCAAGTGAAGCGAGGTAAACGAATCGTCATAAAAGAAAAATATAATTGCCTTTTTGAAAATAAAAAACTGCCATAATTTCAAAAGCGAAAAGATGCTAAAAATAAGAAAATAGTGATTCAAAAAGTAATCGTACTTTTTTAAAATTTTATCCAAAAATTAAATTGCTAGTACCGAAATAACTTACGGTCGTATCTTTTAGTGATTCTGAGTCCGAATACCTTTAGACCTTGCTTTTGAGTCTTGAATATTTCCAGACTTTACTCGATAAAAGATGTGATGTTTAGTCGGTGTGAATAGACTCAAATAGGCTTTTATCCAATGGCTTTGCGAATATGTTTGCCAATTGATTCTTTGAGTCAATGAACTGAATCATATCTTCTCTATTTTGAACAAGATCTCTAATAAAGTGATGTCGAATCTCTATATACTTTGCCCTTGAATGCATGATTAGATTTTTTGTGAGATTTATGGCGCTGGTGTTGTCACATTTGATCTTGGTGCATGATTATTTAATTCCAAAGTCTCCTAGCTATTTTCGTATCCATAGGATTTGAGAATAGCAACTTTCAAGAGCCACATATTCTGCTTTAGCTGTTGAAAGAGCTATTATACTCTATTTTCTTGAAAACCATGATACCAACTTGTTACCAAGCAGTTGACATGTACCAGAAGTACTTTTCCTATCTACTTTACAACCTACTAAGTTTGCGTTTGAATAACCAAGGAGAGTAAGGTCTCATTCTTTTGGATACCACAGTCCTAGCTTTGGAGTTGTTGCAATGTATTTGATGATGCGCTTTGTAGCAGCTAAGTGAGTTTCTTTGGGATTTGATTGGAACCTAGCACAAATACAAACACTAAACAAAATATTAGGTCTAGATGCAATAAGGTAAAGATGTGAACCAATTATGCTCCTGTATAGTTTCTGGTCTACACTATTTCCTTCTTCATCTTTATCCAGCTTTGAAGAATTTGACATAGGTATCTCATTCTTTTTGCAATTTTCCAAACTAAACTTTTTGATGAGATCTTTCGCATATTTCTCTTGGTGAATGAAAATTCCATTCTTCAATTGCTTGACTTGTAATTCGAGAAAGAAAGTTAATTCACCCATTATACTCATCTCGAATTCATCCTGCATAGACTTAGAAAACTTTTTGTACAGATTTTCATTAGGTGATCCGAAAATAATATCATCAACATAGATTTGAACGAGAAGAAAATCTTTACATTCTCTTTTAATGAACAAGGTAGTATCTACTTTACCTTTATCAAAATTATTTTGAATTAGAAATTTACTTAACCTGTCATACCAAGCTCGAGGTGTTTGCTTTAGTCCATAAAGAGCCTTTTTCAATTTGAAGACTGAGTCTGGCTTTTTTGTATCTTTAAAACCAGGTGGTTGTTCCACATAGACTTCTTCTTGGATAAATCCATTTAGGAATGCACTTTTCACATCCATTTGGAATAACCTGAAATTTTTATAGCAAGCAAAAGCAAGTAATAATCTTATTACTTCTAACCTTACTACTGGTGTATATATCTCGTCATAGTCTATCCATTTTTCTTGCGTATATCCTTTGGCTATGAGTCTTGCTTTGTTCCTAATCACTTTTCCTTTCTCGTTCATCTTGTTCCTGAAAACCCATTTAGTTCCAATAATAGATTTACTTTAGGTTTAGGAATAAGTTCCCAAACATCATTAATGCTGAACTATCTGAGCTCTTCTTGCATAGCTTCAATCCAGCTTTCATCAATTAAGGCTTCATCTACAGTTTTGGATTCAATTTCAGAAACAAGTGCTAAATCACTAGACTCTTCACGCCTTTTGGTTCAGTGCGAATTCCTTCATCGATGTTGCCAATGATGAGTTCCTTAGGATGGCTCGACTTATGCTTCCAATTGTTGGTTGGTTTGTGAGTCTGCTAATCCTCTGTTTCAGTTTCTAGTTCATCTTGTTGTTGAACTTTAGGAGTCTAAACCACTTCAAAGGAGGTAAACTTTGCAAGGTCCTGAGTAGGTTGATTCTTTAAGTTGAGTCTGATTCAGTTGATTTTGCATAGTCTTGGAATTTGACGTTCATAAATTCTTCCACAGATTGACTCTTCTTGTTGAATACTCTGTAGATTTTGCTTGATGTTGAGTAGCCAAGAAAAATTCATTCGTCCAATCTTTCTTCAAACTTATTAGTTCTATCATGGGTTAATACCCTGAAAAACCCCAAACTGGTACACTTGTGACAAATTTATCCTCTGTTAATTTTCGTTAAATTTTATTCTCAAATTATTAAGTTAAATGACACGTGATAGTTGATCGGTATACCAATTTATGATTTTACGCTCCGTTTGTCACAGTTTACAATTTTTGTGATTTTTTTGTAGTATTAATCCAATTTAGCAGAGGGTATATTTGTCACAAATTTACCATTTTTGGGTTTTTTGCAGTCAAATAAATTAATTTGGGGTAAATTTGTCATAAATGTACCAGTTTAGGGTTTTTTATAGTTAGTCGGGGTAAATTTGTCACACGTATACCAGTTTGGGATTTTTCATGGTCAAAAAAATAGTTTGGGGTAAATTTGTCACAAGTGTACCAGTTTGGGGTTTTTCAGGGTATTAATCCTTCTATCATTTGCATTCTTTAAAATAAAACAATTGCAACCAAACACATGAAAATAAAAGACAATTGGCTTCTTTCCTTTGAATAACTCATAAGGAGTTTTCTCCAGAATATGCTTTAAGAATACTCTGTTAATAATGTAACAAGCTATAGAATTCGCTTCAGTCCAAAAGTGAGAAGAAATATTACTTTCAATTAAGAGAGTTCTTGCTATCTCCTGCAAAGATCTATTCTTTCTTTCCACAACTCCATTTTGTTGTGGAGTATATGGAGAAGAGAAAACCTGCTGAAAACTAGAGTCATCACAAAATTTTGTAAAATCTTGGTTTTCAAACTCACTTCCATGGTCTGTCATAATACTTGAAATAACATATCATTTTTCATTCTGAACTTTCTTTGCAAATTTTGAAAAATAAGAAAATGTTTCAGACTTACTTGCCAAGAAGTATACTCATGTTATTGACACCTAAATTAGGGGTCAATTTTATCCCTAAAAAAAATTAATTGCATATAGATTTATGTGCATTTGTTTTTAATATATATTTTTTGCCTTTTATTGGATCGGTGGTGGATTGGTTCAAATTAATAGTTTTGAGCTTTAACTTGGCGGGCCGGACAAAGCCCATGAAACGAGCAAATTAGCTCGAGCCCGTTTTCTTTTAATGACAAAAATTACCTAAATGAAGATTTGAAATGATATTATGGTGAATTTTTGGAATTTAAGAAAATCGGGTTGCAATTTTATTTTTAGGCGATAAAATCAAGTGATGCGGAAAAGAAATCTTTACTGATATTGATTTGAAAAGGAAATTGAAACCATAATCCTTGGTCTATAAAAACGTTGTTCGCATAGGGTTTTGGAGGGGCCACACATTAAATACACATTGAATACACGGCCACATTAAGGGGTTTTTTTTTCTCTCGTGTTTTTTTTAGGTCAGAAATTTAAGACAAGAAGAGAGAGACTTCTCCTTTGGTTGGGTTCCTTCGTCGAGGTCTGCTCGAAGGGGCAGAAAAATAAAAATAAAAAAGAAAGCAGACAGAGAGGAAAAAACAGAAGAAGTACAATCAGCAGAGGTGTGAGGGGACGTTTACTGTTCATCGTCTTCCCCCCACATTTGCTGCCCGCGCTTGCATCTGGTCACCGTGCGACACTTACCGCCCGCTTCTGCTCTCCCTCTGCCGGCTCTGTTTCTGCCCACGACCCAGCCGTGCCACCACACCTCCGTGCCAGATCCCTTCACCGGCGCGCCACCGTGCCCGCGCTCGTACCGTCGCGGCTTGACACCAGCAGCGGAGGCGCGACTCGACGCTTGAAGCCACCACCGCGCGCCTCTAGCCCCTAATGCCACAGCAACCCGCGAGCTTTCCTCGTTGCAGCCCATCCCTGCAACTCCACAGCCGCGAGCATCGCTTCGCCCGCGCCTCCGCCGCCTTGCAGCAGATCCTGAGTCTTTTTTGCCGCGCCTGCCTCACTGCTTGCTCAGCCTAGCACTCGACGCGCCAACGCGGCTCGGAGTCGAAGACCAGCGAACGACGTCCTTGCTAGCCTCACCTGCAACCCGGGAGACCGGCGAAGCCGTGGTTGCCCCTACTCTGTTTCGGGCTCCCCTGTTGCCCGATCTCTTCGCCGTTGGTCTCTGCGCCTCTCCGAAGCTCCGAACCTGTGAGCCCCTTTCGCTGGCCACCTTTGTCACCGACGCCACAGAAGCTAGTCCCGTTTGCCGTCGTTGTTCCCGCCTGCACTCACGCGCCTCCGTTTCTGCTCCGACGACCCGGCGTTACTCCTGCCTTGTTCGTTGCTGCCGAGTCCCGAGCGACCCATCATCGCCAGTTGCTACCCCTTTCCGAGCATCTCTGCCCTGCTCGCTGCTGGTCCTTCCGCCGCCGGTCCTCACCGGAGATCCGGTGACCCACCAAGCCGTCGTTCGTTAACCTTAGTTTAGGACCTAAAATCCCAATTAGGTAGATTTCTTATTTTTATTTTATTCTTTTGTTATTATTATCATAATTTATTTTGTTTCCTTATTTGAGATATTTTCCTATGCATAATTGGAAATCCCAATATATCATGTGATTCGCAAACCGCGCTAGAGTTTTTTTATTTCATCTATAGAACTTTAGATGAAATAATTAATCAGTTGGAATAAAATTGATATTTTGATCTTTAAGGCTTAAGATCAATTTATCGATTTTACTAGCGAAATATTATCCCTTGAGCCGAACGATATGTGATATTTTTGATGATTTTGAATAACTTGTCTTGTCTTGATTGCTTCGTTTTGAAATATGTTTGAGTTAGAATATTGCATGCTTAGGGTTGTCTTGCATGTTTAGGGTAAGAACTTTATTATTTCGACTTTTTAAAAAAAAAAATGGAAAATACCAAAAGCATACATTTAGGATGTTAGATTTTCGCATGTTTAATTATTTGCTAATTTTGATTTCGAATTTTTATAAAAAAAAAAAAAAGAAAAATTAGAATTAGGGCATTGCATATTAGGATAGTTTAATTCTAAATAATAGTTTTAATTTATTATAAGTTTAGATAACTTTTTAGATATATGGCATTTTAGGATTATTTAGGTTAAGATAATATTTTAGTTTAAATTAGGATATGGCTCAACCTAATTCCTAATATAAATTAAATAGGATCTTAATCTAGTTAGGTAATTTTCACATTTAGTATTTTTGCTAGGCCCATTTAATTAGAAATTACATGTCATTAGAATTAGGTCATTTAGTTAATATTGCATTGCATATTGCATGATTTTCATTAATTAAGTAAAAACAAAAAAAGAAATTGCGTGTTAATTAGAAACAATATCTAGAGTTATTGATGTGGATTTTAATTTAACATTGCAGATGCTTTTGTTGTTTTGATGTAAGTTTTTACAATTTATTTATTGTTTATTTGGGTGTTAAATTGGTGGATTGCGCACCCGTATGATTACCTCACATGTTAGGGAAATAGATTTAAAATCAATTTAAACTACCTGCAAAAAATATTTTTGGAAATAAAAGAAATGGTACCGAAAGGGCATTAGAGAAGTCTAGTATAACCAAGTCCCTGTACCCAAAGTCTTTGGTTTGTAGGAGTAAAGTAAAACTCCGTTACTTTACTTGGGTTTCTAATCGACCCACCAAAAAATAGATTAGTGGCGACTCCTACATAAAATCTATCTCGCATGTTAAGAATCTGAATCTTAAGTCGCGAATTAGTATGAGCTTGGGAGAGCTCGAGCTAAGTTTAAATACTTAATAGTCAATTTAGTTTTAGGTGGTGTACTCGAAATTTAGGTCGCGACACATGTAAAACGAGAATAGTCATCCACGATTACTAAGTAGTATTTCTTTCCACCTATAATTTGGGTTCGGTTGGTCCAAAGAGGTCCATATGCAGAAGCTGCAAAACCCAATTAATAGAAACTTTGTTTATAGATTTGAAAGAACTTCTAACCTATTTTCCCAAAACACATGGTGTACATAAGTCACATTTTTGGTACATCAGGTTGGGTAGACCACGAATAAGTTTCTTGGATAAGATTTTGGCAATTAGCTTCATGTTGACATGGCCAAGTTTTTTATGCCAGAGATTTGCTTCATCTTGAATGGATATTAGACACCGAGAGCTTTCTGGTTTTATATTCAAAAGATAGATATTTCCATGTCTTCGTCTAGTGAAAGATTTAGATAAATCCTTACTAGTTCCCGAACAAATGCTTTCTTGGAAGTTAATTTTGAATCCAGTGTTACACAATTGACTAATGCTGAGTAGATTGTAATTCGGACCTTCTACCAATGAGACATTGTTAATTGTGAGATTTCCAATTTTTACAGTTCCACATCCAATAATTATTCCTTTACCATTTCCATCAAAAGAAAATTTTCCTCCTTTTATTTACACAAACTTTACAAAACAACTTGGATCTCCTGTCATATGTCTCGAGCAGCCACTATCTAAATACCACTTTATCTTTTTCTTGATAGTGACCTGCAATTATAAGAAGAACTCATGCTTTTGTTGGTATCCATATTTTCCTAGGTCCAGGGGAGTTAATGCGATATACAGTCTTTGCCAATTATTTCTTAATAGGTCTCCAAACCATATGACATTCTTTCTAAAAATATTCGAGCTATTACACTTTGAACATTTGAGAGTACTTCGGCCAACAGGTTTTACAAAAACTTTTTAAAAATGATTTTTGTAAAATGTTTTTGTAGGTCTTTATTTAATTCTTTCTTTAACTTTTGGAAAATCAATTAAATAAATAGTTTCGGTGTCATACCCAAACCGGATTTGTTGAAATATGATTTTTGAATTGAAAGAATCTTTTTCAACTTCTCAAATCCCATTGAAAACTTTTTTATAATATTTAAAATATCCTCTTTCAAGAATGTGTTTTCCTTCGAAATAATGTTTGCATTTTCTTTTAAAATAATAAAATTTTTGTTTAGAGTTTCAAACTTTTTCTTTCCAAGAGATTTCTTGTTGCTTTAGTTTGAAATTTTCCCTTTTTAGTTCAAAGATCCTTTTAAGAGAGGTTTTGAGACTAAGAAAAAAATTCATCTATGTACTTCGAGACTTTAGCGGGAATATTTAAATTACTAACCTCGATTTCGCTTTCGAGTCCGAGTCCGAGTCTGTTCCAAAAGTTGAGTTTGATTCGAGTTTGCCATTAAACATATGTTGGCATACTCTTTATCACTTTCCTCACATTTCGTATCACTGAATGTCTCTACTTTGAGAGCCTTCTTGAATCTTTCAGTTCTTGTTTTTTTTTTCTTCAACAGAGGGCAGTTGGGTCTGATGTGTCATTTTTTCTTACATTCAAAACAGACCACATTTTTGTTGACCTTGTCATCCTTAGTTAATTTGTTTTGGAATTTTTGAGAGTCTTGTTTCTTCCAGTTAAATCTTCTTCCCATTCTGTTCAGTTTCTTGAATCTCCTTATCATGAGTGCTAGCTCTTCATCATCCATGTCATCTTCAGAGTCTGTATCATCAGAGTCATCGTTAGATTTTAAAGCAATTGACTTCTTATCTTTGGTCTTCTTCCTCATTGAGTTGCTCCACTTCGTATGACTGAAGTGTGCCTACAAATTTATCAACTGTGAGAGGCATGATCCTTTGTATTTATCTTATTGTGGTTTTCACGTGATTCCAATCTTTGAAAAGTCCATGCAGCAATTTATTGACCTTCATTGGTCCTGAGATTGGCTGCCCCTGATATGATAGACCATTTACAATCTCTATGAAACAACTAAACATATCAGTAATGGATTCTCTTGGTTTCATCTTGAAGGCTTCATACTGTTTGAGTAAAATATTGATTTTTGTTTCTTTAACTCGATTAGTTCCTTCATATGTAACATGCAACCTATCCCGGATTTCTTTGGCTGTTTCACAGACGAAATTTTGTTATATTCAATAGGAGATAAAGTACAGTATAAAGAGTAGATTGCTTTAGCATCAAGAACTTGTCTCTTGGTTATTTCTTCTTGTGCCATTTCGCCAGCATCTACAGCTTCTTTTCCTCTTTCCGAGACTGATGCAGCTTTAGGAATAATTCCATTTTCTACCACATCCCATTCCAAAGGATCTTTCGATCTTAGAAATACCTTCATCTTGTTTTTTCAAACATTGTATTCCTTCCCATCAATGTAAGGAGGTTTGGTGTTGCTTTGGCCTTCAACTAATCCTGAAGCCAAAATACTAGCCATAGATCTTTAGCTTAGAAGTAAAAATACTTCAATAAAATGAGCACACATGCTATGATATCAATTGAAAAGGCTAGTAAGATTACATCAGTCCTTTTCTCTGATGGTAACTCCAGGTCAGCTGTACAGGAGACAGGCTTATCTAAGCATTTTCTTGAATTTGGGCGTTTACTAGCCTATATGTAAAGTCATTGGCCCATCGTTGTAGAACAGGTACTGCCTATCTGAAGTATAGCTCGAGCTCGAGCTAATTTGACCACTTCAGTTCAGAAAAAGACAATCATGGATTACAGGTAATGCATGGCCACTCATGACCAAATGGTTCGTTGTGTCGATGACTCTGCTTCGAGGTGCTCCAGTCATTTCAGTAATGTCCATGACATTGCTGTGCAATGAAAAATGGGACATAAGAACTATGCCAGACAAATCTTTTAGATAGATACAGATGTCTGATCCCATTTTCAGAGAAAGGCAATGTAAAACTTCTGCATTTTACTTTTGGGTTTTTTTTTTTGGTGCCTTTTCGTTTGTCTTTAATTGAGCAATGCAACTCCCAGGTACGAGATGTTCTGAACTCGAGACTCCCGTTGTTTATTAATCTCTGCGACTTTTTTTGTTGAAAAGAATGCAGAGGCTTCAATCGTCAACGCAATTCCAGCACTTTCACACAAAACCTGAAGTAGGACAACTTTAGCGGCCGAGGAATGAGTCGACTCTTGGAGGATACGAAAGTGGTCTATCCCTCCTGGAAGAGAAAAGAAACGAAAAGACGACTTCTCTTCCTGCAACTCTTCTTGTTTTCCCTGTTACGCGGCATCTTTCTCAAAGACTGAAGCTTTTTCAACAATGGCCTCGACCTCGCTCTGTATCCTAAGAAACTCGTGCAAGTTCCATGCTTTACTCTTCTTTCTCTTCTTTCGTTCCTTATCGCTCTGTTTGTCTGCAACAACAACCGACACACTCTTGCCGGGTCAGGACATCAGCGGCAACAAGACCTTAGTGTCGCCCAACCAAGTGTTCGAGCTCGGATTCTTCAGGACTGGCGGGTCCTCCTCCGTGAACTACTACGTGGGCATTTGGTTCCGAGACGACCCGTACCAGAAACCCATCTGGGTCGCCAACAGAGATAACCCAATGTTGGATTCCTCGGCCGTTCTCACCATCAGGTCCGATGGGAATCTGGTGATCACCGATAAGAGGCAGATTCCAATGTTGGTCAATAATGCGATGCTTGCCCCTAGTAACAGCACGCATGCCACGCTTCTTGATTCTGGCAATTTCGTTCTTGTGGAGGGAGAGAGCCAGACCGTTGTCTGGGAAAGCTTCTTTTATCCATGTGACACGTTGTTGCCTGGGATGAGACTTGGGTGGTTCAACTTACGGACCGACAAGTTGAGGAAACAGTTCCTGGTCTCGTGGCGGACCCCATCTGTTCCTTCCACCGGTTCGTTCGCTCTCGGCATTGATAGTAATAACCAGACTGCGATCCGGGTGTGGCACTTCAACTTCTCACGGGAGATTGGGTATTGGGACGGCTGAAGATTGAGGTTTCTCTTCAACAGCTCACTGGATGACTACAATTTCAGTCACGTGACTGGCAGAGATGAGATATATTTCACTTTCGCTAATAGGAGGAATGATAGCATTTCCCGGTTTGTGATGGTGCCTTCGGGGGAAATTCAAGTTTTCACTATGATAGGGAAGGAGATATCAATGATGTATAGTCCGATTTGCAAGAATACTTCCTCTTCCGGTGCAACTGACTGCTTCCTCGAGCAGCCGGTGTCTTGCAGCAATGGGAATAACTTTTCTAAGATAGAAGGGGTGATGCCAAATCCTACTGTGTTCAATGACTCAGTTCGTCTGGGTATTAGTGACTGCAGCGTCATGTGCAGAACCAATTGCTCTTGCACTGGTTTTGCTTCTTATCGAGACGATGGGACTGGATGTGTGTTTCATTACGAGGACACTAGCTCCATTTTAGACAGAATTGGCCAAGGTAATGCCACTGTATTCATCCGTGGGAATGCAACCAAAACTGCTGACCAAAATCCAAGTAGATCAGGTAGGCGTCATCTTAGTTCTTGAAATAGTGTCAAATCTCAAAATTATGTCAAGAAAACAACAAATAACTCTGACCCCACAATGTTCCTGGCTGAAGTAGATTTTATGTTTGCATATTGGCTTTAACTTTCATCATGAATTCATCATCAATTGGTTCATCTTTGTGTTTAAAAGTTACCGTAGCATCCCCTTTTCTTGTTATATCGCTGCCGGTGCAGAAAAATGAGATGGTTCTATTTTCAGGTTCTTGGAACAAGGGCTGCTCTGGTTGATTGGAATCATTCCTGCGGCTATATTGGTAATTTCTGTGGCAATTTGCATCTCAAGAAGGAAATATTCCACCTGTCTAGGTATTGACTATGCCTGAACAAATTCATAAGATAGTTGTCTTCTTAGCCTAAATAGTTTGCTTGATTTCTCAAGTAGCAGCTTGGAAGGAGAATTGGACCAGCACAAATCGAAGTTTGGAGCTGTTTCTACGACAACTGGGTTCAGCACGAGGTCAAAGCAGCAACACCAGTAGACTTGATTCCATCAGAAAGAGGGTTCATGAGCTCCCGATTCTCAGTTTCTTTTCTGTGGCAACATCTACAAATAATTTCTCCCCTGCAAATAAACTTGGAGAGGGTGGTTTTGGGCCCATATACAAGGTAGTTTGCCCACCGAAGAACACTCGGTTACCAACACTTGGTTTCTTGTGGGTTTATCTTTTAGTTTTGGTTCATTTGGTCGCTCTGCATTAGAAGCAGTGTTATGAAGTCATGACTCTCATTATGATGTTAAGTTTGATTCTTCAGCATTCCTCTAAAAACTCTTGCAGGGCATGTTGCTGGGGCATGAATTTGCAGTAAAAAGACTCTAGGAAGTCCGGACAAGGAATAGAGGAGTTCAAAAATGAGGTTCAATTAATATCCAACCTTCAACACAGGAATCTTGTTAAGTTGTTGGGTTGTTGCATAGAAAGGGAGGAAAAGATTTTGATCTATGAGTACATGGCAAACAAAAGCTTGTATTCCTTTCTTTAACTGGATCATGGCAATAACTGGATCATGGCAATGCCTCTATTGATTTATAGTCCCACATTCATTTTTTGGGTCACTCATGAGATAAATTACAGATCCTAACAAGAAGCAACTGCTGGACTGGAGGAAAAGAGTTTCTATAATTGAAGGGATAGCTCAAGGGCTTCTTTACTAACACAAGTATTCTAGGTTAAGGATCATACATCGAGACTTAAAAACCAGCAACATATTGCTAGATGATGACATGAACCCAAAAATATCAGATTTTGGGATAGCAAGAATTTTTGGGGAGAATGAAGCAAGGGCAAGGACGAATAAAGTTGTGGGAACCTAGTAAGTCTCTCGCATATATGTGTAAAATTTGATGCCCATGTCTTCTGATATGTTTTAATTGTTTTCCTTTTCTTGAGCAGTGGTTATATGTCTCCAGAGTATGCTGTACATGGGCTTTTCTCGACGAAGTCTGATATATTCAGCTTTGGTGTTGTTATGCTTGAAATCATTAGTGGCCAAAGAAACACAACTTTGGCTAATCTAGATCGCTCTCTAAACCTGCTTGGATATGTAAGCAATTGCATTCTTCTTATGATCTCATATCCAAATCTCCTAACACTTAGCTTTCAAATGGAAGTACTGAACTAGTCCTCAAAAACTGTCTGCATGTAGGCTTGGGAGCTCTGGAATAGCAACCAAGGCATAGCGTTAATTGATCCCGTGGTGGCCGACACATCGTCAAGTGGCGGACTGTTGCTATGCCTCCACATTGCTTTGCTGTGCGTGCAAGAACGCGCAGAAGATAGACCCTCGGTGTCAGATATTGTTACTGCATTAAGCAACGAAAATGCGGATCTGCCCCCGCCAAAGAAGCCAGCGTTCTCAGCCAATATTGATTATTGTAATTCACTTCAACAGCAAGATCTTTTGACTAATGATATAAGCTACTCTGTCATAGAAGCTAGATAACAACTGTAGATACCATGTCAACAACTTCTGCAGCTAAGATATTATATTAATTTGTGAATATTCAGTCAAGAATTTGCATGTGAAGTGAGATTAGATCATTCCTTTAAATTTCTCAGCTAAAATTTTCTGAAGATTCTTTTATTTGTCAAATAAACAGATTCCTCATTGTTGTGCAATGTAATTCTGAATTTCATTAGCTTCTTCTCAGCCTCATAGTGGATGAGTTTTTCCTTTATTCTTCAGAGATCATGAATTTGATGAATAATTCATGTCCACACCCTAGGATCAAGCCAATGGAGAATTAGTTCCTCTTGTTTTTGCATTCAATGCCAGTTACAATTTAGCTGCTAAGATTCTAAAACAGACTGGCTTCTTCTCCTTTCTTGCTTTCCCTTTTCTTTTGGGTCAATATGCTAGTGAAATACATTTTGCATAAGAAGTAAACTGGATTCTCAAACTTCAAGGAGTGAACCATAACATAGTCAAATGGAAGACAGTCTGGAGTCTCCCACCAGCATGTACCAGGCTTGGTGTAAACGATTGTGGAATTTTTTGGTCCAATCACTTGGAGGTAAATCTGAACAGTTCTGAAAGCAATAAATTCTCCTACATGGTTGCTTTCCCTATCAAGGAAATGAAAGCTAATTCTCAAGTTGTTGATAATATCTCAGATGTCATTTTCTTATTTTCAATACATAGTGATCTTGTTCTTCTGATGCTGTGTGCCTTTTTTTTTTTTAATGCTAGTGCCTTATTTGGGAATCCATTTCTACTGTAAAAGTGAATTTCTGTTTGATGAGCATCAGAGCATCTCTCAATGCAAAAAGCCTTGTATCACTAATACAGAATTTGTTATTCAAGACTAGTATCTTTTCAGATATACTGCAGCTATTCTGCTTTGGACTTTCTGGTTCCTCTCTTGCGGCTTTTGTCCATTGATTGTTTCTTAAGTATTTGCTGCTCATCCCCGAGTTCTGATGACCGAGTTTATCGGAATTAGAAGCTTTCCTCTCAAAAGGTGTGAATCCCGTTTTTCCAAAAGATTCCAGCATTTTTCCACTCTCTGGTTAATTGATCATACTGAGCATCAAATGTTGAAAAGCCATGAGATGTTCATCTGAGATACAATCTGCAATAGAAAGAGCTGTTATAGGGTCAGCATTTTTGTTGATTCCCATGTCGATTGAATTGACAGGGAACTCAAACTAGGCGAGAATTGTTACTTTGTGGAACAACAGTGTTAGGCAAGTCTGCCAACTGATGCAAGTTCAGACTGTCCTAAACTGCATTGAACTTGGATTGAGTATGCCCACGGACAATGTAGTAGTGGGCAAGTGGCAAGAACTCAAGGAACGGAGCAATGTAAGAGTTACTAAGAACGCAGCTAGAGAAGAGGAGGTTTTGGGGAGACACACTGACTGGCAAAATGAAAAACAACAGTTAGATTTATTCTTCTTTTACATTGTAGTTGCAAGGACATCGCTACACTTGGGCTGATGGTTTTCCGTTCAAAGGTCTGGTATTTTAACTACAAGTTGCAATTCGAACCTTTGCAATGTGATTCAATGTTAGTTTATGACATTTCAGTCTTCATATTTGCACCAATGTGGGTAGTTTGGTTTTCTTTACATTGAGATAAGAGGAAAACCCTACCTCTTTTGGCTCGAAGTCAGATTGCTTCAAAGTTCAGAATTATCTAGTATTGACTTGGCCATTCCTACAGATGACACCATGTTTGGAAAAGCTAAATGATCATCATGATATTACCCGCTTATTTTCACTGCTTGGCAGTCGACCTGGTTTGACGTCACAGTTTCATTGTGCATCAAATCCAGTATGTTTGAATCATGTTGAGGATCACCATAATCCCCTGCATAATTTTTCAGAAAATAATACCGTTTGAAGGACAATTTCTTGGCAATCAGCATGGCTTTGAACGATTAGTTCAAAGAAGCGCAGATTTTTTTTTTTTTTTGACTTTTTTTTACCAGTGTTACGTGCGCATGCATATATTGAGCATTTTGATCCTTCTCCAGAGACCCTTCTGGTTCTAATGGAAGATACATACTGAAGTATGGGCATGCTAATTAAGTTCCCTTCTTTGAGAATTCTAAAGGCGATGAAGAAGAAGAAAGGAGTGTAAACGCATTACCATGACTCTTGTGCCTAAGAAACCAAGTCAGTTTCAACACCCTTGTTGGCTTCATAATACACCATGAAGGTCTCTGTCAGATGAACAAGACGTAAAAGGATCCACACTTTGATTCACAGCATAAAATGAATCTGGAGTATGTTTCTTCCTACTGATTAACAACACCGAGGAAAATTGGAGGAGAACAAAAAATCAGAACAACTAGTTGAATGATGTTTTCTATAAACAGTTAAATGACATATAAGTTACTTGAACGAGAGGAATTTTATCTTCGAATCTGACTGCTACCTTGCTTCCACCATGGAATAGGTTATCTCAATTGACAAGCAATCTGGCTGCTCTTGTGAACCACGATAACCAACATGTGAAGAAAATGCCGGCTGTTTCAGCAAAGGCAGATTGGAACTCTCATTAGTTAGCATTGAAACAACTTCTGACATGTTTGGTCTATCTTCTGGATGCTCTTGTGCACACGACAGCGCAATGTGGAGGCATTGAGAGAACTCTTTTACGGAAGACGGATCAGCTGAAACACAGTGCATTAACTCGACCCCTCCTCGAGATTTCCACAATTCCCAATCCTAACAAACACGACTTTTTTGAGTCAGCTCACAGATTGTGTAAAATGGAGTTTCAGGTTATTTGTATATGTAGTTCAAAATGTCGGGCTAAACACTGCAACTTACATATCCTAGCAGGTTTAGACAGCGATCCAAATTAGTGAAGGTTGTGTTCTTTCTGCCGCTAATGATCTCCAGCATAATCACTCTAAAGCTGAACGCACTAGACTTTGTGGAGAGAAGGCCATGCACAGCATATCCTGGAGACATATAACCACTGCATCAAAACAATTAATTAATCATTCAGAGGAAATACAGGAAGAACATGTGTTTGTTTGTCTTGTCCTGACAACCCTAGTGGTCTCTGCCCGCATTTCATTCTCTCCAAAATTCTCACTATCCCGAAGTCTGATATTTTTGGGTTCATGCCTTTATTTGCTGGTCTTCAGATCGCGATGGATGATCCTTTATCTAGAATACTGGTGCAGATAAAGAAGTCTTTGAGTTATCCCTTCGATGATATATACATGTCTCTTCCACTCCAGAAGCAGCTTTTTGTGAGGATCTGCACCAGCATATTCAGTTTAAATTCCAACGGACGCATGATTCAGAAAAGTTTTATCAAATGCCGAAAAGAAAGGAATCCAAGCTTTTGTTGGCCACGTACTCGTAGATCAGGATTTTTTCTTCTCTCTCAATGCAACAACCTAGCAATCTGACAAGATTTCTGTGCTGGGCTGTGAAATTAACTGAACCTCATTCTTGAACTCCTCCAGCCCTTGTCCAGACTTCCTAGAAAGTCTTTTCACCGCAATTTCATGCCCCAACAACATACCTAAGATATCGCATGCCGGACACTGTAAAACATGAATTAGGAAATTTCATGTTTCTACTCGAGAAGGAAAGGATCAATACAATGAAAAGAAAAAGTATCCACATTGAATTACTCATTGACGAATAGCCTTATAAACAGGCCCAAAACCACCCTCGCCCAGTTCATTTGCTGGAGAAAAATTATTCGTGGCCACTGATGCACAAGAAAAGCTGAGAATCGGTAACTCATGATCTCTCTTTGTGACAGATTTTGGCTTACTAGTGCGCTTGTCTTGATTTTCCATTGAGACATCAGACCCCAGTTAGATCAGGAGCAACTCCAGGCTCCTTTTCGTGTCTGTTTCTTTCACATTCCATGCTGCTTCAAGAATCAAGCGGTTCAGAGAGAAATGGGTCAAAAAAAAAAAAAAAAAAAAAAAAAAAAAAAAGAAGAAAAAAAGAAAGAAAGAAAGAAAAGAACAGATATTTTTGCTTATGAGTAGATTCAGTACCTATGCAGGTGTAGCTTTTCCATCTTGAGATAACAACGAAGGTTGAAATGACGAATACAACTAGAGGTATGGTTATTATAAGCCAGAGCAGCCTCTTTTTCCAATGACCTGAAAATGAAACTTATTCATTACATGTTCAAGGCAGAGTCCATAAACATACTATAATCAAACCTTCTTTTGTTTTAAAGGTCCAATTCCATTACAGTTGGCGGATCAATCTAGTCATCGATTTTGATAGATAAATGTGACTAACAGAGGCCAAAAATACAGGATGTAAGCGTCAGTATTTCATCATTCATTTACTTATTTAGGCCAAGCTATTCAACAAAATTCCAAATAATGATCTTGTATTTCTTGTTTTAGAAGTTCACATAGCTACTTAAAGTTTATGACAAAATACAAAAAACCATGCAGACCGACATTATGAAGTAAGTTATCGAACCTACTGGAATTCCTTGGAAGCTGATAAGCTGTTTTAGTGAAATTCCCACAAATAAACATGGTGGTGTTCCGATGGCCAGATTTACCCACAGCGAACCCTATATCTCCGTAGTAAAACTCACATTCCATGCCGAAATCATGATACAAAGCAAAAGCAGTGCAGGAGCAATTACTCCGGCATATTATTTCACAGTCACTTATGCACAGATCATTGGATTTATAGAAAGCATAAGGATTTGGCAAATTTCTTTCTACCCTTGAAAAGTTACTACCATATGCACACAAGGGTGGCTTCTTGATAGAACGGTCAGCTGCATTGCTAGATGAAGTATTTGCACATATCGGACTATACACTACTGAAATTTCCTTCCCAATCATTGTGAAAGCCTGAATTTCCCCTGATGGGGCCATAACGAACCAACAAAAACTGTCAATTTCCCTTGGCAGCAAAAGTAAAGTAAATCTCAGTAGTGCTAGACACAAAAGTGAACTTATAGTCATCGAGTGAGCTGTTAAACAAGAACCTGAATCTCCGACCATCATAGTACCTGATCAGTCTTGAAACCTCGTCACGGTGCCACACTCTAAGTTGGGTCTTATTCTTACCAGATAGAGAGAACATGAAGGAACCGGTGGAACACGAAGGAAACAGTGGACGGAACAGATGGACTCTGCCACGAAACAAGGAACTGTTCCCTCACTTCTTCAGTGCCTCCGTTGAAAAACCCAAGTTTCATGGCAGGTAGGAACGTGTTTGATGGATAGTAAAAGCTTTCCCAAACCGGGCTATTGCCTTCCATCAGAACAAAATTGCCAGAATCAAGCAACATGGCGCTTGTGCTACTACTAGTAGATAACATCACAGCATTGACTAAATACTGAATCTGCCTTCTATCAGAGATCACCAAGTTCCCATCATATCTGAGGTAGAGAACACCAGAAGAATCAAGAAGCAGATATTCTCGATTTGCCACCCAGAGCCGTTTCTTGTAAGGATCATCCTTGAACCAAATGCCCAGGTAGTAGTTGCTGGAGCAAGACCGACCATTCCTGAAGAATCCTAGTTCAAACACTTAATTGGATGAGACCAAAGTCTTGTTGTCTCTCAAGTCCTGACCGGGCACAAGAATGGTCGTTGCCTCGGATAGCCATAATAAACAGCTAAAGAAGATCATGATAAGAACATAGGGCTTGATTAACTTCTTGGAGAGGGAGGAAGACAAACTGGTTGTGGCCATCAAAGAGAAAATTCTCATTCTCTGAAAAGTTGGGTGATGCTTGAATTTTGAAAACTGGAATGTGTTATATATAGCATTAGGCTTTGAAAGTGTGTGTGAGAGCTGAGAGAGTGAAAGGGACGGAAATGGCTAAAGAATGATTCTGTAGTATTAGCATTTCCGATTACACAAATTGATGTTCAACGCGAAAAGGATCACAATCAGGCTGAATCAAAGGCGTCTATAAAAAAATAACCAAAACTCCTTCATTCCTTCATAAATAAATATCTTGGAAGCTGCGAATGAACTTGGACTATAGCTTTCATGGCTGTGAGATGAAAATTGGACATCATAACATAGTGTGACTACAAAGGCTATAACACAGACTATTGCAACAATTAACAACAGTTTCGCAGCTGCGAACGAACCTGGAAGCTTTCAGTAAAATTGGACATCATAACATAGTGTGACTACAAAGGCTTCGCATCCGGTCACGATCAACGACAAAGTATTATTCTCCGCAGTTGCACAAAATACCTTAATGGGTGGTCGCTGAACTTCAGTAGATTTATAATCGGGCTATTAAAATTTTGATTTCTATCACTTAACAAACTAAACTTCCTTTTTTTTTTTTTTTTTGGGCAATTGATGAACTTTGAACAGAATATGGCCTATTTTTCGACAAACGCTGATGCAGCAAACACGTGGCCAATTTGCTAGATGCCACTTCACTATCTACCTAGCGGGAACTTCGCTGGACATTTGAGTCTGTTTGGTAATAATTCTATTACAGTAACAAATTCTGATTAGAAAGATTTTTTTCCGATTCTATTCTCTAGACGGTGGCGAGGCCACTGACCCTTGTTTGGCTGGTCGCCATCCTCGCCCAACCAACGCGAGGCCAAGCCTTGGCTAGCCGTCCTTGCCAGCCATTGGCAAAAGAAAGAAGAAGAAGCAAAGGAAAAGAATAAAAAAAAAGGGAAGAAAAGAAAATAGAAAAAGAAGAAGAAAAGACTCGATTTTGGAGTTGTTCCCAAACAAAGAAGTAATTTTTTTTTTTTTTTTTTTTTTACTTTTCGATTCTGGTCTAAATCTATTTAAGGGAATAAATTTGTTCTGGAGAAAAAAAATTATCAAACGAATTTCTATTCTTTTTTATTTTATTCCATAGAATAAAAGAATAGGATCGAATACTATTTAGCTGGTAACCTAACAAACCCTTAATAGGATTTCAAAGTGAAAGTGTATTGGTCGCATAAAAATCAAAATTCACTCCATTGGATGATTCAATCGAAAGTTTAATGACACGGTGGCAAGATCCATTAAAGTTTAGTGATCGTGCATGAAATTTAACGCAAATAGATCATCCTTCAGCTCTACCATGAAATCCAACACATTGGTTTCAAACCCCAAACACCAGGAACCAGGATGCCGTTCTTGCATCCACATTTTGCCCAATTTTTTACTCGTTGGCTCCACATTTTCTCCTAGCTTAAATTACAGCCGATTTGCTATTCTTTCAAGAGTTTTTCGGGTCGAGTCGGGCTTGGATCGATGATCTCAACCATTTAAATAGCATAAATTCAAAGGTAGAAGCAGTTTGCCCTGTTATATATGCCCAAGAGAAAAACTGAGCTGAGACGTATAGTTTCAATTTTTCTTTTTCCAACTCTGTAGATGGAGGCGACTGCGATTTTATTTTCTTCGCACATGGGTCAACTGGACCGACAGATTATAAGAATCGACTGCCAAATCTTGTGTCGTTTTCCTACAATTAATTGACTGATGATCTCTGCATGTACAAATTGACGTATGAAGTTGAATCTTTCAATCCCGTAATTTACCAGCCACCGCATTCTGGGTGTACATTGTGTACCCGACGTTGGTCGTGTTTAAAAAGATTGAGAAGCTTTACCCAATATCACTAGATTCACTAGACGTTTTTATAGATATGGTTTTTTTTTTTTAAATGTAAAAAAATAATAACACAAATAGTCCATAAACTTTAACTCAATGTATAATGAAATTCTTGAACTTTTAATTTATTTTGTGTAATATGGCTTTGAATTTTTAAATTTATTGATTGCACATGTTCAAATTAGTCCTTGAACAATGTGAAAATGTTTAACGTTGTCATTCCATTAATTCAAATTTAGGAACAATAATAATATTGCTTTTTTTTTCCCTATAATTTTCTCATTTTTATCTTTCCCTTGCCCTTTAATTATATACATAATGAATAATGTATTCTGCATTCGATGCACTTTTTTTATATTTAAACATTACTATTAAATATGATCTCTATGTTACATTAATTAGTTCATATTTATTTTAATTATATGTATAGCCGATAAGTGAAAATTATTATCGAGCAATAACTTTTAAAAATAAAATAAAAAACACAAACCAGCAGGTAGACGTGACGGATGTTGTTTAATGAAAATGATGTTAAATAATATTTTCGGAGTTTGGCTATAACACAGACTATTGCAACAATTCAAAATCGATGGTAATAAAATGCATCTCTGCAATTTCTAGTGTCGTGAGTGCACCAACTCTGAGAGTTCAAGGAGATAAAATGTAATTTCTGTATAAAATTTATTTCCATGAAAATAAAGGAGATGACCGAAATTACATACTTTAATATTTTAATCTATACACGCTAGATCAAAGTTTAAGTCATGAGGTAGCACCTATTGATATGTTAGTTTTAAGGGCTGGTACTTGACATTTTAAATCTAGCACCGTTTGATTTGAAATCTCAAATTTGTGCATGCATATTAAAAATTTCACGCAAGTCTTATAATGGATAGATGTAATGGCTTCGATGCGAGGTTATGATATGGTGAAACCCTCGTGAGCTCTTGATTCTTGACACAAAAGTACCCTCCATTATTCGAACTTGACGTAATACTCATCAAAGTTTGACCCGAACTTGGCATAAAACGTGACTCGAATATCTCTCACTTCTTATAGAGAAATTGAGCCGAAGTCAAATAGTTTATTACTAAGATCTAGTCAAGATCAAAGTTTTGAATAAGTATCCTCATCGATGACATCAAATGTCATTCTTATTTAATTCTCATGTTCTTCCAAAAGTTACTAGGATAGAGGAATTATTTCATCGTTTAGTTATTTAAATATTTGATCAGTCAACTACCAAACTTGACCGGGAGTCAATGGAGAACAATCGCTGTCCACACAATATGCTCAGGTCAGCTCCTATGTTCCTATCTATAAAATGGTCAAGGAAGGAATAAGTTTCAAAGAACCATATCCCACTAACTTTGCTTTTTATTAAGATATCTCATTCTGACTAAGCAGGTCAAACACAACTTAGTTAATGGATTAGTCAAACTGACAATTCTCATTTTCATCATTTGAGGCATAAAAAACTACCCATTATTACTATTCTTTTACGATAACTCCATATTAGTTGTACAACGGACGGGCTTATCCAAGCACTTTCCGGAGCATTTGGATGTTTATGATGTGTTTGGTAACTATTTTGTTCTTGAGAATAATTTTGCTTAGAAATGATTATTTTTTATTTTGTTCCCTTGATGAGTTTTTGAGCATTTAAAAGCATTTGGTAATTACCCAAAATTTCTATTCTTAGAATAAAAATACTTTTGGTGCGACCCTTAAATTTTTTTGTGATCTAAAATTTCTTTTAATTTTTTAATACTATTATTATATGTTTCTCTCTTTTTTTTTTTTCTTTCTTTTTTGCTTTTCTTTTTCCTTCCCTCTTCTTCTCTAGCCGGTTGCTGCCATGACAATGGCTGGTGACTGGCTAGGCAAGATTTGGCGACCTTGTCGAAGCCTCACTAGGTTAGGGCAAGGTTCATAAAAGGGATTACAAAATCGTTATATGCATTGATTTGCATACTTGATTTATGAAATACATTATGCTGTGAAAGGGCATATTTAACATCCTGAAATTCGACCTCGTCTCGATAATAGAAAATTGTTGTTTCGTCGATCAACTATGGTCATGTTACTCTGAGTTGGCCCCGCACGAGTTAACTAATCTATTAGGTGAAGCAGTTAAAGGATATAAACACGGCAGACTAGAGAATTCGATTGGCAATCGATTGTTCGACCGTAATAATCAGCAAATGTCAATACGACACTGTTATAATCGAATTGTGATTGGATATAAGTCGATTCAACAAAAAGACGTAATTGAATTGCGGGTGATTCCGCATGATTGCGAAATTAGTGTCGAATGGTAATAACCCGAATTTCTATCGATTTTATACTCGAGACACGTAATTGAAACCTTGCGATTTTTTTACAACAACCGAGAATCGTCTACGAGTCGGAGATGCACAAACATGGATCGAAAATTATCGACCACGGGTCAAATGCACTAAAATTCTTAAAAGCTACTCGATAGGTTAGGTTGTATTATAATCGTGTTCGGTCGATTTTAACCACGAAATTGAATTCGGTTTCAGGAATCAAACGTACGAGTGTGTCACGATTTATTTTTGGGACGTCATCTCATCTTTCGGAAAAATTTTGTCGAGTCTGGAATTTTTGCGGAAAATCAATTTTGGACAAAAGAAAAAAAGAATGAAAATTCGGATGGGCTGTTTGGAGGGCTTATTTGGCTGCCCAAAGTGTTTTGTTTGTGAGAAATTGAGTAAAATTCTCATTGGTTGGCCATTGGACTTTAAGTGCTGAAGACTTTTGTGGCAATTTGATGATTATTTAGATATTTTCCAAGGCTTCTTAGTGGCTGCAACATTGACTTTCACTTCCCTATTTTCCTTTCCAATTTTCCCTCCTTCTCCATGTGTGCAGCTCCCCCAACCGAACCCTCCTTGCTGCTTCTCCTTCTTCTTCATTTCTTCATTCTCCATTCTCCATTTCCCTTCTGTTTTTTTGCTGCCGCCCACTGCACCAACTTCTTTCCCCAGCTACGCCACCGCATCCTCATGCTTGCAATTGCCACAGCCAGCTCACCCACTGTCCGTTCGCCAGCCACCAACCCGCTAGCAGTTGATTCATGCCTCCAGTCTCCCGCCCCTCACGCCGTCCCCGCGCTGTCGCTACCACCGACTCGTTGGCCCAACTATCGGCCAGCAGCAGCCCCCGCCTTGAGCTGCCGTCCGTCCCAACTCCAGTCGCGTCTAGCCACCGCATTTCCATCCGCCAGCCCTCCATAGAATCGCCCCTTGGTCGTGAGCCTTGTAGGGCTTTTTCCTCCGCCGTTTGAACTCCGTTGGAGACGCGGTAGTCTCGGTTTCACTGCCTTCGCGTTGCCATCGCTGTGAGCCCGCCGCTATTAAATTCCGATGAGTTAACTCCCTAATCTTTGATTATGTTGTTAATTGCGCTTAGGGGTTAGATTAGTGCTAAGTGGATTAGTGCTAATTAATTTAGTTAGAGTAACTAGTTAGTTAGGTTAGTTAGTTGGTATAATTAGATTGGTTAGATTAGTTGGTTTAGTTTAGTTAGCCTACCCTAGGTTAGATTAGTTAACTTAGGCGAGATTAGTTAACGATGGTTAGGTTAATTAAGTTGGATTAATTTAATTAATCGTAATTATTTAATTAATTGTAATTAGCGTAATTATGAAGGATTAGTTGTTTTTCAGAATTTTGTGCTCGTTCTCATGGATGAATTTATATGTGAAATTGATTGCTTATATGTGCAATTAAGTGCTGGATGGTGGTTGTCAATTATTATTGCAAAACTCGATTTTATGGTATTTAAATAGAAAAATACCGGGTGTCGGTTTTTGATGCCAAAATTTTTATGTATTATATAAAATCGTGGAATTTTGAAATGGGAGCATACTATGTTTGATGGTTTGATTTAAATGCGTGACCACGCACGATTATTTTACCGGAAATTTTTAAAACGAAGAAAAGTAGCCAAGTTCATTATTTAAAGTTGAGGTATTTGAATGCAAAGCAAGATGTTATTGGCCAAGTATGTGCGCGTGTGATCGCTATCGTAATCCGTCACCCGATGAGAGTCGGGGAGGTGATGCCTGATTAAGTTCGGATGCCCCATGTCAACGGATGCCAGTTGCAGTGGAGGCTGAACTGATGCTCCTTTATGGAATGCCATCTAGGCGTAGACAATGCCGTGCCCGACGGAGCGGGACAATGTCTGGTTATGCCGGATGACCGCTGACTGTTGAGTTGGCTGTGGCCGATGGGTCATAATAACTGGAACACGCCTGAGTGGTTGTGATAGCTACGCCTGATTATAGGGCAAAATTGTGTGGTACGGTATGAGACGTGTCATAATAGTTTTATCTTATAATCAGGACCCATGTGATTGTTTGAAGGATAAGATTGATGTGTTTTGGTTATTGAATACGTTTGTGATATTGATATTGGTATATGTGATGCAATAAAGTGCAGGGACTCGCCGAGACGAGGTAAGTTTGTTTGTGGTGCCTGTTTAGGCTGCCTCTGGGTGAATTTGCGTCCTAATCGGGGTTTAGGGTTTTGACTCACTGAGATTTATCCCACCCTGTCGTGGTTAACCATTTTTCAAGTCCTTAGTATGGAGATACCGGACGGTGTTGTGGAGGATCCCGAGCCAGAGTCGGGGGGATCTAGAGTGTAGGTTGTCTGGTAGTTTCATTTTGGGATAGACTTTTGTGTATAGACATGTAGGGCTAACCTAATATGTTTATAAAGTGTGGTTTGTGAAAACTGGTTGCATGTTTTACTATCCCCTGTGTTTGATGGTTGTCCGAGTGTTTATTTAATTCACTTCCGCATATGCTTAATTGAAAGATAAAAAGAAAGGGTTGGCGATGCGTCTTGGGATGTCGCAATTTTAGTCGACCGCCGAGGGATGTGCGCGTGCCCGGGGTTCGGGGCGTGACGGTATATGTTTGGAATAGTGAAAACTATTTATGATATTGATTCTAGATTGGTTTTCTAAAAAGCATTGATTTGTCAAAAAATATATGTTTTAGTTTGTAAAAATGTATTTTGATTATGAGATTGATTATGGATTGGCATTCTGATGTTGGAGAATAATTTGATAATTATTATTATTGTGAACCCGGTTAGGGGTTTCTTTGATGCATATTGGTTTTTGGAAATCTTTTTAGGCCAAGCCACTGATTGATAATAGATGGAGATCTTGCTAAGAATAGAATCTTGGTCGCCTTGTGTCCAAGCGTTGTCTAGACCATGGTTTGATGTTGTGCAATAGATTGGTCAGTGGAATGGACAATTAATGTGTGATTTGATGAGATGCATTGATGGAATAGACTATTGATATGTGGTATGAGATTAATCAATATAATAGACCAATGATATATGAATTAATGAGACTGATTAATAGATTGAATCTCTCATATATCTAATGATATGAATATTTCTAATATTTAAAAAGTTCCGTTAAAAAGACGAATCTTGTTTTTGATTTCATAGATATGCTATACCGTGGATTTGAATTAAGTGAGTTTTGATATGGTTTTGTAAATATGCATAATAGGTATTTGATCTATTAAAGAAAAAATATATATACTACTCATAGAGCTGTGTTGCTTACCCCATTCCTTCAAAACGTTTTCAAGTTGTTTAGCTAGCAACAATCAAATTGAGAGTGTTATTGGCAGGGAGCTTTTGGTAATTGCCTTTCGAATATGACTTGAGTTGAGATAATTGGATATAGACATTTTAATATTAGTTTTGTGTTTAAGGCTATGTTCTTTGGGTAGAAAGATGGCTATGTCATTTCCCTATTTTTACAGGATTTGTGGTGTGATGGTATTAACCCTCAAATGGAATCGAAGTGGCTTGGACGGACAAGTTCAAGGTCGGATCAAGGGAGAACCGGTTCGGTTTTGAGTTTCGAGAGCCTAGGTCCAATTCACTTCCTGATTCCGAGGTCAAAATCGTTAGATCTACTTGAGAATTGGTTCCGATCCAGTTCCCATTCCCAAGTTGAACCTTTCTTTTACCCAAAATACAAATATTAACAACCACGCACAAAGACAAACATCCCGCGCATAGTCCTTCTTCCTTCGTTGTTGAAATTAACTAGAGATTTCTCCAATTAATTAATCAAATCTGCCATATATGTTATTTTAGATATACGCCTTTGATTTGTTTAGTGACAATCGTGGACTCGCAATTACTAAATCATCATCATCACTAGCGCTGCCGATCAATTTTAGGAAAAGCACGAACCTCCTTGATGCTTCTATTGGAGACCTGAAGTTGAGTCAGTTTCAGGTAGAACCCAAAACAAAAGTGGAACCGATTAGTTCGGTTTTTTGGTTCCAACAATCACAAGGTTGTTTCCTAGTTCTAGGCCAAGAACTAGGTAGAAAACCAACCCATCTTGAAACTGACCACCCATAAAGTAGGACATCCGAAAGGAAAGACTTCTGGCAACTCCAATCGTTTGTCTCTTCTGACATTGAACCGCTGTGACCGGTTGACTACCTGTTCAGATATTACTTTTCGCCACTCCCGTCAATCTCTCTGTCTCTCTAATGTTAATTCGTCTATAACTGTGCCATGTCTTTCGCTAAGACAGAAACATTTTCAGAAATGGCCACGGCGTCGCTCTTTTTCCCAAGAAACTTGGGGAAGCTCCATTCTTTTCTTTTCTTTTGTTCCTTCTTGCTCTGTTTGCCTGTGACAGCAACCGACACGCTCTTGCCTGGTCAGGACATCAGTGGCAACAAGACCTTAATATCTCCCAACCAAGTGTTTGAGCTCGGATTCTTCAAGACCGGGGGGTCCTCCTCCGCCAACTACTACCTGGGCATTTGGTTCCGTGACGACCCCTACCAGAAATCCATCTGGGTCGCCAACAGAGAGTACCCGATTCCGGATTCCTCGGGCGTTCTCGCCATCAGGTACGATGGGAATCTGGTGATCAACGACAGGAGGCTGATTCCGGTGTTGGTCAATCCTGTGATGCTTGCCAATAGTAACGGCACGCATGCCACGCTTCTTGATTCTGGCAATTTCGTTCTTGTGGACGGAGAGAGCAAGAGCGTTGTCTGGGAAAGCTTCTTTTATCCAAGTGACACGTTGTTGCCAGGGGTGAGACTTGGGTGGTTCAACTTACGGACTGACTAGTTGAGGGAACAGTTCCTGGTCTCGTGGCGGACCCCATCTGTTCCTTCCACCGGTTCGTTCGCTCTCGGCATTGATAATAATAACGAGACTGCGATCCGGGTGTGGCACTTTAACTTCTCACGGGAGATTGGGTATTGGGACGGGGGCAGATTGAGGTTCCTCTTCAACAGCTCACTGGATGACTACAATTTCAGTTACGTGACTGGCAGAGATGAGATATATTTCACTTTCGCTAATAGGAAGAACGATAGCATTTCCTGGTTTGTGATGGCGCCTTCGGGGGAAATTCAAGCTTTCACTATGATAGGGAAGGAGATATCAATGATGTATAGTCCGATTTGCGAGAATAGTTCCTCTTCCGGTGCAACTGACTGCTTCCTCGAGCAGCCGGTGTCTTGTGGCAATGGGAATAACTTTTCTAAGATGGAAGGGGTGATGCCAAATCCTACTGTGTTCAATGACTCAGTTCGTCTGGGTATTAGGGGATAAGTACACTAATAGTGCCATAAGTTGTGTACGGCGCTCACTTTAGTGCCAAAAGTTTCCGTCGAATCACTTAAGTGCCAAAAAATTTGAAAAATGCTTACTTTGGTGTCAACGCCGACGAAATTGGCCAGAAATCCGACGTGGCCTTTTTTTAATTAATTTTTGACGCCGACGTGGCTCGTCGGAGAGTTGAGTCAGCATCCAAACACCAAAACGATGCCGTTTGGCATCTTTCCCCCAACTTTGAAACCTTAATCCCCAAATTGAGAGAGAGGGAAGGCTCGTCTTCGTGTCTTCTTCTTCCTCGAAGACCCACACCAGCAACGGCACCGGCACGGCACCAGCAACAGCACCGGCAGCACACCAGCAACGCACCAGCAGCAGCAGCGCACCAGCAGCCCTTTCGACCCATCTTCTTCCTCCTCCTCCTCCGCCCTCGCCTTCGATTTTTCCTGCAACAATTTCAGTCTCTCCTCGCTCACCTGGTCGAGCAACTACAATGGTGGCTGAGTGACGGTGGCCGAGCGACGGCGGGCGAACGACGGTGGCTGAGCGGCGGAAACCCTAATTTTTCCCCATGTGAGCTAAACGGCGTCGTTTCCATGAAGCCATCCATGTAGGACGGCAAAACGACGTCGTTTTCTTAAGGAGGACCGAAAACGACATCATTTAAAGGCCTATCGATTTTTTTTTTAAAAAAAAAAAATCATTTTGGCCGGAATCTTTCACCGGTGGCCGGAATCTTTTGTCGGTGGCACCAAAGTGAGCGTTTTTCCTCCAATTTGGCACTTAAGTGATCCGACGGAAACTTTTGGCACCAAAGTGAGCGCCGTACACAACTTATGGCACCATTAGTGTACTTATCCCGGGTATTAACGACTGCAGCGTCATGTGTAGAACCAATTGCTCTTGCACTGGTTTTGCTTCTTATCGAGACGATGGGACTGGATGTGTGTTTCATTACGAGGACACTAGCTCCATTTTAGACAGAATTGGCCAAGGTAATGCCACTGTATTCATCCGTGGGAATGCAACCAAAACTGCTGACCAAAATCCAAGTAGATCAGGTAGGCGTCATCTTAGTTCTTGAAATAGTGTCAAATCTCAAAATTATGTCAAGAAAACAACAAATAATTCTGACCCCACGATGTTCCTGGCTGAAGTAGATTTTATGTTTGCATATTGGCTTTAACTTTCATCATGAATTCATCATCAATTGGTTCATCTTTGTGTTTAAAAGTTACCGTAGCATCCCCTTTTCTTGTTATATCGCTGCCGGTGCAGAAAAATGAGATGGTTCTATTTTCAGGTTCTTGGAATAAGAGGCTGCTCTGGTTGATTGGAATCATTCCTACGGCTATATTGGTAATTTCTGTGGCAATTTGCATCCCAAGAGGGAAATATTCCACCTGTCTAGGTATTGACTATGCCTGAACAAATTCATAAGATAGTTGTCTTCTTAGCCTAAGTAGTTTGCTTGATTTCTCAAGTAGCAGCTTGGAAGGAGAATTGGACCAACAAAAATTGAAGTTTGGAGCTGTTTCTACAAGGGTTCAGCACGAGGTCAAAGCAGCAACACCAGTAGACTTGATTCCGTCGAAAGAGGGTTCATGAGCTCCCGATTCTCAGTTTCTCTTCTGTGGCAACTGTGAGGAAAACTTACTACGTATTATTCAATAAAGTTTAATATATATACATAAAAAATAAACCCTAAAAGTGGTAAAGACTAATTTACCCTTCTTACTCCTAACACTCCCCCTCAAGCTGGAGCATAAATATTAATCATGCCCAGCTTGTTACAAATATGTTCTATCCTCCCATTACCCAAGGATTTAGTAAAGATGTCTGCAAGTTGTTCGCTGGTTCGAATATGATCGGGAAGAATTGCTCCACTTTGCAACTTCTCTCGGATAAAATGACAATCAACCTCAATGTGTTTTGTTCTCTCATGAAACACAGGGTTGGAAGCTATATGCATTACAGCTTTATTATCGCATCACAGAGTCATGGGTACTAAATCTTTAAAGCCTAACTCAGCCAATAACTGTCAAATCCACACTAATTCACATGTCACTTGTGCCATGGCTCTATATTCTGACTCAGCACTAGAGCGGGCAACAACACTTTGTTTCTTACTTTTCCATGATACCAGATTTCCTTTGACTAAGGTATAATACCCAGTAGTTGATCTTCTATCATCTGGAGACCCAGCCCAATCAGCATCAGAAAAATCTTCAACTCTGATATGACCATGGTTTTGGTAGACAATTCCTTTTCCCGGAGCTTTTTTCAAATACCTCAATATCCGAATAACTGCATCTCAGTGAGATGTACGAGGGGAAGACAAAAACTGGCTTACTACACTGACAGGAAAAGCAATGTCTGGTCGAGTAACCGTAAGATAATTCAACTTACCTACCAGTCTTCTATATCTCTCGGGATTATTAAGAATTTCTCCTCCATCAGCAACTAATTTAACCCCTTGTTCCATGGGTGAATCAAGAGGCTTTGATCCCAACATACCTGTCTCAGTGAGCAAATCCAAGACATATTTTCGTTGTGACAGAACAACACCTTTTTGTGATTGCGCCACTTCGATTCCTAGGAAATATTTCAATTTTCCTAAGTCCTTAGTTTGAAACTGTTGCTGAAGATAGGCTTTTAGCTCAACTATACCAACCAAGTCATCTCCCGTGATGATAATATCATCAACATATACAATCAAGAATAGTTTGCCTCGCCCTGATTGTTTATAAAAGAAAGAATGATCATTTCCACATCTTGATAGCCCAAAAGACAGTACAACCTTAGAAAATCTTCCAAACCATGCTCGTGGAGATTGTTTCAAACCATATAAAGACTTTTTTAATTTGTAAACTAGTCCAGACTCCCCCTGAGCAACAAACCCTGGAGGTTGCTCCATATAAACTTCCTCATGAAGAGTGCCATGCAAGAAAGCATTCTTAACATCAAGCTGAAATAAATGCCAATTATACGTTGCAGCAAGAGAAATCAAAATACGAACAAAAGTAAGTTTGGCAACAGGAGAAAATGTGTCTAGATAGTCAACCCCATACACCTGAGCATACCCTTTTGCAACAAGTCTTGCTTTTAAATGAGCAAGAGAACCATCGGGGTTAACTTTTACAGCATACACCCATCGACAACCAATAGCAGTTTTTCCTAGAGGAAGTGGTACTAAGTCCCAAGTTTGATTAATCGCAAGAGCCTGTAATTCTTCTTCCATTGCTGTCCTCCAACCAGAATTTTGTAACGCCTCGGCGATAGACTTGGGGATAGGATATTGTTCAACAGTAGTTAAAAAGGCTCGAAAAGTAGGAGACATAGAAGAGTGAGAAATAAAATTTGCAATAGAATGTTGAGTACAAGTACGTGTACCTTTGCGATGAGCAATAGGAAGATCAAGATCAGATACAAGAGGAGGGATAGCTAATGGCGGATCTGGAGCAGAAGACGACGTAGTAGTGACATGAGGAGTAGGGGGAGCAGTAGTAGCAGCACGATGACGTCGAGTATAAACCTGGAGAGGAGGTGGTTTCTCTGTAGATACTGGTGAAACATTTGGAATAGTAGACCGAATGGTGGTCACATACAAATCTTCATTCAATTCAAACACATCAATTGGAACATTATGATAAGGAGTGGATTCAAAAAATGAAACATCAGCTGTTACAAAATATTTTCTCAGTAATGGAGAATAACATCGATATCCCTTTTGAGTGCAGGAATAACCCATAAACATACACTTGAGTGCCTTGGGATCAAGTTTTGATACTCCGGGTCGATGATCACGATCAAAACAGACACAACCAAAGATACGGGGTGGTAGGACAAATAGTGCTTCACTAGGAAACAAGGTGGAAAAAGGAATACCACCTTGCAGAATAGAAGAAGGCATGCGATTAATGAGATAACATGCAGTTAGAACAGCATCAGACCAAAAGGTTTTTGGTACCTTCATCTCAAATAACATGGATCTAGTAACTTCCAATAAATGCCTATTCTTCTGTTCAGCAACACCATTCTGTTGTGGAGTATCAGGACAGGAAGATTCATGGAACATACCATGTTGAGTCATAAAATCAGAAAAAGATTTGGAAAAATACTCCTTAGCATTATCAGAACGCAGAACTTTAACATGCATGCCAAATTGAGTATAAATTTCAGATATAAATGCATGAAAAATAGAAAATAATTCTGAACAATCTTTCATTAAATATAACCAAGTAACTCTGGAATAGTCATCGACAAAAGTAACAAAATATCTGAAACCCGAATTGGAAACCACATGACATGGACCCCAAATATCTGAATGAACTAATAAAAAAGGAGATGCTGATCGTTTAATGACTCGAGGTGTAAACTAACACGATGTAATTTGCCAAGTTGGCATGACTCGCACTCTAGACTAGAAAGAGATTGAAAACTAGAATCCAACTTTTGAAGACTACGTAGAGAAGGATGACCAAGACGACAATGGATTTGATGTGGGGACGCAACACTTGTGCAAGCAACTGAAGAAGCATCTTCAAGTACATACAGCCCCCCTTCCTCACGTCCTCTAACAATCGTCTTCTTCGTAGCCAGATCTTGGAAGACACAAGAATCAGGATAAAAAGTTACTGAACACTAAAAGTTTTTAGTTAACTTACTAACAGACATGAGGTTAAATGGAAATTGTGGAAGATAAAGCACTGAGGACAAAGGTAATAAAGGAGTTGGGTTAACTGTGCCAATTCCCCTAACATGTGTAGGTGACCCATTGGCTAGAGTAACTATGGACGAAGATGGAGAAAAAGAGGAAAATATACCTGAAAGACCTGACATGTGATCAGAAGCCCCATAATCAATGATCCAAGGACGAGAAGTAGCCGAAAGGCATGCGGTAGCATTACCTGTCTGTGCCAAAGTAGCAGTGGAAGAAACAGGCTGTGAGATTTGAGACTGTGTGTACCGAGCATATTCCTCACCAGACATAACCACCACCTTGTCTTCAGATGACTGTGGAGTAGAGTCAATATTAGACGCCGTATTAGCAAACTGGTGCTGCTACCCTAGTCTCCCATGTAGCTTGTAGCAAAATTTTTGAATATGACCAAGTTTGCCATAGTAATGACAAACTCGTGCAGTTCCCAAATTATCAGTAGATATATGGAATTGTCCATAAGGATGCTGATTACCTTGACCTCTCCCTATTCCAATGCCTCAGCCTCCTCCTCGGACACCACGCCCATTATATCCGCCACGGGTTCCTCCATCACTCCTATTACCACTACCAGTTCGAGTCTGGGACACAAGGGCTAAACTCCCCACCATAGATGTAGTATCCTGAGAGGACTCACGAGATACTCGAAGAACTCGAGCAAATGTATCTGTGAGTGACGCTATATTCTCTCCTCCAAGAATCTGAGACCTAACATTTTCATACTCAGAACCAAGACATCCTAAGAATCCCATTATAGCCAATTGTTCCCTTTGACGTTGCATTTGTTGAACATCAGCTGAAATAGGGAGAACATCATTCAACTCCTCATACAATCTCTTAAAATCTGCAAAGCACTGAGTAATAGAGCGTCCCTTTCTTTCAAATCGATAAAATTCCTGCAATAGCTCATAAATCCGTGACAAATTATCTTGGCCAGAATACAGCACATTCAAATACTCCCATAGTTCTCTAACTGTATCAATATGAGTTACCATGTCAACTACATTACTCTCCATAGAATTCAGCATTTGACCAAGAATACGTGCATCAACACCATCCCAAGTTACATCATCTCTGGGCTTAAACTCAATTAAGTGTCTATGTTGATTCCCTGTCAAAGTAAGCTTCACAATTTTCTTCCATTGGTGGAAGTTAGCACTACCTGCGAGCTTTTTATCAGTAATTCGGTTAGATGAAGAGGAAATCACCTCAGTCATCACAGTATTATTCTTCTCATTATCTACTTCAATTGCACTCTTCGAGTGATCACCCATTATCCAAATAAAAATAAGCAAACTCTGACCTTAGCTTCTGTCAAACAACTCAGCCTCAATAATTCAATAACCCAATATTACCACCACCAAATAAAATGACAGAAGCTACCACACAACTTTCAAATCATCAAATAAATAACTGCACTATACCCAAGCAGCAACTTGCTTCATCACAAGTCTCAAACAAATTAATCAGCCAAATCAGCAACTTTAAAGCAAATTCTAACCCACAAAATCATCCCGATGAGTGTCGCTATTGCTCTCTGTTACCCAGACCCACAAAATCATCCCAATGAGTGCTACTGCACTCTATCGCTACGACTCTCTGTTACCTAGCGAGTGCTGCTGCACAACTACACCACCAAGTCCAACCAGCATAGGGTCATCAAAACCCCTGGTAGGCCAGCAAATCATACAAGCACGAGCGCGCTGAAGTCGCGCGAGTGCGAGCGCGCCGCGCAAGCAGCACAATCAAGCCGTGCGGGCAGCGTGAGCGGTGCGATCTGAGCGAGCCACGCGAGCTGCGCGAGCACCGCGAGCCGCACAAAGCGAGTGAAGCCCTATTCCGGTGAGCGGCGGTGATAGCCAACTATTCCGGCGAGTCGACGGCGGTTCGGCGAATCGACGGCGGCGAGCGGCTGCTCCGTCGTCTAGGGTTAAGCCCTAGGCTCTGATACCATGTGAGGAAAACTTACTACGTATTATTCAATAAATTTTAATATATATACATAAAAAATAAACCCTAAAAGTGGTAAAGACTAATTTACCCATCTTACTCCTAACAGCAACATCTACAAATAATTTCTCCCCCGCAAATAAACTTGGAGAGGGTGGTTTTGGGCCTGTATACAAGGTAGTTTGCCCACCGAAGAACACTCGGTTACCAACACTTGGTTTCTTGTGGGTTTATCTTATAGTTTTGGTTCATTTGGTCACTCTGCATTAGAAGCAGTGTTATGAAGTCATGACTCTCATTATGATGTTAAGTTTGATTCTTCAGCATTCCTCTAAAAACTCTTGCAGGGCATGTTGCTGGGGCGTGAGTTTGCAGTAAAAAGACTCTCTAGGAAGTCCGGACAAGGAATAGAGGAGTTCAAAAATGAGGTTCAATTAATATCCAACCTTCAACACAGGAATCTTGTTAAGTTGTTGGGTTGTTGCATAGAAAGGGAGGAAAAGATTTTGATCTATGAGTACATGGCAAACAAAAGCTTGTATTCCTTTCTTTTCGGTATGTAACTGGATCATGGCAATGCCTCTATTGATTTATAGTCCCACATTCATTTTTTGGGTCACTGATAAATTACAGATCCTAACAAGAAGCAACTGCTGGACCGGAGGAAAAGAGTTTCTATAATTGAAGGGATAACTCAAGGGCTTCTTTACTTACACAAGTATTCTAGGTTAAGGATCATACATCGAGACTTAAAAACCAGCAACATATTGCTAGATGACGACATGAACCCAAAAATATCAGATTTTGGGATGGCAAGAATTTTTGGGGAGAATGAAGCAAGGGCAAGGACGGATAAAGTTGTGGGAACCTAGTAAGTCTCTCGCATTTATAGGTGTAAAATTTGATGCCCATGTCTTCTGATATGTTTTAATTTTTTCCTTTTCTTGAGCAGTGGTTATATGTCTCCAGAGTATGCTGTACATGGGCTTTTCTCGACGAAGTCTGATATATTCAGCTTTGGTGTTGTTATGCTTGAAATCATTAGTGGCCAAAGAAACAGAACTTTGGCTAATCTAGATCGCTCTCTAAACCTGCTTGGATATGTAAGCAATTGCATTCTTCTTATGATCTCGTAGCCAAATCTCCTAACACTTAGCTTTCAAATGGAAGTACTGAACTAGTCCTCAAAAACTGTCTGCATGTAGGCTTGGGAGCTCTGGAATAGCAACCAAGGCATAGCGTTAATTGATCCGGTGGTGGCTGACACATCGTCAAGTGGCAAACTGTTGCTATGTCTCCACATTGCTTTGCTGTGCGTGCAAGAACGTGCAGAAGATAGACCCTCGGTGTCAGATATTGTTACTGCATTAAGCAACGAAAATGCGGATCTGCCCCGCCAAAGAAGCCAGCGTTCTCAGCCAATATTGATTATTGTAATTCACTTCAACAGCAAGATCTTTTGACTAATGATATAAGCTACTCTGTCATAGAAGCTAGATAACAACTGTAGACACCATGTCAACAGCTTCTGCAGCTAAGATATTCTATTAATTTATGAATGATTCAGTCAAGAATTTGCATGTGAAGTGAGATTAGATCATTACTTTAAATTTCTCAGCTAAAATTTTCTGAAGATTCTTTTATTTGTCAAATAAACAGATTCCTGGTTATTGTGCACTGTAATTCTGAATTTCATTAGGTTCTTCTCAGCCTCATAGTGGATGAGTTTTTCCTTTATTCTTCAGAGATCATGAATTTGATGAATAATTCATGTCCACACCCTAGGATCAAGCCAAATAGAGAATTAGTTCCTCTTGTTTTTGCATTCAATGCCAGTTACAATTTAGCTGCTAAGATTCTAAAAGAGACTGGCTTCTTCTTCTTTGCTTTCCCTTTTCTTTTGGGTCAATATGCTAGTGAAATACATTTTAAGTATAAGAAGTAAACTGGATTCTCAAACTTCAAGGAGTGAACCATAACATAGTCAAATGGAAGACAGTCTGGAGTCTCAACCAGCGTGTACCATGCTTGGTGTGAACGATTGTGGAATTTTTCAGTCCAATCACTTGGAGGTAAATCTGAACAGTTCTGAAAGCAATAAATTCTCCTACATGGTTGCTTTCCCTATCAAGGAAATAAAAGCTAATTCTCAAGTTGTTGATAATATCTCAGATGTCATTTTCTTATTTTCACTACATAGTGATCTTGTTCTTCTGATGCTGGTGCCTGATTTTTTTTTTTTTTTAATGCTAGTGCTTTATTTGGGAATCCATTTCTACCATAAAAGTGAGTTTCTGTTTGATGAGCATCAGAACATCTCTCAATGCAAAAAGCCTTGTATCACTAATACAGAATTTGTTATTTGAGACTAGTAACTTTTCAGTTATACTGCAGCTATTCTGCTTTGGACTTTCTGGTTCCTCTCTTGCGGATTTTGTCCATTGATTGTTTCTTAACTATTTGCTGCTCATCCCCGAGTTCTGATGACCGAGTTTATCGGAATTAGAAGCTTTCCTCTCAAAAGGTGTGAATTCTGTTATTCCAAAAGATTCCGGCATTTTTCCACTCTCTGGTTAATTGATCATACTGAGCATCAAATCTTGAAAAGCCATAAGATGTTCATCTGAGATACGATCTGCAATAGAAAGAGCTGTTATAGGGTCAGCATTTTTGTTGATTCCCGTGTCCATTGAATTGACAGGGAACTCAGACTAGGCGAGAATTGTAACTTTGTGGAACAACAGTGTTAGGCAAGTCTGCCAACTGATGCAAGTTCAGGCTGTCCTAAAACTGCATTGAACTTGGATTGAGTATGCCCACGGACAAGGTAGTAGTGGGGAATTGGCAAGAATTCAAGGAACGGAGCAATGTAAGAGTTACTAAGAACGCAGCTAGAGAAGAATAGGTTTTGGGGGAGACACAGTGACTGGCAAAATGAAAAACAACAGTTAGATTTATTCTTCTTTTACATTGTAGTTGCTAGGACATCGCTACACGTGGGCTGATGGTTTTCCATTCAAAGGTCTGGAATTTTTACTACAAGTTGCAATTCGAACCTTTGCAATGTGATGCAATGTTAGTTTATGACGTTTCAGTCTTCATTTTTGCACCAATGTGGGTAGTTTGGTTTTCTTTACATCGAGGGAAGAGGCAAACCCTACCTCTTTTGGCTCGAAGTCAAATTGCTTCAAAGTTCAGAATTATCTAGAATTGACTTGGCCATTCCTAGAGATGACACCATGTTTGAAAAAGCTAAATGATCATCATGATATTACCCGCTTATTTTCACCGTTTGGTAGTCGACCCAGTTTGACGTCACAGTTTCATTGTGCATCAAATCCAGTATGTTTGAATCATGTTGAGGATCACCATAATCCCCTGCATAAGTTTTCAGAAAATAATAACGTTTGAAGGACAATTTCTTGGCAATCAGCATGGCTTTGAACGATTAGTTCGAAGAAGTGCAGACCGTCATTTGACTTTTTGTACCAGTGTTATGTGCGCATGCATATATTGTGACATCCATATTTTTGGGTTCTGATTTTGATTAGACAAATTGACTATTTTTGTTCAGTTGAAGCGAAAGATTAATTCTGATGGTGAAATTGAGAAACATGAGGATTTTTGGATAAAGAAATTAATCAATTTAATAATAGAAATATCAATTAATTTTTGTCTCTTTCTTTCTTTCTTTTTCTTTCTCTCTCTCTCTCCTTTTCTCTTTTCCCCCTCGTGCGCAGCCCCCTCCACCGAATGCTTGGCTGTCTTCCTCTTTACTTTTTCTTTCTTTGACTTTTCAAACCTCTCTCTTCTCTTTCTTCTTCCCTCACTCTCTCGTGACCGACTCTCTCTCCCTCCTCTGGCTTGTGCGAACCAGAAGACAGCAGAAAGAGAAGCAACGTCCAACGTCGCCGGAAGGAGCCGCGACCAGCCACCTGGACGCCGTCGCCGCCGTAGAGCACCGTCCTGCTGCCCTCGCCCATCTCCGCCGCATCCTCTCTCTTCCGCCCCTCTCGTTCGAACGCAGCACAGCAGAAACAGAGACGGCAGTTTGCCGTTGCAACCAGCCGCCACCGAAGCCAAGGCCGTCGCCGTCGCAGCCACGCCGGGCCGTCGTCTGCTCCGCCCGCGTGTCGCCTGCGCCCTCCGCCTTCCTCACCCTCCTTAGCCGTCGGTCCCTGCTCGTGCGTCCAGGAGGGGCGCTGTTCGACCCGTTCAGGCGGCGGATCGGCCACTTCCGGCCACCGTGCGCCGTCACCTCGAACCGCCAGAGCTCCGCCCGACCCTAGCCACCCTTGCTCGCTTCAACCCGAGCCTTCTCCTCACCTTTCTCGGCCTCAACCGCAGTGGACAGAGGGCTGGAAAAATGGGTATGGCAGCACCTATTTGGCCCGTTTTGGCCACCTTCCCGAGCCCGGATGCTTCTTTGGGAAGCGTTCTCGCGTCGCCCTTCGGATTGATCCGATTTGCGTGCGATTCCGGTGGGTAATCTCACTAATCCCGGATTAGTCGGTTAATTATGCTTAAAGTTGTTTAATTTTGATTAATTAGGTTTAATTTGTTAAATTAGTATTTATTAGTCAATCGGGATGCAAATTAGACGAATTGAGGGTGTAATTAGCAAGTAGACGTGGTCTACTATTTATTGGAAGTGTCTCGGGATTTTTCCCGACCCTAATCGAGCCTCAATTAGGCTTTTCGAGCTTAAGTGGAATTTTTGGTATTTAAATATTAATTTTCGGAATTAAATTAATTAATTAATTAATTATTTTCCGAAAATTCAACAAGGGATGGCCCGTGACCGGAATATTATGCTGATGACTGTGGTGAAGTCCGTTTATTTAATCGGGCTTTAGTTTGAGTTGAATTGAATTTCTAATATTTATTAATTAATTTTCGAAATTAATTAATTAATTAATTATTTTTAGGAAATTAATATTTTGATAGGGCCGATGACCGAAATCTCGTGTTGATCGTTGTGGCGCAGTTCGTTTATTTAATTGAGCTTTATATTGTGCTAAATTGAATTTATTGTATTTATTTATTTAATTTCCAAAATTAATCCGGAAATTCAACCGGGATGGCCGGTGACCGGAATTTCATGCTGATCGTCGTGGTGCCGTCTGTTTATTTAATTGAGCTTCGAATCGTGCCAAATTGATTTAATTATGAAATTTTAGGAGTTATTCATATTGACTTGATTGTTGATTATTTGATTGAGAAACTGTTGGGCATTAGTTGTCATCATCAAAAGTAAGTTGATAATCACTTGAAAGGAAATACATGGGCTCGGTGAATTGGAATATCACCTGGAGAATGCATGTGGCTCGGAGACAGGGTTTGGTATCGAAAGTGGTGGAGTGGGACCGTAAAGCCATTGAATATCGAAAGTGGTCGAGTGGGACCGTAAACCATCAATATCAAAAGTGGTCGAGTGGGACCGTAAAACCATTAAATATTGGAAATTTCCGAGTGGGACTGTGTCTTCCACCTATGCTTAAGTTGTGATCTGAGGATCGTGGTTCGTAATTGGGGATTGCGTCGGAATAATCGAATCGACCTAGAAATGGTCCGACTGACATGTAATCGACTGGGTCGATTGATCATTGCTTTGATCTGACGGTGTGAAATGATTGATTGAATGGAAATGACCGTGAGTGATCTTGTTGGCGTGTGATCGACTGGGTCGATTGATCGAGATATCGATCTATGATGTGATTGCTTGGGTGCCTATTGAACTGTGCTAATATGCAGGTGGAATCTGAGACCAAGGTAAGTCCTCTGTTCTGTGCATGTTTAGGCAGCCTATAGTATAATGGTTTACTAATCGGGCCTTAGTGGGGTAGAACTCGCTGAGACATAGTCTCATCCCGGTTTGGGGAAAACATTTCAGGACCCCGCTGAGAAGAACTTGGAGGTGGAATCTGAGGAGAAGGATTTTTGGAAGAAGAAGATAATCCGAGAGGAGTCTTGAGTATGACCTGGATGGACTGAGATTCCATCTTCTTTTGAGATCTCCATTTTGATGTGAATAGAGATAGAGTAAAAAGTTGTGAAGTACTCTAGTTTGTGTTTTGTATAAAAGTTTGGTTATAAGTTTCAATATGAAAAATATGGCTTTGCTTTTCTATCCCATCGTATTTACTGTCTGGGGATTTATAACTGCTTCCGCATGTGCTTAATAAATGAAAGGGCCGACGATATATAGTCCTGGGATATCGCATTATAAAATCGACCAAGAGAGAAGGATGTGTGTGTGCCCGAGGATCGGGCGTGAAATCCTCTTTTTGTGGTATCAGAGCAATGGTTAAAGATTGGAGTGATAAGATGCGATGAGTCATGGGATAGTAGTAGGAAAGACCTTTAAATTTATGCTGATGCATGTCTGTGATAGCTGATTTGTAGCTTGTTTGTGGATCACTCGAATTCTAATGTGGTATTAGAATTGGAAAACGGATTTCTATAAAGATCCTGTAGTTTGAGTGTTCAGGAGCTGAGGGCTCCTAGTAAGAGGACAATAGCTTCTGTGACTCGGGAATGAACGCCGACAAGGATCGGTGCCCGAGGTGGTTGTGGCAGAAGCGCCGGCTTAGGCCAACGCGAGTGTAAAAGTACCATTGTGGGTTGGTACTGAGAGTGTAGCAGCACCGAGCGATCCTAGGTCCAACGGGATCGTTCTGGCACAAGTGTTCTTTGGGATCTTGTCGAACCAGTAAGTTCGGGATTAAGTCGAAGTTATTGCCACACCCGCCGAGGTCTAGTAAGGAGACGTGATCTGGGAGCAAGCCATTGCATCTAGGTCGAGGTTCAGGTTCAGGAGAGATGGAAATCAAGTTGGAAAGGAGCCTATGACCGGAAAAGTGTATTCTATTCCGCACCTCAGGAAAGATGGGATAAACAAGTTAGCATAGGATCAGAACGTTGTGTGTCATGGATGCCGACATGGATCGGCCCTGTGTCCTATTAAGACGGGTGTTTGTTCTGACTATGACCAACGATGTCACTTGGCAAGAGACTGTCTTAGAAGGCCGATGGGATAGGTTGGAAAGAGTGAGTCATAGAACGTACAGTGGAGTTTTTGGAACAGGCCTTTAGTACAAGCAAGGGGGTATGCTATCACCTAACATGAGACAGAGGACTTATTAGGTGAGTGCCAAAAGTATGGAAGTAATGCATGGATTAATCATGTGTCTGAGAATGGCTAAAACGTGCTATGATGGTAGTCAGCATGGTGTTCAGGTGAAAAAAAAATTATCAATGTGAGTCCAAGGGAGCATTGAATATCGAACCGCAGATAAGACGCCATTAGGATGGCCAAAGGAACAGGAACGAAATTGACTATGCTTTATCCAATGGAAGAATGTTTTGAGGTGATTTCATCAGAATGGTGCCAAAGAGTGTTGGGGATGCAATTGTGGAATTTCAGTTGTATGTTAAGGTTGTAAGAAAGGGACCATTGACTAGAGTTACACTCGATTGGCCGTTGGTGTATGACTTTATCACCGAGTGCAAAAAGAATTAACTCTTGGAGCATTTTGTGGTAATGAATTGTTATAGTGGAGTAACCCAATTTATTCCAGGAGAAGGTAGAAGTGCCAAGTTTTATTGAGAATCGAGAAGGGTCATCGACTTCTTTAATCTCGTAACTTGAGACAATCCGTTTGTTAGACGGAGGTTGCCTAGGTTATTTGACGATTGTAAAAAATAAGACAGATTGAAGAATTGAAAATTTAGGACTCCTCAGTAGTCCAAGAATTCCTAGAAGTGTTGCCAGAAGGATGGTCAGACCGTTGCCAGAGAAAGAGAGAGAATTACGTACGAGCTAGCATCCGGAACGGAACCATTCTCTAAAGTTTCTTACCTGTTGTTGTTGCCTAAATTGATAGAACCAATGGTGCACATGTGAGGATTGATGAATGAGAAATTCATGCATATTGGTGCATTACCTAGGGGAAACATTAGCCTCATAGTGAGAATGTAATAAAGATGGTTCATTGCAATTATGCATCAACTATAGTTGACTCAATTAAGTAACAATTAAGGATAAGTGTTCATTGTCAAAGATCGACGAATTGGGCAACTTGTTATAAAGAGTGTTGATGTCTTCAAGGATCGACTTGAGGATAGGTTATCGTCAGTTGAGAACCAGGAAGGAGATTATATTGAAGACAACATTTCGCACTTGAGTTAGCCCTTGTGAGAATAATGTAAAGCCATTTCATTTGACGAACGCTCTAGCCGCTATCATAGATTTGACAAATCGAGTGTTCAAAAGATTATCTAGATTAATGGTGATCGTGTGGTGTAGTGACATGCTAGGGTATTCATTAAGTGATGATGATCACGAGAGCCCTTAAGAATGGTCATGTGATTACAGGTTAAGGAATCTTCATGGACCCAGCCAAGATCGAATCAGTTGTTAATGGACCGAGACTAACATCAATGTCAGAGATCAGAAGCTGTGGGGATTGGACAGATTACTACAGAAGGTTTGTGAAAGAATTTTCAGCATCAGTATCATCATGAGGTTGACCTCTTAAGAAAGAAGAGAAATTCATCAGCATAGACAAGTACAATGATAGTTTCCAGAGCTTAAGTAAGAACTGACTACCGCACTTGTGCCAAACTTTTCATTTGGCTTTGGAAAGCATGAAATCTTTAGCGATGTGTCTTGCAGAGGACTAGGTACATATTGATACAACATGAGAAGATTGTTGCATAACCGTTTCGCCAGTTGAGACCCAATGAGTTAAATATGAAATGGTATCGTGAATCAGAACCTTGGCAGGACTATAATGGTGTTATCTAGTATCACCTTGGAGGAACGAAATGAGTCACTAATGTGTTGAGCCGAGAGTCTTCAATTGTGCATAGACTGGCTAAAGTATAGACTTTACTTGAAAAGGGTTCGAAATTTGGTTTCAAATTTGAGGTAGGCTACCTTTCGAATTTTATAGCCGCCCTCAAAATTGAACCATATGTTCCAGTTAGAATCGGCGCCAAATTAACAGACAAAGATGTTTAGAAGATCTTATAAGAGGATACTGGCAAGAAAGAATCTGACTTTAAGATTTCTGAGGATGGAACGTTCGGGTTCCATGAGTGATTGAGTGCACTTGACAGTATAGCACTTAGGGAAAAGATCTTGTTAGAAATTCACTTTATTATTGTAGTTTTGACCAAACGGTGCAAGTAGATTAGAATTGGCATCAGCTAGATTGGTAGACTAATATGAAGATAGATACCGTCAGGCAGGTTGCAAGTGTCAGAGGTGTCAGTAAGTGGAAGTTCAGTAATGCAAACCCGGAAGATTTTACCATCACTCGAGAGTCCCAAGTGGAAATAGAAATATATCACAATGGAACATTGTGATAGGCTTACTAAGGATTCAGGGGATTATTGATACCATTTGAGGATAGTAGTCGATCAATAGATGGAGTTGGTCCACTTTGGTATAGTACGAATAGATCTTGTTTTGAGTGTGTCACATCCAGATTTCGGGCTCTGATTTCGATTAGATAAATTGGGCATTTCATCGACGCGATTACAGTGTTTTTCTCTGAGGTGACCACTCACGAGATAACTAGACTAGCTGGGTGAGTTATTAAGGATTTTAAGGTAAATAGACTTGAGAATTCGACCAGAAATTGACTTCTCGACCGTGCTCATCTTTAGAGATCATTGCGGCATAGTATAAAATCGATTTGAAATCAGAGATAGGTCGGTTCGATTGAGATGAATGACCGATCGTGGGTGACTCCACTAAATTGGAAAATTCTCATCGATCGACACTAATTTGATTTTCTTATTGTTTTGGTGCCCTGTGTCCGTATTTGAATCCTCGAGATTTTCACGACAACCGAGAGTCGCCGATGGGTCGAGTGGGTTGTGGCTCGAAGAAAATCGTCCACGGGTCATTTGTCCTAAAAAGTTCTAAAAACTAACCGGTAGCCTAGGTTACACTAAAAGCGCGCCGGAGTGAAATTAACTGTCAATCTAAGTTCGATTTCGGAAATTGAAGATTCTATCTTGTCACAGAGTGGGTATATCGAAGTGTGTGTGCATCAGATAATTCACCGGCATGGAGTGCCGGGGATGAATTATATTTCGAATTTAGATAAGAGATTATAAGTTTGGCAGAGTTATCAGAGGATTCTTTCTTAAGTAGTGCTTAGCAGAGGGTACAGATTTTCAGTGGTGAAAAGAAAGTGAAGTGAAGAAAGATCACAGGCCAGAGTCAGCTTAATAATTAGTGATTGCAGTTGTCAGATCAGTGTCAAAGTAAAGACCTTGTAGAACCATCAGAAAATTTGAATCGTTGAGCTTCGAAGGTTCATTAGGAAGTCAAGAAAAAGAGATCAGATGTGAATGACAGAGTGTCATATGTGAGAAACTCAGTTCAATTGTTAGTTCAGAAAGAGCAGATGTGATGTACCAAGATAATCTCCTTAGTCAAAGTGGTCGGACAACACCATGAAACCGAAGGATTAGCATGGAAAAGTGAGACTCAATGAGACGACAATACCCCCACCTTTTGTATAAGGATTGGTAAAGGTTTAAATTTCGAGGATGGAATTTTTATAAGAGGGGAAGAGTTGTGACATCCAGATTTTTGGGTTCTGATTTTGATTTGACAAATTGGCAATTTTTGTTCAGTTGAAGTCAGGGATTAATTCTGATGGTGAAATTGAGAAGCATGAGGGATTCTTGGATAAGGAAAATAATCAATTTGATAATGAAAATATCAATTGATTTTTGTGAGAGTTAATTGAGAGAAATTCAAGAGGGATTTTGGATGCAAAGTGCTAGTGGGACCAAGTTTCTCTCTCCCTCTTTCTTTCTTTCTTTTTCTTTCTCTCTCTCTCTCTCCTTTTCTCTTTTCCCCCTTGTGCGCAGCCCCCTCCACCGAATGCTTGGCTGTCTTCCTCTTTACTTTTTCTTTCTTTGACTTTTCAAACCTCTCTCTTCTCTTTCTTCTTCCCTCACTCTCTTGTGACCGACTCTCTCTCCCTCCTCTAGCTTGTGTGAACCAGAAGACAGCAGAAAGAGAAGCAACGTCCAACGTCGCCGGAAGGAGCTGCGACCAGCCACCTGGACGCCGTCGCCGCCGTAGAGCACCGTCCTGCTGCCCTCGCCCATCTCCGCCGCATCCTCTCTCTTCCGCCCCTCTCGTTCGAACGCAGCACAGCAGAAATAGAGACGGCAGTTTGCCGTTGCAACCAGCCGCCACCGAAGCCAAGGCCGTCGCCATCGCAGCCACGCCGGGCTGTCGTCTGCTCCGCCTGCGTGTCACCCGCGCCCTCCGCCTTCCTCACCCTCCTTAGCCGTCGGTCCCTGCTGGTGCGTCCAGGAGAGGCGCTGTTCGACCCGTTCAGGCGGCGGATCGGCCACTTCCGGCCACCGTGCGCCGCCACCTCGAACCGCCGGAGCTCCGCCCGGCCCTAGCCACCCTTGCTTGCCTCAACCCGAGCCTTCCCCTCACCTTTCTCGGCCTCAACCGCAGTGGACAGAGGGCTGGAAAATGGGTATGGCAGCACCTATTTGGCCCGTTTTGGCCGCCTTCCCGAGCCCGGATGCTCGGCCCGCTTTGGGAAGTCTCATTCCTCGCGTCGCCCTCGTCGGATTGATCCGATTTGCGTGCGATTTCGGTGGGTAATCTCACTAATCCCGGATTAGTTGGCTAATTATGCTTAAGGTTGTTTAATTTTGATTAATTAGGTTTAATTTGTTAAATTAGTATTTATTAGTTAATCGGGATGCAAATTAGACGAATTGAGGGTGTAATTAGCAAGTAGACGTGGTCTACTATTTATTGGAAGTGTCTCGGGATTTTTCCCGACCCTAATCGAGCCTCAATTAGGCTTTTCGGGCCTAAGTGGAATTTTTGGTATTTAAATATTAATTTTCGGAATTAAATTAATTAATTATTTACTTTCCGAAAATTCAACAGGGATGGCCCGTGACCGGAATATTATGCTGATGACTGTGGTGAAGTCCGTTTATTTAATCGGGCTTTAGTTTGATCTGAATTGAATTTCTAATATTTATTAATTAATTTTCGAAATTAATTAATTAATTAATTATTTTTCGGAAATTAAGATTTTGATGGCCGACGATCGAAATCTCGTGCTGATCGTTGTGGCGCAGAAATCCGTTTATTTAATTGAGCTTTATATTGTGCTAAATTGAATTTATTGTATTTATTTATTTAATTTCCGAAATTAATCCGGAAATTCAACCGGGATGGCCAGTGACCGGAATTTCATGCTGATCGTCGTGGTGCCATTTGTTTATTTAATTGAGCTTCAAATCGTGCCAAATTGATTTAATTATGAAATTTTAGGAGTTATTCATATTAACTTGATTGTTGATTATTTGATTGAGAAACTGTTGGGCATTAGTTGTCATCATCAAAAGTAAGTTGATAATCACTTGAAAGGAAATACATGGGCTCGATGAATTGGAATATCAATGGAGAATCATGTGGCTGAGAGAATGCATGTGGCTCGAGTGAGACCGTAAAGTATGGTATCGAAAGTGGTCGAGTGGGGACATTGAATATCGAAAGTGGTCGAGTGGGACCGTAAAGCATTGAATATCAAAAGTGGTGGAGTGGGACCGTAAAAAGCCATCGAATATCGAAAGTGGAATATCGAAAGTGGTCGAGTGGGATCGTAAAGCCATTGAATATCAAAAGTGGTCGAGTGGGACCGTAAAACCATTAAATATTGGAAATTGCCGAGTGGGACTGTGTCTTCCACCTATGCTTAAGTTGTGATTTGAGGATCGTGGTTCGTAATTGGGGATTGCGTCGGAATAATCGAATCGACCTAGAAATGGTCCGACTAACATGTAATCGACTGGGTCAATTGATCATTGCTTTGATTTGACGGTGTGAAATGATTGATTGAATGGAAATGACCGTGAGTGATCTTGTTGGCGTGTGATCGACTGGGTCGATTGATCGAGATATCGATCTATGATGTGATTGCTTGGGTGCCTATTGAACTATGCTAATATGCAGGTGGAATCTGAGGCCAAGGTAAGTCCTCTGTCCTGTGCGTGTTTAGGCAGCCTATAGTATAATGGTTTACTAATCGGGCCTTAGTGGGGTAGAATTCGCTGAGACATAGTCTCATCCCGGTTTGGGGAAAACATTTTAGGACCCCGCTGAGAAGAACTTGGAGGTGGAATCTGAGGAGAATGATTTTTGGAAGAAGAAGATAATCCGAGAGGAGTCTTGAGTACGACCTGGATGGACTGAGATTCCATCTTCTTTTGAGATCTCCATTTTGATGTGAATAGAGATAGAGTAAAAAGTTGTGAAGTACTCTGGTTTGTGTTTTGTATAAAAGTTTGGTTATAAGTTTCAATATGAAAAATATGACCTTGCTTTTCTATCCCATTGTATTTACTGTCTGGGGATTTATAACTGCTTCCGTATGTGCTTAATAAATGAAAGGGTCGGCGATATATAGTCCTAGGATATCGCATTATAAAATCGACCAAGAAAGAATGATGTGTGCATGCCCGAGGATCGGGGCGTGACATATATTGAGCATTTTGATCCTTCTCCAGAGACCCTTTTGGTTCTAATCGAAGATATATACTGAAGCATGGGCATGCTAATTAAGTTCCCTTCTTTGAGAATTCTGAAGGCGATAATGAAGAAGAAGGGAGTGAACACATTATCATGACTCATGTGCCTAAGAAACCAAGTCAGTTTCAACACCCTTATTGGCTTCATGATACACCGTGAAGGTCTCTGTCAGATGAACAACACGTAAAAGGATCCACGCTTTGATTCACAGCATAAAATGAATCTGGAGTATGTTTCTTCCTAATGATTAACCACACCGAGGAAAAATGGAGGAGAACAAAACATCAGAACAACTAGTTAAATGATGGTGCTCCATAAGCAGTTCAATGACATATAAGTTACTTGAACGAGAGGAATTTTATCTTCGAATCTGACTGCTACCTTGCTTCCACCATGGATAGGTTATCTCAATTGACAAGCAATCTGGCTGCTCTTGTGAACCACGATAACCAACATGTGAATAAAATGCCGGCTGTTTCGGCAAAGGCAGATAACCAACATTAGTTAGCATTGAAACGACTTCTGACATGTTTGGTCTATCTTCTGGATGCTCTTGTCAGCTCACAGATTGTGTAGAAAGAAGTTTCCGGTTATTTGTAAATGTACTTCAAAATGTCGGGCTAAACACTGCAACTTACGTATCCTAGCAGGTCTAGAGAGCGATCCAGATGAGTGAAGGTTGTGTTCTTTCTGCTGCTAATGATCTCCGGCATAATCACTTGAACACATCAGACTTCGTAGAGAGAAGAAGGCCACGTGCAGCATATTCTGGGGACATATAACCACTGCACCAAAACGATTAATTAATCGAAATACATGAAGAACATGTTTTTGTTTGTCTTAAGAGACTTACTATGTCCTGACAACCTAGTGGTCTTAGCCCACACTTCATTCTCTCCAAGAATTCTCGCCATCCCGAAGTCTGATATTTTTGGGTTCATGCCTTTGTCCTACAAAATGTTGCTGGTCTTCAGATCGTGATGGATATCCTTAATCTAGAATACTAGCGCAGATAAAGAAGGAGTTATCCCTTCGATGATATATACAAGTCTCTTCCACTCCAGAAGCAGTTTTTTGTGAGGATCTGCACCAGCATATTCAGTTTAAATCCAAGTGACGCATGATTGCTAGCGTCAACTGATCAGAAAAGTTTTAACAAATGCTGAAGCGTCAACTGATCAGAAAGTTTTATCAAATGCCGAAAAGAAAGGAATCCAAGCTTTTGTTGGCCATGTACTCGTAGATCCGGATTTTTTCCTCTCCCAATGCAACAACCTAGAAATCTGACAAGATTTCTGTGCTGGAGCTTTGAAACTAACTGAACCTCATTCTTGGACTCCTCTGGCCCTTGTCCAGACTTCCTAGAAAGTCCCTTCACAGCAATTTCATGCCCCAGCAATATACCCTGCATTAAACACTAGGCCATTTAATCTTAAGATATCGCATGTGGAACACTGTAAAACATGAATTAGGAAATTTTATGTTTCTACTTGAGAAGGAAAGGATCAATACAATGAAAAAAAAAAGTATCCACATTGAATTACTCATTCACGAATAACCTTATAAACAGGCCCAAAACCACCCTCGCCCAATTCATTTGCTGGAGAAAAATTATTCGTGGCCACTGACACACAAGAAAAGCTGAGAATTGGTAACTCATGATCTCTCTTTGTGACAGATTTTGGCTTACTAGTTCGCTTGTCTTGATTTTCCATTGAGACATCAGAGCCCAGTTGGATCAGGAGCAACTCCAGGCTCCTTTTCGTGTCTGTTTCTTTCACATTCCATGTTGCTTCAAGAATCAAGCAGTTCAGAGAGAAATGGGTCAAAAAAAAGAAAAAAAGAAAAAGAAAGAAAAGAGCCAATATTTTGCTTATGAGTAGATTCAGTACCTATGCAGGTGTAGCTTTTCCATCTTGAGATAACGACGAAGGCTAAAATGACAAATACAACTAGAGGTATGGTTATTGTCAGCCAGAGCAGCCTCTTTTTCCAATGACCTGAAAATGAAACTTATTCATTACATGTTCAAGGCAAAGTCCATAAACATACTATAATCAAACGTTCTTTTGTTTTAAAGCTTCAATTCCATTACAATTGGCGGATCAATCTAGTCATGGATTTTGATAGATAAATGTGACTAACGGAGGCCAAGAATACGGGATGTAAGCATCAGTATTTCATCATTCATTTACTTATTTAGGCCAAGCTATTCAACAAAATTCCAAATAATGATCCTGTATTTCTTGTTTTAGAAGTTCACATAGCTACTTAAAGTTTATGAGAAAATACAAAAAACCATGCAGACCGACATTATGAAGTAAGTTATCGAACCTACCAGAGTTCCTTGGAAGTTGATAAGCTGTTTTAGTGAAGTTCCCATGAATAAACATGGTGGTGTTTCGATGGCCGGATTTACCCACAGCAAACTCTATATCTCCGTGGTAAAACTTACATCCAGTGCCGTCATCACGATACGAAGCAAAAGCAGTGCAGGAGCAATTACTCATATTATTTCAGTCACCTATGCCCAGACCATCGGATTTGTTGAAAGCATAAGGATTTGGCAAATTTCTTTCTACCCTTGAAAAGTTACTACCGTATGCACATAAGAGTGGCTTCTTGATATAACGGTCAGCCGCATTGCTAGATGAAGTATTTGCACATATCGGACTATACACAACTGAAATTTCCTTCCCAATCATTGTGAAAGCCTGAATTTCCCCTGATGGGGCCATAACGAACCAACAAAAACTGTCAATTTCCCTTGGCAGCAAAAGTAAAGTAAATCTCAGTAGTGCTAGACACAAAAGTGAACTTATAGTCATCGAGTGAGCTGTTAAACAAGAACCTGAATCTCCGACCATCATAGTACCTGATCAGTCTTGAAACCTCGTCACGGTGCCACACTCTAAGTTGGGTCTTATTCTTACCAGATAGAGAGAACATGAAGGAACCGGTGCAACACGAAGGAAACAGTGGACGGAACAGATGGACTCTGCCACGAAACAAGGAACTGTTCCCTCACTTCATCAGTGCCTCCGTTGAAAAACCCAAGTTGCATGCCGGGTAGGAACGTGTTTGATGGATAGTAAAAGCTTTCCCAAACCGGGCTATTGCCTTCCATCAGAACAAAATCGCCAGAATCAAGCAACATGGCGCTTGTGCTACTACTAGTAGATAACATCACAGCATTGACTAAATACTGAATCTGCCTTCTATCAGAGATCACCAAGTTCCCATCATATCTGAGGTAGAGAACACCAGAAGAATCAAGAAGCAGATATTCTCGATTTGCCACCCAGAGCCGTTTCTTGTAAGGATCATTCTTGAACCAAATGCCGAGGTAGTAGTTGCTTGAGCAAAACTGACCAGTCCTGAAGAATCCTAGCTCAAACACTTCATTGGATGAAACCAAAGTCCTGTTGTCTCTCAAGTCCTGACCGGGTACAAGAATGTTCATTGCCTTGGATAACCATAATAAACAGCTAAAGAAGATCATGATAAGAACATAGGACTTGATTAACTTCTTGGAGAGGGAGGAAAAAAAAGTGGTTGTGGCCATCAAAGAGAAAATCCTCATTCTCTGAAAAGTTGGGTGATGCTTGAATTTTGAAAACTGGGATGTGTCATATATAGCATTAAGCTTTGAAAGTGTGTGTGAGAGCTGAGAGAGTGAAAGGGACGGAATAGGCTAAAGAATGATTCTGTAGTATTAGCATTTCCGATTACACAAATTGACGTTCAACGCGAAAAGGATCACAATCAGGCTGAATCAAAGGCGTCTATAAAAAAAAAACCAAAACTCCTTCATTCCTTCATAAATAAATATCTTGGAAGCTGCGAATGAACTTGGAAGTTTTCAGTAAAATTGGACATCATAACATAGTGTGACTACAAAGGCTATAACACAGACTATTGCAACAATTAACAACAGTTTCGCAGCTGCGAATGAACTTGGAAGCTTTCAGTAAAATTGGACATCATAACATAGTGTGACTACAAAGGCTTCAACGACAAAGTATTATTCTCCGCAGTTGCACAAAATACCTTAATGGGTGGTCGCTGAACTTCAGTAGATTTATAATCGGGCTATTAAAATTTTGATTTCTATCACTTAACAAACTAAACTTCCTTTTTTTTTTTTTTTTGGAACTTTGAACAGAATATGGCCTATTTTTCGACAAACGCTGATGCAGCAAACACGTGGCCAATTTGCTAGATGCCACTTCACTATCTACCTAGCGGGAACTTCGCTGGACATTTGAGTCTGTTTGGTAATAATTCTAGTAACAAATTCTGATTAGAAAGATTTTTTTCCGATTCTATTCTCTAGACGGTGGTGAGGCCACTAACCCTTGTTTGGCTGGTCGCCATCCTTGCCCAACCAACGTGGCCAGCCGTCGATAAGGCTTGTCCTTGCCAGCCATTGGCAAGAGAAAGAAGAAGAAGCAAATGAAAAGAATAAAAGAAAATAGAAAAAGAAGAAGAAAAGACTCGATTTTAGTGTTGTTCCCAAGAACAAAGAAGTAATTTTTTTTTTTTTTACTTCTCGATTCTGGTCTAAATCTATTTAAGGGAATAAATTTGTTCTCGAGAAAAAAAAATTATCAAACGAATTTCTATTCTTTTTTTTTTTATTCCATAGAATAAAAGAATAGGATCGAATACTATTTAGCTGGTAACCTAACAAACCCTTAATAGGATTTCAAAGTGAAAGTGTATCGGTCGCATAAAAATCAAAATTCACTCCATTGGATGATTCAATCGAAAGTTTAATGACACGGTGGCAAGATCCATTAAAGTTTAGTGATCGTGCATGGAATTTAACGCAAATAGATCATCCTTCAGCTCTACCATGGAATCCAACACATTGGTTTCAAACCCCAAACACCAGGAACCAGGATGCCGTTCTTGCATCCACATTTTGCCCAATTTTTTACTCGTTGGCTCCACATTTTCTCCTAGCTTAAATTACAGCCAATTTGCTATTCTGTCAAGAGTTTTTCGGGTCGAGTCGGGCTTGGATCGATGATCTCAACCATTTAAATAGCATAAATTCAAAGGTAGAAGCAGTTTGCCCTGTTATATATGCCCAAGAGAAAAACTGAGCTGAGACGTATAGTTTCAATTTTTCTTTTTCCAACTTTGTAGATGGAGGCGACCGCGATTTTATTTTCTTCGCACATGGGTCAACTGGACCGACAGATTATAAGAATCGACTGCCAAATCTTGTGTCGTTTTCCGACAATTAATTGACCTATGATCTCTGCATGTACGAATTGACGTATGAAGTTGAATCTTTCAATCCCGTAATTTACCAGCCACCGCATTCTGGGTGTACATTGTGTACCCGACGTTGGTCGTGTTTAAAAAAGATTGAGAAGCTTTACCCAATATCACTAGATTCACTAGACGTTTTTATAGATATGGTTTTTTTTTTTAAATGTAAAAAATAATAACACAAATAGTCCATAAACTTTAACTCAATCTATAATGTAATTCTTGAACTTTTAATTTATTTTGTGTAATATGGCTTTGAATTTTTAAATTTATTGATTGCACATGTTCAAATTAGTCCTTGAACAATGTGAAAATGTTCAACGTTGTCATTCCATTAATTCAAATTTAGGAACAATAATAATATTGCTTTTTTTCCCTATTTTTTTTTTCACTATAATTTTCTCATTTTTTTATCTTTCCCTTGCCCTTTAATTATATACATAATGAATAATGTATTCTGCATTCGATGCACTTTTTTATATTTAAACATTACTATTAAATATGATCTCTATGTTACATTAATTAGTTCATATTTATTTTAATTATATGTATAGCCGATGAGTGAAAATTATTATCGAGCAATAACTTTTAAAAATAAAATAAAAAACACAAACCAGCAGTTAGACGTGACAGATGTTGTTTAATGAAAATGATGTTAAATAATATTTTCGGAGTTTGGCTATAACACAGACTATTGCAACAATTCAAAATCGATGGTAATAAAATGCATCTCTACAATTTCTAGTGTCGTGAGTGCACCAACTCTGAAAGTTCAAGGAGATAAAATGTAATTTCTGTATAAAATTTATTTCCATGATAATAAAGGGGATGACCGAAATTACATACTTTAATATTTTAATCTATACATGCTAGATCAAAGTTTAAGTCATGAGTTAGCACCTATTGATATGTTAGTTTTAAGGGCTGGTACTTGACATTTTAAATCTAGCACCGTTTGATTTGAAATCTCAAATTTGTGCATGCATATTAAAAATTTCACGCAAGTCTTATAATGGATAGATGTAATGGCTTCGATGCGAGGTTATGATATGGTGAAACCCTCGTGAGCTCTTGATTCTTGACTCAAAAGTACCCTACATTATTCGAACTTGACGTAATACTCATCAAAGTTTGACCCGAACTTGGCATAAAACGTGACTCGAATATCTCTCACTTCTTATAGAGAAATTGAGCCGAAGTCAAATAGTTTAATACTAAGATCTAGTCAAGATCAAAGTTTTGAATAAGTCTCCTCATCGATGACATCAAATGTCATTCTTATTTAATTCTCACGTTCTTCCAAGAAGTTACTAGAATAGAGGAATTATTTCATCGCTTAGTTATTCAGATATTTGATCAGTCAACTACCAAACTTGACCGGGAGTCGATGGAGAATAATCGCTGTCCACACAATTTGCTCGGTCAGCTCTCATGTTTCTATCAATAAAATGGTCAAGGAAGGAATAAGTTTTAAAGGACCATTTCCCACTAACTTTGCTTTTTATTGAGATATCTCACTCTGACTAAGCAGGTCAAACACAACTTCGTTAATGGATTAGTCAAACTGACAATTCTCATTTTCATCATCTGAGGCATAAAAAACTACCCATTATTACTATTCTTTTAAGATAACTCCATATTAGTTGTACAGCGGACGAGCTTATCCAAGCATTTTCTAGAGTATTTGGATGTTTAGGGTATGTTTGGTAACCATTATGTTCCTAAGAATAATTTTTGCTCAAGAATTATTATTTTTTATGTTGTTTCCTCGATAAGTTTTTGAGTATTTTAAGGCGTTTAATAACTACTCAAAATTTTTATTCCTAGAATAGAAATACGTTTGGTGTAACCCTTATTTATTTTTTTTTTTGTGATTTAGAATTTTTTAAAATTTTTAATACTTTTATTATATTTTCTCTTTTCTCTTTTTCTTTTCCTTCTCTCTTCTTCTCTAGCCGGTCGCCATCACAACAATGGCCGGCCTCACCCTTATTTATTTTTTATTTTTTGTGATTTAGAATTTTTTTAAAATTTTTAATACTTTTATTATATTTTTCTCTTTTTCTCTTTTTCTTTTTCCTTCTCTCTTCTTCTCTAGCCGGTCGCCATCACAACAATGGCCGGTGATCGGCTAGGTAAGGTCTCGCGACCTCGCCGAAGCCTCACTAGGCTAGGGCAAGGTTCATAAAAGGGATTACAAAATCATTATATTTATTGATTTGCGTACCTCATTTATGAAATGTATTATGTTGTGAAAGGGTATATGTTTGGTACAGTGAAAACTATTTATGATATTGATTCTGGATTGGTTTTCTGGAAATCATTGATTTGTTAAAGGATATATGTTTTTGTTTGTAAAAAATGTATTTTGATTATGAGATTGATTATGGATTGGCATTTTGATATTGATTATGGATTGGCATTTTGATGTTGGAGAATAATTTGATACTTATTATTACTGTGAACCCGGTTAGGGGTTTCTTTGGTGCATATTGGTTTTAGGAAATCTTTTTAGGCCGAGCCGCCGATTGATAATAGATGGAGATCTTGCCAAGGCGGAATCTTGACCACCTTGTGTCCAAGCGTTGTCTAGACCATAGTTTGATGTTGTGCAATAGATTGGTCAGTGGAATGGACAATTAATGTGTGATTTGATGAGATGCATTGATGGAATAGACTATTGATATGTGGTACGAGATTAATCAATAGAATAAACCAATGATATGTGAATTGGCGAGATTGATCAATGTACTGAATCTTTGACATTTCTAATGATATGAATATTTCTAATATGTAAAAAGTTCTGTTAAAAAGAAGAATCTTGTTTTTGATTTCGTAGATATGCTATACCGTGGATTTGAATTAAATGAGTTTCGGTATGGTTTTGGAAATATGCATAATAGGTACTGGATCTGCTCAAAAGAAATATACACTACTCAAAGAGCTGTGTTGCTTATCCCATTCCTTTAAAATCTTTTCAAGTCGTTTAGCTAGCAACGATCGAGTTGAGAGTGTTATTGGCAAGGAGCTTTTGGTAATTGCTTTTCGAATATGATTTGAGTTGAGATAATTGGATATAGACATTTTAATATTAGTTTTGTGTTTAAGGCTATGTTCTTTGGGTGGAAAGATGGCTATGTCATTTCCCTATTCTTACAGGATTTGTGGTGTGATAGTTTTAACTCTCAAACATAATCGAATTGGCTTTGACTGACAAGTTCAAGGTCGGATCAAGGGAGAACCGGTTCGGTTTCGAGTTTCAAGAGCCTAGAACCACCCTAGGTCCAATTCACTTCTTGATTCCAAGGTCGAAATCTTTAGATCTACTTGAGAATTGGTTCCGATCTAGTTCCCATTCCCAAGTTGAACCTTTGTTTTACCCAAAATACAAATATTAACAACCATGCACAAAGACAAACATCCCGCGCATAGTCCTTCTTCCTTCGTTAATCACTTCAACTCAATAACCCCATTAAGTAGCTGTTTGTTTCTCCAAATTTGTCCCGACTCATCTCTCGTTATTATTAAGTTTGAGTTTCAATCACGTGTCATCCAATTTTCATTTAGCAATGTTATGGATATGTTAAAATTATGGGTGGTCAGTTTCAAGATGGGCCGGTTTTCAACCTAGTTCTCGGCCTAGAACTAGGAAACAACCTTGTGGCTATTGGAACCAAAAACTGAACTAGTCGGTTCCATTTTTGTTTCGGGTTCTACCCGAAACTGACTCATCTTCAAGTCTCCAATAGGAGAATCAAGAAGGTTCGTGCTTTTCCTAAAATCGATCAGCAGCGCTAGTGATGATGGTGAATTAGTAATTGTGAGTCCGCGATTGTCACTAAACAAATCAAAGGCGTATATCTAAAAATAGCATATTTGATTTGTTTAGTGACAATCGCGGACTCACAGTTACTAAATCACCATCATCACTAGCGCTGCCGATCGATTTTAGGAAAAGCACGAACCTTCTTGATGCTCCTATTGGAGACTTGAAGATGAGTCAGTTTCGGGTAGAACCCGAAACAAAAGTGGAACCGACTAGTTCGGTTTTTGGTTCCAATAGTCACAAGGTTGTTTCCTAGTTCTAGGCCGAGAACTAGGTTGAAAACCGGCCCATCTTGAAATTGACCACCCATAATTTCAACATATCCATAACATTGCTAAATGAAAATGGGATGACACGTGATTGAAACTCAAACTTAATAATAACGAGAGATAAGTCGGGACAAATTTGGAGAAACAAACAGCTACTTAATGGGGTTATTGAGTTGAAGTGATTAAGCTTAGAATACTTTGAAGCAAAGTCAAATTTGGAGGGAAATTTGAGAAACGGACGGCGTAAGGGACTGGGCAAAAATATTAGCAATTCACCTATTTCCCCGTGAAGTTCAGTGAAAGGTAGCCTTCTGTAGAGACGTTTGATCCCAAGTTCTTAACTGGGCTGCGCAGCTCCCACGGTCAAGATGTTGTGGACTCGAGACCTCGTTGTTCGTCAATCGCGGCGGCTTCTTCATGGAAAAAGAATGCAGCGGCTTTCAATGGTCGACATGATTCCAGCTTGGAAACCTCAAGTAGGACATCCGAAAGGAAAGACTTCTGGCAACTCCAATCGTTTGTTTCTTCTGACATTGAACCGCTGTGACTGGTTGACTACCTGTTCAGATATTACTTTTCGCCACTCCCGTCAATCTCTCTGTCTCTCTAATGTTAATTCGTCTATAACTGTGCCATGTCTTTCGCTAAGACAGAAACATTTTCAGAAATGGCCACGGCGTCGCTCTTTTTCCCAAGAAACTTGGGGAAGCTCCATTCTTTTCTTTTCTTTTGTTCCTTCTTGCTCTGTTTGCCTGTGACAGCAACCGACACGCTCTTGCCTGGTCAGGACATCAGTGGCAACAAGACCTTAATATCTCCCAACCAAGTGTTTGAGCTCGGATTCTTCAAGACCGGGGGGTCCTCCTCCGCCAACTACTGTTGGGGTTTCATGAATCATGTATAAGAATAATTAACGAATTAAACGCAGCGGAAACAAATATATATTTTACACATGATTCTCCTAAGGCGTTGTTCGTGCGTTTTAATCAAATATCTAAACATAAAAGGAAGTTAAACGAAATACCTCTCGAAGCGCGCTTTGAAACAAGTCGGTTGGGATGTTCTACAGTTCGAGTCCCACAAGCGTTGGACCTCTAGTTCAGACACACCAACAACGAACGTCAAACAGAAGAGAGAGCTTTCAGATATTCACCACTTCGATCGTGCTAGCAATCACGTGGAAATAATCCGTCGTATTCTTGATGTATAATAGTCACGGCCCGAATGAGATAATACTCTTCTTTCTTGCGTCTCAAAGACTCAAGAACACGCACACACTTTACTCTCTATTTTCAGCAAAGCATCTTCTCATTCTCAAAAACAAAACGCACGCCCACACTCTCTCTATTTTAGCAGCCCCGTTTTTCTGTTCTCTTCTTTCTATTTAAAGTAAAACCGATCAGCAACGGTTCTTGATCGATGGACGATCAGCAACCGTTGCTGATCGTCCGCGTTTTTTTTTGCACAAACAATCGTGCATGAGCAAACCGCTCATGCACGATTCTATACATGATGGTCAGCGGTTGCTGACCATCCATGTTCGTGCATAATGGTCAGCAACCGCTGGCCATTACGCCGTGCATGTGCACGAATTCGTGCACATGCATGAAGCTTTAATTTTATTTTATTTTTAATTAGTTAATCAATTAATTAATTAATTAATTTTAGGGCATACATCTAACAATCTCCCACTTGCACTAAAGCCAACTTGTTTGGTACCTTAAACCTATTTGGTCAATTCATTGCCATTAATTAAATAATAATAATGAAAGTACACAATTGGGGTATGTTAACATATATCCACTTTGGGCATGCGTGTGCATCATATGCAAGTAGGCTCGTGACTATAATACAAATTAAATTAAATCTCATTTAATTTAATTTCAAATTGACTCAATTCGATTGCAGTAATTGCAAACACATTTGCAATAATATTTCTCTCTTGTTCCACGTCATCCTAATTGTTTATGGTGTGTGACATCCCTAGGTTCATCACTAAGCTGGTAGTAAGACTTGTACTAACACATTAGTACTTCCAAAAGAATTAATTGTCCCGATTAATCTTTTAGGTCCTACAAGCCACGATTGACATCTAGCAATATGTCATGGCTACCCGGATAGTGTGAATACTTTAAGAACATAATGAACTGTCAGCTTTGGCTACGGTGTAATTCAATCCCTCTGTCTTACTATGTCCCGATCAAACAAAGACCATGGAATATTTGTCAAGTCATTAATTCGATCATATGCACAAATCTAATTGACATGCATTTTATTTGAGACATAAATAATTTATTCTCGATTACAACCCCGGCCGAGGATTTCAATGCATTGTCACAATTAGATTGCATAGGATATCATTATCATACCTTGCATATAACAAGGAGACAGATTCCATATTGCGCACACGTGTAACTTCATATATGAACAAGCTATGACCATCGGGTATAAAGACGGATCAATGACCCGGCATTATGTGCACCCGTGAACCATAGTTGTTCAATACACAAGTTAACACTGTGCCTCAGATCTAAGGATTATTTACACAAGACCAAAGCATGAACAATTAGACATTGACCACGCTAAAAGCTTCCATGTCGCTAATCGTTCCATATGCGTCACGTTCAGTGAATTTGTCTAATACAAACACCTGTGTTCTAACTCGGGAATCATAATACCCAATGACATGTGACTCATCATTCCCTTAAGTATCCAATACTTAATGGCGAAGTTAAGAACACACCGGTCTCAACAGGATTATTAATATCCACTCAATAATCCATCGACCGGGAACGATTTAAAGATTCAGTCTAACTATGAACCCGTCATATATATTCTTAACGTCTCAAAAATAGGTCTAGTTGCAACTGATCTTATGGAATCATTCATCAATATAAAATAATTGGACAAATGAATGAATACGTCATTTCCATTAATCAAATAATAATAATGAAAGTACAACTGAAATCCCTAATATGTAACTATTACATAGCAACTTTAGGGCATACATCTAACAATCTCTTACTTACACTAAAGCCAACTTGCGGTACCTCAAACCCATTTTGTCAATATGTCTTTCAAAAGAAGGCGAGGTAAGGCCTTAGTGAAGGGATCTCGCCACGTTTTCTGCGAGGCAATTTTCTGCAAGGCGATATCACCTCTCCCAACAATTTCTCTGATGAGATGGAAGCGTCTCTCAATGTGCTTGGACTTCTGGTGAGACCTTGGTTCCTTAGCTTGAGCTATCGCCCCATTATTGTCACAAAACAATGTGATCGGTTGCTCAATTGAAGGAACGACTCCAAGTTCAGAAATAAACTTCTTCATCCAAGCGGCTTCCTTTTCGCCGGAAGCAGCTACATACTCGCCTCGGTGGTGGAATCGGCAGTTATGCTTTGTTTGGAACTTTTCCAACTAACGCACCACCATTGAATGTAAAGACAAACCGGACGTAGACTTATAATCATTAGGATCCGATTGAAAATCGGAATCGTATAAGCTACAACTTTAAATTCTCCTTCTCCATATATCAAGAATAGATCCTTAGTCCTTCGCAAGTACTTAAGAATATTCTTAATCTGCTATCCAAGTGCTCTTCTCATGGATCGGCCCGATATCTACGCTAGTAATACTTACAGCATGCGCAATATCAGGTCTAGTACATAGCATAGCATACATTATGCTTCCAATAGCGGATGCATATGGTATCTTTGTCATCCGCTCTCTTTCTTCAGGAGTGTTGGGACACATCTCCTTAGAAAGACGGATCCCTTGCCTAAAAGGCAATAATCCTCTCTTGGAACATTGCATGTTAAACCGTGTTAACACTTTGTCTATGTACGTAGACCGTGAGAGGCCAATCAATCGTCTTGATCTATCTCTATAGATCTTGATACCTAAAATGTAGGTTGCCTCTCCTAAATCTTTCATGGAGAATTTCTGTGACAAGAATAGTTTTATCGATGATATCATTGGTACATCATTTCCAATCAAAAGTATATCATCGACATACAAAACTATAAATGCAATTGCACTCCCACTGATCTTCTTGTATACACAAGGTTCATCCGGATTTTTGATGAAGCCAAACGATTTGACTACCTCATCAAAACGGATGTTCCAACTTCTCGGAGGCTTGTTTGAGTCCATAAATGGATCTCTTAAGCTTACACACCTTCCGTTTTTCACTATTGGATTCAAAACCCCGTGGCTGTTCCATATAGATGTCCTCTTCGAGAAAACCATTTAGAAAAGCCGTTTTGACATCCATCCGGAATATCTCATAATCAAGGTGTGCAGCTATAGCCAACATAATCCGAATGGATTTTAGCATGGCCACAGGTGAGAAAGTTTCGTCATAATCAATTCCTTCTTTTTGACGATATCCTTTCGCCACCAACCGTGCTTTGTAAGTTCCAATTTGACCTTCAGCATTCATCTTCCTCTTGAAGATCCATTTACAGCCAATTGGTATAATACCATCGGGCGCAGGTTAGTCAATGTCCAAACCTCATTGGAATACATTGAATCCATTTCGGATTTCATGGCTTCTAGCCATTTACCGAATCGATGTCCAACATCGCCTCCTCATAGGTTTTAGGATCACCGGGTTGATCACTATCATTCACAATGAATAATGGTTCAATATGATCAACCGAGTGTCTATAAGGAGCAGGTGGGCGAGACGTTCTCGCACTTCTCCTAAGAGGTTGTGTATCGAAGCTCCTTTGAATCGAATCGAGATTGGTATCCGAACTCGGTTGTTTGGTACTTCATTATTTTCTTCTTGTAAGACTATTTTCCGCCCAAACACCACTTTCTTGGACGAACCGATTCTCCAAAAAGAAGCATGCTTGCATACCAAAATTCTTTGGTCTGAATGAAAATAGAAATAATATCCAAGAGTTTCCTTTGGATATCCAATGAAGCGACCTTGTTCGAGATCTTGCCTCCAATTTTTCCATTTTCAACTTTTTCACGAAATTTGGACAACCCCAAATCTTAATATGATTAAGACTAGGTTTCCTACTATGCCATATCTCATAGGGCGTAGTTGGAACAGATTTGGACGGCACTCTGTTAAGTATATATACAGCTGTCTCAAGGGCATATCCCCAAAGGGATATTGGCAAATCGGTGTAACTCATCATAGATCGTACCATATCTAATAAAGTACGATTTCGTCGTTCGAGATACACCATTATGTTTGGAGTTCCAGGAGGTGTCCATTGTGATAAAATGCCATTCTCTTTAAGAAAGTCCAGAATTCAGTACTAAGGTATTCACCTCCTCGATCCGATCGAAGAGCCTTAATACATTTTCCGTTTGTTTCTCAACTTCAGCCTTGAATTCCTTGAACCTTTCAAAGGATTCAGATTTATACTTCATGAGGTATAAATAACCATACCGTGACTGATCATCGGTGAAGGTAATGAAGTAATTATAACGACCTCTAGCAGTTTCATTAATTGGTCCACATACATCTGTATGTATCAATCCTAATATGTCAGCAGCTCGCGCACTTTGTCCCACAAAAGGCGCTTTGGTCATTTTTCCTAGAAGACAAGCCTCACAAGTTGAGTATGACTCAAAATTTGAAGGATCAATGTATCCATCATTACTCAACTTGTTAATTCTGTCTTCTCCAATATGACCTAATCGGAGATGCCAAACATACTTTTTATTTGGACCGTCTCTAGGGCGTTTATTAGTTATGGCATTTATATCAATTCTATTTTGCTTATTGACATTGGTAATCGCATTACCGAGCATTGTAATGGTATAAAGATTGTTGGTTAATAAGCTAGAACCAACACATATTCTATTATGATAAATAGAACATACATCATCTCGCAAAAGAAAATTCATAATTCTCTTTACCCAGACGAGGTATAGAGATGATATTCCTTACAGCATTCTTATAATGCAAACAGTTCTTTAAAACCAATACATGTCCAGAAGGCAAACATAAACGAAAAGTCCCTATAGCTAATGCAGCAACTCTTGCTCCATTGGCAAACGTCAAGACAATCTCATTTCGCCCTAGCATCTCGCTTATTTCCAGATTCTGCAAAGACATACAAATATGTGAAGTTGCAGCAGAATCTAGAACCCATGAGCTGGATTCAGCACTAACCATAAGATTAGTTTCAATAAGCATAGACACCATACCTTCATAAGGTTGGTTCTTGGGCTTGACCTTCAAGCTCGCGAGGTACCTCCTACAGTTCCTCCTCCAGTGCCCTTTGACACCACAGTAATGACATTTCCCTTTATCAATCTTAGGTTTTGGTTGCACAACAGGTTTGGCAGGCCTCTTCCATTTATTCTTCTTTAAAACAGTCTTACCCTTTGAAGAATAAGCCTTAGCCATAGCCACTACATTTGGCCTCGTGTTATGCATTTCCTTCTCATAAACTACCAGCATGCTATGTAACTCAGCAAGAGTTTTCTCCATTTTATGCATGTGGAAGTTTTGGACAAAACCGAGAGAAGGAATCGGGTAAAGATTGGAGGATCAAATCCACAGCTAACTCATTGTCCATAACGAGATTCAGCCTAGCCAATTCTTCAATGTGCCAGATCATTTTCAAAGCATGATCATTAACAGATGATCCTTCAGCCATCCTCATACGGTACAATGTCTTAGATATCTCATATCTAGAGGTTCGACCATTCTCATCAAAGTATTCCTTTAAATGCAAAATGATCGACTTAGCATCTTCCATTGATTCATACTTCTTTTGTAATTCATTATTCATAGAAGCAAGCATGTATGACCTAACTTTTAAGTCATCATCACGCCACTTATCATAAGTGACACGCTCCTCTTGGGTCCCACCCTCAGGAAAGGATGTTGGCATCTTTTCATCAAGCACATACCCAATTTTTTCTGAATTGAGAACAATTCTCAAATTTCTCACCCAATCAATGAAATTGGGTCCAGTCAAACAATTCTTGTCAAGTATAGAAGCGAGTGGGTTTGCGGTCACCATTTTTCAGAGTAATAATATATCTGTTGCAGAAAATAAATTGTTAGCCGTTGTACTTTTCATAATAACTATTTCATTTTGGTCTTTAAATGAAATAGATCCTCCCACTAAATTTATATTCGAATCCCATACTCCTTAAGATGGGAAGCGGTAATCTTTGTTGGGTAAAGATTACTAGTGGGGATTGGAGTCCCACTAGCTCAAAGTTCACCTCACCTAACAGTTATTGGTGTCCTATGAACTTAGTGAGTGAACCAGCTTGTTCAACGCATCATATGCGAGTCCCAATCATAACTTCGGCCTCTAGACCATGAAAGCCTCACCTAACAGTTATTGGCATCATGATCATAGTTAAGTCTAGCCCATCGTCTCATGCAAGTATTGAAAACACAAATGATTCCCTCACCTAACAGTTATTAGAAATCATTTGGCAACCCCACATCATCATATGCATAATGGAGTGGTCCAATATTATAAATGGTAATCAACCCCTATGTATCCATAACCGGTTAATTAACCACTATAATATTGGATCAAACCACGACGTTGGAAGGCCACGAGTCCGAAACCCGTTTCGACTTAATATTATTAATAAGGAGATTTTGGTCGTTATTAATGGTCTCACTTTGCACATTAACCGGTTTAACATGCACGATAACAAAAATATAATAAATAAATAGATATCACATAACATCTATCCTATGTGATGATCATGGAATTATGGTTCAATGGGTCTCGAGCCAAAGAGACCCATTTAGCCATTTTAATGTTTTAATAATATGGACCTGCTCTTCACTTTTTCTTCAATCTTTGAACTCTTCAAAGACCGGGCCCAGAAGAGCTCACCGGTTTAATGGCTCCTCCAATGGCTCCTCCTTTCTTGTAGTATTTACATCAATAATTGAAATACTAAACTATACTAAAATTACATTTTGTAAAAATAAATATAAAAAGAAGGACGCAGCCTCCATTTAATAATTACATCCCCAAAAAGAATACCTGTAATCATCATACATTCATCCATACAACAATCACAACAATTAGGGATTTTTCCATGATCACCACCCTTCCTTACGAGCCATAAATTCAAAATTTAAAGCTCTGGAAGGCATGCATAAAATTATGCATATCATTTGTAGAATATAAACACAAAGTATAACAAGTTACAGATTTTTGATTCAAAATTGATTTAGTTCTAATTTTTGCTTAGTTGATTAAATTTATCACATAAATCAATCAACTTCTATAAGCCACATTAGAGCAAGAGAACCAATTCTCTTAACAAAAATAAATTGGCCATTAGAACGCAAAAATATATTTGAACTACAAATCAATTAAACGCACGAAAAACGCCTAAGGTTGGCTCTGATACCACTGTTGGGGTTTCATGAATCATGTATAAGAATAATTAACGAATTAAACGCAGCGGAAACAAATATATATTTTACACATGATTCTCCTAAGGCGTTGTTCGTGCGTTTTAATCAAATATCTAAACATAAAAGGAAGTTAAACGAAATACCTCTCGAAGCGCGCTTTGAAACAAGTCGGTTGGGATGTTCTACGGTTCGAGTCCCACAAGCGTTGGACCTCTAGTTCAGACACACCAACAACGAACGTCAAACAGAAGAGAGAGCTTTCGGATATTCACCACTTCGATCGTGCTAGCAATCACGTGGAAATAATCCGTCGTATTCTTGATGTATAATAGTCACGGCCCGAATGAGATAATGCTCTTCTTTCTTGCGTCTCAAAGACTCAAGAACACGCACACACTTTACTCTCTATTTTCAGCAAAGCATCTTCTCATTCTCAAAAACAAAACGCACGCCCACACTCTCTCTATTTTAGCAGCCCCGTTTTTCTGTTCTCTTCTTTCTATTTAAAGTAAAACCGATCAGCAACGGTTCTTGATCGATGGACGATCAGCAACCGTTGCTGATTGTCCGCTTTTTTTTTTTTTGCACAAACAATCGTGCATGAGCAAACCGCTCATGCACGATTTCTACATGATGGTCAGCGGTTGCTGACCATCCATGCTTCGTGCATAATGGTCAGCAACCGCTGACCATTACGCTTCGTGCATGTGCACGAATTCGTGCACATGCATGAAGCTTTAATTTTATTTTATTTTTAATTAGTTAATCAATTAATTAATTAATTAATTTTAGGGCATACATCTAACAACTACTACCTGGGCATTTGGTTCCGTGACGACCCCTACCAGAAATCCATCTGGGTCGCCAACAGAGAGTACCCGATTCCGGATTCCTCGGGCGTTCTCGCCATCAGGTACGATGGGAATCTGGTGATCAACGACAGGAGGCTGATTCCGGTGTTGGTCAATCCTGTGATGCTTGCCAATAGTAACGGCACGCATGCCACGCTTCTTGATTCTGGCAATTTCATTCTTGTGGACGGAGAGAGCAAGAGCGTTGTCTGGGAAAGCTTCTTTTATCCAAGTGACACGTTGTTGCCAGGGGTGAGACTTGGGTGGTTCAACTTACGGACTGACAAGTTGAGGGAACAGTTCCTGGTCTCGTGGCAGACCCCATCTGTTCCTTCCACCGGTTCGTTCGCTCTCGGCATTGATAATAATAACGAGACTGCGATCCGGGTGTGGCACTTTAACTTCTCACGGGAGATTGGGTATTGGGACGGCGGCAGATTGAGGTTCCTCTTCAACAGCTCACTGGATGACTACAATTTCAGTTACGTGACTGGCAGAGATGAGATATATTTCACTTTCGCTAATAGGAAGAATGATAGCATTTCCTGGTTTGTGATGGCGCCTTCGGGGGAAATTCAAGCTTTCACTATGATAGGGAAGGAGATATCAATGATGTATAGTCCGATTTGCGAGAGTACTTCCTCTTCCAATGCAACTGACTGCTTCCTCGAGCAGCCAGTGTCTTGCGGCAATGGGAATAACTTTTCTAAGATAGAAGGGGTGATGCCAAATCCTACTGTGTTCAATGACTCAGTTCGTCTGGGTATTAGCGACTGCAGCATCATGTGCAGAACCACTTGCTCTTGCACTGGTTTTGCTTCTTATCGAGATGATGGGACTGGATGTGTGTTTCATTACGAGGAAACTAGCTCCATTTTAGACAGAATTGGCCAAGGTAATGCCACTGTATACATCCGTGGGAATGCAACCAAAACTGCTGACCAAAATCCAAGTAGATCAGGTAGGCGTCATCTTAGTTCTTGAAATAGTGTCAAATCTCAAAATTATGTCAAGAAAACAACAAATAACTCTGCCCCCACAATGTTGCACTTACCTGGCTGAAGTTGATTTTATGTTTGCATATTGGCTTTAACTTTCATCATGAATTCATCATCAAGCAGTTCATCTTTGTGTTTAAAAGTTACCGTAGCATCCCCTTTTCTTGTTATATCGCTGCCGGTGCAGAAAAATGAGACGGTTCTATTTTCAGGTTCTTGGAACAAGAGGCTGCTCTGGTTGATTGGAATCATTCCTGCAGCTATATTGGTAATTTCTTTGGCAATTTGCATCCCAAGAGGGAAATATTCCACCTGTCTAGGTATTGACTATGCCTGAACAAATTCATAAGATAGTTGTCTTCTTAGCCTAAGTAGTTTGCTTGATTTCTCAAGTAGCAGCTTGGAAGGAGAATTGGACCAACAAAAATCGAAGTTCGGAGCTGTTTCTACGACAACTGGGTTCAGCACGAGGTCAAAGCAACAACACCAGTAGACTTGATTCCGTCAGAAAGAGGGTTCATGAGCTCCCGATTCTCAGTTTCTCTTCTGTGGCAACATCTACAAATAATTTCTCCCCCGCAAATAAACTTGGAGAGGGTGGTTTTGGGCCTGTATACAAGGTAGTTTGCCCACCGAAAAACACTCAGTTACCAATACTTGGTTTCTTGTGGGTTTATCTTTTAGTTTTGGTTCATTTGGTCACTCTGCATTAGAAGCAGTGTTATGAAGTCATGACTCTCATTATGATGTTAAGTTTGATTCTTCAGCATTACTCTAAAAACTCTTGCAGGGCATGTTGCTGGGCCGTGAATTTGCAGTAAAAAGACTCTCTAGGAAGTCCGGACAAGGAATAGAGGAGTTCAAAAATGAGGTTCAATTAATATCCAACCTTCAACACAGGAATCTCGTTAAGTTGTTGGGCTGTTGCATAGAAAGGGAGGAAAAGATTTTGATCTATGAGTACATGGCAAACAAAAGCTTGGATTCCTTTCTTTTCGGTATGTAACTGGATCATGGCAATATCTGGATCATGGCAATGCCTCTATTGATTTATAGTCGCGCATTCATTTTTTGGGTCACTGATAAATTACAGATCCTAACAAGAAGCAACTGCTGGACTGGAGGAAAAGAGTTTCTATAATTGAAGGGATAGCTCAAGGGCTTCTTTACTTACACAAGTATTCTAGGTTAAGGATCATACATCGAGACTTAAAAACCAGCAACATATTGCTAGATGACGACATGAACCCAAAAATATCAGATTTTGGGATGGCAAGAATTTTTGGGGAGAATGAAGCAAGGGCAAGGACAAATAAAGTTGTAGGAACCTAGTAAGTCTCTCGCATATACTTGTAAAATTTGATGTCCATGTCTTCTGATATGTTTTAATTGTTTTCCTTTTCTTGAGCAGTGGTTATATGTCTCCAGAGTATGCTGTACATGGGCTTTTCTCGACGAAGTCTGATATATTCAGCTTTGGTGTTGTTATGCTTGAAATCATTAGTGGCCAAAGAAACAGAACTTTGGCTAATCTAGATCGCTCTCTAAACCTGCTTGGATATGTAAGCAATTGCACTCTTCTTATGATCTCATATCCAAATCTCCTAACACTTAGCTTTCAAATGGAAGTACTGAACTAGTCCTCAAAAACTGTCTGCATGTAGGCTTGGGAGCTCTGGAATAGCAACCAAGGCATAGCGTTAATTGATCCGGTGGTGGCTGACACATCGTCAAGTGGCGGACTGTTGCTATGCCTCCACATTGCTTTGCTGTGTGTGCAAGAACGGGCAGAAGATAGACCCTCGGTGTCAGATATTGTTACTGCATTAAGCAACGAAAATGCGGATCTGCCCCCGCCAAAGAAGCCAGCGTTCTCAGCCAATATTGATTATTGTAATTCACTTCAACAGCAAGATCTTTTGACTAATGATATAAGCTACTCTGTCATAGAAGCTAGATAACAACTGTAGATACCATGTCAACAGCTTCTGCAGCTAAGATATTCTATTAATTTGTGAATATTCAGTCAAGAATTTGCATGTGAAGTGAGATTAGATCATTCCTTTAAATTTCTCAGCTAAAATTTTCTGAAGATTCTTTTATTTGTCAAATAAACAGATTCCTGATTGTTGTGCAATGTAATTCTGAATTTCACTAGCTTCTTCTCAGCCTCATAGTGGATGAGTTTTTCCTTTATTCTTCAGAGATCATGAATTTGATGAATAATTCATGTCCACACCCTAGGATCAAGCCAAATGGAGAATTAGTTCCTCTTGTTTTTGCATTCAATGCCAGTTACAATTTAGCTGCTAAGATTCTAAAATGGACTGGCTTCCTCTCCTTTCTTGCTTTCCCTTTTCTTTTGGGTCAATATGCTAGTGAAATACATTTTGCATAAGAAGTAAACTGGATTCTCAAACTTCAAGGAGTGAACCATAGCATAGTCAAATGGAAGACAGTCTGGAGTCTCCAACCAGCATGTACCATGCTTGGTGTAAACGATTGTGGAATTTTTGGTCCAATCACTTGGAGGTAAATCTGAACAGTTCTGAATGCAATAAATTCTCCTACATGGTTGCTTTCCCTAATGAGGAAATAAAAGCTAATTCTCAAGTTGTTGATAATATCTCAGATGTCATTTTCTTATTTTCACTACATAGTGATATTGTTCTTCTGATGCTGGTGCCTGATATTTTTTTTTTAGTGCTAGTGCCTTATTTGGGAATTCATTTCTACTGTAAAAGTGAGTTTGTGTTTGATGAGCATCAGAGCATCTCTCAATGCAAAAAGCCTTGTATCACTAATACAGAATTTGTTATTCAAGACTAGTATCTTTCAGATATACTGCAGCTATTCTGCTTTGGACTTTGTGGTTCCTCTCTTGCCACTTTTGTCCATCGATTGTTTCTCAAGTATTTGCTGCTCATCCCCGAGTTCTGATGACCGAGTTTATTGGAATTAGAAGTTTTCCTCTCAAAAGTTGTGAATCCTGTTTTTCTAAAAGATTCCAGCATTTTTCCACTCTCTGGTTAATTGATCATACTGAGCATCAAATCTTGAAAAGCCATAAGATGTTCATTTGAGATACGATCTGCAATAGAAAGAGCTGTTATAGGGTCAGCATTTTTGTTGATTCCCATGTCAATTGAATTGACAGGGAACTCGGACTAGGCGAGAATTGTTACTTTGTGGAACAACAGTGTTAGGCAAGTCTGCCAACTGATGCAAGTTCAGACTGTCCTAAAACTGCATTGAACTTGGATTGAGTATGCCCATGGACAATGTAGTAGTGGGCAAGTGGCAAGAACTCAAGGAACGGAGCAATGTAAGAGTTACTAAGAACGCAGCTGGAGAAAAAGAGGAGGTTTTGGGGAGACACAGACTGGCAAAATGAAAAACAACAGTTAGATTTATTCTTCTTTTACATTGTAGTCACGAGGACATCACTACACTTGGGCTGATGGTTTCCCTTCAAAGGTCTGGTATTTTAACTACAAGTTGCAATTCGAACCTTGGCAATGTGACGCAACGTTAGTTTATGACATTTCAGTCTTCATGTTTGCATCGATGTGGGTAGTTTGGTTTTCTTTACATCGAGGGAAGAGGCAAACCCTGCCTCTTTTGGCTAGAAGTCAAATTACTTCAAAGTTCAGAATTATCTAGTATTGACTTGGCCATTCCTACAGATGACATCATGTTTGAAAAAGCTAGATGATCATCATGATATTACCTGCTTATTTTCACTGCTTGGCAGTCGACCCAGTTTGATGTCACAGTTTCATTGTGCATCAAATCCAGTATGTTTGAATCATGTTGAGGATCACCATAATCCCCTGCTCAAGTTTTCAGAAAATAATATCGTTTGAAGGACAATTTCTTGGCAATCAGCATGGCTCTGAATGATTAGTTCGAAGAAGCACAGACCGTCATTTGACTTTTGTTTTACCAGTATTATGTGCGCATGCATATATTGAGCAATTTGATCCTTCTCCAGAGACCCTTTTGGTTCTAATTGCGTTCATCTTTCTGTTTAAATATTATTGTAGCACACCCCTTCAATTTTTCATATAGCTCCCGGTGCAGAAAAATGAGATGCTTCTATTTTCAGGTTCTGGGAAAAAGAGGCTGCTCTGGGTGATTGGAATCATTCCTGTGGTTATATTGGTAATTTTCGTGGCAATGTTCATATCAAGAGGGAAATGTTCCACCTGGCTAGGTACTGATTAAGATCTGAGCCTTAGCAAATTCATAAGATATTTGTCTTCTTAGCCTAAATTGTCGGTTTGATTCTCAAGTAGCAGCATGGAAGGAGAATCGGACCAGCACAAATCGAAGTTTGGAGCTGTTTCTACAACAACTGGGTTCAGCACGAGGTTCCAGCAACAGCACGAGTAGGCTTGATTCTGTCAGAAAGAGGGATCACGAGCTCCCTATTCTCAGTTTCTCTTGTGTCACAACATCTACAAATAATTTCTCCCCAGCAAATAAACTTGGAGAGGGTGGTTTTGGGCCTGTTTACAAGGTAGTTTGCCAACCAAAAGACACTTGGTTACTTGTCGGTTTATCTTTTATATTCGGTTCATTTTATTTCTCTTCCTGAAGCAGTGTTACGAAGTCCTGACTCTCATTATGATGGGAAGCTTGATTATTCGACATTCCTCTAAAACTTTTGCAGGGCACGTTGCTGGGGCATGAATTCGCAGTAAAAAGATTTTCTAGGAAATCCGAACAAGGAATAGAGGAGTTCAAAAATGAGGTTCAATTAATATCCAAGCTTCAACACAGAAATCTCGTGAAGTTGTTGGGTTGTTGCATAGAAAGGGAGGAAAAGATTTTGATCTATGAGTACATGGCAAACAAGAGCTTGGATTGCTTTCTTTTCGGTATGTAACCAGATCATGGCAATGCCATTATAGATTTATAGTCCCACATTCATTTTTTCGGTCACTCATGAGTTAAATTACTGATCCTAACAAGAAGCAACTGCTGGACTTGAGGAAACGAGTTTCTATAATTGAAGGGATAGCTCAAGGGCTTCTTTACTTACACAAGTATTCTAGGTTAAGGATCATACATCGAAATTTGAAAACCAGCAACATATTGCTAGATGATGACATGAATCCAAAAATATCAGATTTCGGGATGGCAAGAATTTTTGGGAGAATGAAGTGAGATGTAGGACGAATAAAGTTGTTGGAACCTAGTAAGTCTCTCTCATGCACATGTAAACTTCGATGCCACATGTTTTCTGATATGTTTTAACTGTTTTCCAATTATTATTTTTTTGTGAGCAGCGGCTATATGTCTCCAGAGTACGCTGTACATGGGCTTTTCTCTACAAAGTCTGATGTATTCAGCTTTGGAGTCATCATGCTCGAAATCGTTAGTGGCCGAAGAAACACAACTTTTTCCAGTCTAGATCACTCTCTAAACCTCCTTGGATATGTAAGTGGTTGCATTCTTCTTATGAGTCTCTTATCCAAATCTCCTATTATTTAGCGTCCCGATTGAAGTACTCAACTAGTCCTAAACTGTCCGCTTATAGGCTTGGGAGCTTTGGTGTAGCAGCCGTGGCATAGAGTTAATTGATCCAGTGGTGGCTGACACATCGTCGTGATGGGAGAACGGTAACAATTCGAACAATATCGAATTGACGCAGCGGAATAAAATAATCTCCCCTCTTGTGTAAACCTAATAGGAATCGATATATTAGAGTAAAATAAATACCAAGCACGCGAACACAAGACGATTTTTTTACGTGAAAAACCTCCTCGATATGAGGAGATAAAAAACCACGGGACCGGAGTCCACCTGAAAATCTTCACTATCAATAAAATTGTTCTTCTCTAGCAAATACTAGAGGTACATAGCAGCAAACACCTCAAGAACATAATTCTTGGTAATACACATGAATTTCACAAGAGATCAAAGATAAATTTGACCAAAAACGCAAGTTTTAATCAATCCACGAAAAACCTGATATAGGGAGCTTCAAACGAAAATCAAACCGTTCAAATTCGAGAAAATTGCACCACGAACATGCTGACAAAATTTCAGCTTAATCGGATCACGAATCAACCTCCGATGCCAGCTTGATGTAAATCAAATATTGCCCCAAACCCCAGATTTTCTGCTTTCTCTTTTTCTCTTGTTACTGTTTCCTTTTTTGCGGCTACCTCTTTATATAAATAGTGAGAAACCTTATTTCCTCATATAACTTATCATATGGGCTAAAGCCTTTTTTGGGCTTGCAACTCATTGGGTTTCATCCACATAGGAGTGAACCCGGCTAACAAATCTCCCTCTCACGACAATGTGGAGGGATTCACCATCCCCTGCTATCAATCGGCAATGTTCAAGCTTCTCTCTTGGTAGAGTCTTCGTCATCATATCGGAGCCATTATGATCCGTATGAATTTTCTCAAGTTCCAATAACTTTTCATCTAGAACATCTCTAATCCATTCGTCATCATATCGGAGTCATTATGATCCGTATGAATTTTCTCAAGTTCCAATAACTTTTCATCTAGAACATCTCTAATCCAATGATATCTAACATCAATATGTTTCGATCTAGAATGAAAAGATGAATTCTTACCAAGATGAATTACGCTTTGATTATCACAAAATAGCACATACCTCTTTTGCTTGAACACAAGTTCTTCTAAGAACTTCTTCATCCATAGCATCTCTTTACTAGCTTCAGTCGCTGCAATAAATTCAGCTTCGGTTGTAGAAAGTGCAACACACTTCTGCAATCTTGACTTCCATGATACAGCTCCACCCGCAAAAGAAATCAAATAACCAGAAGTAGATTTACGAGTATCAATATCTCCTGCCAAGTCGGAATCTGTGTATCCAACTAACTCAAGTTTCTCAATCTCGAAACTGAGTTTCAAATTTGAAGTTCCCCGAAGATACCTCATAATCCACTTCACTGCATTCTAGTGCTCTTTGCCTGGATTTGACAAATAACGACTAACAACGCCAACTGCGTGCGCCAAGTCTGGGCGTGTACATACCATCGCATACATTAAGCTTCTTACAGCTGAGGCGTATGGAACACTTTCCATATCTTTCTTTTCTTTATCAGTCGTAAGATTTTGCTTCATATTTAACTTAAAGTGGGTAGCAAGAGGAGTACTAACCACTTTAGCCTTGTCCATGTAAAATTTCTGAAGGATCTTCTCGATATATTTCTCTTGCGACAAAAATAACTTCTTAGCATCTCTGTCTCGGGTAATTCTAATGCCAAGAATCTGCTTCGCCGAGCCCAAGTCTTTCATGGCAAAAGACTTGCTCAATTGTTTCTTCAATAACTCAATTCTTGAAGCATTCCTGCCAACAATCAGCATATCATCAACATAAAGCAAGAGAATAATAAAGTCATCATCATAAAATTTTTGGACAAACACACAATTATCCGAAGAAGTTTTCTTATAACCCTGTTCTGTCATAACTGATGCAAATTTCTTATACCACTACCTCGGTACTTATTTTAGGCTATAGAGACTTTTCTTCAATTTGCACACATAATCCTCTTTCCTTTTCACTTTAAAACCCTCAGGTTGTTCCATGTATATCTCTTCCTCCAAGTCACCATGTAGGAAGGCCGTTTTAACATCCATTTGCTCAATTTCCAAATCTAGGCTAGCTGCCAAGCCTAGTACCACACGAATAGAAGACATTTTCACTACCGGAGAAAATATATCATCAAAATCAATACCCTTTCTCCATTGAATCCCTTAACAACCAATCTAGCTTTGTATCGTGGTTGTGCAGTATGTTCATCTTGCTTCAACCTATATACCCACTTGTTCTTCAAAGCTCTTTTACCTTTAGGTAACTTCACCAACTCAAAAGTATGATTATCATAAAGTGACTGCATCTCATTTCGCAAAGCATCAAACCAATTGCTTTTGTACTCATCTTCTATTGCTTCTGCATAGCACTCTGGTTCACCTGCATCAGTCAATAATACATACTCATCTTGAGAATACCCGGTGGAAGGTCGTCGGTCTCTAACGAATCTCGGACTGGAACATCCAGTGGAACATCTAATTGAGCCTCTAGTTCGGGAATAGTATTATCTATTTCAACATGTTCGGGAACATGTGCATTATTTGGAACATTGACTTCTGCTGCTCTTCATCAACTCCGTGTAGGAATATTTGTAAGAGGAACTGGATCTAAATCAACTAGATTATCACTAACTTGTGGTGCTGAAATCATCTTCGATTTCTCAATATCCTCTATTATTTGATCTTCCATAAACACAACATCTCTGCTTCTTACAATTTTTTTTTCAAGTGGATCATAAAATTTGTAGCTAAGTATATCCTGTCCATAACCAATAAATATGCATTGTTGTGTTTTCACATCAAGTTTAGATCTCTCATCTTTGGGAATATGCACAAATGCTTTGCACCCAAAGACACGCAAATAATCATAAGAAACTTCTTTGCCTGTCCAAACTCTATTAGGAACATCAAACCCTAAAGGAACGCATGGAGTAAGATTTAATACATGCACAGCGTACTTAAAGCCTCACCCCAAAAGGATCCAGGTAGCTTTGACTGTGAAAGTAAGCATCTTACCCTTTCAACCAATGTTCTATTCATTCTCTCAGCTAAGCTATTTAACTAAGGCGTCTTGGGAGGTGTCTTTTGATGTCGAATACCTTGTTGTCTGCAATATTCATCAAAAAGTCCAATATACTCTCCCCCGTTATCAGTTCTGATGCATTTTAATTTTTTTCCAGTCTGTCTCTCAACTGAGGCCTGAAATTGCTTAAAAGCATCTTACACTTGATCTTTAGTTTTCAAGGTATAAATCCAAATTTTCCTTGAAAAGTCATCTATGAAGGTAACAAAATAAAGAGAGCCACCAAGTGATTTTGTTTTCATAGGACCGCAAACATCATAATGCACTAAATCTAGTATACCTGACTTTCTTGAAGGAGGGGAGCTTTTAAATGCAACTCTATTCTGTTTTCCTGCTAAACAGTGAGCACACTTCTTTAGCGCTAAACTTTTCAATCCTGAAAGGAGCTTCTTCTTGGCCAATATTGACAAACCCTTCTCACTGATGTGACTGAGCCTCTTATGCCATAATTCAGCTGCATCTTCGTTATCTACTGCATTAATTTTGTTTGTGGACAACTTTGCCTGCACAATGTATAACGAATAATATTTTTCACCTCTAGCCACAACAAGAGAATCTTTGGTGAGCTTCCATTGACCATTACTGAAGGTGCTGCAATACCCATCATCATCCAACTTGCCTGTAGAAATCAAATTCAAGCGGATATCAGGTATATGTTTAACATTATTCAATACTAACTTTGGGTCATTGCTGGTTTCTAGGCACACATCACCGATGCCTACAGCTTGAGCTAGTCCATTGTTTTCCATCTTCACAGATCCGAAGTCACCTGACCTGTATGATGTAAAGAAATCTCTACGAGACGTAGCATGAACGGATGCACCACTATCAATTACCCAACTGGTCTCATGAGATACAAAATTCACCGTATCACCATCAAAAATAGTGAGAAAGTCTTCTTTAAGTGCAGCGACACGATTGTCATCGCTATTATTATCACTTTTCTTCTCTTTACCTTTCTTATTTTGTTTCTCCTTTTTAACCGTCGACAAAACCTCGAATATGTCCCTTCGATGACAATAATGGCACTCAACATTAGCAAATTTATTATACTTACTTCTGCTTTTGTCTCGACTTTTATCTCTATTTCTCAGATCTCGAGACTCACTTCTCTCCATTTTCTCGACAACCAAGGCATCAGAATGTGAAGAGGACGATCCTTGTGTCTTCCTTCTCATCTCTTCATTCAAAATATTACTCTTGACCAAATTCATGGTAATCGTACCATCTAGGGCAGAATTAGACAAAGATGTTCGGAACGTCTCCCATGAGTCCGACAAAGTACCAAGCAACCATAGTGCTTGTATCTCATCATCAAACTTGATTCCCATCGTAGCTAATTGATTTATAATTCCTTGAAAAGAATTTAAATGATCAGTCAAACGAGTACCATCATGATATCTCAGAGCCATCATCTGTTTTATCAAAAATAACTTATTATTCCCAGTCTTTCGAGCATATAACTGTTCGAGCTTATCCCATAAACTGCGTGCATGTGTTTCCTCAATAATATGGTTCAAAACATTATCATCTACCCACTGTCTGATATAACCACACACTTGACGATGAAATATAGACCATTCAGCGTCAGTTTTATTCTCTGGTTTCTCCTCAGCAAATTCAGGCAAATAAAAATCATTCACCTATAAAAGATCTTCCATCTTCCCTTTCCAAATATGATAATTCGAACCATTCAATGTAACCATTCTACTCGTATTCGTTTCCATTATTTAACACAAGGCAGAAAAATCAAGCAATAACCTGATGCTCTGATACCACTCTGATGGGATAACGGTAACAATTCGAACAATATCGAATTGACGCAGCGGAATAAAATAATCTCCCATCTTGTGTAAACCTAATAGGAATCGATATAGTAGAGTAAAATAAATACCAAGCACACGAATACAAGACGATTTTTTTACGTGGAAAACCTCCTCGATATGAGGAGATAAAAAACCACGGGATCGGAGTCCACCCGAAAATCTTCACTATCAATAAAATTGTTCTTCTCTAGCAAATACTAGAGGTACATATCAGCAAACACCTCAAGAACATAATTCTTGGTAATACACATGAACTTCACAAGAGATCAAGGATAAATCTGACCAAAAACGCAAGTTTTGATCAATCCACGAAAAACCTGATATAGAGAGCTTCAAACGAAAATCAAACCGTTCAGATTCGAGAAAATTGCACCACGAACATGCTAACAAAATTTCAGCTCAATCGGACCACGAATCGACCTCTGATGCCAGCTTGATGTAAATCAGATATTGCCCCAAACCCAGATTTTTTGCTATCTCTTTTTCTCTTGTTACTGTTTCTTTTTTTGCGGCTACCTCTTTATATAAATAGTGAAAAACCTTATTTCCTCATATAACTTATCATATGGGCTCAAACCCATTTTTGGGCTTGAACTCATTGGGTCTCCTCCACATAGGAGTGAACCCGGCTAACACGTCGGTCAGCAAACTGTTGCTATGCCTCCACATTGCTTTGCTGTGTGTGCAAGAACGCCCGGAAAATAGACCCTCAATGTCAGATATTGTTACTGTATTAAGCAACGAACATGCGGATCTGCCCCCACCAAAGAAGCCAGCGTTCTCAGCCCATATTGATTTTTGTAATTTACTTCATCAGCAAGATTGTTCGACTAATGATGTAAGCTATTCTGTCCTAGAAGCTAGATAGCAACCGTAGATACCACGTCAACAGGTCTCGCAGCTATGATATTCTATTAATTTGTGAATTCTTGAATTCACATGTAAAGTGAGAGTAGATCATTCTTTTAAATATCTCAGCTATAATTTTATACAATTCTTTTATCTGTCAGATAAACAGGATCCTGATTATTTTGCACAGTGATCCTGAATTTCACTAGCTTCTTGTAAGCATCATAGTGGATGAGTTTTCCCTTTAAATTTCAGATATCATGAATTTGATTGAATTATCCATGTCCACTTCTTTGGATCAAGCTAAATGGAGAATTTGTTCCTCTTGTTGTTGCATTCGATGCCAGCAACAAATTTTAGCTACTAAAATTGTAAAACATATTCCCTTTTCCTTTGGGGTTAATATGCTAGTGATATACAATTTTCATAAACAGCAAACTGGATCTTTAATCTTTTAGGATTGAACCATGATATAGTCAAATCAAAGAGAGTTGAGCCTCACATACTATGCTTTAATGATTGTGGAATTTCTTCAGGCAATCACCTGGAGGTAAATCTAAACATTTCCGGAAGCAACAGGTTCTAAACTGTTGGTTTCCCTATTGTGGAAAGAAAGTTAATATCTCAGATTAAATTCTAATTTCCATTAGGTAGTGATCTTGTTCTACTGATGGTGGTGCCAGATTTTGGAATCTATTTCTACAGCAAAACTGAGTTTCTGTCTGATGAGCAACAGAGCTTGTCTTAATGCGAAAGCCTTGTATCACTGATACAGAATTTGTTTTTCAAATTCAGTACCTTTTCAGAAATACTGCAGCTGCTCTGCTTTGGACTTTCTTGTTCCTCACTTGCACCTTTCATCCATTGATCATTTCTTAACTATCAGCTGCTCATCCCTGAGTTCTGACGACTGACTAATATCTACTCTTACGGAATGTGATTGCTTCTTCCAGCACTACTTATTTATCAGAACTAGAAGCTTTCCTCTCGAAAGGTGTACTCCTGTTTTTCCAAAATATTCCAGCATTTTGCCACTATCGGGTCGATTATACTAAGCATCATATCTTGAAAAGCCATAGGATGTACATCTGAAATACGAGCTGCAATTGAAATAGCTATGATAGGGTGAGCATTTTTGTTGATGCCCATGTCGATTGAATGACATGGAACTTGTACTAGGCAAGAATTCGCTCGGCGTGAACGCAATGGTGGTTGGCCTGGTCACAGTGCCGGCGACTCCGCTGGTGGCGACAACCTAGAGGAGGAGTGGAGGTCGGGGGCCATGGATGGAGGAGGAATACAGAGCAAAGGTGAAGAGAGAGCATATTTTTACTTAAAATTCCACATCAATTGCTGACATGGATAGTGAATACGTGTCAATATGTCATTGGATACCAATGAAAAAATATATGCCAATGTTGACATGGTGGCATTGCTGAATACCTTGCTGACCACGCTCGGTCCACAAAAGTTAAGATAAGATACTTATTTAAAGGGGTGAACATTGGTTTAGGGTCAACTTGGACCGACTTTGGACTAGCCCAACCCTACTAGTCCTGGTTTGATTTCTAGGGAGACTGAGTGGATCCTTGTTCCTGGGATTCTTGAACCAATAGTGTGTGAATTGGTTCTTGGCCCTGAGAGTTTAGGATCTGTCTAATCCAAACCAACCCTTACGATATGTATATATATATAATATATTATTTATAGTTTTTTTATAAATATAAAACAAACGACGTCAACAACATTAAACAGTTTTTTAGTAAGGAGTCTAAGTAATTTTATACTGTTCTTTAATAACTTAGATTTTTAATGTTTTTTACAGAGTCAACAGCCATAATTTACAAAGAAAGAAAACGGTTTTGTGGGAGTTATCACAACGTCCAAAAAGGTATACATAGCTCCTTGCAGCATCCTCTTCTAGTATTCGTTCTCTTTTGTCTTATTTGTCATCTTAGTTTTCAATTTGCCAAAATCAAAATAAATAATTTATCCGCTCACCTCTCGACATTTGTCTCGCTCGCTTTTGGTCACTCGTGCCGCTCACCGCTTGATACTCGCCCTGCTTGTTTCTTGCTGCTCGCCCCGCTCGACGCTTACCCCACACTGGACGCTCACCCCACTCAACGCTTGCCCCACTCGACACTCACCGCTCGCCTCTCTTAGCTGACCTCGCTTCACACCAAAACCATTAAGTCAATCCAGTCCTCAACTACCTTTTAGGGAGTACAAAAAATGAAATAGAAAAATTATCGATTGATCCTGGATTGACCCTAAAATTGAACCAAACCCATTGGATCGGTTCGGTCCTCAATCCCAATCTTCGTCTTTCCTAGGTTTTGCAATCAGGTCACCGAAGTTTAATTTCAATCGCCTAACAAGCTGAGCTTTCGATTGATGAGCTTTGAACAGAACATGGCACAATTCTAGGCGAAATTGTGATGCGGCAGGCACATGCCAATTTTCTAAAATCCACGTCATTGCCACTTGTCCGCCTAGTGGGAACCTCCCTAGACAATTAGTAGCAAAACTGCACCAATTAAAAAAAAAAAAAAACCAAAATTTCAATGCTTTGGTCGATGTAATTGAAAGTTCGATGACTCGATTGCAAAATCTACTAAAATTTAATGATCTTCTATGAATTTTAACACGATATACCCTCTTTCAACTCTACCATAGGATCCAACACTTCAAATTTTAAACACTAATCATTTGTAACCAAGATGTTGTTCTTGCTTTTCCTTGTTCACTCCATATTTTCTCCTAGCGAGATTTATGGTTGATTTGCTATATTTTTAAATAGAACTTGTCAGGTTTTTTCATCTGAACTCGATCCATGTTTTTTCAGGGATACGGACTTTTGTGGTCCACGGTAGTGCTTTAACCATGTGGATATATGTATTTTTCATTTTTGAATGGTAGAAATATGTGAGCTTGAACTATTTTTTTTGTCTCTCCGGTCCCTTTCAAAGCTTTCATTTATGCAACGACTAACGTTGCCCTCGATTTCAATCAACCGAAGTATGCCATTATTGAAAAGGAATGTGCTTCGTGAACCGTCCACTGCAGAATGATAGTGGAACGGTCAAAGGCCAGTCATATATCCTTTTGGAGGAAACGGGTGGATTTCCTGAACTGGTTTAATTATCGGCTCTACGTTTCCTTCATTTTTATTTTTTTTATTTTTATTTTGACTTCTATGTTCCTTAGTGCAACCTCAAATTTTAGAGACAGAATCAGGATAGGGCGCTCTGAATTATTTTTCTCGAAAATTATTACTTTGATTTGATTTGTGTCTTTGAATAAGACAAGAAAATCGTTTTCTTCTTATGGCTTTTTTTATATGGAAAATGCATTTTTTCACTAATTTTTTTTTTGGAATTCTTTAGTAATTCATTATTCTTATTATGTTATATTTTTTAACTTCATTTGTTTTATGCATAGTCGATATCACTAGTCTTAATTTTCCATTATCGGAGAGTCCTTCCATAGCAATTTGGTTTGAGTAAAAGGAATGAGGAACCATTTCATTACACATTGATTTCGTTATTAGTTGCGAAGCTAACTTAAATGTTTTTTTTTCATCTTTTAAATTTAATAGATTTTTGTAATGACATTAACAATTTTTTTAGTAAGTGATAATATTTTTCTACTTATAATTATTTATGTTTCCGTATTTAATTTATTTTTTTTTTTTTTCATATTCAAGAAAATTAATTTTATGGGCCCTCTTCTGATTTTATCTCTAAATTTGAGCTTGCTACAAGGAAACACAGAAGTCAAAAAAGCAAAAAGAAGGAAACATGCGGTTATAATTAAAACCGGTTACCGGTTTCCTCCAAAAGGATTTGCGGTTGTCCTTCGACCGTTCGACTGATATTCTGCAGTGGACCGTCTTGCTAGCCACTACCTATTGAAAACCCCCTCAAGTGATGGCCACTTGCGAAACTGCCGGTCAACACCTCCCACAGATTCAAAAATTCATCCTCAATGGCCACAGCCCAGTCTTCGCTCTCAGATATGTTTCCCAAATTCTGTGTTTTCCTGGTCTTCTGTAGCTGCTTGTTGAGCCTGTCTGAGGCAACAAACACCCTCTTACTTGGTCAGGACTTGAAGAACGACAAGACCTTAGTCTCATCCAATGAAAAGTTCGAACTAGGATTCCGTAGGACATGCACGTCTTTCTCAAGCAAAACTACTGTAAGAGTTTTCCTATTGTGGACTACATTAATTGATATTGTAATTTATTGTTTTACGGTTATTGTAAAACGGAGTTGGTCTAAGATGAGATATAATGTTTCTTAATTAGTCTAATATGGATTTATTTAGTAAGAGTTGGCCGAGTAATGAGAACTTATAAATGAGGGGCTCATTTAACCTTGAAACTTATAAATAGTGCTTAAGTCTTTTTTCTAACCCTAATTCTCACATAAGGAACGTTTACTTAGCGTTAAAGGGTGAGGTGCATATTCTCACATGTTCTTATTCTAGTTATGGAACAAGCCACCGGTCTGGGTTGCCAATCAAGAGCCCCTGATTCTTGACTCTTCCGGTGTTCTTTCCATTCGGTATGATGGGAACTTAGTGATTTCTGATATAAGGCTGATTCAAGTCTTGGTCAATCCCGTAATGTCGGCTACAAACAACAGCACCAATGCCATACTTCTTGATTCAGGGAACTTCGTTCTCGTGGAGGGTGAGACAACGGTTTGGGAAAGCTTCTATCCGTCGGACACATTCCTGCCCGGGATGAAACTAGGGTTTTTCAATCTGGGCACCGATAAGACGAGAGAACAGTTTCTTGTTTCATGGCGGAGCCCATCTGTGCCTTCTACTGGTTTTTTCGTTCTTGCCCTGATGGCCACTACGAATGAGAAACAACTTGTGTTTCATCACGATGATGTCTCAAGGGTGATCAGGCACCTAGATGAACACAGCTTCAGGACTTATTAACAGCTCGCTCGAAAACTACAGCATTACTTTCGTTTCTAATGGTGGTGAGATGTACTTGACTTACGACACGAATGTAACTGGTAGACTGTCCTGGTTTGGCCTGTCTCCATCTGGGTAAATTCAGGTTTTCACAATGATTGGGAAGGAAATTTCGGTGGTCTATAGGCCAATTTGCACGAATACTTCGAGCAGTTCAACTGACTGTCATATCGAGAAGCCAGCCTTGTGCCCGGATGGCAATAACTTTAGAATAAAAGAAGGATTCGTGTCAAAACCTAATGCTTTCAATGAATTGGATCGTCAGGGAATCATTGACTGTGAAATCATGTGCAGGAGCAATTGTTCTTGTAAAGCTTTCGGTACCTATCGAGATGACGGCATGGGATGTCAATTTTTCTATGGAGATTTAATTTTTTTTGCGGATGGGCCAATGGAATGGGTCCATGCTTGTTCATGGAATATCAATGAAACAGCTGCTCATGCTCGGAGGAAAGCCAGTGGGTTCGATTATATTGAATTTCTGACATTCTGATCATATTCAAACACTCAACTGATCTTAGTCAATTTATCCATATGTAGTATATGCGTGGCATTGATTGATCACACAAAATCCTCAGTCCTGTTACTAGATCGATCTGCCGACAATAATTTTTTTATAGGATAATGAGACACAGTTGAGTAACAAATACTCTTGACTGCAATTGGGTCTATAGGTTTTGAATTGAAACATTGAAATGACATATTTTCATTCTCAGAGCATTGGAGAAAGAGGATGTCATTCTCAGAGCATTGGAGCAAGAGGCTGCTCTGGTTGATAGCGATCGTTCCAGTGGCTGTGTTCGGCGTCTCAGCCATGATCTCCATCTCAAGATGGAAAAGTTACAGCTGGAGAGGTACTAATCTTTGCACATTTAAATAGGATCGGCCACTCTCTCTTATTCTCATAGCTTTGAAGCGGCATGGAAGAACGAGATGGACACGACAAGGAACTTGGAGTTATTCCTGATGGAATTCTGTTCGGATGTCTCGGTGGAAAATCAAGACCATTGTGTTATTAAGCTGAAATCTGTCAAAAGAGGGATCACGAGCTACTGATTCTCAGTTTCTCGGCAGCCACGAGTAATTTTTCTGCTGAAAACAAACTGGATGAGGGCGGATTCGGATTAGTTTATAAAGTTTATTCACCTATCAAGACTTCAATTGCAATTTGTTTCTATCCTGTGCTTAAGATTTGCAGTACCCAGAACGCAATCTGTTAGATTAAAGGGTCCTGGTGTCCCCTGCAGGATATGTTGCTGGGGCATGAGAATGGAGTGAAGCCGCTTTCGAATCGCAAGGATATTTTTTATGTAAGTCAAAAGCAAAAAGGGTTAGATCATGTACAAATGGAATCCAAGCTTTTGTTGGCCATGTATTCATAGATCAAGATTTTCTCGTCTCTCTCAATACAACAACCTAAGAAGAAGCCGACGCTATGGAAGAGATGCGCTCATAATCAAAGGGATAGCTCAAGGACTCCTTTATCAGCATCAGTATTCTAGATAAGGGATAGCTCAGGGACTCCTTTATCCATCAATATTCTAAATTGAGGGACTTTCACCATGACCTGAAGACCAGCAACATTCTATTGGACAACAATATGAACTTGAAGATATCGGACTTTGGAATGGCAAGGGTTTTGGAGAGAATGAAGCGCGGCAAACAAAGACGGCTAGGGTTGTTGGGACATAATAAGTCTCTAAACATATACAAGAATATATTGTGTGTGCAATTCCGTTCAGATTGCTAATTTAGGATCTTTAATTTATTTTTGGGGCAGCGGTTATATGTCTCTAGAGAATGTTGTCTATGCCATTTTCTCTACTAAATCTGGTGTGTTTAGCTTTGGAGGATTATGCTTGAGATCATTAGTGGCAGAAAGAACACAATCTTGACTCACTTTGGATCAATCTATAAACTTGCTTGGATATATAAGAGACAATTGTCATGGGCCGATCATTTGGGATTGAGACCATTGGCAACTTAGCGAATCTTAGAAAGAGAAAGATTTCAGAGAGAAGCTTTGAGAGAATGGAACTCTAATTTTGAAATGGTTGGATGGATACAAAACACCCTTTTTTTTAGTATATATATTTGAGACCTTTATATTATAACCATTGATTGAGATTACATCCGGCGAATGAGATCGTATGTTCTAACTTACCAACTATCGGCATTTATGCCAGAAGAGTTTTAGATCCTAGCGCAATTACTATCTTGCCCATCCTTAGAATGTTCCGGAAGCTCTTGCGGGAACCTCGAGTAATCTTAGGAGGTCTTCCTCGATCATGCACGGTCTCTTGATTGTGGGAACCTTGTGACCGTGACACAATGTTCTGTCTTGGATGCCAAGTTACATTGGTTGATTAATGATTAGCTCGTCACTCTTTCCTTCATCATTTAGCTAGACCCTGATTAAGAAAAATGGTTTCTCTAGGCTTGGGAATTATGGAAATTCAATCAAGGTGTCGAGCTAATGGACCCCGCATCGGCCGAACCGTCTTCATTTGGAGAGTTCTCTCTGTACCTCCATATTGCATTGTTGTGCGTAGAAGAGCATCCCGAGGATAGACCGAGCACCTCCGATGTCGTTCAGATGCTAGGCAACGAAAGTGCCAATCTGCCTCCGCCAAGGCCACCGGCATATTGTTTGCACTTAGGTTATTGTAGCTCCCAGGAGCGGCAAGAACGCGTGACTAATGATTTAACCCATTCCGCTATTGAAAGGAGGTAGCATTCGATCAGATGGTACTTTTAATTTTCCTTTCCAGTTCAAGGTAATTTGTTATTCAAATTGTTTCTGCTAAAAAAGAGAGAAGAAAATTGCATTTAAAACTATGTTCATGTCTGAACGCATAAATTTTATGCATGAGTTGCATTCAAAGCGTGGGTTGACATTGACTTGTTCTCTAGAGGACAAAAAGTCTTGATAATTGACTAGACTTTTGGTAGTGCCTTTAATTGACCTCCATTCAGAGAAAGTGACAGGAGTTGATTTATTTTAATAGCTTGATTTCCATATAATTTGATTTTGTGTAGTACCAAAGAAAACGTGTTTATCATACCAACTAAATCAATTAAGCTGTGCCTAGTCACCTTAGTAGGGCTGAGTCACTTGCGCTTGAGTTGGGTCAATTCATCTCTCGAATCGGACAAACTCTTGGGTTGGACTTTGGGGAGGAGATTCCAATTTGAGTTCCAAGTGGGCCTCATTGCAAGGTTGGATTCCCCGGGTCTCCTTTGGGCCTATGCTGACTTGGGCCACATCTAAATGTAAGGGCATTTCAGTAGAATATTAATATGATCCCAATCTATGTAAATCTCACGAGGAAATCAATTAAGTAGCACCGACACTAATATCGACATATGATACGCTGGCATGTTATGTCTCAAAAAATAGTAAATTTTGACACATTGATATACGCATGATAAATTATCATTTTTATGATTTTTTCAATCAAATTATTTTGATTCAAATTTACAAATAAAAAAAGGAGCCTAGAATGATTACACTAAAAATATTAATCTACCATCTGATAATATCATTTATTGTTTTAATTTTGAGTGACACTAGTGAGAGGAGCGACACTTGATGAGGAGGGGGGAATTGTGTGTTATGAGAAGTGAGAGTTAGAAGAGGAGAAGACTAGATTTTTATTCTTTCCCCTTTTATTATTATTTTTTACATATTCATATTTTGACCCATTATTTATTAAAATTTTTAAAATTGACCCCATGCATGTTGGGAGAGTTGATTATGTGTTGGATTTTTTTTTCATTTTATTATTCTTTTTTACATATTCATATTTTGACCCCTTATTTATTGAAAAATTTTAAAATTTGAGCGTGTCGGGAGAGTTGATCATGTGATGGATTTTTTAACACTTATTAATTGCTTGTTAGAGCATGTCAAGGTGTCGACAGGTGTGAAGTGTCTGACACGATGCAAAGGCTTATAGAGGGGGAATTGTGTGTTATTGGAAGTGTTCTTTCCCCTTTTATTATTATTTTTTTTACATATTCATATATATATATATATATATATATATATATTTTTTGATGACCCGGAAATGACACAAAACTCGGGGCTAGCGCGGGGACCCATAGCACCCCAGAGTGTTGGTGCTTCCTCAATAGTCGTGATTAAAAATGACATCAATGCTGTCATTGCAATAAGACGCAAAAGCAATACAAGAGCAATCATTTTGTGATCATTGATGCCCAAGCCATCATACTAATCAAATGCATGGACTCTTCTATCCTTGAAAAGTTAATCCCAACTGTATGAAATCGTGGCTTCTCTTTATAGCAATCGGCAATTACTGAGGTTTACTCTAGTAGTCACCCTTCCTATATAGGAATGAGAATGTAAAGGGTTCCAATTCCCCACATTCTTAGGGAATTTAGATGGTGACAATTTAGCTTTAGGTGTAGATTTCAACGCTCACACCCTACAATGAAATAGAAGAAAAGTTTGAAAATGAGAATTAAAATAGAAGTAGTATATGACTGACAAAAAAATAAAAACATATAACAGGCTGCACTGTTGGGGAAGTATAACGAAATTTCCTTCCCAATCATCATGAAAATTTGAATTTCTCTTGGGGCCATCACGAACTAGGAACAACTATTATCCCCCTTCGTAGCAAAAGTTAAGTAAATCTCACTAGCAATAGATCCAAATGTGAAATTGTAATCGTTAAGTGAGCACGCTATTAAACAGGAACCCGAATCTCCGACCATCGTAATGCCCAATAAATTGCGAGACCTCATCGACTTGCCACACTTTAAGTTGGGTCCTGTCGTGTTCGAACAGAGCAAGACCCAAAGAGCCGGTGGATGGAACTGATGGACTCTGCCACGGAACAAGAAATTGATCCCTCTCCTTATCAGTGCCTATATCAGAAACACCAGGGTTTCATGCCGGGCAGAAATGCGTCTGATGGATGATAAAAGCTTTCTCAGACAGTGCTCTCTCCTTCCACAGTGACAAGATTGCAAGAATCAAGTAACGTGGCGTTTGTGTTGTTACTAGTAGCCGACATCACAACATTGAGAACTGCATGTTCCTTCTATCCGAAATCGCCAAGTTCCCATCATACCTGATGGAAAGAACATCGGAAGAATCAAGAAGCGGGGACTCGCGATCCGTAACCCAGACCGGTTTCTTGTGAGGATTATCCTTGAACTAGATGGCCTAGAAGTAGTTGCTTGAGGAAGACCCACCATCCCTAAGAATCCTAGTTCAAAGACATTGATGGATTACACTGAGGGTGTTGATTTCTCAATTTCTATCCTTTGATGAGTTTTTGAATAAAGAAATGCGTTTGATAACAATTTAAAATTTCTGTTTCTAAAACAAAAATTCGTTTGATAACAAAATAAAATTTCTATTTCTAGGGAGGCCGCAGTTAGGTAGCCGGGCATCCGGCGTCCCACGGGCGGTGGGTGGGTGGCAAGCGGTGACAAGAGTAAACGATGATAAGAATTTTCATCTCTCACTTTTATTTTAGAAGTAGAAAAATTAGAAATTTTATATTTTGATTTCTGCTCCAAATCTTTTTCTAAAATATAAATTTGTTCTGGAAATAGAAAATTGAAATTGCGTTATTAAATAGATTTATGTTCTGAATTTGTTTTAGGGAACAGAAAAATAAAGAAATAGGAAAATAGAAATTTTGTCATGTGCATCCTAAGATTCCATTTATTTTGCGAAAAATGTTACATTTTTAAATTTTTTTAATAAATTATTTTCTAAGAAAATGATAATATTTTTTTACATTTAGCTGAAATATAAAAAATAAGTGGAAAATATTTTTAGTTGTTTGGAAGGGGAAATTTGATTTGATTTTCCCTTTCTAAATAAATTTACATTATTTGAGCGCTTGTGACTTGTAAGGATAGTTAAAATACTAGGCACAAGTACTAGAGTCCAACCTCAAGTGACTTGGGACTGAGCATTGGTGGCCCAGGCTGGAACTTTGTCCTGGGTGGGGGATGCGACATGGTTGCTAGGGTCTCGGGCTCAACCTTAATGGACTCGGGTTGGAGCACTAAGGACCCAATCTCAAGCTCAAGCGCAGGGGATTTGAGAGGGGCATTGGGGTCTCAAGCTCAGGTGTTAGGGACTAGGGCATGAGCACCTAGGTATTGAGCTGGATCTTGATGGAACCGAGCCCAAGTGTTAGGGACCTAAGCATGGGTACCGAGGTCCCAGGCCTTAGCCTTGATGAACTTGGGCTTGGGCATAGGAGATCAAGGCACAGGCATTAGCGTCCTGGACCTAGCCTCTATGGACTGGGACTTGGGCTTGGGTGCCAGGATTCAAGCATGGATTTTAGGGTCCTGAGCCTTGAGCCCAGCTTCTGTAGACCTTGAATTTGTAACCTTTATAACATTACAATAGATAGGCCTTGCAACCATTTATGCATGAAATGAGCGTGGAAGGGATTTACTCTTTTTAAAATGACAACTATGCATTATTTTATGAAAAAACTTATGTATTTCGATGCTTTACTGCCTTTCTCTTTAATGCACAAATTTTTAGTTTTGAAGTTTATATGCATTCAATCGTTAAGAATAATGTTGGCTGTGGCAATAATTATTAACGTATGACCACAAAAGTATGTTCAAAGACAATTTTTATTCTTTTAAAAATTGATCTTTTACCATGTTTGGAATAACAAAATAATCACCATTTACCATCTTTAAATGTGAGTTTCTTTATATAATAAAATAAACTCAAAGAACTTTCCCAATAAGTTCAATCAAAAGCCTAAGGTGAAATTATAATGTTACAATGTTAATAGAGGGACAAAATTGTAACAAACATAGAATGAATCTCTAACATTCATGATTCCTTAAATTTCTAGCACTTTCCTAACTTGCTTGGATATTTCTATTTTTTCTTGGTAAGTTAAATAATCTGTTACTTTTTTTTTTTGATCAAAAAAATAATCTGTTACTTCACCAAAAGTTAAAATTCACTTTCTCAAATAGATCAAATCATTGTAAAAAAATTCTCTAAATACTTGAAATCTATATTTTTGGATTAAAGAAAAGTTTTTCAATATATTTTGTCTACCTACCCAGCCACCTCAAGAAGTTTCTTTTGGATCCATCCCTACCTGGAAGTACCTTGCATCATATCTAAATTTTCTCTAGTTTCTTCTTTCAATTTCAGTTTCTCTGTTTTTTTCTTTAATTTCATTTGTATTTTGAATTTGTAACCTTTATTACATAACACTTTATTCATGGACATTAGATAGGTCTTAGAACTAGTTATGCATGCAATGAACGTGGAAGGAGTTTGCAAACAAATGTCTTACATATACTCTTTCAAACTGGCAACCATGCATTATTTAACAAAAAAGTTTAGTATCTTGATACTCTAATTTCTAGTCAAACCTTAACTGCCTTTCTCTTTAATAAATAAATTTATCATTTCGAAGTTTATATATAAATTTGGCCGTCAAGTATGGCTGGTCTATGGCAATAATTATGCATGATATGACCTTGAAAGAATGAGACAAGTGGCAAACATGCATTATTGAAAGGCAGCTTTTAATCTCTTAAACATTTATTAGGAAAAAAAAAAAGCATTTACATCTATCCATCTTTTAAATGTCAGTTTCTTGCACACCCATAATCCATCAAAAGCTTATGGTGAAGTTATAATGGCATAACGTTAATAGAGGGACAACATCATAATTCATACTCAAACTGGACAATTTTATTTTTCTTTGTAAGCTCAATAATTTGTTATTGTACGAAAAGTAAAATCCACTTTGTCAAATAGATCAAATCTTCAAGGACTTATTCTGTAAATACGTTTGACTTTATTAAGAAGACAGATAATAAATGAGTGTTTCTGCAAGTCTAACCCTCTCAATCCCACAGTAAACAATATCCATTTTGCAGAATAACGATTTGGTCCCTGCAGTGCTCAGTCCTCTTTTCCAGTGGGCGAACACGCTCGGTGTTGCTTCATTAAACAACCGCTAGAGGGCCTTGCTTCTACGCTTCTTTCTATCACCATGAAACTGAATGTGGAACTTATGCTGTTGCTGCTCCTATTTTTCAGTTTTTCTCCACGTGAGATGGCAAATATTCCGACGAGGATGATTTAGAATTGGAAACACAGGTAAGAACAATGACCAAGCCATCCATCAAGACTTTTACGGTAATTTTCCTTCAAACCGTTTCTTTTTTTCAGTCTTTCTCTGTGTGAGATGCAAAATTTTTTCAGTCTTGCTGCTCAACGGACGATTAATTGCATTTGATTTTATCTAGAGTAAAGAAGGAGACATGATTGACTGTGTTGATATTTACAAACAACTGACACTCGATCATCGTCTGCTGAAGAATCATAAGGTTCAGGTAAAAATTTACCAATTTCTCCTAAATTAATTGATAGATTTGCTGATTAATATCAGATAATTTAGTTGGAAGGGTTTACTTGATACTTTTATAATCAATTTTTTTTTTCTTTTTGTAGACGGAGCCAAATCTACACGTCACTAGCCTACACAAAGCTTCTCCGAATGCAAAGTCGGTAAGATTTGGGTTGAGAGAGCTTTGCCCCATTGGAGGATTACCCATTTGTCGAGTAATAAAAGAAGATCTGGTGAGTGTAACATCCTTGCCCAAGATACCGTCTGTTGCAGGCTATGAGGCAAAGTACTCTTTCTTCAAATCAACATGTAATATCCCGCTCTCGCATGCTCACATGCATATCTACACACATTCAATAGCATAAGTGATTTTGTTTTTCAAATCTACCAGTTAGGTTATGTATCTATGAATTTGCATGAGACCCCATGTCAAATGTTCACTTAGTACAATCTCAAAATCTGTTCTTTCCATGATTCGTGTACAAAAGGAAAATCAATACATCTTTTAAAGTAAGACCAGTAGGCATAGGTGAATAAGAGATTATTTATCATTTGTAGATGGTTTAAGTTACAAACTAACATTTGTAGGTGGTTTCTCTAATAGACAATATGGTACAAAATATTAAATATGGAGGAGGTGGATGTGTGACAGTCTACAATCTAACTGTTGCTCATGACCAAATGAGTGCATATAATAAGTGGAATGAATTTGGTCCCCCAAAGCATATTAGCATGATTGCAGCTGGTTGGATGGTAAGTGATTTACAAGTAAGTCAATGTTATAGTTTTTATGGACAAGAAGTTGAATATATGGTAAATTGATTTGAAAGAAAAAATCTCTTATTTTTCTAGGTTTCTACTGGTGATACCCTTTCTCAGTTATTCACATATTGGACGTGTGAGTTGTGAAGATTATTGTCAATTCTTAATTGAACCAATTTTTTGGCTGATTTTCAAAATCCAAACTAGACATTGGAGATAATTTGAATCTTATTGACTAAAGCATTGTCCTCTTAAGGTGATGGCTACCGCAATGGGTGCTATGATGTACTATGTCCAGGTTTCGTCCAGGTGGATAGGGAAGTAACCCCCGGTTTCCTATTAAGACCTAGTTCTACTTATGGTGGATCTCAATGTGAGCTTGTAATTGATATCGAACAGGTATGTTTGATATTTTTCAAGGTGCCTAAGATAATTTTTTTTTCCCTACAATATATTAGCTACTAAAAGTTTTGTTCTTAAAGTTAAAATTGTCGCTATCGTTCTACCCTACTGAAAGTAATCCATCAATCATTTATCCGTGTTAGATAATTTTTGCGATATCACAAAGTCTATCGAAATAAACCAGTGTTAATAATTGTTGCATTTTTTCCATTACCACCTATTATCAATATTTCTTTTTAATCAGGATCGAAATACTGGGAATTGGTGGTTGGTCGTGCTCCGCCCATCGATTAAAGTAGGCTATTGGCCAAAGGAACTATTTCCATTTTTGTGCGATGGCTCACCACACACAGCTTAGGGAGGAATTGGCTTAACGGGAAGCGATGGCATTTGTCCACCACTGGGAAGTGGTCACAAGCCAGACAATAATTTCAAGCGTGCCGCCATCTTTCGACGACTCCATTGGGGTCAATGGGATGGGAAATTCCTACCTCCTTCAGATAACACAACGGAGTGAGTGGACAGATCCAAAGTTTATGATTTGGGAAATCATCACCATGTTAAAAGATATCGAAGTGGCTACACCATTACTTTTGGACGTCCAGGGGGTTATTGCAGGTAACATGAAGAAGCTATCTTGAGCAATTCAAATAACTGAGCTATCGATTTTTTATTTCACAACTTATTAGTAATTTAGCGACCTCAATGGTAACCGTAATGCCACATTCTTTTGACAGCTTCACAGAATTTCCAAATATGATAGATGCCCGCCAACTCTTTCAACCAAATCCAACATCCATGCTTTGAAGATCGCTATGCTAAACAATGACAAATGAACTGCATAAATTCATTATGGAGATCTGGTAAATCGTTGCAGGGTATAGAAACGTAACAAATAAGTGCTTACCTTACAAAATTTAATAAGCAAAACCGTCTATTTTAATTTTCATCTACTCCCTTTCATAATTCATGTTTCTTGAGATTGAGACTGAGATTGCATTTACTAGCGGTAAATATTAGTACGAATAGACTTTAAGACAAAAAAATAGGCATGCTTGTATAGATAAAATCATCTATTGTGCATCTATAGTGATTATAACTGACTTATGACAGCAAACTATATATGATCAATGGCAGAAATTTCTGTGGTGCGGTTATTATTGGAGATGTTGCTACTAATGGTTTTATTGGCATATTTCAAGTCATTACAACCCGCGAATAATAATGTGCTTGTAGTTACCTTGCTTTATTTTTAACCCAAAAGGAAATTGACCCGAGATCTTAGTGGTCGAAAATACGTTTTGTCACGCCCCGAACCTCGAGCGCGCCAACATCCCACCATGGTCATGCAAATGCGACATTTCCAGGTAGTGTCGCCGACCCCATTAATTTATTATTGCGCAAGCGGAACGTATTATAAAACCCCTGACAATGAAATACGGGATAGAAAAGCAGAAAGCAAAACCACAACATAACACTTTCATAATTCAACAGAATTACAAACAGAAGCCTACAACCAAAAGTCTACAAAAGACCGACTCTTAAAAAGGAACTGTCCTACGACCTACAAGTCGGACACGTTCTCCAATCCTTATGACTTCACCTCTACAACTCCTTAAGGCCAACCAAGCTATCTAGCCGCTCCGTCCACCGGGGACCTGAAATTGTAATTCCCAAACCGGGATGAGACAATGTCTCAGCAAGTTCAACCCCTTAAACCCCTATTAGAAAGAAAATACGCCCTGGGTGGCCTAGCCGCATCACACAGATAACTTACCTCGTCTTAGTTCATTTCTGCAGGTTAGCACAATTCAAATCATCCAATCACAGATAGTAATAGGAACTTAAACCACTGGAATGTCAACAATATCATTTCGAACGACCACAAGAGTCCGAATTATAAGACCAAACCATTATGACACGTCTCATACCATACCACACGATTCCGTCCCATAATCCAACCCGTCAATAACACTCAGCATGCGATCTAATTGAGATTCACCGCCACACAAGGGCATAGCCTACTCGCAGTTCGGCTATCTACTGGCACATAGCCAGGCATCGCCTCCCCCTCTTGGAGCGCGGCTTCGTCACTACGCCGACGGCATTCCCAAAGGAGCATGGGTCCAGTTGACCTAGCCTCTACTGTAACCCGAGCCACGTCACTCTGTTGACGGCATTTCTAAATGAATAAAGGTCCAGTTGGCCTAGCCACTACTGTGACCCGAGCCACGTCACTCTCTTGACGGCATTTCTAAATGAATAAAGGTCCAGTTGGCCTAGCCACTACTGCGACCCGAGCCACGTCACTCTCTTGACGGCATTTCTAAATGAATAAAGGTCCGGTTGGCTAGCTACTATCATGCGACCCGAGCCACGTCACTCTCTTGACGGCATTTCTAAATGAATAAAGGTCCGGTTGGCCTAGCTACTCTTTGCGACCCGAGCCACGTCACTCTCTTGACGGCATTTTAAATGAATAAAGGTCAGGTTGGCCTAGCCACTACTACGACCCGAGCCACGTCACTCTCTTGACGGCATTTCTAGCGAGAATAAGGGTCCGGTTGGCCAGCCACTCTTGCGACCCGAGTCTTTCAACCAACATACGACAATTCGATACCGATCCCTGGATACTTTACATTTCACTCACATAATCCAATTATGATATTAACCATTAAAAATCCAATTTCAATGCCAAACCCGACACTTGGGTTTTTATTAATAAAATCTCTATTTATCACAATCAACACTCAATTTGCCACATCCATTCATCAAACTCAAATTTTAAATGCACAGCGGCGATCAGCACGAAATTATGAGAGAATAAGGTCCCGACGAAATTTTCGGAATTTAATAAATAATTAAATTTATTCCGAAAATTAATTAAATAATAATATCCATATTTTTCAATCCACACTCAATTTATAATATCCAACCATCAATTTCAAAATCCGAATACGCAGCAGCGATCAACACGAAATTCTCGAGCAAATAAGGTCCCGAGATAATTTTCGGAATTTATTAAATAATTAATTTTACTCGAAATTAATTAAATAATAATATTTTAATAATTTCGAATAAATATATATTATTAAATTATTTAATAATTTCGGAATACTTAAATAAATCAAAAATAAATTCCTTTAAGTCACATCAAAACTTATATTAATATAAACATACTTAACTTTAAACTAAACATACTTTAACTTAATTAAACATCATAATCTAATCATCAACCAAATAAACTAATCTAACCACCTAAACTTACTTAATTTAAACTAAGCACACTTAGGACATCATTAACCGTCTAATCAAGGTTTAGTGAGCTAAACTCACCGGATTAGCGAGCCGAGCGGACCAAAACGACGAGGACGACGCGAGGATTGACTTTCCTCAAGTCGGGCCGAGCATCCGGGCTTGGGAAGGCGGCCAAAACGGGCCAAACACCCGCTGCCATACCCATTTTTCCAGCTTCTGTTTAGGGCCGATGGAGGGCTGCACGGCGGTCGGACGGGTGCGGAATGGGCGGAGGAGGCCGGCGGGGGCTTGGACGGGCTGAAGGGGAGGTCGACGGTGGCGGAGGGAGCTCCGGCGAAGGCTCGAGCTGCTCGGACGAGCTGCTGGAACGCGGGCTGGCGCGGACGAGGGCAACGAGCAAACGAGCTGACCGGTGAGGCGCGGCGTGCGGGCCGACGCGCGGCGGCGGCGACGGCGACGACGGCGAAGCCTCCGGCGGACGAGCGTGCGAGCGGGCGAAGGGCGGCGTCGGGGCTGGCGAGCTGCTGGTCCGGTCGTTCCTCTCTCTCTCCTCCCTCCAAGGTTGAAGATGATGGTGATGGCCCCCTTTTGGAGATTAAATCTCCACCCTCCACTTGTCAAGCCCTCAATCCTTGGCTTCAATCAGCATGACATCACCCCCATAATGTCATCTTCCACTATCTCCTCTCCCACAACATTCTTCAATGGGTGCAATATCATTTCCGCCGGGGTCCAAATCTTTGTACATCCAATTTCTTCAATTTTTCTTTCAATTCTCTTCTAATTGAATCCAATTAAAATCCACAAAATTATCCCATGATCCTAATAAGATGTGTGACATAATAGGGCTTCCAACTTCTAAATTCAATCCCAATTTTTTAGGTTGAATTCAACTGGTGCGATTTCAAAGACGCCTAACCTAGCGGGTAGCTTTCAGGGAAATTTTCTTACATCCGACCTGAGGGTGATCAGTCCCCAAGTTTGACGCGTTAAAATCCCTTAATTGCTTCGTCCAATAGGCTAGTCCTCTCATGAGTAGCCAACTTAGAGAGACGAACTATATGCACAGACGAAATGCCCGACTCAATCAGCTGAAAATAGAATTAGAAAAATCGGGATGTCACACGTTTGAATATTATAGTTGGCACGAATTTATCAAGAGATATTTAGCAATACCTATTTTGTCGAAATCTATGGACGCAAGAAGTTTCAATCTTTCAAAAATAGAATATCTGAATTTTCCATGTAATAAGAACCAACACTCATTCACAGTCCTATTGGCCTATAACATGTCTTACTATTTACACCAAAATAAATAAATTACTGAGTTGTCGAAACGAACAAGCACGTGCTTGACATGAGTGTGGACAGTCACCTGTGTTACACGTGAACATGATCACCCATGTGACATTCTATCCACGACCACGATGATTGATACTCGTCGATCGACATTTGATGTTAGAGATGTACCTTGTATCTACACTGCTAGACAAAAATAGTTTTGAAAGAGAGAGTTTGGACCTAAGTCCACTATGAATTTTAATTTAAAATCCCTAGCGGAGTTGTCATGTTGCCGCAACTTTCCCAGGGGTGATGCACCAAGGGGAAAGCTAGTGGATTACTACACCTACACTAATCTCAAGCTCTTCCAAACTCATACTAACTGCAACTTTTGGGTCTTAATTAACATGCATATTAATTTATTCAGGAGTCATCACTAATCAATTATGGTCAATTAGTGTGGGAGCATATTTTACTTGTACGAACTAGGGATTTAATGGATTCAGGGAATTGATTATGTTAGATTAATCTAAACGCCCTTTAATTACATTTTTTCTTTATTTTCAAAAGAAATATTTGTGCAAGCAATATTGGATTGATTTTTAGGATCATACCGGTGCACAATCAATGAAATAACACTCAATAATCAAATTATTAAATAAATTACTGAAAATAAAGCAAAAATTCAAATACCTCGAGCTAATTAATTTTCTAAATGTAAGTAAAGCACTAGAATACTATACCTAGCCTAACCATAATTTTACTAGCTAATTAAGCAGTCCTAATTAATTCCCTTTTTTGGGTTTTTATTTTTTAAAACTAATTATATGCAATTCTAATCTAGGTTTAGCGTGCATGATTTATTACTCGAATGGCATGTTACATGCAAGTTATATGACATAATTCTAATGTCCGGTAAAAATTAATATGAACTACTCTAACATGACATGCATTCTAAATTAAATGACCCTAAATATACAATCACTAAATGACATGGAATGGATGTCATGGCATAAGTGACATGACAATAGGATAACATGGCATGATGTGGCAAGATGATATGGTACATCTAGATGGTGGCAGCTAATCCTAACTCATCTCACATTGATTCCAGTGAAATAGAAAAACGCATGCCTCCCGATATTGTTATACTACTAATTATAATGCCCATAACGTCATTCAGTTTCAATAATCTTATTTTTCCTTTTGTTTTTCCCTTTTTTTTTTTTTTTTTTGGATATGGTGATGAATCTTTGTTGATGGTGCAAAAGATGGCATGCAAATTTTTCTAGCAAAAATCATCTGGCTTACTGGCCAAAGAAGGTGCAACCGCACGTAGCATGCGAAGTTAATAAGCTTTGGACATTGTTTTATTGCTGTAATGTGCTAAGTGACGTGAACGACTGCAAGAAATAAAAAGCGGAGGTTTGACTCGACTCGCACTTTAAACTTATGCGGTGTGGTGCATTGGGCATTGCATCTATTTACATACATCCATGCAAACCGTAAAGCAAAGAGAGCATCAGGTTCTTATCTGCATCACCTCTCTCAATTCATTTATCTTTAGGATTTGATTCCTAAAGGTATCATAAATTTATTGCTGCAAAGGCAAGTCCCTCCCCTTTGAACCTTGAAGGTGAACTACCCAGAGAAATTCTGTGAATCTCTCTCTCTCTCTTTTATATATATATATATATTTGGATCCTTTCCTATCGATAATTTTCCAGTTCCTTGTATTGGCTGACTGTAAAAGTCTAATGGGGTGGTCCAACTATATCAAGATTTTGTGATGTATTTGCATTTGTTATTTACTTTTTTCTCTTTGGATCATCAACTTTGGTCTCTATAGTTATGCATTCAATGATCCATCTGAGAACGATTCCCTTGAACCACCCATTTCAAAGGGCTCTTGAATTACAGATGTTCCCCCACATCCACACAATTTATGTTAGTGCGGGCGCACATATGTTTTCTCAAAGAGAGATGTTCCGAAAAATGCGTGCATAATGTAAATGAAGCTAGGAAGAACCCTTGAGGGAGTAGACAGCATTGATTTGTGCCAAAAGGGACATTAAATGACGACTAACACAACGATGCATTTATTTGTTTTTATTCCTGGGAAAACTAAAGCAAAAAGTGGCATTTTGTGGAGAAACCAAAGGGGGTTCTTGAAGCTTTTCTCTCCCTAAATTGCCGCACCTGAAAAGGAAAGATAATCTGCATTATTGACCGACATTAAAAAGGGCAAGTACACCTTATAATCTATAGCTATTGATAGCAACAAAACTAGTGGAACATAAGATGATAGATTCATTAGCCTTACCATATTCCCTTGGTGTCTTGCATTTGTAGCATTCTGTCCTGCTGGCATAGTTGTGCACTCCACATCCATATCTGCGAAACCCAGATCACATTTCTTTAGATAATATTAACTATGGAAATGAATAAAACTTGGACATTAAATGGAAGAAGATCAGTAGAAGTGAAATGAATTTGTTAGGTAATGGAAAATTCTTGTCCTTCTTATAAATTTCTAAGGGAAGGATGGAATTAAATTCCAAAAATAGTTTGCTATGGCTGATGAGCTACAGATGGATAATGATCTTAATTAACGCAACAGCACTAAAGAGCCTTGGACTCACCTATTGCAAATCCAGTCGCCGGCTTTCCACCCCGGAGGAACGCCTGTCTCTGGTCCGTATCCTCCACTACAACTGCCAACGTAATCATCCTTGAGTGCACCGCACCTGTAACAATTCGATCGGCTTGCGTAGTTGTGAGCTCCACAGTTCATTGAATTGCAATACCAGTCTCCAGCCAAGACTTCTGTTCGGTTGTACATGAGGTATGTTGAGACGTCAGGACCTCCGAACTTGGGATAACCACATCTTTGGCATGCCTCCCGCTTCTTGAAGTTCTGGTGCTGACAAGCGCCGCACAACCAGTCTCCTCCGGACCAGCTCATTCTCTGTCTTCATTGCAAAATAGGTTACAAATTCAGCTTCAGCAACTTGATTGTATGAGCTAAAATAGAAACTAAGAAGATAATGATGAAATGAACATAATATCTGTGGAGTTTTTTTTTTTTCCATTTATATTTATAAAAGCTAGGAATTAAGTGACACAGACTATCTCCAATTTCATAGAATATGTATACTGCTGATGAGAAAACAAGCTGAAATTGCATTTTCTTGCCGACTAGCCTATTTATCTTCTATATAAGCTCATATTGCTGATCATCCTGCTGTTCTTGTCTTCTATCCTATATGGGTAACTACTGTTTATTTCCAAACCCACAACAGTTGTTTCTTAACATGTAAGCTAAAGCTAGTATATGATGAATTGTTTGCAATATATTTTCTAAGCCCTAGAAATGACTCCAAAATTCAAACTTGAAACAATGTGGAACAAGAGTAATAAAGGATAGTGGAGCTAACCTTGATGGAAATTGCAGAGTCTTGGAGCTAGAAACCAACAGAGAACAGCAAGATACTGCTTATGTTCTGCTATGTCTGGGTACAAGAAATAGCCAAAAGCGGTTGGTGGTTTTGAAGTTTGGGTTTGGGGACCTTATATATACACTTTGCGATTGGCGTCGTGTGGGCCCCCCTGTATTTCTTTTTAGCCTTTTTTTCCCCCAATGTCTGGATTTCTTCTCAGATGGTTCTCTAAAGATAATAGGATTCCAAACGTAGCCAGAAAAAAAAAATCGCAACTTCTAGATAAAACCTTCTCGACTCCTAATGTTACTTTCGTGTTCTTGGGGAAGCTTTGTTTCATCCCTAAGCTAAGTGCAGGCATGCATCCTTGACAAATCCTTTTTTTTATTATTATTATTATTTTATTCCAAATTTAAGTATCATTTATAAGATGACATGAGCTTAGAGGCATTCCCGAGCATTACAAAAATACTTGAGAACATGAAAAAAATAGAGTGAGAGTCTTCATATAGTAGTCGGTATTACATTCGTCTAGAAAGGTCTACAATTTTTGTAATACAAAACTCACCCTCTTACAAGTTTACAAACTTTAACAATGATGATGGGGACATTAGTTGATTTGTTTAGGAAACATTTACGGCTACATTCCATCCAAATGCAATACATGGTTGTTAAGAAAGATACCTTAAGAAGCTTCATGGCCAAGTCCTTGCCTTTGGTAGTCCTGATCTTATATTGGAGTTCATCATTCCATCCTCCTAAAGAACCACAGATTCCATATTGTGCAAGAATAATACACCATAAGCTTCCAGTCCATGTGCACTGAAAAAAGATATAATCTCGATTTTCCAAACCAGCCAAATATAAATCACAATATATTGATACCGCACTCATCCAAGGTGATACAATCTTCGGTGCCAGTAATCTATTACTACAAATTAGCCAACCAATAAACTTGTGTTTGCTGATCCCGCCTATCCAAATCAATTGAAAACATCCCTCAGCCTGCTTGACACATTCTTATCCCAAGTGACATTCCACCCATGCCCTTTCTTTTTGCATGATTCCCTCAAGCATTAGGAAAAGAGTTTGATGATCCTATAGAGCTTTGCACTTTAATACACCCTTCATTATAAACTGGATAAATCGCATTCGTTCATAACAAGACGCATCAAAGAAAATCCACCCTATAGGCGATTGATGAGGTGTGGTGTTGACACTTGTGCCGCAGCTCACGCCATAGGGCTAACAGATAAAGAGAGATATGTAAGGTTTTTGTTCAATATGATCAACCATAAGTTAGTTAGACAGGTGGCAATACATAATTGGAGCACAGATGAGCCAAAGTAGTCCCAACTCTCTGCCCATGCATGGAATCAGCTATTAGAGCACATTTCCTTTTGCTTGTCATGTTGCATGAAGTTTGAGAGGGCAAAACTTTGGAAAATAATATCTCAATGCTCAGGCATCTTATACGGACGATTTTTTTATTTTACATAATTTTTCCGGAGGAATCTCCCAATAGCATGAAGTGAAGACATTATTCCCTCCTCCCATTATTCAGTTCCAGCAAGGTGTTATGAGGGGACGATGTTATTTAACCAAGTTGGGCGGACAAAGAATATTAATTTGTTACTTTTCCCCCCTCTTTTTTGCCTTTCGTTTTCTAGTTCTTAGCTCCTGTTTATCTCTCATCGACATTAACATTGGGCCCAAGGTGTGAAAAGGGCAAAGATGGATGTTCGCATGCTTAGGTCATACGCATAAATTCTTCCCATGTAACTTCTCCATCATCTTCAACAAGGGAAACGAGGAGAGATGCCTCCTTAAAATTCCCTAGGGGCCCGCCAGTTGGTGCCACGTGCAGAAACAAGATTGTGAGTGTCGTTTTCATGGAGGGAAAAATCAAACAGAAGTTGAGGTTTTGACCGGCAAATCCAAAGTCAAATCTTTCCTTATTCTCTTCGAATGCGGCGATAAGACGCGGAGAATGCGGCACTCTTTTGAAGCTAGCAGCCAATCTTTCCGTTGGGGCGACCATCATTAGACCAATTTTGATATAATATCAATTAGAAAGTCGAAAATTTGACGCAAGTGATTATACTTTATTATTTGCTAAGAGTGATGATCCTCAAATAAACTTGACCTGGAAAGTTGCTAATTATGGGCTTGCAATGCTGCATGGCAAATTATCCATTGTGCGTCCAGACATGAATGGTTTAGGCAAGTGGCAACTAACAGCCCAACCTGAGTTGTTGGTGCCACGTGCAGAAACAAGATTGTGAGTGTCGTTTTCATGGAGGGAAAAATCAAACAGAAGTTGAGGTTTTGACCGGCAAATCCAAAGTCAAATCTTTCCTTATTCTCTTCGAATGCGGCGATAAGACGCGGAGAATGCGGCACTCTTTTGAAGCTAGCAGCCAATCTTTCCGTTGGGGCGACCATCATTAGACCAATTTTGATATAATATCAATTAGAAAGTCGAAAATTTGACGCAAGTGATTATACTTTATTATTTGCTAAGAGTGATGATCCTCAAATCAACTTGACCTGGAAAGTTGCTAATTATGGGCTTGCAATGCTGCATGGCAAATTATCCATTGTGCGTCCAAACATTAATGGTTTAGGCAAGTGGCAACTAACAGCCCAACATGAGTTGTATCCTAAAATTACGAAGATCATAGAATAAATTGGATGAGTGAGGATCGGTCTTCTTTCTATATCGATGTTATTATAAGGTGTCCCAATAATTTTCAAACTGTTTATTCCTATGAAGATTATATTTTTGAGTGTATCATATAATGTCATGTACGTTAACTTGGGACGCTTCAAATATAGTTACATAAAAGCAAATATAGTATATATCATTTAGTGTTTGCTGTGAATTGAATAGGACTCTATTAAAATAAAATTCAATATTTTGTAATTTCCTAATTTGATGGTGTCTTTGCAGTGTGTTAAATATAGGGTCAAAAAGGGTCCACAATCGCTAACGCGGTGAATTCAGTCAAAATCCACGTAAGCCCGCGTTAGCGTCTTGTTTTGGGGTTTGATAAGGTAGAACCTCGCTCGTCAATATCAAACTTTCCAGCCAAACATAGTGAATATTTCTCGTATAAAACCTCAGACACAAGGTTCCCTTTATTCTCTTCATGTGTGACCATTCGTAAAAGAGAGTCAAGCTCTCCCCACATCTCTCCTCAATTATACACCAAGAATCCACATCTCAAAACTCAAGGAAAATGGCCTTTGCTTTTGAATATTCCTCCTTTTACCGTTCAACTCGATAATTTTCATTTGAGCACCCACCTAGGAACCTCAAATGATTCGTGATTTCTGCAGGCTTGATGTCTTAAAAGGGATTGAAGGCGCCAAAAAACGTTTTAAGTTTGATCATGAGGAACTTTCGTGACAAGGGCAATTCACGTTCTTATAAGTCCCACGATTTCATTATTCCGAAAGCTTTTGGTTTTCATTGGCAGCAGACCTTTCATTTGGCGGCATATTCCCCCAGACCTAGCTCTCTCTCAACGGTGGGTTCAGGTATACCTCCACGAGTTCGGACTTTTAGGATCTCTTTTGACCTTGATGGGTAGAAAATAGAATCTATCCTTCTTCAGGATTTTTATTCTAAAGAGATGTGATCAAACGAGGATTGGCAAACAATAAACATTTCATAGGAAACTACAGAATCGTTTCATGGATTTCTTTTGATCGGACTCCTAAAAAGAGTACTGATTCATTACGCAGCTTTAATGTATCGATGAGCACATGTGTCACGCTTACAACTAGGGCCACGTCGGCATTGTCTTACGACCAACCATACCACATATCACCTTCCCAAGTCATCGCTCTAGCGCCTGCATGGCACATGCTATGCAGTGAGCAAACATAACGATTTGTATTCTGATTATCACGTGGCCAAGGTCCTTAGAAGGAGCACTTCATTAAGTTCGGTAATTTGGATTCTAGAGGAGTGCCTTGACTCTCGAACATATTGGTTTTCCAATATTTTTGTTGTTCGAGAGTTTCAATTGAGAGTTGTTGGTGTTTATTTCACATCAATTGTGAAAAATGTTAGTGATCAGTTTATAAGTGTGAGAGAAAGTCTCACTCTTTAAGTTAACTTTTGGGATGCGAGAGGTTCAAGATCACTCAATAAGAGTGTATTATAATACCCAATTTACACCCATGCCCAAGCTCTCTTGTATTGCTTTTCTGTCCCACTTCCTTATTCTTTTCTCTGTCATGTCTATCTTGTATTGATGTGGATGCATGGTGCGAGCCCCACTCACATTGCATACAAATTATAAAAATCGACATATTACACTCACATCGCATACAAATTACAAAAATTGACATATCTATATCCGTATGTCTACTTAAATATGCATATGGTCATTCATAAACAAATACCACGAATGTACACCGAGCAAGTATGTTCAAATGAGTATACCATCACATTTCCTGGAGAATCTAAAAAACTTCTCGCTACTTTCAAATGTGATGCGGACCACACTCATGTTGGACCCATAATTATGTGAGAGGGGGTATATGTGCAATTTATCTAAAAGCCCCTTCCAAAAGAACTTTGAGGCCACATGAATTCAAGGAAGTAGTATTTCAAGTGAATTTTGTTTTTTATGTGTTCTCTTAGTTTGTTGCTCAATACAATTTGAGATTAAATTTTGATTTTTGAGCTTTAGGTGTTGTGATTTGGGGTTTACAAATTCTATTGAACTCGAGTTTGGAGTGATATACACAGTGGGGTCAGAGTTCACAAAATAATGGGGGCCAAATATACACTACCTATATATATATACACACAACCTGAAATCTGCGCCTCACGGTCCTTTGCATTTTTATCAAAAACTTCGAAAAAATGCAACCAAAAAGAAAAAAGAAAAAACAAAAATAGCACGATCATAAGCTGATTTTACATATTGATGTCATACTAGTGCATGTGAATCCATGCATATAATCTATTGAACATTTGCAGACAATGTTGGACATGAAGTTTGATTCAGCAAAAATACTGGTGCAAGACTCAGGATTGAGAACCTTATGCCTCAAGAAGTTAATTTGGAGGATTTGGCATTTGGAGATTTCTTTTCAGGAGATTCAATCAAGACAAATTCACTTCTGACGCTAAATGAATTCTTGAAGGGGATAGAGAAGGGAAAGTGTGCTGCTTTTTCATGTGCAAATCGGTTTCATTGCTTGGCCCATTGGAAAGGGCATCCATTCAATTCGCCGTAGTCGAGTTGTTTTCAATGGGGGAGAATGATGAAGAATCGGAATTACACCGAAATTAAACTTTTAATTAATTTTCTTATCCATAAATTCATAAATATCTCATTAAGGTTTTACTTGATAATCGTTCTTTTTGACGGTTGTCTTATTGGGAAATTAGGTTTACCAATTACATTATATATTTGAGACAATTTTCCAAGAAGTTATAAACCTATTATACAGTGACCAATTAAGTCCCAAGTATTTCAATTATGACAATTTAATCCTAATCCTTTTGACGATTTGCCAATTTAGTCCTAAACTTTTCAATTGTGTCATTTTAATCTTAAACCTTTTGAAAATTTGTTAATTTAATCCTAAACCTATTATTTGGATATTTTGTGTTAAGGATTGCATTGGCAAATTGTTAAAAGGTTTATAACTAAATTGACAAATCACTAAAATATTTATGCTTAAATTGACACAATTGAAATGTTTGTGACTAAATTGGCATCATTGAAAAGTTTAAGACTAAATTGGCTTATGTACAATAGGTTTAGGGCTTTTTAGACAATTTTTCTTGTATACACCGGTGGTCAATGCATGTAATTAGTTAATTTTTTTTTATTAGAAATTGATATTCCGATCATGCCGAATCTTGGCATTCTCACCCTTTCCTCCGTCTTTTATCTGATTGCACTTTCGCTTTCATTACCCCCTTTTTCTCCCCTTTCTGTGATTCTCAATTATGTTGTGCCGCCCGCTTCCGTCCTACACCAGTTTGCTCCTTCTTGCTATCCTATTTTCCTACCCTTCCTACGATTCCAAACCTACCTCGACCATCTTTTGCTATACACCTTTCGTTATGAATGGAAAATGATCTTGTCCAATCACGGGGTCTTAGATTTCAGCTGCGATTAGAATGTTCAATCTCAATTATGTCCATAATTAATCAGCCTTTAGTCCACAGCCAGAGATCTTTCAACTCGACATAGCAAAAACATGGTACTTGGAATCCGGTTCTCCATGAGCAGAATTCGCTTTAACCTTCCCCAGTTATCGTAAAATTCAGTGTGTTTCATATGGGAGGATTCAAAAGACCACCCAAAAAGAATTAAAAAAAGAAAAAGAAGAAAAGAAATCGACTTGGGTCCTGCCAGATCTTTCAGACCAATGAAGTAAGGTCTGAAAATATATTATTGTACTGGTCCTAAACTATATTGCACCAGATAGGACCTGGATTGGATATGTATATAAAGGTCACAAAGAAAAGGAATAATAAGAAATTGACCCATAATTAAAAAAAAAAAAAACCAACTCATCGATGGTTACTTTTGGAACATTCCAACTTGTAACTTGAATTTTAAACGAGCGAAGGAAGCAGCTAGAATGAATCTTACTTGATATGTGCATTGGGAATATAGTTTTGGGTTGAGTGAGTCATGCGCTCTATGAAAAAGAAATGTTATGTTATGACACTTTCATTCCTATGGAAATTGATTTTTTTTTTTTCTGTCGCTTTTATTATTGGCAATGTTCCTAGTCTGTGATCACATCTACATCATGATTCAGTGATGTGGGAGCATCAAGCTCTATTAATCAGCACGCAAGCTCAATTTAGATCTCGTCGATTAATCCAGCTAATGATGTAGGTGCTTCCGATTCTATAGTACAATCCTTAAGTTCTAACTTGATTCAATTGATCAATCCAACACAAGCAATGATCATTTGAGTAAAGGTAGATTTTGGTTACAACTTGCTTCGATGGGTCAAGAATGAAGTCATCGATGTGGAGACTATTGACCATGTTGTTGATTGTTTCCTTGTTGATCAAGTTTAAATTATTGATTCACCAAACTAGTTGTTGATTTCAAGACAAATCAACAACATATCGGTGGGAAACAATTGTTGAGAAAACTCCTACCATATTTTGAAGTTAACAAAATTTTTTGGTTCTAATGCCTATCTTAAGAACATATTTATTATAAGTTGTTTTAGAGGAACTATCGAAGACTTCTATCAAACTCTATTATTTCCCATAAGGATATCCCACCCTGATGAGTCTAGAATGAGATCGTGTCAAGGCTAGAACAAGGTAGAGTTCAAAATCAGACTTAACAATGTTGCAGCACAAATCTGGAATAAACTTTATTTGGAAACTATTCTACGACGACTAGTTTTCTGACTAAGGATTTTACTTACCATATACAAATACATTATTGAGTTAATCACAAATTGACGAAATCAATCATGAAGATAAGTTCCATATGAGGAAGCATCACTTTTGAAAACCAAGATTCTGATTGTAGAGGCGACTAAAATTAAGTAAAAATTCTATTCCTATCTTCAACGGTCACAAGATCTCTTTGAAAAATTCTATCCAATGGTCAACTTGGAAGAATTTCCTTTGGAGAATGTTAACGACTAGTATTGCATAGAGATGTATTTAAAGGAGGTCATTCAGTCAAGATGAATAGAAACATGAATATGCAATTCTAAAGTTTGAAGTTGTTCTCAATTACTTGCACTTGTCTGTGAGCTTTACAAATTGTGGTCAAAAGAGAAAATACAAAAATAGTGTCTTCGTAAGCTAGCGAAATCTGCCATTGAGTGTTTACACTCATAAGTTGTAATTTTTGTTGATCCTATAGTAAAATTCAATCAGTAGGGGGGTGCATGATAACTGCCTATTTCTATTCCAGAAACAATTTTTCTATTCCAGACCTGTTCCTGGAATAGAAATCCGTTCGATAAGCTTATTCTATTTTTCTATTTCTGGAATAAAAATCTATTCCAGATATAGGTTTGGAATAGAAATCAGAAGTAGAAATTTTCTACTTCTATATTTCTGGAACAGAAATGAGAAATAAAAAATTTTCTTATCGTTCGTCAATTGGTCCTTCATCCGTTACCGCCGACCACCGTCCGTTGGTCGCCGACCGCTCGCCGGCCCCTGCCGTTGCCGACCACCGTCCATTGGTCGCCGACCGCCCGCCGACCCCCGCCACCGCCGCCACCGGTCACCGGCCGCCTGTCGCCGACCACTGCCAGCCGCCGCCATCGTTCGTCACCACTATCCGCCAGTCCGCCACCGTCCGAAAGAAAGAAATTTTGTGTCGTTATCAAACGAATTTCTAATTTTAGAGTAGAAATTTTGTATCATTATCAAACGGTTATTTTTTCTTAGAAACTCTTCTAGAAATAGAAATAGAAAATTTTAAATCTATTTCTATTCCAGAAATTATTTTAGAACAGAATGGTTGTCATGCAAATTTTGCTAGTAACTTATTTTATTCAACATTTATTTGTCAAGATTTTTTTTAAACACCTATTCAATCTTGAAGATAAGCTCCATATAAGGAAGCATCACTTATGGAAACCAAGATTCTGATTATATGAGTGACCAGAATCAAGTGGAAATTCTATTCCTATCTTTAATGGCCAAAAGATCCCTTAGAAAAATTTATGTTTCAATGGTTAGCTTGGAAGAATTTCCTTTGAAGAATGTCAATGACTAGTATTGCATGGAGGTGTATTTAAAAGAGGTCATTTGGTCAAGATGAATAAAAATGTGAATTTGAAATTCCAAAGTCTAAAGCTGTTTTCAATTACTTGTATTCGTTTGTGAGCTTTACAAATTGTGATCAAGAAAGAAAACACAAAAAGAGTATCTTAGGCCCTGTTTGGTAACCGTCCAAATAGTAAAAATTTCTATTTTTTTTTGTTTCCAGGAGTAGTTTTGGAACAGAAATGCGTTTGGTAAAATTTTTGTTCCCGGGAACACATTTCTATTTTTTGTTCCGGAAGTAGATTTGAAATAGAATCAAGAAAAAAAAAAGTTGATTCTTGTTCCCGGAACAATTCTAGAATCAAATCTATATTTTCTCTTTTTATTTTCTTTTTTATTGTTCTTCATCTACTATCATCGCCGTAGTTGCTGTCCACCGTCGCTGGTCGCCAGCATCTGGCAAGCTCGCCTAGCCCCGCCGAGGCTCGATTGAGCCATGGCTGGGTGAGCAGCAAGTGAGGCTGACCTTATGGTGGCTCGGCGAGGTGAAGCCCTACCGACGGCTGGGCGAGGCCGCTCGCCCAACCATGGCTCGGCCGAGCCTCGCCCAGCTGTTGGTGAGGCTCGGCCGATAAAGGCCAGCCTCACCAAGGGTCGATGATGCTCCGGTGAGGTCACCAGCCCTCTTCTGGCTAGTCGCCAATCATCCCAAGGCCGGCAACCAGCCACTTGAAGAAGAAGAATAGGAGAAAGAAAGGAAAAAAAAAAAAGGAAAAAAGTAATAAAATTATTTAAAAATTAAAAGAAAATGATTTGGAGTAGAAATTTTGAGCACAGTACCAAATGCAATTCTATTTTAGGAATTGAAATTTTGGACAGTTACCAAACGACTTAAAATGCTTAGAAATTGTTCTCGAAAACAAAATAAAAAAAAAATCAATTCTGATAAGAAATTGTTCATAACAACAGAAGCGTTATCAAATACACCTTTAATGAGCTAGAGAAATCTGCCACTGAGTGTTTGTACTCATAAGTTATAATTTTTTGTTGATAAGCTATCAACGTGGGAGAATGGACATAGACTTATTTTAAGCGAAACTACTATAAAATCTTGTGTGCTTTTTCCTCTTTGCTTAACTCTCTCTATTTAAATCTGTTGCTCATTTACACATTTTTGCAAAAGTTTGGTGTTTCGAAAATATGTTTTTGATCCTCATCTAGATTTTACTAGTAACTTATTTTATTTTGCGTTTATTTGTCAAGATTTTATTTAAACACCTATTCACCCCCTCTAGGTGTTAGTTCTAGCTTTATCAACTATTCATATCAATTTCCTTATATATTTATTGATATCCTAAGATGGTTATTTTTTTTTTATCAAGATTGGTGGATGAATTTTGGAAGATGTACTGCAAAGCTAAAGAATCAAGATATCAAATCTCCATGTCATTAATGCATTTTCTAGTTTCTAGGTCTTTAATTGATTTCTAACCCTCATTTCTTTAATGTTTGTCTATTTCCTATGTCTTAGTTCTTCTATAAATGGAGGAGTGTTCCCAATCGTAATGCAGAATTGATGAATATATGAGAATCCTCTGCATGAGTGAATATTTATTTGATTCTTTATCCAATATCGTTGGTGGTATATCAAATAGTTCTTCATCCTTGATCGATGGAGCAATCCTCTACGCCTTGGTAGTGAGTTGCATCTATCCCAATTTTTATCCTTGGCTAGCAATTTGTGACTTTACAATTCAATGGTGAACCTCTCATATCCTTTGTCCTTTACACATCATTTCATTATCATTTTTCACATTGCTTCCAAACACTTAACTAGAAGATTCACGTTTAAGAAATCACTAGTTCCACGCACGCATCATTTACACTCTAACAAAATCATGAGGAATAATTATATTGGACATAAATTTTAAGATGGTTTTGACAGGATATATATATACACACACATATAAATATATATTTACAGAATTGAGATAAAGGTTTAGTATATTCCTTAGTATAAACGTGCATAGCGACTATGACTTTCAAAAGACGAGTTTCAACTTTGATAAGGTGCTGGACTAAATATTCATAAGCACCTCAGACTTTCTCATAGCCACCATCTCCTTTTTTAAGGTCTTCTAGATATAACATATGCATTGACACGCATTCATCATTCATAGCCACAGCACATCATTACGGAGCTACAACATAACTGAGCAATTGTACAAATGACTACACGATTAGGTTTTGATATCAAGTATGCGTGTACACCTAAGTCTCTAAAAACGTGCAAATTTAAAGATTAAATCTACTTTGCCAAGTAGTAGTTGCTTACCAAAAAAGAAAGTAATAGTTAACTTAAATACATTTGATGTATTTGCAATAGAATCTCTCTATAACTTCCCTTAAACATCACTACTCACCTAAATCCATCTCGATCCAAAGCTTTGATCTCAAGGTATGTAAACTCCCTTTTTGAAGGAAATTTTTAGATTTTATAAGTATCATCTCATTAATCATTTGATAAATACTTGCTTAGATATTGAAATTCCATTAACCAAGAAGTCGAATTTGAAAAAGAAAATGAAAGTGGGGGCTAGGCTTCACTTGCTCGGATCAAACCGTTTCAATCTGGGTCGGGCCAAAATTCTCTCGCGAGGATCGGGCCCAAGTAGCCAGGCCCCCAATTTGTGGCGGGTACCAGACGTTGACTCGAGAATTCACCAACTGTAATTTAAAATCTGTCTTCTTTTTCATCCTATGTCCTCTTCACGGTCCAGAAGACCAAGAAAGAAAATGCTCGCTTCACCTATCGCTTCCTCAGTTTCGCCGTTCAGCTTCCATGTCCTCCCTTCTTCTGATCCACCGTGCAAGCTCCTCCAAGCACACCCATCTCTGTGGCATCTCTCCAAGTGCAAGAACCTCCTCCAGCTCAGGTAAATCCCCTCCCAAATCGTAAAATCCAGCCTCTACAATACCCAGTTCGCCCTCAGCAAGCTCACCGAGTTTTAGGCGGTCTCACCATCCGCCCAGTAATCATGCATGTTCATTAGAATTTGGACGTAGTTAATTTTAGTTTAACGATCCAAGACTATAAAGTCTCCCCTAAATTGCAGCATTACGGATGCTTCATAGATCTCTTGGGTAGAAATGGACAAGAATCAATGAATGGGAAACCGATGGTGCTATTTGGGGTTCTCCGCTAGAAGATTGCCGAGCTCATCAAAAAGTCAAGTTGGGTGAAATTTTTGCTCTGCATCTTTTCGAAGTGGAACCTGATAATCCTGGCGCTTATGTGCTCTTATCAAACATATTATGCAAAAGCTGGTAGGTGGGATGATGTGGCGAGAATAAAAACCAAATTGAATGATAAGGGAATGAGAAGGGTTCCTGCATCTACATCTATAGAAGTAGATAGCGTGGCTCATTAATTTCTCGTGGGTGACAAAACACATCCTCAGAGCAAAAAAATATACATGATGTTGGATGAAATAGACAGGCTTTTGGAAATGGCTGGGTTTGTGTAGGACACAGCCAAGGTGCTTTATGACATGGATGAAGAGTGGAAGGAGTGTGCCTTCAGTAACCACAGGGAGAAGCTGGCGATTGCGTTTGGGCTGATTAGTACTAAGCCCTGGACGACCATCAAGATCGCCAAGAACCTTCAAGTCTGCAGAAACTGCCATTCGGCAACAAAGCTCATTTGAAGATTTTCAATAGGGAGATAATTGCTTGGGATTGTAACCGCTTCCACTTTTTAAAGATGGTAATTGCTGATGTAAGGATTGGTGGTAATGAAGACGTTATGAACTAGGGACAACATTTGGTAATTGTAAATTGCACTAAATTTCTAAGGACATCCTCATACTCTTCATTCTTATATAAAATGTGAACTAGATCCATCTTCAGGATGAAGCAGAAAAACCCATACTTATTTTTTGGGTGACAAGGTGGTAATCTGCTTTCTAGTTTACTCAGATACAAGTTTGATCAAAATGGAAGCCATATAAGCTTCTTGTCTAGATTTTTTCAGTTCACCCTCAATGTTGGAGACTTGCTTGAAGGAGTTCTGCCTAGCCGTGGCCAAGATAGTCTTGTCAGCAACTATGAAATAAGCTGCTCCAGCGACTGCCAAAAGAATAAAAATATTCCTGTCAGATAATCGCAATATATGGTCTATTACATAAAGGTTTATGATGCAAAGCCATTGATTATTGTCAGTATGATTAAAGTCTAACGACCTGTTGAGATAATGAGTGCTTGAGCCGAGTGGTTGAGGTTTGCTCTTGCCCAGGGCAGCATCCTTGCACTAGCCAACTGCATAGTTAAGCATGTACATATTGAGAAAAAAGAAGTAAGATAAAAAGACACCCTTGAATTGAACAAAAATTTCAGCCGAAGAAATTGAAAAAGATTACTCACAGTCGGGATGGCTGTTGCTATCCCTGCCAAAACAGCCGCCTTAGCTCCAGCTTTTACACCCTCTGTTTGATGCACATCAGAAATTTAGATTTAAGCCATTTTGCAGAAAACGAGGATACAGACAGTAAATTTGGAAAATCAAGGTAAACATAGTTCATGGACTTTCAATGTAACAGAATGTTCCATACCACGAGAGCAACGTTTCGCCATGGCCAGCCTTTGGTCGAGTGAAGCCAAGCTGGTTTTCTCAAGAGGAGATCCGGTGACGTTACTGTTGGCCATTGATGTATTGTGATGAGAAGATCCTAATGAAAACAGTAAGAGAGAGAGAGAGAGAGAGAGTCAATTTGCAAAGAGGACTTGTGTTTAGGAAGATTTGCCTGAAGAGGGAGTGAGGTTAGTGCAGTGTTATTTATAGCGGTCACATGGACAAGAAAGAGACGGAGAGAGAGAGTATCAGGTGGTGTTGATGGTATTCAAATTCCAACGTCGTCAGTCACTTGTTTTCCTTCGGTTTCTTTTTTCTGTTCTGTTCTGGTCGGTTGGTTCTTTGGCTGTGCGCACAAAGTGTACAGGTACGCTCCTTTGTCACCAAGAGGGAAAGGATGATCTAGATTCATGCGGATTCAATGCATCTAAATTCTTGAATTATGTGGGTTCTTAAGGCCTATCCGATCCAAAGATTTGGTGTTGAGCCCAAAGAACCAGATAATTTTAGAAAATATTAAAGAAAACCAAAATAGACAACCAAAATTATGGGACACAGATGCCACTAATTATTATATTTAATCTTTCTTATTTTCTGATTCAGTGTTTAAAAATAGACAACCAAAATCGATCTTTAAATGTCTTGAAAGATTATCCAATAAAGGTACAAGATCTCCAGACGTTTAGCCATATAAAAAAGGAACCCACCTTGGAAATCTTCCTGAAATAGGATCCTGAATTGCAAACGCCACTTTGGTGGAATTGTTTTTCAGAGGATAGCTCCTTAAACAATACATACATGACCCACGTGAAGGTACTAAGTTCTTGAATTCTTTATTGAAGTGTTTTAACCCGTATCCGCACAAAATTTATCCAACAACATCAGAGGGACGGAAACCACATTTCTTCAAAAAAAGGTCAGTAAGACTCAAAATTTTACGAAAGAAATCATCCCGAAAAGAATGAAACTCGATTGGAACTAAGCTTGGGATCACAGCTTGGAGCAGAGTATTCACAGAGATTGCAGTTTCTTGATCCAGATAAGCGGATAGGATCGTGGAATGGAGCTGAGAAAACCGCAGCATTGAAGAAGACGACGAATGATGGGCGTTGGGTTCCGCCCACATTATTTGTTCTATTGCTTTATGTTTCGCTCTGACATTGTGATCCATGAGAGAGTTGGACACTACTACCCTAAAACCATGGGCACCGCATGGCCCTATGCACTAGATATTTAGAGTGATCCTCAAAAAATTCAATTGCTGTGGACAGATTAATCAGTCATTAATTGTTATGTTAGTTTTTAGATAAATTGAAATTTTGTTGATATTCTTTTTTTTTTGTCATTGGAAATACAATGTATTTAGTACTTCAAGTAGGGGTGAGTATGATTTCGGAGTAAATATGGAACTAAATCAAACTGGTGGAAACCAATTTGGTTCCAAGTTCTACCGTATGTAGAGTAGTATCTAGGTTCCAAAAATTGGAGAACCGGTTTTGACAGGGAGTTGTAGGTTCTACAATAGAACTTGAAACCTAAAATCTAGAACAAGTTTTTGAGCTTACATTGTTCTTTGTTTTTGCTTGTTGGCTTTTGCAACTCAATCTCCTACTTGATTGGCCTCTCTAAAACATGGTATGATTTGGGTATTCTTGAAATGGGCTAACTGAAGCTTAGCCTCTGGTGATAAGGTTTCACGCATCACAAGCCGGCAAATCACAATCAATTGGTAATCATGTTTCACGCATAGTCTAAGTAGGGGTGAGTAAAACTTGGAGTCTGCCCGTCCGAACCTGGAACTTACCTTTTCGCAAGTTCAAGGCCTAACAAGTTCTTCCTTTTTTTCTTTTTTTCTTTTTTTTTTTTTCAGTTTTAGTTAAGCAAAATAAAAATGAACGCAACTCTAAAAATGGAAACTTGTCATTTGTCAATAGTAACAATCTGTAACAGATAAACACTTAAAATAAAATAAGTTCAAAACATGTTATGTAAAACATAAATTATAAAACTTCAATCCTCAATCATCCATGGAAAATTGTTTAAAACTAACAACTTAAAATCAAAATAAACAACATCATAGTTGTCACTTAATAATAGTTTTAAATTTAAAATTACTATTAACTAAACAAAAATTATTATTAGAAAGCCTCACAACATATATTCATTATGCTATAATTGGTAAATTCTATTTATTGATGATAATCTTCTCATTAAAACAAGCCATATGTTAAGAAAAGGAGAAGAAATAAAATAAAACACTTGCTCATTAGATATATAAAAAGGAATTACAATATATAAAGATAGAGATGACAAGATGAAAGGAAGCACAACACATAAAAATAAAGTGAGTCGTAAAAGATAATTAGGGATTTTAGAATTCAGGTATGGTTCCCTTCCAATTCTCGTTCAATTCCCATAGGAACCAAGAACTGAGCTGGGAATTAGTAGTTCCTAAAAAAGTTGAATTGGGAACCGAACCATTTCTCCCTAGAATCTAGAAACGGATTGGTTCCCACCTATCTGGTTCTTTGATTCCTAATTCTACCTTGAAATCATGCTTACCCCTAATTCTAAGTATGTATTGAGATGAGTTTGTGATCATATTCCACCACCGTTTTGGGATTTGGACTATGTTGCCTGAAACAAAGTGATTTCTTGATTTCCACATATTCCATGGAATTTCCAACTAGAAGATCCAGTGAGGGTGAGTTCGACTTTGAATTTCCACGTTGAAAAAACCACTCTTCCATTCAATTAAAACCCTGATTTGTAATTTTAACTTTAATTCTAGGTGTAGCCATGCTTCTTCTGTCCAGCGGCTGAGAAGAAAGAGATGCTCGATGCTTTCTGGGTGCAGTCAAAATTAGGGGGGTTAAAAACCGAACCGAACCAAACCGAAAAATTCAGTTTTTTTGGTTCGGTGTTCTCATTAAAAACCAAAAAAAAATTTATCAGTTAATCGAACCGAACGGAACCAACAACTAATAAGAACTTATTTCTTGGAAATGAAAAATATATACAACAGAAAAAAAAAATGAAAAAAAAAAAAAACAAATGCAAAAACCGAAAATTGAAAGCTCAAAACCAAAAACCAAAAACCGAACCGAACCGAACCGAACTGAATTCGTATTCGGTTCGGGTCTCGTTTGGTTCGGTTCAGAAGTTTTTCCTAACGATTCGGTTCGGTTCGATTTTTCAAAAAAACTGAATCGAACCGAACCGCTAACACCCTTAGTCGAAATGCGTATGGCCCAAGTCCAGCATAGACCCAAAGGAGACCCAAAAAATCCCAACGCTGCAATGAGGCCCATTTCGATTTCCTGAGCCTTTTTCTTGCCATTCTCTGATTGAGACCAAACAAGAATTCTTAATATTCTCTGTTGGTTGGAACAAAGAAGAGGCGGTATTCTCTGAGCACACCAATTAAGGCACAGGCACATGAGGATATCCCATTTCTATTTCCAATCGCACATAAGACACTTCTCATTTGCATAAATTATGTTTCAGCAAAAGAACATAATGACCGAGCAAACATCACCCCACGAGAAATGGGAAAATAGAGCATTTAGATTAATCTCAGCTTTCCCAGGTGAAATCCCAGAGGATCACACAACAAAATTGCTAGAATTATCAAGAATGACCCAGAATAAGAAATTACAATTAACAAAAGGAGAGGGAGAGATGAGTGTAGCAAGGCTGCAAGTGTGTAGTGGTGGTACGTAATTAGAGTTTTGGAACTTCATAATTATATATATATATATATATATATTATAAATATATATATTTCTTTATTTGTGGACTCAGTATAAGATGGTTCATATTAAATCTCCTAATCCTTTATTAGTAAGCTCTTTTTTAATCAGTTTTTGTAATTTAATTTTATTACATATTTGCGTTCCCCATCTATAATTATAACAAATTAATTCTCCTTAAAAGAGTAAGTGATAAAGAATTTGACCATCATATTCGCCTGTTGTTTTATTGCGAACTTACATATCTATAAAATTTAAACATTTTTGGATACATACAACCCAAACATTATTACCCATTCGACAGCCACCATATATCACTTAATCCATCCTTCAAAATGGGCCCCATCACTCGATACCCAAATGAAATTTGAAAGTAAATTGACCCAACCATTACCATATCGACCTACTTTCACATATTTTGATTACAAACAAGTTTGGTGGAATACCTTCTTCAGGCAAAACGCTAACGAAAAACACATTTGATTTGTATATATTGAGATATATATGTCACAATTCCCAAGCCTAAAGGAATAATTTTTCTTAATCAAGTCCTAACTAGAGAGTGATGGGATAATCAGTAATAAGCAAAAGATATTTGGAATTCAAGACAAGAACAGTCTCTTACGTATCTAACCTGATTCCGAGAGCAATTCAAAAGAGTAAGGGTGCATTCGGTAACAATTTTTGCTCAAAAATGATTTTTTTAATTTTGCTCTCGAGAATAATTTCTAAACTTTTGAAGGCATTCTTAGTAACTAAAATTTTTATTTGAAATAGAAATACGTTTGGTAGAATTAATTCCAAAATTTTTATTTCCTAAAATAGAAATACGTTTGGTAGAACTCGAGTCCTTAAAATCGTCAAACTTAATAACAGAAAATGCCGACATGGCGTGGACGTTTTTTAAATTTTCATTTTTAATTTTTAATAATTTTATTATTTTTTAGATTTCAAAAAGATAAAATTTATTTTTTTTTTTTTTTTTTCGCCGCCCATTTTTTTTTCTAGGGCGAGGCCTCTTCCGGGCACGGACGAGGGTGCCCTCCTTCTTTGGCCCTGGCAAGTCGCCCGCCAGGCCCACCTAGGGTGGTGGCGGCCCCCAGATTGACTTAGGCGCCCTCGCGAGCGATGGCCTTCCACCTTCGCCCAAGGACGACGACTGTTGCTGGCCTTTCTGACGATGGGCGGCGGTGGCGGGGAAGAAGTTGCCATTTTTATGCTTATCCATGCCACCTTAGCATTTTCCATTAGTAAGTTTGACGGTGTTAATTTTATGACTCGATTGAAACAATTTAACGAGTTTTAGGACTTGATTGCACTTTTTGTAAGTTTTAGGACTCAATTGCATTTTCGTGACAAATTTTAGGACTTCTATTGCACTTATCCCTTTAATTTTTAATACTTTTATTATTTTACTCTTATTTTTCTTTTTTTTTTTTTCCTTTTCTCTTCTTCTTCCTCCTTCTTTATGGCCGGCCGCCCCCACAACAGTGGTCAACGACTGACTTGATAAGGTCTAGCGAGCTTGTTGGCCAAGCAAGCCTCAGCTTGGCCTTGCCAGTTGGCACAGGGCTAGGCCTCACTAGGGTAGGGCGAGGCTAACCTCAGCGAGGCTAACCTCATGCCGCCTGGGTGAGGTCGAGCCTCACTGATGGCTAGGTGTGACTTGCATGGCTATCGGCAAGGTTGGCCTTACCCAGCCTTGCGAGGTTAAGGCTCGCCATGGCCAAGCAAGCCTCTAACAAAGCTTGCCAGATCTCTCCTTGGCCTGGCGAAGCTTTAGCAAGCTAGCCGGACCTCCCTAGCTGGTCGTTAGCCACTACCAATGGCAATGGCAACAATGGTCGATGATCGGCTAGAAGGAAGAAGAAGAGAGAAGGAGAAAAGAAGGAAAAGAAAAAGAAAAAAGAAAATGTTACACTTGATTCTAAAATTGTTCCCGGGAGCAAGAGGTAGCTTTTTCTACTTTTTAGTTTTGTTCCAAATCTATCCTCAAGAACCAAAAAAAAAAAAAAAAAAATTGTTTTCGAGAATAAAAAAATTTACCAAATTGATTTCTTTCTTTTCTTTTTTTTTGTTCTAAGGAACAAAAAATAGAATCAAACACAATTTGAAGTGTCACTAGACAAAGCCTTAAAGTTGTGCTCTTTACACCAGTAATGATCTTGAGCATAATTGCTTTGAAGTTATACATTAGTCGCATTAAACTGCTAGTTATGTTTGTCAATTATTGCTGATAATACTTTCACTCATCTAATAACAATAATTTAATTATATGAAAATTCAAAATTAAATAATCTTAAATCTTCATGATTTATTCACAACAAGAGGGATGAAAAATATACAATTATCCATAACAATGGCTTTGAGAAATTGATTATTATAGAAAGAAGAAATGAACAAATTCGATTTCTCCCACTTAACTCACTTTCATGTTAATGTATTTTATCTTATGGAGAATAGCATACGACCTTTCATTATCTCGGGTGAAGATAAGGACCAAGCTCTTTGTATAGGTTATCTATAGATACCTTCAATAAGTGCATTTAACAAGTGCATTTCATTAAAACACGTTCTATCTTCATATGAGTTGCCACTTTCCATGTTCAATTCACTTTAGGCACTTAAATAGCTACTAAGCTATTGATTAATAAGATCAATAAATGTCTTCCATCAAAATACATCTAGCCTTCATAAAAGTTGCAACTTTTCATAACCAATACATTTTTAGCATTTAAATAGTTATTAAACCATTAATTAATAATATAATGTGATTATTTTTATATTCTCCCACTTGGCCCACATGACTTTTCTTTCATGGTTTAATAAAGACCATAATGTGCACAATGACATTATGCTAAAACCTTTCTTAAATTAGCTATCACATAATAATCACAACTAAGTAGGGAAAACTAATGTGAGCCATAGTAGTTGTATATCATTAATTGACACAATCCCTTCCATGTACTACAACTATAGTTCTCTATTTAATATAATCTATAAGATGAGAAGTATATAAATGGTCCAACTATGATGTCTTTGTTGGAGGCTATCCCATTAAACATTTATCTATTTTCATCATGTATACTAAATTAAAAAACAGGAAATATCAAAAACACAAATGAGCTCAAAGTGTCAAATAGACTTAATGAAATCATAATACAATATCATTAGTAATGTTCAATAATACCTATCCTTTCAACATGTTCATATGACTAATGTGAGTCATTCTCTCTCACTTGGCTCATATGATTTTTCTTTCATGATTTAATAAAGACCATAATGTGCACAATAACATTATGCTAAAACCTTTCTTAAATTAGGTATCACATAATAATCACAACTAAGTACGGAAAACTAACGTAAGTCATAGCGGTTGTATGTCATTAATCGACATAGTCCCTTTCATGTACTACAACTATAGCTCTCTACTAAATATAATCTATAAAATGAGAAGTATGTGAATGGTCCAACTATGATGCCTTTGTTGAAGACTATCCTATTAAACATTCATCCATTCCATCATGTATACTAAATTAAAAAACAGGAAATATCAAAACACAAATGAGCTCGAAGTATCAAATAGACTTAATGAAGTCATAATACAATATCATTAGTAATATTCAGTAATGGCCATCCTTTCAACATGTTCATTAATTATTTTGGGTGACAGTCCTTTTGTTAAGAGATATGCAATCATAAAGTTGATACTAATGTACTCAATTGACACTCTCTATTTCTGAAACTTATTTAATAGACAAGTATTTAATTTCCATATTTTTAGCACAATTGTAATACTTGTTGTTCTTAGAGAATAAAAAACTGTTGCAGAGCTATCACAATAAATTTTCAACGCTTGGCAATATTGTCGATAATCACAAACCCTAAAATAAAGTTTCGCAAACATAACCCATGAATAGTGTCCTCAAAGCATGCCACAAACTCAACCTTCATATTGGATGTGACAATGATAGACTACTTTGCATATTTCCATGAAATTGTCCCTCTAGCAAAAAGGAATAAGTAGCCAAATGTTGATTTTCTTGTATTAGCACATCCAACTAAGTTTGAATTTAAATATCCAATCACCTAAAAATGATCAAATCTTTTATAATCGATCACATGTTTCTTAGTTCCTAACAAGTATCTAAGAACTTTCTTTACAACCTTTGATTAGGATACTTTGATAGCCAAACTAATGTCTAATAATCATCGTGATCTTATGTTGCCTTGTTTATGTTTTTCATTTCAAAATTTTTAGAGAGAAATTTATTGGTTTCATGTAACAAATCAAAATCATTAGTAGCAAGTAAAATGTCACCAACATACATAACTAAAAAAATAGACTTGCTCGTGTGTAAAGGAGAAAGGAGAGACAGTGGAAAGGCAATGGTAATCTGAAATAGCAAAATAATTAAATGCGTAAACTAAAAAAAGGAAGAACAAAATTCCTTTCATAAATAAAACCGAGCAGGTAACTTGAAATTCTGAATTTGCGGAGACCCGATTTTGAAATTTTCCCTCTTATGGCGCCCTCTCTCTCTCTCTCTCTCTCTCTCTCTCTCTCACGCCCTATGGGAAAATCATGTTTTTTTCTCTTTTTCTGCCAATTCCCAAAATGCAACCTCCTCTCTTTGGGGCTGAAATTGTCCGTAACAAGAAAAGAATAAAATGGGAAATCCATAAATCCGGAGAGAAAAATATGGAAACACGAAAAAAAATTCTTTCTCCCGTTACCAGCTAATTCATTAGGTGTAGGGCTGCTGAGATACCATTTTCCTCTTTCCTCTTTCTTTCCCTTTTTACCTTATTCGGCTTGTGAATTTGTCATCATTGCAGGGAAAAGTAATTAGTAATTTTGGGTTCAGTTCCGGAGTGTCCAGCTCTTTTTTTTGGTGCCGAATTTATTATCATCACAAAGTCCTTGGTTTTTCTTCCTGAATTGCCTTCTTTTTTTGCTTTGTGTACTTATGAGGGGATAAGATTGCTGTGTATTACTCCCTCGTTAGTCAATATATAATGGGCCAACACGCTCGGTGGTATACATAAAACAAGCGTAGCTAACCGCTAGAGGGCCTTGCTTCCACGCTTCTTTCTATCACCATGAAACTGAACATGGAACTTGTGATGTTGCTACTCCTGTTTTTCAGTCTTTCTCCATGTGAGATGGCAAATGTTTCCGACGAGGATGATTTAGACTTGGAAACATAGGTTAAAACGATGAACAAGCCATCCGTCAAGACTATTTTATGGTAATTCGGTAATTTTCCTTCAAACCCCCCTTTTTTCAGTCTTTTCTCCATGTGAGATGGCAGATATTTTTTTCAGTGCTGCTCGACCGACAATTAGGGGCTGCATGATTGTGTTTCTGTTCAAAAACTATTCCTGGGAATAGAAATAGAAAAAACTATTTCTGTTCCGGGGAACAGTTTTTGAACAAAAGAATGTGTTTGGTAAACTTGTTCCGGGAATAAAAAATGAATAGAAACATGTTTGGTAAACTTTATTCTTTTTTGTTTTTTCTAATTTTTAATGTTTTTATTTTATTTTTCCTTTTTTCTTTCCTTTTTTTTCTTCTTTTGGCCGGTCGCCGGCCTCCGGCGAGCCGGCCGACGGGGGCCCGATAGCCTCGCCCAGCCACGGCGAGGCTCACGGCCCCGGTGAGGTGAGGCCGAGCGTCGCCACCGCGGCGACGCTCGGCGTCGCCGGATCCGGGCGAGCTCGAGCCCGCCCGGCCATGGCGAGGCCGAGCCTCGCCCGCGCCGGCGGCTCGGCCTCACCTTCGCGGGCGAGCTCAAGCTCGCCCGGCCATGGCGAGGCCGAGCGTCGCCGCGGCGAGCTTGGGCTCGCCGGATCCGGCGAGGCCGAGCGTTGCCGGCCGCTGGAGACGCTCGGCGTCGTCGGATCTGGGCGAGCTCGAGCTCGCCCGGCCATGGCGACGCTCCGACGAGGTCGCCGACCCTCGACGGCGTCGCCGGCCCTCGACGGCCGGTCACCGGCCATGGCCGAGGCCGGCGACCGGCCAAAGAAGAAAGAAGAAGAAAAGAAGAAAAGAAGAAGAAGAAGAAAAATGTTTCTTGAGAAGTGTTTCGGAACAAGAAACAATTTTTTTGTTTCTCGTTTCTGTTCTTTTTCGTTCCGGGAATAAAAAAATTGATTTTGAACAAAAACGCAAACAAACGCGTTTTCTGTTCTTTTTTGTTCCGGGAACAAAAAAACAGAAAATCTGTTTATAAACAAAAGAAAAGAACACAATCATGCAGCCCCTTAATTGTGTTTGATTTTATCAAGACTGAAGGAGGAGACCGTTCCACTGTGTTGATATTAACAAACAACCGTTGCTCAATCATCCTCTATTGAAAAATCATAAGGTTCATGTAAGAATTGACCAGTTTCTCCGAAATCAATTGATAAATTTGCAGACCAATATTAGATAATTTAGTTGGACTGGCCTGCTTGATACTTCTATAATCAGTTTTTCTTCTTGTAGACAGAGCCAAATCTACATGTCACAAGCCTACACAAAACTTCTCGGGAAAAGTACCAAAAAAGTCCTAAACCTATTACATTGGTACCAATTCAATTCTAAACTTTTCAATTGCACAAATTCAGTCCTAAACCTTTTAATATTAGGCCAATTTTCATCCAGCCAATTTTGGCCCGATGTGGACGTTGATGTCGGATCGGTGACCGGACGCCGATGTGACAATTTTTATGATTTTTTTTTTAATTAATTTTTAATTAATTTTTATTAATTTTTTTCTTTTTCCTTTTCTTTCTGCTTCTTCCCGGCGTTGGCCGACGAGGCTCGTGAGGCCACCGGGCAAGGCGAGGGCCCAAGCCCTTGCTCGCCACCGTCAAGGGTCGTGGCCCTCGCCCGGCCTCTCCTAAGGCCACTGGCAAGGCCATGGCGGCCATCGCTAGGGCGGAGGTGAGGGCCACGAAGCCCTCGCCTACCGCCGGCGAAGGTCGCGGCCCTCGCCCGGCCTCTCCTAGGGCCACTGGCAAGGCCATGGCGGCCATCGCCGGGCGGAGGCGAGGGCCGCGAAGCCCTCACAAGCCGCCGGCGAGGGTCGCGGCCCTCGCTCGGCCTCGTCCGTGGCTTAGCCCAACTCCCGACCTCGATTTCCTCCGCTTCGTTGCTACCGGCTGTTACTCTTCTTCTCCTTCCATAGCCAATAGATGGCGAAGTCGACCTAGCCCGGATCTCGGGGCTAAGCCGCGGGCAAGGCGGCCCTGGGCAAGGCCGAGTGAGGGCCGCGACCCTCGCCGACAGGTTGACCTTGCGAGAGGCTCACTTGGGAGAGGCTCGCTCGTGACCCTCGCCAGCAACTAGCGAGGGCTTCGTGGCCCTCGCCTCCGCGCCGCCATGGCCTCGCCCAGATCTGAGCGAAGCCGCCTTACCGGCAGCCCTAAAGGCCGGGCGAGGGCTGTGACCCTTGCCGGCGGCTAGCGAGGGCTTCGCCGCCCTCGCCTCCGCCCTGGCGATGGCCGCCATGGTCTCACCCGGATCCAAGTGAAGCCGCCTCGCCGGCGGCCCTAAGAGAGGCCGGCGAGGGCCACGACCCTCGCTAGCGGTAGGCAAGGGCTTCGTAGCCCCGCCGGCCATGCCGAGAAGAAGACGAAAAGAAAAAAAAAGAAGAAAAAAAGAATAATAAAATAATAAAATCATAAAAATTGTCATGTCAGCGTTCGGTTACCAACCAACATCCACGTCGGTGCCGGTTGGCCAAAATTGACCGGATGAACTAAATTGATACTAATACAATAGGTTTATAACTTTTTTGGTATTTTTTCCAAACTTCTCTTAATGCAAAATCGGTAGGATTTGGATTGAAAGCGCTCTGCCCCATCGGAACTGTACCCATTCGTCGAGTAACAAAAGAAGATTTGATGAGCGCAAGATCCTTTCCCAAGATACCGTTCGTCACAGCTACGACCTACGAGGCAAGGCAAAACAAACCTCTTTCAAATCAACATGTACGACTTAGCCAAATAAAAAAAAAAACCAACATGTACGATCCCTCTCTCCCATGCTTACATGCACGTCTACACGCATTCAATGATATTAGTGATTTTTTTTTTTTTCAAAGGTTCTACTAATGAGGTTATGTGTCTATAAATTTCACAAGACCGCATGTCAAATGTTCACTTAGTACAATCTCAAAATTTGTTCTTTCCATGAATTGTGTACAAAAAGAAATCAATACATATTTTAAAGTGGTTTCTATATGGTGAATAAGAGATTATTTATCATTTGTAGATGGTTTAAGTTATAAATTATTGTTTGTAAGTGGTTTCTATATCAGACAACATAGTAGAAAATATTAAATACATAGCAGGTAGAAGTGTGGCAATCTACAATCTAACGATTGCTCATGATCAATTCAATTCACATAATATTTTGCTTTCAACTGATTCCCCATAGCATATTAGCATGATTGCAGCTGGTTGGGCGGTAAGTTATTTTTTCAAGTAGGACAATGCCATAGGTTTTTTGAACACAAGAAGTTCAATATATAGTGAAATGATTTGAGAGAAAAATCTCTTATTTTCCGAGGTTGCTCCATAGTGATATGGCAATACCCTTTCTCGATTGTTCACATATTGGATAGAGGAGCCGTGAAGATGATTGTCAATTCTTAATTGAACCAATTTTCTGTTAAAATATGTAATATATTTTATTATTCTAAATATGATTCCAATATTATATTCCCAATAAATACCCAATAAATTCCCTATATAAATTCCAATTATTGCCCAATTTATTACCCACGTGTATTAAGTGATATTTGTCCGTTATTATATTATCATAATGGTCTTGATGGGAGATACCGGTAACGTAACCAACGGAATAAAAACGTCAGATCGTCTGGTTCAAACCCTAACGATATAGAAAAACACACCATCAGGTTTTGTGAAGGGGATTGACTAGTAGAACAGAACGTGCATTTTCTATATTGCAGATCGCTCGTGCTGTGTGGATCCATCAAGGATTTTGAGGTTTCCCACTTCTAGATTTCATCAATGGCTGGAGGTATGTTGATATTTATGTTTCCGCTATTCGATCCCGAATTCTGTATGAATTTACCTGTTATGGGTAAATCGGGATCTCCAAGTTTTGTTTATATGCAAGATCTCCAAGTTTTGTTTATATGCAATCACTAACATTTTCATCACTGATTTTCAAAATTCAAACTAGATGTCGGAGATAATTTGAATCTTATTGACTAAAGCGTTGTCGTCTTAAGGTGATGGATACCGCAATGGGTACCATAATGTACTATGTCCGTGTTTCATCCAAAGGTCGATGGAAGTGGTTTTATTTAAGTCAATGAGAGGATAATATCAACAAAATTTCATTTATGTAAAAACTCACGCAGCAACTAATGGCTGTGATAGAACGGTCCACAACAGATTGAATTTTGAGGATCACTCTTAATATGTAGTGGATATAGGGCAATGCGGCGCTAATGTCCCAAACCAGTGGCCTGCCGGCCTCTCTCTCTCTCTCTCTCCACAGAAGAAACAGGGGTTTAATGCGTGTGTGAACATAAAGTCATATGAAAACAAAATAGGAAAAAGGCCAGCTCTCTTACGGATCACAGTGTCAGAGTGAAACATAAAGCACTTTTAACGGAAAATGTGTGCCAAACCCTACACCCATCATTCGTCGTCTTCTTCAATGCTGCGGTTTTATCGGCTCCATTCCACGATCCTACCGCTTATCTGGATAAAGAAACTGCAATCTCTGTGAAATGCTCTGCTCCAAGCTGTGATCCCAAGCTTAGTTACAACCGACTTTCATTTTTTCCAGATTATTTTTTTCGTTAAATCTTGAGTTTTATATACCTTTTCTCCAGAAATGTCGGTTCAATCACTCTGATGTTGATGGAGAAATTTTGTACGGATACTGGGTTAAAACATTAAAATAAAGAATTCAAAAACTATTTCCGGATGTATCTATAAAAAAAATTCCACCAAAGTGGGGTTTGCAATTCAGGATACTAATTCAGGAAGATTTCCATGGCGGGTTCCATTTTTGTATGGCTGGATTTATGAAGATCCGGTACCTGTCTTTGGATAAATTTTCAAGATATTTAAAGATCAATTTTGATTGTCTGTCCTTAAACACTGAATTAGAAAAAAATAAAGATTACGCACTATTATTAGTGGTATCTATGTGCCTTTTTTTCTACCATAATCCACATAATTCAATAATTTGATGCTCGACATTAGGTTTCCTTTTGATTTTATCTAAAATAATCTGATTCTATGAGCTCAACACAATCTTTGGATTGGATAATTCTTAAAAATCCACATAATTAAAAAATTTAGATCCATGAAATCCGCATGAACCTTAGCCCATCTTTTCCCTCTTGCTAAGAATGTAGAGTACCCGTACAATTTGTGCTTTAATCAAAGAACCAACCGAGCAAAACAGACCAGAAAAAAGAAACCCGCAGGAAAACAAGTGAGACGACGTTGGAATTTGAAAACCATCAACACGACCTGCGCCACTCTCTCTCCCTCTCCCTTTCCCTCTCTCTCGTCCTCCTGCTATGTGAACCCTATAAATATCCCTGCACTGAACTCACTCCCACTTCAGGCAAAGCTTCCTAAAACCCGAGCTCTCTTTGCAAATTGACTCCCTCCCTCTCTTACTGTTTTCACTAGGATCTTCTCGTCACAATACAGCAATGGCCAACAATAATGTCACCGGTTCTCCTCTTGAGAAAACCAGTTTGGCTTCGCTTGACCAGAGGCTGGCCATGGCCAAACGTTGCTCTCGCGGTATGCAACATTCTGTTACATTGAAAGTCCACGAATTAAGTTTGTCATGTTTTTGCAAAATTACTGTTCTTCTTTCTTTTTTTCTGCAAAATGGCTGAAGTTTGAATTTCTGATGTGCATCAAACAGAGGGTGTAAAAGCCGGAGCTAAGGCGGCTGTTCTGGCGGGGATAGCAACAGCCATCCCAACCGTGAGTCTTTGCATTGCCCATTTTGTCAGGATTTCTTTCTTCTGGAGATATTTGATTCAAATGTTCTTCAAATTCTTTGGCTGAAACTTTTGTTCAATTCAAGGGTTGTCTTTTTATTGTACTTTTTTCTCAATATGTACATGCTTAACTATGCAGTTGGCTAGTGCAAGGATGCTGCCCTGGGCAAGAACAAACTTCAACCACTCAGCTCAAGCACTCATTATCTCAACAGGTCGTTAGACATTAATGACAATGATCAATGACTTTGTATCAAAGATCTTCATGTAATAGACCAAATATTGCGATTATCTGACAGGAATATTTTCCTTATGGCAGTTGCTGGAGCAGCCTATTTCATAGTTGCTGACAAGACTGTCTTGGCTACGGCTAGGCGGAACTCCTTCAAGCAAGTCCATAACACTGAGGCATGAAGTCAAAAACACTAGACAAGAAGCTTATGTGGCTTCCATTTCGAAGCGACTTGTATCTGAGTGAACTAGAAAGCAGAGTACCGCCTTGTATCACCTAAAAAATAAGGGTGGGTTCTTCTGCTTCATCCTGAAGATGAATCTAGTTCACATTTTATGTCAGAATGAAGAGCAAGAGGATGTATTAAGCAATTTAGTGTAATTTACAATTACCAAATGTTGTCCCTATATCTTGACGTGTTTATTACCAACAATCCTTACATGAGCAATTACCATCTCTAAAATGGTGGAAGCAGTTACGGTCCCGGGCAATTATCTCCCTATTGAAAATCTTTGAAATGAGCTTTGTTGCTGAATGGCAGTTTCTGCAGACTCGAAGGTTCTTGGCAATCCTGATGGTTGTCCTGGGCTTAGTACTGATCAGCCCAAATGCAATTGCCAGCTTCTCGCTGTGGTGACTTAATGTGCACTCCTTCCACTCTTCATCCATGTCATAAAGCACCTCGGTTGTGTCTGGCACAAACCCAGCCATTTCCAAAAGCCTGTCTATTTCATCCAACATCATGTATATGTCTTTGCTCTGAGGATGTGTTTTGTCACCCACGAGGAACTCATGAACCACACTATCTACTTCTACAGATGTAGACCCAGGAACCTTTTTCATTCCCTTATCATTCAGTTTGGTTCTTATTCTCGCCACATCGTCCCACCTACCAGCTTTTGCGTAAATGTTGGATAAGAGCACATAAGCACCAGGATTGTTGGGTTCCAGCTCAGAAAAGATGCCGAGCAAAAGTTTCACCCAACTCGACTTTTCCATGAGCTCGGCAAGCTTCTAGCAGAGAACCCCAAATAGCACCATCTGGTTTCACATTCATCGATTCTATGAGGGCCTCCGCTTCATCAAACAATCCATTTTTACCCATGAGATCTATGACACATCCATAATGCTGTAATTTAGGGGAGATTCTATAGTCTTGGATCATGGAACTAAAATAACTCCGTGCAAGTTCTAATGAACCTGCATGATTACAGGCAGATAAAACACCAACGAATGTGATATCATCTGGCTCGAGCCCTTCATTAACCATTCTCGAGAAAAAGCCAAGGGCCTTCTCTACTTCCCCATGGACGGCCAATCCAGAAATCATTGCATTCCAAGAAGACAAGCTTTTACACTTCATGCCATTAAAAACTTGTTCTGCTGCCTCCACATTCCCACATTTTGCATACATGTCAATAAGACTGGTATATAAAGCAGTGTTTGTTGAGCTTTTGAAGTTCCTGTTTATGTAAGTGTGAATCCATTTTCCAAGATCGAGTGCACATAAGCAAGCACAAGATGGAAGAACATTTAAAAACGTGACATCATTAGGCTCCACATTAGATTTTAGCATTTCCCTGAACAGAACCAATGCCTCTTTGTAACAATTCATATGACTATAACCACCAATCATAACATTCCACGAAACCACATCCTTCTGCGACATTCCATCAAACAACCCTCGAGCTATTTCTACATCCCCACACTTTGAGTACATGTCAATAAGCGCATTGACAAGCCGTGTATTCAATCCCACCCCATGATCCTCTATCCAACGATGCATCCACTTCCCTAATTCCACTGAACCTGACTGTGCACAAGCTGAGAGAACGGTAACCATTGTACTCTCATTCGGCATCACATTTACCTTCTGCATTCCCCTAAATGTTTCTATCGCCTCCTCAAATTGGCCACATTCACTGTATCCTGCAATCATAGCATTCCATGACACCACATCTCTCACCGGAATATCCTCAAACAGCTGTTTGGCTTCATTCATTTGACCACTAGATGCATAACCAGTCAACAAAGCCGTATAAGACACAACATCTCTGTAAGAGCTTTTCTCGAACACCAGATGTGCACTGTCCATTTCACCGCTCTGAGCATACATACTGATAAGTGAAGTGTGCACAAAAGCATCAGACTCAAGTCCTAGCTTCAAAACATGCGAATGAATCTGTTTCCCTTCATGGGTCAACCCAGCTTTCGCACAAGACTTCAACAGGAAAGGGAAAGTATAAGAATTCGGCATGGCCCCACGCAACAACATTTGAACATAAATATCTAAGGCTAAGCCCGGGGCAGCGCTCAAACAATGCCCTCTGATTATAGTGTTCCAAATCAACTGATTCGGCTCCTCGATGGATTCAAACAGCGAGACTGCATAGGAAAATTGCCGGATGGTGAGACCGCGCAAAACTCGATGAGCTTGCTGAGGGCGAACTGGGTATTGTGGAGGCCGGATTTTACTATCTGGCAGTGGATTTGCCTGAGCTGGTGGAGGTTCTTGCACTTGGAGAGCAGTGACAGAGATGGGTGTGCTTGGAGGAGCTTGTACGGTGGATCAGAAGAGGGGAGGACATGGAAGCTGAACGGCGAAACTGAGGGAGCGATGGGTGAAGCCAGCATTTTCTCGGTCTTCTGGACTGGGATGAAGCAGGGCAGAGGATGAAAAAGAAGACAGCTTTTGAATTACAGTTGGTGAATTCTCGAGTCAACGTCCAGTACCCGCCACAATTTTGCGGGCCTGGCTACTTCGGCCCAATCGCCGGCCTGGCTACTTAGGCCCGCCCAATATTGAACCGGTTTGATTAGGGCAATCGAAGCCTAGCCTCACTATCATTTTCTTGCAAAATTGTACTTCTTGGTTTATATAACTTCAAAATCTAAGCAAGTAATTATCAAATAATTGATGAGACAATACTAAAAAAAAAATTCATTCAAAAAGGAAGCTCCTGAACTTGAGATCAAAGCTTTGGATCGAGATGGATTTGGGTAAGCAGTGATGTGTAAGCAAAGTGATAGAGAGATCCAACTGTAAATACGTCAAATGTGTATGCTGTTAATTATTACTTTAGATTTTAATAACTCTTACTTTATAAACTAGATTTAAACTTTAAATTTGTACAAATTTGGAGATCTAAATAGACATGCATATTTGATATAATTGCTCCGTTGTCTCGTTGCTTTGAAACAATATGTTGTGGCTATGAAGGATGAATGCGTTTGCCGATGCATATGTTAAAGCTAGAAGACCTTAAACAGGAAATGGTGGCTTTGAGAAAGTTTGATGAGCTTATCAATATATAGTTGAACACCTTATTGAAGTTAAAACTCTTCTTTTAAAAATTGTAGTGCCAGCTCCCATTCAAGAATCAAGAAGTGGACCAGAGGTGCTTGTTCCCAATTTCTAGAATCGGAATCCAGCCCACTTGGTCCTAGAACCGGACCGATTTGTCCAGTTTGGTTCCCAGGTGGCCAATAAAGCTGGTGACATGTTCTCAACATACAAATGAAAAACTTGCTAGAAAACAAGAACCTCTGTTATTCCACAAAACAGATTGATGACAATCAAGCAAAGTGAATCCTCTCTATTTCAAGAACAAGAAAGAACTAACTCAAGTATGCAACAACTACTTCTAGTGTTCGCATTAAGCAAATCATGTAATTGGTGTAGACTGAGGAGAGCTTCAATCAAGATGTGGGTCTTCCATCTAAAATGCAATATTAGTCCTTTTTCTTTGGCATTTCATTCAAGCATTTTAACGGATACACACAGTGATCAGTTCGAAGATGAGATCTAGATGTAGCATCGAAAATGGTGTACGAAGAACGGAAAAGAAAAAAAGAAAGAAAAAAAAAAGAGCATTGGATATTTGTCTTGATGAGATACGAGGGCGATCACGTTCGGCCAAAAACAGAGCAAGAGAGGGACGCGAGAGTCGAGGCTCCGGATGAGACCGTGAGAGGGACGCGAGTGACTCAGGAGAGAGAATGGAAACTGAGGTCAAGAGAAAGAGAAACTGAGGGTTAGAGTTGACCAAGCGTAAGAGGCATGTAGAATTAGGGTTTGTGAAAAAGGAAGCGTAAGTACCTGGTAGGGGTGAGCACGGTTCCCGGGTAGAACCGGAAACCGGAGAACCGAACCGGAGGGTCCGGTTCGGTTCCCGGTTCTAAAGAGACCGGTTTCGGTTCCCGGTTCCCTTTTTCTGGGAACCGGCGTTCCCGGTTCGGTTCCGGTTCCCAACCAGAACCGGTCAAAATTTAAAAAAAAAAGAACCCTAGCCCCTCACTTCCCCCAACGGATTTCCCCCTTTCGCCGATTCCCCCTTCTCCTTTCTTTTTCTCTCTCTTTCTTTTCTCCCTTTTTTCCTCCTCATGTCACTTCCCGCCCCCAACTTTTTTTCTTTTCTTTCTCTCTCTTCTCTTTCCCCCTCTCGGCCGAACCCCCTTCTTCTCTTCTTCTTCTTCTTCCTCTTCTTCCTTCCTCTTGCCGCCGCCGCTTCACCCACCACCACATCGCCGCCCCACGCCCTACTCACCACCACCTCTTGGCCACCGAACCACCACCACCCACCGCTCGTCCGACGAGCCGTTTCGCCGTTGAGCCCGACGAGCTGTCGAGCCGTCCGCGCCGCCCCTCGACGCCTCTCGGCCCCTCGACGCCGCTCGACCCCCTTGACGCTCGCTCGGCCCCTCGACGCCCCCTCGACGCCGCTCGGCCCCTCGACGCCGCACGGCCCCCTCGACGCCCGCTCGACCCCCTCAACACCGCCCGACGTCCCTTGATACCGCTCGCCGCCCTTGACATTGAAGAAACTCGCCTCCTCCAGCTTCAATCGCAGGTCTAATCTCTTGTTGTTTCTGCTCTTAACTATTAGATCTAATCTAACATTTTAGCTGCTTTATTTGGTCGATTTCTGAGATGTGAGTGCCATGCTTGTGTGCCTTGATCCAAGTACATACATAGTGAGGGAAGGGAATTTGTGGGGGTTGTGTTACGTAGGTTCTTCCGTATCCTAAAATAAGACCAAGATGGCTATTCTGGGATCTTCATCTTGCTGTTCAGTGGCTATTGTTGGGGCTGTTCTTGTTCTGGATTTGAATGGGGCTGATTTGTGCAATGGAGGGAAGACCAGCACTTTTGTCCGTAAAGTAGAGAAAACTGTGGATATGCCTCTAAATAGCGATGTTTTCCGAGTGCCTCCTAGCCATAATGCCCCTCAACAGCTCTCAACTGAGCTTGTCTTCTTGCTTTTTCTTTCAGTATAGCACAAGCTTTTCCTTCTGTTCATTTGTGACTTGTGAAATGGTTGACATCTATGTGTAGACACACTAGGATGAGCTAGAGTCCCATTAATTCGGTTTCGGATTCAATGTGAATTAATGTTAGAGGTCACTGTTGTTAATTTTGTTCTATTCGTTGTGGTTTTTGATTTGGTTTTGATTTTGGCGCGAGTCTTTAGGTACATATTACCCAAGGAGATCATGTGGGAAAAGGAGTGATTGTGTCATGGGTGACTCCGGATGAACACAGGTCCGGTGCGGTGCGTTCTTGGAGTGAAAACAGCAAGCACAAGAAAAAGGCAAAGGGCAAAGTTAATAATTATAAGTTCTACAATTATACTTCTGGTTACATCCACCATTGCACCCTGAAAAACTTGATGGTAAATTTCTAAATTCCTCTAGAAATATTAATTTTTTGGTGCTTGGTCTGCAAAATTTGGTAAATGTAGCTGATGTTTATTCCGTACATTCAGCCAGAGGAGGGAGGTTTATCCATGGCAACATACCTTGAAGGTTGCATCTCGAGTTTGGTCTGACTCCTCTGATTCGCACTCCTACAGTGCCTCCTAGAACGAGAAGTGCAGGTTATCGGGCTCCCGAAGTCATGAAAAATCCGGAACTCACACGAAAATTAGACATCTACAGTTTTGGAGTACTGCTCCTTGAAGGATTGTCAAGGCGTCGGACCCCGTTATGTTGAGTTCAAACTATTTTTTTGTGTTAATCATGATTTGAAGGATAAGCTCAAAAAAAGAGTGAGGATTAAGAGGTATAAGATTGTTTATTATTGCTGCGTTCATTTTCATTTTTTTAAACTAAAAATGAAAAAAAAAAAAAAAAAAAAAGAACTTGTTGGAAACTGGAACCGACCCGGAACTGTGATGTAGGTTCCGGGTTCTTGGTTCCGACGGGTAGGTTCTAGGTTCCAAAAGTTCCAGTTAGTGGATGGTGGGTCCAAGTTTGTGGATGGTGGGTCCAAGCCAAGGATGGCAATCGCGATAGGAGGGTTTTTGGAAGATATTTTTTATTTACAAATTTGTAAGAATTTTTTTTTAAAAAAAAAAAAGTCCAACCTAGGTGGTCCAAGTGGACAATTCCAAAATAAAATTGTGAACTAAACCAAAAATAATTAGTTCCGAACTATCTAGAATTGACCGATTTGGTCCTATCCAAATGATTCATTTTGCTCACCCCTACTTTTGACCTCAAGATAATTTATGTACCCTTTATTTTTGCAAATAGCATTTACATACCTCCAAGAAAGTCCCAATACTTAAAGACCGAATTGCTCATCCTCGCAAAGCTTATCTTAGCATCTTACTTAGGATTTAGTGGTTTTGGCTTTTAATTAATTATGAGTATTTTTGGTGGGTGTGAAAATCTAGGAATTGGAGATGGATACTTTTTGAAAGAAAATGTTTTCATAAATAGAGAGATAAAGATAATTTATGTTAAAGTCTCTAAGGTAAAATTTGAGTATGCATTTGATATTCACAAAACTAGAGGTTTGCAAGTGATCGGTGAAATGCATATATATATACATACATATAATATTTTCCCTTGATACTAATCCCCATCTAGGTACACGTTTGCCGCTATGTTTAGGATTTCATCTTACTCTTACTCATTCCCTATAGTCATACAAAAGAGATGACACCCCCGTCTATTCGATTGTTTGTCCAAATACATACACATTTATATGCATAAATATATATTTATACGTGTATGTATATATATTATCCTTTGAAAACCATCTTAGAATTTATGTCCAACACAATTATTCCACATTAATTTACTAGAACGTAAATTAAGATGGAGACGAAACAACAAGAACAACACCAATAATGAAAGCATTCCATAAGAATGAAAGTGTCGCAGCATTAAATTTCTTTTTCGCAGAGCGCGAGACTTTGCTCAACCCAAAACTATCTTCCCAATGCACATGTCAAGTGTAAGATTCATTTTGGCTGCTTACCTCGCATGTTTAAAATACAAGTCACATGTTTGAATGTCACAAAAGCAACCATTGATGTGTTGTTTTCTCAACTTTGGGTCAATTTCCTATTATTCCTCTTTCCTTCGTGACATTTAAATTTATATACAGTTGGGGTCCTATCTGATAAAGTTAGTAAGAACACCTAAAGATGGGAGTGAATATGTGTTTAAAACAAATTTTAACAGCCAGTTCCAGAATAAGGTATGTAAAATCTGGATAAGAGACAGAATCAGTTTTGTGAAATGCCGACTTCTTATAAATATTCAAAGTTTGATATGCAACAGATTTGACTTGCACAATAACATGTAATAGTGCAAAAACTTAAGTAAAAAAGTTAAGTGAAAAAAGATTGCATATGAAATTTATAGTGGTTCGGCTTTAGTTTAAGTCTACGTCTACTCTCCCACAATGACAGCATTTCCGAATGGAATTTACTATAGTGTCAACAAAATAATACAATTTATGAGTGCAAACACTTAGTGGAAGATCCCTCTCAATCACTAACACAACTTGTACGATGCTCCGAAAAAAAAAAAAAAAATAGTTGAGAGAAGTTTCAAATTTTAGAACTCTAATTTTCATGTCCCACACTTCAAACCGACTAAATGGCCTCCTTAAATACTCCTCCATATCTCACTAGCCGTTGAAAAATTCCAGAGGAATTTCTTTCAATCAAACCGTTTGACATAATCGATTAAACTGATCTTGTAGCTATTTGAAATTAGAGATAGAAAGTCATTTGATTTTGATCGCCAATACAATCAGAATTTTGATTTCAATAAGTAGATGCTTCACAAAAAGGAACTTGTATTCAATATTGATTTCATCAATTTGTGATTGTTTCCATCAATGAATTTATAAATTATAAGTGAAATCCTTCGCTAGAGAACTAGATGTTGTAGAAAAAATTCATAATAAGTTCATTCTAAATCCGTGTCGCAAAATCAATAAGTCTGAATTTGGTTTCTTCCTGTTCTGGACATGATCTTAGTCTGGATTTTGTCAGAATGAGAAATACTTTTGGGAATGAATAGACTTTGGCAAAAGTCTTTAATATCACCTCATAAGCAACTTTAAATACATTTTGTTCTTCAAAATAAGAGCAAGAACCACAAAGTTTTGTCAACTTCAAAACTTGGTAGGAATTTTCTCAACAACCTTCTCATTTTTTATGACGACAAAACTTTCATGCAGATTTAAGCATAATATCTAAGTTATCATGCAAAAAATTAGTTTAGCAGCACAAGATATAGAGTTTGCAGATAAGCATAAGCAAACATTAGATGAACATAATACTAATTGAAAGCAATCACAACTCAAAAGTCCAGCAAAAGTTTGCACAAAAAGCACACCAACACACAAAGTACATCATCAACAAAGCACGTTAGCAAAATCTGCAAAGTCTCTCCCTTTTTGTTAACAGCAAAAAGAGAAAAACAAACTTAAAAAAGAAAAGGATATGTAGTTTTTGAAAAGCATCAAGGTTTTCTTGGAACATGAACAAGACGAAAATCCTCCAAATTTTGTACGGTCTCCTCAAGCTTTGCCAGGCATTGACCAAAGACAGTCTCAACCTTAACAAAGTTTTGAATGGCTTGTTGATTGATGGTCTGAAATTTGTCATCAAGAGACTGTACCTTATCATTAAGAGATTTTGAGATAGTACCAAGAGCAACATGCAACTTTTGAATTTCAACCTCCATACCATACCGTTGTTCCATAATCTCTAGGAGTTCGATTATCCGAGGATAGTTTGAGTTTGGTTCGATCTTAGCATTGACTTCTGCAAGTTGAACTGGAGGGGTATCCAGGTTGGAAGGAAGATTGGTATGAACATTTGAGGTATCTTGCTCCCCTTAAACATTACCTTGTTCATCCTCAATGCTAGGACCTTCCTCAAGGAAATGAGATGCATAAATATCCTCTACATTCGATGGAGAGTGATTGACATCATTACTTATGGTTGGTTCTATGATTGGGTCCTCAATAAGAGTTTTCTCACCTACTCCCCCTGTCTTAGTAACTTCAATCTAAGGAAGAACAACTCCACCTTCTGGAATACTTCCTTTTATAGTACCTTCAGCACTGATTTGCTGATCATTTCTCTCGTTCTTTTCTCCAACTTTCCTTTCATCATATTCTCTTGCATCATCTCCTTCCTTATCAAAATGTTCTTGTTCCTTATTTTGATCATCATCTTTCTCTCCTTCGTCTGGGTCATCTTCCTCTCCTTCATTTTCTCCAATGTCTTCTCCTTCACTTTCTTCTTTTACATCTTTCTCACTTTCTTCTTCCTCTTCTTTAAAATCAGCTATTCCTACAACAAGGTCTCTCATGGCAATATTTGTCACAATGTCATGAATAGTCTCATCTTCATCATCTTCCTCGTCCTCATCTCGTAGTAGAAGGACATGTTTTTTTTCCTCTTTGGAATACGTAAGACGATACTTTTTTCTTTCCTCTTTTTTCTCAACTGCAGATCTTGTTTTTGCCGCACTAGCAGATTCCTTTTTCATAAGCTTTAGAATACTAGAAAGATCCTTTAATCTCATCTTGGATATCATTTTGAGTCCAATTTGCATAGGAAAATGGTTCTAGAGCAAAAGCTAGAAGGCGGTTAAATTTGAAAGTGTTGAAAGGGCCTAGTGACCAAGGCTGCATAAGGAAGTTGACATTTTCGTTCATTATTGTTCTATACATATGCAATAGAATGGTATGGGGAAGAGAGAAGGCAAATTCATTGTAGATAGCCCACATCATTTTGGCTTCAAATTTCAAGACGTTAGTCTTGGAGGCTACCTTAGGTCTAATACAGTTGATGACAATTTTATGAAGCAAAATGTTAGAAGTAAACAACCTTGAATAAGTTATATTTCCCCTAGAAATTTTGTTCTTCACAGAAACTTAATAACCTCATCATTCGAGACATTTATGGATATGAATCCACTTCACTCCACTCCAAGTATATCAGTTAGCAAATCAACATCAACATTAATGACTTTCTCACAAACATTAAATTGAATGTGTGTGGGATCCAGAACAAACAAGTTGGAATAAAAATAGGCAATCAATTCAAAATATGCATCACACGACTCCATACAAAACTTTTCCATTTGAAGCTTGGTAAATTTCTCCCTCAAGTGTACTTTGATCAAATCCAGAAAATCAAAGTCTATTGTGCAAGGATTGATGACTTCCCTATTTAGTATCTACACATAAACCTTCTTGTGTTTTTTAATCGAAACAACTTCCCTTTAGACCCAATTATTTCAACAGCAACACCCAATTTGTGTTGGAAATTCTTAAACATTCTTTCATCATCATCATCTTTCTTTCCTTCAAACAGACTTTCGGTTCCGACACAAAGATCAATCGAAAATATTGCAAATTCCTCCTCTACTCTACTAGATTTTACTAACCCTAGTTTTTCCATGGGTTTCAAAAACAAGATTTCATTCCCATAACCATATTTATTCAAGAAAGTGGTAATAAAATATATAGGACATCCTCCATTTTTCAAAAACTCATAGTACTTAAGAAGAACTTCGGGTTTCCTTATCGAGAGAGGAGTTGCATCTTGAGTGACCTCCTCCTCCACAGATGGTTGATTTATGCTCCTTGGTGACTCATCTCCAATAAGATTGAAATGTGTCTAAGTATCAGGCATAAAACAAGGTCCATGGTTAGCAATGCGAGAGGACTTCCGTTTTGAAGACATTGAGACAAACTTTGAGGATTTTGAGGACATGATTGCGAGTGAATGAAACCGAGATTCGCAAAGAAGGGAAAAGAAAATCGAGAACAAGAGAAACGGGGTTTGCAAGATTAGGGTTTGTAAAGAAAAAAGGCAATCAGAAGAATTACAGCCTTTATTTAAAATGGCTGAACCAAGGCAACCGAATGGACGCCATAACAAAAAAATAACTTACATTTTGAAAGTGTACAAAAGAATAACTATAAATAATTTTGAAATATTAACTACAAAAAATCAACAATAAAAGATAATAATTTCCAAAAATATGAAAGGCAATTAAAAATTTGAATAAAATATTCATACCTGTTTGAGAAGGAAAGAAACTTACGTGCCAAAATTTGAAATATAACTACCTGAGTCTGTAAGGGCTTTCGGAAGGATGTCTCTTCCAAAAGATTGAATGGACGAGTTTGCTTTGCAAAGACTTTAACCAAGTGAATAGGTAATATTCAACTTTTCACGTATGAATTCAAAAGAACCTTTCTCCGGTGGCTTGGTAAAAATATTTGCGAGTTGATTCTTTGAATCAATGAAATGAACATTGATTTCACCATTTTGTACATGGTCTTTTATGAAGTGATGATGGATTTCAATATGCTTTGCTTTTGAATGAAGAATGGGATTTTTGGTGAGGTTGATCGCATTTGTGTTGTCATACCTAATTTCTGTGCAAGATCATTCTATTCCAAAATCTCTTAATTGTTTTTCGATCCAAAAGAATATGAGAAAAACAATTACCAAGAGCAACATATTCTACTTCTATTGTTGAGAATGCCACAATGTTTTGCTTCTAAGAAAACCAAGCTATTAACATTTATTCCAAGAGTTGGTATGTCCTAGATGTATTTTTCCTGTCAACTTTACAACCAGTTAGATCAACGTTTGAGTATCCAAGTAGAGTAAATTTTCCTCATTTTGAATACCATAGACCTAACTTTACGTTTGTTGCAATATACTTGATAATATGTTTAACAATACTGAGATGTGATTCTCTAGGATCATCTTGGAATCTAGCACACATACATACACTAAATAAAATATAAGGCCGTGAAGCAGTAAGATAGAGAAGAGAACCAATCATGCTTCCATATGTCTTTTGGTCTACTTTCTTTCCATTTTCATCCTTGTCGAGTTTGGAGGAACTTGACATAGGAGTTTCAGTCTTCTTACAATTTTCTATTCCAAACTTATTGATGACATCTTTGGCATATTTCTCTTGATAGATTAAAGTTCATTCCTTCGATTATTTGACTTATAGACCCAAAAAGAATGTCAATTACCTATCATACTCATTTTGAATTCTTCTTGCATAAATGTTAAAAATTTCTTGCACAGAAGTTCATTAGAAGAATAAAAAATGATATCGTGTACATATTTTAAACAAGTAGAATGTCTTTTCCATCCTTTTTGATAAATAGGTGGTGTCAACCATACCTTTCTTGAAACCATTACTTACTATAAACTTACTTAAGTTTCTCATACCAAGCTTGAGGTGCAAAGCTTTCTTTAGTCTATAGACAAAGTTTGGTTTTCTGGGGTCTTTGAATTTTGGTAGTTGTTCCATATAGACTTCTTCTTGATGAAACCATTTAGGAAGACACTTTTGAAATCCATTCGGAATAACATGAAATTATGGAAATATGCATATGCAAGTTATAGCCTTATAGTTTTTAACCTAGCTACCAATGTAAATGTCTCATCATAGTCTATTCCTTCCTTTTGCGTATATCATTTTACTACAAGTCTTGCCTTGTATTTGATCACTTCACAATTTTCATCCATCTTATTTCTGAACACCCACTTTGTTCCAATTACAGACTTTCCTTTTGGTTTTGGAACTAACTCCCAAACATCATTGATCTTGAATTGCCTAAGCTCTTCCTACATTACTTCTATACAACTTTTATCGATTAAGGCTTCTTCTACTCCCTTTGGTTCTATTTCAAAATGAGAGCTAGAGCATTTAAGTCTCTTCTGACCTTGGATCTGGTACGAATTCCTTCTTCTATATTGCCAATAATGAAATTGTTAGGATGACTTGATTTGTGCTTCTAATTATTGTTGAATCTTTCATTATCTTCAAGTATTTGCCGAGTTTTTGTTTCCTTTGAATCTTCTACTCTCTCTTTAGCTTAACTTTGTTCACCTGATGGCTGAGTTTATTTAATTGACTCAGATTTCATTAAGTGTGAAACTAACTCAAACTCTTCAAGTTGAGTCTAATCTTATTAGTTTCGATCAACTTCTTGAAACTTGGCATTGATTGATTTTTCGATGGTTTGTGTATTTTTTTCATCGACTTTTCATCAAACTTGCCCGGGCAATCATTTGTATTTTTCAAAATAAAACACTTGCAACCAAAAATATGAAAATAATAAATATTTTGCTTTTTCCCTTCATAAGGGATTTTATCTAAGATAGGCCTTAAAAATACTCTGTTACTTATATAACAAGTAGTGGAGACTATTTCTGCCCAAAACGAGAAGAGACCTTGCTTTCAATTAACAAAGTTCTGGCCATCTCTTGTAAAGATTGATTTTTCCTTTCTACAACTTCATTTTATTCTGGAGTGTAAGGAGAAGAGAAAACATGTTGAAAACCATTTTCATCACAAAAACTTGTAAAGTCTTGAGTTCAAATTTTCCCCCATAATCAGTCTTAATGCTCGAAATAACATAACCTTTCTCATTTTAAACTTTTTTGGAAAATTTTGAAAAATATGAATTAGTTTCTACTTTTTTTTTTTTTTTTTTGCCAAGAAGAAACCGTTGTAAATCTTGAGTAGTCATCTACTATTACCAAACAATATTTCTTACCACCAATGCTTTGAATTCTAGTCGGTCCAAAAAGGTCCATAGGAAGAAGCACCAAGACGTGGATAGTGGAAACATGATTTATGGATTCAAATGAGCTTCTAACCTATTTCCCAAGATATATGGAGTACACAGCTCAGATTTCTGATACATCATTTTAGGGAAACCATGGACCAGCTTCTTGGAAGACTATTTGACAATCTGTTTTATGCTAACGTGACCTAACTTGCGATGCCAAAGATTTGCTTCATCTTGAATTGAGATAAGACATTGAGAACTTTCTGAGTTTATGTCTAGAAGGTAAATCTTACCATGTATTCGACCAATAAATGTTTGAGAGAAGTCTTGACTTACTCCGGAACAAACATTTTCTTAGAAATTGATTTTGAATCCTATATCATATAGTTGGCTTATGCTTAGAAGGTTGTAATTCAAAAATTTTACCAGGGATACATTATTGATTATCAAGCTGTAAATTTTCACCGTTCCATATCCAATAATTTTTCATTTGTTGTTCCCACCAAAAGAAACATTTGCTCCTTTTTTGTTTTTCTAATTTTATGAAGCTACTTGAATATTCAGTCATATGTCTAGAACAATCACTATCCAGGTACCATTTATTTTTCCTTTTAATAGTAACCTATAATAAAAAATAAATATCAAATTTTCTTTAGTACAAAGAGTTAGTTGTAAAGATAGTTTTTGCTTAATCCTTCTTAATAGGTCTCTAGACTTTATGACATTCATTCTCAAAATATTATGAGTCTCCATACTTAGAACATTTAAGAGTACTCCAACCAATAGGTTTTATGAAAACTCTTTGAAAATAGTTTTTGTAGGCAAGTCTTAGAGGTCTTTGTCTAAGTCTCTCATTGACTTTAGGAAAATCAATCAAAGAATCACTTTCTCTATTTAGACCTAAACCAGATTTGTTATAGAAAGGAATTTGAGAAGAAAGAATTTGTTCTAAATTTTCAAGCCTTTTGAGAATTTCGTAGTAATGTCTAAAACTTTCTTTTTCAAAATTTCATTTTCTTTGGAAAGAGAATCCGGATTTTCTTTAAATCATAATCAAAATCAGTTTTCAAACTTTCAAACTTTTTTTCCGAGAAGTATATTGTTGTCTGAGTTTAGAATTTTCTCTTTTTAATTCAAAGATCCTTTTAAGAAAAGGTTTAAGATTTAAACAAAGCTCATTTATGTATTTAGACACTTTGATAGGAATTTTAGATTGACTTACCTCAATTTCTTTGTCGGACTCTGAGTCTGCGTCTGAATCAAATTTCGATTTTGAGTCTGAGTCTGAGTGAGCCATTACACAGATATTTGCAAACTCCTCATCAATTTCATCACACACTATGTCACTCCAAGTTTCTACTTTTAGTGCTTTTTAAACTTTTCATACTTACCTTTCTTCTTCTTTAGTAAGGAAGCAATTTAGCTTGATGTGGCATTTCTTCTTACACTCAAAACATATCACATCATTGCTAGGTTCATTGTCCTCGATTGACCTTTTCTGGAAGTTTTGCTTGTTTTGCTTTTTCCAATTGAATCTTCCTCCCTTCCTATTCAGTTTCATGAATTTCTTGATTCAGTTTCATGAATTTCTTGATTAAAAGAGCAAGTTCATCATCGTCCATGTCATCATCTAGGTCTATATCATTAGAATCACCATTAGACTTAAATGCAATTGACTTCTTACTTTTTGGATCCTCTTCTTCATTTATTTGTTCCACTTCATAAGATTGAAGAGTGCATATCGATTCATCAACAGAGAGAGGGCATAATCATCTATGTCTCTCGGATTGAGATTTTTACATGATTCTAGTCCTTTGAAAGTTCTCATGGAAGTTTGTTAACCTTCATTTAGGGCAGAAATTGGCTAATATTGATATGCCAAACTATTTACAATTTCTATAAAACGCCTGAACATATCTCTAATAGATTCTCTATGCTTCACCTTAAAGGATTCATATTGGCCAAGCAAAATGTTTACTTTTGTCTCATTTACACAATATGTTCCTTCATAAGTGACATGAAATCTGTCCTAGACTTCTTTAGCTGTTTCAAATGAAAAAATTATATTATATTCAGTAGGGGAGAAAGCACAATATAAGGAATAGATGGCCTTTGAATCAAGAGCTTGTCTCTTGCTGATTTCTACTTGATGATTTCTTCAGCATCCTTGTCTAAGACTTATTTTCCCTTTTCGGAAGCAAAAGCAACCTTCGCATTGATTCCCTTTTCCAAAACATCCCACTCCAGAGGATCTCTGCATATTAAGAATGCCTTCATTTTGTTTTTCCATACATTGTGTTCTTTTCCATCAAAATAAGGTGTTTTGGTATTGCTCTGCTCTTGCGTGAGTCCTAGTGCTAAAATACTAGCCATAGAAGATCTTTAACTTATAAGTAAAAACACTTAAAAAGACGAGCACAAGGCTTTGATACCAATTGATAAAGCTAGTAAGAATACCTAGAGGGGGTGAATAGGTATCTAAAACAAATTTTAACAACCAATTTCGGAATAAGATAAGTAAGGTCTAGATAAGAAACATAATTAGTTTTGTGAAACACCAGACTTCTGATAGATATGCAACAAAACAGACTTGCACAATAACTTGTAATAATGCAATAAACTTAAGTAAATGAGCTAAGGGAAGAGAAGATTGCATACGAAATTTATAGTGGTTCGGCTTTAGTTTAAGCCTATGTGCATTCTCCTATGCTAACAGCCTTCTAGCTGGAATTCACTATAGTGTCAACAAAGAAGTACAATTTATGAGTGCAAACACTCAATGGAAGATCTCTCTCACTCACTAAATCACTCTTTTTGTGATTGTCTCTTTTGAACATAACTTGTAAGGTGCTATGAAGAAAACAAGTAGTCGAGAGAGGCTTTAGACTTTGGAATTCTAATTTTCACGTCTTACACTTCAAACCAACTAAATGATCTCCTTAAATAATCCTCCATGCCTCACTAGCCTTTGACAATTTCCAAAGGAATCTCTTACAATCAAACCGTTGGATAGAACTGATTAAAGTGATCTTGTAGCCATTTGAAGATAGAGTAGAAAATCATTTGATTCTGGTCGCCCATACAATCAGATTCTTGGTTTCCATAAGTAGATGCTTCCCAAAAAAGAACTTGCCTTCAAGATTAATTTCATCAATTTGTGATTGATTCCATTAATGAATTTATAAAAGGTAAGTGAAATCCTTCGTTAGAGAACTAGATGTTGTAGAAAAAATTCCTAATAAGTTCATTCTGAATCTGTGTAGCAAAATTGACAAATCTGAATATGATTTCTTCCTCATTTTGGACATGATCTCAATCTAGATTTTGTCAAAGTGGGAAGGGAATGAATAGACTTTGGCAAAAGTCTTCGATATCACCTCAGAAACAACTTTAGATGCATTATGTTCTTCAAAATAAGAGCAAGAACCAACGAGTTTTATCAATTTTAAAACTTGATGGAAGTTTTCTCAACATTATCTAGTGAAATATGGTTTTTTTTTTTAAAAAAAAAAAAAAAAAACCTTCATGGTTTAGGACTAGTATAATAATGTCTCTTCAGACCTTTACTTAATTAGTCCGAAAAATTCGGCAGGACCCAAGTCGATTTGTTTTCTGTTCTATTTATTCTTTTTCTGGGGTTCTTTTTTTTATCCTCCAATAGGAAACGCCAGTGAATTTTATCACAACTGGGGAAGGTGTAAGCGAATTCTGGTCGTGGGAACCGGATTCCAAGAACCATGATTTTGCTATGTCGAGTTGGAAGATCACGGGCTGAGGACTAAAGGCTGATTAATTATGGACATAATTGAGATCGAACATTCTAATTGTAGCCGAAATCTAAGACATCGTGACTGGACAAGATCATGTTCCATGCAGAACGGAAAGCGTATGGCGAAAGACGGCTGAGAAAGGTTTTGGAATCATAGAAAGGGGAGAAAAATAATATATCAAGAAGGAGCAAAATGATGCTGGACGGAAGCGGTTAGTGAAACATGATTGAGAATCATAGAAAGAGGATAAAAATGGGAAAACGAAAGAGGGGAAGGAAATCAGATAAAGGATGTAAGAAAGGGTAAGGAAAGCTAAAATTCGGCAACAATTCAATGATCGGAATATCAATTCAAAATAAAATACGAAATAATTAGATGCATTGACCCCCGATGTAGTAAACCTGGTTTCCCAATAAGATGACTATAAAAAAGAACCATTATCAACTAAATTCTTGATGAGATAATAATAAATCTATCGATAAGAATAATAATTAAAAGCGTAATCTCGGTGTAATTCCGACCCTTCATCATTCTTCCCCATAAAAAAGAACTCGACTACAGCGAGTTGGATAGATGCCCTTGCCAATGAGCCAAGTAATGAAATCACTTTGCGCATGAAAAACCCGATATCCCTATTTTTACGTCAGGAATTATCTTCAAAACAATATCAACCGCAGTAGCACACTTTACCTTCTCTATCCTCTTTGAGAAATGAGGTAGCTTTGGAAGTGAACTTGCCTCGATCGAATCAATACTGCACTAGTGTGTTGGCTGAATCAAACTTCTTGTCCAACATTGTACGCAAATGTTCAGTAATATGACCTCCGTATGTAAAATCAACTGATGATCGTGCTTGTTATTTTCTTTTGTTTGAATTTTCTGTATTTTTTTTTTTTTATAAAAATGCAAAGGGCCTCAAAGCGCAGAATTTTGTGCTTAATATTAGGGGTGAGCATTGGAACCGGATCGAACTGATCGGTTTTGGGCGGTTTCCAATTCTTAAAAATTTGAAACCGGTGATTGTTGGTCCGGTTCTTGATTCTAGGTATAGACCAAACCACCCGGACTGGACCTTAGCAAGTTAATGATATGGTATTATCTTTATCAAACCTTTAATGCCTTTCCACTAAGATTTTCATAGATTAAAGATCCAAAATACTAAAAAATGAGAGTTTAGACTATGCAACACTACTTGTAGTCATGCAGGGAGCACACAAAAAAAAAAAAAAAAGAATAAAAAGATATAATTGCTGGTTCCTTGACCCACTCAAAAACCGAACCAGATTGACCAATGTGGTTCAAGGATTAGATGGGTCAATCCCAATTCCACAAATTGGGAATCAACCCTTCTAGCCCAGTTCCTTATTATAAGGTGAGAATCAGCCCACTCGGGAACTAATCGCCCTAGCTTAATATCTAAGGGAAATTTGTTACACTACTTTGAACTTAATATGTGGCACTCATTTGGAATGAGTAGGTTCCTTGTTACTCGGTAGTGTATATTCTTTATTTATTTGACATGTGCTTCTAATCTCATGTAGTGTATATATCACCCCCATTAACTTTGACAGCATTGTATATATCACTTCAAACTTGAACTTGGTAAAGTTTGTAAACCCCATCAAAAATGTGTAGTGGTCACTTTATAAATGTAAAAGAAAGTCTCATCTTTTGAACTAACTTTTGAAGTAAAAGAGATCCGATACTCCCCTTTGTGTACACATCGAGCTTAAGTTGGAGCCACAATGACTCTCTCCAAGTGACTGTTTGATCCAAACTTGTCTCACATTTATAAAGTGACCACTTGCTCACACATTGGGCTTGAGAGACTTTCTCTCACACTTATAAATTGACCACATGCCTCTTCCACAACTAATATGGGATAACTCCAATATCCCTCACACATTTGGCTTAGATCAGAGTTGCAATAACCCTCTCCAAATAACTATTTGGTCCACTGATATAGAATAACTTCAATATCCCTCACACATTTGGCTTAGATCGGAGCTACAATCTTGTTGGTCACTTATCTTCTACCATACTACTTGTTGCCAATTGAATGTCACTCAAAAACTCTCAATGTTACCTAGGCTCCGATACCAATGTTGGTTGGTCTTGGTTTTAATACTCTCTCACCCCAAAAGTTAGTTCAAAAAGTAGGGTTTTTCCTTGCACTTATAAATTGATCATATGTCCTTTTCACAACAAATGTGGGATAACCCCAACAAATAAGAAGTTAATTATCCTTGCTTAGCTTTACAAACCGCTACTTTTCAATGTATGTAGCTTAAGTAATGACTCATGATAAAAAATCACATCGCTTTAAAAATATTTTTTCTCCATTTAATTAACCCTGCTGATAAAAACCCTAGGCCTCGTCCTGGTTCCTCGTCATCAAAACCAAGAGAGAGAATTAAACGTTATGAACTACACATTCGAACATACTCACTCAGTGTATATTCATGATATTTTTGAATGCATGACCGTCTGTATATTTAAGTCGACGTACGGATATAAATCTGTTGGTGTTTGTACTTTGTACGTTACGAGAGTGTACACAAAACACTAATTATTCACTCTCAAATGAAGTGACACGACGAGATCTTTTTAAGATCATGTCGTCATGCATCTGTGTCGATGGAAGACAGTAGTAAACAAGAAAGGAATAAAGAGACTCTAGAACTAACATAAAATATCGAATATTCTGTAAGTTCCAGAATTGAGACACTTTTCAAATGACTGAACTTAAACGAAGTGCATCTTCTAAGGACCATGGTAGCGTAACAATTAGAATACAAATCACTGTGTTGCTCAGTGCTAGGGGTGAGTGGCTTGAAGCTTATCCGTTGGAACGGGTTATCTAAATTTATAAAATCTAGAACCAACCACACATACTCTAAAATCAGGAGCTTACTTTATCACAGGTTCCAAAGTTGGTTCTAGAGTCTACCCAAGTTTTACCCATACTCTAAATTGAAGATTGCAATGAAGCATCACCCCTAATAGTTATAATCCATTGATCATAACTTATTATGATATATTAATAAAGTAAAAATCTCAGACATGGATATTGTTGGAAATAGAAATTCAAATTAGCCATTTCAGATTACACACTTATAATTGAAAAACTCAAGATCACAAAAAGAAATAGAATTAGAAAAACAGAAGGATTTATTTCGCATTCTAGATTCCCAGTTCCACCTAAAATCTACCCATCGGAATAGGTTCTCCAATCTTTGGAATCTAAAATTTACCCTACATAACTAGAACTTGGAACTAGACTCGTTTCCACTAGTTCGGCTCTCAGGTTCCCAGTTCTATTTTAGAACCATGCTAACCCCTAATCACTATATAGTATGCGCCATGCAGGCGCTACCAAGTCTGGCTAGAGCGGTGACTCGGGAAGGTGATATCTGATATGGTGGGTCGTGAGATAAGCTGACATGGCCCTAGTTATAAGCGTGACACACGTGCTAGCCGGCACGTGAAAGCTACGTAATAAGCCAGCACTCTTTTTAGGAGTTCGATCAAAAGAACTCCATAATGATTCTGTATAGTTTCCTGAGAAATATTTATTGATTGCCGATGCTCGGTTGATCGCAACTCTTTCGAATAAAAATCTTGAAGAAGGATGGATTCTACTTTGTACCCATTCAATGTCAAAAGAGATCCTAAAAGTCCGAACTTGTGGAGGTATATCTAAACCAACCATTGAGAAAGAGCTCACGAAGTTGCTCTTCAACTATGTTGGCTAATTAAACATTAAAAGATTACAAACTAAAAGCACCTATGTTGGGCCATTTAGCAAATTCAAATGACAACTATGTCGGCCAATTACTCTCTCCCCCCGTTTTTTTACTTTTTTTTTACCTTTTTTCTGGCTTTGGCTGGTTCGTTGACATTTTAGTTCAACCATAAAAAGTTGGGCAGATGCATGGAACTTAGAATTAATTCTCTATTACTTTCAAGGTGAAGAGGGTATACCGGATTAATGAGAGTAATACACATAGGAAAAGAAGAGCTCTGTCTAGGGGAATATGCCACCAAATGAAAGCTCAGATGCCAATGAATACCAAAAGCTTTTGGAATAATCAACTCGTGGGACTCATAAGAACGTGAATTGCCCTTTTTATGAAAGTTCTCATGCTCACTACTTAAAGGTTTTCTGGCGCCTTCAATCCCTGTTAAGACATCAAACCTGCAGAGATCACGAATGATTTGAGGTTCCTAGGTGGGTGCTCAAACGCAATTTATCGAGATCGTGAAGGGTAAAAGGAAGAATATTCAAAAGCAACGGCCATTTTTTTCGAGTTTTGAGATGTGGATTCTTGGTGTATAATTGAGGAGAGATGTGGGGGAGCTTGTTTCTCTTTCGCGAATGGTCACACATGCAGAGAATAAAGCGGCCGGGGAGGGGGGGGGTGGTGTGGAGCCTTGTGTCTGAGGTTTTTCACGAGGAATATTCACTATGTTTGGCTGAAAAATATGAAAATGATGAGCTAGATTCCACCTTATCAAACTCTAGTCAAAACGCCAGCATCTACTCTTTCTATGCGCTTATGTGGATTTTGATTGAATTCTCCATGTCAGCAATTGTGGACCCTACATTTAAAAAAACTGCAAAGACACCATCAAATTAGGATACTACAATTTGTCATCGAACCTCACACGGAGGTTCGTCCAAAAAAAAGGAGTCTAATAATGATTTTGTTCTGATTATAACCTATGCTAAGGGATAATTCAAGAATAGAATGAGAGGAGATATAAAGAGGATAATGAATATGCGCTCAAGGAGGTCGTTGTCGTTGTTGCGACTCAATTACTTTGTCTTTATATTATAATTTAAAGAAAAAATTCCTAAATATCATTTTTTATTCTAATAGAGTCCTATTCAAAGCACACCGAGCACTAAATGACATATACCAATTTGCTTTCGTGTAACTATATTTGATGGTCCCAAATTAACATTCATGACATTATTCAATACCATAAATACATAATCTTCATAAGAATAAAAGTTTGAAATTTATCAAGACATCTTATAAATTGAAGATATGATCCTCATTCATCTATTATTAGTAGTGATCTTTGTAATCTTAGGATACAATGCCTATTGGGTTGTCAGCCGCTACTAGCCAAAATCATTCATGTTTCAATCCGTGGTGGATATATTTGCCGTGTAGTATTCCAAACCTATAATTAGCAACTTGTGAGGTCAAGTTGATTTGAGGATCATCTCTCTAAGCAAATAATATGTTTTAATCACTTACATCTATTTTTCAACTTTATAATTGACAATATGTCTTTGACCAAAAAGTATTGACAATGTATCAAAATTGGTGCAAATGGTTGCTCCAAAAGAAAGATTGGCTGCAAGCTTGAAAAGAGTGCCATATGCTCCGCGTCAGGTCGCCGCATTCTCTGTCGGCATATAAAATTCGCTTCTGACAGTCTTTTTTTTTTTTTAACTTTTTCCAAAAGAATAAGGAAAGATTGGACTTCTGTTTGATTTTTCTCTCCAATGAAACGACACTCATAATCATTATCGACACGTGGCACCAAGTGGTGGCCCCTGGGGAATTTTAAGGAGGCACCTCGCCACTTCTCCCAAACGTTTCTACGCTTGTCAGCCTTTCAGAGAGCAAGACAGTCCACATCACCAATTCCGATAATCGTAATTTAATTATATCTTCACCATATTTTTTTGGTGGAGTCCAAAATATTAAAAACAATAATTATATTCATAATCATAATATGCTCACAAATATGCAGATGCAAATGTGTGCAATGAGGGCAAGTAAAAAAGAAAAAGGAGATATTGCCTGTCCTGATATGAATCTGAGAATGGAATTTGAATTATTGCTGAAAAAGTTATTGAAAGATGGACGAAAAGAATTTGGCGATGGATGTGCATTATAAGGAATTTATTCCCCCCTTCCCCAAAGCTGAGTAAAATTTCACTTGTTCAAACCTTTGTAACCTGACCCACCACAAAAAATGAAGACGCACACCCCTCAAGAACTTACTCGGGGAAGGTATATCTGCACATCAAGTTGATATCTTGCTGTTGATGAGGGCAAATTACATGTTGCCCCTCAAGCTTTTAGGGTTGTTGCATACTAGACCCTCGACATTTCAATTTTGCAATTTGCTCCCTGAATTTTAGAAATCGGATTGCCATGGGTACCCTAGAGATGACTTCCAACCTAATTTTGCTTGAAGCTCTAATCACATGACAAACGAAATAGTTAATGAGGACAAATTTGTCACATATGCATACAAAAAAGTAGAAGAACAACTTTGAAACATATCATACAAAAAAGTAGAAGAATAACTTTGAAACATATCATATGTGAGAGCATTTGACTAAAGTTCTAAGAGTTTGACCAACATCGGCATCAAATGTACATTGACAAATGGTTTTCAACTATAATTTTGAGCAGTCCCTACATTATATCGAAGATAATTAACTAATTTGCCTTTCACACCTAATTATGTGGAGTCACATGGTAAAATGTATGATCAGAAATCAGCTGGAGTCAACGCTAGTTGCTAGGGGAAACATTGCCACAAATTTTAAAAAGTTAGGGAGCAAATCGCAATTATCGAAATGTCGGGGGTAAACTTGCCATGATCTCAAAAACTCGAGAATGAAATTCTCCCTCGCTGATGATGATGAAGTAGTTACATGAGAAGAATTTCTGTGTATGACCTAAGCATGTGAACATCCATCTTAGCCCTTTCCACACCTTGGGCCCAACGTTAATATCAATGAGAGATAAATAGAAGCAAAAACTAGAAAACGAAAGGCAAAAAAGAAGGGCAAAAGTAACAAATTAATATTCTTTGTCCGCCCAACTTGGGTAAATAACATCGTCCCCTCATAACACCGTGCTGGAACTGGATAACGGGAGGAGGGAATAATGTCTTCATTTGATGCTCTCGGGATATTCCTCTCGAAAAATTATGCAAAATAGAAAACAAAATTGCTCGTAAAAGATGCCTATATATATATGAAATTTTACGCTCTCAAAATTCTTGCAATGTGACAAGAGAAAATGTGCTCTAATAGGTTGATTTCATGCATGGGCAGAGAGTTGGGACAACACAATTCTGCTTTAACTCATATGTGTTCCAATTATATTTTGCCACCTGTTAAATTAACTTATGATCAATCATGTTGAATAAAATCTCATGTGTCTCTCTTTATCTACTAACCTTATGGTGAGACCCGCGGCACAGGTGTCAAGGCCTCACCTTCGTCGACCACCACCGTCGGTCACCTCTAGGGTGGATTTTGTTTGATGCGTCTTGTTAGGAGCGAATGTGATTTGTCCAAAATTTTTATGGAGGGTATATGTAAAGTTCAATGTTCTATAGATCATCTAACTCTTTGCCTAATGCATGAGGAAATCATGTAAAAAGAAAGGGCAAGGGTGGAATTCCACTTGGGATCAGAATGTGTCATGCATGGATGCATGCACTACCAACCTTCCCCAAGAACAATGAAACATTAAGAGTCAAGAGGAGGTTTTATCTAGATGCTGCAGAAGTTTTTTTTTTTTTTTTTTTTTTTTTTTTTCTACTTTTGGAATCCTATCATATTTAGAATCCATCTGAGAAGAAATCCAGACATTGGAAAAAAAAAGAAGACCAAAAAGAAATACAGGGGGACCCTCATGAGGCCAATCACAAAGTGTATATATAGGGTCCCCAAACCCAAACCTCAAAACCACCCACCCCACTTGGCTATCTCTTTTACTCAGACACAGCAGGACATAAGCAGTATTTTGCTGTTCTCTGTTGGTTTCTTGCTCCAAGACTCTGCAATTTCCATCAAGGTAAGCTTCACTATCCTGTAATTACTCTTGTTACACATTGTTTCAAGTTTGAGTTTTGGAGTCATTTCTAGGGTTTTGAAATATAGTAGAACTAACTCCTCATATACTAGCTTTAGCTTACATGTTAAGGAAACAACTGTGGTGGGTTTGGAAATATACAGTAGTTACCCATATAGAAGAGAAGTCAAGAACATCAGGATGATCAACGATAAGACCTCATCTAGAAAATAAAGAGGCTAGTCTGCAAGAAAATGCAGCTGTTTCCTCATCAGCAATATACGTATTTTATTAAATTGGAGATAGTCTGAGTCACTTAATTCCTAGCTTTTATAAATAAAAATGGACAACAAAACTTCACAAATATTTATATTCATTTCATCATTATCTCCTTAGTTTCTGTTGTAGCTCATAAACTCAAGTTGCTGAAGCTGAATTTGTTTCCTATTTCGCAATGAAGACAGAGAATGAGCTGGTCCGGAGGAGACTGGTTGTGCGGTGCTTGCCAGCACCAGAACTTCAAGAAGCGGGACGCGTGCCAACGATGCGGTTATCCCAAGTTCGGAGGTCCCGACGTCTCAACATACCTCATGTACAATCGAACAGAAGTCTTGGCCGGAGACTGGTATTGCAATGCGATGAACTGTGGAGCTCACAACTACGCGAGCCGATCGAATTGTTACAGGTGTGGTACACTCAAGAATGATTATGTCGGCAGTTGTGGTGGAGGATATGGGCCAGAGACAGGCGGTCCTCCGGGGTGGAAAGCCGGCGACTGGATTTGCAATAGGTGAGTCCAAGGCTCTCTAGTGCTGTTGCGTTAATTAAGATCATTTTCCATATGTAGCTCATAAGCCATAGCAAATATTTTTGGAATTTAATTCCATCCTGCCCTTAGAAATTTATTAGAAGGACAAGAATTTTCTATTACCCAACAATGTCATGTAACTTCTACTAATCTTCTTCCATTTGATATCCAAGTTTTGTTCATTTTTGTAGTTAATATTATCTAAAGAAATGTGATTTGGGTTTCGCAGATATGGATGTGGAGTGCACAACTATGCCAGCAGGACAGAATGCTACAAATGCAAGACACCAAAGGACTAAGGTAAAGCTAATAGAATCTATCATCTTATGTTCCTCTTTTCTTTTGTTGCTATCATTTAGCTATAGATTATAAGGTATACTTGCCCTTTTAATGTCGGTCAATGATGCAGATTATCTTTCCTTTTCAGGTTCTGCAATTTAAGGGGAGAAAAGCGTCAAGAACCCCCTTTGATTTCTCCACAGAAAAATGCCAATTTTTGCTATAATTTTCCCAGGGAGAAAAGAAATAAGTGTATCTTTGTGTTAGTCGTTATTTAATGTCCCTTTTGGCACAAAGTAATGCTGTCTACTCCATCAAGGGTTCTTCTTAGCTTCATTTACATTATGTATGCATTGTTCAGAATATCTCTCTCTGGCACGGCATATGCGCCCCTTCACTGACACACATTGTGTGGATGTGGGGAACATCTATAATTCGAGAGGCCATTGAATGGGGTGGTCCAAGGGAATCGTTCTTAGATGGGTCATCGAATGCATAACTATAGAGACCAAAGTTGGTGAGCCAAAGAGGAAAAAGTAAATAACAAATGCAAATACAACACAAAATCTTGATATAGTTGGACCACCTTATTAGATCTTTACAGTCAGCCAATACAAGGAACTGGAAAATTATCGTTAGGAAAGGACCCAAAAATTTAAAAAAAAAAAAAATGATTCACATAATTTCTCTGAATAGTTCCCCTTCAAAGTTCAAAGGGGAGGGGCTGGCCTTTGCAGCAATAATTTCATGATACCTTTAGGCATCAAATCCTAAAAATAAATGATTTGAGAGAGGGTGATGCAGATAAGAACCTGATGCTCTCTTTGCTTTAGGGTTTGCATGGATGTATGTATATAAATGCAATGCCGAATGCACCACACCACATAAGTTGAAAGTGCGAGTCGAGTCAAACCTCAGCTTTTTATCTCTTGCAGTCATTCGCGTCTCTTGGCACATCACAGCAATAAAATAAAATGTCCAAAGCTTGTTAACTTCGCATGCTACGTCTTGTTGCACCTTCTTTGGCCAATAAGCCAGGTGCTTTTTGCTAGGAAAACTTGCATGGCATCTTTTGCTTTATTGCCAAAGATTCATCAACATACCGAAAAAGAGAAGGAAAAACAAAAACAAAATTTTCTACACTGAATGGGATTGTGGACATTATAATTAGCAGTGTAAAAATCTGAGATGAGTTAGGATTTACTGCTACCGTCCTACAGAATTAATCATACTATTTAGTTCTGATCGACGAGAAACTTATGATCGCGTGAAGTGAAAACCAGTGATTAATCACATTTCGCAGCCACTCGGTCACTCAGCCATACAAGCATGAAGCGCAATATATAAAAAAATTCAATTTTCAATTCATCAAAAGCAATAAGCCGTTTTCAAAATAGAAATGAACTTATATATAGACTACCTAAAAGCTCTAACCAGGTCATAATTAAGCTAGGAAATTAGACAACTAAAAGAACGGAAATAAATCATCAAAGATAATATCTTAAAATTCCTAACAATCATCCAAAATTATATATATAATGAAATAACGATATTGATGAATATCCGATCCCACGTCACACGGCTTATTTTGTGCCTCTTCTCTCTCATCTCAAGTCACTGGTTTCATAGGTTGCCATGCAAGCTCCGTTTCGTTTGCTTCATTCGCATAGCTCCGTTGCCTCTCTCTCTCTCTCTCTCTCTCTCTCTCATCGACCTTGATCTGAGTTTCTCTCTCTCTCTCTCATTGACCTTGATTTGAGTTTGAAAGATTTTTACCATCATTTACACAAAAAATTCAATGTGAAGTCAAGTTTGTAGACTCGTGTGTCTCATCCCCGGCAAATCACCACAGTGCCGGGGGAATGGAGGGACTGCACAGTTAATGAGATTTAGTCGGGTGGTCAAAGAACCCTAGGCTTCCCATTAATATAAAAAGTAAATAATAATAAGATGTATATATTACTTAAAAATTGTGTTGAATTTACGGATATCTTACAATTCCATCTTAGAGATTATTATATGTTCGGGATATTATTTGATATTTTCGTTATTTCCAACAATGCCTAGTTTCCTTATTAATTCAAGATAGCTAATTTCTTTACTAGATTAGATTACTTCATTTTCTATAAATATTATTTCGGTGCAAATACCTCTTGATTGTAACACATTAAAAGGTCGAGTAATTTGAAAAAGGAAAATTTTTTATTGATTATCTCTGTCTCTTTAAAGATCCTAAGTTATTTAATGATATATGAGTTATCAAGAGAGATCCAAAATAAAGTCCTAGTTATATCTTTCTTATGGCTGTCAATCTTTAAAAAAAAAAAAAGGAGTGGTCACTTCATCATTGTTCCTACCCTGACACTAAGACCAGCACTGTTTGTCATTCCAAGTCCATTGTTTTTTGTCCACCAATCTTCATCCTCAAGAGGAGCCACAACCAGCCATCTTCAAGAGTAACGCTATCATCCTCTGGCTGTCTCTGTGAGCAACTCCATCTCGTGAGTTATTGGTCTGTCTGTTGTCGTCAGGGGAGTTGTCGTTTCCCGCGGTCTCATTAGTGTTGTCGCCGGCGTTCTTGTATTGGTGAAGTTCACCATAAGTTGAGCTTCTGTGATCTCTAGCATTTCTTTACATCGACTTGGTTGAATAATCCCTAATAGTCACTTACCTTTCTTATCATTTCTCCAATCACATGAAACAATATACTTTGTCTCTCGCTGTTTTTTTTTTTTTTTTTAATGATTATATAACTTGCCACTCCACCACAACATATATCTCATCAAAATGCAAAATGTGTACATGTATTTCATTTCAATGCACTCCTTAGCCGCACCATTTCTTTTTTATCCAATGACAAAACAATGAATTAGAGCATTTTTCCAGAAAATTTAAATGGGTTTCTACACATGAACTCAACAATTGTTGCAAAATCGGTTCAGCTTGGGCTAACTACGAGGAATAAGTTCTATTGATGTTGACAAACTTGTTGAGCTGGTCTTTAACGCGTAGATCATTTGGAAGTATCCTAAGAGTAGGGAGCTGGTTGAGAATATCCCATCCAGCTATGAGGTCTCGGTTTGGATATGAGGAACCAATTATTCCAGTAATAATAGAGCATTTAGAAATTCTAGTAGTAATAGAGCATTTAGGTAAAAACTAAACCTTTATGGGCTTGCTCCTTACTTTTGTAGAGAATCTTGTTCCAAATGCAGATTGAAAGTGTCTGATATGTAGTTCCCAAAATTCACCAAGAAGAATTTTAGGATCAACAATAGATGTATTGATTCTAGAATCAGTAAGTGCGATAACATAGATAGGCATATCATACTTAGTGGGTATGATATGTGGCGATCTATATGGATCATGAGAGGAGGTGATTTTAAAACTCTTGAGGTTTTCAAGGGCTTCAAGGTTTGGATTGCTAGAGGTGGTTTCAATTGATAAGTTTGTGGGCTTGGAGGAAGTTCTATACTGAGAAAATATAGGCTATCAATATCATTGGATGTTTCATCGTCACTGTTAAAAGTTTTAATAGCACAGATGGTATTATTTGATGATTCATCTTCAAGAGAGAAGACAAATTCAAGATTATCATTGTCCAGAGAAATATTTGTTATTTTCTCAAGCTTGTAGATCATCTTGATATTTTTATTTTTCTTAATTGTCTTAAGACACCTTTTAGTAAAATACCCCTTTTTTTTTTTGCAATAGAACATCTTTTTTTTTCTTCTTTCTCTTTGGAATCTTCAATTTGCAGAGAAATATCTTCTTTTTGGAAGATTTGAATTCAATCCTCTTAAAATGCTTTTGCTTTTTTGTAGAGCACTCACAATTAGTATGCCCTTTTGGACATTCAATTTGCAACTTAAGTTTTTGGCAAGTTTTGTCGAACTGAGCATTAGTGTGGACATAGAATTTGATGGTCAGGCCTTTTTTTGCACAAATTACCAATAGCTAAATGAATTTCTTGATGGATTTCTCTAAATGCAACATCCAGGGTTCTTCTTTTAAACTGAAAATTTCTTTGAATGGCTATGGCAAGATCTTTTGGAATAGACGTTAAGAAGGCTGTCTTGACTTATGTAGCACTGACTGGACACACGACACGCAACACGACACGACATTTCTCAAAAAAATAGAGAATTCCAACACGTTCTGACACGTTATATATTAAATATATATTTATATATAAATGCAAAAATAAATAAATAATAATAAAAAGAGCATAGAATCAATTTATATTAAAAATATTAATCCAACATTTATTGAATGAGAAATTCAAAAATTGCAAACACAAAAGAGTAAATTTAAAGGAACATGTCATATTTTCTTACACTTGTCGAAGATTAATGAGATTTCTTATAGTCCCAGACATAGTTCAGAGTTCATGATATTGAATGGCTTGCAACTCCTTTGCAAAACAAGGTTCGAGAAAAATGAAAATCCAGAACAAGAACTCTCGAAGTACGACCAAAAGAAAAGAAAATAACTAAATTCGCCATGGAAAATGTGAGAGATAACTCACAAGCCAATAACATAGACCAAAAAAGATAACTTGCAGGCGACACTTGCGAGAGGTGGAAATAAGCAAAAAAAAAAAAAAATCACAACTTTAAGTCTACGGGGGTGGTAGAGCGACGCCAGCGAGAAGAGGAGCGTTCCATCGTCACTCATGGGAAGGTCAAAACTTATAAGTGAGAAACTTGAAAGTGAGAATTTTCTTCTTTCCCCTTTATTTTTGTTATTTTATTTATTTTTTTATATATTTATATTTTGACCCCTTAAGTATTGAAAAATTTTAAAATTGACCATGTGCATGTCGGAATCGCGTGTTAGAATTTCGGACTCGCATATCAGAGCGTGTCGGGAAAAGTTGACCACGTGTCGGATTTCTCAACACTTGTTGACCACATGTTGGAACGTGTCGGAGGGTGTCGAAGTGTCGGACATGATACAAAAGTTTTCAGAGAGTGTCGGTGCTTCTTAGGTCTTGACAACTGAATCAGCTTGTATATCATAGAAGAGTTTTATCATTTTTTTGAAGTGTCAATCCAAATCTTTTCTTTTATGAGAACAATATTTCCTATCATATTTCATCAACAAGCTTTACACATTTCCATCCTTTTAGTCTTTTATTTGTTCTCTCCAATGCCGAATAAAAATGCCTCGAAGAAGTTCATCCATAGATCAAAGGTACTCCCAAATATTTCCTAACTCCATACATACACCAAAGCCATATATCTCGCTCAAAATACGTTTCATCCCTAGAGAAATATTCTTTGAATAGAAGATTATAGTTTTAACCTTGTTCACAATATGTATTGATCTGTTGCAAAAATCATCAAACATTCCACGATAAAATCTATGTGATCTCTCAAAGCATTTGCCATTAATAGGACACCATCGATGAATATTCGATGAAAAATCGGGGTTCACTTCTTCCAAAACAGAAAAGGTTTCCACTGTTTCAAATTTTTTATATCATTAATAAGGTGATAATTCCATGCATAACACAAAGATGTATGATGAAAAAGGGTTCCCTTACCATATTCTCTCCATAGTCCTGCCATTCCACAAAACCTACGATGATGATGATGATGATGATGATGATGATGTGATGCAATTCATAATAAAACAAGCCATAGAATTTGGGACACTTGACATGTAAAGAGTTTCCTCAATGAAAGATCACTTAAGTCAATCATAAGACTTCTGAAGGTCAACCTTAAGGATGATATACTCCCGTGTCCGTTGAAATTTGCTCATCAATAAATTGCCTCTTCTGCGATAATGACATTATCCTAAGTATGTCTACCAGGAACAAAACTGGTTTGACTATACAAGACGAGTTGCGGAACCACTTCTTTTAATTTGTTCACGATCACTTTGGTGAGAATTTTGTAAGTGACATTACATAGACTAATTGGTCTGAAGTTGCATATTGCTTTTAGTTGTTTCACTTTGATTAATAGCCTAAACCATGCCTCAATAATAAAATTAACAACTGAATCACCAACCAAATTTCATCAATGTTGAAAGAAAACTCGTTAGAAACCATCTGGCTCGAGCACTTTTAAAGTTTTATCAAAGAGTGCTTCGCGAGCTTAGCTAGATTTCAAGCTTATGAAGAACTCAAGACTTGAAAATTGTTGGTTTGCGGATTTCTCGTTGGCGTTGAGTCATTTTCAGTGAAAAGATTTTTGTAAAAGTCCACCACAATGCCTTTCATGTTATTGTGTCCTCTCACTCTTGGTCAACAATTATAAGCACTCGACTTCTATGAAAACAAATCAAGCTTTTACATGTTACCAAAACATTTTCACTCCTTCAACCTCAGTAATTCCACATTAACAACCACATCTAAAACTTGAAAGTGAGAAGGGTACCATAGCTAGACGGAGCGTCTAATTTTCATTGAAATTTAGATTTTATGAAAGCATGGTTTCAAATAGATGATAGTTTATTTGTCAGTGATGTGCAAGTGTATATGTATATAGTCTAGTTGATGTAGAAGGATGGACAATGATAGAATACTTTGAGGAATATATGCAAGATTCATGAGACAAAGACATAGTTTTTTTTAGTTGATGGAAACGTGGTGGAGGAGATGTTGGCGTGGGTGGAGTATTATGATATGGAGGTTATCTAATGCTTCGACCGCACACAAACCAATGCAGGCTCCATTTATAGAGCTATTCATCGACTTCCTTCAAAGAAAGATCTCTGCTTTTTATCGAAGATTTTATGGCTTTCCTTCTTCTCCACATATAGGCTACTAGAGACTTCAACACTTTGCTTGTACTTTCTGGACTCTTCTGCACACATTCATTGCTGCCTAAGACTAGATTTTATGTATAATTTTCTAGATGGTACTAGCAAATGTGTGGAAGACTCTAAAAATTGGATCACATATTCTAACAATTTCATAGAATTCATCAAATCAATATCCTCATCAAGCATCAAATGAGTTGTCCCCTCAAGAGAATCTAAAACCTCCAACGTGGTTGAATTGATGTCCCCCACTCTACCAATATCATCAGGTGGTTTTAGTGGTGCTTGTAGGACATCCTTCGAAACCTATTACACACTTCGATTTGAACAGAGCTCTTTACTAGAGATCTGTACAAGGGGAAGCACCGTATTGTCAAGGTGCGGATTTAAAGTACAAAGTGGATAAGTTATTTTGAATGGAATAATTTAAGTTGGAAGCCCACTATCTTTAGGAGGAATGCCCTGCACAACTCTAGTTATCTGCTCGTAAGTCTAAGATAGTCCCAAATTCTCATTTTCTGTGAAGAAGCCCTCATAAATCAAATTCAACCACTTTGCCTTTCTTTTTATCTTTGGTTCGGATGGAATTATCCTCCTTCAAAATATGTATCTCTTGTTGATGTTGTCATTTAAATTTTGACTAAATGATTATGATAAAAATTGCATAGAAAATTAGGGATCAATTTGGCCCTAACAAAAATGATTTTCGCATCATTTAGGTCTTAAATTTTATTTGCATCCATTAAGTTTTAGTTCCTATTTTATTTCCCTTTTTTACGTTATTTTCGGATAAATTAATATTAAAAAGCCCATGGGGCTTCTTCTTTTCCCCCACGCGGGCCAAAGGCCCAGCCTATACTTTCCCTTGGCCCGGCCCCCTCCCCCTTGCCTTCTTCCTCCATCCTTCCTCTGCAACCCACGCGAGACCTATGCAGGGGAACGAGGGTAGACGGACGGCGGAGGGGATATCTCGCACAAGTCTTCAATGCCATCGAGCTACGGAGCAGGCCTAGCTAGAGCTGCCCCTCGACTGGTGGGGCGCCGGTTTAGTGGGGGGAGGCCGGTTGGCGCGCCGAAGACCGGCGGTCGAAGAGCCACCGCCGACCGGGCCCCTCGGCCTATAAATCGAGCATCGGGCGGAGGCCAAAGGACACACGGAGAGGGCAGCGAGCTCAGAGGACTTCCCCCGAGGGACATCAGGGGAGGCCCGAGAGTGAGCAAGCCGGAGAGGAGGGAGATCGGAGAAGGTCGCGGAGAGAGAGAAGCTGAGATCTGAGAGAGATCGGAGACGAGCGAGCGAGACCTGAGGGTAGTGAGTGAGAGAGAGGGAGGTTCCGGGGGAGAAACTAGGGCTGAAAGAGAGAGAGATATCTGAGTTTTAGAGAGAGAGGTCAGATCTTGGGACCCAAAGGAGAGAGAACGCAACTGAGAGGGCCGTCATTGGACACCACTTCCGAACCAAAACCGACGATCCGCCGCCACTCCTTGTCCACTTTGAAGCCACAGTAGGTCCCCGCTCGGGCGGTCTTGTTTTTTTCCAATTTGGGGTCGGCTTCCCGAGCATCCGAGCTCGCGGGCGAGCGACGCGGACGAACGTAGCCCGATCTATCGAGCTCCTCGGCCGTCCGACGCCGCGAGCTGGGTAGGGACCCTGTGCATCCTGTTTTCGTGCCCTGTTCTAATGTTGCTTCCCGTGCCATGTTCGGGCTCGCTGGACCGGACCGCCGTCGTCCGGTGGGTGCGAGTTTCCGGTCTTATTTGCGTGCATACTCTAGTCCCGTAACCTAGCATGTTGATTGCTGTGGATCTCGGTTTGGACTCGAGCTCGGATAATTGCGGGTGTCGCCATTTTATATGATGCACGCAGCATGTTTGATGAAAGGCCTAAGTCAGGAACACGTTTGTTTCTTCAGACGGCCGAAACTCACTGATTTACGTCAGCCTTAAATGAATCATCCCCATGGCGAAGTCGGGTTTTTGCTGGTCTCTTTTTTTGGGATCCGAGTTCATGTGTAGAGCTTCCGTTTAGCCGATGCCCTCAGCGTGTTTGATGAAATGACTGGGTGAGATCCGTGCAGTTGATTCTTAGCTCTCCATCCATCGCAGGTGCTCGTCGCTCGTCGAACGAATTTAGATGAGTCCCCATTGCTATCCTGTGCTTGGCATGTTCTTGTTTCGATGTTCTTCGAGTATGTGTCGAGTTCCCAGACAACCTGTTCTTGGCTGGTAAAGAGGAAGGGCAGTGGTGGTCACGGCCCTGAATGGCAGCCGCGTAATGGCTGAGTACGGTTCATATGGTGGCTGAATTTTTTTTACCGAACTTGGGACCTTTTAGGCCCTGTTTAGTGTTTACGTTCTTTATTTCTGTTTAAGAAAAAAATTTCCGATTTTTATTGTTTCAGGGAAAAAAAAAAGGAACAGAAACGCGTTTATTTGTGTTTTTGTTTCAAATCTATTTTTTTTGTTCTTAGGAACAATTGGAATAAACAAGACTAGAACAATTTTTAAGAACAAATTTTTTCTTTCCTCTTTTTTTTTTCTCTTTTTTTCTTCTTTTCTTTTTCTTTTTTTCTTTGGTCGCCGGCCTGGCGCTTCGGCCAGCCGAGGCCAAGCGTCACGGCCCCTGGAGAGGCTTGGCCTCGCCTTGGGTAAGCGAGCTCAGGCTCGCCTAGATCCGGCGAGCCTAAGCTCGCCCAGCCAAGGTGAGGCCAAGCCTTGCCGATGCGGGGCGAGCTCGGGCGAGCTCGGGCTCGCCGGATTTGGGCGAGCTCGAGCTCGCCCAACCAAGGCGAGGTGACCCTCGTCGGCTAATCGCCGGCCATGACCGAGGACGGCGACCACCAAAAGAAGAAAAATAAGAAAAATAAAATAAAAATATTAAAAAATTAAAAGAAACAAAAAAAAAGAATACAAATTTACTAAACGTATTCCGTTCATTTTTTTATTTCCGAAACAAATTTATCAAACGCGTTTTTATTCAAAAATTGTTTCCGAAATAGAAATATTTTTTATATTTTGCTCCTGCAGAATAATTTTTAAATAGAAATGTTACCAAACACGTAATTAATTGTTCGAACAAGCAACATCTTCGGTCCTTGGGAAGAAGGGAACGCAAAGGAGAAGAAAGAGGAAGTGGAAAAGAGAAAGGAAAGAAAAGTCAAAAAATGGATAAAGACAAAGTGGAAAAGACAAAATGCGTCTCTCGCTCTTTTTTGCTAGTTGGTGTGTGCGGAGGGAAGAAAAGACAAGACAAGAGAGATGAAGAAGGGAAGAGAAAAAAAAAAAAAAGAAATAATGAAAAGACAAAAGAAAGGAGAGGGAAAAGTTGATAAAAAGGGGCAAGGAATGCTTGTTGTTTTTTTTTTTTTTTTGTCAAAGGAATGCTTGTTGTTCCGGGGCGGGAAAGTGCAACTCGGATCGGTCGGGCCAGATCCAAATCGGGCCGAGCACAAACCTAACCGACCCAAATTGATTTTTATAATAATATTATAATAATAAAAATATTTAATAATAAAATCAAAAAAGAAAAAAATCCAAAATTTTTTAGATTTTCCCAAAAAAATAGAAAAAGCTAAAAATAGTTTCTTTTTTCACTAATACATGGGAAATCCCTACAAAAAAAAAAATCTTATTTAATCTCTTGGAAGAAAATATTAGCTTATTCCAATTACGCTCTTATGATGCATGAATTTCTATTTATTCAATGTCAGGAATTGAATCTTAAAACTTGTGATTGGTAAAAAAAAATGTTGCATTAATGCTTTACTTGATGTTTAAATAATATTAGGTACTGGAATGACATTAGTGATTAATTAATATAATTAAGTTCCCGATTCTAGTTTCTCTAATTGCGCAATAGTGAAGTATTTCTTCCAATATTTCATTTGAGTTTCTAATCAACCGAACCCAAATAAATTAGTGACGAGTTCTATTTAAAATTGATTTGTGGGTTAAAAATAATTGAACCATAAGTCATGAACCGGTGGGTTTGGGAGAGGCTACACTAAGTTTAACGCTTAGTGAGCCATTAGCCTCCACACGCGCCCGCGCATAAGAGGGCACAGAAAGGGAGGTCACGACAGCTAAGGAGAATCATTTAGATCCTCACAGAAGTTTGCTTGAGGTAGCCCTAAAAAGTGAGATCTCAGAGCAACTAAATCTTCACTTTCTTGTTGAATATCGGTTGGCGCCTCTTCCACTTGTTGTCTTCGGCCTCTTCGTGTTTTGTGTACAACCATCCATAGGCCAAACATATATTAGGTCTTCCTAAGAACTTTTTGTTGTTTTACTATGTTCACAGCAGGAGAATCACACATAAAGTTACCCTTCCTAGTTTCTTCTATCATTATATCCCTTCTAGACCCACAGTCATCTAATTCATGGCCACAATGACCACATATGAAACAAATCAAATGTATATGTTCATACTCCACACGTCAAAGTTTTCCTTCAAGAAAAATAAAAGGCATTAAAGGCGTGTTTTGTCAATTTTTAACACAAAGACAAGCATACTTCCTACTAGTAGCTGGTACTGTAGTAAAATCTGCTCTCAAAAGTCTTCCAATCAATAAACCAAGTTGCACCCAAAAATTCCCGTCAAAATTCTTAATAGAGATTGAGAAACCTAAGCCGAGCCATAAACCTATCAATTATTGCCTTGTCTCAATCAGAATTGGGATGTTATTTCCTAATGGCTAAATAATGATCAAAGCTCCGCAAGGAAAATTTTGTAATAAAGAAATCATTATCTAAATCAATCACAACCAATTCTCGATAAGAGGATGTTTGAGTTGTGAAAGTGCTAATATGAACACCTAGAAGGAGGTGAATAGGTGTAAAAACAGATTCTACAATATGCAATGAAAACCTTTACCTTTAACTTGAGTTTAAATAACAACGGACTTTTGAAACTAAGTCTGAAGAGCAGTAGACTTTAAGCAAGATCAGACTTTAGCAGTTAAATAGAATTACGAACAAAATAAATGAGTTCAGGGAAGAGAATGAGAACACAGAATTTATAGTGGTTCGGCTTAGATCAAGCCCACGTCCACTCTCCCACGCTAACAGCTTTTAGCTAGATTCCACTATGCAATCAACAAGAGATTACAACTTTGAGTGCAAACACTTAGTAGTAGATCACACTATCTCACTAAGTCACACTTTTGGTATTTCTCTCACGATCACAAATGTTTAAGCTCACCAAAGACAAGTGTATGATTGAAGATCACTTAGACTTTGGAATTATAAATTCTACGCTCCATTTCTTATTTGTTCATCAGTCCTTTATCTCTTTAAATACTCCTCCACTTCCAAACTAGCCATTGGACAATATCTCGAAGATCATCTTCCAATCTACCCATTTGACAAATCTGTATCTAGAAGATTTGGTAGACATTGAGTAACAGAAGTGGAATTCCAAATTGATTATGATCGTCCATTCAAACAAAATCTTGGTTTCCATAAATAGAGCTTTTTCGTATAAAAAGTTCTTGTCTTCAAGATCTAATTGTCAATCAATTAGATTGAGTCAATCAAATCAATCTTGATATAGAATTCAAACCAAATCACTAGCCGTTATACATTTAGGGCTTGTGTTATGATCTGTCTTATTCTAGATATAAAGTCTGAGAGCAATAAACTTTACAATCTGAGTTTGAGTGCGATAGACTTTACAATCTAAGTCTAAACATATTCTGTTTTTGAACAGATTTAGCTTTAAGGTCTGGACATGGTCTGAATAAGTTCAGCTTCGGCATAAAATCCGTCTTCTGGTTCTTCATTTATGTTCAGTCTGGAATTTGTCAAATGGGTAGACTTTTATGTAGAACAGACTTTGACACTAAAGTCTGGCAGTTTTCGAACTTTGACACAAAAGTTTGGAAATCTTCAGAGTATACTTTGATAAAATCATTTACACATTCTATCATATACATAGTCTGTTACTTAACAATTAAACACGTTAGTAGCATTTGATTTATTTTGTCATCTTCAAAACATCATAAGGGATTTCCCTAACAAGTTGAACCACAGCCAAAGCTCGAAAATGCTTGATATATAGTTAATGAGGAGGATAATCCCTTCCTCATTATCATAGTAAGAGGGAGGAAGAGTAAGGTGCTAGTGTCAGAACTCATTACAAAATTCTTAAACATGACTACACATCCTTAATGTGCCTCTAATCATTCTAGTTTAGACGAAAAACTAGTTCAAAAGTTTTTGATGTTGACAAATTCAAGTTTCGTATAAACAACTTTTCATGAAACTTTGTAGTGTTGATCAAAGCCATAAGCTATCTAATGTATAAAAATCATGAACTGGAAACAAGTATACAAAAAGTTACCATTGAAAAACCTTCAAGGTCTATTTATAGAAAATTAGTGCAAAACCACTAAGCTAGAGAAAAAAAAAAAAAACCACCCCAAGCAAAAGTGCTCGAGATTATGTACTCGTCCCTTCTGGAGTTGAAACGGATATACTCTGAAATCAAGGTTGGTGTTTTGCTTTTTCTAATATTGTGTCCATTGTCTTTCAACTAATTTTTTTTATTACTAATCAAGCGCTACTCAGTATTTAGTTTGTGGTTCAAACTTAGAACTTGTAAGGCTTTATTTATTGGGTACATACTTTCTTCCTTTCGAGCTTTATCGCAAATTCAGACGTTTGAGATGTACTTAATAGATTTGAACACGCATATAGGTTTACCTTGAATTTCACATGGTTAAGAATGTAGGTATTACTCATATAACAATGATGACTTAAGATTGGTCGAGGCTATGAGCCCTTATATGAGATTCCATCCGTGAAGGGAAACTTTGAGCAATGATACCGGTAAAGCTCTTTCTATGAGGCTTTGTTAGGTCTTCACTAAGTTTTTAAGGCACAACCGTTCATTTTGTGGTTTCTTGAGATGCGGGTTCTAAGAATAATCTGTTAGTACTTAGGTTCCGTTTATTTCGCGAAAAACATTTTTCAGGAAAATATTTTTCATATTTTTCAGCATTTGGTACGCTTGGAAAAATGAGTTCACGGAAAATGTTTTCCTAATCAATAGAATACCTATGACTATATTTAGAAAAATGATTCCATCTTTAAAAAATTGAAAATCATTTCCAAAATATGACTAGGTCTCCGTTTAGACCTAAAACTCTACGCTTGAGTATTGACACCGGACCCCTAGAGTACCAAAACTTGACATATGGGACACTTAAGTGTTAAAATTTAGGAAAAGTGCACTCAAGTGCCAAAATCAAAGCAAAATAAATCATATAAGTGCCAAGAACAAGAAAATCTGGCCAAAATGTTGACATAATATTTTTTGGTGAGACAAGTGCAAAACGAAGTTATTTTGCATGCTGATATGACTAGATAAGTCGAAAACAATATCGTTTTGCATGCTAACATGGCTAAAAAGGCCACAACGATGTTGTTTTGCCTCAAATTTGAATTTTAATATAGATATCAACTAAATTAAATTTAAAAAAAAAAAAAAAAAGATTGCAAAACTTTGGCTAGGGCTATGCAAGCCCTCATCACTGCCTCCCCACCATTGCCGAGAAGGCTGGCGGCAATGGGGGAAAGGTTGACCGAGGTCACCGAGCCGTGGTCAAAGGTCGACGACCCTAGCCGACCCTCTCCCCGGTAATGGTGGGGAGGCGACAATGAGGGCTTGCACAGCCCTCGCCAAAGTTTTGCAATATTTTTTTAATTTAATTTAATTAATTTTTATATTAAAATTCAAATCCAAGGCAAAACGATATCATTTTGACTCTTCTTTGTTGACTCAGTTCTCCAGTGACTCACATAGGTGAATTATATTAATAAAAAGTTGCCACATAAGATCTCCAACCAAGGTCACCGAACTTGGCACTTAGGTGTCAAAATTTTTTTTTTTAAAAAATGACACGTACATGTATTTTTTGTAACTTTTGGTACTTAAGTGTCTTCCCATACCAAGTTTTGATACTTGCGTTGTGCTTTTGCCTTGGGTATGGAAATGTGACATCTAGAAATTCCTAAATCAGTTATTAATGTGAAGGAAATGAAGACAATAAATATCACAAGTAAAAATTTCAATTGGATCATTGACTTTATAGTACACAAAAGATCCCAATGTATTTTCGTATTCATGACTTTCAGAATGTGATTCCACTAGGATGTAATTATTGGGCTAAGTTGGATTGATCTTCTCACTACTCAAGAGTTCATTTACTGGGCTTAGGCTTATCCCAATATATTTTATAGATTTTTTGGCTTTAGGTGTTTAGGGGCATTAGATTAACACTTTTGAAGATTACTAGTAAGGATTGGATTAGAGCATACAACAACAGTGGAGAATTGGTTTCTGTACAAGAGGTTTTGATGTATAGTAGTTAAGGTTAAATTATTTGTACAATTGAGGATAAATTAGTTATTTATCGAATTGAAGCAAAGTTTAATGATATACTCATTCAAGGTTCAAATTTAACAGAAAATTTGGGTCGTTACAGGTTTTGATGGATATTAGTTAAGGTTAAAGTATTTGTATAATTGGGGAAAATTAGTTATTTATCAGAGGGTTGAAGTAAAGTTAAATTATATACTCATTCAAGGTGTCGTTATAGAAACACCAACATTATTTCATGGGTCCTCGGCGTTCAGAACTAGGTCTCCAACACCCAGCCCTGGGTCTATCAAGGTGATCCCTATGCCAATGCCCGAGACCTTAATGTCCATACTCAAGTCCCCGGCACCCATGCCACGGTTCATCGAGGTCAAGCTCGAGACACAGGTGCCCGTGCCAAAAGCCCTAACACCCAAGCCCAGATCCCTAGTGGCTAAGCATCGGATCCTATTACCCGAGTTTATATCCCTAACACTCGGGCTCAAGTCCACAAAGGTCGTGCTTGGGTCCCCAATGCTCAATCTTTAGTACTTGGTATTCCAACCGGAGTGCATGAAGGCTATGCCTAGGTGCTTAGGGCTCAAGCTCAGGTTCCTAGTGCCCGAGCTCAAGTCCATCAAGGCCAATGCCAAGGCTAGGATCCTAATGCCTATGCTTGGGCCTATCAAGGGTGAGGCTGTGGCCTAGGACCTCAATCCCCAAGCTTGAGTCCGTCAAGGCCAAGCCTAGGACCCGAGTGCCCATGCCCTGATTGTTGGCGCTCAAGTCAAAGTCCATCAAGACCGGACCTAGGACTCTAGTGCCGTTACCCGATTACCCGACTCTCATGCACAAATTACTAATGCCCAAATAGTGTATGTCTATTTAGGAAAATTAAATCAGATTTTCCATATCAAATGATGGAATATATTTTTCAGCTCATTTTTAAGTTCTAGTCAAATACTAAAAATATTGTTATTTTCTTGAAAATGACTTTTTGAAAAAATATTTTCTGAAAATATTTCATTTTTTGCGAAATAAACGGAATTTTAGTTCTATCACCACATGATCTCATGCAGTCAAGCTTAATGCCATTTCAGAAGATGAAAATCTCTCGAAAATTTCCAAATTCAGGCACCATCTTTGAATTGTTCTTGGTAATTGATTGTGCATCTTCTTGCAAATTCCCAATAATCTGCCAAGAATTTGGTTGACTGGATCTCTGATTTTTTTTAACACTAGTTGCTGCTGAAACAATTGGTCGCGATGGAGGTCATCCAATGGACTGCTCTTAAATTGTTGCCTGACAATAGTACAAGGACTAGAATTATAATCGAACAGGGTATAAGGACCAAAAGTGAAATTATTCCCCAAGACTACATGATCAAAAATGTAATTTTCTCTAAAACTCTATATCAAATTTGAAACTACTATACATTCGAGATCAATTTAATGGATAAAATGATAGGTATAGGTAACGGGTTATGTCAGAGATATTAATTTATGTGTAGCTTATGATGTGTCACATTTTGTTTGGTTTTATGAGTAAGTCAATCATAAAATGTATGGGTCCAATTTGTTCGAATAGCTAATCAAAATTTGACTCTTCATTTAGTAAACAAGTTTTAATAAAAAGTCTTGGTACATCTAGTTGGGGGCTGTCCCTTACCAAAGTATTCCCTCTGGATCCATCTCCAGTTACGTAGTTACAGATAATATTAGACATGGAAGCCCAGAAAAAATCAGCGACTTACTTATGAAGAGGAGGTTCCTAAGAGGACACGATATGCAGCCTGATGCTCTTCACATCATCTCAAGCTTTTCAAGCATTTGATTGCATGTCATCATGATCTTTTCTTGTGGCAGTCATTTTTGGCCCTGTTTCGCTCTAAGAGTTCTGCATAGCGTATGAAATGAATCATCGAATTTATCAGCATACTATAATCTCAAAGCCGTGTAGAAAATTACACAAATGGGTTGCTCATGATGTGATTTCGAGAGCAAGCTAAAGTTCGTTTATCTCAAGGGACTGACATTTGCAGGAGATTTTTTCTTGTCAAGTCGGATCGTCGCCATCCATCGAAATATCAATCTATCAGTCCGCAAGACTATTTATTATTACCGCTTTTACCTGATTGCTACATCATGAACTCATCTTTAAGTATATTCTGTTGCTGCAGAATATAGTTTCCAGATGCTGAACACATGTTCGTCCTCTATGTCAGTGGAAATGATGGATATATCAAAACCATCAGTAAATATACATCAAAAGCCTTATTTATGCGTCTAATTGCTAACTTTGCATAACATATTTCTGGATGACATTAAGCTTGCATATTACAAGAGCGAAATTCCTGTACCATTGCACAATTCATTCGTTTCCTAAAAAGATTAAGCTTCACCTTGCTTATGTAGGTTTCTTCCGTTTAGATTTGGCCCATGCTATTGCCGACCTCGCCAATGCATCCATGGGGTCGATGCACTTCTTCAGAAGAGGATCTTCACAAGGCAGAAGACGCTGCATTTCGTCAGAAGCAAGGACTACGGTGTTTGCAGCCCTGATTAGGAGGATTTGGATTGCTATTCTTAAGAGGTTTCGCGCCCCTTCGATGTCCTTCCTGTGAAATGCCTCCACTGCGGGAATGTAAATGTTGTCCATTGTTGCTTTGTCAGGCAGCACGACTTCGAATCCCTTGAGCATTGGAATAGAGAGGCATCCATGATCAGATAAGGAAAAGGAACATATGATTCAGAGAGTAGATGACACATCATCATTTGAATCTCCATTGAATAAGTCGAAATTCAATCACCCGCAAGAGCCAAATTATAACCCCAAGTGAGAGAACATCTTCCTAGTCAGTTATATAACTGAAGATTTCCAACTTCAGACCTCAACATGAACCAGAACATCTTAAAGAGAATTTTCTACCTAAGCCATTTACCAACAGATTCATTGCCAGAGGCAAGTAAAGAATGCGTCATACCTGCCTCTGAAGCTGCTCTTGATAAAAGCCACTCATCAAAACAGCCTCAGTCGCTAGCAGCCCGATTCGTACATCACTTCCAGCTTCAAGCGGCTTCAACTTGGCCCTCTTGAGCTCCCTCGCAACGCATTCGCCCACATGAGGGAATGGCAAGGCACACCCTCCAGATACCTCCTCATACCACACATGACACAAGTGACATGGCACGACCATACACCCCGCTCCTGCGTCTTCAAGAATTGCTCTCTTTCTCCGCAAGTTTTCAATGACTGCGTCTTTATTTAACTCTGAACAGACATTTCTTCCACGCAACGAGTGGAATGGACTAGAAAGGGAAAGGTCTTTCTTTAATGCCGGGTCACTGCAGACCACAAAAGGGACGGCTTCTTCCCCGCCCTTGGAGCTCCACAAGACAAGCTTCTCCAAGAAAACTAGCGTAGAATGCACAGATGGTCCTCCAATTATGCCGACAGTATTTCCACGGCCAAGCAGAGAATTTGGGAGAGTGTGTCTTTGTGGAGCTGAACTAGACCCTGAACCATCTCTGGCTTCCGGTGGATTTCCTCTGGCGTCTGTTGGTGACAACGAAAGTTGACCTTCATACTGCTTACACCTCGTTCTGCACCGAGTCCTAATCTTTTCCAGATTTTCTGTACAGATTGGCCAACCATTTGTGCTGAGGAAGGACATTCCCAAGCTTCCTTCTAACATCTCCAAAAATCACACGGAGTCAATCGACTTCTTGGTCAGCTGCTCTCTGTTCAGAATCAAAATATTTGATCTGAATAAACTAAAATCTCTCTGAGCTCCGAACTATCCATCTAGAAAGCTCTAGTCATCGAATGCTGTGGAGTTGAAAGAACTCAAACAATGCTTGAAACAATCCCGATATCCCATATACAAGATACCTGCTCCAAAGGTGATTAGAATAGCGCCCACTCACTTAATATATGAATCGCTAGATGCCAAAAACTCTCAGAGAGCCTGGTTGAAAAGTTGGTATCAATCTTGCATCTAGTCGTAGCAATTACCATTGGAGAAAGCCTGCGAAGAGTCAATATACTTGCTGTCCATGTCAGGTGTCGAATCTTCGAAACGTTCAGATGACACGAATATCTGCGTGACCCCCAGCACCCTATAAGATTTCACCAGAGCAGCATTAACGACTGGTGACAGGTTTGCTCATAGATAAAGACATGTAATGTCTGTGAACTCGGCCTGAATTATTAAATCTTGTCTAATATGTTGATAGGGATTTCTGTAAGGAAGGAGATAGGAAGGAGACAAGAACTGAGAATGGAAGGGTGAACTTTTCTGGCCTGAATTATTAAATCTTGTCCAGGACCGGGGTCAGTGTGGACCAGATAGATAAACAACCGTTGATCTTCTGGGTTCACAATATCAACGGCCGTGATGCATATATTCCGCTGGACCCCAGTCCGAGCAAGAATTTGCCAATGAGAACTCATATCTTGCTTTTTCAAATGGTAACTGTGATATCTCAAAACAAATGCTGCTGTGTTTTGGTGTTTTTCTTTTCGCCGACTGACGTTGATGCTGCCTGATCCAAGTGAATTCGTTATTAGTACCACAACTAGACCAGAAAAATGTGGGCAGTTGGCGAATTAATACGTGACAAGTGGCAGGCCTCTGCTATAATTCTACAATCCAAGCCATTGGTTCGTACTAAAATTATCTGGGAAGACGCTTCCATCTTCAAAAACAGATGGGAACACGAGCCAATGAGACAGAGGCACACAAGCATTCCATTCAACATCTCAATATTCATTTAGAGACAAATTGTTTGGTCACTCAGCTAGACTAGGCTCTAAATCAGCTTCTTTGTTCGTACTTGGGATATAATTGGCACTACGTGTGCAATGGCCAACCCCACCGATGCTGAGTTGCCTGAATTAGTATTTTGGCACAACCCTTAATTCTCTTGATAAAAGGGAAAATGAAAATCTTTATTCACCTTTGACAACTCATAAGGTCGAGATCCTCATAAATAATAGTTTCAAGGAGTGGCAGTTTCTTCTCATCCTAAACATTAGCAAAGGGTTTGTTGAAGTTTACGTCTCGAGAAATGTGAGATATCATGTTTGCATTTAATAGTTGGTGTTGATTTAGTGACTCTTGACAAATTCACTAATCATACAGTGTGTGGTTGGTCTGTGCGATCACATCCTTTACTACTTTGACTTACTAAATTGACATCAGCCATTGAAAATCTATTGTATGGATCATGATTCACGAATAGGATTTCATCATAATCGTCAGAATTGTTTAGAATCTATATGGTCAATGACTATATTAACGTGTTCCATCTTGGACGGGGTCTTGGCAAATATTTGCCCTAACTACCTCTTGAATTCAACGATCTTAAATTCCAGAGTGAAAAGAAAAATGGTAACTTGCCGCTTTTACAGCCTCCTACTAGAACTTATTTTCCATTTGTAATTGATGTTTCTAGGAATGGCTCAGTTGTTCCATTATAAGCTGACAGCCAAATTACTCGGCCGCTCACGACATGAGACATGAAGCAACAAAGAAGGCATCTGAATTATAAATTTTTGGCCTAGACATCATAGAAGTTGACTTGACTAACATGGCAATGAGTGATATTGGTGAGAATTTCTAATACTAATTAATACATTCAAGGAGATAAATATCGAAAAACTCCAAAATGATGCGGATTAATACTAATTCAAAATACTTCTTTCTTCACCATATTCAACAATGATGTATAAGGTTTTTCATAATAGGATTTAATGGGAATTCTTGACCTTGTTAGATGCATGAACTGTCTTTCGTCTAGTTGCTTGGGAAAAAATTACATACGATCTTATTATTTACATGATGCAAAAGCAAATAAAAATGTCATTTAGGCTTCTCCTCACCATGGAAGAAACTTGTGGAGGAGTACTTAAGCTTTCGGAATGTTGGATTCTCACTATCCATTTTGTCTTTGCTAACTCAATAGTCACAATTCATTAACGCTGAATTTAGCAGTGCGCGGATGTTATTCTTTTTGGTTAACGAGATGTAGTGTGAGTCTCACTTGTTATAAAAGGTAATTTAGTAAAGGGAAAATTTTGAAATTTTGTAGAGAAATTCTCTGCAGCCTAAATTCACCAGCTCTTTCGGACTTGCCCACGTGGACTCTTTGATGGGCCTTCAAGTACGCTGACCGGCCCAAATCCAGCCGGATCAGCCCCAATTAAAAATTACTCTGAATTTCATTTCCCCCAGATATAATTGGGCCCACACAAAAGGACCCAATCGATCACTTCCACATGGCAAAACATGTGAAGTTCTGACTCCCTCGGAAAATTTTAACACCCTGGTTCAGGCAACTCCAGTTCGGTTCATCGCTCCGCAGTTTTACCCCTCCTCCGAGCTCGAAAAAGGAAAAATGGCTTCTGACTTTTCTCAGGAAACTTGATCGGTCCACATCAATCATAGCACACCAACTCTCATGGACGCCGGTCGAAGTTGAGCTGCGGCAATTTCCACATTCCCACTGGGCGATCGCCCAGAGGTCTATTCCACTTCTACTTTGCCTTGTCTCTGAATGTGGTACTTCATTCGTCCTCCTGCTGAATATGTGTGTATCCGTAAAATTGTGATGTGGAAATGATGTCAATCGTTAATCCGAGGGATTAAGAAAAGGATTAAGATTGAGATGTTGCTAGCCTAGCACGATGTATAGTTGGCTTTTAATTCAGTCTTGACAGACCAGTTTCAATGCCGACAATCGAACAAATGATAGCAATTGGGACCTCTTTAGGATTTTGAGATTGAGGAGGCAGACATGAGTCGGTCCAATTTTTACATGGATGCAAGCCCACATTGGCGATTCGACTTAAGTTTTTTCATCTGACTTAGAGAGTCCAAAAGGAGTTGGAAATGGCCTCCACTTGCATGAGACCTAAGAGTTGAGAGAAGATATTACATATGACTATGGTACCAAGTCACTTATGCAATAATTCACTCACTGTGTGACACATGTCAATGTAAACCCATCTGTTTAAAAGTCTCTTCCCTCTCTTCACTCTCCACACTTTGCTCTCTTTCTCTTCCTCCCAACTCGGAATTCCACTCTGCTCTCTTCATCCCTCCCACCTCATGACTGAGAAAGCCTAGCTCTGGTCTCCTCTCTCCATCGCCCATTGACACGTGTCACCTAATGAGTGGACTATTGCATAATTGACATGGCACCATAGTTATATGTAACCATCTCCCAAGGCTGGGGTTGGAATTCTGTTTGTCACAGCTTATAGCTCTTTAGCTTGTTTATTTCTTTCATCCTCTTGTTGCCATCATCTGGTTCTACTTTCGTTTAGTTCTCTTCTTTACTTTTGTCCTAGATGCTTCTCCAGTTAACTTTCTCAAGAGGTAAGAGAGCTCCTTCAGTGATGTGGTTCTGTTGTGGGGATGCTCGTGCTTTTGTTTTATGCTTTCGAGCTTCATTCCCTCTTTTAAAGATAACATACAGGTTTTAGTATAGGAAAAAGATTAAGAATCTATGACTTTAGACCTTAATTTTCTGTGGAGTTTTATGGTCATTGATTTAAAGTATGGTCCAATTTTAATCAATTTAGTACTCAATGATGTACTTATACATTATGATGGACTATACAAGTAGTGATATTTATAGCATTATATCGAAAATAAGTTCAATTATTAGTTTAACTATATACTAATAAGATTTCTTAGAAGTCATTAAAAAATTAATTAAAATAATACAATCTAATATTTGTAGAATTAATTGTATAAAGGAGACGGATGCATATTTTGAGAACAATTGCTTGGCTATTACACATGGCATCATGTAATAGCTATTACAATTTTGTCGGGAAAAATATCAAAAAGTCTTAAATCTATTATATTTGTGCCAATTCAATCCTAAATCTTTTGACTTTACCAAAGGTCTTTGTTCTAAGATTGGTCGGAGTTTTCTCAACATGGTGCACTTTTGTGGCTTACAACACAATGAGAGTGGTCGCACGGACATATCCTTTACAACTTTGGCTTTACTAGATTGACACCGAATATTGAAAATTTCTATGGTTCATGATTCATGAATCAAACATCATCATAACTTTCGAATCTTTAAAGATCTATATGGTCGATGATTATATTGACCAAGTCCATCTTGGACGGGGTCTTCGCCTTAACTTCCTCTCGAATTCAATAATCTTGAATTCCACGATGAAAGAAAATGGCACCTAGCCGCTTCTATTAACTCCTAATAGAATTTATTTTCCATTTGCAAAATGATGTTTCTAGGAGTGGCTCAATTGTACCATTGTAATAAGTTGATATAGTCCCTTAATCGATGATAAGTGAGCCAAATTACTTGGCCGCTCATGACATGCCCCATTAAAGGAACAAAGGATGCATCTAAATTATAATTTTTGGCCAAGACAACATAGAAGTTGACTTGACTAACATGGCAATGAGTGATATAGGTGACAATTTCTAATACAGATCAATACATTTACGGAGATATATATCGATTCCCTTTTTCACCCCCATGGACTCCGAAATGACATGGCATAACAATTATTCAAAATACATCATTTTGTATAATCAATGTCAATGTGTAAAGTTTGTAATAATAGGACTTGATGGGACTTCTTGACCCTATGAGACACATAAAAACTATCTTTCACCTAGTTGCTTTGGAAAAATTCACATACTATCCTATTATTTACATATTGTAAAATCAATTGGAAATCTGATTTAGACTGCTCCTCACCATGTAAGAACAAAGGAGCCCTTAGACTTTCAGGATATTGGATTCCCATTCTTGATTCCATCTTTACTAACTCGATAGTCGAAACTCACCACGGTTTTCTAACGAGAAGTATAGCGAGTCTCACGGATTCGAAAAATGTAATCGTGTGTAAAAGGAAAGATTTGATATTTTGTGGGAAATAATCTCTGCAGCCTAAGTTCACAGGCTCTTCTGGACTTGCCCACGTGGGCTCTTCTATGGGCCTTCAATGGGCCGACCTGCCCAACTCCAATTGGATCGAGCCTAAACTAGAACCTCTGGATTTCAATTTCGTCCCATACTATTGGGCCCACAAAGCGCGTACCCAATGAGTCGCCTCCACGTGTTGGGACGGGGGTGAAGTTCGACCCCTTCGGAAAACTCCAAAACCCTGACTCCGGCAAACTCCAGTTCGGCTCTGCAACTTCGCATTTTTCCCCCTTCCTCCGAGCTCGAAGAAGGGAAAAATGGCGTCGACTTTTCTCAAGAAACTCGCTCGGTCCGCGCCGATCGCCGTCGCCGAATCGTACCGGCGCCGCTCGTATTCGAGCTCCGGCGGCTTCCGCATTCCCGTCGGGGCGATCGCCGCCGTCTCCGGGGGCTTGTCCTGCTTCTACTTCGCATCGTCTCCGAACGTGGTACTTGATTACTTGATTCCTCCTCCCTGCTGAATATCTGGGGGTTTCTTTTCATGTGAATTAGTCGCTGACATAATGCGCGTACTTGTGAGTTCGTGATGTTGAAAATCGTATCAATCGTTAGTTCGAGGGATTAAGAGAAGCATTTGAGATGTCGCCGACACGATGTGTAGTAGCTGCACCGGTGTTTTGGCTTTGAATTCGGTTGCGATGGGTTGGTTTGGTTGCTGACGATTGAGCAAATGGTGGCAATTGGGACCTCTCCAGGATGTGAGATTTGATGTGGCGGATGTTGAGTCGATTCGGGTTTTATGGATGCGAGGTTATTTTGCCAATTCGGCTTAATTCTCTTCCCTGCAGTAGCTAGTGTAGGGGTCATGCATCCTTTGGTTTCTGGTATCTTATCCCAATCACTAGCATTCACCATTTCATAGGAGATGCTGCATCTAAGATTAATACCGGGGCTTAGGCACACTACATTGCATTGATGGTACGAATCGTTGGGTGTAAAATGATTGAACTTTTCCTTCAGGTCTTGACCACTCCGTTCTCATCGTGGTCATTTATGTACTTCTTTTCACTGTTTGCTTGGTATGTAATGTTTCTCTCCATGACAGGCTCATCTTGACCAAGTAGATGAAGACACCGGCTCAAAAATTGGTGAGTCTATCTGACCTTTCTAAAAAACCATTTAGTATTGTTCACATGTATGATTTCTGACCTGACTTTCTGGCTGAACTATGGCTAAAAATGCTAAATTAGACTATCTTGGTTAAGTTGGTCTCGTTCATTTGATTTTCCTTATTTATTTTGGTGGTGTTGAAGTTTCAGACATTCAAGAAGCTGACTTTCTCAGGTATACTTAATCATTTTGCACTTACTGGGACCTTTTTCCAATGTATTTCAGCTCTAAATCCAGATAAATGGATTGAATTTAAATTGCAAGACACAGCGAGGGTTAGCCACAACACTCAGCTATTCAGGTTCTTGCGCTTGAGTTTCTCCTCTGTCTGTCATTCATTGAAGAAACGGGATTTTATAATCCCATAAGAACCGATCTTCTGGCATGGCAATTTTTTCTATTTAATTTGGTAATTGCATGACTTTGCTTAAGAGAATATATGCATTTAGCATATTGACATAATACACAAGTATCCTTATTGTTTTGTTAGATGATCCCATGGACCACTATAATTGGCCCGTGATATCTCACTGCAATGTTTCCAAAATTTACTGGAGATAGCTAATACAGATTGTTTCCATGATGCAGGTTTTCATTTGATCCGAATGTCCAGTTAGGTTTACACGTTGCTTCATGCATCTTGACAAGGTACTTCTGATGTCCATAAGAGTAGATCTTGTATGCATGAACTATGAACTTTTTTTAGGAGGTTGCACTTCAAAGTAGAAAGATAACTCCCTCCACACCGTACTTCTCATTCATCATCTTGATGGTGTTTTCATGATTGCAGAGCTCCAACTGGACAAGATGCTGAAGGGAAGACAAAATATGTTGTTCGCCCGTGAGTATTCTTCTTGGATTAAAAAGTCCTAAGCATTGTTCTTTACATCAATCCCTCTTTTACTATTTGCATATGAATGGCATATATCTCCTTGCTAAAGATTGTGCATGGACAATGCTTTCAATCAAGCCATGTTCTTGATGGCCAATTCCATCCTACAAAGAACGAGTTGTACAATGTCCTTCCTATCACTAAGTTTGATTGATTTTATGCTTGAATTAAAGTGCTCAAAATTTTACATATTCTTGAATATCTTTTTGCACATATTAAAGTTGACTTCATGGTATAATAGTAGTACTCTCTCAGCTGGTTTCGTTACAAATTTGTAAACACGTGTGTAGAATAAGCTAATGATTATTTTTGGTTTTATTTTCTTTCGTACATGAGCAACCTATTTTTCGTAGAAGAGAGGAATGTATGTATCCGTACACAATCTTCTCGGAACTGTCAGCTTTGACTAATCTTGTAATTTATGCTGGTATGTCTATACTTCAAAAATATTTTATTGGAGATCCTGTGGGTCTATTTAATACATATGAGAGGGGACCCTCTGAAAACTATCATTATAGCCTATGATAAACTCCTTGGTTTTTGGAGTTTTTGGTCCATTAGTTTCTCGAGTAGACTTTATAGACATAAAAAGATTGACGTGTATGAATATACATCTACTCAAGATGCTGCTCATTTCAAAATTGAAGGTAGTTTGGGATCAAAACTGTACTTTAGATGCATCTTCTGGTAGAATTAGATCTTTGTCCTATGCTATTTTTTCCATTCCTGTTCAATAAAATATGTTCATTTGTATGATTCAATTGGCTGAGATGCATGGTCAAGTCTGCAGCTAGTCATTTACTCCTTTTGCCCTAGAATGGATGGCTTCTGTTTCTTCTTGCTAAGCAAACCTTGCTAAGAAACCCTTTTTTTATGATTAATAGCAACAAGCAAGAACTGTAAATTTCTTCCCATAGTGGCTTCATAATCCTGTGCCCCTGTCACTTCCTAGTTATTCCTGTATTGACTTTGTATGTATATTTGAATTTGCTTATGCATAGGTATACACCTATATCAGATCCTGATGCTAAGGGGTACTTTGACTTACTGATTAAGGTAATGTTAGCTTTTTGTCTCTTGACCTTGTTATCTATCCTTGCTTCCTTGGTTCTATTTTGCCTATAGACTAGTATAATGTGTGCAATAAACCATTTCAGGTGTATCCAGAAGGTAAAATGAGCCAGCATTTTGCTATACTAAAGCCTGGTGATGTAGTTGAAGTTAAAGGGTAAAGACTGCTTTAAAATTTTGTGACAATAATTTGATAACATATTCATCACTAGATTCTGTTTGCTGCAGGCCCATTGAAAAGTTTAAATATACCCCCAACATGAAGAAAAACATCGGAATGGTAAGATATGGTTAGGTTAGGTGCACCCTTTTGTCCTCGTAGTTAAGATCATGAATATGAATATACCCATGTGCATTTCGTAGCTTAGAATTGACTTGCATGGAGCAGCATTGTGCAATTAATGCATCTGACGGATCGTTATTTATTTAGTTTTTGGGCCAGTAAAAGATCATTGTTTGATGCTTTTTACTTATTAGATTGCAGGAGGCACTGGCATAACACCGATGCTTCAGGTGATTGATGCCATATTGAAGAACCCTGACGACAATACTCAGGTGAGGATTGTCTTCTTTTTGGTTGCGTGCCTCTGTTCTTATTGTGTTTGATATCTGATTATTTTCTTGCTGCTGCTAATAATTACATAATTCGAGCATTTTCTTAATATATGAGATGGCCAAGCAGCAAGGATATTGGTGTTTGTGTGTCACTATGTGGGAAGTGATTTGTATAATTGTTCCAAATCCTTCCATTAGTGCTTCATGTAAAACTTACTCTTGGAAGCTTTTGCAATATACATATGAGATAATTTTATTCCTCGAAAAGAAATGAATTCTTTAACTCTCAAAATACTTTTGCTATTCGCCTAAAAATTCTCCATATGCCTGCATACCTTATAAATGTTTTTCCTTGTACTGTATATGTGGGACATTTGGATGGCTTAGGTTACATGTTCTCCATTTGTAGTGTCGTATGAATGAGATGTGTGCACTCCGACATATTGGACAGTTTCATTTTATTTCTTTTATATATTATCCTCAGTGGAATATGTGCAATTCCAACTTATCCAGCCTTTTGATTGCAATAGGTGTCTCTGCTATATGCTAATGTCTCTCCAGATGACATATTGCTGAAACAAAAACTTGACATACTTGCAGCCAGTCACCCAAATCTAAAGGTGTTGGATCTCAATTTATTTTAGTGTGATGCTGTCATTGCTACTTTATCAGCAACTTCATTTTAACCACTCAGAAATTGTCTGTTTCCTCTTGTGACTAATTTTAGATATACTATACGGTGGATAATCCTACAAAGAATTGGAAAGGAGGTAAAGGCTACATATCAAAAGATATGGCCATCAAGGGCTTGCCCGCTCCAAGTGAGGACGCTCTTATACTTGTAAGTGTTATGTTTACCATCTTGAGTCCAACTTCTTACAAAGCCAAACGTGTGCCCAACTGCAAATCTCCACATAGAATATTTTAATAATCTGAGATACCTAGCAACACGACACTCACATGCACCCACAAACAAATATGATGATATTTGGATTACCAAGCCAGTGTTTGAATTGCTAATGACATATTAGCCAAATGTTTGAATGTTCGAAATTTGAAATTTACTTGGTTGTTTTTATTAGGACTTGCTGTTTGTGAAATTTCCATTTAATAGCATTAGGCAATCAGCTGGATACACTTTGTCTTTGACTTTGCACTATGACAGCTGTTAAGATCAAGGGTGAATGGAATTGAAACAAGATAAGACGGTGACATGAGTTTGCTAAAACCACTCTCATACTCGTGCGACCAAAGTATTCTCTCCATTTTTTCCTGCATGGGTTGATCGGAGTGTCGTGCATGTGAGCTTAGAAATGGACTAGATTGGTTACATAATGCTTTTCTGGTCTTGGACACTCTGATCATGGGAATATCTGTCTTTAGTCAAGTACTTAGGCAGGACCTTTTGCTATTGCTTCTTATCTCAGTGTGGTGGTTATTTACCGATCCTTTACATGTTTTGTTCACCTAGGGTTGCCATGAGTAAATTTCTCTATGCATTGACCTCTAGCTGAAAAATGGCTTATCTGTACACTTGGTAGATAAATAGTTTAGCCTGAACTTGTCCTGATTTTGTTACTGTCTGCTGATAAGATGGGTAGAGAGAGTTTAGTTTTTTACTGATTTGACTGTACTTTATCAGGTCTGTGGTCCTCCTGGAATGATGAAACATATTTCTGGTGATAAGGCTAAAGACCGTTCACAAGGCGAGGTAACAGCACTATCTCCCATTTTATCATGGTAAAGGATTTTTATTTACTTCCATTCATAATTTTTCTGTTAATGTTTTCTGTTTTCAGCTCACTGGGATACTGAAGGAACTTGGTTATACTGAGCAGATGGTGTACAAGTTTTAGAGTTCATCACAATTTTGTATCTCAATCATGCTTTATGTGCAAGAAGATTATGTGCAATTAATAATTCACCCTAGTATAGACTGAACATGAGATTGGATATCATCTGCATGGGAAATACTAAATGCCTCATGGTGACAGCTTCTGCTGATTTTAGGAAGCAGGGTACCCTTCACAAAAGTGCACATTCACGGCAATTGATGAAATAAGATGAAGCACACACTTTTACTGTACTTCTGGAGTGTAAATTTTTCTGACAGAGGTACACACTACATTTCAATCCATTGAAAGATTTTGGTGAAATTTTTAGTCAACTTCAGTTTTTGGGTGCAGATGTTATCCTGATATGATGCATGCTGAAATAAGGACAGAAGCGTTTGGTATATACTGCTTGGCGCTTAGGTAGTAGAATCTGTCGTATCATATTATGGAAGATACTGTGACATTATGGAAGATACATGTGTCACAGGCAGATAGTTTCTTGGCCACAGAATAGCCCATGCGGCATTAGAAATTTTATCCTAAATCAACCTTTCTCACCACATGCATAGAAATCTTAAAGAGAGAAACTGGATTTGGATTTATATTGCTCGTGTGATGTTGGGAGCACCCCTCTAACGACAAAGATTATATCTCCTCATCTACTAACTACCCGCATTGATCATAATAGTACTCTAGACTAATATAAATTTGTCATATTACCCCTAGGAATATTTTAAAGTACACAAGAAACCTTAAGGCTTTAAAAGTTTTGAGGCTCGTCTAGTCTTTCTTAGATCATCCTTGGCCCTCGATTGGAAAATCTCTAGACCGTGGCACAAAACTCTTCATCTTTTATGAGGAGTTTAGCATGCCTCTACTTTGATCTGAGTGGTTGTAAGATCGAACCGTGTCTAGATAATCATGTCTCTTGTGAGAAATGGTCTCCGTATTTTTGTCCTTAGTTGCTCGTGTCTTATATATGTAGAATTCGTATTCGTTCTTGCTGCTCAAACTAATATCGGACAAGAACGAAGGTCAAGGAGCATAAAGGTGACTAGTTTTCATTGATGTTTCACGAATTTCTCAAATACATTCAAGGTTTTGGAGATTAATTCCTTTATCTTTATGATGAAAATCAAAGGATAATGGTCGTTTTTCGTTCGGTCTTCCCACCTCTCCGCAGTGTTCAGGTTGTATGTGGCCCGAAAACATGGCGTTCGTAGGCTTTTTTCCTTTCCACTCCCTACTTAAATATGTGTACATGCATATGTGTGCGAGCGAGCGAGCATGCATCATCCAAGATTAATCATTTTTATAAATAAATGAATAACAAATTTTATTTTTTTAAACATGAGCGACCCTGAATGAACCTGAGCTCGGATTTTTTATCTGAATACCAAAATCACGATCTCTACCATGCATCAATTATGGCTGGAAGTAATCAAATTGAATTTCTATGATATCCTTATGAGAATTTACGTTGTTTCATTTAGGGTATGAAAGTCGAATTTTCCGATATTTACTTCTTGGTGGCATATACAAATATAACTATTTTGCTAGAAATTAGGAAATACCTTTTTACTATAGGCTGATTATTTGGGCTTTTTGCGAAACGGGTTAGGCTGCGTTTGGTTCAGCATTTGTAATGGGCTTTGAGTCCAATGCAAATGTTGAAAGCCCAAAGCTACTTGGGGAAAATGCAATTGTATTTGGTAAAAAAATTTTGCAAATGGACTTTGAGTTAAATGTGCGTTTGATAAAAAAACTTTCGCAAGGGGCTTTGATAGGTATAATATATATTTTTTTTTCTTTTTCTTTTTCTTTTTCTTTTTCTTAAAATTTAGCTAAACCCTTCGCCGAACCGGCGCGCCGCCGCCGCCGGCCGTCGTCGCGAGCCGAGGTCGGGCGCTCCCGGCGAGGGTTGCGCGACCCGCCCGAGGGCCGCCGGAGGTCGCGACCTCGGGCGACCCTCGGCGAGGGTCGCGCAACCCAGCCCGAGGGCCGCCGAGGTCGCCCAACCTCGGGCGACTAGGGCACGACCCTCGTGAGACCCGGGTGAGGGCCGCCTATGGCCACGAGACCCGGGCGGCGGTCGCTGGGTCACATGGCCCCCGGGTCGAGTGACCCTCGCCGAGGGTCACCCGAGGTCGGGCAACCTCCGGCAGCCCTCGGCTAGGTCGCGCGACCCTCGCCGGAGGTCGCCCGACCTCGGCGACCTCGGCCGCCGGGCGCGGCCGCTTGCCCTTCGCCGGTCGGCCAAGGGCTGCTCCTTTTTCATTTAAAAAATAAATAAATACAGGGGCAATAACGGAAATATGAAAAATTAATGAGGGCAGTTTAGGAAGAGAAAAAATATTTTTAGCATTCCCAAAGGCTGGCTTTCATTTGAAAGCTCCTTGAAATTGGTTGCCAAACACCCATATTTGAGCTGAAGGGGCTTTGAGCATTGAATGGGCTTTCTAAATGCCCATCCAAACGCACCCTTAGTGGCGACACGGGCAGGATTTAAATTGTGTTAGGAGGGTCAAGAACAACTAATTTAACTGAAAAGAAATGCAAGTATTGAGAGCTGGAATATATATATATTTTTGGTAAAAGGTAAGAAGAGAGCTGGAATATATTGATACACTGAAACTGAGAAAATTCATAGGCTTTTGTTGATTGTCATGCCTCTCTATATTCACATACCAACTTTTATTTAGGGCACAAATGATAATTATCTAGTTTCTAGACACAATATTAGGCCAGAAATAGATTATTCGATTTCTATTCCCTCTACATGAGTTTCTAAGCAAAATTATGTATTTGATAATGATATAAAATTTATGTTTGAAATTCATTTGATAATGAAACAAAATTCCTCTCTCCCAAGTAGTTGACAAGCAACGGCGGAGGACAACGGAGAACAGTGGTGGGAGGTGGACCACAATGAAGGAGGCAGATGGCGGCTAGTGGCAACAGACAGTGGGTAGGCAGCCGGTTAGTGGAAAAAGTATTAAAAAAAATCCTAAATCTATTGTATTAATCGTATTCAGTTATAAACATTTCAATTAGATCAATTTAGTCTTAAACATTTTCACATTTATATCAATTTAGTCCATTCGGTAAATTTTGACCTATCGTCGCTGACGTGCATGCCGGCTGGTGACCGGACATTGATGTGGCAATTTTAAAATAATTTTTATATTTTTGAATTTTTATTTTTATTTTTATTTTCTTTTTTTCCTTTTTCTTTTGTTTTTCATTTTCTTTTCTCTCTTCTTCCTCCTTGGACTATCCTTGCGGTGATCGGCGAGCCTCTGGCGAGGCTCACCGGCCACTGGGTGAGGGCCACAAAGCCCTCATCGACCGCTAGCGAGGGTTACGGCCCTTGCCTAGCCTCGCCTAAGGCAGCGGGTGGGCGAAGCCACCTTGCTCATGGCCATTGCCGGTCATTGCAAGGACAATCCAAGGAGGAAGAAGAGAGAAAAGAAATAGGAAAAAATAAAAAATTCAAAATTAAAAAAAATTATTAAAAAGTTGACACGTTAGCGTCTGACCACCGGTAGGCCAAAATTAGCTAGATGGACTAAATTTATATCAATCAGAAAAAAGTTTAAGACTGAATTGATACTAATATAATAAGTTTAAAAATTTTGGTACTTTTCTTGCCAGCTAGTAGTAAGGGCAAGCAATGATTTTTCAGTTTTATTCTAAAATAGAAAAGTAGAAAATTTTACTCTTTTTACTTGAAACCTATTTATAGATTAAAATTTAGTTCTAGAAATAGAAAAATGAAATTACGTTATTAAAGGCGTATTTGATAACAATTCTGTTCCAGGAACAGATTATGACAATAAATAATTATTTTTTATTCTGTTTCTGAGAACTGATTCTGAGTAAAAGAATGCGTTTGGTAATTGTTCAAAATTTCTGATTCTGAAATAGAATCGTTTTGGGTACCGTGTTAATCGATTCTATTTCAAATCAATTTCTTTTAATTTTTAAATAATTTATATTTTTTTTTTTTTTTTTTTTTTTCTTTTTTTCTCCTATTCTTCTTCTTCTTCTTCGGGCTGGTCGCCGGTCCGGTGGCCCGACCGGATGAGGGCCGATGACCTCACCGGAGTTTCGTCGGCCCTCGGCGAGGCCAGCCCTGTCGGCTAAGCCTCATCGATGGCTAGGCCGGCCTCGCCGGGCTGGGGAGGCCTACCGGCCACTAGCGAGGCTCGCCCCGGCGAGCCTCGCCTAGGTGAGCCTCGTCGGGGCTGGGCGAGGCCCGCTTGGCCACCAGCGGGGTTGGGTGAGCCTCACGCTTGCCGGTGGCCACGCGGGCCTTATCGGGGCTGGGTGAGGCCTAGATGGGCACCGGCGAGGCTGGGCGAGCCTCGCCGGGCCTCGGCGGGCCTCGCCCAACCCCGGCAAGGCCCGCCTAGCCATCGGCAAGCTCGTCGGACTAGTTGCCGGCGACTAGCGGCGGATGGCGGCGGGCGGCGGTCGAGGCATGGCGGTCGATGAAGAAGAAGAAAAGAGAAAAGGAAGAGTTTTGATTCTCAATTTTGTTCTTGGAACGAGAATCAACTTCTTTTTTTATTCTTGATTCTCTTCCCAATCTGTTCCCGGGAACAAAATTTTACTAAACGCGATTCTCATTCCAAACTGATTCTGGGAATAAAAAAACAGAATCAGACACTGTTTGGATGGTTACCAAACAGTGCCTAAACAAACTTTTGTTTCAAAGCTATTCTTGGGAATAAAAAAACAAAGTGGTTATCATGCACGCCCTTAATCTTAATCTACTACAAAGTACAATTTATCGTAAGCAATTAATATTCTAATTGACAATTACAACCGGGTGTCCATAATATTAGTCCCCGTGATCGCATATTGACATCATCCACAGGCGATTACGATTTCTCAAGTGCCAATAAACATAACCATCAATCATATCTGCTTTCTATTTGATTTCTTCATTTCCCATGTCCAACACTTGGTTAAAATTTTTTAGTGATACTCGTTGATCAATTGCCATTGACAGCTTTATACCACGATCATCAATAATCATCACGGTCATTGACAAGTCTTTTCATCACCAGTAATTTACCGATAACCAGATCGTACTTGGTATCGAGATTTACACTCATCTAGATTGACATCGTATCAATTATAAAGATTTAGTTAATTTTTTGTAGAAAAAAATGACAAAATGACCTTGAACTTTAGTCCATGTGCAATGTGATCTATGAAGTTTAGCTAAATATGTAATGTAATCTCTGAACTTTAAATGTGTTTAATGTGATCCTTAGACTTTTGGTACATATTCAATTTAGTCATTCAATTATATGAAAATATTTCATATTATCTTTGAATTTGAATTAATTAATGGACAATATTAAATATCTCCATATAGTTCATGGAATATATTTATATATATTGTCTATCATATTATATATTATCTATCATATTATATTCCTACTGTAACTCTCACTCTCAGACTTTTGCTCTACCTCCTTATAGGCGTGGGAATCGAAACCCATACCTGAAACTAAATCGTCCCCACCCTAACTCCAACCTTTAAAGAAGGTGGGGATTCGAACCCCCCCCCTTCCATGTTGGAATGGTAGCGTTCATGGACTATATTAAATATGCATTGAAAATCTAAAAATCATATTGAACAAATTAAAAGTTCAAAATCATATTATACATTTTGAACAAATTAAAATCTTATAAACCACATTGTACATTAAGTCAAAGTTTAAGGACCATTTGTTTAATTATCTTTTTTTTTTGTTGGTAAATCATGCATACCAGTTTAAACTGACAATCGTAGATCAAGAAAATAATAACCTTTATTTACACCTTTTCAAGGTGAATAAATCGCGTAGGCCTTGCTTTGCAAAATTCCAATGCTGGACCAAAAAGAAAAGGAAAATAAATTGAAAATTGAAAAAAACAAAAACCGGAAACTACAAAAATGCCCCATTGCCACAAAACTTTAAAAAACAAAAAACAGAAAACAAAAAGGAAAACCATCAATACACCGAGAAAAGCAAAAACGTCCATGCATTTCGTTCGATGATCAGCGCGACCGAACCGTCGCTGCTCTCTCCCTCTCTCTCTCTCTCTCTCTCTCTCTCTCTCTCTCCTCCCTCGCGTCATCGTCGTCACCATCCATTTCCTCCATGGAAGCTCTCTGATCACAAGGTAAGACCGCACTGCTGCTGCAACCTCCATCGAGGCTCTGCAGACGTCCACCGGTGCAGTCGCCGGCCGATCCCCGTCTTCTTTCCTTCCTTCTTTCCAGGATGAGCGACGAGGCGCAGAAGCGGAACACCGATTGCGTCTTCTTCCTGGCCTCGCCTCTCACCTGCAAGAAGGTCAGTCGATCGTCCCCCGCCGCTGATTTCTCGCCGATCGCATTGCGCGCCGCGCTCGAGGTCCTCCTCCCGATCGGCGCGCGGCTTTTGCCTCCCCTCTTTCCTTAGCTTTGGATTGCGTTGCCGTTCCGGCGAGAGCCGGTGCTGTTAGTGTGCACGCTTCTAGGGCTTCCTTTACATGAATTCAGTGGTTGATGTTCGAGTCGGAGTGGATGACGACATAGTGATTTGTGTAGTGCTATGCCGATACGCTGTTCTTCTCAGTGAGCCGATGTTGTCATTGCGCGCGTTCGTTGTGAGCTCCTTTCGAAGGGGACGTTTTTCAGTTGTTACTTTGATGAGCACCTGGAGGATTGGGCATACCTTGCCATAGTCTTTAGAAGATCGGAGACTCTGGTTTCGAGTGGTGTGGTTGTTAGCTTCTTCATGTTTGTCGACTGAGGAGATGGCTCTGTTTTCTGTAAGTCGTTACAGTAGTAACATAATGTTGCCTTCCGTTTTCCAGGGGCTTGATTGTGAGTACCGACATAATGAGATGGCGAGGCTGAACCCGAGGGATTGCTGGTATTGGTTAGCTGGAAACTGTCTTAACGCTACTTGTGGCTTCAGACATCCTGTAAGCTCGTTTTCTTTCAGTTTGTTTCTTAAAGGAAAATTCGTCGTCCCTTTCTAAGTTATCATGATGGACATTCTTGGCAAATCTAGTTAACAATACTTTTCTGCGCAATTTTGTATGTTGAGTTTAGCTCTTTGAAGTTTGTGATATCGTTTTGTCATCTGCTATAATATTGCGGAAGGGAAGGGAGGTATTTGCGAGAAATACATTCTGAGGTCCACCTTCTGATTGATGCTATGATTCATTACAGAGAGTTTGAAACGGTCTAGATTTTGCATAGACATCTCTTCGAAAGTGGGTGATCACAGGTGAACAGATGCTTTTCGGAACTCCAGGGTAGTCATGCTATCTATTCCGTCATTTTATCTTCTCTGGGGTAACAACAGAGAGTTAGACTTGGTGAACACATTTACATGTTTGAATCCATCAACCATTCCCTATGTGGGCTTATTAAACTCATGTAAATGGTCAGGCCAAATCCAGATTGTTAAATTTGGTTACAAAACCATAACAGAGGAAATGGTCCCTGATAACTACAGAATTCAAATTGAGGTAGCAAATCATCTGTTTCCCAAATTCTTATGTACTTTTGGAAGAAAGCAAACGAGTTCTTTAGGTATTGGCTCAATTGAACATTGGGAAGTAGTATTGCTGCTGCTGCAATATTTGAGAATTAGAAATCCATAATAAATGATGGATTGCATGAGATATGTTCGTGGTGCTACAGCAGCATATATTAACTCCCCCAATTTTATGATATCTTAAATATATGATTGGTGTTTTTTTCCTTTTTCCTTGCAGTTCTGTGGTATACTTGTATTATGTTTATGATGGTGACTTAAAGGAAGTTTTGCTAACCTGCTTTTAGTACTTGACTTAGTACTGTAACTTATCTTGTTGGTTGTCGATGCTTTTGCAGCCACTGGATACACATGCTGAAGTATCATCTGATTTACATATGGCGCCTGCAAATAAGATCAGCCCTCCTTGTTACTTCTATTATAATGGGTTCTGCAACAAAGGTGACAGTTGTACCTATTCTCATGGATCTGACTGTGGTAGACGTGCTGCAATTTGTTCAAAACAAACATTGAAAGGAAACAATGCTCCATCCTTGGAGATGAAGGCATCCACTGGGGATGGATATGATGCCAATTTATTTTTGTATAAAGAATCTAAAATGACAAAAGTGACACCGTCAGAATGGAATATTACTGGTGGAAATGATTCTGCACCAGCACCACTAGTGGAATATCACAACTTGTCAGGAACTTCCCCAGCACGAGGGAATTTGAGTTGTCTATATAAGGAAGATGTAAAAACTATATTGATTCAAGATGGTGTGCAGCTGAATCACTCTCCTCAGGTTTTCATGTCCGATTGTGAAGAAGATGCTGAAACTGGGTCTGAATATATGCTTACTGCAGTAGGCCTTTCTCAAAGCAGGCCGCATTGGTACCCTGCTCATGGTTCAGAGGGACAAGTGGAAGACCATTTTGTGAGAGAGGGATACTGGGAATCAGATGTCCTGGTGAATGGTGAATCCAAAAGCTTGGCCGTCCAGGGTAATCAAAAGGGTTTCCGGGAACTTGATCCACAGTATAGGCATTTCAATAGCCATGTCTATGAATATGATTCAGATGTTTCGGCTGAGCATGAGCCCATGTACTCTGATGCAGAATGTGAATATGAAACTTATGATTCTGACAATGACTCGCATTTTGACCGTAGTTCTAATGATGTCCAAAGTTTATCTGTTCGGTTTAGGGAGACAGTCTCAGATGTTATGTTCTTACAAGAAAGAGAGATGCTGCATATGGAACTCACACATGATGATCGCCATGATTTGGATCTCTGTAGGCCCCTTAGGAGAAATATTACAATTGATTCATTTCCCCGTTCACCGAGAAGGCATGGCTCATTTCATCTGGATGTTCATAGACAGGAAAGGCTTGTGCTGGGTCGGAGGATGCATGGAAGATTAGCATTAGTGGGGAAGAATGCCATCGAATCATTCCAAGACAAGGAAAAGTTTCTTGATGGCTTTAGAAGGCATGGTTGGCTCAGGCACAGAGAAATGGATAAGTTTAGGGTACACTCTAAGGAGAAAAGGCTGCCTAAATGGTGGTCTCATACGACGAAAGCTTCAAGAAAACCACTTTCAAGGTGGCAGCGATCTGCTGTGGACTCCGCTTCTTTTACCAGTCCCAAGACTCTTGCGCAGATCAAGGAAGATAAGAGGAGAGCTAAAGAGATTCGGCTTCAGTCAGGTGGGTGTTGTAATAAAAAGTCGGCGGCAGATTTCCAGGGGCCTAAACCTCTGAGTGAACTTCTAAAGGACAAAGGAAATGTCAATTCTGAGATGTAACATAGAAATAATTGTCATTTTGAAAAAGAAAAACGTAAGAAATTGCAATCACTTGATGGAACAAGATGAACATCTTAAGGTGTCTTTTAGTATGCCAAGCATGATTCCTACTATTCTTTTTATCTCTTATATGGTTCTCTTTCATAATAAACTGGAACCAGAAGAATGACGATATTGCACTGGTTGTTCAAGATGTTCTGTGCATTGGTATGATTCCAAGGTTGCTTTGGAAGATGAATGAGAGAACCCTCTTACTTTTTTTTGGTAGGTGAAAAGGTGGGAAAATGGTCTTTAGGTGAATTGCTCAACCCGGTTATCTACCAGATCTTGCATGCAGCGCTTATCGGGAATTGCTCATTTGCTATCAAGTGTCTCGTCTCTGTTTAGAGTTTGCCTCTAGGTAACAAACATCTATCGAGCTCACTCGTTTTGACAGGGTATATACCGGTGCTCGTCTTCCTTTGATGGCTATATTACTTTGCCAGTATACATGTGCTAGTTCAAATGAGAATTTTACTGCGAGGGATTGTTCAGTGAATCGTCCAACTTAGATATCCTTATGAGCATCTGAAGGCCCTTCGTGAAAAGGATAAATTTTACAACAAAACCTTATTTTTAGATTAGTAAATCTTTAATAGATCGATGCAAGATTGATGGTTTCTCTCTGTCTATCTCCAGACGTCATTAGTGCTAAATTCTCGATCGAATTGATCGGGTCAAATCTAAGGAATGTCAATTTTCCTATTGGTATATTCTGCTCGTGTGCTTGCTTAAGTCGGAACTTTCAGTCCATGTTCCATAGAGAAAAGGCTAAAAAGCCGTTCAAATGCTTTGTCCGGATGCGAACTACCAAGTAGATAATATGCAGAATATTTCCATCGTGATCTCAGCCAGTGATGTGACTGGCAACAATACCTGACAAAGCTCTTAGTTCTTGTTCTCAGCTTCAAGACTCTAGCGGGCGGAAATTATCTAAAACGTCTTAAATTTATTGTACGACGGTCAATTTAGTCTTAAATTTTATAATGATTTGCTAATTTAGTTCTAAATCTTTCAATTTAATTTAAGATAAAGAAGCTTTTGAGCTGTGATTTTGATTGGAAAAAATATGAGGTATGAATCATGCCACATGTCTCGAATTTTGCTATCAGATGACAGAATTTGTTTATAGACAGCAGCACATGAGACTCCATCTCCGACAAGCTAGCTAGTCATTATGTATCAGCATACTATCTTAAAGATTATTCAAATTGTGTCTTAAGTCAACATATCCTAATACAAGTGATAAACTTTAGATGATTTCATACTTGGTATTTAGTAGTTGTCATTTCGTACCCTCATCAAATGTAAAAGAATTAGTTGATTTCGTCAAGCAAAATAGTCATATTAAAGGAAAATAAAAATCCCTCCTTCCTAAATAATTATTTAATTTCATAAAATAAAAAATGAACCGTGATGATACTTAAACCATTGGAAACTCAAAAAAATATATAAATAAATAAGCTTGTTCAACCAGTAAAAGGAAAGGCATGGTTTTGATGGCGCAATCCTAAACTTTTTTTCAAGAATATTTTTATTAATGTATTGTCAACTGGGATGAAAGACCATCATTAAATACGGGGATTGGTTAATAAGACAAAGTCTCAAATTTTGATTTCTTGCTACAAGGTAGTTTCCATTCTTTATTGCCTTCCCTATATTCTTAACTTGTCATTTTGGGTTTGTCACCTACATGTTTTCACTGCAAGAAAAATCCAAACCACCATAATTTGACCCCAAATCCTCTCCCTAAAGAATACTCTGAACCTCAGACATCCCCACCACATACACACGGAGAGAGAGAGAGAGAGATGGCTGGTTTGCAAAGGTCTGCAAAATCATTCAGGAGACAAGGATCATCGGGTCTGGTGTGGGATGACAAGTTCTTGTCAGAAGACCCCTTGAATCAAACGAAGCCTAACCATCAACAGGTCAACCGGAAAGCTGACCGCCACAGAGAGCTACGGCCATCCCAGAGCAAGGGGTCGATTAATGCTGCGGTGCAGCAGAGCCGATCCACCTGCAGTCAGCCCTGCTGCACTGTCAAGGTCGAGTCCCCACCGCTGGACCCGCCTTCTCCGAGAGTCTCCAGCTGTGGACTTTGCGGCATCTTTGGCAAGCCATCCACTGCCCCTCAGTCAAACTCGAGAAACAAGAAGCGCAAATCATAGAATTACCATGCACGGGGTCTGAACCCTATGTAAGTGAGCATTTCTTGCATCTCCACATCAGGAGTCCTTGTTAAGAGTGGGCGTAAGTTCCTTAGGACATGACCTTGAGGCGTCCAGAGGAAAGCATGAGGCTCTTTGACACGCAAAGACACGAGAAATGTCTAGGTTTTGCTCTCGGACCGGCTGTATATATGTCTGTATTGCTGTTTTCATTACACTTCGTCTACCATCCCGAGTTCCCCGAGCTGTAGGTGTTCTTTGTCTGTCTATCGTGTACACGCTGGTGAAATCTTCCTAACGTTTTTTCATACCTATATTGATCATGACAGATCTTGTCGAACCGTCTAAAGGAGTATGCAATTCGGGAAAAGAATTCAAAAAATCTTGATATAATCGAACTTAAAGAATATCGTCATAAATAAACAAAGCCATCATAGTTGCTAGAGCAGTCTTTTTTGCATGACATATTAGTACTCGGTCTCTCTTCTGATCGGCAAGTACTTTGAGAATTTGAGGATGATTTATTGAAATTTGTTGTTAGTGTTCTGCAATTTATTGGTACTTATGGACAAGCATGAATACTTGAATCAAGCTCCAAAATGAGTTTAAGGGTTCATTTGTTTTGGGGAAAACTCAATGATAAAAGAAAATGTTTTTCAAGAAAATATATTTCAAGAATACAATTAATTTTTCCTTATTTTGTGAGATATGATCGAAAATATTTTCTGATATTTAAATCTCATTGGAAAATGATTTTAGTTCCACGGCTTTATTTTAGACCCCAAAAAAATCAATTTTTGTAATGATTTTTTATTTTATTTCTAAAAAATCGAATTTTTAGTTTTTAATTTTTTGAAAATTTTTAATTTTTTTCTCTTTTTTAAGAAATTCTAATTTTTAATTATTTATTAATTTAATTTTTTTTTCTTTTCTCTTTTCCTTTTTCTTTCATTTCCTTTTCTTCTTCCCCTTACGGCCACAGACAATCTCTTGCAAGCCTCAAGTGAGCTCCACCTCGCCGAGCTCAAGCAAGCTGCAAGCCCACTAGCCTCGACTAAGCCTTGCGCTTGCCTAGATCAGGCGAGCCTTGCGCTCAGCAGCCTCGGCCAGTTCGAGCTTGTCTAGATTGGTTAAGCCTTGAGCTCGTCAACCTACATCATGGCCGATTGGTGAGCTGCCAAATCGTCGAAGCACGTGGCTAGCATAGCAAGAAGGAGAAAGGAAAATGAAAGAAATGTTTTCTGCGAGAGGAAAGGATCCTAAGTTTATTTTGAACAGGAATATATTTTGTTTCATGTCCTGCAAAAATCTATAATACTTGTTAGTCCATGCATAGGATGTGTTAGATGTACATATTTGAGATCAAGTTAAGTGTAGTTTACATCAATTGTAATCAAACCTAATTGCCTCTCATCCTGTATATAAGGGAAGGCTTGTACCCTTTGCTTAGTAACGTGAATATACTACACTTTCCTCTATTTTACCATAAACCACAGATCTCAACTGGACCAAACGCAAATAATTTACCAATAATTATATCAGAGAAATCAAGATGTAGTCGAGAGAGAATTCTAGCATTCTCATCGATGATAGAGTTGAAGACACTCGATTGGAAAACCTACCTAATGATAATTCAGCAATTAGCGCACATTATTTAGTAATTATCGTCTTCTTCTTAGTCCGAATGGTCATTAAGCATGCTAATTAATAATTAATCAACAAGAAAGCAGGGGGCGATGCTGCCAACCTAAACAGTCGACAAGAACCCGGGAAAGGTCCAAAAACAAAGCATTTGGTGCTGTCGTCATTGCAATTATTTGGTGGCTGTCTTTTATGTACGAGTCGTTTTCGCGACATCAACCTCCGCTCCTAATTTGTATTAATCTAATCCATCAGCTTTTTGATAGCTCAAGCTGTACTTGGTTGATTTCCTTGCCGTCCAAATTGTCGTGCTACTCTTCAATGCTCTGCTTTTATTAAGTTAATCAATGAAAAAGAACGCGGTGGAGCGTGGACTGATGCACTGTATTAACGCAGCATGGATATATACATTCTGTCGTAATTCCTGAACAAGAAGCGTCGTAGCAACAAGCAATCGAAAGGTTTTCGACCAGCCATCGAGATTGGAGTATTTGGGATTCAATGAAATGCTTAGGCCAAGCGTGCCATTTATCTCGTGATTATGGTGCTAAATCCAGGTCGCTCACTAATCGGTCCCCTTAGTCATCCATTAGATGGAGTCATCATAATATGTCTGTAAGATTCTTAGATTGCATGACCTATGGAATTTAGCATTAGTGGGCTTAAACAATTAAGTGTACCTTTAATTCATACTTAAACAATAGAGATCATTGGAATTTTTGCGGTAAATTTGGTCTACTGTACACAGCTTCACAATCTCACCACCCTATTCGTTTGGTTCATGCAAGGCCCAAGCTCGCATTACGGGATCAGAGGGAGCAAAACCGATAAGTCACGTAAATAATGGTCGGCAAATTCATATAAGAGAACATGCCACAAAAAAATTCATGTAATAGACAAAAGTTGATAACTTTAAAATAACCAAATAAATGTTGGCAAATAATTCAAACTAAAGTTGGTAACCAAAAGTTAGATGTATTCTAGTTAGAGAAAATTTGATAAGTTGCTCAAATAAAAATTGATAAATTCATACGAAAATTGGTAAATTTAAGGAGGTGGTAAGATAAACAAATGAAAGTTGGTAAAAGATAAAGAAAAAAGTTGGTAATTTGCTTATTATAGAGAAGAGTTTGGTAATTTCATAAAAGTGTCTAAAGTATATAAGAAGTTACAGGGAAATCAAGTGATTACTAATTTCTCACCAACATTATTATAATATTTGCCAACGCTTTTAGAAATTTACCGATACTTCGAATGGAAAAGTAACATCATCCCAACGATTTATTTATTTATTTTATGTCCTCATCCCAAGTGATTGTGCGGAGTAAGTTTTGAACTAAGAGAATTCAACTTCTAGGCCCTGTTTGGTAACATTTTTGTTTCTCAGTTATTCTATTCTTTGGTTCCGCAGAACAGAAAAAGTATATAAATTCGTTTGGTAGCATCGGCTGATTTTTTTTTTTTTTTTGATACAAATTAGTGGTGAGAGAGTAGATTAGGAATTAAAACAAGAAACGGAAAAAACTTACTTCTTTTTTTCCCATGAACAATTTATGCAATTGGTCATTCTCATTTTTTTGCTTTTCTTTCTTTCTTTTCTTCTTTTTCCTCCTCTAGCTAGTTACTGGGCCTCGGCAATAGAGACAAGGTCCGATGACCTCGCTAACCTCGAGGGGCTTGACCTCGCCATGGTTAGGCAAAGCCAACCTCACAATGGTTGAGCGAGGCCTCGCTCAGCCATGAGAGGTCGTCAACTCTTGTCTCTAACCAATTATTGGCCATCATCAAAGCCTGGTGACCAGCTAGAGGAGGAAGAAGAAGGAAAGGAAAAAAATGCAAAATATATAAAAATAAATTAAAAAGAAAAAAAGAAAAACTCATAAAATTATAAAATAAAATAAAAAAGAAATTTTACGTCACAAAAAAATTTGAAAGTCATATCAAATGCCTTCTTGTTCTTTTTTATTCTGGGAATATAAATTTTGTGTAATTAATAATCACGTTCTAATGCTCAAAAACTCATCCAGTAAATAAAAATGGAAAAACTATTTCTGAATATAAATTATTCTCAAAAAGAGAATTGTTATCAAACATACCCTTAAAGTGTAAACTTTTAATCTTTTCACCAACTTTCGAGACGCCATTGCGTTATAATATTGCAATGGGAAAATAACACAAATAGTCTCTAAACTTTGGCTCAATATACCATGTAATCTCTCAACTTTTAATTTGTCCAATGTGGTTTTTGAACTTTTAATTTGTTTAATGTGGTCTCTAAAAATTTGATACATGTTCAACTTAGCCCTTGAACAAAACAAAAATTTTCAATATTGTCCCTAAACTTGAATGAATAAGAAGACAATATTGAAGATTTTCTTATAATTTAGAAACTAAATTGAATATGACCCAACATCTAAGGATTGCATTGAAGAAATTAAACCTTCAAGAATCATATTGTACATTAAGCTGAAGTTCAAAAACTACACTAAATAAATTAAAAGTCCATGATTCATATTGTACATTACATCAAAATTCATAAATCATTTGTGTCATTATCCTTAATTGTGTTTGAGATGTCAAACAAGCTTTCAGGGTATGAGAGAATTTGAACACCATCCTTGTCTTTGAAAATCAACCATTCATGCTTTGTATACAAGGAGGAAAAAGGAATGCATTAATCGTCGGACTCGAGTCCGAAAGCAACAAAAAAGTTCAAAACCAAAAGCATACGTACACATATGAATGAACGAATTGATCCTACAAAATAACAACTTCTGATTTCCCCATCTTGCTTCTTCTACACTATCATGCATGAAAATCGCAGCCCAATTCATTTCATATGGCGTCGAACACAGCTCGATTGTATTGTCGCTCTTGCTCCACGTTATCGCCGTTCACTAGACAGCACCCTCGAATGGCATCTCCATCGTCGTCAAGTGCAACCACCGGGATGTTCTCACAGTTGCAGACCTCGATCATCAAGCCATCAGGGTCATGGAAGAAGAGTTGATCGACGGCGATGCCGCCTTCCACCACTTGCCGTTCACGAACTCTATCTTCATCTCCCTCAGCTTCTTCTCCACCGTTTCCATGCTTTCGCACTGCTAATGAAATGCACCGGTGAGAATTTGGCTATATCGACATTGCTGTCTCATTTTCAGTCGCTGAAAGCTTTGGATGTAAACATAATGATATCGCGAATGTCATGAAATGTACATTTTCATAGGTAACTTATTTATCCATGCTTTGAACAAGCTAGATAACCAGCGACGTTTGCGATACTCCAAATTCAAAGGGAAAGAGATAGATGACCTGGAAAGAAATGTGCCTGTCTTTGGGATTGATTTGACCGACTTCCGGCAGTCCATCCAGGTCCTCGGATTTGATCAGATGAATGCCGATCCCATAGTTGAATAGCCTGCATTTACAAGGTGAAAAGGAGAAGAAAAATATCAGTTATCATATCCTAAATTCTGTCAAGACAACAACATTTTTACAAAAAAAATAAAAATGCAGCGATTGCTCCACTTCTCATTCAGCCCTTGTTTCGAAAGACAATGCAACTGCGTTCTTATCACATCAATAGCACGATACATACCAGGCACCGTCGAAGTCGAACGAACTAGGCCTTCGAATGGGAACAAAACCGAGGACGTTGCAATAGAAGTTGATAGACTCTTCGACAGACCGGCACTGCATTGATATGTGATTCAAGCACTTCAAATGCAGAGGGTTCTTGTTGCTGATCCTTTCCTTAGACATCTCTCCCTTCCCCCTCTCTACGACGGCAACAGTGCAAACTCAAAAACTGCAAGAAATCAAAAACCCGAAACGCGAAAAAGCTTCAACAGCTTAATTTCGTGATGAATTAAGGAATGCAGACAGAGATTGTAAGCTAGAGAGAATATATCAGAGTTCAGGCCAAGGTTGGAGGGTATAAATATGGGCATGGAGATGCAAAATGGAGAAGAGAAAAAGTTCACGTGTGCAATTCAAACGCCCATGTGGGAATATTATCCATAACACGTAGGTTCCACGTTGGCGGATTTTTATTGACTGGATGAGGGAGACAACTTTGTAGCACGATGATTGTATTGCGGACACGAAATATATTGCTTCAGAGTCACTAGTAAGGCGATGCTATTGACAAAATGAATCATGGTCGCAGCTATATTGCACACCAGCTGACAACAGGGAGGGACCAATATGCCTCGCAGGCAGGTTCTTATTCAGCATTCTCCGTTGTCAAAGATAATCATGGATTTCTCTAGGTTAATTTTCCAGGTTAGAAATACTTGACAATTTTGTTGATTCTATATATCTCTAGAGATTGCATGTGTATTTCTCTCTTTGACCATGCATAACTTGATTGGTATATATTATCTTAAATAATCATCTAATAAAGCCTCCATGTACTATTTTCTATATACCTTGAAGTATGCACAAATTTTTCATTGCTCTCTTCCCTATTATTAATTTTAACTTACGTACATTCTAATACATCTTGCTCTATCGATCATGTAGTGGATTTTCTTTCGTTTCTGTGAATAATGTGGTAGACAGTGTTAATCCGCTACAAAAAAACATGTCAAACCTCGCATTATTTTTCCCCTCTATGCGACCCAATTCATTTCCCGCCATCTTTTGTAAGAGACCAATTTAATTCTATTTGAAGTCTACGAAAGAACTCCTCAAAATCGTATTGCATACCAAATATGGCGTAGATCTCGCCGTCTTCCTACATAAACAAATAGTTGTGCGCTAGACCCTACGTTTATTATATTATTTCTTGATACGAGGGTTTTCTTCATTGTCCAGCAGAGCGAGTCCCCAAAAAGGATGTATGGTTTCTTATGTACAATGCGTAACGTTAGATTGGCAACGAGCTGCATGATGCAGATTCTTCCTAAAAAGAGGAATTTCAGGCTGAAAAGCATGGCGAGTCTTGGAAATGCAGCAAAAGTTTGCACCACTTGAGAATGTTTATTATTTTCCCAAAGAAGACATGCAAGCAACGCGGTGGCTTTTCGGTCGTGTTCCGCCGTCTCTCTTAAACGTGTTTATAGCTTGGTCAAAAAGGCACCGATCCACTCCAATCGATTCTAATCAATTGCTGATCTTTAATTGAGTTCCTCCTTCTTTCATAGGGTTTATCCCTTTTTGTAGGTCCCCCTAAAATAGAGAATCTAGAGAGCTAGGGTGATTGATTAATCCCTATGATTTTCTATGCAATACTAGGAGGCGCCTGTCCTTTACGAAAGTGAGAAAAGATGGAAGTCGTGGTCAAAGTTTGACCAGTGTTGATAATTTACATCAAATGACCGATAGAAGTCCGACATCAACCTAAGTCCCTAAGGTTGCGTGCTTTTGCACGATTTTATCCTGGTCGATCTTGGAGGGAAGACCTAACGAATGGGCAGGCTAGGCCTATCATCGAGGATAGTTTCTCTAATACCCTCGAAAAGAAAAGTTGAAGAAGGTAATCACTTCTGCAGGCCTACTCATTCTCGCGTTCGAATTAACTGGGCCCAAGTGGGCACAATGAGTCGTCATCGCCAAGATCACCTCTAGTTTAAAAAAGAGTTACGAAATAATATAATTGTGAACACCATGTGGTAGAAAGTTGGTCCTTGAATTGAGAGAATAACCAAAGATAGATGTAATGCTTGAATAGTAGTTTTAAAAACAAAGGAAATTATGTTGCTTGATGGAATGCGGTTGAACGGGAGTTTAAAAAACGGCTAGAAAAAAAATGGAGCGGAGACGAGACCATAACCCGATTTGAGTTATCCTGATTAATTGTTCCATTTTTCAAAATGTTACGTGCGATTGAGATTTTGGGGATCGGAGATTGAAGGGGTAAGGGGGAACTACAAACATTTGGTCTCTGAATTTGCCCCATTTTTCTAGTGTGTGGTTCTCGAACTCATAATCCATACCCATCAAGTCCTCGAAACTTTTAAAACCTTTCCAATTGAATCACTTCCAATCTCCGATTCTAACATAGCGAAGCCGACATATCAGCTGACGCCAACCGAGATTACAATGTAGAAAAGACCAATGTCATCTTAGACCATCATAGACCAAACAGCCAAGCAGAATAATTCTAGCAGCGAATGGTAGTGCACCGCCGGTGGTGTTGGAATCAAGTGCCGATCCTCATGCAATCCGTGAATCATGCATTGAATATTAGGAGTACGCATCAGTCTAGGGTCAACCCTCGACTGACCCTGGACCAGCCCAAGCTGGCAATCTTGGTCCAATTTCTAAAGGAACTGGGTTGGTCCTTGATCCTCAAACCTTTGGACCCTATACCATGTGGGTTAGTTCTCGGTACTAGGAGTTTAGAGTTGGTCCAACCCGGACCAACCCTATACTTAATATATAAATGCTTTTATCTACTCTAAATTCTAGCGCATACTCCTCTGTTCTCTTCATAGTTCAGTTTGTTGTGTAAATGAAAACGTAGAAAGAAATCCAGTCCTAATTTGACAAGAAAAAAAAAAAAAAAACCTCACTACTCGCATTAGCCTTGCTAGCCCGCCTTGGCCTCATTTGCCTGCTCGCCTTGTCGCTCACCTCTATTCACTCGCCTGCCTCGCATGTTCCTTTTTTATGGTTTGTTGCTTTTAACAAATATAAATTTTTGTTTTTACCTTATATTATATTTATGTTTGATACGTATTAGTGTTCATAATTTGATTGCCCAATATCGCATTGTTGATGAATATGTAAATGAAATAATATGTTTGTCCTTTTAATAAATATAAAAAATGAAACAAAAAATAATTGGTTGGTCTTGGGTTGACCTAGAACTGAGCCGAACTCATAGGGTCGGTCCAGTCCTTAATCCCAAGCTCAACATAGTCAATCCTTAGTTCTAAAAATTAAGGACCAACACTATGCAAATTAATCCCTAGATCAAGTGTGGGACCGGCCCAATCCGGATCATGCTCGCCCCTATTGAATATCCTACTCTAATTGAAGATGTTGCCGATTCAATTGTGCATATCCTTTTCTAGAAAAACACTACTGGTAGCCCTTACAAGAGAACCATTTCTCATTTTTCTCCCAAGCAATACGACACGAATATTTCCAGACAGAGATCTTGGAAAATGTGTACGGTCTAGAAGAAATAAATAAAAAATAGATATAACGGATCAAGGAGGTCATTTTCCCGTTTCCTCCCTTACATCTTCATCTACATCTACCGCATGTGATTGACTTTAAAGGGCAAAAATAGTAGGTACCGCTGGCAAACTTTATCGTGACAAGTTATTTAATGCATTGTGTGTGTGTGTGTGTGTGTGTGTGTTGTGTGTGTGTGCACGTACGAATGTACGTACTTTTGTATGTATGTGTGTATGTATGTAGGTATATGTAGATATCTATATAATGCGAGTTAATTACTAGGGGTCACTCTCATAGGGTCATAATAATTTTTCCTTAGCATGACAACTGCCAGACATACCCATCAAAATACATTATAAGATGGTCTTCTTAAAGTATCGTCTCTAAGTAGGCCTATTATTATTATCATCATCATCTGTGTTGTTGTTGCTGCTACAAGGATGGTCTTCTCATCATCGCAATAAAAGGTTTTGTTGCTTTCTCCACAAAAAAAGCCGCCCATAGATGCAACTCAGCAAAAATTTATGCATATGAGGATATATTTCCTGCCGCATAAATCAGCCTTTACCAGACTTAGAAATCAATTTTTAAAATTTGCTTTGCCCTTTCTTTTAATTTAATTTAATTACTTCCCTCCTGAACTTCTTAGTTTAGCCAAAAAGAAATTGATTGAGTCCTAAATCTTTTGATCATTAATCTATGTAGTCCTTCCAATTAATTATAAGAGAAAGAGATTATATATGTGTGCAATATATATTCATATGCCCAAATTCAAACTATCAATAAAATACAAGTCCAAACTATAAAAGCTTTCTGGCATCTCGGGACTACCGTGCTTTTCTATTGATGGAGAGTACAATCCTCACATGTGTTTGTTTAGCTGAGTAAACCGATGGAGTTGAGCAAAATTACTAGAGAATAGAAGAACAATTAACCAAATGAATTGATGTTGCCCTTTCTAGTTTATTTGTTTCCCTTCTAAAAATGTGTATACATATAGAAATTAAGCATATTTGAATCACATAAATGAGGTATCTAATACATGAATTACGTGATAGACAAAAAATTAGATATCCCTTTTTATCGTTAATTATTGTGAACAATTTGTCTCTAATAACCTCAATCTTGAATATAATTTACTTGTCACATTTATTTGTTTGTATAATCAGTTCTAAAATTGCAGTCAATAACAGTTGTTGGCAGGTCAATTTCCGATTGCCTCATATACATTGGCCTCATTTGCAATAATTTCCAATTGTAGAAGTAGAACGAGCGATGACTCGAAGGAAAATTAGAAGAATCCAAATGAATGAGGACAGGAGGTCACTGCTCGAACGCCGTCCAACGTGGGCGACTTATTTTGTGGGACAAAACAAGGAAAAAAATCTCACATTTGACATGCAGCCAAGCCAATACATGCAAAGAAACCCTAAATTTGTCACAACTCACGTAATTTCTGCTTGAAATTTGCTTGATTGGAGCTGAAATTGTAATAAATAACTCAATGAATAAATAAGCTGAAAGTTGAGTTATGCTTCTCCACAATTTTGTTGTGAGATTTTTCCATTTCTATTTTCTTGGTCTCCAAGTATGGCACACGTGCATGGGAATTCTAACATTAGACTTTTCTGCATTGACTTTATACCAGGGAACTTCATTATCACCAAGACGGAGATTTGAGTGGCATGCCATTTTTCACCTTATATTTAGAAAATTTATGACCCCACAAACTTATTTTTGTGTGGAGGAACTCCCCCTAATTTCTTATATTCAATCTTGTTCTTGGGAAAATTCTAGATATTATAGCATGATACAGTTATATCTAATCCATTGAATGTCGGATGCATTAGGTCAGGATTGAAAATAAAAATTCATATTACTGTAAAAGGGGGGAAAAAACTTTTTCTACAAATTGTAGTCATTTTCGCTACCTATTGCTATAGTTGACGATGGCAATCACCATAACCGTGGTCACAATTGTCGATAGTAGAGAGGGTAAGAGACAAGCAAGAAGTGTCACCACTATGGGGGTCATGGTCACTCGAGGAGATCAACACATCGTGATAATCACGCAACCAATACGTAGTGGTTGAATGAGAGCAACGACCGTGGCACTTGTACCAACATCAATGTCGATGATAGTGCCGATGCTGGACTAACAAGAATTACTCTTGTAAATTACTAGATTCCACGTCCTTACACACACATATATTAAGGATAAGATAAAAATAAAATAAAATAAGGAGAAAGTTCAAAAAAGTAGTACGATCATGAGATGATGAAAATCACTTTTTTATTGCAAATGTAAGAAATTATGCTGCTTTTTTTTTTATTTGTCTGAAGTAATCGATTTTATCTGCAATCATCCAAATAACGCTATGACGTGAATACAATTTTTTATTCTTTCACAAAAACAAAGAAATTCATAGACTTATTATCTCTGTCCATAGCATATATAAATAAACATATATTAATACAAATATATGTATGTGTATCAGTCTTGTTCGAGTCGGCATCAATAGTGGAATGAATCACGGCTGACCAATTCAATTTCCCGAGATCTCTCCGTTTCTAGAGTAAATGCAGAGCGGCAGCAACTTCCTCCTATTTTCCTTTCTTGTTTTCAATTTCTTTTTCCTTTTTTATGTTTTTTCGTTTTTTGTCCGTGGATTAGAATTGACCGAGTCAGAAAATTAATAATTCAGAACCCACGAACATGTCTAGACAAAAGTCAAAGGACTCGAGGCTCTTCAATCTTTGATCTGTTCGGGTGAAAACTACGATACTGAGAGGAACGGTGAAAAGAGAGCCCAAAAGAACTGAAGCTTAAGTCACCTTGTAAGCTAATTAAGTAGTCTTCTAATTCCTTTTAATTTAGGATGTGTTTTGTTTGGCAGAGAACTTATTAATGGAGGAAAATGTTTTTCCACGAAAATAATTTTCTTAGTCTTCAATTGTTTGGTGGTCTACTTGAAAATGAGACAGAAAAAGCTTTCCAATGTTAAGATCTAACTTTCAAAAATAATTCTCTCCGTTGTAACTATATCTTATTCCTAATATAAGATGCTAACCTAAAATATTATTGATATATGAGTACAGATTTTTATCTTTTATTATTAAAATAAAGCAACCTAAAAAAAGGATGTCAAAAGAGTAGGAAAAATATGTAATTGCCAAACCTAATCTCTCATCGCTCATAAAACTTCATAGGAAATATTATCCAAAAAATCTTAAACCTACGTGCGGTAGCCAATTCACTCTTATGCATTTTAATTGTGTCAATTTAGTCCTAAATTTTTTGATAGCCGATTTAGTCATAAATCTTTTAACGATTTACCCATTTAGTCATTTTGACTAATTTTGGCCTAAATCACTAATGTGGTGGTCTAATCACTAATTGTCGTCCTATGTGACACGGTCAGGTCAGACAGAGATAATTTTTACAATTTTTTAATTAAATTTTTTCTTCTTCTTTTTCTTTTTTTTTTTTTTTTTCCTTTTTCCCTCCCTGGGCCATTGCCAGCCTCAGGCAATGACTGCCCTCGCCTAGGAGAGAGAGTGTTAGACCATTGCCGGTGGCAAATGGAGGTCAAAGGGGAAAAAGAAAAAAGAAGAACAAAGAGAAAAAGGAAAAAAAGGAAAGAAAAATTAAAATGTAAAAATTATCCACGTCGGCAGGCATGCCACATAGAATGACCAACGCTGATTAGACCGCCACATTTGGAAAAATTAAATTGATCGTCAAAAGGTTTAGGACTAGATCAACAAATCAACAAAAAAGTTCAGACATATTGGTACAATTGAAAGGTTTAGGACTAACTTATCAAATCGTCAAAAGGTTTAAGATTAAATTGACGTAATTGAAAAATTAAGAAAAATATTTAAATATCCCTTTTCATCGTTAATTATCATGAATAATTTGTCTCTAATAACCTCAATCTTGAATAGATTTACTTGCCACATTTATTTGTTTGTAGGGTCAGCCCAAAAACTGCAGTCATGAACGGTTGTTGTCGGGTCAATTTCGGATTACCTCATATTTATTGGCCTCATGTGCAATTATTTTCCAATAATAGAAGAAGAACGAGCGATGACTGGAAGGAAAATTAGAAGAATCCAAATGAATGGAGACAGGAGGTCAGTGCTTGTGTGCCGTCCAACGTGGGCTACTTACTCTGTGGGACAAAACAAAGAAAAAAATCTCACATTTGACGTGCAGCCAAGCCAATGCATGCAAAGAAACCCTAATTGGTCACAATATCTCACGTAATTTCTGGTTGAAATTTAGTTGATTGGAGCTGAAATTCTAATTAGGTTCCGCTTGTTATAGAAAATGAAGGATTTGAAATACATTTTTCTAAAAGTAATTATTTGTATCGTTAGAAATAAAAAGTCGATAAAAAATTTCTTCATTTTCAATAATGATTTATATCTAAATACTTTCAAGAACAATGAAAATAATTTTTTCATTCATTTATGTAAGAAAAAAAGAATATTTTTAGGAAAATACTTTTTAAATCATTTATTTTTCACAAAACAAACGCGTCATGAATCAATGAATATATATACTAAAAGTTGAATTGCGCTTCTCCATCATTTTGTTGTGAAATAAAGCATTTTTTCTTTTTTTCTTTCTATTTTTCTTTTCTTGGCCTCTAAGTACCTCGCACGTGCATTAGAATTTTAACTTAATAATTTTTCTATATTGACTTACATACCGGGGAACTTCACTATCACGAAGATGGGGACTTGAATGGCTTGCCAATTTTCACCTTATACTTAATAAAAAACTAATGACCCGCAAACTTATTTTTGTGTTTTCACTTCATATGTTAAGAGAAGGATTAGGGTAGGATTTGATGAAGCAGGGTAACAACTCCTCCTAATTGCTTATATTCTATCTCGTTTTTGGGAAAATACTGGATATAACAACAAGATATAGTTATATCCAATCCATCAAATGTTGGATGCACCTAGGTTGGGAATGAAAGAAAAATTCAAATAAGTTACTTTAAAAGAACAAAAAATTATTTTTATAAATTGTAGCCATCGTCGCTACCTATTGCTATCATCGATGACGGTTGTGTTCACAATGGCCAATGGTCGAGAGAGTGAGAAGCAAGCGAGAAGTGTTACCACTGTGGTGGTGGTCAATCAAGGAGATCAAGAAATGCAATAATCACGCAATCACTTGGTACCGGTTGTATGAGGTCACAACGATGGTGGTGTCAATGCTAGACAAATAGGAATTACTCTTGTGTGTTACAGGGGTGTGCAAAATGGATCGCCCAAACCGAATTGAACCGGTTTAATTCATTTCCCAAGATTGTCGATCCAATTCCTTATTCCTAAAAGCAAAACCAATGTCCAGCTAGTCTAGTTCCCTGTTCCAAAGGGGATCGGACCAAACCAATTGTATATAATGTATATTAATTTTTTCTTCAAAAAAATCAAATTAACGAGTTTTTTTTTTTAATTTCTTCATTAACATTTAGCATCAAGTAGTGAAAAAAAAAAAGTGAACATTCCATTAAATCAAGATGGAATCGGACTGGACCGGTCTGGTCCATGGTTCCCAATTTTGGGAAGCGAGAACCAATCATCTCTAATATGTTATGATATCTATGCTTGTAAATCACTATGGACATAAACAAATTGACAAATTTATCAAAAAAAAAAAATCACACATTAAGGTTTGATGCTCACCAGAGGCGCAAAAATCCATGACCTATTATTCATGGTCCAATTTTCAGATTTAACCCCATCCTCGTTTGCCAAAGTCTATTCCATGCCAATGAAAACACATAACCACGTCCTTTCTAGTTCGAGCCATCCTATCCATCCACATAATTTCAATTACTAACCTTCATAGTACAAAGATTATCATGAGAATTGAATTCTCATTGGTCTTATTCATTTTCCAGCGTGAGTTATTCGATTTCGAGAGCGACCTACGTACGTTACTTAGCTCAGACAACTAAGTTTCCCATCAAACTAGGTCAGACGAAATCGAAGTTGCCAACCTAATAGGTAGTTGAAGTCAACCCCTTTTGTGTACCAAAATGATTCGAGCTTGTGATGGGTTTTACCCAACTTCCCTAGACAAAATGTTGCATCATGAGCTTATATTCCTTGTACTATATAATAAATAATGATTTAGCAACGACAACACTACTACAATAGAATAATATTCCAATGAACTTTGATGTGATGATTAGATCAATATACATAGAAAGAGAGAGAGAGAGAGAGAGAGAGAAGGAAGGGGGAGAGCAATTGATGGGATGGGCAGGTGCTTATCATAATCCAATCACTGCAATCGATTTCACAAAGAAGTCCCACAGAGCTCCCCCACTAATCCCAGATTAACGAAGATCGAACAGTGACTGGCGAAATTACGAAAATAACCGTTTATTTTTTGCTGGGATTGAACAGAAGTGCTGTCTTTACTTTTCATGTGGTGGGTCAAGGCATATTAGAAAGATAAAGGGTTAAATTAGATAATCCAATACTGCCTCGCATTATCTATAAATTATAAAAAAAAAATTGTTTATTTAAATTCACGAAAATTGGGTTCTCTCGAATGGTTTGAGCAATGACTCTATATGGCATGCCCATTGATGTGTTCATTTCAAATTTAATTAAATGATCTTGAGTTGAATTGTTGATTATCTCCCCTATAAAACATTGTGAAGACCGACCCATCATTTTTAATTTGACCAGTCAAACCTAACTTGGTTGACAGTTGCTTGAAGACACGGTCTAAAGACTTTTTCTTAGTGAAGCGTGGGTTAGACCAGCTATCTTAACTCACTAATATATGTTGTCTTGGTGAAGTGTGGGTTAGACCAGCTATCTTAACTCACTAATATATGTTGAAGGCGTATTGCGTTGTAAAAATTACAATTTAAGGAGTTGTAGGAGTTTGAGTCCTACCGCCCGAGTCGAGATTTAGAGCCTAATTGGTATAATTTTATGACAGGAACAATGAAAAATGAGCATGGTGGTCTTTTTATGAAGGTATTTGGTAGATACATCACATCTACAACATCTCTAACATCATAATAACTGACAATAGCTTTTGGAAAAGTATCTCAGCCGGTTTTGAAGTGCTGCAGCTTTTCAATACATAAAGGACTATAGAGATCACCTAATATGTTGGAATGACAACTCGATGATGTATAATTGGGGGAAAAGGAATTGCTTAGAAGGTTAACTGAGGCAAAAGGAAAACAAAAGTGAGTAAAAGTAGAAAATTGGAGTAAAATCTACCTTGAGAACTATAAAAATTAGCTCGTTTCAATGCGAACAAAATAACCCTTTCAATTTGTTTTAAATAGAGCATTGAGGCTTACTGTGCAGGGCATTACCCTCACACGGTTTTACTCACACTCTTAGTTGATATGGATAATAACTCCAATTCAACACGCAGTGCTATAAAAGTTCATGAGCTTTCAATTCAGCCTTTATTAATATTTTGAAAAACCTTAAACGGATTCATTTTCACTTCATCGTATTTTTGAAAAACCTCTAATTGTTCGCTTGATCAATTTCCTCTCAAAATTCCCTTTGGGTTCCAATCCGCGCGTAAATAGAAACTAAAAGAAGCGTGTAGATTGATCTGAAAAGAAATCTTCAAGGGGCAAAAGTGAAGCAAGGACAGCTGAAAGCGTCAAAATTGGAAATTTCCCTCAGTTGAGCCGAGCTTTATTAAATCTTTTCCCCTCTTTTCTACAACACAATTAATAAAAAGAAGGAAAAAAATGGTAAAGGGAATCTGCCAGTTTTCGACGTTTGACTCCTCCTTTTCCCCACTTTCGTTTGTGAGTTTTGTTGAGTTTCCTCTCCACTTTCTTCCCCCACACCCTCCACGCACGAAGCTAAAATCTTGCAATCGACACCTGCGATCTGCTCTCTTCATCATTTGTCCAAAAACCACCAACCCAAGTGCCCTTTCTCTTTCCCCTTCTCTCTCTGGCTAGTGGTTTAGGTTTGCTCCTCTTTGTCTCTTTTTCCTACGTTTTCTTGAAAGAATTTGCCCTCTTCTGCTTGGTAGGTTGTGCCGTTGAGGGTGTGTGCGATGGGCCCTCAACTCCACTAGGGGAGGGATTTTAATGGTGAAAGGAGGTCTCTTTCCCTCACTTTCTCTGCTTTTCCTTTGCCACCCCCATTTTTCTTGCTGTCTCCCAATTCCGGTTTCTGGGTTTTCTTTCTTTCTCCTCTTTTCTCCTCTCTTCGTGAAGATAAGGTTTGGGGCTTCGGTTCGGTCGCTTCCTCTTTAAGCCATTGTGGAGCATTTCCCGTCTGGGGTTGTGGTCTTGGAGGTGGGTTTGGTCTCTGTCTCTTGAATCGGCTAGTGGGGACCGGGGATTGGTGTGTTCTGCATCTGCAGGGAGCATAGGTTCCGTGAGAGCTTTTGGTTGGTTTCTTGGTCTTTAGTTTACTAGGTTGATGTTGGAGAAAAATTAGGAGCTTTTTGGGTGCTCTAGAAGGTCAACGACGTCGATCTTAAAGGTCTTGATCTTCTTTTATTATACTTCGAGTCAAATGTGGAAATGGGGAAACGGTGAAAGCTCAGTTTCTTGGTTAGCTGTTTTCAACGCAATTGCCTCCACGTTCTTTGTTTGAATGAAAACTGAGGAGAAGGAGTCTGAGATTGGAGGAAGATTGTGAGGGTTTCTGGTGTGGGGGGTTTTAAATCATGAGAAGAGATATGGACAGGGTGATCCAACCTCCTTTGGTAAGTGTTTTGTTCTTATTTTCATCATTTTCTCTGCTATTTTTTTTGGTGGTGTTTTAAGCATAATCGTTTCTTTGTTAATTGTGTCGACGCAAATTCACGCATCCTTTGAACAGTTCGATGCATTTTGGGGTTGTTTCAAGATGTAGTGATTGCCCTTTCTCATTTTTGGTGTGAGCTTCATTGCAAGCTCTGTCTCTGGTTGCTTCAGCAGTGAAAGCTACTAGGGACCTTGGAGTTGTTCAAGATGTTGGGTTGTGAATTTTAATGCAATAATTTGTAATGTGATTTTCATGTGTAGTGGGTGCAGTCCGCTGCTGTTGACAGAAATTTCCTTGGAAAACTACAATCGAAATTGTTGACTGAGTGAATAGCTCGCACGTTCTCCAACTTGTCTTGGAGATTATGCTGTTTTCTTGCCTAGTTTGGTTGATGGAAACTTATGTCAAACAGGAAGTTCATTAATTTTCATGTAGAGCTAGCAACTTCAAGTTGTCTTGGAGATAGTTCCTAAATCTGATCCTGATATTCTTCATCACTGCAATTTATAAGAGTCACGTTTTGCTGGACTCTGGCATCAATTTTTAGGAGCTCTAGTCTTTCTTCTCTTTGAAAGATGCCCAATTTTCTCCTTTCAAAGGGTGACTATTACTATGCTACTACTTCCTGACAAACGTCGGTGACGGCATAAAGGTAGGGTTCATGGTAATATATTGCATATGTTGGACACTCATTTAACAGTTCTATAAGAACCTGGAAGGGGTTATTTCAGAAGGGTCACCTCTGGTTCTCTCCTTGAGAAACAGTGGGAATGTCATGTCTATCATCTTTTCTGATGAGTTGTCTTAAATTGATAAAGTAGGTCATGCATATTGGTTTTGGATGTTGTGTGCATTTCATGATGCATATAGACAATTGATCTAGAGCTTCTGTCCTTTAGCTTATAGTGGCTAAAAGTGTCAATGACTATTCGCCTGCATGTCTTCAGGTTGATTCGACAGCATGTCTATGTAGAGTTGATGCAGGCCTCAAAACTGTTGCTGGGGCCAAAAAGTATGTGCCTGGAACAAAGCTCTGTCTCCAGCCTGACATCAAACCATCCATTCATCCAACAAGGAACAAGCCTGCACGAGGAGATAGAAACCGGAATCAATCCCCTCTACTTCCAGGCCTACCTGATGACCTGGCCATCGCATGCCTCATTAGGGTACCACGAGTGGAACACTGTAAGCTCCGCCTAGTCTGCAAAAAATGGTACAAGCTTCTTTCAGGCAACTTCTTTTACTCCTTGCGTAAGAGCCTTGGAATTGCGGAAGAATGGGTATACGTAATCAAGAGAGACCGAGATGGGAAGATCTCATGGCATGCTTTTGATCCCATATATCAGCTCTGGCAGCCTCTCCCTCCAGTGCCAAAGGAATACTCGGAAGCTCTAGGTTTCGGATGTGCAGTCCTAAGTGGGTGCCACCTTTACTTGTTTGGTGGCAAAGACCCACTAAAAGGCTCGATGAGACGAGTGGTTTTTTATAGTGCAAGGACAAATAAATGGCACCGTGCCCCTGATATGCTTCGGAGACGGCATTTCTTTGGTTCATGTGTCATAAACAACTGCTTGTATGTAGCTGGCGGTGAGAATGAGGGTGTTCACCGTACAATGAGATCAGCGGAGGTATATGATCCCAACAGAAACCGTTGGTCCTTCATTTCAGAGATGAGCACAGCCATGGTACCCTTCATTGGGGTTGTTTATGAGGGAAAGTGGTATCTGAAGGGGCTCGGGTCACACCGGCAAGTTCTTAGTGAGGTCTACCAGCCGGAGACAGATAGCTGGTTCCCGGTGTACGATGGAATGGTCGCTGGCTGGAGAAACCCCAGTGTCTCATTTAATGGGCACCTCTATGCTTTGGATTGCAAGGATGGATGCAAATTGAGGGTTTATGATGAAGTGACTGATTCTTGGAGTAAGCACATTGACAGTAAGATGCATTTGGGAAATTCGCAGGCGCTAGAGGCAGCTGCGCTCGTTCCCCTCAATGGGAAACTGTGCGTTATCAGAAACAACATGAGCATTTCCGTCGTCGATGTTTCAAAATCTGACGGTGGCAGGGGTGCAACTGCTGAACATTTGTGGGAAACTATAGCAGGAAAAAGCCAATTAAGGACCATGGTCACTAATCTCTGGTCTAACCTCGCAGGGAGGAACCGCCTGAAAAGCCACATTGTTCACTGCCAGGTTCTTCAAGCGTAGACACTGTACACTAAACTCTGTTCCATGGTTATGTATTTTCTGAAATTTCTTGCCTCGGCGATATAAAACTGCATCCAGATGAGGCCAAAAGCTTTTCAAAATCGGATTTGACAATGTTAAATGGATGCACTATCCAAACTTGAAGCTCGAATGTCCCATTTTAGAGTAGCTATATATGCATGGAAGTTTTACCTTTCGGGGCTTGGAAAAGAAATTTCAGAAGATACATGATTGGCTTCGGGTAGAGGACGGGGAATCAAGTGACGAAACCTTGTCTGTAGTAGCTTGTTCGACTTTTGGGTTTTGCTTTTTAGACCTTGTTTATGTTCTCTATTCAACGCTGGTTATTAATATATGCTGTGAACTGGTTTGACTTGATCGTCAAAAGCAGTCCGGAGCCGCCCGTGTATATGGTTCCTGAAGTGCATTCTGGAGAATCTCTACCCTCTCGTCAGTGGAATAGGTGACAACGCCTTAAAAAGTCTTGGAACAAATTGCACCTGCTTGCTTTCTTATGGCCTCGGAGGCTTGTGGACTTTGTGGTATACAGGAAACCGGTTGTTAGGTTACCTGAGTAGATATGGTCGAGTATCGCATCCTTGCATCCTCTTCTTGTTCTACATAGCAAAGCTGTGCACGGTAATTTAATTGTCATATTTAGTGACTTTTGATCTTAGGCAAAACTTCTAGGTGATTATCGCGCATGTCTTGAGTGCTTCCGTCTCAGCTCTTTAATCGTCTGGAGTGCCTTTTATGTTTATTTCTGTCCGTTGGCAATACTAGACTTTAATCCAGCATGGTTCCATGGATCCATATTTCACGATACATATACATTGAGAAGATGGTTTCTGCCTGATGCTACTTGATGTATTTATTCCTATGGGTGATTGTTTCCCAGTCCAGTTTCCCACCAAGGAACCAGGAACCGGAGCGGAAGGACGGGTTCCCAGTTTTTGGGACTGGAGACCAAACCGACTAGTCTCGGGACCGGGGACTAGACCGGCTAGTCTTGGGACTTGGAACCGGACCGACCTACGGGTTCAATCTGATTCAAATGGAATCAGTCACGTTTTTATTTTTTCCAATCCAATAAAGCGATCCGGGCATATCAATTTTCAGTCACTTATTGCGGATGAACGAGTGTTGCTTTTGTTTGAGGGAGCTCCTCTTGGACTTGGCTTTACAGATCCGTTGCATGTTTTGTCATTATCATGTACATCGGACTTCAAGTGGTCAGAGCAAAGTGTCAAATATCATCTCTAGTAAAAATTAGTTTTGAACGTCACAGAATACATACCTTGGAAACTGGGAAAGATTATGGCTTTTTAAGAAATTCAAGAATAAATATATATGTATATATATAGTAGGTCTGGTCCGAACTGTTCGGTTCTCACCCTAGAAGCAGAAACTGGACCGACGATTGTGGAAACTGACTAGAATCAGTTGGTCTGGTCCAGTCCAATCCAATTTGGGCGATTCCCATTGCACACCCTATTTATGCCATAGTTCCTGAAGCAATGTCCACCAGATTCCGAGGCATCGTAGTAAAAGTAGTCACGTTTAAGACGCAGCACTCCTCCACGAGCTGATTTGGCAGGGGTTTTGACATGTTCGTTTAGATTAAACCAAAGTCCAGAGCAAATCCATTTTCATCGCAGCCTACAGAAACATTTATCAAGGCAGTTCAAGAGGAAGGGAACGAAAGAGAGCATATCTTTATTCATGCCTGAAAATGTCGAGTTGAACATATGACGTCTTTAATAGTGAAAAAAGAATAGGGAAAAAAATAAGGCTACAACAAGGCTATGACTGCAGACGACACCGCGTCCCAAGCTTTCTAGCAATTTCCTTCAAACTGTATCTAGTGTCCTGCATTACAGTATGACTCCTAAATGTGGAAAAATCTACCCAAAAGCTTCTACAGACAGGTGGCTATGTGTGGCGATACAAACAAACACACACCCGGCTCAGGATCCTGTAAGGTATCTTTTGGTCAGTGAGATGGCACTCTGCTTCTGCCTTTTGAATTCGTTATACCGCAGAAAGAAATACTCCATGTAATTGAAATTGATGGGCGACATCTTTGCCTGGTAGGATCATCAGTTCTTATGTAAGCATACTCAAGAAACAACGCATGATGTCGATAAAGAGTTCAGTACATGAAAATAGTCAGTACCTGGATTAGTCCCCACAATGCCCAAAATAGGTGTGATGCCAACATGTATGTGTTTGTCTCGATGTACAGAGCTTCGAGATCTTTATCAGACACCTATCAAGAAAGAGGCGCATTTCAACTTGAGATTGCGATAGTGCAATGAGGATCTGACAGGTAAACTAACTAAGGCAATTTAGAATTTTATAGCAGTGGCATTAGAATATCGAACAACTGAGCAGGAATAGGGACTAATTTTAGTAATCAGACATAAGGCATTAAGTTGAAGAGTTAAATGAAAACCTACTATGAGGCTATGACAAATTGAGTACTTGAATAAGCAAGCAATAATGCCATCTGCTATAGACTCCATCTCATTAAAGTACATATGCACCCAGAAGAATCTCCCTCAATATCAGAAGATAGATGCTGCCCCATAGAGAAACAGCACGGCAATATAGGGAAACATAGATCATCAACTTGAGAGTTGAATTGAAGCATCAGGGACATGACGTGTATACAAGACCATCTGCTTGTTGACCGAGTACACAAGATCCCCCAGGCACTTCATTTATTTTATTTTACTGGTTCTAACATGGGATTACGCCCACAACTGGAGAACAGTTAATTCCAAATGAAGTTAATCAACATAATTCTAGATTGTCATACCAGCCCCCTCTACAAATCATAAGCATGATCGCAGTTACTGGAAATGATAAAGAATGAGATGCATGAGTTTATCCTGAGATACCTCCTGCGGTTTGTCTGGCATCAGATAGTGCCTGAAGAAATGATACTGTTCATCTTTACTTGGGTACCTGCAAAATGTCAAAGTTTGATTACCAACAACATAAGTCACATAACATCAACTCAAACAATTGTGAGGACATGGAAAGGCATAATTTGAGGAACATACAAACTGTAGTCGCATTCATAGCCTGCGAATTCGTTGAAGTGATTTCCTATGTCATACCCTCTGTAATTATATGACCCATACTCAAAATCAATGAAGTAGAGTTTCCCTGAAAAGTGAGCAGAAGTAAGCAGAAAAGTTAATACAATGTATAAAAAGAAAGGAAAGGTACGTGTAAGAAAGTACAAGTCACAAGCAATGATGCAACGCATGTGTCTCAACGTGACCAGTCCACTTGGGCATGCTGATTACTCACAGAGTTAGAGTTAGATCAAGAGAACATGAAGCAAACAAAAGATAAACTGGAATAGGAGGAAAAACTAAATGCTTCTGAGAACGACTGTTTGGTTCATGCCAGTCAAGAACAAAGATGAAAGAATGAAACATAGAATTTAACACCTATGAAACAATGTATACCTTCCTCATCGTTGAGCATTATATTGCCACAGAGCAAGTCATTGTGACCAAACACCACAGGAGCATTAAGAAGACCAGTTAATTCCTGTCTCCACCATCAGCAGCAGATTTCATCACATAAGAGCACAAGAGTCTGTTATACATAATATACTAATCAATCTGGAGAAAGTGAATCAACACTTACAAACACTGTAGGGAATACTAATTTTTGCTCTTAAAGGAAATTGTCCCCAAAAAGCATAAAAAAGACAAGAAATTCTCAGAAACTCGTGAGACGATTCTGCAGCATTAGAGTACCTCAAATCTAGCAGAAACAGACATATAGCAAGGTAAAAAGTAATCCCACTTTTTGACATCATCCTTCCAAAAAATCTAGTTAGATTGTTCAATTTAACCGATGTGCAACAACAAAACTTAATCTACATGCACGCTATCAGAAAATAATTATCCTCTAGGTGTCGACACTGCATGGTATCGTGTGAAAGCAAGTGCGAAACCCATGACAAAACATACGAAGACCTCTCAGTAAGTTGTACATCATACATTGCAGTATTAAGCAATAGGTAATTTTAGGCATACTTCTTGGCATACCATATAGACAATTTTAAAAGAGCTTGAATGAAAATATCGGAGATCATTGATGTAGTAGTTATCCCACAGCATATATCATGTAAGAGTTAGGATATCCAGAATGTTTGAAAGAGGAATTTACCTTTAGCTCGAGAAGTTCATCATGAATTTCCTTAAAAGATATTGTCTCATACTTCCTTCGCTTTTCATTATCGTCAAACTTGAGATCAGATGCTACATCAAAGAAAGATGGCACATACATGACACAAAAGAAACATTAAGGTAAAGGCATTTTGTTAAAAGAAACATTTAACAGAGTTAATGAGAAGTGACAGAGAAAAGAGAAACTAAACTGCTAAAGAGGAATTACCTTTCTCAAAAAACTTGAATATATCATTCCATAGTTGAGGTTCTTTAGAACCTGGAATTTCTACTTGATGGAATTTGTGCAGCTGCTTAGCAATTTCAGCTACCAGCTTTGGTTTTCTCATATCTGTTGCATTAGGCCAAAAAAATAAATTGCAAATGAAGTCAAACAACAAGCTATAGGTGGAACTTATTAAAATACACAGGTAACACGTTATCAGACTTTATGGGAGCTCATATGTTATCGCCAGGATAAGATGTTTTGATAAATTTAATTTAATAAAATGGAGTTACCAATACTATAGCTATGCATTTAAAAGTTTTGGCACAAAAACTCACATAAAGTTGGGATATCCAAAGTCAAACAGATTTAAAATTGAATTAGATTTCAAAGTGGCTACAACAAAGAAAAAAGGGCAAACAAATTTGAAAGACTGAACTAGGAAACAACTAACTTTCTCAAGTTAGTCTGAAGGGCTGACCCGACAGGTCCATATACAAGATGACTATCCCCTTCTGAATGCCTTCAATCAAAGATGGTCAGTGGGATTTTTGAAACCATTTCAGACCTGTAGAACTGTGAACATTTCATATCTGAAGTGCTTAAGGTATTACATCATGAAGCAATATTCATTTTCTCACATTCCATTACTTTCTAGAGCAATTCCCTGAAATCCACAACATCATGTGAAATTCTTTATTATGCTGAATGATAAATCCATACCTTCTGGAGTGAGTGTACGAGCATTTATAAATGACTGAACCATGCCATTCCCAAAAACCGCAAGCAACTTCGCACCAAATCCTGCAGCTGAAAGGTACTTGATAGCCTAAAACAAATCGGTTAAGCAATTATAAAGCAGAGTACAGTATTGAAGGCCGTCATTACACACAGAAGTAATTGAGCACTATAAGTATTAGAAGCATTTTTCTTTTTCCAAGTCTATTGAAGAAACTAGGCATCCATTATAGTAGTCCTAAATACCGAATGGTAACGAACGTGTCAAATCACTGTGGAAGCAGTTCATGAGTTACACTAGCGAGGATTACTTGTGCAAGTGGTTCAAGGAATCATATGTGATCCATTCATCTACATTTCTCTCACAGGTTAGCATCATAATCATCACATTTCTTAAACTTGACGACCACCACAGAAGTAACAAAATGGACCCTTTGAACCATATAAGTCCTTTTGACACTATCTTGACAAGTTTCAGCTCTAGATTCTATCAGGTTGCATTTGCATGATTAGAGTGTGTCTGGATTCGGCAGAGGGGCATCTAACTGTGTCCTTGGAAAACTTAAGAGATATAATGCTGTAACAGAGGCATCTATGGAAGTTAAGAACCTTATGAATACCAAAGAGATCAAGAAGGAAAAAACTTAACTAAAGGAAATAATACATGCTGGAAAAATGAAATTACAGAACTCTCTATTAAAGCACTCAGGAAACAAGTCCAGTCTACTAGAAAACAAGGAATTAACATACAACACAGTTATTCAAAATAAAAACTCACGTGGAATTCTCTTTCGCGGTCAATGACAAACTCGGTGTTCGGCCCATACAATCTGACGGTAACGGATTCCTCATTTCCGCTTTCTTCTTTCACAGAAACCTTCAACACTACACCAAATTCTCAATGAGCTCAAAAACAAGTCCAAGCTAGTCATCTATCCCTACAATGGAATCGTCCATACATCCTACTTATAATCACACCGCAGCTGATGATCAGAACTCACATAGATTCGTGATGCCGCCGGACACAGTCTCGACGGCGAAACGAGAATCGTCGAGCTTCGACCACTCCGCGAACAAATCCTTGCACAGCTCTCTGCTCACAGCAAAATCAAACGCCACGTCAAGCTCACTAAAAGCGGAAACAACCATCGCCACAGCAAGACAAAAAAAAAAAAACAGAAAATCCCAAGAGGACCGAATCTCGCGCGACGAGACATCCGCTCGGCACGAAAACACGAAGGAAAAACACAGCACGCGAATCGGCCGAAACCAAACCCTAAGCTAATGAATTCGCGACGGACGACGGAAATGCGAGAACCGGCGGGGGAGGGGAGGGACGCACACGACGCGAGGGGACATCTCCGGGAGGGAGAGGGAGGTGTCGACGGCGAGGGCAGAGGAGCGGATGGCGGGGCCGCGGCCGCCGCCGTTGTCGCAGCTGGCTTCGCCGGCGACCTCCATGGCGTTCCAGATCTTCGCGGCAACCATTGGCCGGATCGCTCGTGCTTCCGGAGGTTCTTCGAGCTCGCGCTTCTTCTGCGCCCGGCGATATTCCTCGGGAAAAGGCGGTGGTGGGGTTGAGATTCGGGGATTTGAAAGGTCAAGGCGGTGGAAAATGGGGGAAAACTACTGGGGGAGGGCGGAGGCGAGAGCGTGATTCCTACGTTGCTGCGTAATGGAGTGACTTCGGGGGGCCTATTCTCCTCCTAATTTGCCGGGGAAGGTTCGGTTTGCGTGGGCAAATTAATTAATAATCATTCGTCTTTTCTTTTCTTATTTTGCTTGCTTTTTTTTTTTATTATTTCTCAAAAATAAATCAAAAGTCTGATATCACGAAAAACAACAAATCATACACATTATAGTATGAATACTTCCAAATTTTTATTTTATATCATTAAAAATCATAAACTTTAAATATCCTAACGATTTCAATCCAACTTTTTACCACACTTATATAAGTTTGAGGTGCTTTATGATACAAAAAAAGTTAAAATAATTGTGTCATGATAGACCGATTTAGGATTTCGAGGTATTTTTGTATCAAAGTGGTATAGTTTTGAGGTTTTATAATATTAACCCTTTTGCTAACAAGTGGACTAAGATGCTCATTAATTTTAAACTTTAGATATTATTAATTTCCTATGATGACGTTAGGTCGGTGTAATTTATTAATTTGTGAAGATGCTTATGCCTTTTTTAAGCATAAGATATATGCCTGGGTCTTAGCGAGCATCATCAATGATAACGACAGAACGTGGAGAACGTGGAATTGAGTGGTGCCTTCGTTTATAAGCCACTCGTCATGTGAAGTGTTTGCGTGTAATTTATAGTATAGAGAATACAATTCAAAACGTGTTTTGTTTCTACTTTTAGAATGTAAAATGCCATTCAAATGTCGAATGAAGAAAAAAAAAAAGAGCATGAACAAATTATTTTTCCCATTCAACACGTCTTGGGAAAAGTTATCATATAGTCCTAAACCTATTATAAATTTTCCAATTCAATGATAAACATTTTTTTATTAATTCAGCCCTAAACATTTTACATTTATGCCATATATATATATGTAAAAGAACTACATGACAAATAGCATAAAATCCTTTGTAGATATTAACATATTGTGAAAGTTTCAAATGTTTTTTGTATTTGAAGGGGCATCTACCATAAAATTGAAGGTGCATTTGTTCGGAGAAAAACTTCAGGAAAAATGAAAATACTTTTTGGGAAATCATTTTTTAAGAAAATGGTTAGTTTTCCTTTATTTGGTAATATGTAATTGAAAAAATATTTTCTGAAGTATGGATCTCATTTACGGAATGATTTCAATCTCACGATTTTTATTTCATACACAAAAAATCATTTTTTAAACATTTTTATTTTTCTTTTTTTCTTTTTTTTTCTCTTTCCTTCTTCCTCCTCCACCAATCACCAAGCCTTAGCGACGATCGCGACACGCCACTAGCACCGTTGCCAAGGCCGGGTGAAGGCCAACCTAGCTAGACTCGGGCAAGGTCAAGCTTCATCAACCTCAATCAAGGTGAAGTTGCTAGATTTTTACGAGCTCAAGCTTGCCATTGCAAGGCTAGCAAGGTCAGCCTACACTAGATCAGTGGAGGAGGAAGAAGGAAAAGAAAATTAAAAAAACATATATTTAAAAGATCAATTTTTCAAATAAAATAAAATTTAAAAAATTCAATGGCAATTCCATAAAATGTTTTCAGCTTCTTAAATTTAACAATGCATTTTCTTAATTCTTATGCACAAATATTTTCCTCAATTGAAAAGTATTTTTGATTGACTAATCATTTTTGACAAGTCAAATGAACGAAAGTTTAGAAAATTAATTTTGAAAAATCACTTTCTTTTAAGCAAAACACACCCTTGGACTAGCGAAAAACTTATTCGAACAAGCTGCAGTTGTGGAAGAGGGGGGGACGCAAAAAAGATGATAAGATCAGCTGCTCATATTCCGTATGAAATTATTTGGACCGATTCCACGAATGACTAGTAGAACGCCCTTTGCTTCTCGGGTCGAAACATAGCCGCAAACGTACACCGACCAAACGACGACGAATGAAATCCCGGGTGGGTCCCGCACGAAGATCCCCAATCTTCAAATCTTTCTCCCCACGTTTCTTGATACGATCTCGCCTAACAATCAGAGATAATGCCTTTTGGGTGTGGAAAGGACAACGTTGTTTGACGCGGTCGGTCAAACTACTCGATGATGCTCCTCATCATCTCTTTTTTAATTGCTCCTTTACAAAAGTCAAATTTTGGCCACGATGCCGTGAGTTTGACCCTGAGATTAGCGGCCGAAGCACGGCAAGTACCGAGATTCAGCCGGAAGGTAGGATGGGTTATTAGGACCATTTCATAACCTTGGCAAAAGGAAAAAAGTTCTCATGAGGAGATACAGAGAAACTTGATTCGATTGCGAATAGTTCCAGGATGGCTTTTGGATCTCGAGCGGGGTGATTTCTTGGCTCAGATTTGACCATAGAATGAAAATAGTAGTTTTTGGATTGGACGAGCTTGATTTGTGTTCAATTGAGTCATATATGACTTTTTGATTGAATATCTTGTTTGAATTTGTGCAAAGTGAACGTGATTTTTCAAGCAAGAATGGGTAAGTTTATATAATGATTAGGTTTAGAAAATATATTTTCAATGTCTATTTAGGCGTCTATTGATTTTGTATACTAGAAGATGTGAATGGAACTATTGAAATGAAATAGGAAGAATATATTACGAAGTATTCTGGTCTCCACTTCCTAAGGCTACTCATTTTAGAAGGTTTATGGAAAAGGAAGCAAAAGCAACACTGTGTTCGGCTACTAATCTCTTCTCGTACTTTATCAAATATAATACTCTAATTTTTTTACTCCACTAAACCTTGTGAATACATCATAAATTGCCACCCAACCCATACATCATATGGGGTTCCACCTATAGAGTGGCAAGCATGCCCTACAAATTGATATGTGTGAGAGATTATGTGATAAGGACATATAACATATTCAAATGAAATGCTTGATCACTCAACCAATCTAAAATCTAGTATTATCATAGTGTCACCTAATCATCTAACTCAATAATTTTCTACAACCAGTAATGATTTCGGGTAGTTAGGTTAGGTGAAAAGAAATATTCTATATGCTCGTTACCCAATGCGATAATTTTCAATATGTCCTAGAAATAAATAAGGGCCTCTTTGTTGCAACTTAGATGAAAAGCAAAAAATCTAACCAAAATTTAAAATATCACTCTAATTTCAAAAAAAAAAAAAAAAATTATATTCAAATCTACATGTGAAACTTAAGATTTGATTAGATAAAAAAAATGAAAGTCAATCCATATAAACCTTCAAATCCATTCAAAAGACCATCAATTAACGATTAGAGGGGTGGACAAAGTAATTAGACCCACCAATTGTGGTTACGTTGATCCTCCATTGTACCCTCATGCCTTTTCTACCCACATAATTTTTGAGTATCCTTGAGGTATCTTGGAGGACTAGCAATTTTTTCTCATGTCATGATGGATTGTCATTCGTATCGGCTTGAAATATCTTAATTTTGACTCTATGTGCCAAGTGATTGAATTACATTAAAAACATGTTAATTTGTATTTATTTGTGTTGATGAATAAAGTTGGGCATGTTAGGACACATAAGAAATCTCTCTCTATTGATTCATGTTTTATCTCGTGTTTGCTATTGCTAGCGCTCTTGGACTAGCCATGAGATTTTTTTTTTTTTTTTTGTTGAAGACTGGCCATGAGATTGGATGGCCCCTTATTATAGGATTCTTGGTATAATATTCTTGGTCTTTTCCAGGTTTTGGGAGTATTGACAAGCTCACTAGTGGCTTTGTGGGCCTGAGAATTTCCATCGATTTATATTTTTTGGGCTTTACCAACATCCAATACTATATGTAGTAATCAAATGAGAAATTCTCAAATAAATTAAAATTTTGGAAAGTAGACCTTATCTTGTAAATGAAACAAATTAAGTCTCCCTACATTATTGTCAACTGCAAGGAAAAAAGCGGAGAGCAAATGTTGATTTCCATCTTATAAGAGTTAGATAATCAAAGAACTTAATAGAGCTTCTCCTAGGCTAGAACACTTTGGTGTTATGTTTCTCTTGATAAATATTCAGGTGACCCGATCCCACTTTCGGAATTCAATGGATAAGTGCTCCCACCTATCGTGCACATGACCTTTTCTTTATCATTGGGGAGGACCTTTAATTTCAAATGTCTTCTACACAATAAACGTTCATCCTCACGAAAATTTATGTGGTGTGATTTGGGATTTGCGTGACCGTGGGGGCTAGCGCTTTTGTTGAGGGGGAGGGGTAATGGAGTTGTCATGGGAATGGATAGCCCCCTCTATCGGCCTTGCATTTCTAAATCATCCTCCAGTTGTTGTCTTCATCGTGATCGTGCAATTCTTGTGTCCTCGAGACAATGAGGGAGTCGAAGTGCCACCGCTCGCTGGGAGGTACAAAATTGCCATCCGAAAAGCTAGTTAAATAGTGGTTTGGATCCATTTGTTTGTAACATCGAAATATCGATCGAATCATGCATAAAAGTGGTAATTCTTTAGAAAATTGAAGCTCTTGAGAATTTGTGGAAGAAAGATGAAGGTGAAAATGAGAGAAAGCTCTGTAATTTGTGAATTTGGCCGACCATTCAAAGCTCACCATTGGACCCCATATTAGATTTTTGTGGGCTCATTAAAATGCCACATGGGCCCAATCAGTGGATCGTGGTAGACCAGTTAAAATCAATGGTCGTGGTGCTTTGAGCTTGAAAGAGCCGAATGTGCACTATAAACTCTTTTTTCCTCTTTCTCATTTATACTAGTAGCATATCTCACATTCGTGGTGGTGATTTTTCACATGAAAAAATTTTCTACCAAAGCACATTTTACATTATAGAATTGTGTCAAATGCCTTGCTCAATAGAATTGTGGGATGTGCTCGTGACTTCTAACTTTGATTAATCAAATTGAGAATCGATTTTAAACCCTAAGCAGCTGGCGATGAGGAATTAAGGGAAGACCGAGCTAAAAAGGTTAGCGGGGAAGGCAGTTCGGTCAATTCGGCCCGGGGGATTCGGGGAAAAGTTGTTGTGACTCCTCCACGTCGCGCATTCCCCGGCATTAAATGAACAACAGAGTGGAAAGAGGGCACGTTCCTGTTCCGCTTTCTCTCTTTTTCTCTCTATCGCTACTGCGCGAATAATTCCGAGAAATTTTCTTCCTGCAATCTCGAGATCGCGCGACGTGGCTCGCCCACTTCGCCCCTTCTCTCTCCGCAACAAATCAAAATTCAAATCTCCTCTCTTTCTCTCTCTCTCTCTCTCTAGGAGATCCCGTACGCGAGAGCATCGTCAGAGGCGTACCCTCGTTCTAGGGTTTCGCTTCCTTCTTGGCGGTCTGCCTGTTCCTCCGGGTGAAGCTTTAAGCTGCAGGTGAAGGCTAAGAAGATGGCGTGGAACGAGCCGTTTGGCGAGCCGGCTCACCGGCCCGGTCGGCCCTTCTACGCCCCTCCCCACGTCAGGCGGGACGACGACGGGTATTTCGTCCCCGGCGCCGCCGACCCGGCTTGGTCCCGCCCCCGATTCGGTGCCTTCGACGCCGGGCCCCCCCGCGGCCGCGGCCGGGGCCGGGGCCGCAGCCGGAGCCGCGGTGGAGATCGCTTCCCCGGCCGCCGAGCGGAGGTACGGCGGGACGCGAGCCCCGAGCGGGATTTCGGCTCGCTCGACGTGGCTGCCAAGTTCGGCGACCTCGAGGTCGTCGTCGAGGAGAGCGACGACGCCGGCGGCGGGGCCATCAACTTCGCCGCGTACGAGAACGTGCCGGTGGAGGCCAGCGGCTCCGACGTCCCGCCGCCGGCGGGCACGTTCGAGGAGATCGACTTGGGGGAGGCGCTGAGCCTGAACATCAGGCGTTGCAAGTACGCGAAGCCGACGCCGATACAGCGTCACGCGATCCCGATAGCCGTCGCCGGGCGCGACCTCATGGCGTGCGCACAGACCGGGTCCGGCAAGACGGCCGCCTTCTGCTTGCCGATCGTCTTCGGGGTCTTGCGCGAGGGCTCGAAGAGAGACAGGCACCCGTCGTCGAGAAGAACCGCGTGTCCTTCGGGCCTCGTTCTGTCTCCGACGAGGGAGTTGGCTTGTCAGGTAAGCGCCATCTCTTTCTCTGGGTTGTGGGAGGAAAAGAAAAAGGAGAAGTTGGGTCACAGTTGCATGACGTAAGCATTGTGACCGGGTTTAAATTATTGTACGTTAGATATTTTTTAGAATGACCCATGATGAGAAGGGTAAGCTTTGCTTGACATTTTATCAGCCCATGATTATGGCCGTAACTTACGATGAGGTTGTGGTGTGGTTTTTCACTGTGCAGATATATGAAGAGGCGAAAAAGTTTGCATATCACACCGTTGTGAAGGTTGCTGTTGCATATGGTGGTGCGCCATTTGGTCTGCAGGTAGGGCTTCTTGTGTTTTGTTTCTGATGCTTTGTGCTTATTGCGGTGGTCGACTTTTCTGCAGTTGGCATCGCCACCTTCGCTGCCCCGTACGGCCCCCCCGCATCGTCAGAGGCGTACCCTCGTTCTAGGGTTTCGCTTCCATTCTTGGCGGTCTGCCTGTTCCTGCAGGTGAAGCTTTACGCTGCAAGCGAAGTCTAAGAAGATGGCGTGGACCGAGCTGTTCGGCGAGTCGGCTCGCCTGGCTCCCCGGCCCGGTCGCCCCCAGCCGGCCCTTCTACGCCCCTCCCCACGTCAGGCGGGACGGCGACGGGTATTATTTCGGCCCCGGCGGCGCTGAGCCGGCTTGGTCTCGCCCCCGATTCGGCGCCTCCGACGCCGAATCATATTCAATGCGGTGTGATTATAAGTAAAATGCGACGATTTCATTGTAGTGTGTATGTTGCGATCATCGTTTGCTGATAGGGATAGATGATTAGCCTGGACTGGTTTTTGAGCTTATTGAGAATTTTGGTGTAGTGTTGAAGGTTTCTGTGAAAGAAGAAAGCAGAAATGAGGAATCCGTTACCGTCAGATTGTATGGGCCGAACACCGAGTTTGTCATTGACCGCGAAAGAGAATTCCATGTGAGTTTTTATTTTGAATAACTGTGTTGTATGTTAATTCCTTCTTTTCTAGTAGACTGGACTTGTTTCCTGAGTGCTTAATGGAGAGTTCTGTAATCTCATTTTTCCAGCATGTATTATTTCCTTTAGTTAAGGTTTTTCCTTCTTGATCTCTTTGGTATTCATGAGGTTCTTAACTTCCATAGATGCCTGTGTTACAGCATTATATCTCTTAAGTTTTCCAAGGACACAGTTGGATGTGCCTCTCCCGAAGCCAGACACACTCTAATCATGCAAATGCAACCTGATAGAATCTAGAGCTGAAACTCGTCGAGATAGTGTCGAAAGGACTTGTATGGTTCAAAGGGTCCATTTCGTTACTTCTGTGGTGGTCGTCAAGTTTAAGAAATTCGATGATTATGATGCTAACCTGTGAGAGAAATGTAGATGAACGGATCTCATACGATTCCTTGAACCACTTGCACAAGTAATCATCGCTAGTGTAACTCATGAACTGCTTCCACAGTGATTTGACATGTTCGTTATCATTCGGTATTTAGGACTGCTATGACGGATGCCTAGTTTCTTCAACAGACTTGGAAAAAGAAAAATGCTTCTAATACTTATGGTGCTCAATTACTTCTGTGTGTAATGACGGCCTTCAATACTGTACTCTGCTTTATAATTGCTTAACCGATTTGTTTTAGGCTATCAAGTACCTTTCGGCTGCAGGATTTGGTGCGAAGTTGCTTGCGGTTTTTGGGAATGGCATGGTTCAGTCATTTATAAATGCTCGTACACTCACTCCAGAGGTACGGATCCATCATTCAGCATAATAAAGAATTGCACATGATGTTGTGGATTTTAGGGAATTGCTCTAGAAAGTAATGGAATGTGAGAAAATGAATATTGCTTCATGATGACCTTAAGCACTTTAGATATGAAATGTTCGCAGTTCTACAGGTCTGAAATGGTTTCAAAAATCCTTTTGATTGAAGGCATTCAGAAGCCTGGATAACTCAATTGGGGACCCTCCCAAATGTATATGCCGCTAACAAAAACAGAGTCGATTAGGCATACCCATGTCTTGATCGCCACTTCGATTTTGTACCCCAAATCCTTGGCACTGTGGCTCTTATCACATGGAGATTAGTTAGAGCATAAGATAGATGCAAATGAGCTAGCTTGCGATGGACATGTAGATTCCTTTCCTCGAGGGGAGGCCACTGAGCAACAACGAAAGAGCGCCGAACGAAGAAGCAACGCCGTTGTGTTAACCGCAAAGGCGGATGAGCGTCGATCCACGACCCGCCCTAAGTTCCGCCTTTACGGTTAACACGACGGCGTTGCTTCTTCCTTAGGCGCTCTTTCGTTGTTGCTCAGTGGCCTCCCCTCGAGGAAAGGAATCTACATGTCCATCACAAGGGCGCTCATTTGTATCTCAATACTATCTTATGCTTTAACTAATGTCCGCGTGATGCCACAGTGCTCGGGGATTTGGGGTATAAGATTGAAGTGGTGATCGAGGCATGGGTATGCGACTCTGCTTTTGCTGGTAGCATATATACATTTGGGAGAGTCCCTAATTGAGTTATCCGAGTAAAGGCATCGATTTATCAAGCAAGGAAGAAGAAACTGGAGATAGAAATCGAAATCACATGATTATTGGAGATGCTAGAATCAAGGGATTGACAACTCTTATAATATAATGATCTCTTCATTTATTAATTTCCATTGTTATATTATTTCCTTACGAAGTGTAACATTTGTAAAATCTTTATATAATGAAAATCATCTCAACAATTGTAGTTGAGGTCAATAATCAAACACTTTATTCTTTCATGATATCAGAGGAAATTTCTTCAAAAGAAATCGATCCTTAATTTTAAGAAAAACTTTGAGTTCTCCAAATTTTGAGATTCTGAATCATGGGTGTGCGAGTTCTGGTGAATCTGCTAGTTGTTCTCCTTAGAGATCCCATTGGAGATGCAGCTACGAATCCTTATGATTGTAAGCTCAATTCAACCACTTTCTTGACATTTATCTAAATGTATTGCTCACACAGGTGAATTTATAAATTCTTCAACCCTACTCACCTAGACTTTTTGCATGTTTCTGAGCCATTGCTGATTAGATGAATCAAGGTGCCTCCTAGTCAGAGGATGTCACAACATTTCCAGGAATTAGAGTAGACCATTTGTCCACAACCAATAATAAGAATCCTACTGCACTGAACATATCGATGTTTCTTATATTCCTATCAACAATGCTAATGTCATTTTTGCGGTGATCTAAGTCTATTTTCTACCCCTTTTGCCTGCCTCTTTGATCAAAGGTGGCTTTATTGCCTGAGAAAGTTTCAGAAGATAAGTAGCTGAAGATCTTAAATTTTGCAATGCATCGACGGAGTAAATCTAACTATTTCTATTTTTAGAGTAGGTCACAACAATGAAATTTATTACGCATAAATTGGTGTCATGATTTTTCTTTAAGCATTTTCTAGCCATGGAAGTCATTATCTTACATTTGGGGTCATTCTCAAAGATTTGGTTTTGGTACAAAATCATGCAAAGTAGCCTTGTGAACCATGGTTTCCAATTCCCATCTTGGAATTGGGAACCGGAGCGATCGGCCAATAGTTCCAAAAGTGGGAACTGGGAATCGGACTGCCCTTTTTGGGAATTGCCCAAAACCGGCTAGTTTGGTCTAGTCTAGGTGATTCTCGGTTCGAGAGGTTCCTAGTGCACACCCCTAGTGATTAGCTTTTTTTTTTTTTTGGGGGGGTGGGGGGGGATGCTATTGTCATGAGCTGATAAATGCATTGGACCTGGTGCAGCAACTTAAAACCTCTACTCATCCTATCCATAAACTTATAGGTCCTTTGAATCAGCAGCATAATTGAATGTGTCTGCTTAAATAGACTTACATTGCATTGAAATCAAGAAGGCTTCTCATTTTCTTTGTACTCCTTGTTTTATCTAGAATAGAGTGTCTCAGGGTTACTTGATCTTTTTTTCTTTCTTTCATGACCTTTTTCTATTTACCATTAATTACATACCAGCAAAGGTTGATGCTGCTGATCCTACTGCAATCTCAGTTGAGTTTCCAACTAGACCATCCATACAAACCAAACATGAGAATAGCCTTGGAATGAATCAAGTTGGACAAAAGTTTGGTAGATCTGGAACCGATGGTTCCTTGGGGCCCAACAACAATCTTGTTATAAGCTTCTCTGATGATGAGAGCAGCAGTGATTTTGATGGGGGCAGACACTATAGGAGGTCTGAAGATAAAGCTAAAACAGTTAGGATAAACGGAAATCAGAAGCCACCTATTTTGGCGCGGAAAACATCGAAGAAGTTGGGATATCCTACTCGAGATGTAAAACAAATGATGTCCAAAAGATTGCCTTCTAGTTTTACATTTATACATCCAAAGACGAAGAACCAGGGAGCAAACAATGGAATTGGTTCTGCACCTTCAATTGGGTAAGGAAGTGCAGGACCAAGTTTGAGGCTGCGTTTGGCAACCGTTTTGCCAAGGATCTTTAGTCCCCTAAAGGCATTTGGGCCAAATATTCAGTGTTTGGCAAATTTTTTTGGACTTGCCTTTGTCAAAGGCAAGCCTTCCCAAGGCTGAAAGCCCAAGGCAGGTTGGGGGCTGCCTTGGGCATTCGGCCTTCTCGGAAGGTTGAGGGAGAGTAAGCTAAAAAAATTTCTTCCACAAATGTCCTCACTAACATTTCGTTTTTCCAGTTTTATCCTCGTTACTATTCGTCTTCTTCTTCGTTGAGAATGGCCGACGAAGTTGCGCAGAGCTACCCATGGTCGGCGACGAGCTGGACAGAGGTCAGCAAGAGGCCGGTGCGTCACGGCGATCATCGGCGGCCAGTCGCATGACCTCGGCGACCCCTTATGAGTCGCGTCGCCGCGACCGCTACAACTCCTGGCAACCACCCAGATCTGGGTCACAGACCGCTGCAACCCCGGCGGCACTGTAACCCCCGGCAGATCTGGGTCACCGGAGGTTGCCGCGACCCAAATCTGGGCCGCGCGACCTCCGGCGACACAAATCACATGCAGAGTTTTGGGTCACCGGAGGTCGCCGCGACCGATTTGGGCCGTGCGACCTCCGGCAACCCAGATCGTGCGATCGGGATCGCACGATCTGGTTGCGACGATCTGGTTGCGATCGGGGTCGTTGCGACCGGATCGAGCGGCCCCGGCCACCTCCGTTCGGCGAACGGAGGTGGCGGGCCGCCGATCTGGTCGTGGTGACCCTCGTTGGCCGCCTGCCCCTCACCGGACCGCCTGCCCCTCGCCGGCGGTAACCAACCAATTCTCATTTTTTTCCTTTTTTTTTTAATAATAAAAGTCTTTTGCAAAGTTAATTTGTCCAAACGCTATTTTGCTTAAATATACTTTACAATGGACTTTCACAAATACGATTTACCAAACACAATTTGTATTTCCAAAAACCCTTTTAGCTCAAAGGCCTTTACATTTTCTCAAGGACTTTCCCCAAAAGTCTTCCCAAACGCACCCTAAGTATGCTCAACCAAAAATTGGAATGCCAGGAGCATGGATCTGATCATGTCACAGGCCCAAGAAATCTTGAACTTCAAGACTTGTGGTAGCAGATTGTTCTAAGGGAATCTGAGCTGAAGCTTAAGTTAGCTCAACAAAACAAGCATCCGGTTTAGGTTCTAAAAACAGTTATAGTCTTAACCTAAACAGGAATTCAGGTGGTATAAGCGTCACAACCTCTGCAGACCTCCCACGTTCTGTGGACTTCCCACAGTTAGACACAGAAGAGCCCTCTCATAAAAGGTTGAAGGTTGGTGTATCTTCTTATTCCCAGCAATGTGTCGATCAAGCGACAACTGCTGCTAAATTGTGCCCACCTCCAAAGGATCTGTTGTTGGAAACCAACAAGATGGACAAGATTGACCATGTTCTGAAAGCACATTCCACTAGTGTGACTGGACCAATTGTCATTAGATGTGAAATACAAGATAGTGAAAGGGTGGCAATGGCCTCAGCTAACCTACATGGTGTGGTCAAGGTTTTTTTTCTTCTTTTATATAAAATGTACAAGATCCTTATACGAGATCTACTAACCCTTGATTCACGTTGGTTCTCATCCGTTACGTTGGGCCGCGGAGAGGTGGGGACGCCCGCGAAGGCAGCACGGCCTTCTGGGAGAGCTGCTTCTTCACTCTGAGCAGAGAGAGTAGCTCCCTGGCGGATCCCACGACGCCCCCATTGTTGTGGAGCTTTGGGATATTGGGGCATGGCTCGACCATCTTCGGTCGCTGAAGAAGATGGTGATGGGGGTATGAGTTGATGAGAACACTCCAGTCCAAGAAATGGCGTGAAAACCTCGAGTTTTAACTGAAAGCTCCAATGACCAAGGAAAGAACAAGAGTCCTCCTTCATGAGCACAAGAAAGAGGAAGGATTCACTTAAAGCCCAAAAACAAGAATGATAAATTTTCAATTACTTTATTTTGTTTTCCAAAATTTATCTCTTCTTAAAATTTACTGCGTTAGCGTTGTCGAAATGCCTAATGGTTAAAATGACTACACGTACGATGGCAAATAAAAAACTGGAAAAAAATTGAAAACAAAAGAATTGTACAAGTAAGGGAAGATGGGATTCAAGGTTCTATTAAGAAAACAACAAAAAGAGGAAAACCAATTAGGGTTTTCAAAATTGGTACAACTCCAATTTACCGAAAAATTGTCAACTATAATCGATGGGGTCTTCTTCATCAAGCATATGAGCGGCTAGTTCATTTTAAAAAGAGTTCAATAAATTTTTTCACCAGAATTGATCGGTTTCGACAATTGCTCTTTTTGATCAATGAAAAATTTGATTTTATCATTAGTTGGTCCTAGCCGTAATGAATATCACAAACCTTCTCTTATGCTAAATTTGGTCAAATAAAATATTTTGAACATTTTGAAGATCTCTTTTTGCCAAACAAAAATGTTTTCAATGCTTTATAGCGGCTGTTTCTTTTTTTTTTTTTCTTTCTTTTTTAAAATTTCAATTAGTTTTCTAAGTACATGACAAAAAGAGATCTTCAAATAATGGCCAAAATATTTATTGATTGCACAAATGACTTTTAAGTGTATCTTATAATAATTGATGTAATTTTCAAATCTTTGACTGCACGAACAACGAGAAAAAGTTAGAACATTGAAAATCACTAACTTATTTGTCTGACTTATGCTGATTGCTAAGCAAGTCTCATGGTGGCATTCTTCGATAAAATGATAAATAATTCATTTTGTTGGGAAAGTACTTGTTATTCATTCGGCATTACTACTTCCACAGCTAAAGCTAAAGATGTGCCCACAACCTTTTCTCGATGAACAAACAAAACTCCCCACGAATGTAGATTGCCTATTCCCGAAATAGACCAATGATCACCCCGGTCGTTTCCTCTTCCCAATATTTTTAGCTTCCATGATGAAGAATGGAGGAGCCAGAACTCTAGAGAATAAAGGCCCCTCCCTTATTGAAGTATCGACTTCGAGAAAAATGTTGTCCCTTAAAGGGAAATGACAAATAGCATTCATAAGCCTCACAAGCGCCAACGAAATTCATAATGCAAAGCAGAATTTAGTGAGGAGGTACTTATTTCAATCGGAACGAGTGCCCATCTTTTGACGATACCTATTTCGTTAGTACCCTGAAAGCCTACATATCTTCTATTAAAAGGAGAAGAGAAGAGAAAGCATGAAAAGACAAAATACATTCCTATGCAGTGTGTTTGGTATATGATTTCAATCCAGAACAAGGCCCAAATCTGGTCCCCTGTGCAAAATATGCAATCAAATTGAAGCTAGCTACTCAAGAGTTCTATGATGAACATTTTTGGTCCCACTTCAAACCACAATGTGAAACATCATTATTTAGCATTCTTGTTCTTTTTTTGGTTTTGGTGCCGGGGGAGGCTCAAGGGAGAGAGATCATCCATTCAACTAAGAACATCTTCAAGCTCTCAAAACAGCCATACGAGCCATAGTTTCCTTATGCATTTGGTGGCAACTTTTCTTGACAAAATCAAGTAGCTTTCCCAAATTTTTTGCCCACGAGTTCAAGATGTCATCGCTGTCTTTTGTCATATGTTCCAGATGACTCCCATCGGTCGGTCTATCTTTGCCACCAAGGAGTTGGAAACAACCATTTAGGAGAGATGCTTCTCAGCTTCCTAAAATGATAATATAGAACTAACAGGTCATGCTGATAGGATATCATCCAAGCTTGTATAGATATCATCATATTGTCTCTTTGTCGATAGTGTTGATCTAATAAGTTGAGGCATGCGATTGATTAAAGCCCTCTACAACAGTGGTAACAAAACCCCAAAAAACTGAGCTCTTTTCCTTGAGTGAATCATACAATAGTGGTAACATAACCCAAAAAGACAGAGCTCTTTTCCTCGAGTGAATCATCTACGCAAAATTTCTAAATATATTAAGAAAGCTCTAATAGCAAGATATACTTTTGTGACACAGGCAGTGGTGAGTGTTGATACTAGCAACATAGCAAAGCTCCTCCCACCCTTCAAAAGAACATTAGAATTTCAGACTCCGTGGAACAAGAAATGGTATCAGACAATGACACTTATAGCTCCAACAAATATATTAGCAGAAATCGACTAAGCCGAGAGTACCCATATTTGTCAGTCAGAAATTCATGACAAGCCTTTGGCTTTTAATGCACCAAAAACTCTTTTCCACTAATTTGGAACTTGTATCCTAGTCCAACAACCATACCCCAATCAAGAATTGAAGGCAGGGAGGCTACTCAGGTTAAATGAGGGGTCTAGACAACAATTCATAAAGATTGACATTGATATAGAATATAGAAATAATGTCCAACACAATAGGCCTGAATGCTGAGGCATGACAACTCTTCAAGTCCTTTCGAGGTAATCTTTGAGTAAAACTTTGAAATGAAGATAATATTTTGCAGAAAATAGATTGAGTCACAATGAAAAGGCAAATACTTGGACACACGTTAACCTTGACGGCCCCATTCATTTCTAAGCGGTCAGGTGCTAAAGACTCGCTAATATCCTGCCAGAAACGATGGATTCGATCAAAAGGGAAAAAGGAACTAACAAGCTCGAGGCCTAAGGAGGAAGGACAAAAGGGAGAGAGAAAGTAGACTCGGTGAACCCCTCCTCAGTCGCTCGCTTCTCTTGTGTCTCCGAACATCCTGATTTGAGAGAGAAAATAAAAACGGTTAAGAGATAGAGAGAGAGAGAGAGGTAAATCAGGGAATGGGAAGGGAGAAATCGGAGGAGATCCGATTTTAATCCACGGACGAGGAAACCACTCCACATTCTGAAACCGTTGCGATTTTCTCCACTGGGGTCACGTTCTCCACCTCGAAAGATCGTGGCCTGCGGCCAGGAGGGGACGCTTAAAAAAAACAAAGAAAAGTTTAATAGGTTTTTTTTTCACTAGAATTAATCGGTTTCAATAATTGCTCTCATTGATCAATGAAGAATTCGATTTTTTCATCAGCTGGGCTTTACAGTAATCAACATCACAAACTTGTTCTAACGCTAATTTTTATCAAATTAAATGTTTTGAATGCTTTATAACGGTTATTCTTTTAAAAAAAATTATATATTAATTGGTTTTCGAGTATGTGGTAAAAAAAAAATTTTTTCTTCAAATAATAGGAAAAAAATTAATTTTTGCGTTATCTCGAATTTTCCCTACATTAGAAATAAGGCATTGACAATGACATTGCAACACTCTTTAAGTTAATTAAAAGTAGTAAAAGTTGTGTTTCTAGACACTTTAAATTGAAAATTACATTCTTTAAAGAAAAAAAAACTATTTACTTCTCATAAATAATCGGCCATGTTAACGAAGACCTCAAAAATAATTTTAAAGTGATCTTATAATGATTGATATATCAAGTTGGAGAAAAGTAACGTCCCTTGAGGAGATAAAAAGTGCAATTATTTTTTTGAAATGAAGCTCCCTAAAAACTGGATATTCATTTCAAATGTGAAATGAAATAAAAGAATAGCATTCATTAGCCTTTACTTGTGGAGAGGTAATGTTATCCTTGGTGTAAGGGAAACACAAGCACCGTAAGAATTTGTAATGCGAGATAGAGTTTAGTAACAAGGCGATCAATTCAGTCCGAATGAGTGTGCATCTTGTGCTGATACCCATTCCACTGTTACAAGTTCCTCACCTTGAAAGCCCATAAATCTTCAGTCAAAAGAGGAGGAAAGAGGAAAGATCAAAAGATCAAAAGATCAAAAACACATTCCAATGCCAAAAGTGCATTCGGTTTATCCTTACGCTCCGAAACAAGGCCCATATCTGGTCCCCTCGTAGAATATGCAGTCAAATTTGAGGAATATCTTCAATCCCCATTTTAGAGCATATGGGAAACGGTATTCTTCATCTTCTCTCTCTTAGCGAGAGAGGGAGGGTCGAGGGGAGAGAGATCATTCATTCAACTAGGACATCTTCAAGCTCTCAAAGCAGCCTTGTGAACCTTGGTTTCCTCGTGGACTTGTTGGCAACGTTTCTCGTCAAGATTAAGGAGCTTTTTCAAATTTGTCGCCAACGAGTTAAGATGCCATTGTTGTCCTTTGTCATTTGGAAAGAGAGAACTCACATCGGCTGGCTTATATTTTACCAAGAGGGACTTGGAAATAGCCATTTTGGAGAGATGCTCCTCATCAACAAAGGATAAAACATACCTAGCATCACTCTTGGTCGAAACTTGATGGGTTCCTAAATAGACATTGAAAATATATTTCCAAAAACTACTAAACCTACCCATTTTCACTTTTCAAGATATGCAATCAAAAAGTCATATATGACTCAATTGAACACAAATCAAGCTCGTCCAATCCAAAAACTCTACTATTTTCATTCTATGGTCAAATCTGAGCTAAGAAATCACCCCGCTCGAGATCCAAAAGCCATCTTGGATCTATTCGCAATCGAATCAAGTTTCTCCGTATCTTGGCCTCAAGATCCGCTATATGATCAATGTTTTGTACAGCCTGTTGCACCATTGCTGTCACAACCTGTTGACTAGAAAACAACTATATGTATGTCACTGTCCAATCAAGTACATCTAGATCACAATTGAAAACTTTGATTTGAACTATTTAATTAACAGCACGAAAAATTCATCACTCTAGAATGAAATATTGTCACAAAAGGAACCAAAAGGGACAATAGCAAGATGCGATACAAATACATGCATCTCCATGGAGAGAACCCCACCCAATTGAAAGCTTGTAAACAGCACAAGCACTATAATATCCCCTAAAGGATATATCATGAAAGTATCCTGAACTAGACCCAAAATAATAATAATAATGTGATTCATACATGAGTACGAGAACAAGTAAAAAATTTGGCCCAATCCTGGGATTAAGAATCCCATTCTACATCTCCAATGAACCTAGTCCTAATCCCAACTCGGAATGATTTTTGATGTGACTAACTTCCATCTTTTTAATTGCATCCTATACAGATAGCAGTCCTAAAAACGATTTACAAGGTAAAAATCTTGGATAGTTTTTTTAATAGCCACTAGTCATAATGTTATGACTAATCCAGATGAACTTATCAGCATTCAGCATCACATCACAATGAAATACCATCAACAAAGAGTGAAAATTTCACCTACTTATCACCAAAAGCAGAGATGAAAAGGCAAATACTTGGACATTGGTTAACCTGGACGACCCTGTTTACTCCTAACAAAGGAGTGTGAGATACTTCTTTTAATACAAGAAAGTTTAGGAGCAACAAAATTCAGCGAAAACAACTTAACATGTACGGATATCCAAGTATCAATGTCATCAAATAATCTTGACTCCTTTATATCACTTGAAGAGGAAGGCAGAGACAAAAGTTCAAGCCCCAAGAACCAGGTAGACGACCAAACACAATAATCTTGTCTCCTGCTTTTTGAATATTCCTTTCTCCAGCAAACATAACACATGCCATGTTCATGCAAGATAGAAACTCCACATCAAACCCTTATTGCAATGGAGAGTTACAACTCGCAATCATAGTTCATCTTTAATCGATTGTATATTAGTTTGACAGTGGGCAGATGAACATCAATCCCCAATTATGAATTGCTCCCTTGGCACCCAATCTCAATTTATTTTCTCCCCGGTTTCTTTGTTATGCAATAAGTAAGGCGACCAGGAAATACCTATCCATCTCTATACAAGATAATGCTAACCCTAAAAATAAATCTACGAACCAGAATAAAAAGTAAAGAGGAGCCCCAACTAAAACTTCACTAAACCTTGAAAAGGCGAAATAAATAAATAAATAAACAAAATAAAAGTACTTAACTTAAACAATGAGTCGCTTCTCTTTGTCATCATAGACCAAAGATATTATCTAATTTTGAACCCTTCACTCCCACATGTTCAACTTCAATTCCAAAAGGAGGGTGGGCCATCTTGTAAAAATACAAGTTCGAAGTACGGCCATTTGAATGTCATTGTTGAGATCACTGCCGCCACGATCTCAGCCCGCTCTCTCTCTCTCTCTCTCTCTCTCTCTCTCCCCGACTCCGACTCCAATGTTCATGCTCTCTAGGACTGAAATGGAAGAGAAAATGAGTGGGCTGATGATCGTCGCCGTTGTGATCGCAACAAATGACAGGAGGCCCTCTGGCCAAGAGTGGCAGATCAACCAAGTCATGTCTGAATGATAATATTCTGCAGAAACAGATAATATTGAGTAATATTTGAAAGATGATCCAAAAAGAAGAAAAACGACAAAGTTTGCAATCACAAGTTCAGTGATTCTCTGTCTAAGAACTTCTGCTGCCTTCTCAATGGGTGCACCTCCTATCATGTTGTTCTCATTATCAAATTCATTTTGAAAGTACTCCAAAACGCAGGCCACTGGATAACCTCCAACTTGACCAATTGTTTCAGCAGCAACCTGCATTAATATATTGAAGGCACTGTCAACCTTATTCTATGGCACATTATGGAAATAATAAAAGAGGATGTACAACCAATTATCTAAAGCAAATTAAAGGTGTACCTGAATTGGGAATTTCTGAAAGATTTTTATCCTCTAAAGTGACATTAATAAGGCTTGATTGCATAGGATCATGTGGTGATAGAAGCGAGCACCACCAGATTTTCCTCAGAACCTGCATTAAATTAAATCACAGAATGAATAGTAGTGCCTTGAAAATTGCAGTGAAGACCTAACGACAAAAGAGCTTCAGCCTTGCCACAACCCCCAATCAAATCTTTCATCCAATCTAATTCAGGATGAGGGCAATGCCTTATTCCCATGCATAACCCCCTTATAGTTCAATCCCCAAAGTTAGCCCAAATTAACAGGTTGGGCCTTTAAATATTGTTTTAGAAAAACAATGGGCCATGCAAAATGAGAACCGGGGCCTCATTTGATTTACTATGAGGTTAAGTCCTAATTGAATAGGCAAAGTAGGATATTTGGGACTGAGATTAGAAATCCCATTCGACTACATCTCCAATGATCCTACTCCCGATCCCAACATGGAACGATTTTCAATATGACCAACTTCCATCTTTTTGATTGAATCTTGTACAAACAGCAATCCTGAAACCGATTTTCAAGGTTAAAAAAAATCTTGCGTACGAAAATTAATAGCCACTGGACGTAATGCTCTGACTAATCCAGAGGGACTTATCAACATTCAACATCGCATCACAATGAAAAGGCAAATACTTGGACACACGTTAACCTCGACGGCCCCATTCATTTCTAAGTGGTCACGTGCTGAAGACTCGTTGATATCCTGCCAAAAACGACAAATTCAATCAAAAGGGAAAAAGGAACTAACCCATTTCGATTTGCTTCTCTAGCAATCGGAAGGGGCAAGCTTGAGGCTAAGGAGGAAGGACAAAAGGGAGAGAGAAAGTAGACTCGGTGAAACCCTCCTCAGTCGCTCGCTTCTCTTGTGTCTCCGAACATCCTGATTTGAGAGAGAAAATAAAAACGGTTAATAAAAGATTTCAAGGGAATTAGAGAGAGAGAGGGGTAAATGAGGGAATGGGAAGAGAGAAATCGGAGGAGATCCGATTTTAATCCACAGACGAGGAACCGCTGCGGTTTCTCCACTGGCGTCACGTTCTCCACCTCGGAAGATCGTGGCCCGCGGCCTGGCACGGAGAAAATATTAGATACCCTGAAGGGACCACGTCATCGGTGCTCTGATCCATTCACGGGTCGATACCTGTCTGCTGGCGGGTCCACGTCGGGCTCTCTCTTCTCACCCACGTCGTTCCAATTTAAACCAACGCGCGGGCATTTAAAAAAGTGGAAAGGGCATTCTCTCTCCTCTTTCTCTCTCCTCTTTGCTCTCTTCCTCCTCGGACGCTCCTTCCGGTCTAGGGATTCCTCCGACGACGGCCTTTCTCTCTCCACTCGACGGCCCTCATCTCAGGGCTCCATTCTCTCGGCGCACTTCTTCCTAAATCGCGCTCTCTCCCGACGGCCGATTTCGCTTGCCTCTCTCCGTCCCCCGACTTGCGACCGAGAAGCAATCGCTCCGCCCTGCTCGAAGCAGTCCCTGGAGAAAGCTTGGCCTAAATCTGCGACCAGAAGTTCGCTGGTTTATTGCTTCTGATTAAAGCACAGCATCGCGAGAAAGCTTAGGTGAACGGTGACAGAGGTGGAGGATAGAAGGCCATATAATCTCTCCTCCATTTCTCTCCCTCTCCGTGACCTTATCCCTCCGTAAAGCCCCGCCCTATCTCTTCCAGAAATATCTGCTCCTTCTTGCAGCCTCCCCAAAGCACCGAATTTCACTCCAAGTCCTGCGCCGCTGAGCGTTTTCCGGTGCCGTCTTCAATGGCTTGTCAGTCGCTGACCACGTCTTTCATTTGCCACGGCCAGTCTCTGGAGACGTCGAAGAAACCGACCCCGACGGCGGCGGCGGCGGCGGGGTCTGCTGCGTCGGCTGGTGCCGTGGTTTCTCTGTCGTTTTCGGAGAAGCCCCATTTCAATTCCTTGCTCTGTTCGTCAGCGAGTGCCATGTCCGAAGACCCTTTGGGCTTTTAGAAAGTGGGTGCGTGAAAAGGTGCGGCCTTAGGAGGAGCCTGAGCAGCTTCGTGACGTCTGCCATCGCCACGCCGAACTCGGTGCTGAGCAAGGAGGCTTTCAGGAAGTTGGGGACCGGTGGGTTCTCGGAGAGCGAGGTTGACGCGAGTGAGGATGAGGGCGGCTTCGTGTCTGAGGGCGGCGAGGCTGAGAGTGTGAGCGAGGACGAGCTTGCTCTCTCCAAGCTGGGTTTGCCTCAGAGGCTCGTGGAATCTCTTGAGAAACGTGGCATTACCCATCTCTTTCCCATTCAAGTATGCTTTATCCTTTGTCTCCTTCCCCTGTGTTATCCAATATTTTCGCTTTGGTATGAATTGCTGTTGTTTATTGCTGGCTGAGTTTTTCTTTGTTTGAGCATACTTAGTTGGCTGGAAAATTAAGTAGAAAACCTTGACCTTTGTTAATGTGCTAGTCGAACCACGGATGGAGTTAAGTGCAGGCAATCATAATAGGAATTCTAGGATGTTCTGTCGTAGCTTACATTAGATGACTATCCTATGCTGACAAAACGACAGTGATTTAATTTGGAATCCTTGGTTAGTGCATTCACATATTTTCTCTGGACGAGATTCAATAATGCTTGGATGATTTGTCTGAGGATAATGATGTCACCCATGTCAGTTTGAAGTTTGAATATGCAGCAATTCTAAATGTGTCATTTCTTTTTTCTTATTTTAGGAAAAATACTAAGTTTAGCCACTGCAATTCTCCTTTTGATTTATTTATGCATGTTTATTACTCCCATCTGGTCCTATACAGATATAGAACTACCAACAGGCGGGAAGAACCATCTATATGGATTATATAACAAGTCAATGCTTGCGTGGAAACTGACTAGTGTTATTTTCCCTATATAGTTTTCCAGTTGATTTTTTTTTTTTGGGGGGGTGGGGCGGTGGGAAATCTTTTGGAGATACCAGGTAGACTTTGTTTAAGTGTCTATATTTGTGCTTGATCTTAAAATTCTACATTCATCATCCTTCTGACCTTGACAAATGTCTATCAATCTGAAAATTTATAGGATAAGGTCTTTTTTCTGTGGAGTGTGGTGGATGGGACTGATGGAAATGGAGTCCAATCACTCTGCTACATTTCGAAGCTTTGATTGAGCTAGTAGTGGTAGGAGGCACTTCAACCGATCTGACTGGGATGGGTTTTCTAGAATACTTTTAATGACTGATATGGTGTTGTCAAAATTAACACTATTGTTTTGATGTCACCTTTCCTATTGGAGTCTTTTTATCCTGTTTCCGGACGGTTTTATTGGGCTTATCTCTCTGTTATTTTGTCTGCCTTTTGGGTCATACCCAGTTTATCAGAGCAGGCCGGGGATTCATGCTGAAAATATATGTTTGGAGAGTTTGTTATTTGTGAACTTGTTGGTGCCATGTTGACAACCTGTGTGAATGGAATTGAAGCTCTTTTATAGAAATAAAATTGACCTTGTGGAGAATGTTGTGACTGGACATGCTAAAGTTTGATCAACCTAGTGCCGGTTGTTTGTATCTTTCATCATTTGTTGTGGCAATATGTTTTTTTAAAGTGGGATGACAGGATTGAGCTGAGGTTTTACAGAATTTCTGGAAGAATATGACTCTTTATTTCACGTGAAATGTTGGGAATCCTACCTCAGGTTTGCCTTTAAGAATGAATTTGGACAGTCGTGCTCCCTCCAATAATTTTCTTAATTTGGATGCAAAAGTTTGAGGAAGTCTTAAATAAAATAGTGATTCAAGTGTCCAGAAATGTCATTATGTGCAAACATGTGGTTGTTGCTCGGCTTTCCTAACGGATATGAAATGATATGCAGGATTCTAGCCAATTCAAAGCCTTGTCCAAAGTGTAAGCGGCCAATAGAGAAAACCAAGGGTGTATGCATATGACTTGTGCACCTCCTTGTAAATTTGAGTTCTGCTGGTAAGGTTATTTTCTTCTAAATGGAGCATTTTCATTTATTTTTATATACTCATTTTTATTGGGCGTATTCTTGTTGTGATACAATGTAATTCCCTTGGAACCGGTATTTTACGCCTTACTTGTTCTATATTACTTTTGCAAACAGGCTCTGTCTGGGTGCATGGTCTGATCATGGTGAGAGAACTGGTGGTTTCTATGCCTGCAATCGTTATGAGTCTGCTAAGCAAGAGGGAGCGGTAGGAATCGAAAAACTTTGGCTTTTCTTGGGCAAAGTTATGTGAACACCGTGGAACTAACATTGTTGGTTTTGGTCGTGTGAAAATACCTTTGTGTAGTATGATGAGGCTGAGAGAAGAAGAGAGATGGCGAAAAACTCATTGGAGCGATATACTCATTATTATGAACGATGGGCGAGCAATCAATCCGTAAGTATTGAATCTCTCCCTGGCTTTCTGGGTTTAACAAGTCTAGTATTCGCTTTCCCTTACCCTTTCTCTGCTGTCAAATTATCTCAAAGGTTCTATTTCTGGTTTCAGTTGTTAAGGAAACCTCATCAAAAACCCTTCTGGAGAAACAAGCCCTTGCTGCTGCTGCTGCAGGATCTCACCCAATTGATCAAGACAGTGCTTTTTTGAGGACGTGAGGTTTCCTGCATAACATTCACCAAGCCAGCATCTTTCAGTTTTCTGGCACGCATTTGGAGATCTCCTTTTCACTATTTTCATCCTTTCAGAAGAAGAATCATACGGACACAATCCTAATCCAAATAATTCACTTGCGCATTCACTGTCTTCATCTTCACTTCCACAGGAGTCCGGGCTTGCTGATTCAAGAGCTCATACGGAAAGGCTTTGTGCTGCAGCAAGCCACGGATTGTATGGAATGGGACGATATAAAAGATGTCACCAGGTTGCAAGAACGACTCGGGCTGAACAACTATCCAGGGGAACTTGAACACGTCAGGGCAAGTCACAAAGTGTCTGGGATTTTTCTTCATGACTTCAGCAGCAGTGATCGGTTTTTTATGCGTTTCGGTGAGGCCTCCTGGATGCACCAGCTTCACCACAGGCTTCTTGTGGGTAATCACATCCATCGCTTATGATGTGGTGGAGACTTTGGATCAGGAGACAGCCGAATGGATGGGGGCCAGAATATAAGCCCGATCATTTAGCCTTATCCTAGAGAGGGGACCTTGCTGCTGGCATAGGTAACCATGCAACATGGGAATTGATGTTCTATGTAGTTTGTCTTGAGCAGAATGATATTTTAGATGGTTCTGGATATTATCTATGCAATAATACACTTTCTCTTCAAGGAGTTGGCTTCAGCCATCGAAGTGGCGGTTTTGTTTTGGTTCATTGATAGCTCATTCTATGGGACAGGGAGAGCGAAAACTCAGTCTGGACGATTTGGTGTACTCATCATAAAAGCAACCAATTTGGGAGCAAGTCATTGTCACAGTTCTAATGATCAAGCAGGTGGAGGGAGTGATAATATCTTGCAACCTTGTCTTCTGCCATGAAATTTGAAATTTGAGACACTTGTTGGGCAATTCCCTTCCTAATCTACCAGGCATCTAGGTTGTCATGTTTATTCAGTTTGCTAGTATAAGAACTTCGAGTGATCTGCTAAGATTTGTTGTGTTGCCTTAAAGTTCAGGGTTTTAGCATACCATTCACTCTGTTCCTAGACCTGCTACTCTCAGTTCAGATGAAGATCGACCCAATTCACAGATCTTCGAATATAATTGTCTCATTTGTACTTCTTTTATATAAGAGCTCGACCTAAATGAAGATTCAGCTCCTAATTTGATTGTCCTGTATGCTGGAACGTTGCGCCCGACCGCCTCACACCCACCACCCGACCACTTCTCTGTCTTGTGGTTCTGGTGAGGTAATACAGATCATGGGCTTAGTAAAGAATGCAATTTGCTGAGCAGTGACAGTGAGCACCAGTTCAGCACCAGAAAGGCCATGGGGGCTGTAGAAAGCAAGGTTGGCCCTTTTGAGATTGACCATTTTGGCGATTTCCAATTAGATCTGTAACCCCTGTCAACTTTGGCACGTTGGCCGCACCTCCCATCAAGGTACATGTTCTCTACAGCATTCACCACCGAGGCGTCAAGCCGTCAGCCCCTGCCCCCATGATAAGCACACGAGATCGTTGGTGATGGTGGATTCTCTGCGTCGATCTTTTGCTTTGTGCGTTTGTAGCCTGTTCTTTTCTGGCTTTTTGCATCTGAACGAACTGTACTAAACTAATCACATATCTGGAAGCTGCGGAGTCCGTGCTGAGTTTCATAGATAACTCAAATTTCGATATGATCATTGCCATGCCATTTATGACCACTTCCTCTAATTTTTTGGTCATGAAAGTCTGCATAACATTTCCTTTCCCAAAACATATGTTGTTTTTTGCAATGTGCTTACCAGTTCCCGTTTTGAACACATTGAATTGATCAGTCTATCAGCCCGGGGGAGCTGCACCATTGTCGTCGACAGACAAGCCAATAAGTCAGAGGTGGAGGATCTTGATGCCGGATGGGTCTCATGCCATTTATCCCAAATCCAGAGCTTTGAACCACTTTGAGATACAGGATATGGTCGACCATTATCGCCAGGTTGCCATAAATGCCATTCAAGCCGGTTAGTTCATGGATCGCCTTACCTTCATTAGTTCCAGCAGAAGAGTTTCCCTTAATGAGTTTTCTGCCTTCGAAAGTTTAGTATTCGCATTGCTTTTCAATAAATAAATAGCAGCTCGAATCAAACTTAGTTTATACTTCTGGAACCCCATGTTCGGGTAAACTTAAACTAGCATAGTTGGGAAAGAAAATGTTCAACCTACTGGCAGGGTGGGACCTCATAGAGAAAGCTTTGAAGAGACATCATGGATATTACGCAATTGCTTCGTTGTCAAATGCTTTTGCTTTCTACTTCAGTAGAAAGCAAGGTTGGCCCTTTTGAGATTGACCATTTTGGCGATTTCTAATATTTTGGGGTTTTTTGATATCAAATGAAAGATGGCGGATACGATTCTTCCTTTGCAAAATGAAATTATTGTCAGATAGTAATAGTAAGGCTGTCAAAAGGCCTACATCTTGCCTAAGATGAAGTTATCAGCTATCGACAAACAGCGTTTAGTGGTAGGTCAACTGTGCATGTCATGAAAGTGAAAGGTTTTTTTTTTTTTTTTTTTTTTTTTTGCCTGACTTTGTGACGTGTGAGAAGCTGGCAAAAATTCGGTACCTTTTGCCAACTTGTGAAAACAGTATTTTTGTGCATAATATTCCTGCACCACTGGGTCTAGAAAGGTGAAGTATACAAAGTGTTTCTCTTGCATCATGGTGATTTGTTTCTTGTTTGGGAGCTTGGCTGATCAACAACATGAAAATGTGACTGGATAGGCATACAAATAACACATTCCGAACCACACACCTGAGCCCTACGTCAAAGAGTTGTTAGGAAGATTTTGACGCCTCCATATCAAATTGGATAAATCTCATTGTTGCATGAAAGATTTTCCTTTTTCTCAATGTGAAAAATTCTCTGACAGCTCATCATAGGGTGTTTATTGCTTGCAAATGCTTGGGCAGTGATCCTTGTTATGTTTGGAGTGCCAAACCTGAGATTTCTAGCAACATTTTGCTGATTTAGATGTACTTTTGAAATCATTAACCAATCTCTTGATCTAAAACAAATTAAATGCTGCATGTGATGCTTCTGACTTTGGTACGTATTTGTGTAAATTTTCATATTTGTTTCTCTCGGAAAGTAACATTTGAATACATTCTGATGATATCTCTTATAACACTGATATTGAGAGGGGATAGGGGTTGGAATTTCTCTTTCGATAAAAGCAACTGTCTGTGTTACCATGCTGATGTCTTGGAAAGCTCATTGTTGTGTTTGGGGTGGCTTTGAACCTGTTTTTGATCAATTTTTAGCCTTGGCTCAAGCTTTTGACTTTAGCTTTAGCTTTGGCTGTTTGGATGAAATTTTCATTTCATTTGAATAATTTTAATATTGAACACCTTAAATTTTCAGTGGAACTTGTTGAATTAATTTAAGCTTTTTCAAGAATACAACTAACTAAAATATCGCTTTTACCAAAAAAAAAAAAAAACTAACTAAAATATCGCAGCCAATTGTGATAGAAAATCTTCTTATACTGAACATTTTTCTTGGTTAATTGGTAATGCAGGTCTTCTCAGCTTTTGGGTTTGTTCACAAGATTACTACCTTTGAGAAAACTGCTGGATTCCAGGTGACAAAAACTGAGATGACTTTTTTTTTGGGTTTTGTACGGAGTTTATAATTTAAGCAAAAAATTCTTGACTAAAATCTTGTTTGTAGGCCCTGGTGCAATTTTCGAATGCTGAAACTGCTTCTTCTGCAAAAAATGCCCTTGATGGAAGATGCATTCCTAGGTGACGGTTGTATTAATTTTTTGACATGGTATTTTGTCCAACTGGAACTGGTACATGTTGCCCAAAGTAATGCATATTTTGGCACGAGTTTATCACCTATATATTGTGTTTAAAGAATAATTCCTAGTTAAGCTAAAAATCAAATTTCTCTAGTTACAAAGAAGCAGTTCTTAACATAGAGTGGCATGTTCATGTGCTTTGAGAATTTCTTTTGGGTTGCGATAGCATATTCTCTTCTAATGCACTCACATGAAGGTTACTGACTGACTTTGTCTTGGTTCACAGCTATTTGCTTCCTGAGCACATGGGGCCATGCACCCTCAGGATCACATATTCAGCCCACACAGATCTGTGTGTGAAATTCCAGAGCCATCGGAGCAGGTGACTTTCTAATTGGGTTTTTTATACCAAGCCTTCGTTTGATGTCCGTTTCTTGATTGATCGACTGTGTATTTTACCATGGACATTTTTTTGTTTATCAGGGACTACACTAATCCATACCTTCCTGTTGCTCCATCTGCTATAGATGGCAGTGGTCAGGTAAGGAATCAAAAATCAACATTTGCTTTGTTGTAATCACATCCGCTGTTAGAATGAGGTGGGCATATTATTTTGTCTGCCTTATGATTTGATTGATTTGATCAAACATTGCATTGTATGCTGCAGTTGAGTGTTGGCTTGGATGGGAAAAAATTAGAACCTGAGAGCAATGTCCTTCTCGCATTAATAGAGAATATGCAGTATGCAGTAACATTGGATGTTCTTCACATGGTATTTATTTTATTTTATTTTATTTTTAATTCTATCATCTGCATTCTTGGGTAAGCATGTGTTTTAAAAGTTTGTCACCAATTTCGCCTGGTTCAGGTCTTTTCAGCTTTTGGACCTGTACAGAAGATTGCCATGTTTGACAAGAATGGAGGGGTCCAAGCGTTGATTCAGTACCCTGGTTAGTAAGAGCAGTGAATTTTTCTGGATGAAGAATATCTTTCTTGCATTAGGGTGAAAAATATGCATGCATTTAATGAAGTGCATGTTGGTTGTCGCATTGCTGTCCATGCAGATGTTTAGACGGCTGTAGTTGCAAAGGAAGCTTTGGAAGGGCATTGCATATATGACGGGGGGTTTTGCAAACTCCATATCTCGTATTCGCGCCATTCAGATCTTAGCAAAAGGTAATTACATCTGCTGCCCCTTGGTATTACGTTTATCTCAACAAGTTGTGACTATCCTACACCGTGGATGTACACTTCCTTGCTTTTGATACAAAAGGAAAAACTCCCTCTCCTATATCAAGTTTTCCAGTTGAATTTTGAAAGATGCCACTTCCAATTGACCATTTGATCAAGAGCGATTACCATTCAAAGAGTCACTAGTATGTCAATCACATGTTTTTAGTTTTCACTTAAAAACAGTTAAAGTGAAATCTGTTCCTTGTAGAAGGGCAAATGACGTGAAATATGTATAAACCTGATGAATAAGGGATGGCATTATTCTATTTCGCCAGTATAAGCTGTTTCACTTTGAGAAAAGTGGTGAAACATTCATTGATGTCTCTGGCAACAAGAACTTTCATTGGCTGTTGACTTCAAATATGCCACACGTTCAAGGTTCTGCTCATCTACTTGGATCTGGTGTTACCATTTTCAACGTGACCATATATAAGTCACACCCGTTTGCAGTTGTGTTTTCTGTGTCATCATTCAGGGAATCTGAACTCTCTTGTTTCCCTCGCTTTGAAAGATAAACTTTAGGTGCTAGCATGATTTAAACTTGGTCCCTTTAACATGAGGCATTTTGTGTAATTTGTTCTTATATCATGAATTGGTGGGAATTTGAAAACTGAAGCAAGTGTTGTGAGCACTTCCTTTTGTGAGAATGTACTGATGTTATTTTAAGATAAAATAGTACGGAAGCCTGGTCATTTTAGTTAAGACAGTTCTAGAATCTGCTGTTTATTCATCTGTTATTCATTGATCATTCTGTGGGGGAGGTTATGATTTATTAGCTTGGTGAATTGTTAGGACTGGCTGGAAATAATTGTCTTAGTATTTTGTGCTGCATTTCAGTTTCTATGTTAGATATATACGGCGTGTCATAATAATTTTGTCTTGCCTTTGAATATATGCGAACATTAATTTGCTGATATTGTTCTCTTACATTTTTACTTTCAAAGAAAGTAGGTGGGAGATTGTTAATTGACTGATATGCTAACTATTTTTCCAGGTTAACAATGATCGGAGCAGAGACTACACAATCCCCAACACCCTGATGATGAATCCTCAACCTTCAATTCTAGGGCAGCAACCGGCTTCAGCTGTTGGTGCTTCTCCTTATTATGCTATACTACCGATTTCATAAACTAAATATAGTTGTCTCTAGGCTAGACTATCTAGAGCTACATGTAAGTAATTTCAGTGTAATTAGAGATCGTTTCCTCTTTTCTTTCATTTGATGACTGATCCGATGTTAAAAAAAAATTTGCAGATAAGCAACTTTGCTAGCATGTGGTTCATTCTCCTTTTCGTCTCAATTTTCGCAACTGGTATTCTTGACCTCCGTTGGAGTGGTGTCAGCATTGAGGATTGGTGGAGGAATGGGCAGTTCTGGGTCATTGGTGGTACATCCGCTCACCTTTTTGCTGTGTTCCAAGGGCTTCTTAAAGTGCTTGCTGGCAGTGATACCAACTTCACAGTCACTTCGAAAGCAGCCGATGAGGAAGGAGACTTTGCTGAGCTTTATGTGTTCAAATGGACATCGCTTCTCATTCCTCTGACCACAGTTCTTATCGTGAACATCATTGGCATTGTAGCAGGTGTGTCTTATGCGATTAACAGCGGGTATCAGTCATGGGGTCCACTGTTTGGCAAGCTGTTCTTCACCATATGGGTTATTGCTGACCTTTACCCATTCCCGAAGGGTCTGTTGGGTCGGCAGAATCATACTCGTACGATTGTTATTGTGTGGTCTATCCTTCTTGCTTCCATATTCTCATTGCTCTGGGTACGGATTGACCCTTTCACCTCGGCCTCCACAAAATCTGCTGCAAATGGTCAATGCGGCATCAACTGCTAATTGTATCATGCTCGCCTGCGGGGGAAGCCATCTTCAAGTGCTTATTGTTCTTTTATGTATATAACAAGATTCTCATTGCCACCCAAAGTCACTTTTCATCATTGAGGCAATACTTTCGTCCGGGAAGAAGGTGGGTGTAAAACAGAAAAAGCAGAGAATGTCATTTTTTGTCATGTCCTTTCCACAGTTGCCCGTGTTGGAAAATAGGCATCTCGAACCTTTGATTCGTCTGTTGTTATCTATTGTGCAGTATTTTGTTGTTTGATCACAAGAATGTAGCACTTTCGAACTTAATTCAGCACTTAAAGGTTGAATACAGAATAAGTTCATTGGTCAAGCTTAAGTCGATGCCTTTATTACTGTTCCCACAATTCTCTTGCAAATTGTCAACAGGTCTCTCATCAACGCAAGGCTCTACGGAAAGCATTTCCCGCACGTCGATTAATTCTCTCACACTACTGATAATTGAAACGTGATGCTGTTGTGTTCTTTGTATATCGTCAAATTCAGACTCGATGGGGTTGAATTATTGCCATTTGTCGATTTCATACTAAGTAGCAATCCCTTGGAGCCGCAGGTTTGCCAAGATTGGTAGGGCAGCGAGAGCTTTGCCTTGCAAGGTAACCAGCCACAGTTTGGATCAGAAATAAAATCAACATCCGACGAGATCATTTAATACAAAGCTTTATTCTGTCAAAGAAAGCTGAAGGTACTCGAACCTGAAACTGAAACATCATACTCCAAACATGAAACTGTTATTCATTCAAACCGACAATCCAGTAAGCAAAAAAACTTTCCTTATGTTAGGTACTCCAAGAGATTTATGCACACGCAAAGTAGCCCCTGTGAAAAACATTGCGTCTCAATCAGCATGTTATTGGACAAATTGGCCATCTTTCTTGGTTCGACTCTTGCCAACTCATCTTCTCATGAAAGGCAATACTCACGTTATCAAAATATGCCAGTACCTTCTTCAGAAACACATAGAACTCTAAAAGAAAAGTAAACCCCTCGAATATCTTTGCGAGTGCATGTAGAACCAACCTTGGTAACAAGAACTTCCTTGAAGAATTCTTCTGAAGAAATCGTATGAGCAAAAGAAAAAAACATAAACTAAACCATTCAATCGCAGTATACATCTGACCAAAAAAAAAAATAAAAATCGCAGTATACAAAATAGTCATCTTTATCCACTCTTTCTGTAGATGACCCATAGCAAAAGACCTCGCATTTCTTCTTGTCAAATATGTGGTTACGCCTCTTCATCATCCTCAACCATAATCCTCTCGCACGCTTCGTAGCACATGAACATCAGGTAGGGAAAACCTTAATGACAATCGACAGGAACATCAGGTAGGGAAAACCATAATAGATACATTAGCTATTTAGATTACATGGATGTGGGATAGATTGCAAATATTGTAACGTAGGAGCCAATGCATGTGACCTCTTGAATAATCAAGTCATTGGCAATATTTTTATATACCAAGATGATAACAAGTTCAATTTTCCTTCCATGAAGGAAGATCAAGAATTATAATGGCGACTTGAGATTCAAAAACAAAGTTCTCAGAAAATGTGCGAACCACACTTAAATAGCTTACTTTAATTGATTTCCCCATAAGATTTGTGATGAGCTGCCGAAATCTCCCCGGATCACCAATCAACTTCTGCGGAACATTTTCAGAAATGTAAACTGCTAGCTGCAGATTTGAAGGGGTGGAAATTATTAGATAATGACTCAGGTGAATTAGCAGCACCACGTAACAAAGGCAGTCAATACCTCCACTCCTTTTTCTTGAGATTTCCCCGAGAAGAGAGACGACATCATCCAATATGGCCAATCTCAATCTTACCAGATTCAATCTTCGCTTGGTCCAAGACCTCATTTATAAGTGAAACCAAATTTGCGCCTCTGAAAATGTAGGAGTCAACTTCAACGATATATCACCATAAGATTCTTCTTCTTGCACATTAATAAGTCCGTAACTCTTTAAAGCCTGTCCACATCATATGAGAAGTCATCGACTTCCCTCAGCAGCTCTTTTAACATGACCAGAAACAGGGGCGTCCACCAATTTTAGATCTTTTCCTTCACCTGCAATATGACACATGCAGCACGAAATTTAGAATAAGAACGCTGGCAAAATAAACCCTTTAGTTTATCGAATAAAACTTTTAGTTTTCTGTTTTCAACAACAAAAGTGAACGTTGTTTAGCTAAGAGTGTCTGCAGAACTTCCCTCATTCAATGCGGCATCATTTTGACATTTAAATTTATTCTTCTTATTTAGATGGGCGTTCATCTTTTAAATCAATCCATTGCATGACAAAGGACATACTTTGCAATCATCGCTCCAGCTGAGTCATGAATCCGGGAGAAACAGTGGAAGAAAGAATTATGGATGCACAAGATGCAAGCGCTGAGGTTAAACCAAATAAGATGTCAATAGAGACATGAAAAATCAAACAAATATAGAAACGAATTAGTTACCTGGGATTGCACCAACATCTCCAAATAGGACATTTTCCGCTTCAGCTTCATTTGTGACCTTGATCAAAAGTACATCAACATCTACAGGTTGAAAATACATTAGCCAATGGTTTCACACTTCATCATGAAAGAATAGGATGAGGGAAAGGGGGAAGCTGCTAAATTGAAGGCTTCACTTATTTAGGAGACAGTGAATGGAGTGCAAAAAACCATTAGAGATTTTTTTTTTTTTTTTTTTTTTTGGTGTTGGGGGGTTGTCACCAGTGGTCCTTAGATCAAATTGAAGTGAAAGCAACAAAATGCACATTTGTAATTAACACCATTGGTTCTGTCATCGGGAAACCTGGGCATCATCTATACATATCAGAGAGAGAGATGTAGCTCCACCACCATCGATGATCTTCGGCAGCTAGCTGAAAGTGCGTCAGAGCCACGGTGATTAATGAAATTGTGATGAGCAGAATAATGAAGATGACAAATATCGTGCTATAAAGGGTATAGACCCTATTACCCCACATGCTCATTAACATGTAATGCAGCTGCATGTAGATTGTAGAAAAAGGCAAGAAACCTGCCAGGACCATCTGTGGAAATGTGCCCCTGTACCATCGGAGTGACGGGACCTCTCTGGGGCACTTTGAGGTCTCACAAGTAGCTTGAAACTCACCGTGGCTCTTTTTCCCAGCTATTCCCCCCAAGAACAAGAATTGGCAATGCAAGCGATATCCAAATCAACAGTTATATCAAGATTGTTCCTAGAGGAAGTGTTGCGTTTGCTTGGTAAGACGCCGCAACAGTATTAAGGAAGCAGAATATAAGAAACAACGGCACAGAAAATAAAGACCTTCTCAGCAGCAAATTTTTGCCCTGTTGTAAAACTCAGAGGATTAGGCTCAAGTTTCATGATGAATATTAAAGTGTTCAAATGGAGATGCTTAAAATTTAGCCTGTTAGAACATACCCAATTTTTTCCCTCAATCTGGCAGTAGAATAAGACAGCTAAATATCCAGCAAAGCCAGAAGTCATGGTGTTCAGGACTATCAATGCTATGAACAAATTTCCTCGGTAATGGATAAAATACACCCAGAAGCCCAAGTAGTAAAGTAAATGTGGCTCTGAGAAAAAGATTGTAAATAATCAGAAGTTTATAACACAAGAAAATAGAGGACTGCCGATCGGCCTATTGAGTAAGATGATCTCAGATGCATTGATTGGTTAAGAAACTCACAGAATGCACAGCTGAGCACCAGAACCGAGGGCTGCAGCAAACAAACACCCGTTATTTGGATACTGGAAGACATCAGAACAGATGCACTTCCATCCTGTCTGCTCTCTGTCTACTGCCGTGTCTTCAGGTATGAAACTGCCAAGCGATCAAACATGTAAAAACACATGTTCCGTAGCATAGATAGAGAGAACACAATAAGAACAAGGAAAAGAGGGTGACAAATGCTTGCACTCTTACTCATAGAAATCCTTCCGGATGACTCTCATATAGTAAATTAAAAGGCATCCAAACAGAATCAGAAACGTCACACGTGTTGAAAAATGGTGTATTGAAGAATTGTGTGGCACTGAATACTTCTTCATCCTTTCATGGAAATGTGCATTTGTTTCTATCCAATGCACGCTGTACTGTAGCTCTATGTTCCTATCCCTGCCTTCAGCCAACTCCACTACCTCATTAGGGTGCATCAACAAATGAGCCTCTATTATTTGATCCTTATTGAAAAAGATTTCAATTTCGAAATGCTGGAAAAGGAGATATTTGTGCTCTGAAATATTTGTTGATGATTCTTCCACCTTTCCTATATAGTTAAAATGCAGAGAAAGTTAAAATCCAAAAAAAAAAAAAAAAAAAAAAAAAAGATCATCATCAGGAGATCACATAGGTCTATACCAAACAGTGAGATAAAGTAAGAAGCCAAATGCATTGCACTAAATCTCCTCTTTCATTTAGCAAAATAAGTAAAACATAGCAGAATGCACCAACTAAAGTTACCCACATCATTTAGTTATATATGGGAACAACACGATATCGCAAAGTCAATTACAACACTACTCTCCTTTCTTTCCACTTCTCCACAACAGGTATTTGTGCCACATTTATCGTGCCACTTATAGCAAAACACAGAATAATACCTACAGTCCAGACGGATGACACATTTCTCCTGTGTTTCATGTCGGCAACATGAGTAAAATTCACTCCACCACCATGCATTACATATCATAAAGAGAACTTGAAGTCCGTAAGTGAATAGCATAAGAGATAGCCAAACGCTATTAAAGGAGTGAGATAAGTACCATGAAGTGAGGTACATGCATTTTACATCATGACAGCATGCATCACTCTGTTAAACTAAATTTAAGGGGAGTAGAAGAACATACTGATCCATACCACAGAGCGTGATAGACAGTTCCACAAGAACCTGAGAGAGGAGGAACGGCAGACTAAATATCAGAATGAACACTAAGAGAGTACAGTATTACCATAAGCATCGCAAACACACGGAAACAAATATGACCAAATCATCTCAGAAGCAAGAAAAATCTACACTGCATGACAATAATCAATTGAGACTGGATGCATTTGCAGTGCATCTCAGCAAAGTTATTGGGGAATATACATATAAACATCAATATGGAAGAATAACAGGTCTGGCTTTTCAAGGACTATCCATGATTTGCAACAATAGCACTCATTTTAGAGCCTTTTCGGAGTATGTCCTACTGGCATAATGAATAGCCAGACCCAAGATTAAAGAAAAACTACAGGCGAAAAGCATACTACTAATGACTTTTCAGGCATGGCTGAACTCCTATAAAATCCCTTCCTCACCCCATCAGACAGAGAAAGAGAGAAAAGAGAAAGCGAGAAATTACCTGGACAAGCTGGTGCCGGATCTGGAGCCGGAGGGGGGGCACGGTGGTTCGCCGGTCACGCGGTGGTTCGCTGTCGAAGAGAGGGAGGATAGACAGAGACGCGAGGAGAGACAAAGAGTAAGGGACGGACGAGCCGGGGCCGGAAGCGGAGCCAGAGGGGTGGTGCGGTGGTTCGCCGGTCGGAAAGAGGGAGGTCGCACGCCGGTATCCTCCTGGTTCGTTGGTTGCTCGCGGTGGTTCGCCGGTCGGAAAAAGCGAGGGCAGAGAGAGAGGCGCAAAGAGAACCCGCGCGACATAAAACCCTCTCTCCAGAAGCTACAGTGCATGAAAATTTTCAAAAATGAGCGCCTGAAATTGTGGGTCCCACGAGACACATGTCGCGCTCCGACCGCCTTCTCATTTGCTACGTTGGAGCGTTTTACGTACCTAATATTTTCTCGAAACCCTCAGTCAGTCAGTCCGAAATTTTTTCAAAATGGCGCCTGACACACAGGACACGTGTCGTGCTCCGAGCGCCGAGAAAATATTAGGTACGTTTCACGCTCCAGCTTGGCAAACAAAAAGGGGGTGGGAGCGCAACACGTGTCCTCGTGGACCCACGTTCTGGAGAGAAAATATGCTCTCTTTTCACTCTGTTGTTCATTTAATGCCAGGTAATGCGCGACGTGGAGGAGTCACAACAAGTTTTCCCCCGATCCCCGGGGTCGAATTGGCCGAACTGCCCTCCACGCTAACCTTTTTAGCTCGTCCTCCTCCTCGGTCTTCCCTTAATTCCTCATGGCCAGCTGCTTAAAAAGCGCCTAAGATCCTCGTACATGAATAATACTGACATACGAAATTCCGAAAGTTTTTTTTTTATGCATTTTTTTAAAGACAAAAGTCAAGGCACACAAGAGAAAAGTTTCGTGGAAGCTCTCTCTATCTATCTCAGATGCCTCACCCCTCTTGATGCCTAGCTTTGGATTCAAGGAAGGTTGCGCTACAGTCACCCTTTTCCAATCTCGTCGGCGTCGGAACTATTATTTGTATTTTAAAGATTACAAAAGTTATATGCAATTCCATGGGACTCGAAACAGGTCAATTCAAATGCATGCGAACATACTAGTGTTGAAAGTTTAAGTAATAAATCACACATCGTTCTACAATAAAAATGGGTGCCTCCATTGTGATTCATACCTACTTTTGAGTCAGAATAAAAAATCCCATCATAATTGTCAAGAAGTAGGACATTATCTTACTACTATTTGCTTTTCAGTCAGTATTTCTACGACTTAAACTAATCAATTACCTCACTCTTGTGCTTGAGAATACTAATCAAGACTTTCATTGATAGATCATCGACAAAGGATAAAACATACCTAGCCTCACTCTTGGTCAAAATTTGATGGGTTCCTATAAGTCTACGTGTATGCAACTTATAAATTTAAAAGTTTGGTGACCTGTTGTGTTAAATCCACTCTTTGCTAACTACCCAAGTCATAGTGTTTACAAAAATTTTAGCTTCTTAATTTGCTGACCCCTAGTAAAACCCTCCAACTTAGAACAATCATCTCCATTTCACTCGTGTGTCTAAATTTCGTGTGTTACAACTATGTCATGTCCTAATCAAAAGTCTCAAAGAATCTTGCCAATGAACCAATTGGTGCAATTCCCTAGAGTCCATACAATTTGTGGTCTACCTTCCCAAACTGGCAACTTTTTTTTTTTTCCCCAATTTCTTAATAATATGATTTGGTAAAAATTGTGTTTTGTATTGCATCTCAAGGATTTAAAATCGACTCTCAATTTGATTAATCAAAGTTAGAAGTTACCACCACCAATGTGACATATGATTCTAGTATAAATAAAAAAGAGGGAAAAAGAGTTTATAGCATACATTCGGTTCTTTCAGGCTCAAAGCACCACAACCATTGATTTTCACTGGGCTACCATGATCCACTGATTGGGCCCATGTGGCATTTTAATGAGTCAACAAAAATCTAACATGGGGTCCAACGGTGAGCTTTGGATGGTTGGCTAAATTCACAAATTACAGAGCTTTCTCTCATTTTCACCTTCATCGTTCTCCCACAAATTCTCAAGAGCTTCAAAATTTTAAAGAATTACCACTTTTATGCATGATTTTGTCGATATTTCGATCTTATGAAACAAATGGATCCAAACCACTATTTAACTTGCTTCTTGGATGGCAATTTTGTAACTCCAGACGAGCAGTGGCACTTCGACTCCCTCATTATCTCAAGGACACATTAACCATCTTACCTGCTTACTCCATGTTACATTCTCTCTCTCTCCATATTGAACACAAACTCTCATCTTTTTTCGGATGTTGTCTGCAGTTCAAGATTCCCAGTCCAGCACACCCATAAAGACTTAAAAAATTAAATCAGAAGTCCCAAAAGCCTGTCAACCCATTCTTTTCCTTTCTCGATGAATTACGAAGCATCTTTTGTTGGTCCCCGAACTCTCTAGAACGCCATTCCAGTTACTCCTACTTCCGTAGGAATTGTTTTTTCATAGCACGTGGGATGTGCTTTCCTCAAGGCACTCCAGAAGTAATTAACAATCCTCCGAAGTAGTGACTTCTCGAGCACAATTGGAACCTAATCTATAATTAATTGTACTTTACGGAAGTAATCAATAATCCTAGGAGGGGAAGGTATATAAATCATGTATAAAGATTGAAGTTTAGAATGGTTTATTTTCCCTTTTTGTAAGGTTGTGTAATTCATCTTATCATAGTTGTTGGCTCAAATTGGAAAGAAAATACTTTTACGAAACGATTCAACTACTGGTGTAGGGAAACAGACCTAGCCAAGCCAAGCACTTTCGGCAAAGTGATAATGTGCTACATTAAACATGAAAATGTGTTTCTGATTTATAAACTCTACAATTTATTTAGGTTTTTTGGGATATAATATTCTTTATCTTACCTCAAAATGTAGCCTATCGTTTTGATAAATGACAAAATTGTGAGAGAGATTTCTTTATATTTTCTCCTTCGAGAGCGTTGCACCTTCGTGCTTGTTGTGGATTGATTTATCTATGTTTATCATTCGTTTCTACTGTGCCAACGAGTTAACATGCACTTTTGTTTGGACAGTATTGTGATTTGGTCTATTAACACCTACAAATATGTATTTCTTCTTTGAAGGCAATGATAGCGGGTGGTGTAGACACTGCCATGACTAGCCTAACATGGATAGTCTCTCGGTCGCTAAACAACCTTCATGTTCTAAACAAGACTTAAGAAGCACTGGATGCTCAATTTGATATACAATGACGTGAAAGAGCCAGATATTTCCAACCCGACTTACCCACATGCCATAGCGAATGAGATTCTTTGATTACACCCACCAATAACACTTGGCGTTCCGCACGTGTCAACTGAAGATTGCATCATTAGTGGGCACCATGTTCCCAAAGGCGCAAGGTTGATCTTCAATGTATGGAAAATTCAAATCGACCCAAAAGCATGGCCTGATCCAATGAAGTTTAGGTCCATTTCTAATAGCCGATAAGCCTCACCAGCGGTTGTGTGACCTTTGCTAATGTCTAGCTAGGGATTTGATGTTTATTTAAATAAATAAATAAATGTCATTTTCAAGTGTAGTTTGAAACAACATTAGAACCATAATTGCATCTTGATGCTTTTTAAAATTACACTTTACCAAATACTATTCGCAAGAAATAAACATTTTAATATAAAATCCTTTGTATTCCCCCAAAACTTTTGATAAAAGTCCAACCAAATGCAGTAGGAAGGAATAAAATGGTGTTGTTTGTACTTACCTTTTTAGATTGTACCATGTTCAGGGTTGTCTTGGAAATCACAATCTAGTTTGACCTTCAGGTTTTCTAATATTTTCATGAAGAACAATCTCTCCCAAAATCTGTGCACTTATCATGCATCCATATTCTCTCACCATCAACAATCTTGATCAAGGATTTATCAATAAGAACTTCAAATTCGACCTCTGGGAAAATGTCACAAGCCTCCCACATGTACATTGTGATAGGTTTTTTTTTTTTTTTGTTAACAAAGAAACATGCAATCCAGAAAAATTTGTTGCGCCTCATATCCAAGTGCATAACAACTTGACTTCGATAGGCACAACAGTCAAATTGCACGATGCGCTTGTCCACTCTGCTTTGTTTATAAGTCTATGTGGTGTTCTTATGTAACTACTGTTCATCTGCAATGCCAAATCTTCGTGGTTCCAAATCGAATGAGGCAGTTCCTCAATAGTTGTCCTAGATAAACTTATCTCAATTGACAACTTTAACTTCCCAACAGCATCTGGCAACCATTTTAGACTCGAACAATTCACCAAAGATAAGTACTGGAGAGCCATCAACCTTTTGATTGTGTCCAGAAGTTTAACTAATCTCATATCCTCCATTACTAGCCTTAACAAATGTCTTAGATTACCGATTGAGTCTGGCAAATAACGAACTCTAAAACCATGGATCGAGATGAGCTCTCTCAGGGCAATTAGATAACCAATTTCCTTGGGCAACCCTCTAAGATACGGTCACCATTTGATTTTCAAATAAATCAACCCCTTTAGTTTACCAATCAAGTAATCAATTTCGGTCAACCTTAGGAACTCTTTCCGAACTAGTCTCTCCAATCTTATAAATTTGGAGAAGTTAGGTGTTTTGATTAAGGATTTAGATCCCACGAGATTCAAAACTTTCACTCTACTTGCCACCTTCAAATTAGCAACTAGCTTAATACTATCTGGACTTATATGCAAATTAGGTGCATGTCATCTATTCAAATGATATTAGTGAACACAATTACGAACACCAAAAAAGAGTCAAAGATAGTTTACCAAATTAAAAAGAACAGGATTTACTTATAGTGGAGGCAATTTAATATGAGAAAATAAAGAAAGTTATTGTAATCATTCTTAGAGAAAATTGCGAACAACCAAAGGAATGATCCATCACAAAACCTACAAAAATTCATGACATATTGGCTTGCCAATTTTCTATTCTCTTCCTTGTTTGGGATATAGGCTTTTCTCGTCTTTCTTTCAAATTCTATCCCTTCATTAAATCCTAAAACTAACCAACCATGAGGGGTGGGTGTAGTGGATGAGAATGATGGGGGTGAAGTTGTTCTTCATAGTAGTGAGGAATAGGAGAGCAACTGTGAAATGTGTTGTCGAGGAGCGGGAGTACATATATGCATAATCACGAGAAATACAAACTGTGAAATGCGTTGTCGAGAAACCGCCTGAAAGTAGTGCCGAATTGGTTGAGATGAGCTCATTATACCAGTGTCCCAAAGCCTCTTCTTTTTTCCTCCCTCCTTTACCGGTCTCTGTTACTCTCTTTCACCCCATCTCCATCTCCATTACCTTTTTTCTCTCACCCCAAACATCTCTCCCTTGACAGCCTCAACCGACGGCTTTTTGGGAAAGTAGTACCAAAAGCCTATCGACCCATTCTTCTCCTTTTACAATGAATTACGAAGCATCTTTTGTTGGTCCCCGAGCTCTCTAGAACACCGTTCCAGTTACTCCTACTTTCGTAGGAATTTTGTTTTTTCATAGCACGTGGGATGTGCTTTCCTCAAGGCACTCAGGAAGTAATTAACAATCCTCCGAGGCAGTGACTTCTTAAGCACAATTGGAGCCTAATCTGTAATTAATTATACTTTACGGAAGTAATCAATAATCCTAGGAGGGGAAGGTGTATAAGTCATATGTTGTTCTTTAAAAAATACCAACACAACTCAATGATGAACCTATTGCTAATGGACTCTCTACTTCAAGACTTGAACTTCAGCCACTTGTATGGAGTGATCCTAGTCATCCTCATCCTATCAATCCATGTACGTTTCAAAAGCTTATGTTGCAAGCTCAAACACCACCAGAAGCTACAGGCGCATGGCCCGTCGTAGGGCATTTGCCCACACTAGCAAAATCCCATCTTCCTCACAAGACCTTCGCGTCCATGGTAGACGAGTACGGGTCATTTTTCACCATCAGGCTCGGCTTTTTCCTAGCCATAGTGGTTAGCAGTTCCAAGATAGCCAAAGAATGTTACACCAAGCACGACCTCGCCCTCACGTCTCGTCCTTAGCTTTTGGCCACTGAAGTTAAGGGCTACAACTATGCCTTTGTGGCGTTGGCTCCTTACTTTGGAACTACTCTCTATCCAGAGGATTAGGTGTTTTGATTAAGGATTTAGATCCCGCGAAATTGAAAACTTTCGATCTACTTGCCACCTGCAAATTAGCAACTAGCTTATGTCTGGACTTGTATGCATTGCAAATTAGGTGCATGTCATCTATTCAAACTATATTAGTGAACACAAGTATGAACACCAAAAAAGAGTCAAAGATAGTTTACTAAATAAAAAGAACGGGATTTACTTATAGTTGAGGCAATTCAATATGAGAAAATAACGAAAGTTATTGCTATCATTCTCGGAGAAAATTGCGAATAGCCAAAGGGAGTGATATTCAATGCATCACAGCACCTACAAAAATTCATGACAAATTGACTTGCCAAGTTTCTATCTCTTCCTTGTTTGCGATTTAGGGTTGTCTTGTCTTTCTTTCAAATTCTGTCCCTTCATTAAATCATAAAACTAACCAACCATGAGGGGTGGGTGTAGTGGATGAGAATGATGGGGGCGAAGTTGGTCTTCATAGTAGTGAGGAATAGGAGAGCAACTGTGAAATGTGTTGTCGAGGAGCGAGAGTGCATATATGCACAATCACAAGAAATATAAACGTGAAATGTGTTATCTGAAATGTAATGGATTGGATATATTACGTGTTGCAATGGATAAATAAAATGCAGCAAGAAGTAGCTACTAAATAACTTGCTTTAGGACAATCAAATGGTGTAAAATCCGAGTCATTTGTGATTACATTCAATTAAGTGGGTCAAAAAAGGCTATAGTTTACTAAGTGGTTGTATATTTTGAGGGATTGGATAAGATATAGAAAGAAGTAGCTGCTATACTCACTATGGGATAGCCAAATAGCATAACATCTTAAACATCTGTGATTAGAACATCAACTTGTCCCGTAATGGCCATTAAAGTGATTTGAGTGTCTACCTTGCAAGGGACAACAACATAAGAAATCTTCTCCTCCTTCAAGACCTTTCACATGCAACCACACCAATTAACAAGCCTCATGTTATTGGTTATTATTTTCATTCATCTCAATCTTAATCGAATAAAATCCTCAATTAAATATTTTTCTAATTTTCTAATTGCTTTTTTGTTTTTGTTATTTGGGAAAAAAAAAAGTAAACGTACTCTTCAAGTTTGGTTCAAGAAAAATATTGAAATCAAAGTTTTGACCGCAATAGGTAGATAGGATCCCTGATTTTCCTAAAAATGTGTTAGAAAATATTAATACGTGCTTAATAAAGTTGAAAGGTAATTCAAATAAAAAGATATGCTTTAGCAAAAAAAGATGTGGTTATTTGGATCACTCTTATCTATACAGTATTTGTTTATCTAACTTGCAGTTCCTCTTCATCCTCCAATTAAAATAATGTACAACCATTACAAATTTGAGGGTAGTAAGGGTAATAAAATTTCCTATAACTTCCATTAATCATTACTTGTATCACTAAATACTGAAAGTTTGACTTGCAAACTTTCAGTTAATGTAAAAATCAAGTCAATTTGATATCCATGAAAAAATAATGCATGGTCGAAGTTTAGTCAATTTTGCTAAAGTTCTTTAAAAGAAATATCAATTTAATAAATTTGTTATAGAAAATTCAAAGGGACATTAATACGGCAAGTGAAAGCAAGGACGATTGGGTGTGTCTAAAATATCATCAAATCATTACATGGGATAGAATGAAACGGTTGTAGGTAAGAAATTAATCGAGGATGGGAAAGATAATGAGCTTAATTGTTAAGGGGACGTTAACCTTAGATCAAGATCCATGGAGACTATATGTACATGGGCGATACCTTCCTTACTCTCTGTCCTGCAATTCTCTCTTCTCCCGACAGTGCCTCTTACAGCACCATCCTATTTAACAGGAAATGTTGTTTTTCTTAAATTAGTTACTTGATTTGAATTATGTTTCATTTTTTTTTCATTTTTTATTTTGTTTATTGACGGTAGAAATACTAGATTTGTATTGCATGAAAATGAATTAATTTGGGTTAGATCATGTTCAGCCCACCCGTTTGATAGGTCTAGACGTGGGTGATGCTAATAAAGTATTATATAGGCTTACTTTGTGGGCGAAGGGGTTGAACGAAATGCTGTTCAAATGGCGTGACCCACCACCGAAAACATTAATGTATGAATATATTAAAGCATATTTATAGTATATGTGCCTGTTTCACTTCATTTGCATGCTTTGTCCGTTCCTTTGTTCAACATTAGTACAAAAACACCAGAAAAAATTGATATCTTGTCAAAAACACCAGAAAAATTGAGAATGTGGGGATTTGAACCCCTCACCTCCCCCTTCCATGTTGGAAGGGTGGCCACTGGGGCGAATCCCAGTGGTTTTGATATACTGATTTGAATACAATGAAATATGACTAAAATTGGATTTAAGTTAACAAATAATTAAAAACGAGCAATCTATGTCGAAACGTTTTTCGATGTGAGAATTTCATAGATCATTTTTCTGTCGTGCCTCTGAGGCATTTCCTCAAGTGCATCACACGCATTTGATTGAGGAATGAAACAAAGGCATAAAGTCGCACTCAGCTCTCCGGCTACAACATTACGCCACAAATTCTTGAGAAACAAACATTAGATAAGTTCTAAGCGAAGAAATCGACTTACACTTTATCGATCGCTCGACACGAGACGAGGAAGGTGAAGGCATGGGGCTCCCGAGGAAGTGAACGGGATGAGGACGAGAAGGCATGGGGCTTCGAGGAAGAGTAGTAGCGACAACATGGTGACCAAGGTGGAAATTTGTCCATCGAAATAGCTAGGCGACATGGGACAACGTCCATTTCGAGTCCTTATCTAAGACAACTTCCACTTCGATCAAGAACTTCTACCCCAATGCAAATGGCCCAAGGCATCATCCGATCAAGAACTTTCCATCTCAAGTACAAGACATCTAAATGAACTGGACTTGTTTACTCTAATGAGAGAAATTCATTCCATTGAACAAAAGAACAAAGCATGCGAATGAAGTCAAATAGGCACAAATACTGTAAATATGCAAGAATATACTTATACATTAATGTTTTTTGTGGTGGTTTTGCCAAGGAAAACTTTTTTTTTTTCGCTAAATAAACGAATTCATTTTTTCATGGTGTCGTCACCTTTAGACTGAAGTCCTATGTTAGCCTACTAGCAACTAAGGAGAGGGAGTGTATTGGGATAAGTAAGGTACCATAATTCCACCATCTTACCTTAGGTCCTTTTTGAGAGGGTACTTGGATACAAAAGGAAAGCAAGAAAACTCCTCTACGATATTTCTAGTGTATTTTTCATGAATTGTATTGGGTTCGCTCGGTGGAGGCTGGCGTCAGCTAGCCGGATCGGGACCTGACTTGATGATGTCATCAACCCTACCTAACTGGAGACCCGACCTAGTCAAATTGGTCAGACTAGCTTAAGAGCCAGATTTGACATGCAACGTGTGCGCCACACGCACCACGCACTTAGGTTGCGCACATGGGTGTGTGGAAGTTTCGATTGGAGCATAGTTGGTGTCATTGTGCTAGTATTGAAATTCTCTACATTGAGGTATAACTATTTTACATGTTTATAGCTTTTCACACCACAATTAATTTATCTAGAGTACCTAGGAAAAAAAAAAAGGAAAGCATATGGTATAAATATCTCAATTAATTCAAAAATCCTAAACATGGGTTTAATGGAGGAAAACAAATTAGATAAGTAGCGAAATGATATATCAATTAATTCATATCACATATATACTCCCATCAAGTCAAAATTGTAGCTAGACGATTAACCTGGGAGAATAGAGTTAAGAAGTGAATTATGGCATATTTGATAACAATTCTATTCTTAGAAACAATTTTTGATCATAATTGATTTTTTTTCTAATTCTATTCCCGAGAACAATTTTTGTGCAAAAGAAAGCACTTGGTAAGTGTCCAAAAAAACTATTTTCAGGATAGAACTGCATTTGGTAGGATTCTTAAATGTTTTTTTTCTTTTAATTCATATCACATTAGACATTTAAAATTTTAATCAATTACCTATGCAAATTTAACAAAAGAGTTGCCACTAGCATTTTTGGGGTTGGCTAGAAACCCAGTAAGATATATGAGAATATCTTATTATTCATGCAATTAGAAATTCTAGAATTAGGCACTTGATTACGTCAGCCCTAAGAATAATTCCCCTTCGATACCTTAATTGATCATGCTAACTAATGCCATAGTAGCCTATCAAAAAAATCTAAAATTTGTCTTAACCATTCTAGAGCAGGAAAGTAACACCCAAGATATTGAAATACACATCTATTTATAATCATAAAGGAAAGCAAACAAGCATCCTAATATTGTCCTTAAAAAAAAAAAGCAACACAAAACAAGAAACCCTATTGTAAAGCCCTAAGGTTGTGTTTGGTCGTCTAGATTTCTAAATATGATATAATAAGAAATTCATTGATTTCTATATATCCTATCCATTGTTTGATGAACTGCGAATTTAAAGTCGAATATATTCACATTATACTATGTATATTATTCGGCATAATGGTGCATCAGTGTATATGAACCTAAAAGTTCACGACTGTAGATGATAGAAATCTTTCGTGGCATTCGTGCCTACTTCATTTTTATTTGTCTTTTTTTCCTCTTTTCTTCATTATTTTCATTTTTATTTCTTTTTATTAAATAGTAAACTGGACTAATATACCTAAAATACCTAAGATATGCAATAAATATATATTTATATTGAATTTATATTATAAGACATAATTAAATTCGAATATATAAATAAAAATAAGATTTAATTAAAAAATCTAAATTTTTATTTTTTTTGTTATTTTGAATTTCTTATATTGAAATTCTAATATTATTTATATCGAAATGTAATTTTAATTTGATTAATTTAAGAAGCTTGTTATTTGAGAAAAATTTCTTTCCTATTATGGATAATAAAAATCCTATCCATTTTCATGCAACCTCTTCCATAGGATAATTTTATCCAGTTTATATCTTTCTTATATCCGACTTTGTTTAGTCTTGAGTATTCATCAAATATATAATATGATAAATTTTATCATAATTGCCAAACACGGCCTAATGGTTCTTCCAATTTTAGGTTTCAACATTTTTAAGGGTTTTCCAATTTTTTTTTTTCAGAAATTTTCTGATTTTTATTTTGAACATTTTTTAATATTTTCTAAAAAATTATGAATTTTCAGGATTTTTGGTGTTTTAAAGGATTTTCTGAATTTTTGGAAATTCTTATATTGTTATTAATATTTTGAAATTTTGGAATTTTTGTAATTTTTCTGAATTTTTGGATATTTCTAAGTTTTTTATTTTTAATGAATTTTGAAATTTTTATGATATTTTAATTATATGAATTTTTTTGAATTTATTAACCTTTTATTAATTTGTAGGGATTTTTCCGATTTTTTAAACATTTTTAGGATTTTTAAGAATTTTTAAATATTTTTTTATTGTATTATATTTGGGAAACGGGTCCGGACCGGGTTTACCTAATTCGATCCATTGAAAACCGAACTCCCGTCCACCCGAGTCCGACCCCAGTCAGATAAAAAAATAATCTTTTAAAATTTTTTGGTTTTTCTTTGATTTTCCTATTTTTTAATGCTTTTTCTCCTTTTTTTATCGTTTTTTTTTTGTCTTTTTCCCATGCAAGTTTCTTCTTCTCGAAGCCTTCGCCTACCTTCTGCAACTCTTCTTCATCAAAGAGCCCACCATCACCGAAACCACACAAATCCTCAACAAATCACTCAACACTCTACGCAAATGTATCAATAAAACTCAGCCACGAACTTCATTAAAGCGGAGCAAAAGATGGAAAAGGTTACCTAATCAGTGTAACGAGGTGGAGCCACAAGAATCGACACCAGCGAAGGTCGGTGAAGGAAAGCTTCAATATCAACCAGCGATCGAAAAACACCATCACCGGTGAAGGAACATGCAACAGGAACCGAGCCACTTCACATTCCCGACCAAGAAAACCCAAAAAGATCCACCAAAGCTTTGATCAGCCGCCTCGAAAATGGACAATCGCCCTCCATCAGTGACAGCGAACCATGTCCAGAGGCGCTAGAACGTGAAAAAATCCGCTGAGAGGCGGTTGAGCATATCCTCAATCGTCACAGGGAAAAAATCGCCACCATCACCGTTGAGGATGATCCTTGCTGCTGCCACTGTGAAAACTTCTGGAGGAAGAGGAGTGATGATTCACGTGAGAGGCTCAGGGAGCCCAGAAGATCGTGTTTTTGACTTTTGGACGGTTACCCAGTCGACCTTCATCATTTTCCATAATGTGGGCTCCTGAATAAAGAAAGGCAGAGAAATATTAAGATAAAAGAGGATTTTCATCGACAGGGATGTTGAAGCAACTACTTACACATCTGATGATTAGCGCATAGATCCTGATTTTGCTCTTTTTAGCCCTCCTCGTTGAATACACGTTTTAGCATTGCGAACGCAGAAAGAGAGAGAGGGAGGGAGAAGAGGAAGAGGGGGGTGGTTTTGGAAGAGGAGGACGTGGGTGGCGGAAGAGAGACGGGGCGAGAGCGGATGCACAGAGAGAGAGAGAGGGAGGGGGCGGTTTCGGCAGAGGACGTGGGTGGCGGAAAAGTTTTGAGCCTTCGTTTGAGCGGGAAGAGCTTGAGCCTGGTTGGTTGTGGTTACTGGTTATTTGCTTTTGAATCCCCATTGTCTTTTCTGCCTCCGCCAGATTCTCCCTCTCTCTTTCTCTCTCCCCAGCTGAAAAAGGCCAAAATCTATTAAATCTCATGTCACCACGTTGCAAAAGTATTTTAACATGTCGAATACAGCGCCCGCCATTGTGACGATGTACATGGTGTGACTATAATTTGTCTGCTGCGAATCTTGATTTGCTTGAGGACGTGCGTTTATACATTTCGCTTTGGATCGACCGGCGGCCTCACGCGTCACAAGTACGTGATGCATCGGTAACATGAAATATATTCTCTACGACTCTTGAGCTCCTTAGTTAGCTATTACCGATTTCGTACGATGAGCAAACAAGTCATCATGGTTATCTTTATGAAGGCCGTGCCACTCGACACTAAAGAAGAGTTGATCTATTGCAACCCATTTGAGTGTCTTCTTTGATTGCCTAACTAGAGATCTTGACGTTATTATTGACAAACTCCCCAAAATTGCAAAATAATTTTTTTTTTGAGTATTTATGTTTGATCCACTGTCATCTATTTGTTGAACAATTTATATATTTCAAGCTTTCAATTAATGCTAGGTTATGTTGTTTTTAGTCATGCCTTAGTGTTCATGATAGAATATTTAAATATTAAATCATGTTAAAATATTTAAATAATCAATCACACATTTACTTAATAATTTTAGCTTTCAAAACAATTTACCTTATTTAATATTTAAATATTCTATCATTTTCATGTCCATTTAAAAGTTAAACCTCGTGAGCATCTACATGGAGGTAAACTATTTGGCTGGTGTGTTCTATTACTGGTCAAAGTGAAAAAAATATATTTAAGATATATATAAATATTAGACGGTACTTGGAAGGAAGAAAGAACAAGAAAAAAATAATGTTAAATTGAATAATTGCATCACACTAGATAGGAACAAAATCCTAATATATATTTTTCATTTTTTGCTTTCCACATTGTATTAGTTCCGACCTTTGATCATAGTATGAGATGCTCCTGTTTGGCGTAGCGCGTGCAAATTGGATGACCAAATTTTCAAGAATTTCAGTTGCCTTTGCACCCACCTCATTGCCGATACCGTCTATGCCTAGCAATTGAAACTCTAGTACGACTGAATAGACAAAAGAAGCCTCTAGGATGATCTAATTAAAGACGGGAGCAAGCCGACTTTCTCTGCCCTTAAGAAAATTCTGACCAGTTTCAGAGATGTCGTCCATAAACGCATTCTTCCCAAGTTGGGACTCAATAGACCCTTCCAGGAGCTGCCTACTAATCACGAAGTTCATCCTTTTCTATGAGCATCGATGAAATGACATCCCATCACCCCCAAAGTACTCTGGAATTTGCACTGTCGCTATCACCTGCCTGGTCAAGGCCGCTCCCAAAAACCGAGACAGAGCATAAGTCACAGAGAGAAAGTTAAGGCTATTTCTTTTCTTTTCCTGTGCTCAAAACCTTTGCTAGCAAGCAAAAATACCGCTTGGTTATTAGCTCATCATATTAAGTCTAGGGATCCAAGGGAAAAATGAAGAGGAAAAGATAAAGGGGAGAAGTCGATGGGCACACGAGGAAAATTCTTATGTGTTCTCCATAATGACAAACAAATGAGTTCTCTGATCTACTGTAGAACAAGACCGAAAAGGGATAATACTTTCACAAGGCACAAATCTCATTTGACCGAATATTTAATGAGGATTATTTTCGAAAGAATTATTCAATGAAAGGAGCAAGTACTATCTTATTTGCCCTTTATGCTGACCGGGACAATGCATTTGAAGGTGCCCTATACTGAAGTAAGATGAATTAATCCTAGTTGCTGGTTGAACTGGCAGAAGCAAGAAAATCGGTGAAAATACGAAGTGTAATCTGAGAGCTCCAATCTTTACTTGCATTAGTTGATCGAGAACCTTTACGCATCCATTGACCCGTATTAGTTGAACATGATGAAGTGTTATAGCTCATCGCAGAAAACCGGTCCCAGTTTCGAAGGAATTACCCTCGGTGAGGTGAGTGTAACGTGTTCACAACAACTAAATATATGTTCAGAGGACAATCATGTAAATTTGATGGGAATTAGAAAAGAGGAATTGGGTTTTCTTTGATGTTTGTCTTAATCTATGCGCAGGAAATTAAGGCATATGGTGTGGCAAAAGTTGTGGCTTCAAACAACGTTGAATTTGAGAAGTTGATTTGGTTGTGGGAGTTGTTACTTGGGCAGAGTACTGAAAGATAAGAAGAAATGGGATGATCGGGAAGCTTGATCCATTGGAGTTGCCTTTGTCATACCATGTTGGAATATTGGGTAAATTTCTCATTCACGAACAATTTCCTATTATAATAATCTTTTCAGCAATACATGAATTTCTTCTTAATCAAAAGAAATTTACAAGACTCTGCCGAGGTGGGTAATAGAGTTTTACAGCCGTGCTTCAGATTTTGGCATGTGCGGCTTAAATAGCTGTGCTACTCTGGCAGAAAAATGTTTTAGATTAGTGATTTTAACAGAAGAAACATAAGAATTCAAAATGGTGTTGAAGTCATATGGTTTATTAGAGCAATATGTCACAGAAGGTACACATTAGAAGAAGGACAGGTCTCAGTAGGGTCAAGAAATGATTCTATTACTATTTCAATCTTACAAAAAAAAAAAAAAAAAAATGGACCCAAGCCACTATTGCCTCAAGGACACGTGAAACTCCTTACGTTGTCTGCTGCACTCAAAGAGCAACAAGAATTGCACGATGACCTAGAAAACAACCAGACGATGATTCAGAAATGCAAGGGTAGTAGAGGGGGCTACCCTCTCCCGGCAAAAGCGCTGTCTCCACAGTTGCAAGAACCCAAAACGATGCCACATTAATTTTTGTGAGGATGAACATTTGTTGTTTAGAAGACATTTGAAATTTAGGTCCTCCTAATGTTAAGTAGAAGGTTGTGTGCACAATATGTGGGGAGCACTAATCCAATGAATCTAAAAGTGGGCTCTGGCCATTTGAATAGGTACCAAGAGAAACATAACATCGAAATAGTTTGGCTTGGGAGAAGTTCTGCTAAATTCTTTGATTATCTAACTCTTGTCAAATGGAAACCAACATTTGCTCTTTGCTTTTTTCTTGCGGTCAACAATATTGTAGGGAGACTTAATTTTTTTCATTTACGATATAAGATCTACTTTTCAAAATTTTCATTTATTTAAGAGTTTCTCATTTGATTACTACTGATAATATTGGATATTGGTAAAGCCCAAGAAACATAAATCAAAAGAGATACTTAGGCCCACAAAGCCATTAGTGGGCCTATCAACACTCCCTAAACCTAGGAAAGACCAAGAATCTTATACCAAGAATCCTATAATAAGGGGCCATCCAAACTCGTGCCTAGTCCAAGGGTGCTAGCAATAGTGGACATGGCCGTTCGCATGACACAAGATAAAACATGAATCAACAGAGAGAGATGTCAAATGTGACATGATATGCCTGACTTTATACGTCGACACAAATAAATATGAATTAACATGTTGTCATCGTAGTGCAATCACTTGGCACTTAGAGTCAAAATTAAGATATTCCTAGCTGATACAAATTGCATTCAATTGCAACACAAGAGCATGAATTGTTAGTTCTCCAAGACACTTGGAAGTTCTATGGAGGGAGAAAAGGCATGGGCATGTGATGGATGATCAACCCTTTAATTGTCAATTGGTGATCTTTCGAATGGACTTGAAGGTTTACATTGGTTGTCTTTTATTTTTTTATTTTTATCTAATTAAATCTTAAAAGCTACGTTTAGTCATCTAGATATATAACAAGTTAAGGACTAGATAGGATATAATATAAGAAATCCAAGGGATTTTGCTATATCTTATCCATTGTTTGATTAATTAGAGTAATAAAACCATATATATTAACATCATATTATGTATATTTTTTTTTTTATATAAACGGCTTATCAGTGTAAACCAACCTAAAAGGTCACAAACAAATCAGTAAAAATTTCTTGCAACACTCTTACCTACTTTATTTGTATTTATTATTTATTTTATTTTTCCACTCTTTTTAAATTATTTTCTTTTTCTTTCTTTTTCCCCTTCCATCGTTCTCTAATAAAATTTTATTAAATAGTAAACTATACTAATATATCTAAAATACTAAAATACCTAAAATATGTGATAAATATAAATATATATTAATGAATTTATATTATAAGATATAATTAAAGTAGAGTATAGAAAATATATAAGATTAAATTAAAAAATAAATTATTATTTTTGGTTATTTTGAATTTCTTATATTAGAATTTAAATATAATTTCATTTTTTGTTAATTTAAGTTTATCAAGAAAAATAAATCTTTTTATTATGTATATTAGAAATCCTATCCATTTTTATCCCACCTCCCCTAAATAATTTTGTTCAGCCTATATCTCTCTTATATCCGATTTTATCTTGTCTTGAGTAAATACCAAATGTAGTGTAAGATAAGAATTATTATCCTTGTTGCCAATACATCTAAAGTTCATGCATTTTTGCCCTTTACTTTAAATATAAAATTCACTGAATTCAAATGTTTGCATGTGAATTTAAATATAATTTAAATTTTTTTGTAATTTTTTTAAAATTAGAGTGATATTTTAAATTTTGGTTGGATATTTTGCTTTTGCTTCCTCTTCCATAAACCTTCTAAAATATGTAGTGTTAGGAAGTAGAGACCAAGTGACGATGCATTCTTCCTATTTCATTTCGATTATTTTATTCACATCTTGCAATATAGATAAAAATATAAAAATATTTGTCGACATTTTAAATATTCTTTTTTTTTTTTTTGTAAAAATATAAAAAAATTGATAAAAAGTAAAAAAAAAAAAAAGGGGGGGGAATCGAGCGGGCCTGCATATCCGGCCCACTCCTCTAATAAATTTTCGCCCGGGGTAAAAGTCCACTCCCTTGGTTTTTTGTTTCTTTTTGGCCCATTTTTCTTTATTTTTTCAACTCCACAATTTGAGCCCAAGAAGAAAGAAAAAGGAGCCCAGGCCCATTCTTTCTCCTTTCGCGCGTGCTCCCCACCGTGAGCAAGGACCGTGACGCAATTAGATGGAGGCAACAAACGAGCGACCGTGAGCGAGAGGAGCTTGAAGCTTCTAGAATGTGAGCTAGCAAGGGGGGATAACGTAAAAGACTCGCCCAAGACAGGCGTGCGAGGAGTGCGTGAGCCTGAGGGGGGCTCGGCCAAGCGGAAGAAGAGGAAGGTGTAGAACTTGCTCGACGTTCGGAGAGAGAGAATCAGGGAGCGTGAGAACCAGAGAGAAAGAAAGAAAGCTAGAGAAAAAAGAGCGTGCTCAACCAGGGAAAATGGTGAGCAGCGTGGATTTGAGTAAAGAGGGGCAAGCGTTATCAGTTGAGAGGAACCACTATCTGTGCGTGCGCTTGTTCCCCAAGCTGTTGAGGATTTCTAAAGAACAGCCGCCCCTCGCGCGATTCCTCGTGCTTGTCTTGGTCGTTGGGACCGGCCGCAAGTTGTTCACTTCTCAGGGTGAAGTCTTTTCTTTCAATCTGATCATTCTATTGTTCTGGTTCTCTAGGGAAGATTCCTGAATGCTCGATGATTTGCTCTTTTTGTTGTTTTGCTTCCGGCTTGCTTTTGGGAAGTGTATTGGGTGTCAAGATTTCTTGGACCTGTTAATATACTATGTACATTAGCGAAGTGAAATCTAGTTAATTTAAAGAGAACAAGAAAAAGGGTTCACATTTTTATGACTTTTCGAAGGAATGAAGTCACACCACGCTTGTCAAAGCTTTGTTGGAGAGAGAAAAAGAGGAAGGCAGGACATCGGGCATTTTGGGGTTGGCCGGGGGCTGAAGATGAGAGCAGAGGGCTTCGGCCATGAGTGAAAAAAATCTTTGAGAGAGAGGGGTTCGGGCATTGGTTCTTGCTTGAGAGAGGTGCTCGATGGAAGAAAAAATACAGAGTAGAGATTGAGGGAGCTTCGACCAGAGGAGCTAGAGCAAAGGAAAAAAAAAAACAGAAAAAAGAGTGACAGTGAGCTTGGCTAGAAAAAAAAAAAGCGAGTCAAGAGAGGAGAGAGGGACGTTGGCTAAGGGAATTTCGGCCATGGAAGAGTTGGGCTAAAGAGAGGTTCATGGAAGAAAAGGGAGAGAAAGATTTCTTGGCTGGTTCTAGCGGAAAAAAGAGAGGAAAGGGAAGAGAGATTAAAAAAGGAAAACTAGAGAGAAAACCACCAAAGAGAGAGAGAGAGAGGTTCGTTCTAGAAAAAAAGGGAGAGGAGCACAACGATCGCACAACTTGGGTAGGGGAGGATGACTCAGACGGAGAAGAAAAGCTAGTGAGGCACGCCACGCAATGCCTCTGTGTCCGGCCAAAGTTGTTTTGCCATTGTGTGATCGGTCATCTTATCCTTGCTCCCAGATATAAGAGTCCAAGGAGTGGAGTTCTTCCCCCGCTTGAGAGGTTTTCATTGATGTGACGACTCCATTGTCGACAAACCAAGGAGACTTAGTCTTCGTTAGAAGCAAGGTATGGTCTCATTTCTCTATGGCGAATTTGAATTCTCCTGTGCCTAAAGGAAATGGTCATCGGCTGAATGTTGTTTCATGATCCGAAGACGATTTTTGTTGTTGGTGATAACTTGAGATGAATCCCTCATTTGCTGTTAAATCAATGTTCCACCTCATGTCGTCTCATGAGAATTGAGTTTTGAGATTGTTAATGTCTACAATTCGAGTTGAATTCTTGGTACGAATAGAGTCGAGTGTTTGACATTGTTATGTATTGTAAATTTTTACTTCTACAAAACAACCCTAAACAATTCTCGTACTATGATTATGACAATAAAATCCATACCTTTTGGATTTCTCTCCATAACCAATGAAGTAATCACTGGCCATTGTTAAATCCATTTTCTTTTTTTTTTTTTTGTGTATTGTAAATTCTTATTTATGTAGGACAACCCAAAACATGTAGGTGTCGTAAATTAGGTTTTCTTTCTGTCCATAGTTCAAAGAGAATCTTTGAAACTTCTTTACTAAGAACCATGTTTAATAAATACATTGAAGTTTTTTTTTTTTTTTTTTTTTTGGTAAAGGAATAAATACATTGAAGTTTTTAATACATACATCTACAAAAATAATGATAAAGATGAATGATTGTTCCTACTCCTAACCATTTTCATTAAAGTACGATTAAGCATTTCTGCTACACTATTTTGCAGTGGTGTATCCAATATCGTGTATTGAGCACAAATGTCATGTCTTTCAAGGAATTTAACAAATGGACCTAGACATTGTCCCGATTCATCATATTTTCCATAATATTCACTACCTCTCCCCGACCTTACTATTTTCACTTTTTTTATTTAATTACCTCTTGACCTCTTTAATATACACCTCAAGTGCATTCACCAATTAAAATTTATCATGCAATAAATATAATCATAATGTGAAAATCATTAATAAAGGTGATGAAATATATTTGTACATTGGTATTTTGGAAAAATCAATGTTTCAACCTTATGGATGGATCAAAGAGATAAGACTTCAACCAGCGCCCTCGCTTGGCTGTCATTCCACGTGTGATGCGTTGCTGATTTCTCGGGGATGGAGGCAATTCATTGGACCTTTTGACCATTTCATAACATTCCAACGATGAAGGGCTTAGATGTATCAGAATCTACAAGAGGACACTGAGAAAAGAAAGGCTGACTTTCAGATCTCTGAGGATAGAACACTGAAATTCCAAGAACATTTGGTTGTACTTGATGATGTGGAGCTTAGAGAAGATATTTTATTCGAAGCACATCGTAGTAGTTACAGGATTCATCCTGGAAGTACTTAGACGTATCAAAATATACATCAACACTACTAGTGGTCAGGAATGAAGGTGGATATCGCCAAGCATGTCGCCAAATGTTTGACATGCCAACAAGTAAAAGCTCAGCATTGCAAGCCGGGAGGACTTCTACAACCTCTCGCGATCCCAGAATGGAAATGGGAATATATCACGATGGACTTCGTGACCAGATTACCGAGGAGTCAGAGAGGAAATGATTCGATTTGGGTGGTAGTCGACAGACTGACAAAGCCGGTTCACTTTATTGCAGTTTGAAAGGACCTCAGTTTGGATAGGCACGCTGACCTGTACGTGCGTCAAGTGGTTTGAATGCATGGAGTACCGGTTACAATAACGTCAGATAGAGACCCAAGATTTACCGCCACTTTTTCGAAGAGCTTGCAAAGTGCTTTAGGTACAAAGCTTCTGTACAATATGGCATATCATCCTTAGACGGATGGCCAGTCTGAGAGGACAATTCAAAATCTCGAGGACATGCTGAGAGCTTGTGTACTAAACTTCAAAGGAAATTGGGAAGATCAACTTCACCTGGTGGAATATGCCTACAACAACAGTTATTAGCAGAGCATTTAGATGGCTCCATTTGAAGCATTGTATGGCAGAGTGTGTAGAACACCAGTGTGTTGGGATGAAGTTGGTGAAAGAAAGATCATAGTCCTAGAGTTGGTCCAGCAGTCAGTGGATACTATGGCAATAATCAGAAATAAATTAAAGACCGCTCAGAGTAGATAGAAAAATTATGCAGATAAGTGTTGGAGATTATTGGAATTCCAAGTTGGTGATCATGTTTTTCTGAAAGCGTCACCAATGAGGGGAACTTCGCGCTTTGGAAAGAAAGGAAAATTGAGTCCGAGGTATGTAGGTCCGTTTGAGATTCTTAAGAGAATCGGGAACCTAGCATGACGTCTTTCACGTGTCGAGATTGGCGCAAGTGCATGACGTCTTTCACGTGTCAATGTTAAAGAAGTATGAGCCTAACCCGACCCACGTGCTCAATTTTGAGGAATTGGACGTGGATGACCGTGTGTCATACGTTGAAAGCTCGGTCCAGATCGTGAATAGAAAAGAGCAAGTTCTGCGTACAAAAACCATTCCATTGGTCAAAGTGGTCTAGCAACACCACAGTACTGAAAGAGCGACATGGGAGACTGAAGAATCGATGAGACAGTTGTACCCCCACCTTTTTGTTTAAAGTGTGTAAGGTTTAAATTTCGAGGATGAAATTTTTATAAGAAGGGAAAAACTGTGACATCCCAGATTTTCAATCCTATTTTATATTGAATTACTTGGACATTTCATTGACGTGCCTATAGGGCTGTTCTTAGAGTTAATCACTCTCGAGATAACTAGACTATCTGAGTAAGCCATTGGGGAATTTTAAGGCAATAGACTTGAGAATTCGACCAGGAATCGGTTTCTCGACCGTGCTCATCTTTAAAGGCCATTACGGTATAGTATAAAATTGATTTGAGACTAGAGATAGGTTGGTTCGAATGAGATGTGTGGCCGATCGTGGGTGACTCCATGAAATTGGGAAATTCTCGTCGATCGGCATTAATTTGATTTTATTGTCGTTTTGGTATCCTATGTCTGTATTTGAATCCTCGAGATTTTTCACGACAACCGAGAGTCGCCAATGTGTCGAGTGGGTTCATTGTGGCTCGAACAAAATCGACCACGGTTTATTTGCCCTAAAAAGTTCTGAAAGCTACTCGGTAGCCTAAGTCACGCTAAAAACGCGCCGAATGGAAATTAACCGTAAATTTGAATCCGATTTTAGAAAGTAAAGATTCTGCCATGTCACAATAAATTCTAGGATCCACGATTCAGTCTCTATAGATTTTTCTGCCAACTGAGACTTTTTGGGAAAAAGTCGGTTTAAGACCGTTTTCGATCAATTAAGGTCGGGGATTATTTTTGGTTGCAAATTTGAGATGCAAGATAGATTATTGGGTGAGGAAAAATGTCAAATTGAAAGTTGAGGCGTCAATTGAAATTATTAAGATCATATGAGATTAAATCGAGTGAAGTGAAGTGTCCAATTGAAGCCAAATGTGGCAAATTCATGTGCCCCCCTTCCCCTAACCAAAATGGACCATCTCACATATCCAAGAGTGAGCCTTGGTGGCTCAATGGCAGCAAATAAGTATGCTTGGCTTAAGATGGTCAATGGGGGGACAAAGGTGTGGAAAAGTGAGGCAAAGAGACCCTCCAAGTCTATCATCTCCCTCCCTCTCTCTCATTCCATTGTCCAAGCTCCCCCACCCTCCATTCTTGCTGTCCACTGTAGCTGGAGAAGAAGACTAGCAGCCATTGCACGCCAGATCACCGCCAGCCGCTCCGCCTCCATTCGCGCCAGGCCACACGTGCCGTCCGCCCCTCTCTGCACAGCTGTGCCCGTCCAGCTGCTTTGTCCTATTGTCCAGCCCTTTGTTCAGCGCTGCAAGTGGCTGAGGAAACCACTCGAGCCACCGGTTTGGACCCAAAACCACCCCGTTGTCCATCCCCGAGCCTTGTCGCACCAAATCAGCTTATTTTCTTTTGTTTTGCAACTCATAATAGAAAGGGTTTTTGTGGGTTTTCAGCCATCTTTGAAGGCCGTTTTGAGGTGCTTGTGGGCCTCGAACCCTAGGCCTGCTTTGGAGAAAAACGTCCCCCACGAAGTTCCCGAAGTTTCAATCCGAGCGGATTGTTAAACGGGTGAGTTTAATTCACTAATCCTTACTTAGTAGACTAATGATGCTTAGGGGTTGATTAGTGTTAATTAAGTGTGATTAGGTGATTAGATTGGTTTAAAATGATTGAATTAGAGACTTAATGATGTATGTTAGGTAATTAGACATAGTCACTAGGGAGTAGAATTGTTCTAGTATTCATTAAATGGATGTCGAGATTTTTCCCGGTCCGTTTTGGCATCCAATTAGGCATTACGGGCTTAAATTTGAATTATTAGTATTTAATAATTAATTTTTGTAATTAATTAATTATTTATTTATTTTTCCGGAAATTAGGCTGGGATAGCGATGACTGAAATTTTATGCTGATCATCATGGTGCAGTCTCTTTATTTAATTGAGCTTTAATTCATGCCGAATTGAATTAATTATGGATTTTTAGGAATTATTCCTAATTGAATTGATTTTAAATAATTAACTGAAGAATAATCGGGTATCGATTTTTAGTGCCAAAAGTGTTTTGGTAGACTGTGGATCATAACGGAAAATGGAGAAAGGCTTTAAAATTTGTTTGTCAGTGAGTAGGTATATTACCTCGAATCCACAGAAAATGGAGAAAGGCTTTAAAATTTGTTTGTCAGTGAGTAGGTATATTACCTCGAAGAAGGCACGTGGGCTCGGTGAGTTGGTATATCACCTCGGGGAATGCACGTGGGCTCGGTGATTAAGTATGGCATCTCGAAAGAGGCATGTGGGCTCGGTGAGTTGATGCATCACCTTGGAGAATGCACATGGTCTCGATGAGTAAGCATGGCATCTTGGGAAAAGACACTTGGGCTCGGTGACTTGATGCATCATCTTGGAGAATGCACGTGAGCTTAATGAGTAGGACGTCGTCTCGGAGAATGTACGTGGGCTTGGTGACTAGGAGAGTTACATTGGAGAATATGAGTGGGCTCGACGACTAGATATTCCATCGTGAGGAATGTGCGATATCAATTTAATTGACCGGGGAAAGGTGGGAATGACATGTAATTGACTAGGTCGATTGATCGATAGTTCGATCTTTGTGGAATAATTGATTGCCTATTGATCTGTATTGAATTGTAGATGGAATCTAAGGCCAAGGTAAATCCTCTAACTCGTATGGTGCATAGGCAGTCCTTATGGTGTATTGGTCTTCTAATCGAGTCTTAGGAGGGTAGAACTCATTAAGACGTAATCTCATTGGTTACTGTATAACCAATTTCAGGCCCTTAGATGGCAGCACCGGTACCTCCACTTCCCTCTGTTCCGGAGCAGTTTGGTATTCCCGAGAGTACATAAGAGGAAGCGACTCATTTCCATATTCACCCCAACCCCGAAAGATTAGAGTATGTCTTGATAAAATCCACGGTTTGGGTTGATGTGGGTAAAGATGACCTGATGCCCCATGAATATAGATCGTGGTATTGTTACTACCATGATGGGCGAAAAGAGGGTCCCATACCGGAAGAGGATGTACCATAATATGTTTTAGAGGAAGCATTCGGAGAAGGGACTGCAGATCCAAGGACGGAGCAGTAGATGATGTTAAGGATCCCGCGCTCGGGAGTGAGCCAGTTTCTCCGGTGTACACAGTTGAGGATGCCAAATGGAGTGAAAAGGAGGGGGAGATAGTAGAGCAAGAAGAGGAGGGATCGGAAGAAGACGAAGAGATGGAAGAGGACAAGGAACTTGAAGAAAATGAACTCGATTAAGAGGAATTTGAGGAGGATCCAGAGTATGACCCGAATGAGGATTGAAACCTCATCCCGTTTTGAAAACCTAATGTATATGTGCATAGATGTTAGATCTGACCTTTGTGAATAGTATTGTAAAATATACTATAAGGTTGGCTTGTATAAAAGTGTGGTTGTGAATTTCAATATGAAAAAAATAGCCCTACTTTTCTATCCCATTGTTTTACTATCTGGGGATTTATAATTACTTTCGCATGTGCATATTTAAAATGAAAGGATTAACGATACATCCTGGGATATCGCTTTTAAAATCGACCAAGATGAAGGATGTGCGCATGCCTGAGGATCGGGGCGTGACAAAGGGCAAGCTTCAAGAGAGAATAGAGGCAACGCAGCCTAAGAGAAAGAGTAACTCTTGTGGAGGAAAGATAGAATAGCTGAGTGTTTGCTTATATCAGCTAGTTTGCTTTGAGTGTTATGAGTGTGGTGAGAGAAGGTAAATTGGAATAGTTGGCAAAGAAGAATTGTTTGAATGTTATACTTATCTCATCATTTGGTATAACGAGTGTCTTGAGTTGTTTGTTACAATTTTCCCATGTTACCATCACAACGCTTCTGCATATCCTACAGGGGTCACATACCTTATAAATGGTATTAGAGCGAAGCTGCACACTCTACAAAGCATGAGCCAAGAACAATATTTATAGTACATTCAAGAAAGACCTCCAACAGGAGGTTTAAACAATTCATTGTTGAATTGAGTTTAGCAAAACATGTTCTAGCTTGTCCAAAAACTGGTCATGTATATGTCAGGTCCCAAATCAAGTATATATGGGAGAGAACTTATAGAAACACCAGGTTCTATAGAGATATGATGGAATCTATTATTGGACCATAAAATTTGCAACCAACTAGGATTCTTGCATTTTGAGATGAAAAGAAGGGTTGGTCATTTTCGACTTTAAAAGTCAGGGGACACACATATTAGAAATTGAGCTTCATCAAGTTTCCAATTTGTACAGGAAGAGATCCAGTTAGACCCTTGTTGTAAGACGGGTCCCTACACGAAGGGCTTATTATACTCAACAACAACTTACAAAGGCCATTTCAGGTAGCTAAAACAGATTAAAGGACCAAATTCTAGACATGAATCCCCCTACTTGTGCATCATTGACAGCTTCACATGCAATTTAGGATGCATGAGAGAGAAGACAGTACAAGAATCTAGATGGGAGGACTACTTACATGACAACAGCAAAATAAAAAACTTAAGCCCTTCTTCTCAATAATTGTTGTATTTTGCCAATTACTCATAAGCCTCGTGATTGCACTGACTGCTTTCGAATAAGACCAATTGAACAATGAGAAAATAATAAATAGATTTGAGGATTGGAGAAGTCTCTAAAGCAAGTTGCTAAAAAGTTGTCGTTCATCTATATTCCGAGAGTGCGCAAGCAGGAAATGGCAGATAAATCATCCGACAAAAGTTGCTCTAATAATGTCCAGAACTTTGGCTACTTAAATAGCCAACCAACAGCATGATCTTTTTACCAGAGGAGCTAAAACCCTTAAAATCTTTGTAACCGATTAAAAATTCCCTTTCAATATTTTCACTGTAGACTTCGGTAGGTGGAAACTACATGGATAAGTGGGTGCCAAAAGCTTTAGTTCAGTCCGATTTAATATTCTGGAGATTCCGATACCAAGAAAGTCGGCTGAAATCGGAAACGAAGCCTTGGCAAAGAAAATTTCCTTTTGTTCCATTAAAAATTACATTTCGGTATTTTCACCATAGACCCCGGCAAGTGGAAACTGCTTGGATAAGTGGGGTCCAGAAGTTTTAGTTCGGTCCGATTTAATATTCTGGAGAATCCGATACCCTGAAAGTCGGTTGAAATCAGGAAACGGAACCTTGGCAGAGAAAATTTCCTTTTGTTCCATTAAAAATTCTCTTTCGGTATTTTCAATGTAGACCCCGGTAGGTGGAAACTGCATGGAGAAGTGGGTTCCAAAAGCTTTAGTTCGGTCCAATTTAATATTCTGGACATCCTGATACCCAGAAAGTCAGCTAAAATCAGGAAATGGAGCATTGACAGAGAAAATTCCCTTTTGTTCCATTAAATTTTTTTCGGTATTTTCACTATAGAACCCGACAGGTGGAAACTGCATGAATAAGTGGGTTCCAAAAGCTTTAATTCGGTCTAATTTAATATTCTGGAGATCCCGATAACCTGTAAGTCGGCTAGAATTATTAAACAAAGCCTCGGCAAAAAAAATTCTCTTTTGTTCCATATAAATTCCATTTTAGTATTTTTACCATAGACCCCGGCAGGTGGAAACTGCTTGGATAAGTGGGGTCCAGAAGTTTTAGTTCGGTCCGATTTAATTTTCTAGAGAACCCGATACCCTGAAAATCGACTAAAATTAGGAAACAGAGCCTTGGCAGAGAAAATTCCCTTTTGTTCCATTAAAAATTCTCTTTCGGTATTTTCAATGTAGACCCCGGTAGGTGGAAATTGCATGGATACGTGGGTTCCAAAAGCTTTAGTTCGGTTTGATTTAATATTCTAGACATCCCGATACACAGAAAGTCGGCTGAAATAAGGAAATAGAGCATTGATAGAGAAAATTCCTTTTTGTTCCATTAAAAATTTCTTTTCGGTATTTTCACTATAGAACCCAACAGGTGGAAACTACATGGATAAGTGGGTTCCAAAAGCTTTAGTTTGGTCCAATTTAATATTCTGGAGATCCCAATAACCTAAAAGTCGGCTAGAATCAAGAAATAGAGTCTCGGCAGAGAAAATTCTCTTTTGTTCCATATAAATTCCCTTTCAGTAGTTTCATTGTAAACCCCGGCAAGTGGAAACTGTATGGATAAGTGGGTTCCAAAAGCTTTAGTTCGGTCCGATTTAATATTCTGGAGAACTCGATACCCTGAAAGTCAACTGAAATCAGGAAACAGAGCCTTAATAGAGAAAATTCCATTTTATTCCATTAAAAATTCCCTTTCAATATTTTCAATGTAGACCCCGGCAGGTGGAAATTGCATTGATAAGTGGGTTCCAAAAGCTTTAGTTTGGTCCAATTTAATATTCTGGAGATTCCAATACACTGAAAGTCAGCTGAAATCAGGAAGCGAAGCTTGGCCGAGAAAATTCCCTTTTGTTCCATTAAAAATTCACTTTTGGTATTTTCACTGTAGACCCCGGTAGGTGGAAACTGCATGGATAAGTGGGTTCCAAAAGCTTTAGTTTGATCCGATTTAATATTCTGGAGAACCCGATACCTTGAAAGTCAGCTGAAATAAGGAAACGGAGCCTTTGTAGTGAAAATTCCCTTTTATTCCATTAAAAATTCCCTTTCGGTATTTTCATTGTAGACCCCGCCAGGTGAAAACTGTATGGATAAGTGGGTTCCAAAAGCTTTAGTTCAGTCCGATTTAATATTCTGGAGATCTCGAGACCCTAAAACTCGGCTGAAATCAGGAAATGGAGCCTTGACAAAGAAAAATTCCATTTTATTCTATTAAAAATTCCCTTTTAGTATTTTTACTATAGACCCCGGCAAGTGGAAACTGCATGGATAAATGGGTTCCAAAAGCTTTAGTTTGGTCTGATTTGATATTATGGAGATCCCAATATATTGAAAGTCGGCTGAAATTAGGAAATGGAGCCTTATCAGAGAAAATTCCCTTTTTTTTTTTTTTGGTAAAGAGAGAAATTTCCCTTTTGTTCCATTAAAAATTCCCTTTCGGTATTTTCACTATAGACCCCAACAGGTGGAAACTGCATGGATAAGTGGGTTTCAAAAGCTTTAGTTCGGTCCGATTTAATATCCTAGAGATCTCGATATCCTGAAAGTGGGCTGAAATCATGAAACAGAGCCTTGGTAGAAAAAATTCCTCTTTGTTCCATTAAAAATTCCCTTTCGATATTTTCACTATAGACCTCGGCAAGAGGAAATTTTCACTGTAGACCCCAGCATGTGGAAACTGCATGGATAAGTGGGTTTCAAAAGCTTTAGTTCGGTCCGACTTAATATCCTAGAGATCTCGATATCCTGAAAGTCGGCTGAAATCAGGAAATGGAGCCTTGGCAGAAAAAATTCCCCTTTGTTCCATTAAAAATTCCCTTTCGATATTTTCACTATAGACCCCGGCAGGTGAAACTGCATGGATAAGTGGGTTCTAAAAGCTTTAATTCGGTCCGATTTAATATTCTGGAGAACCCGATACCCTGAAAGTCAGCTAAAATCACAAAACAAAGCATTGGCAGAGAAAATTCCCTTTTGTTCCATTAAAATTTCCCTTTCGATATTTTCACTATAGACCTCGGTAGGTGGAAACTGCATGGATAAGGGAGTTCCAAACGCTTTAGTTCAGTCCGATTTAATATTTTGGAGATCCCAATACCTTGAAAGTCGGCTGAAATTAGTAAACGGAGCCTTAGCAGAGAAAATTCACTTTCGGTATTTTCACTATAAACCTCGGCAAGTGGAAACTGCATGGATAAGTGGGTTCCAAAAGCTTTAGTTCGGTCCGATTTAATATTCTGGAGAACCTGATTTCTTGAAAGTCGACTGAAATCAGGAAACAAAGCATTGGTAGAGAAAATTCCCTTTTGTTCCATTAAAAATTCCCTTTCGGTATTTTCACTGTAGACCCTAGCGAGTGGAAATTGCATGGATAAGTGGGTGTCAAAAGCTTTAATTCAGTCCGATTTAATATTCTCGAGATCTCGATACCCTGAAAGTCTCCGCCCTCCTCACAGGACTCACCCACAAAAATTTGCAGGTAGAAGGAAAAAAAGTTAAAAAGTATTTAACTCAAAATGACCGAACGCCACGACCGGCACGAGCGGATCATCTTCTGATGTATCTTATGTGCCATTGATCTGAAAATAAAAACCAGAAAAAGAAGGAACAAAAGAATACATCCACTTTAGTTTGGGCTTCCACGAATCACCATGATATCATTGAACCAAAAAACTATTAAGGTTGATCCAACAGAGACCATGCACTTATACCCATATGGACTTTCATAGCCTCTTCCATAGCAAAACATGCATCACAGATGCTCATGTGCACATTGAGAAACCAAAAGCTTGTAATCACGACATACAAAAGGACCAAGGGTGCTATGTTTGTGCCAAAATATACAGCCCCCTCATTGAAAACACATTTATTAACTCAGCTTATCCAAGATGAAATGTTGTCATATTCAATTTCCTAAACATTATTGGCTAAAGTCCTTTTGCACAATTTGCATTTTTTCACTGAAGGAACATATCCTGACATTATCAATGCTCTATTTGTACCAAACAAGAAGCCAATAGGAATAGTTGGCAGACTAACGACATTGTCAAGTTTTAATTTTAATTTTTTTTTTTTATGGTGTCCACTGTTCTGTAACTAAAAGAAAAGAGGAATAGAAAATACGAAACGGTTTTGTCTTCCTCATAAAACTCTCTTCTCTCTCTCATCCTTTTTGTCTTGTTTCTAAGCTGCAACACTTCTAGTTTTTGAGGCCTCATAAGGTATTGCTCATTGGGTCTCTCACCAATCTCTCTCTCTCCCTCTGTCCTTCTCATCAAAATAATCTTATATTTTAGCTCAGCAACATACAATGCAAAGCCTAGATCAACCAATCCTTTGGAACCAAACCTGCGACCCTCCCAAAAAGCAAAGGCAAATAGGGTTTACCAAAAAAATTTCAATTTCGGACTCGCCTCGCTCTGGATAGTTGCGTCAGAGTTGGTGAGATGCAAAAGAGAGGCAATGGTAGCGATGCTAGGTCTAGCAAGTCGCTAAAAATGAAAACTTACTTGTCTTCAGTCGAAGAAGAGTTGCCATTGCCGAAAACAATCTCGATAACAACCTGTGCAAAAACCCTTTTTTTAGGCGAACATAGATATCATCAAGGACAAACAACAATTCTACACCATCTCGCGACCCTAGCAGCCCTAGAGCAAATGCCTCAAATACAATGTCTACACGAGATAAAAAATACTCAAAACCACAACAAATTACCTTGTATCTCGATGCCATATCTATCTTCTCCTCCTACCATCATTTCCCGAGCTCAGTCAATCGATTGGAATCGCGAACCGACCAACAAGAAGTGACAAGGAGACGAGAGGCAACTACGAGTTCCATTCCTACTACGTGCCAACAAGAGGCGAACTGGCTGGTGACAACGGTGGCGACTATTGAGGGTATGGCAAATCTAAGGTTGCTGGGTACAAGCTTGTTGCTTGCTGCATATAGAAGATTCCCACAAATCGTAATTTGTGATATTGAGAGAGAGAGAGAGAGAGAGAGAGAGAGAGAGAGAGAGAGAGAGAGAGAGGGGGGGGAAGGATCGCACGAGCTCGAAGAGATCACAAATTGCGATTTTGAGAGAGAGAGAAGGGGTAGTCACATAAACTTAAAGAGAGAGAGAGACTGAGAGAGAGACTGAGAGACAAAGGCCATGCTTAAGGTTTTATTTTTTTAACAACATCTAAAAATCGGGTCCAAAACCGATCCGATTCCTGGGTGGGTCTATACTCGGAACCAGGAACTGGACCGATTCTAACCAATTTCCAAAAGCTGGAATCGATTCCGGCTGGTTCTACCAAGAATCGATTCCCAAACTGGTTTTTCACGTGGTTCGGACAAGGTGTCCAAGTTCTGTGTAAACCCAATCCGGTTGCACACCCCTACACACTAATGTCATTTGCTTAGCCAAGTTGAGCCTGAAAATTCATGTCTAAAGCCCAAATGGTGATTATTTCCCACCACTAGGCAAGGCACATGATTTACCATTGCAATTAGTGTTTACGTGAAAATGTGGAGATGTTTATGCAAAATACCCTTTCAAGAATCACCCCACAATGGGGCAAATACAAATGTTTTGGTTGACATTGTTTGGAGGAAAAAAGATAAGAAATATATCTGAACCCATATTTGAATCAATCTTTTTGTGTCAATTTCAAAGCATACATCAATATTCATCCCACAACATGAAGAACTCACCTCTCATTTAATAATATACAAGCATAAACCAAGATCCATTCCATAATATGAGGAACTCATGCACACGGGATTTATTTTTTAGTTAATCAAAATTCATCGGCTCTTCCGAACTTAGTCCAGCAACATCCCGTAATCCAAGGATGACAGTGAGAATTATTCCCTTGTGTGACCATGCAAACAAACACATCTCGTTAGCATGGGGGCAGCGTCCCCACAGGTGACGACGATTCCTATCTTTCATTAGGTGATCACATGTTATGTATCACACAAGCCGATTCATTATATTTTATCTTAGCCAATACAAATAAGGCTCAAGAGCATGAATCATGCGAAATGTATAATATGCTTAACCTTTCTGAAACCATAAATCATGCCGGGCACGGTAAAAGGTTTGTGTCCTAAACTGACTAGTCAAGGCGCCAACCTACACCAAGCAAGGCCTTGGATCAGTACACCTCAATATTGAATCACTAAACAAGGTTCATTTTGACACCCCTCAATGCCAATCTGAACCAACGAGATCCATCCATGGCCTGAAGCGTACTTTCAAACATATGAGCAAACCATACCAAATTCTCGTACAAGCAAAACATAGAAATCTCACATAACCAAGCAATAGTAGTTTAAACAACAAAAGATACATAATCACACAGGCGATCAAGAACACGACTCGCTCTACCAACACACCACAATGCCCTTGCCAAAGGTTATGAAGTTCACTTACCACTCAAGGCTCGTGACTTAAGCCGTTACATTTGAACGCCGATCCAAAATTGAACATGGCTTTAAATCGATACCCCTCAATATCGACCCAAGACCAAGTAAGGCCCAGTCCGTTGCGTCTCAATGCATGTCGAAGACCAACGAGACCCCTTTTCATTGTTTGGGACATAGTTTGGCTCACAGGCACGAGCAACATCATAAAATAAATCGGCAACTTAGGAACGATTGAAATCATTATCAAACAAGTTCATGCATAAAAAATCTAAATAAACTCAAACAATTACTCATTACACACTCGGGATAGCATATCACAATGCCCTGACCAAATATTAACAAATCCACTTACAATTTTCTAGATCGGTAGCCTCACGGTGGCTCAAATGGCAATGGCAATCGGCGGCAAGAGAGAGGGGTTGGTTGGCCAAGAGGAGAAAGGGAGAGCAAGATGAGGTGGTGTGAAGAAATATGAGGAGGATGCCTCTATTTATAGGTTATCCCTTCTTCATCTATCAACTTGCTCTCCAAGTCAAGATGCAATTAAGGAGAGCATTAAATGGAAGACAACTTGGTCTTCAAGCTCTATAATGAATCAATCTCTTGCGACTTAATTCTGTTTCAAAAGAAATAATAAGTTAACAGTGTGGTCATTGCACTTCTTTTTTTCTAGCTTTATGATTGATAAAAATGATAAAACTATCGTTAAAGGTCAATTATCAAAAGAAATAGAGCTCCACGGCTTTTGGATCCAATAGACTTCATCCCTTGGATCCAACATCCATCAGACTTCATCTCTTGTAAATGATGTACCCACCCCCAGGTACCCTGTTGATGCCGAAAATAAAAATCAGAAAAAGAAAGAACAAAAGAATACATAAACTTTAGTTTGGGCTCCCACGAACCACCGTGATATCATTGAACCAAAAAAATAAGATTGATCCAACAGAGACCATGTACATATGCCCTTATGGATTTTCATAGCCTCTTCCATAGCAAAACATGCATCACAGATGCTCATGTGCACATTGAAAACCAAAGCTTGTAAACACGACATACAAAAGGACCAAAGGTGCTACGTTTTTGCCAAAATATACTGCCCCCTCATTGAAAACACATTTATCGACTCGGCTTATCCAAGATGAAATGTTCTCATATCCAATTTGTCGCGACCTACCCTCGGGGAGAGGGAACAGGTTTAGGGGTATTGCCTAAAGGACGGGCCTAAAGCCCATGATTAGGCGTGAGCTCTCCCAAGCCCATACCCCGCGTGACATTGGGATATTTTCTATGAATTTTGCACAAAAGGAGTCGCCACTAGCCTATTGGGGTCGGCTAGAAACCAAGTGAGGCATGGGAGTGTGCCTCACTTCCTACGCAACCAGATAATCTAGGGCCGGGGACTTAATTACACTAATTAACCAATTAGTGCCCTTTCGGTACCTAATCTTGTTCATTTTAAAAGAAATGATTTTTGGCAGGCAATTTGAATTGATTTTATGCTTATCCACTAACATGTGAGGTGATCATGCGGGTGCGCAATCATTAAAGTAATAACCATAACTACCAAGATCCTAATTGCCATAAAATTAAGCACATGCCATCAAACATAATTAGATATGCAAATTAAACATACAACATAATTAATATACGAGCACATAAAAGTCTAATTACGCTAAAATGGCAATACATGACAAATCCTAATCAAAACCCCATCATTTTTGCATTTTCGAAATTTTTTAATTTTTTTTTTAATTTTTTAATATTTTAATATTTTTAATATTTTAATTTTTAAAATATTATTATTATTTTTGTTTTTAAATTAATTTTAATTTTTAAAAAAGGGCGAACCGGGTCGGGTTCGGTTCGACCCGACCCGGTCAACGCGGATCGGGTCCGGTCGGAGACCGGACCGGGTTCGGTCCAAATGGGGGGCCGGCCAAACCGGCCCGACCAGCCTTGGTCGCCTTTCTTCGGTTTGGATTGGGCCCAAACAGCGGGCCCAATCTGGTCCAATCTCTTTTATTTTAAAAAAAAGAAGCCCACAATTCCCTAAGTTCCTAAGCCCACTAATCCATAAGTCCCTAAGCCCACAAGTCTAAAAGCCCACAAGCAAAACAGCCCAAACCCAAAACCGGCCCAAATAGCTCAAAAACCCTACCCGTTTCTGCCTCTTCTCTAGGGTTTCTTGGCGGCGGCGACGACGGTGACGACGGGCTCGACGGCGGCGGCGACACAGCGAGTGGCTCCGACGACGCGGCGGGTGGCGGCGGCAACGGGCCGGTGATGCGACGGGATTGGACTGGTGCTGCGGTGGCGACGAGCGGCTGCGGAAAGGCAGGCTGCTGTGGTAGAGCAGAGGCAGAGCGAGACCGGCAGGGGCGGCGTCGCGACTTCAGGCTGTGGGGATGGCGTTCGGAGGGCAGCGGCTCGGGCGACGTGCGCAGCGCCGCCGCTGCCCTCTTCCCTCAGATCTGGTTTGTTCGGGCAGCAACGGCGTCGGCTTCGCGGGTTGCTGGCATTGCGAAGGGTCGAGCAGCGGCGGCCGGCGGCTCGGGCAGTAGAGGACGCCGGGTCGAAGGCGCAGGCTCGGCGGAGGGGGGCTCGGCGGACGCGGGATTTGCAGGCTGCAGATGAGGCGGAGCAGATGCAGGTCGGTGCTGGTCAGTCGCGGATGACTGGTGGAGCGACGGCGGTCAACGGTTTAGCCGCCGGTGTCGAGTGGAGGCGCGAGTGGCCAGCGCGGTGGCCGTGCGGGTTCGGGCGAGGCGGCGGCTCGGCCTCTCTCGGTCCTCTCTCTCCTTCCCCGATCCTCTCTTTCTTCCTCCTTTTCTTTTCTCCCCGAGCTCTCCCTCCTCCTTGCTCTTCTGTTCTCTCTTTTTTTTTTTTTTGCTTCGTCTGTTCTTTCTCCTGCCCCTCCCCTGCTGCCCCTGTTTCATTCATTGTTTTGCAGGTCCGCGTGCGAAAGGAGGAAGACTGACCCGGGAGTGGGCTGGAGGGGAAAGGAAGCTGGGCCGGGCCTAGGCGAGATCGGGCCCAACTCGACCCCCTTAAGCATTTTTTTTGTTTTTTTTTTTGTTTCGTTGTTTTTTTGTTTTTGTTTTTTTTAATTTTATGACAATTCTTTTGGATTTTTTTTTTTAGCAACTAATTCCTAGTTTTGTAGACAATTAAATCTTAAATGAAAAAAAGGGAAAATTTAGGTGTCAGTGTTGCCCCTCTTTGAATGGGAGCTCGAAGAGGTTCCTTTCAAAGACAAAAGACACCTAAATTATTTTGACGATAGACCCAGGTGCATAGGCACGTATTAGGTCGATGAAAAGAACTCATAACTATGGAAGCGCGTCTTGTCAATAAGAGGAAGATAGACTCCGGGCTACAAAGCTCTCCGGGTTACAAAGCACACCGTGTCATAGGAAGAAGGATTCCGGGCTACAAAGCTCTTCGAGCTACAAAAGCTCTCCAGGCTACAAAGCTCGTCGTGTCTTAAGAAGAATGAAAAGACCCCGGGTTACAAAAGCACGCCATGTCATAATAAGAAAGAGAGGAATGAGGTCTCACCGTGTAACAACAGGTTTTGACCGGGTTGAAAATGCATGATTTGAGGAAAACCAATGAACCTCTGTAGATAACATGATTTAAGGTTGACCATGAACCTTTTGAAAAATTGCAGTTTAAAAATAAACTCATGAACATTTTAAAAGCGGGGTTTAAGGATGACCCACAAACCGTGTGGTTTAAGGATGACCCACGAACCTTGTGGTTTAAGGATAGACCCCCAAACCGTGTGGTTTAGACTGGAAAAAATGTCTCACCGTGTAAAAACAGGTTTCGACTAGATGTGATGGTCTCGCCGTGTAAAAACGGGTTTTGACTTGATGTGATGGTCTCACCGTGTAAAAACGGGTTTTGACTTGATGTGATAGTTTTTGACTAGATATGATAGTCTCACCGTGTACAAACGGGTTTCAACTGGAGGAAGGTCTCCCCGTGTACAAACGGGTTTCGACCGAATGATAGTCTCACCGTGTAAAAACGGGTTTCGACTGGGAGGAAGGTCTCACCGTGTAAAAACGGGTTTCGACCGGATGATAGTCTCACCGTGTAAAAACGGGTTTCGACTGGGAGGAAGGTCTCACCGTGTAAAAACGGGTTTCGACCGGATGCAGACAAGCATGATTTACGGATGAATCTGCAAGTCTTGTGGTTTAGGGAAAACCATCAACCCCGTGGTTTAAGGATAGACCCACCAACCTTGTGGTTTAAGGATGACCCACGAACCTTGTGATTTAGGGATAGACCCACGAATGTGGTTTAGGAAAAGCCACCAACCCCGTGGTTTAAGGATAAACCCACCAACCTTGTGGTTTAAGGATAGACCCACGAACCGTGTGGTTTAGGAAAAGCCACCAACCCCGTGGTTTAAGGATAAACCCACCAACCTTGTGGTTTAAGGATAGACCCACGAACCGTGTGGTTTAAGGATAGACCCACAAACCGTGTGGTTTAAGGATAGACTCACGAACCTTGGAAATGACATGGTTTAAGGCTGACCACGAACCTTTGGTTACGGCATGGTTTAAGGCTGACCACGAACCTTTGGTTACGGCATGGTTTAAGGTTGACCATGAACCTTTTGAAGACGGCATGGTTTAAGGCTGACCATGAACCTTTGGTTTTTTAGGGAAGCACTTGCCAACTCCTTGAGGCTGCATGGCTTCATTGAGGAATCCTGTCGAACTCAACTTGAGCAAATGTCATTAGAGATGTCATCAAGAGATGTATTGGCAATATTGCAGCATCAATTAAACAAGCTAATTAAGCTAAGTCCGATTGCCTTTTAAAAAACATTCGATGTCAATCAGCATCAAGTGGCGCGAAACTGTCATCTTGTTTGGGGATGCATCGTCAATCATCAAATTCTCTATGAGTCAAGTTCTTATTAGAATGATTTCTATTCGTGAAAAAGACTTATTAAGCATGCCAAACTAGAGCTTTTTAGTCAGAAATGACTTCTCACATACTCTCGATAAAATGGCTACTTGATCCCATCCGTTCATGTGGGAGGTAATTGATTGCTGAGGGTATCTCACATAACTCATATCAAAGGCTTTCGAAACATTCGCGATGAGCACAATCGATCGATCAAAAGGTCTTTTGAAAGGACCACAATATAGGTTTCGTCACGGGCTTACACAAAGGGATTACTGCTTTGAGGCCAATAGAGAAACATTTGTCGCTATCTTCATCAGGTTTACAAGTCGAGAACTTGGAAGATAAGACAAGATAGAATTACCTTCACTCCTTCAAGCAGTAGCTTCCTTGTGGCATTCTCATTTTCACTCAAACCATCCCAATCAGAAGAGACTTCGAAAAAGGATTGTAATGTTGGCTTGGGAGAGGCTTGAAAGGCTTAAAATTTTCAATAGGGTTTTTTAAGAGTCAGTGATCATCATGACATCATGATCAAGTCACTCAATCTCTCGAAATCATTTGGCTTTTGAAACATAGCGCATCTCGAAAGTCCCTTGACTAATCATTTCTGCATGGGAGTTTTGCTCCTCTCTAATTTCCTTTGCACTTGCGATGATGATTTTTTTTACGCAAGCATTTGGACTTTGATAATTTTTTTTTTTTTTGCAAAGATGCAGTTTTTTTGGCTTTCTTTTTTTTTTTTTTAACGGGCATTGGCCTTGCTTTTACTAGGCACACTGCTTTTTCATGCCCCCTAGTTTGTCGAACTTTTTGTTCTTTGAACTTTTTGAGCTCTTGTGACTTTCGAGATGGTTTTCACATTTTCTCGTGACTGTCAATTGTATTTGGTTAATTCTTATGACTTGCCCCAGTAAAGGGAGATGATCACCGCTCGGGGTTTAGAAATGAATAGTCAGGCCCAAATTGGTTAAAGCAATGGATATCAGTGTTTGGGTAGAGAAAGAAATGCTCTTCTTCACCTTGGAATGAGTCAAGCTCTAATGAGAATTCCTTTGAAGCTATTACCAGAAGATTGATGCAAGTGAAAATAATAGAATCTTTCTTAATTTTTCGCTCTACAACATGATCATAACCCCTTGTGCTATCCCAATGTAAGGTCGTCCTCGACAAGGGTACTTTGAAGGATCATTTTTTTTTTTTTGACCCAGAGAGGTAGCAAGAGATTAGTGCAATGCTTGTGATTCATGAAGGGAACGCCTTTATCATTTCGATCTTTGCGCTCAATGCGAATGAATCATTCGTCCTAAGAGAAGGTTGATTTTCACTCAACTCTCAAAAGTGTTTGAAGGATGTGTTTGGAAATAGGCTTGCCTTTCTTCATCCTAAGCACTTCTTGTTTGGCATGATTAACGTTTCCATTCTACTCTGTCGAGATCATCTTAGTAGATCAATCTCCATAGAGAAATTTGATTTGAAATGAATAATCCACAAAACGAGAAAACGATTTTGGGATAAAAATGATGCTCAAAAGGTTTGTAATAATTTTTTTCTTTTCTCAATTATTCATTTCATTTTTCATTTTTTTTTTTTTTTTGCTTGTCTCTAGGAAAGCGCCAAAGGTTCTCTTTTGTAATGGAAATTCTTCTTTTCTTTAATTAAAAAAAAAATTGAGAAGAAGGGTACTTACTGCGTAGCATGGCGACCTGATTATCCTGTAAAGAATGTAAAAGAATATGTTAGTGCAAAGATCCTTAGGGATTGAAATGTTGGAAACGATACATTATTACTCTTCACTCGCTTTCATCCTTTTGGCGCTAACATCTCTTGGATTCACATTCATGGATATTTGGTAACTCAACAATACCCTTCCCTTGCATTCGCCATTAAGTGTTTGATGTTTTCCTGATTCCTTGGTAGAAGGCGCTGCTTCTACGGTCAATGTGCAACTTTTTCCTCACTTATCACCCTGTAAGAAGAGAAGATGAAACGGGTTATCTCCATACTTAATTAGGTTCAATTGAGGAACGATACATCCTTTCTTGATGAACTTGACAATGTTGTTCCAACACACTTCATTGGTGGGGGAAGGAGAGATTTTTCTCTAAATCAAACGTTGCTCTTCCACTCTATTTGACAAACCTTTGTTCTATTTAAGTTTGTCCTGTACCAAAGAAAAGGATATGTCACTCTTATGCTAAAGAGAATCGAGTTGAGGAACGGAATACATCCCTTTTCAAAGTCGAGCGGTCAACATCCCAAGGCATCTCTCATGGAGGAATGGATAATATTGCCCCTTGTTTCATCATTTGAATATTTCTTTGTTTAAGATGAACAGGACCCAATAACGCCCCATCGCGTTTGTCGGAACGTTACAAAACTTGGAACCCCTGATGTCTCCTTGACAATGAAAAGAAAATCATGTCAGAAACGGTATCAGAAATGGATAATTGGAATTGATACAGTTTACTCTTCCTTCGAATTCGCCCTTTTGAATACTTGGCAACTCCCTTCATTTGTCTTATCATGCAAAGTGAGGGCTATTTTGGCACCTAAGGCATTTGCATCACGAATCTCTAATGTTGATTGTAGAAAACTCTTACAGCCAAATGTTCAAATGCTTTAATTGCCAAAATGCGCAAGAGCCCTAATACTAGCATTTTAGTAACATATGATGCGGCTCTTGATAAAACTCATAAAAAAAATAATAATAATAATTTGGTGCTGGCAAAGCCCAATCTCCAAATAAAGAAACTTTTAGAATGGAATTCAGCTTCGTTTTGCCTCTATGGAAAATTGGTGCCTATGATGCCTCGATGCATGCTTAATCCTCAAATTCCATGAGCCTACACTTTTATCTTTTAGAAGAGGTAGATGTCGATCTCAGATAAACTCCTCATCTTACCGGAGAAAGCGATTTCGTGTAGAGAGGGCCTTGAGCAAAGTTTTCTTGAAATTCATTTTGGAAGGTAGACGTAAAGATTCACTTGAAACACTCATGAGTCCGTTTTTTTTTTTTTTTTTTTTTTTAAGGGATGATTTTCATGAAGTTGAATTCCATCATAAAAAAAATGAGTCGCGTGATTTACAAAGGCATTAATTGAATTCACAATCAAAACTCAAAACGGAAAACACGACTCTTAACAAGAGTAAAGACAATAATAAAATACAAGAAACTCTTGCACAAATGAAAGTAAAAATCAACTCTTGTCCTAGTTCTTGAATTCACTTCTCTATGTGGTCAAACACGAGAATGTCATGGAGCATTACACATAACCTGCAAAAAGATGACAATGTCAGTACATGAATGAGAAAAAAAAGATATCTTAATGAGGTCAATTCTTACAATGAAATCAAGGCGACGACGATACATGCCCCACAATCCTTATTATGAGATTTTAGTATTTCGCCAAGATTTTGTCATGAAAGAAGGGGCATCATTAAAAGATCAATTGACGGCTATCAATCAAACGTCCATTCTTATTCTAAAAGTTTCATATGCAAAAGGCATTGAAATTTTTTTTTTTTTTTAAGATATTGATTTTCTGATTGCTCTTTCAAAAAAAATGAAGTGATTTCTATTTTGAGAAATTTGCACACAAAATGATTTGCATTATAGTCCCAAAATGTGAGAATGAAAAAATTTTATAAAAAAAAAAAAAAAGCAATTTCAATTTTTGTGCCACAATATAAAATCACAACTTGAAAGTTTTTTTTTTTTTAAATGATTTCGAGCCCTTAACTAGAAATTTAAACAAAACCACGTGTTCAACAGGGCCAAATCAAAGTGTTTAGAACTTGCCTTCAATGGTCACTTATCAAAAGTGATTGCCAATTTTTTTCAATTATAAGCCTACATCGCCGAGGGCATTTGATTGATTTCCGCGAGTTTCAAGATGAAAATGCAATACAAAGCGGGCAAATAAAAAGGAAAATGATACTTACAATGGGTGCCAACCTTTGCTTCTGTTTTTTTTAAATTACATAGACATGCACATGGAATGTGGTTCGATTTCTACTCTATACGGCTCAAAATGAAGCCATAGGATCACCGGACTGAACCAACAAGATCGTGGTTGGGTCGGGTTACCCATGACTACGGCTTCGTCAAAGAACCGACCCGTGTCACATGCTCGCAGACCGGGGTGGGTACCTTCGATGTGAAGAAAGAAATTTCGGGGTAGAGGTGGGCGACTCGTACTACGCGATTGTAGTCGGAGTGGTATCCACCACAACACCATCCTAAGTAATCCTATGCGGCCCGGGTCCGGCGGCAGGTTGTGTGTGCTATGGTGTAGTGCAATGCAGGAAACACAAGCATGATAATTTATATACAATCAGCACTTCATACATAAAAAATAAACCATACATTCCTACGCCTCACTGCAAGACAAAGGTGAGCAAACACTTCCCCTTATGTCTCCCATTCTGCAAAAACATTTAACACCTTTAATGTTAGGGACGTACCTGGAATCCTTGTTGCCAAACAAAAATATTTTTGAACAAGATTAATTTTGGCCTAAGTCCTCTAAGTTCTAAAATCAAGTCCCCAGCGGAGTCGCCAAGCTGTCGCGACCTACCCTCGGGGAGAGGGAACAGGTTTAGGGGTATTGCCTAAAGGACGGGCCTAAAGCCCATGATTAGGCGTGAGCTCTCCCAAGCCCATACCCCGCGTGACATTGGGATATTTTCTATGAATTTTGCACAAAAGGAGTCGCCACTAGCCTATTGGGGTCGGCTAGAAACCAAGTGAGGCATGGGAGTGTGCCTCACTTCCTACGCAACCAGATAATCTAGGGCCGGGGACTTAATTACACTAATTAACCAATTAGTGCCCTTTCGGTACCTAATCTTGTTCATTTTAAAAGAAATGATTTTGGCAGGCAATTTGAATTGATTTTATGCTTATCCACTAACATGTGAGGTGACCATGCGGGTGCGCAATCATTAAAGTAATAACCATAACTACCAAGATCCTAATTGCCATAAAATTAAGCACATGCCATCAAACATAATTAGATATGCAAATTAAACATGCAACATAATTAATATACGAGCACATAAAAGTCTAATTACGCTAAAATGGCAATACATGACAAATCCTAATCAAAACCCCATCATTTTTGCATTTTCGAAATTTTTTAATTTTTTTTTAATTTTTTAATATTTTAATATTTTTAATATTTTAATTTTTAAAATATTATTATTATTTTGTTTTTAAATTAATTTTAATTTTTAAAAAGGGCGAACCGGGTCGGGTTCGGTTCGACCCGACCCGGTCAACGCGGATCGGGTCCGGTCGGAGACCGGACCCGAGTTCGGTCCAAATGGGGGGGGCCGGCCAAACCGGCCCGACCAGCCTTGGTCAGGCCTTTCTTCGGTTTGGATTGGGCCCAAACAGCGGGCCCAATCTGGTCCAATCTCTTTTATTTTTTAAAAAAAAGAAGCCCACAATTCCCTAAGTTCCTAAGCCCACTAATCCATAAGTCCCTAAGCCCACAAGTCTAAAAGCCCACAAGCAAAACAGCCCAAACCCAAAACCGGCCCAAATAGCTCAAAACCCTACCCGTTTCTGCCTCTTCTCTAGGGTTTCTTGGCGGCGGCACGACGGTGACGACGGGCTCGACGGCGGCGGCGACACGGCGAGTGGCTCCGACGACGCGGCGGGTGGCGGCGGCAACGGGCCGGTGATGCGACGGGATTGACCGGTCTTTGCGGTGGCGACGAGCGGCTGCGGAAAAGCGTGCTCCGTGTGGTAGAGCAGAGGCGGAGCGAGACCGGCGGGGCGCGTCGCGACTTCAGCCGTGGGGATGGCGTTCGGAGGGCGCGGCTCGGGCGCGTGCGCGCGCCGCCGCGCCCTCTTCCCTCGATCTGGTTTGTTCGGGCAGCAACGGCGTCGGCTTCGCGGGTTCTTGGCATTGCGAAGGGCCGAGCAGCGGCGGCCGGCGGCTCGGGCAGTAGAGGACGCCGGGTCGAAGGCGCAGGCTCGGCGGAGGGGGGCTCGGCGGACGCGGATTTGCGGGCTGCGAGATGAGGCGGAGCGAGATGCAAGTCGGTCTTGGGTCGATCGCGGATGATCGGTGGAGCGACGGCGGTCAACGGTTTAGCCGCCGGTGTCGAGTGGAGGCGCAGTGGCCAGCGCGGTGGCCGTGCGGGTTGCTGGCGAGGCGGCGGCTCGGCCTCTCTCGGTCCTCTCTCTCCTTCCCCCGATCCTCTCTTTCTTCCTCCTTTTCTTTTCTCCCGAGCTCTCCCTCCTCCTTGCTCTTGTTCTCTCTTTTTTTTTTTTTTTTTTTTTTTGCTTCGTCTGTTCTTTCTCCGCCCCCCCGCCGCCCTGTTTCATTCGTTTTGCAGGTCCGCGTGCGAAGGAGGAAGACAGCCAGGAGTGGGCTGGAGGGGAAAGGAAGCGGGCCGGGCCTAGGCCGATCAGGCCCAACTCGACCCCCTTAAGCATTTTTTTTGTTTTTTTTTTTTGTTTCGTTGTTTTTTTGTTTTTGTTTTTTTTTAATTTTATGACAATTCTTTTGGATTTTTTTTTTTTTTAGCAACTAATTCCTAGTTTTGTAGACAATTAAATCTTAAATGAAAAAAAGGGAAAATTTAGGTGTCAACACAATTTCCTAAACATTATCGGCTAAAATCCTTTTGCACAGTTTGCTTTATTCACTGAAGGAACTGTCCTGGCATTATCAAAGCTCTATTTGTACCAAACAAGAAGCCAATAGGAATAGTTGGCAGACTAACGACATTGGCCTTCAAATATAATCAACGGAATCTAGTGATAGAGGATTGGGCTTAGGACGACAAATGCACAGACGACAAGTGTTGGGACAAGTAGGGGGGGACCAAGCACAGTTGTGGGCCCAAAATAGTAGAATCTTCAAAGGGAAAGAAAGCCTCCTAAGAATTGCATTAACCTCTTATATGGCCAATTACAAAGCGTCTTATCTCATGTGTGTATCCACGTGATGTGTTCATGCTCAGCTTTTATAAAATAAAGTCAAAGGGGAGAAAAAGAAAAGGTGTTGTGTTTGTTGTGCTAAAGCCATGATTTTGATGAGCCAGCTTCACAAGAACAGCCTTCCTTTCTCTTGTCTTTCTTATCTCCTTTTTAACCTTTCCACCATCCTCTTTAACCACATGTTTGGTTCAAATCGCAATTTAATTGCAGATCAATTACAAAGCGGGAAGAATCTACATGTTTCTCGAAAGTGGTAAATAAATTATTTTCTTTATGACACCAAATCTCGTTCACCAATGAATGAGGAATCTCGGCTCATGGTAAACTTATGTCTTGAATATGATAGGGAGGCTAATTCATATTGGACATTTCAAAAATATGATCTTTACTATATGATTAGTGGTAAAAATGATCTTATAATAAATGCGTTATTCCATTGTGTTTAGGTGATAGTGATGAACTTATGATAGTCATTATCTCATTCGAGTGATTGAATTGTTTTTAAATCTCAAACCGGTTTGAAAGGTGGGTCATCGCCACTTTTTGACCAACCAATAACAGACCCATAATAACCTATCAACAAGTTACCGCGCATAGCTTTGCTCTTTTATGTTTTTAGCTTCTTATTTTACGTGGTGACACCTAAACTTTTTTGGTTTTCAACTTTGTCATCCAATGTATAAAAAATTAGTGATCGAATTTTACCCCTAAATCAAAATATCAATATAATATAATTTGGCATTCACATTGCATCTAAGGGTGTGTTTGTTTCACGAAAAATGTAACGTTTTTGGAAAATGTTTTCTAGGAAACCATTTTCCAGGAAAACGATTAGTTTTCCTTTGTTTGGTGATACGTGACTGAAAATATTTTCTGATGTTTGGATTGCATTTGAAAAATGATTGAAGGTGTAGAAGACATCGACGAAGAGGAAGAGGAGGGAACGAAGCCAACAGAGCGCAGGAGGGGCTAGGGTTGGAGGAGGCGGCGGTGACGAAAGGGAGGGGGTGAAGGAGAAGGAGAGAGGGGAGGAGAAGTTAGGGTTTGCGTTCACAGGCAAAGAAAGAAAAGAGAAAACAAGAAAGAAGAAAGAAAAAGAAAAAAAAAAAGAAAGAAAAAAGAAAAGAAAAGATATAATAATAACAAATTCAAAATTTTTAATTAGAAATTCTTTTTAATAATAAATTTTTCATTAAGTAAGGATCTTAAAACATTTTGGAAAACGTTTTCCAGTTCTTTCAAAGAGGAAATCGTTTTCCTGAATTTAAGCTTTGGAAGGAAAACATTTTCCGTTGATTTAGGAAAACATTTTCCGTTGACCATTTTTCTAAATGAACCAAATGCTGGAAAATGAGGAACACGTTTTCCCGGAAATTGTTTTTCACAAAACAAACACACCCTAAGTATTAGGAGCAATTTTCATCTAGCAATTGCACGTCCACGTTAAGTAAATTTCATGGGTTATATTGAAATTAACCCAACATACTAAATGAACTTAAACTTAAGAGAGAGGCGAGGCCCTAAACTTTTGGAACCTTCAATCTCGGCCGAGCCCATTGCTTCCCTTGCTTCGACCGAATGGCCCCGCTTCTTTTTTCTTTTTCCTTTTTGTTTTCGGCTCAGGCCCAAGTTCTAAATCTTAATTTTTTTTGGGTCGGACCTGACTTCTAAATTAGGAAGGTGGATTTTCGACAAAACTTGGGAGAGCAAAAGAGACCCTGAGTCGGACTATAAAAAAGAAAAAAAAAAGAGACCCTGAGAATTCGGCCCCAACAAAGGAAGGGGAATTAAACTTGGGAGCTCTAAATCTTTATTTTTATCCTAAACGGTTTGCTGTCAGTTTTTTTTTTTCCCTTTTAGTGAAGCCGATGACGGTTGCAAGCGAATACTCGTATTCGATCTTGGAGAAAGCACACGCCGTCCACGTCTCGGACGTGGGCAGAAAATCTCGCTTGGACAACCGCCCGGAAGGAGAGAGAATCCTCTGGGATCTTTCTTTTCTAGGAGAACCGCTACTCCTTATCACGATCTCTCTCTTCTTCCTTCCATGGCGACCCATCTTCGCGATGAAAAATCTCCGGAGGGAGAGAAACCATCTCAGTTGCCATCCAACGCGACCGGACGCCGCCGCTCGTCGGACTGTGTACTTGCGCTCGGCTCCTACCAGTTCTGCTTTGTCATCGGACGAAGAAAGGCTGCAGAACTTGGAATTCGTTCGTGGCTTGTCCGCTGGCGCCACCCACCAGCGACGGTTTTCTTTATTGATTTCGAACCGTGGTAAGCCATCTCCGACCGCCGTCCACAATTCTCGAGCCGTGCAGTTTCACCCCTGTTTTACTCTGTATACAGATCAGACACCTCAAAGACCCTCGTTCTTGCTCGATCTGCTTTTGGTCAGAGACGGCCCTCACCACTGAACCATCTAAGGACTCTGTTCTTCAATCTGCACATCGTTCGACGCTAAAGCTCGAGGTATGTTGAACATTAACTCATGTTCAGTCTTCGGATGCTCTTCGTGTTGAACAGTGACCGAGAATTCTAATTTCTGCTTGTGAGAGATTTAATTGCTATTGAAATTCATTTGATAAACCGAATCTGCAATCTTGTCTCTGTGATGGTTTGGTTGTGAACCGCTATTTCACTGTTGCATTTGGACTTAGAGCCGAGATGCATACCTTCGGATCCATGAAATGCTCAAGTCCAATTAGAGTGATTTAGTTCGTTCTCGAGCATGTCTTTTACTTGCTGATTGCCAAATGTAGTCGGGTCGTGAAACTGAACCAATATTGGAATAAGTTTTCCAAATTCGAGTAGTCATATAAATGCTCATGTCCATTTGTTTTTTTGATTGAATCTGGTTGGTTACACCCTTGTTTTACAGGAAAAAAAGTTGAGAAAAGTTTAGAATCAAATCAGTCCTACTGAAGTTTACATCAGTTGTTGCAGACGTGTTGAAATGATTTCATATAGATTCGGTCCAATTGTTGATGGAAGACGATAGGAATGAAAGAAAAGTCAGGAAAGCAATAAACATGGATAAAATGGAGAAATAAAAATAAAAAATATAGAAAAAAAAAAAAAAAAACAGAAGTGGAAAATTGGTTAGAAAAATAGTCCTAATATTATTATTAGAATTAGTTTAGTTTCATTTTGATAATACACTTGGTTTAGAAAAATGCATGTTCATTTTGATAATACACATGGTTTAGTAAAATTCATGATCTTTTATAATTTTTGGGAACTCGTGTAGACTAAGGTTCCTATCCTAGTTTTATGTATTCGGCTTGTATGAAAATAATATAATATTATATATTTTTTGAATTATACTAATGAAATGTAAAATTCTAAATATGATGTAAACGAAAAATAAAGAAAAACAAAAAAGTACCTCACGGAAACTAAATATCGATATATACTACAAATTGAAAATAATATTTTTAAGTTGATTAATGCTCTCGGAGGAGCAAATGCTTTGGTTAGTGATATTGGCAATATCCTTGTTGCACTTAGAGATATGGGCAGCCTCCTTGATGTCAATGAGCCGAAGTGTGGCCTCTTGCTCGGAGTTAGAGGTCCTGGCAAAGAAGCACTCCGCATCATGCATGCAACCTACATGATGAACCATTAAGGGATTCTAACATGACGAGGGGAGAAGGAGGCGATGGTCGGGGGTCTTGCAGTCTAGTGTGGGGTAGTATTGCTATGGAAAGTGTAAAAATGAAGGGAATGTCAGATAGTGAGATGAGAGGGTGTGCACAGTGCACTCCCTGAGAGATTAAGGGGTCAATTTTTTTTTTTTTTTTTTTTTTTGAAAATTGATAATGCAAAATTGAAATTAAGACTATTTTGGGGTTTTTTTATGCAAAAAGTTAAATTTAAAATTGGGGTTGACTTTTTGGCCAAAGTTTGACTGAAAGATCAACTCAAAACTCAATGCATATTTTACGTAAGGTGCATGAATATCTTTCTTTGATTGTACATATTTTAATTGAGATATTATTTTCAAAATACTTATCTAATAAAGATAATAAGGATAACTTATTTAATTGAGATGTCTTCTTCGTGAATACTATATATATATATAAATAAATTAATCTACTCCAGTGTGAAAACATGATATTACACCAACTATACAAGGCACGTTTCTCTTTAAAAGACTTCTCCTAGAGCGTGCTGCACACATCCTCTTATCTTTCTTTCTGTCATTCTTTTCATTTATATAGCTTCCATGGCAACACCACCCCCCACTCAACTACAACGGCATCCTCGACTACAGGATCGACTAGGTCCTGGCCACCAAGATACCGGGCACCATTCGGATTGGCCTAGACATTGGGGGAGGGAGTGGGATGTTCGTGGCCAAGTTGAGGGAGTGCAACGTGACCATTGTGACCACCACGATGAACCTGGATGGCCCGTTCAACACCTTCATTGCATCCCGAGGGCTCATCTCGATGCACATGAGCGTGTTGCAGAGGCTGCCCTTCTTTGAGAACACGCTGAACATAGTGCACTCGTTGCACGTGCTGAGCAACTAGATCCCGAACACAATGCTGGAGTTCACACTGTACGATATTTATCGGGTGCTGAGGCCGGGCGGGTTGTTCTGGCTCGACCACTTCTTCTGCGAAGGCCTGCAGCTGAACGGGATGTACGTGCCGATGATGGAGAGGGTCGGGTTCAAGAAGCTGAGGTGGAATGCCGGGAGGAAGGTCGATCGGGGGCCGCAGAAGAACGAGTGGTACTTCTCCACCCTCTTGGAGAAGCCCATGACATGACTTTCATGCATTTACACAGTCCTCATAGATCGACTTGCTTCCTTTGTTGCATTTCTTCCTTGAGCTTAGATGTCACCAGAACAATATCAAGTCAAAGTACCTTGAATTAAACACCTTCTACAATTCAAAGTACCTTGAATTAAACTTACTCTCTTAATGAAAATTAGCCAATTTAAGGTACAAATGAGAAAATGGATAATTGCAATAGGAAAATTGTGCAATGGGGACAGTTATGATTCATTTTCCATCCCGGTCAACCTGTGCAATGGATTCCTAAACTTCAAATAAGTCATGAAGAAAGTATGTAACAAAGTCATTTCATGTCTTAACTTGTTTTGCAACAAAATTTTCGAGCTTAGTGTAGGAAATGAGAACTTCATGGATCAATGTTTGCAATGCCAAGATGATATGATGTCATTCCCCGTTATTTTTCAGCCAATATTGGGGCAGAGAGTGAGGCAAAAATTGAGCGAAGGATGAAAGGTAATCACTGTAACCTTTTTTCATTGATACTTAGCAAATATTGTGCCTTGAAGTAGGATATCATCTATAAGGATTATCATTCATGGTACTACCATAATTGTCTCTTTGGGTCTAAAGCCTTTTCTTTTCTTCTTTGATCATGGTTGTAATTACTATCCATTCCTTATTATTAATTCATGTTTCATATTGATTCCTTTTGAAGAAATTTGCTCTGATATCATGAAAGAATAAAGTGTTTGATTATTGACCTCAACTACAATTGTTGAGATGATTTTCATTATATATAGATCTTACAAATGTTACACTTCGTAAGGAAATAATATAACAATGGAAATTAATAAATGAATAGATCATTATATTATAAGAGTTGTCAATCCCTTGATTCTAGCATCTCCAATAATCATCATGTGATTTCGATTTCTATCTCCAGCTTCTTCTTCCTTACTTGATAAAAATGCCTTTATCCGGATGATTCAATTGAGGACCCTCCCAAATGTATATGCCGCCAGCAAAAACAGAATCATCAGGCATACCCATGCCTTGATCACCACTTCAATATTGTACCCCAAATCCCCGGGCACTGTGGCTCTTATCACGTGGGCATTAGTTAGAGCAGAAGATAGTATTGAGATGCAAATGAGCGCCCTTGTGATTGACATGCAAAAGATAGTATTGAGATGCATCTCACTACACTGAGATGCATGGAAGGTCAGCGTCGATCCACGACCCTCCTTAAGTTCCGCCTTTGCGGTTAACACGACGGCGTTGCTTTCTTCCTTTGGCGCCCTGTCGTTGTTGCTCAGTGGCCTCCCCTTCCTCAGTGGCCTTTTCTTCCTCTCCTGAAGGGGAGGCCACTTAGCAACAATGAAAGGGCGCCAAAAGGAAGAAAGCAACGCCGTCGTGTTAATCGCAAAGGCGGAACTTAGGGTGGGTTGTGGATCGACGCTGACCTTTCATGCATCTCAGTGTGGTGAGATGCATCTTAGTACTATCTTCTGCATGTCGATCACAAGGGCGCTCATTTGCATCTCGGTACTATCTTCTGCTCTAACTAATGCCCGCGTGATAAGAGCCACAATGCCCGGGGATTTGGGGTACAATATTGAAGTGGTGATCGAGGCATGGGTATGCTTGATGACTCTGTTTTTGCTGGCGGCATATACATTTGGGAGGGTCCCCAATTGAGTCATCCAATAAATGCATTTTTATCAAGCAAGGAAAAAGAAGCTAGAGATAGAAATCGAAATCATATGATGATTATTGGAGATGCTAGAATTGAGTTTCCGAACGTTGGCTCTTATCACGTGGGCATTAGTTAGAGCAGAAGATAGTACTGAGATGTGAATGAGCGCTCTTGTGATCGACATGCAGAAGATATACTGAGATGCATCTCACCACACTGAGATGCATGGAAGGTCAACATCGATCCACGACCCGCCCTAAGTCCCGCTTTTGCGGTTAACACAACGGCGTTGCTTTCTTCCTTTGTCACCCTATCGTTGTTGCTTAGTGGCCTCCCCTTCCTCAGTGGCCTTTTCTTCCTCTCCTGAAGGGGAGGCCACTCAGCAACGATGATAGAGCGCCAAAAGGAAGAAAGCAACGCCGTCGTGTTAATCGCAAAGGCAGAACTTAGGGCGGGTCGTGGATCGACGTTGACCTTCCATGCATCCGAGTGTGGTGAGATGCATCTCAGTACTATTTTCTGCATGTCGATCACAAGGGTGCTCATTTGCATCTTAGTATTATCTTATGCTCTAACTAATGCCCGCGTGATAAGAGCCATAGTTGGGGACTCAATTCTAGCATCTCCAATAATCATCATGTGATTTCGATTTCTATCTCCAGCTTCTTCTTCCTTGCTTGATAAAAATGCCTTTATCCGAATGACTCAATTGGGGACCCTCCCAAATGTATATGCCGCTAGCAAAAACAATCATGAGGCATACCCATGCCTCGATCACCACTTCAATATTGTACCCCAAATCCCCGGGCATTGTGGCTCTTATCACGTGGGCATTAGTTAGAGCAGAAAATAGTATCCAAGATGCAAATGAGCGCCCTTGTGATCGACATGCAGAAAGTATTGAGATGCATCCCACCACACTGAGATGCATGGAAGGTCAGCATCGATCCACGACCCGCCCTAAGTTCCGCCTTTGCGGTTAACAGACGGCGTTGCTTTGTTCCTTTTAGGGAGGCCACCGAGCAATAACGACAGGGCGCCAAAAGGAAGAAAGCAACGCCGTCGTGTTAACCGCAAAGGAAAAACTTAGGGTAGGTCGGGGATCGACGCTGACCTTCCATATATCTCAGTGTGGTGAGATGCATCTTAGTACTATCTTTTGCATGTTGATCACAAGAGCGCTCATTTGCATCTCAGTACTATCTTTTGCTCTAACTAATGCCCGCGTGATAAGAGCCATAGTGCCCGGGGATTTGGGGTACAATATTGAAGTGGTGATCGAGGCATGGTTATGCCTAATGACTTTGTTTTTGCTGGCGGCATATACATTTGGGAGGGTCCTCAATTGAGTCATCCGAGTAAAGGCATTGATTTGTCAAGCGAGGAAGAAGAAACTAGAGATAGAAATCGAAATCACATGATGATTATTGGAGATCCTAGAATCAAGGGATTGACAACTCTTATAATATAATTATCTCTTCATTTATTAATTTCCATTGTTATATTATTTCCTTACCAAGTGTAACATTTGTAAGATCTATATATAATGAAAACCATCTCAACAATTGTAGTTGAGGTCAATAATCAAACACTTTATTCTTTCATGATATTAGAGCCAATTTATTCAAAAGAAATCGATCCTTAATTTTAAGAAAACTTTGAGTTCTCCAAATTTTGAGATTCTGAGTCATGGGTGTGCGAGTTTTGGTGAATCTGCTAGTTGTTCTCCTTAGAGATCCCATTGGAGATGCAGCTACGAATCCTTATGATTGTAAGCTCAATTCAACCGCTTTCTTGACATTTATTTCCCTAAATGTATTGTTCACATTGGTGAATTTACAAATTCTTCAACCCTGCTCGCCTAGATTTTTGCATGTTTTGAGCCTTGTTGATTGGATGAATTAAGGTGCCTCCTAGTCAAAGGATGTCACAACATTTACAGGAATCAGAGTAGACCATTTGTCCACAACCAATTATAAGAATCCTATTGCACTGAACATATCGATGTTTCCTATATTCCTATCAACAATGCTAATGTCATTTTTGGGGTGATCTAAGTCTGTTTTCAACCCCTTTTGCCTGCCTCTTTGATCAAAGGTGGCTTTATTGCCTGAGAAAGTTTAGAAGATAAGTAGCTGGAGATCTCAAATTTTGCAATGCATTGACGGAGTAAATCTAACTATTTCTATTTTTAGAGTAGGTCACAACAATGAAATTTATTACGCATAAATTGGTGTCATGATTTTTCTTTAAGCATGTTCTGGCCTTGGAAATCATTATCTTACATTCGGGGTCATTCTCAAAGATTTGGTTTTGGTACAAAATCATGCTTCTTTCATTTGATAAGGGAGTCGGTTACAAAGATTTTAAGGGTTTTAGCTCCTCTAGTAAAAAGATCATGCTGTTGGTTGGCTATTCAAGCAGCCCAAGTTCTGGACATTATTAGAGTAGCTTTTGTTGGATGATTTATCTGCCATTTCCTGCTTGCACACTCTTGGAATATAGATGAATGACGACGTTTTAGCAACTTGCTTCAGAGACTTCTCCAATCCTCAGATCTATTTATTATTTTCTTATTGTTCAATTGGTCATATTCGAAAGCAGTCAATGCAATCACATGGCTTATGAGTAATTGGCAAAATACAACAATTATTGAGAAGAAGGGCTTAAGTTTTTTATTTTGCTGCTATCATGTAAGTAGTCCTCCCATCTAGATTCTTGTACTGTCTTCTTTCCCATGCAATTTAGGATGCATGGAGAAAATATTAAGTGGTATGTGTGCACCACGTCATCTGCTGACCTGATGCGCACATACCAATGAAAAGCCGGCACGTGTCCCCGAGCAGGACCCGCTGAAAAAGGGAGACGCTGATTTTTGGCTGGCTCGGCTCGGCTCCAAAGGACGGTCAGCGTATTCCTCCCGCTCAAAATTTTTCTCTCCTCACTTGAATGGGTGGATTTTCTCTCTCCTCGTAAAAGAAAGAAGAACGCGAGCCTTCCTCTATTTCCTTCTCTCTACCCTCACTCTTTCTGTCCGACGAACTCGCTCTCTCTCCACCCTCCCTCTTTCTGACCGGCGAACCACCGCGAGCAACCGACGAACCAGGAGGCGTACCTCATATTTTCTCCCTCCTCCGACGCCCGACGCTCTCTCTGCACTCTACCCCAGCTCACTGAACCTTCCGGTCTAACGGTTCCTTCGACGACCGTCGCTCCCTCCCAACGACGGCCTTTCTCTCTCCACTCGACGGCCTCATCTCAGGGCTGCATTCTCTCGGCGCACTTCTTCCTAAATCGCTCTCTCTCCCGACGGCCGATTTCGCTCGCCTCTCCCACGACCTCCACGCTTTTGGCGGTTCTTCCCTCGCGGTTCGGTGAGGTTTGGGTATGCCCTCGTGCTGTGTCTCTTCTTCCTTGCTCAGCAACACCGTACTGCTCTCTCTCTCTCTTAGTGTGTCTCTCTATGCATTCTTTCATCCATGAGGCAAGCATTTCGACTAGGGTTCAGGGGTTTCGCCACCCCATCTTTAAGGTTCGTCCGGGTACCTCTCATTTTTGCGTGAACCCAGCGTGAATTTTATAGTCTTTCTTTCCAGATGACTACCATTTTCACTTCGATCGGTCCTCCAGCAAAAGCGACTGCTAAGCGACAATGCGACGGCCGTTTCGAATCCTGGGTTTCGCTCTGTGATGCTAAGCCTTGCTTTGGTTCCTTAAAAAGTTGCTGACTTTTTCACACGTTGTAGGTTCGCGGCTGCTCTGAGATTCTGGGTTGGTCGTTCTATCGTCTTGCTCGGAGCGAGCGAAATGGTGTCCAAAAGGGGCGTGTCGAATTCGTCGACACCTGAGTCGGCGGCAACTTCTGAGGACAAGAAAGGGAAGAAATTGAAAGGATTGGTGGCTTCAGTTCCTAGTTCTACCAAAAGTCATGTCAAGGTATTGTCTTTTAATCGAACCTATCGTTCCACCTGTGTTTTGGGGACTTGACCATTTAGCATTCATTTTTTCTGCAGAAAAATTCTGGTGCAAGCATTGGTGAAGTCGTGTTGCCTAATAATGACCCGGCCAAAATTGAGGCAATGACATTTCACGAATTGAGAGCTACATTGAGGTGGGGATGAATTGTTTTAGTTGCAAGCGTGTGATAGTCGTTATAGTGTTTCTTGCGTAACCTTTACAGTAAGCAAAAATCAAGTTTTTCTATTTGATGCTTGCAAGGGAGATTATTGAGCAGGGAAGTGAATATTACTGATGGAAAACCATGAGGTCTTGCGAATTTGCCTTCAACAAAGAGCAAGGTCTTGAGAATCTGCTTCGTTCGGGTCAAGATGGCGGGCTCTGCAGCTGCACAAGTCCGCGGTCTCGCGCTGTATGGTCCGGGCTTGTAGCTCTGTCGACGGCAGAAGCAAGGTCTACAGAGAACTCAGTCTGTCTCCCTTGCCTAATTCCATTATGTTGGTCTTTCTCGAATGCTTTCATGTGGGTAGTTCTTCTTTTGGTCAGATTAAGATGGAGTGCTCGGTTCATTTGCAAATGCACAAGATGATAGATGGTTCTTGCTTTTTTTTGAGAAGTTCTTTGACATGTTGTTTTAGACTGCTTGCGAAGAAATCCAGACTGGTTTGTGGTAAAATGAAAAAGAAAGAGTGAACTTTTCCGCATTTTATTGGTCATACAATCATGTCTTTCGTGTAAAATTTGAAGTCAGTATCTTTTGGGCCTGAATCTTTTTCATGAGGCCTCTTGCTTCACATTAGGTGAACTCCCATGTGTGAGTGGTTCTTGCTTTTTAAGTTATCACCCTAGTGGAAAGATTCTTCATTTCTTGTTCCTCGGTGTTCCAAATATGCTTGGTTTCGGAGTTTGCTCTTCGGAATTTCGAACCAGGGGTTCATTTGATATCTATGGTTGCCATTGCGAGGAAGTTATGTCAAACATGTTGGAAATAGATGAGTTTTGCAAAATGTGACTCCTGTCAGAGGACTTGAAGTCAAGTTTAATTTTCTTGTACAATCTGACACGAGTTTTGAGAAATGTAAGCAAAAGTGTTTCTGGGATGTTGGTGGGGTAAAAATCTTTGCAGTTCGGCTTTTATGTAAAATTTGCATTTCTTTTTCTCCAGGGTTGTTTTCACTAAAAAGGAAGATCGAAGATGCAGTTCAACGCACTGAGAAGATGGCTCCTACTGTACTGGAAATCGAAGAAGCTAAATAGATTAAGCTTGATGGACTGATTCGAGATTACGACCTTTGGGATGATCCTGCTAAATCCTATGATGTTCTTGTGAAGTTGGCAGACATCGCCAGAGCAGTTGATGCCCTGAGGGATTTAACTTACAAGGTGGTGTGGAATGCCATATCCATCTCATAGAATAAGCTTTTCCACCCAGTAGGTGTGGATTAAGTTGGGCAATTGTTGGGTCATTGGTTTGCCCATCATCTGTGCTGAAGCCTGAAAGCATGTGCACATACTTGTCTTGACTCTTCTTCCGAGATTAACTTGATTCTTAATGTGTCAATGACTGTCATATCTAGTTTAATTGTATCAATTAAAGGAAGTGCAGTTGCTGGGCTTTAGTTGACTTTTATCTGCTGAAATTTGCAGGCGGAAGAAGCAAAGCTGATAATTCAACTGGTGGAGATGGATGCTATTAATTATGCTCTTTTCGAGCAGGCATACACTTTGTCTTTGGATATGAGTAAGTTTTTGGACCGTTATGAGATGTTAAAGCTTCTTTAAGGGACCATATGATGTGGATGGAGCGTCGATGGTCATCAAAGCTGAATCCAATGGCAATTACCATGAGGTTTGATAATCTAACTTCATTTCTAGAATAATTAGGCATGTGCAAAGAGATGATGTTTATGTCACACTCTTCCGTTGTAATATACATTGATGTAGAATGGATGCACAATCTCTGGTTCCTGCTTCTTTATAATACGTATGCCAAAATATAGGAGTTTCAAAGAACTTGAGAATGAAAAAACTGCATATATATGTACATATAAGGGTGGGACATTATTAGTGGAGTCTTGTTAGTATATATGAATGCTTGTGCGCATCACCATTTCAGTTACTTCTTATCTACAAATCTCTTTGCTTGATGACTTAGATGTCTTGAAAATCAAATGTGGGATTTCTCCAGGGTTTAGTGGATATTTAATTTATTGTGTAGTATCCTTCTTCCTGTGGGAGGTATTTTGCATGTCCCTCCCCTGAATTCGAACTCAGAAGTAAACATTGAGTGATAATGTGGTGGCTATCAAAAGAATAATGAGAAAAAAGAAAAGTGAGAATTTGATCAGTATGGATAGTGGTTCGATATTATTCTCCACTATGAGGATACTTCTGTTATGAGGATACTTCATTTTGACATCAGTATGAACTAGGACAGGGAATGATAAGTTGCCAATCTATTTGCATATGACAGATGAAATCCTGGAAAATAGCGGACTGTAATATTCATCTATAATGGGGATATATTCCTTTTCCATTAGCTAATTCAATGAAGTTCACTTAGTTTTGTTGACCCAAAAAAAAAAAAAAAAAAAGAATCTTTTGGGCTTATGCCTCTGATGGTTCCAATCTCTCTGTCTCTCATGCATTTGCTAATCCAGTTATGGGCTGAAAAACTACTGAGAATGTACCAAAAATGGGCTGAGAAGCAAGGTTATTGAGGGAGGATTGTAGAGAAGCGTCGGGCAACGAATGGTGGAATCACTTCTGCAACAGTTGAATTTGAATTTGATTATGCATATGGTTGTCTTCAAGGGGAGAGGGGTGTTCATCTAATGATAAGTGGTTCAGAAACTGGATCAACAATTGATGAGGTAGGTTTACAATTATCATTTTTGTTTTGATGAAACATTGATGTATATTGCTATTGGTTTTTGACTTCTTTTTAACAATGAGCTCTGAATGATTTGTTTCTTCTCTTTCCGGAGATTTCAGAAGGCAAAAGTGGCATCTTCTTAGTGCATCGTTACTATCAAGAAACAATTTAAAGTGTATTAAAGACATGACAACATGTAAATGACCGTGCGCAAGGAAAAACACATTGGAATTGGAAGATTGATTGTTTCTGTGGCTCTTTCTTGAAATCAAAGCAGCTAAATATGAACTCGTACTCATGGCACCTTATTGTATATATTTGGGTAAATTCTTTCTTGATCTTATCTTAATTACACACTTAGATATTTGTGTGGCACCTAGATGTATACATGTACCATAGAGTCTAACATTGGCTAAAAAATATAAGATATGCAACTTCAAATGGCGTGTGGATTAATTTTGCACATGAGCTTAAGGTTGATTTAGTTCACTCAAAAACATAGACAAGGGAATTGTTGCATTTCATGGGATCCTACCATTCAAGTTGTTTCTTTTTATAGTATATCTGCTTCTTATACAAGTGAATTGAAGGTCGAGACAAGCCTTTTCTGTGTAATGTGTTTCTGTTCTGCTACATCATTGGCCCCTAAATTCCTGTCAGTTCCTCATTTTAGTACTCAAAATTTGCAGGTTAGCCTAGCAGCTGTCGATATAATTCCTCTGTTCCGTGGTTTGGCCCCTGACCTAAAAATTAGTGAGGAGGATTTGCTAATCTTGTGCCCATCGTCATCGCCTGAAGTAAAAGTCATTGAAGGCCGGTCTGGAGTTGTTATTCAGCATGTTCCTACTGGTTTTGTCGTCCAATCTTCGGGTAATGAGTTGTTTATTCCCTTATTTGTTAGGGTTGACCTTCCAACTCTAATTTGTTTACCAATGGTTTCCGCAATCCGGTTTTGACTTTACAAAGAAGCAAATGCCTGTTCCTCAACACACGTTCATGATTGCCTGTCTAGTACGACATTTTGTGATTGAGAAATAAGATCTCAAAATTTTTATCCCAGGTGAAAGGAGCATTTTTGCAAATAAGATTAAGGCCCTCAACCGGTTGAAGGCTAAACTTCTTGTCGCAGCCAGCGATGTAGGAGTTCCAGGCATAAATGGCTTCAAGAAAGAAAATGTGTTCGACATATGGTGAGACGAGGTCCGAAGATACGTTCTTTACCCTCGCAAGCATGTGAAAGATGTAAGAAGTGGTGTTGAAATGCCTGACCTGTATTCTGTTTTGGACGGTAATATAGAACCTCTGATTGGAGCTCATATCCAGATGAGACTCTCAAATGACATGCCTCCACAGTAAAGCAGTTTTTCCCAATTTCGCTCTATTAATTTATTTCTCTACGTTGGTTCTTCATCCCAAAGTTTTAGCCCTTGAAGTTTATTTTTATGTTAAAAACAAGACAATTGTTCCTTTTTCATACATGTATTTATTTTGTTGACAAAACCATAAGTAGGGAAAAAAGAAAGTGACCCTTCGGTAGGCATTTTGACTGGGGGCACCGAGAGATTTTAGCTAAAAAATTGAAGGTAATCCGATCAAATTCCCATCACACGCGTGTAAACTACTCGAGATCAGGACTATTGTCACGAACTAGGCATATGAAGTTACCGAGCTTCTTTGCTGGTTCATGATCTTTAGTAATTCTGACCGTCGGCAATAAGTAATTCTAATTCCACCAAACATTGCTCAAAGTTCGATCACGAGGTAGATTCGTTTCTCGATGTTACTGTTCCCTTCGAGCTTCAGCCTCCATCTTCTCACTTGGTTTATGAAGTCAGTGGGCATGATAAGTTCACGTTATGAGCATGAATAACTAAGAAAGAAGCAATAATAAGCAGTTTAGGATTTATGAAGAAGCAATTGCAGTTCATTGATATAGATAAAAGTTTAAAGATGGCAAAAACATGTCGATGGACGATGATAATAATTAGCAGTTCAGGCTTTATCCTGGCCTTTGTGAAGTTTGCTGGGACTTCCTGGAATAACCAACATAACAATTCCAAGCAAATTTCCCTTATCATGCAAAGACAAATTCCAGGAGCCTTCGTAGTTGTCAAGGAATCAAGCAAACAGTAATACACTTGAGCAGCTGGAGGATTCCATAAATAAATGAAACTCGCTAATTACATTTATCTAAAACATCGCCAACATTTTCGCACCTAATTATGGGAACATCATCATCTTCAGGTCTACCACGTCCATGTACAAAATTCAAGAGCCAAAAATGACATTGCTGATACGTGCTCCTTTGAGGTTCTCTAACAACAAGACGCAAGCAAGGATCCATGATAAGTCATTGTACGCCCAGCCTTACTCCTTAAAAGACTGAGCAGCAGACGGTTGTAGACAATCGTCTTTCCAGACTTCCTTTTAAATTAAAAAAAATCATCCACCAGATAATCAGATTGAATTGCGAACCAGAACGGTTGTACCTACAACTTGCACTCAGCATTTCAGCATTTTTCCCCTACCGGCTTCGGCATCAGAATGTATGTTCAAAAACTTGCACAGGTTTTTTTGAAAGTGATTTCAATGTTCCATCATAACTCTTCCTCCAAAAGATGCCTTGTAAAATAATCTAGAAAAACCCAGATCACTCCACAGGGCCCAGACAAAGTAAATACAGTCAGCCCCCTCATCTCGTCCTTCTTTTCTTTGCCCCCTTTGCTAAGCAAATTTCATCAAAAAAAACTTTCCCTTGCTAGTGGCTTCAACATGAATGACAATGACAATAAAAGCTCAATACTTTTCAGCAAACAGCATCTAGAATGATGCTGCCGGACTACCTTCGCAGAATCCATTCATCAAGATCCCAAAAGAGATGACAGAACTAAAGCTTGAGAATCAGGCCAATGGGACTATGATCACTACCGGTGATATCAGGAACGATATACGAGTCATGAACTTTGTCTGCTATAGATTCTGAAACAAGAAAATAATCGAGCCGCCACCCTGTAGATTGCAAGAGGATAGTTAACAGGTGAGAATACCTATTTCCATATGCTTCATCTGATAAGACAACGATATGCATAATGACTCAATAAAAAGCAAAAGCTTGTCATTGCTCATATTATCACCATTACAGGAGAGAAGTGTAACATTAGATATATAATGTTCCATCAAGTAGATCTATCTATACCTTTATTAGTCTTCCTCCCACCATGCCGATAACCCCAATAAATATAACCAACAGCATGAGGATACTGTCTTCTAAAGGTATCAACAAAGCCCCTCGACAGGAAGTCGGTCTCAAAAGATTCCCTTTCTTCAATTGTAAATCCAGCACTTCTTTTATTTCCCTGGAGTCTCATGACAATCAGATGAATGACAGAAACAAAAACATTAGACGTATTAAGAACTTCTGTTTCAGGATGCCAAACAGCCTGAATTGTGATTTTTATCAAACCCCCAACACGAAACCCCAAACACCCCCCCTCTTCCCCTCTCCCCCAACAAAAACCCAAAACAAAATTCAGTTGTATGGAGGAAAAGCCTGATCACAGTCCTCTGTTTTGGGGTTTTTCCCCTCCTTTTAAGTGGGGTGGGGGGCATATGGTGTGGCCGGGACATTGTCCTGTGACAGTTAAAAAGCTCATGCAAATTATTAATGCACCTAGTCAATCAAAGGCAGAAAAGGCACATTGATTGTTTCCCTTACCGCAGGATCGTAAATGTCTATTTCCTGATGGGCACATTTCAGATCGCCAGTCAAAATCACGGGCTTCGACTTTTCAAGTTCCTGTATTGCCAACAGCAAGCATAAATTTGAGTAAGAGATGAAACAATATTGCAACAGAATAAAAATAGTAGTCTATCGGAAAACCTTTATAGGTTGTAGAATTGATCCATGATATGGTGAATAATGACTCCAGAACAAAAGTCTAAATAGCTTTATCAATAAACAAAAGGGCTACATAGTGCTGAACATACTTTATGTAGTTACCAAGAGACGGATCCCACTGTGAAATCCTATACATCTGACATAAATAAGCAACAGAATTAATGAATCATACTTGAAAGTGTGTAACAGAGTAAACCGATGAAATAGATTGATACCAGTCTTCTCAGGCCATCACCAGAATTAGGAACATAACCGCTCAAGAGATAGAACGAATCAAACTCTGCAGTGACAAGCCGTCCCTCAGAATCATGATCTGATATGCCCAAGCCATATGTAACTGAAAGGGGCTTTATCTGCACCAAAAAAAATACTAGTAATAACCTCAAAAATAATAATCCAAAAAAGCCAAGTGTAGGAGAAAACCAGAAGGCATGGTATCCACCTTACACAAATTAATATAGAGAAAAGGTAGTACTTTTGCATTTCTGACATACAAAGTGCAACTCAAGTCGATTTTATTATTCATCCAACATCACTTGAGATGCTAATTATATCTCATGAGCAACTTAACTGATCATTGGCTGTGATCTTTATTTAAGATGAGAAGCATTTCATTCGAATAGACACAAAGCAAATGGACTAACCCTACTACAAGCATATTATTTTATCAACTAGATTAAAACATCTATACAGACTCCGACATTCTCAGTCAAAACATGACAATTCATTGGGGTCAAATGCACTTGCTGTAACAAATCAGAATGCCTCTGAACTGCAACAGTAGGTAGGGAGCTAGTCCTTCAACCCAGTCGTTCCGTGTACTCTTCCCACATGCTTTACAATAACAATTTACAAGCCTCAGAAACAACCGTAGAAATACAAAAAAGGACTTACAGGTTTCATTATCATTTTGAGAAAAAGCGTGATGCAAAAAATTTCATTTTCATAAACAAATTGCTCTTTGTTGAAGGCAAATTCTCAAGACCTCATGGTTTTCCATCAGTAATATTCACTTCCCTGCTCAATAATCTCCCTTGCAAGCATCAAATAGAAAAACTTGATTTTTGCTTACTGTAAAGGTTACGCAGGAAACACTATAACGACTATCACATGCTTGCAACTAAAACAATTCATCCCCACCTCAATGTAGCTCTCAATTCGTGAAATGTCATTGCCTCAATTTTGGCCGGGTCATTATTAGGCAACACGACTTCACCAATGCTTGCACCAGAATTTTTCTGCAGAAAAAATGAATGCTAAATGGTCAAGTCCCCAAAACACAGGTGGAACGATAGGTTCGATTAAAAGACAATACCTTGACATGACTTTTGGTAGAACTAGGAACCGAAGCCACCAATCCTTTCAATTTCTTCCCTTTCTTGTCCTCAGAAGTTCCTGCCGACTCAGGTGTCGACAAATTCGACACGCCCCTTTTGGACACCATTTCGCTCGCTCCGAGCAAGACGATAGAATGACCAACCCAGAATCTCGGAGCAGCCGCGAACCTACAACGTGCGAAAAAGTCAACAACTTTTTAAGGAACCAAAGCAAGGCTTAGCATCACAGAGCGAAACCCAGGATTCGAAACGGCCGTCGCATTGTCGCTTAGCAGTCGCTTTTGCTGGAGGACCGATCGAAGTGAAAAGGGTAGTCATCTGGAAAGAAAGACTATAAAATTCACGTTGGGTTCACGCAAAAATGAGAGGTACCCGGACGAACCTTAAAGATGGGGTGGCGAAACCCCTGAACCCTAGTCGAAATGCTTGCCTCATGGATGAAAGAATGCATAGAGAGACACACTAAGAGAGAGAGAGAGAGAGAGAGAGAGGCAGTACGGTGTTGCTGAGCAAGGAAGAAGAGACACAGCACGAGGGCATACCCAAACCTCACCGAACCGCGAGGGAAGAACCGCCAAAAGCGTGGAGGTCGTGGGAGAGGCGAGCGAAATCGGCCGTCGGGAGAGAGAGCGATTTAGGAAGAAGTGCGCCGAGAGAATGCAGCCCTGAGATGAGGCCGTCGAGTGGAGAGAGAAAGGCCGTCGTTGGGAGGGAGCGACGGTCGTCAAAGGAACCGTTAGACCGGAAGGTTCAGTGAGTTGGGGTAGAGTGCAGAGAGAGCGTCGGGCGTCGGAGGAGGGAGAAAATATGAGGTACGCCTCTTGGTTCGTCGGTTGCTCGCGGTGGTTCGCCGGTCAGAAAGAGGGAGGGTGGAGAGAGAACGAGTTCGTCTGTCATGCCCCGAACCCGAGTGCGTGCCCATCCCTATCTGGTCGATAATAATTTTGCGACTTCCCAGGACTAGTCGTCGACCCTTTTTTGTTTAATTGTACATGTGGAAGCGGATTATAAATCTCTTAACAATAATCATCTCGGGATAGAAAAGACAATAGATTCACAAACAAACATGCTTTTATATATATATACACTGAGTCATGTACAAAAGTCTATGGCCAAAAGACTGGCCTTCCAAAAAGAAGCGGTCCTAACTGACCTACGCTTCCGATCACCTCCTCTCAACTCTAAGTCTTCCACTCGACGACCCTGAAAATGTTGTCCCACAACAAGGTGAGATATAATCTCAGCGAATCTAAGCTCTAAACCCCAATTAGGAGGAAAATACGCCCAGAAGTGTCCTAATCACACAATTACACAATTAATGAGACTTACCTCGTCTCAGATCCACCCTACAGGTCAGTACAATTTATATCACAGACAACATGAGAGCATGAACAACCAATAAACTCCAATAACTGAAACGCCACACCCAATTAATCATGCATTCCTAGTTTTGATCTCGGCATATAGCATGGCCTACTCTCAGTTCGGCGGTCTTCTGGCATTGCCAGGCTTCGTCTCACCCCATTGAGCACGGCACGTCTCTTTATCAGACGGCTTTCCTAAAGGAGCATAGGGTCTAGAATCAACTGTAACCGGCTTCCCGTTGTCCAAGGGTATCCCAAATAAGGATAACATCAAACTCAATAACTCGGGACGATTTCTCTTAACCATCACACGATCACTCACATATGGCCCAGGGTACCGTGCATTGCACTCAAATGCTTCAATTAAAATGGTGAGCCTGGCCTTTTTTCTTCGTATTAGAAATTCACATGAAATTACTCGTGTGTGGGTACACGGTCAACTTGACCCAGAAAAATTGATATTCTTCTTTTTTTGAAATCCCACTATTTCATATAGTACTAAAAACCATTTTCGGTGTCAAAACCCGACACCTGGGATTTTCTGAATAAATATTGGAAATTCATAATTTTTGAAATTAAATACCAAAAATCCAATTAACACTCAATTTACATAATTTAACACTCAATTGCAGAAATTAACCACACCATTGCAATCATCACGAAATTCCAGTCACCGGCTATCCTAGCCTAATTTCCGGAAAAATAATTAATAATTAAATAAATAATAAATTAATTAAATAAATCAATTTAAATTCTAAAAATACTAACCTAGGCCATAATCATTAAATTAATAACCAATACGGACTCGGAGAAATTCCCGAACCCTTCTAGATAAATAGTACAATTTATTTAGGCCTTAGCTAAACCATGCTAATCACCCAACATGCTCAATTAAATAATTACATTTCTAATTTAATCTAACTAACCACCTAATTCCTAATAAAATAAATCTAAACACCCATTAAACGTCATTAGCCTACTAAGCAGAGTTTAGAGTATAAACTCATCGTTTAATTGCGGAAACTGGTTCATCGCGACGACGGCGCGACGGCGGCCGAAATCCGAATTCTCGGCGGCGTCGGTGGACTTGGGCCGGGCCTAAAACGGGCCCAACAAATCTCAGCCCAAATCTGAGATTTGTTTTTGAAACAGGCCGGGCTTGAAGCGGCTGACTTCGCGGGCTTGGGCCTCAAAACTTGGCTGAGTTGAGGGCTTCTTGGGCTGAACCGAATGGGCCTGTTGCTGGTGAAATTTCTACTGGGCTTGAAGACTGCAAAATGGGCCGAGGCTTCTGACTTCGCTGGGCCTTCGCTGCTGGAGAAGCTGGAGACGAAGGAGCAGCTTCGTGGAAATCTTCGGTGCAGCTGGTCGAAGGAAGCAACAACTGCTTCGGTTGAGGGAACTCATGCGGACTGAAGAGGAAGTGGAGCTGGCCGCATGGACTGAAGCTTGCTGGTGGAGGTGGCGTGCGGATCGACGGAGGCGGAGGAAACGTGGACGCGCGGGCAGAGGAACGCCCGCTTGTTGACCGAACCGAATGAAGACTTCGGCGTGGCAGCTTCGGTCGTGCGGTGTCGCTTGAAGACTTCAGCTGAAGATTTACCGAAGAAGACACGAGCGTGGAGATGAAGACACGAGGGGCAAGATGGAAGAGCTTCGGTGGTCGAATCGAGGGCTTTGCTGGCCGAACTGCTTGGTGGGATTTGGTGGAGATGCTGGCCGAGACGGTGGGATCGTGGGCAAGGAAGTTGGGTCGACTAACTTGAAGAAAATCGCTGGAATTGACTAGCTTGGGGACAGCAACGAGAGAGAGAAGATCGGTGAGTTGTGGCTTCGATCTTCGTGGGGAGCAGCTCAGTGGACTTTGCTGATCGAAGGAAAAAGGAAAAAAAATGAAAGCAGAAGCTGAAGTTTGCGTGGAGGAGGAGGGGTCGGCAGAATCGTGATCGAGAAGCCAAAGGAAGGCTGCCAAAGTCAAGATAAACATCAAATTTCATCATTTCATGGTCCTACCAGCCTTCAAGATTATCCTCATGTCCCCATGTTTATTATTTGCTATTTAATCAACAAATAATTCACTTTTGATATCCAAAAATCCAACCTCTTCCCAAGCTTCGAATTTAATCAAATTGAACTTTAATTCATCACTCAATTTCCCAAATTGAGGTCCAATTTCGTGGTAGAAAAATCTCAAATAATTTTCTATAAGTCCCCGACACTCCAAGGCTCGGTTTAGAAGTCCCAATTTCCATCGACTTAGCCCATCTGAATTTCCGCTAATTCTTCCGCGACGTCCGAACGATTTTCCATAAAAATCTCGGAATCTCTGAAAAATTTTTGGAGGATGAGTTGACGTTCCTAAAATAGGTCGTGACACCACAAAACTTTCGATTTCTGAAATCGGGTTCAAATTCGCGGTTATTTTCAATCCGGTGCGCTTTTAGCTTAACTTAGTCTATCGGGTAGCTTTTAGGAATTTTTAGTGCAATTGACCCGTGATCGATTTATCTCGAGTCACAATGTACATCTTCGACATATTGACGACTCTCGATTGTCATGAAAATCTCAAGGTTTCAAATACGGACACAAGGTACCCAAAACGATAGAAAATCAATTTAGTGTCGATCGATGAGAATTTTGCAATCAGATGGAATCACCCACGTTTTGATCACCTATCTCGGTTGAATCGACCTATCTCAATCTCGATCGATTTTTAAGTGTGCCGTAATGACCTTTGCAAATTAGCACGGTCGAGTAGTCAATTCCTGATTGAATTCTCAAGTCTTTTGCGTTAAAATCCCTTAATAATTTTCCCAGATAGTCTAGTTATCTCTTGAGTGATCGGCTCAGAGAATAGCACTATAGACGCGTCGATGAAATGCCCGATTTATTCAATTGAAATCAAGATTTGAAAAATCAGGATGTCACATCGTCGGACAGAAAGAGCGAGGGTATAAAGAAGGAAACAGAGGAAGGCTCGCGTTCTCCTTTCTTTTACGAGGAGAGAGAAAATCCGCCCATTCAAGTGAGGAGAGAGAAAAATTTTGACTGGGAGGAATACGTTGACCATCCTTTGGAGCCGAGCTGAGCCAGCCAAAAATCAGCGCCTCCCTTTTTCAGCGGGTTCTGCTCGGGGACACGTGTCGGCTTTTCATTGGTATGTGCGCACCGGGTCAACAAATGACGTGGCGCACACATACCACTGAATATTTTCTCCATGCATCCTAAATTGCATGTGAAGCTATCGATGATGCGGAAGTAGGGGGATTCATGTCTAGAATTTGGTCCTTTAATCTGTTTTAGCTTGCCAAAAATGTTCTCTGTAAGTTGTTGTTGAGTATAATAAGCCCTTCGTGTAGGGACCCGTCTTACAACAAGGGTCTGATTGAATCTCTTTCTGTACAAATTGGAAACTTGATGAAGCTCATGAGTTTGTGAGCTATATATACCTCAGCATTTCTAATATGTGTGTCCCCTGACTTTCAAAGTCGAAAATGACCAACCCTTCTTTTCATCTCAAAATGCAAGAATCCTGGTTGGTTGCGGATTTTATGGTCCAATAACAGATTCCATCGGATCTCTATAAAACTTGGTGTTTCTGTAAGTTCTCTCCCCTATATACTTGATTTGGGACCTGACATGTACATGACCGGTTTTTGGACAAGCTAGAACATGTTTTTGCTAAACTCAATTCAACAATGAATTGTTTAAACCTCCTATTGGAGGTCTTTCTTGAATGTACTATAAATATTGTTCTTGGCTCATGCTTTGTAGAGTGCGCAACTTCGCTCTAATACCATTTATAGGGTCTGTGACCCCTGTAGGATATGTAGAAGCGTTGTGATGGTAACACGGGAGAATTGTAACAAATAGCTCAAGATGTCACGCTCCGATCCTCGGGCACGCACCCATCCCTCACCTTGGTCAATTTATAGCGACGTCTCAAGACGCATCGCCGACCCCTTCAATTTTAATACGCATGCAGAAGCATATAAAACAATCCTCAGATAATAAAATAATGGGATGGGAAAGTATGATTAAATTCCGAACCTTCAAAAACAACCACACTTATATACATTGCAAACCAGTGCATATATATATGAGGCGGACTACTAAGTCAGATTCAACTTAAACAAGTTCAGGGACAAGGTCTATAAGCAGGGGTGGGGGTTCCACGAACTACGAGGCCTCATCCTCCTCCTTATCATCCTCCACCACTCCAACTGGAGCTTTCAGCAGACTGCACCGGACTTCCGAGATTTTCAAAATCCAGGTTTGCTGCATCTAGGGACCCGAAATGTTGTCTCATAATTGGGATGAGACTACGTCTCAACAAGTTCTACCCCCTAAGACCCAATTAGGAAGCCAATACACTTTAGAGGCTGCCCAAGCACAACACGGATCGGAGGACTTACCTTGACCTCAGTTCTTCCCTGCAAGTCAGTATATATATCGAATATACACGATCACATCACATCAATTAGATCGAATCATCGATCAATCGATTAGGCCTTGTTTGGTAACCATCCAAACATGGTCAAATTCTGATTTTTTGTTCCTAAAATCAGTTTGGGCCGAGAATCGCATTTGATAAAAATTTTGTTCCCGGGAATAGATTGGGAGTGGAATCAAGAATAAAAAAAAAGTTGATTTCTATTCCGAGAACAAATTTGAGAATAAAAAACCAACCTTTCTTCTTCTTCCCTTTGGCCATCTTGCGACCGCCGTCCACCCCAACCGCCGCCGCCCGCTGCCACCGGCCACCGTCTGCTGCCGCCGTCGCCGTCACCGTCCACCGTCCAGCGAGCTTGCCGAAGGTAAGCCCAGCAACCGATGAGGCTCGCCCAGCCCTGCCGGTGGCCAGGCGGGCCTCGCCTAGCCCCGGCGAGGCCGGCCTGGCCACCAGTGAGGCTTAGCCGACGAGGGCCGTGACGCCGATGAGGTCGCCGCCCTCCGATGAGGTCGACGATCGGCCACGAGAAGAAGAAGAAGAATAGGAGAAAAAGGAAAAAAAAAAAAAGAAAAGAAAAAAGGAAAAAAGTAAAAAAATTATTTAAAAATTAAAATAAATTTATTTGGAACAAAATTAATGAGCATGGTACCAAACGCAATTCCATTCTAGAATCATAAATTTTGGACAGTTACCAAACGGCTTAAAGTGCTTAGAATCAGTTCCCGGGAACAGAATAAAAAAGAATCATTTCTTATCAGAATCTACTCTCGGAAACAGAATCATTACCAAATGCGCCCTTAGTCGATTACATGTCATCTCGATCCTTTCTTGGTCGGCTTATCTCATACTATTTATAAAGTCCGTTCATATTAGGACTGCTTACTACTAAGCTGATAAATAGATAGTATAGCTCGCTTCTGAGATGATCGGGCATACTGCTCTCTGCTAAGCTGCCATATCGCCCGTAGGCTAATATAGTATATTGACATTACTCTCTACTAAGCTGATAAGGTATATTGCTCTCTACTAAGCTGCCATATCAGAGCTCGTAGGATGATATAGTATATTGACATATTCGATATAAACTGATAAGATATACTGCTCTTTGCTGAGTTGCTATATCGCCCTTAGGCTGATATAGTATACCGGTATACTTCTCTCTATTAAGCTAACATATTGCCCGTAAGTCGATATAATATACCATTCCAACCATTCAATTAATTCCATCTTTTTATCATTCTCGATAAAGTAGCCATGTGTGGGGACACGGTCGGCCTTAGCCAAAATATCATAATTTTACTTTTTGAACAACCCACCAGTTTCAATAGCCCATTACATATTTTTGGCTCTGTAAACTGACGCTCGATAATTTTCCTATTAATTACCAAAATTAATTAATTTAGGAATAAAATCATAAAATCATAATTAATTCAATTCAGCACAAATCAACGCTCAAATAAATAAATGGACTGCACCACAATAATCAGCATAAAATTCCGGTCGTCGACCATTCCCGTCTAATTTTCAAAAAATAAATAATTAATGAATTAATTTTGAAAGTTAATAAATAAATCCAATAAATCAATTTTAGGCCCGTAATGCCTAATTAGAGGCCGAGACGAATCGGGAAAATCTCGAGGTTCGTTCAATAAATAACAATACATGTCTACTCGCTAATTACACTAACTATTCTCCTAACATGCATATGTAAATCCCTAATTTAATTATTTTACTATAATCTAACCACCTAATTGCACTTAATTAAATCTAATCAACCCCTAAGCATCATTAGCATACTAATAAGGGATTAGTGAGCAAAACTCACTTGATTAAAGCGGAGACTGGATCACCGCGAATGACGGCGCGACGGTGGCCGAACTTGGGCTCACGACGACACTCACGGGCTTGGACTGGGCCTAGAATCGGCCCAACAAATCTCAGTCCAAATTGAGATTTATTATTGCGTTGGACCGGGCTTGGCTTCGCGGGCTTGGGCTCGGAACTGGGCTTGACTGCGCGGGCCTCAAGTGAGCTGGAATTGGGCCACAAAAACTGGGTTTGCTGGACTCGACAGGCCTTGAATGAGTTGAACTGAATTGAACCAACTTGGGTCGAGCTGTTGGGTTGCTGCACTTGGGCTGAACAAATAAGCAGGCGGGCTGATATTCACGGCTGGACTTGCTTGGGCTGTTGGAAATTCACATGGGCTTCAAGTCTAGGCCGTAGATGCTGGATGGAGGCCCTCGTGCAGTTGGAATCCACGACGCTGAAGACAACGGACGAAAGCAACTGCTGGCAAAGACGTCCGTGGAGATGGGGTTGCTTCGCACGAGGAACTCGGACGAACGACAGAGGGGAGCTGCTTCGTGGATCTTCGGTGGCTGATGGAGCGGTGTGAGACGGTGATGCGTTGGCGAGAGAATGGAGGAGAGAGAGATGAGCTGTTGGTGGACCGTGAGCTGGCGTGCGCTGGCCGCGTGGATGAGGGGTGCTCGAGCGTGCTGGCAGCGTGGGGGAAATGCGGGGTCAACGGGAGGCTTCGATTTTCTGATGGGTTGACTGGAACGTGGCAGAGAGAATTCTCGGTGGGGGATGCTGGCTTCATGGATTGCAAATAGAGAGAGAAAGAGTTGGGACGGCTTCAACGAGGAAAAATGAAAGAAAAGCACGGCAGACTGTGGGACTTTGGGGCGTGCAGATGAGCTGGTGTCGTCGACGCACAAGGGAGATCGGCGAGGATAAGGATAAAGAAAAATCAAGAAGATGATCCAAATTTCATAAATGCTTGCCCCAAAAGTCTTCAATATTATCTTATATGTCCCCCAATACTTTCGAACTTATAAATTCTCTAAATTAACCAATTTTGAAGCTCAAAATTGCTGACCCTGTAAAGCTCCGAATTTCCATTTTTAGTCTTCAATTTTCTCATTCAATTTCCCAAATTGAGGTCCAATTTCGATGATGAAAAATCCTAAACAATTTTCTATAAGTCCCTGACATCCAAAGGCTAGCTTGGAAGTCCAAATTTCCTTTAATTTGGCACATCTGAATTTCCGTTCATTTTCCACGACATCCGAATCGATTTTTCGTAAAAACCTCGGAATCTCCGAAAATTCTTCGAAGGGTGAGTCGATGTTCCTAAAAATAAGTCATGACATGACAGAACTTTCAATTTCTGAAATCGAGTTCAAATTCATGGTTAATTTCACTTCAAAGCAATTTTAGCGTAACCTAGGCTATCGGGTAATTTTCAAAGATTTTTAGTGCAATTGACCCGTGGTCGATTTTCTTCAAGCCATAATGAAACCACTCGACACATTGGTGACTCTCAATAGTCGTGAAAATCTCAAGGTTTCAATTACGGGCACAAGGTACCCAAAACGACAAAAAATCGGTATAGTGCCGATCGACGAGAATTTTGCAATTATGTGGAATCACCCACACTTTGATCACACATCTCAATCGAATTGATCTATCCCTGATCTCTTATCAATTTTGACAATACCGTAATGACCATTGCAGACTAGCATGGTCGAGCAGTCGACTTTTGGTCAAATTCTCAAGTCCATTGCATTAAAATCTCTTAATGACTTCCCCTAATAGTCTAGTTATCTCATGAATGATCGGCTCTGAGAATAGCACTATAGACACGTCGATGAAAGGCCCGATTTATTCAATTGAAAATAATACTGAAAATTCAGGATGTCACACAAGACACTCGTTATACTAAACGGTGAGATAAGTATAACATTCAAACAATTCTTCTCTTCCAACAATTTCAATTTACCTTCTCTCACCACACTCAAAACACTTAAAGCAAACTAGCTGATATAAGTAGACACTCAGTTATTCTATCTTTCCTCCACAAGAGCTACTCTTTCTCTCAGGCTGCGTTGCCTCTATTCTCTCTTGAAGCTCGCCCTTCTTTCATCTGGTGACTCGTCTTTAGATGCTTCTCCTCTAAGCCTTATATATAGGCTGAAGCTTCACCATCACATGTCCAGTGGCCAACTTCATACATAATGGACTTCCGTTTACTTCTTGGGCAAGTTGGCAAGATGCATGTGCCAAATAATCGCCAGCTAGTCTTCCTTTGCCGACTTCATGCAGTGAAGAAACCTTATCCAATCAATCTCCTTAGCAAGTTAAACTTTACTTGCTTCTTTTGACATTTTAACCAAAACTCGTCTCTCGTTTTCTTTTGCAAGCGACTGAAACAAAAATGCTCTCAAGAGTTCTTCTCTTGGGGTTTTAATCACCGCCTTTAAATATCCAGCATTCTCACTGGAATAAGTAGGCACATCAGAGGCAAAGTCCAACTAGAACTTAACTCATTTTCATATTAGGTGTTGACTCCAAATGTTGAACTCAGAGAGACACGCTGATTATGAAAATTAAGATTTACTACAGGACCACCAATGTTGCTAGGACAAAAGGCATTTTGAATTTGATTTGCATTTCTTAAATAATCCGAGAAATGAGTTTCAACATGTGTTGCTTGAACAACTAGCTCCACATTACAAAATAAGAAATATATTAATTGGCATCATGTAGCATAAGAATAAACTAAACATATTAACTAGAACTCTATGTTAATCAAAATCAGCTCACCTCGACTTTCTACTAGCATCGAGGGTATTATTTTCTTAGTTTTTTTTTTTTTTTTTTTTTCTCACTTGAGGTTTTAAGCCTTCCATAACTTGTTCCCTTTCCTTTCTTTTGAAGGGGTCCAATACCGACATCTCATACAAAGAAGCCTCATTATCATTATCATCACTAGCACCATCTATCATAACCACGCTTGAGTTGTATGATGAAATTTCAGTTACTGTTACATCTAAGTTCTTCTTTGCTATTCTCATAGTATTTCCATCTTGGGCTCCTAAACTCATCACTTCAAAATCATTTTGCATTTGTAAATGCTAGTACAAACACCTAGAGGGAGGGTGAATAGGTTTTTAAAATAAACCTTGGCAAATAAATGCAGAATAAAATAAATTTTGAGTAAAGTGTGAATAAGGATCATACTTTGAAATTGAGTCTGAAGAATAACAGACTTTGAGTAAGTTCACACTTTAACAGTTAAATAGAACTACAAAATAAAGAGTTTAGGGAAGAGAATAAGAACACATAATTTATAGTGGTTTAGCTTAGATCAAGCCTACGTCCACTTTCCCACGCTAACGGCCTTCTAGCTGGATTCAACTATGCAATCAACAAGAGATCACAACTTTAAGTGCAAACACTTAGTAGTAGATCATACTATTTCATCGAGTCACTCTTTTGGTATTTCTCTCACGACGACAAACGTTTAAGCTCACAAGAGACAAGTGTATGATCGAAGGTCACTCAGACTTTGGAATTATAAATTCTACGCTCCGTATCTTACTTGCTCATCGGTCCTTAGTCTCCTTAAATACTCCTCTACTTCCAAACTAGCCATTGGACAATATCTAGAAGATCGTCTTCCAATCTATCCATTGGACAGACCTGTATCTAGAAGATTTGGTAGCAGTTGAGTGATAAAAGTAGAATCCAAATTGATTATGATCGCCCATACAAACAGAATCTTGGTTTCCATAAGTAGAGTTTTTTTCGTATAGAAAGCTCTTGTCTTCAAGATCCAATTGTTAATCAATTAGATTGAGTCAATCAAATCTATCTTGATGTGAAATCCAAACTAGATCACTAGCCGTTATATGTTCGGGGCTTGTGTTACGTTCTTTCAAGTTATTTCGTTCTGAACATGCTTTGTTCTAAATCTGCTACATTTTGAACTTGTGTCTCGTTTTGGACGTAAAGTCTGCGGGTGCTCAAACTGAAGTCGAGTTTGAGTGCAATAGATTTTACAATATGGACGTAAGTCTGAACATAATCTGATTCTGAACATATTTACCCTTAAGGTCTGGACACAGTCTGAATAAGTTCAGCTTTAGCATAGAGTCTGTCTTCTAGTTCTTCATTCACGTTCGGTTTGGAATTTGTCAGAGTGGGCAGACTTCTGATGTAGAATAGACTTTGACACTAAAGTCTGGCAGTCTTCAGACTTTAACACAAAAGTCTGAAAATCTTCATAATAGACTTTGGACATGTGTTACGTTCAATCTTATGGCAGTCTTCAAACTTTGACAATATCATTTACATGTTCTATTATCTGCATAGTCTATTACTTAACCATTAAACATGTGAGTAGCCTTTGATTTATTTTGTCATCTTCAAAACATTATAAGGATTTCCCTAACAGCATTAATGTGGAAATCTATTAAAGGTAGATGGACTTGCTGACATTTCATGAGATTCATCATTTATATATCCTTGTTTTGCACCTTTAGTCCATCTTTTCAAAATATAAGAAGATGGAATGACTAAAACTGATGGGTTCGCATTCAACACGTACAAAGCATGGCGACACAACCACCATTTTGATTCAAATAACTTGCATTCACAAGAAACGGAAAAATTAACAAGATTGAATCTGACAATATGTTCACCTTGAATCCCCTTACACTTGAGAGTGTATTCATAAACCAACCCATTGAAAGCGGTACTTGAAATCTGTTGGGAGACAATTTGCAAAAATTTATCATAAAACCTCTTAAAAATGGCACGAGTGTACACCGAAGTGGCATGCGTCAATATCCCGTTATGCAAAATATTTAATTTGGGCTGCTCACGAGAACTATAATCATCTTAACCTTTAGTCTCTCTCATATGTTTCAATTGTTCTTCATAGTGGTGGACAAATAGTACAAGACTCAATGTCTTAGCCAACATTTGTTGGAAGACATTGTCAATACTCCCGCTCCTTTAACTTGATGTTATATCACAAGTAAAAATATCACGACCAAAAGCTGAACTCCATTTATGTCTCAAGTGGTACAACCTTTGAAGCCAATTATTATTCTTAGTGCCCTACTTCTCATCCATTTTTCTCCAAGTAGATTCAAATTCATCTTCTGATTTGCATCTATACATAAGTTTTGAAAAATATTTATCCTTAAACTTCGGCTTGTGATAAAGATGTGGAATGTTTTGATTGGCATTTTTCCCAATATGCCAAGTACATAAACGATGTTGAGTATTCGGGAACACCGTTCAAATGGCTTTTGTCATTGCTTGGTCTTGATTAGTGAAAATGGTTTTAGAGTCTTATTTCCCATAGACTTCAAAAACACCTCAAATAACCACAAATGAATTTGTGGTTTCATCCGATAAAAATGCACAACCAAACAAAGTATTCTTCCAATGATGATTAACTCCAACAAAAGGCCCACAAATCGAGTTATACTTGTTAGTACGATAGGTGGTATCAAAAACCATAACATCACCGAAATAGTCATAATCAAATTTGGACAAACTATCTCTCCAAAGTAGATTTGTCAATCTACCATCTTGATCTACCTGTTATGCATAGAAAAACATTGGATTTTGCATTTGCATGCAATGAAAATGATTCAAAAGATTTTGACAATCACCCCCACTAATAAGATTTGATCTTTCACTTTGTAGAAAATTTTGACAATCACGTAGGATGAAACCTAAGTTTTGGCTTCCTCCTACTTCATTGGCCAAGAATTTATATGCTATTGTCCCCCCAATGCCAACTTTAGCCATGTCAACTAAAACCCCTTTGTAAGTATTAGAATCATTCTTGCACATCTTATTAAGTGCTTTTGTTTGGGGGGGTCTAGTTCATGATACGTTTCATGATATGTACTTTAGGGGGATATTATAGTGCTTGTGCTGTTTACAAGTTTTCAACTGGGTGGGATTCTCTGCATGGAGATGCCTATATTTGTATTGCATCTTGCTATTGTCCCTTTTGGTTCCTTTTGTGACAATATTTCATTCTAGAGTGATGAATTTTTCGTGCTGTTAATCAAATAGTTCAAATCAAAGTTTTCAATTGTGATCTAGATGTACTAGATTGGACAGTGACATACATGTAGCTGTTTTCTAATCAACAGGCTGTGACAGCAATGGTGCAACAAGCTGTACAATACATTGATTAGATAGCGGATCTTGAGACCAAGATAGAGGTTAATTAAGATACTTAACTCTGTTGTTGATGGGAAGGTGCATATGTGAAATCAAACTCCATCTCAGCTTTATATTCATTCATAATCTGTTTTTGTTCCGTGGTTTCTATAGCTAGTTTTGTCATGCAAATATATGTCAAAACTGAAAGAGCACGGTTGATCAAGAAACTTGCAAAAATATAGGAAGATCATGGTCTTGTAGCAGAAGTTACTGATTTGATGCAAGAAATTGGGGTTAACTAGAAGTTGACTTACGTTGTCACTGTTCATGTAATTAGTTTTTCCTTGTCCAGCATTCCTATTATGGGCTTGAATTGTGGATGGAAACGTTTGGATCAATGGCAAAGATGAAGAAAATTGCCTTTATATTTTAGCAAGTAAGGGTTTTTTGTTTAGCCTTTTGTGCACTGTTACTATGATTGGTTTTTTGATTGATGGATTGTGCTGGTTCGTTTGTGCTTAGATTGCCAGGATTATGTCTGTGCACAGCACATATCCTTTCCAGGAAGATCAGCCCCAGAATGTTTGATGCAATTCCTTCCAAAGAGAAAAAAAAGTGTAAAGAAGGTGAAAGCATTGTGGCAGAAGCTCCATATGATATTTTGTCACTTCTGGAGTTGAAATTGATATACTATGACTCATGATACGGTAAATTGGTGTTCTGCTTTTTCTAGTGTTGTGCCCACTATCTTTTAACTGAAGTGTTTTTGCCGATCAAGCACCACCCGATGTTCAGCTTGTGGTTGAAACCACGGCACATTCTCTTGTTCCTTTCTAGCTTTAGCACAAACTCTGACGTTCCAGATGTACTTGATAGATTTGTACTCACGTCTTAGTTTACCTTGCATTTATGTTGTTAACAATGTAGGTATAGGTATTGCTCGCACAGCAATGATTAACTTGAGATATGTTGATGCTACAAGGCAATAGGTGAGATTCCATCAGTGAAGGGAAACCCAGAGCAGTGTACACTGGTGAAGCTTTTTCATTGTTAAGTCTTCACTGCGTGTTTCAAGGAACAGTTGTTCATTCTGTGATTTAATTTGATGCAGATTCTAAGGAAAATTTGCTGGTGCTTGGTTGTAGCACCACATGATCCTATGCAGTCAAGCCTTCTTAATGAGTCTTTAGAGGATAAAAATCTCTCAGAAAATTCCCAATTCAGGTACCATCTGTGAATTGTTGTGGGTAATTGGCTATGCATCTTGAAATATCACAATAATGTGCTATAGAATTGGTTGACCATGCCTTTGATATTTGAACGCAGGCTGCTTTTGAAACAATTGGTCAGGTTGGAGGTTATCCAGTGTTCTGCTTTTTGGAGTACTTTCAAAGATGAATTCGAGAATAAGAAAAACATGCTGGAAGGTGCACCTGTTGAGAAGGCAGCAGAAGTTCTTAGACAGAGAATCGTTGAACTTGTCCTTGCAGAACTTTGTCATTTTTCTTCTTTTCGGATCATCATTCAGATGTGACTCGATCTATTTTCTGCAAAATATTATCTTCATTTCAAAGTATTACTCAAGGATTACCTTGAAAGGACTTGAAGAGCTGTCATAACTTAGCATTCGAGCCTGATTGTATTGGACATTTTTTTTTTATATTCTATATCAATGTCAATCTTTATGAATTGTTGCCTAGACCCCTCATTTAACCTGAGTAGCCTCCCTGCCTTCAATTCCTTGGTATGGTTGCTGGACTAGGATACAAGTTCCAAATTAGTGGAAAAGAGTTTTTCGTGCATTGAAAGCCAAAGGCTTGTCATGAATTTCTGACTGACAAATATGGGTATTCTCGGCTTAGTTGATTTCTGCTAATATATTTGTTGGGGCTATAAGTGTCATTGTCTCGCATCGTGAAACCATTTCTTGTCCCACAGAGCCTGAAATTCTAATGCGCTTTTGAAGGGTGGGAGGAGCTTTGCTATGTTGCTAGTATCAACACTCACCACTGCTTGTGTCCCAAAAGTATATCTTGCTATTAGAGCTTTCTTAATATATTTAGAAATTCTGCGTAGATGATTCACCTGAGGAAAAGAGCTCTGTCTTTTTGGGTTGTGTTACCACTGCTGTATGATTCACTCAAGGAAAAGAGCTCAGTTTTTTGGGGTTCTGTTACCATTGTTGTAGAGGGCTTTAATCAATCGCATGCCTCAACTTATTAGATCAACACTATCATCCGACAGAGAGACGATATTATGATATCTATACAAGCTTGGATGATATCCTATCAGCATGACCTGTTAGTTCTATATTATCATTTTAGGAAGCTGAGAAGCATCTCTCCTAAATGGTTGTTTCCAACTCCTTGGTGGCAAAGATAGACTGGCTGATGGGAGTCGTCTGGAACATATGACAAAAGACAGCAATGACATCTTGAACTCGTGGGCAAAAAATTTGGGAAAGCTACTTGATTTTGTCAAGAAAAGTTGCCACCAAATGCACAAGGAAACTATGGCTCGTATGGCTGTTTTGAGAGCTTGAAGATGTTCTTAGTTGAATGGATGATGGATGATCTCTCTCCCCTTGAGCCTCCCCCTTCCCCCCACCCCCACCCAACCAAATAAAAAAGAAAGCTAAATAATGCTGTTTCACATTGTGGTTTGAAGTGGGTCCAAAAATGTTCATCATAGAACTCTCGCATAGCTAGCTTCAATTTGATTGCATATTTTGCATAGGGGACTAGATTTGGGCCTTGTTCCGGATTGAAATCATATACTGAACACACTACGTAGGAATGTATTTTGTCTTTTCATGCTTCCTCTTTCCCTTCTCCTTTTAATAGAAGATATGTAGGCTTTCAGGGTACTAACGAAATAGGTATCGCCATAAGATGGGCACTCATTCGGACTGAAATAAGCACCTCATCACTAAATTTTGTTTTGCATTGAATTTCGTTGGCGCTTGTGAGGCTACTGAATGCTATTTGTCATTTCCCTTTAAGGAACGACATTTTTCTTGAAGTCGATACTTCAATAGGGGAGGGGCCTTTGTTCTCTAGAGTTTTGGCTCCTCCATTCTTCATCGTGGAAGCTGAAAAATATTGGGAAGAGGAAACGACTAGGGCGATCATTGGTCTATTTCGGCAATAGGCAATCTACATTCGTGGGGAGTTTTGTTTGTTCATCGAGAAAAAGTTGTGGGCACATCTTTAGCTTTAGCTGTGGAAGTAGTAATGCCCAATGAATAACAAGTACTTTCCTAACAAAATGAATTTATTTATCATTTTATCGAAGAATGCCACCACGAGACTTGCTTAGCAATCAGCATAAGTCAGACAAACAAATTAGTGATTTTCAATGTCTAACTTTTTCCTGTTGTTCGTGCAATCAAAGATTTGAAAATTACAATTATTATAAGATACACTTAAAAGTCATTCGTGCAGTCAATAAATATTTTGGCCATTATTGGAAGATCTCTTTTTGTCATGTACTTAGAAAACTAATTGAAATTTTAAAAAAGGAAAAAAAAAAAAAAAAAAACAGCCGCTATAAAGCATTGAAAACATTTTTGTTTGGCAAAAAGAGATCTTCAAAATGTTCAAAATATTTTATTTGACCAAATTTAGCATAAGAGAAAAGGTTTGTGATATTCATTACGGCAAGGACCAACTGATGATAAAATCAAATTTTTCATTGATCAAAAAGAGCAATTGTCGAAACCGATCAATTCTAGTGAAAAAATTTATTGAACTCTTTTAAAAATGAACTAGCCGATCATATGCTTGATGAAGAAGACCCCATCGATTATAGTTGACAATTTTTTGGTAAATTGGAGTTGTACCAATTTTGAAAACCCTAATTGGTTTTCCTCTTTTTGTTGTTTTCTTAATAGAACCTTGAATCCCATCTTCTCTTACTTGTACAATTTTTTTCCTATTTTTTATTTGCCATCGTATGTGCAGTCATTTTAACCGTCGGCATTTCGACAACGGCAACATGGTAAATTTTAAAGAAGAAGCGATAAATTTTGAAAAACAAAATAAAGTAATTGAAAATTTATCGTTCTTGTTTTTGGGCTTTAAGCGAATCGTTCCTCTTTCTTGTGCTCATGAAGGAGGACTCTTGTTCTTTCTTTGGTCATTGGAGCTTTCAGTTAAAACTCGAGGTTTTCGCGCAATTTCTTGGACTGGAGTGTTCTCATCAACTCATATCCCCATCACCATCTTCTTCAACAACCGAAGATGGTCGAGCCATGCCCCAATATCCCAAAGCTCCACAACAATGGGGGCGTCGTGGGATCCGCCAGGGAGCCGCTCTCTCTGCTCATAGTGAAGAAGTAGCTCTCCCGGAAGGCCGTGTTGCCTTTGCGAGCGTCCTCACCTCTCCGCGGCCCAATGTAACGGGTGAGAATCAACGTAAATCAAGGGTTATTAGATCTGTATAAACCGACCAAAAAAAAAAAAAGATCTCGTATAAGGATCTTGTACATTTAAAAAAAAACAACCTTGACCACACCATGTAGGTTAGCTGAGGCCATTGCCACCCTTTCACTATCTTGTATTTCACATCTAGTGACATTTGGTTCAGTCACACTAGTGGAATGTGCTTTTGGAACATGGTCAATCTTTTCCATCTTGCTGGTTTCCAACAACAGATCCTTTGGAGGTGGGCAGAATTTAGCAGCAGTTGTCGCTTGATCGACATATTGCTAGGAAAAAGAAGATACACCAACCTTCAACCTTTTATGAGAGGGCTCTTCTGTGTCTAATTGTGGGAAGTTTACAGAACGTGGGAGGTCTGCAGAGGTCGTGACGCTTATACCACCTGAATTCATGTTTAGGTTAAGACTATAACTGTTTTTAGAACCTAAAACCGGATGCTTGTTTTGTTGAGCTAACTTAAGCTTCAGCTCAGATTCCCGTAGAGCAATCTGCTGCCACAAGTCCTGAAGTTCATGATTTCTTAGGCCGTGACATGATTAGATCCATGCTCCTGGCATTCCAATTTTTGGTTGAGCATACTCATACTTGTTCCTGCACTTCCTTACCCAATTGAAGGTGCAGAACCAATCCCATTGTTTGTGTCACGCCCCGATCCTGGGGCACGCACACATCCTTCTACTTGGTCGATTTTAGAATGCGATATCCCAGGACTATATATCGCCGACCCTTTCATTTATTAAGCACATGTGGAAGTAGTTATAAATCTCCAGACAAAAATTCGATGGGATAGAAAAGTAGGGCCATATTTTTCATATTGAAACTTATAACCAAACTTTTATACATGGCATTAGACAGAGCACTTCACAAACTATTCACAACTTCAAAGTCTCACTCTATCTACACATATACAAAGGGTTCACAAAGAGATGGGATTTCAATCCTCACCTGGGTCATAATCAGGATCATCCTGATCCTCCTCTGACTCCTCTTCACTCAGATCATTTTCTTCCTCAGCTTCCTCCTCGGCTTCAGATGCCGGCTCATCTTCAGGCATCTCTTCAGCTGCTCCCTAGTCTTCGTCCTCCTCCGATCCTTCCACCTCCTATTGCGGCATCCCATCGTTACCCTCATACCCATTGTCCTCCTCAGTTGAGTATACGGGAGTGCGAGTCTCGGCCTCCTGCTGCGGGTCCCTCGCATCCACTACTGATCCATCCACTCGATCAGCCGTTCCCTCTCCGAACGCCTTTTCCATCACATCAAAAGGTACGTCCTCTTCTGGAATAGGATCTTCTCTGCGTCCATCATGATAATCACGGTACCAAGACCGATACCTGTGGGGCCTCTGGTCTTCCTCCCCCACGTTAACCTAGATGGTCGACTGAACTAATACGTACACTAATTCTTCCGGATGAGGGTGAACATGGAAATGGGTCTCAAATTTTGAAATATGCTCTGGGATACCATAGTGCATAGGAGGACGAGGAGGTGGAGGTCCTGCCATTCTAAGGGCCTGAAATGATTTCCCCAAACCGGGATGAGACTACGTCTCAGCGAGTTCTACCCCACTAAGCCCGATTAGTAAACCAATATATTATAGGTTGCCTAAACACACACGGGTCATAAAACGTACCTTGGCTTCTGTTCCAACCTGCAATTCAAGGTTATATACAGATGCCTCATATATCTCAATGAACAATCAGCCAAATCACAGATTAATTGACTTAGTCGATTACATGTCAATCGGACCATTTCTAGGTCGATTCGATTATTCTGTCTCAATCCCCAATTACGAACCACGATCCTCAGATCACAACTTAAGCATAGGTGGAAGACACAGTCCCACTCGGCAACTTCCAATATTTAATGGCTTTACGGTCCCACTCGACCACTTTCGATACCATACTCTGTCACCGAGCCACATGCATTCTCCAAGTGATATTCCAATTCACCGAGCCCACGTATTTCCTTTCAGGTGATTACCAACTTACTTTTGATATCGACAACTAATGCCCAACGGTTTCTCAATCAAATAATCAACAATCAAGTCAATATGAATAACTTCTAAAATTTCATAATTAAATCAATTCCATATAATTTAAAGCTCAATTAAATAAACGGACTATGCCACGACAATCAGCACGAGATTTCAGTCGTCAGCCATCAAAATCTTAATTTCCGAAAAATAATTAATTAATTAATTAATTTCGAAAATTAATTAATAAATATTAAAAATTCAATTTAGCTCAAATTAAAGTCCGATTAAATAAACGGACTTCACCATGGTCATCAGCATAATATTCCGGTCACGGACCATCCCAGTTGAATTTTCGGAAAATAAATAATTAATTAATTTAATTCCGAAAATTAATATTTAAATACTAAAAATTCCACTTAGGCCCGAAAAGCCTAATTGAAGCCCGCTAAGGGTCGGGAAAAATCCCGAGATACTTTCAATAAATAGTATACCATGTCTACTTGCTAATTACACATTCAATTTGTCTAATTCGCATCCCAATTGACTAATAAATACTAATTTATACTAATCTAACCACCTAAACCTAATTAATCAAAATTAAACAAAAGTATAATTAGCCAACTAATTCGGGATTAGTGAGATTACCCACTGGAATCGCGCGCAAATCGGATCAATCCGACGGGGGCGACGCGAGGAACAAGACTTCCCAAAGCGGGTCTCGAGTTCGGGGCCCGGAAACGGCCCAAAAGGGGGCCCGAACCGGCTGGAAACCCACTTCGTGGGTGGTTGGTCAGGCTGCGAAACAGGGGAAAACAGAGATGGTTAGGGGCGGAGAAGGGTCGGGAAGGCAAGTGGCGGTCCGGTGAGGTCGCATGGTGGCTCCGGCGGCTTGCTCGGCCGCTCACGGTGGCTGGACAGGGCGGACAGAGGCTGGAGACGCATGGGGGAGGGGCGGCAGCGAGCGACGGACGCGGGGACGTGTGCGGACGGCGGGACGGCGGCGAGCGGCGGGCGCGCGGGCGGTCCGGCTCCGGTGCGGCGGCGACGGGCGGCTGGTCCAGTCTTCGGTGAGCTGCTGTCCTTCTTCCTCCGTTTTCTGGTTTTCACGAGCGAGAAACGAGAAGAATGGGGGGCTTTCGGTCACGTGGGGGAGAAGTGGGGGAGAAGAGAGAGGAGAGAGAAGGGATAGGTTTGAATGGTCAAAGGGAGAGGGAGAAGCCAAATTGAAATTGGCCAAAGGGTAGGCGGTGGTGGGGAAAAACGCACGAGGGGGAGGGGAGAGGAGAGAGAGAGAGAGAGAGAGAGAAGAAAAAAAAAGAGAAAAGAGGGAAAAAGAAAGGGAGAGGGAAAAAAAGAAAATAAAAGTAATCCAATAGTAAAAAAAAATTCTACTATTCAAATTACTCCAATTATTTTCCTTTTCTCTTTTTAATTTCTTCCGGTCTTCAATTTTTCCCCCGATAATTTCTTTCCTGAAATTTCAAGCTCGTCAATAATTTGACGGCCAATGAGACAAGGTCCTAAAAATGAATTATGACACGCTCGAATATTCGATTCCCGAAATCGAATTCAATTTCGTGGTTAGAGTCGATCAGACGTGATTTTAGTCCAATCCAACCAATTAGGTAGCTTTTAGGGATTTTACTGCAGATACATCCCTTAACGGCTTCACCCAATAGGTTAGTTAACTCGTGAGTGATCAACTCAGAGAAAAAGGACTATAGGCATGTTGACGACATGCCCATTTCACTTTATCGAAACGGGGTCGAATTTCAGGATGTCACAGTTTATTCCATGGTTCTTCGTCTTTGGATGTATAAATATAGAACTAGAAGGCAATCTTTTGGACATCATTTGTTTTACGTCTCGAGTAGGGTATCCCAACTTCTTTGATGTTTTCCGTGCCAAAATAGGTGGCTTCTGATTTCCATTTATCCTAACTGTTTTAGCTTTATCTTCAGACCTCCTATACTGTCTGCCCCCATCAAAATCACTGCTGCTCTCATCATCAGAGAAGCTTATAACAAGATTGATGTTGGGCCCCAAGGAACCACCGGTTCCAGATCTACCAAACTTATGTCCAACTTGATTCATTCCAAGGCTATTCTCATGTTTGGTTTGTATGGATGGTTTGGTTGGAAACTCAATTGAGATTGTAGTAGGATCAGCAGCATCAACCTTTGCTGGTATGTAATTAATGGTAAATAGAAAAATGTCATGAAAGAAAGAAAAAAAGATCAAGTAAAGGTTCAGACAAAACACCAGAGTCAGAAGAGCATAAATGTTAAGCATCTCCAGGAAATGTCCAAGTACACACTTGTTTTGAAAGACAATAATACCATAGAGCAACCTTGAGACACTCTATTCTAGATAAAACAAGGAGTACAAAGAAAATGAGAAGCCTTCTTGATTTTAATGCAATGTAAGTCTATTTAAGTAGACACATTCAATTATGCTGCCGATTCAAAGGACCTATAAGTTTACGGATAGGATGAGTAGAGGTTTTGAGTTGCTACACCAGGTCCAATGCATTTATCAGCTCATAACAATAGCATCCCCCAAAAATAAATAAATAAATAAATAAATAATGCTAAATCACTAAGGGTGTGCACCAAGAACCTCTCGAACTAGGAACCACCCGGACCAAATCAAACTAGCCAGTTTTGGGCAGTTCCCAAAGAGGGCGGTCCGGCTCCCAGTTCCCGCTTTTGGAATTGGTGGCCGATTGGTCCGGTTCCCAATTCCAAGATGGGAACTAGAAACCATGGTTCACAAGGCTACTTTGAGAGCTTGAAGATGTCTTAGTTGAATGAATGATCTCTCTCACCTTGAGCCTCGATCTTGTCAAGAAAAGCCACCAAATCCCCTAGGAAACTATGGTTTTTTTTTTTTTTTTTTTTGGTTGGTTCTACTCTACTCTTATCCTAACTCTCACTCTCAAACTTTTGTCCCGCCTTCTTGTAGAGTGTGGGAGTCGAAACCGACATTTGAAACTAAATCGCCCTCACCCCAACCCCTTGAGAAGGTGGGGATTCGAACCCCCCACCTCCCCCTTCCATGTTGGAAGGGTGGCCATTGGGGCAAATTCCAGTGGTTCAAGAAACCATGGTTCACAAGGCTACTTTGAGAGCTTGAAGATGTCCTAGTTGAATTAATGATCTCTCTCACCAAGAGAGAGAAGCTGAAGAATTTTGTTTGGCATTGTGCTCTAAAGTGCGGACTGAATGTATTCATTATGGAACTCTCGTGCAGCCGACTTAAATTTTGATTGCATATTTTGCAAGTGGACCAGATCAGGGCCTTGTTTTGGATTGAAATGATATATTAAATACACTTTTGGCATTGGAATGTGTGTTGGTCTTTTCATCTTTTCCTCTATCCCCCCTCCTTTTAATTGAAGATTTGTGGGCTTTTAGGGTCCAAAACTTGTACCAATGGAACAAGTTTCAGCACATGATACTCGTTAGGATTGAAATGAACACCCTTTTACCAAATTCAATTTTTTGCCAATACATGTCTTTTTCCGACATTGAGGATGACACTAGCTCTCTGTTGACATCTAAATTTTACAATTTTATTTAGGACTTAATCGTGTACAAAATTAGGAATTAGTCACTAAAAAAAAACAAACAAAACAAAATAAAAAGAAAAAGAAAAAAAACAAAAACAAAAACAAAAACAACAAAAAAAAAAAAAAAAAAAGAGAAAGAAAACATGGAAGGAGCTAGGCCGGATCTCGCCTTGGCCCAACCCATGCCGCCTTCTCTCTCCTCCATCTTCACGCGTGAAACGCTAAAGGAGGGGGTAGAAAAAAAAAAGCAGGAACCAATGGAGAGAAGGGGAAATAGAGAGAGATGAAGAAGAGAGGAAAAAGGGAGCTTAAGAAGGAGCAGAGGGGGGGGGAAAAAAAAAGCGAGAGAGCTCGGGAGAGAGAGAGGATGGAGCTCGAGGAACCAAGAGAGAAACAAAGGATTCGGGGAGGAGGGCGGCGACCAGAGAGAGAGGAGGCGTCGCTGACGCTGCCCAATGCCGTCCGAGCCGCCACCGCCGCCCTACGTCCCAACGCACTGCCTGCTGATCCTCACCGAGCCATTCCGAGCAAACCCTAGCCACGAGCTCTGTTGTCCCGAGCTTGCTGCCTGCAACCGCGAGCACCGTTACGCCAACAACCGAAGCTCCGCCCATCTTCCCCGACGCCGTGTCGAGTTACTCCCCGTCGTGTCCGCCATCATCGCTTGGCCCAACGGTTCCGCTCGCCTCCACCGCCGTCGCTCCTAGCCCCACTTGAAACCCTAGCCACCACCGTTTGCCACATTGTCGCCGACGTCGCCCAACACCAGTCCCCACCTCCGAGCACCAACGCTAGTGACGCCCCTGTTGCCCACGCCGCGTCACCGTTTTGCCAGCCACCGTCGCACTCCGCCTCACCTGCAACCCGCAAGATCCCGGTGAAGTTGCTGTTGCCCCTGCTCTGCCCGTGATCTGTCCTCCAGACGCCGCTCCTAGCCACAACCTGACGCAGCCCCTGCAGCGCCTCTGCTTGCGACATCGTCGCCGTCCCTATTGTTGTCGCCGTTGTCCACCGCCCATCGTGCCGCAGTCACCGAGTCGCCGGCGTCCCGAGCGTCCTCCTTCGGCGCCGCAAAAGCCCTGGAGAGAAGGGCCGCTCCAAAACCAAGTCTTGGCCGGGTCGGGCGAAAGTCACGAACCAAGTAGGGTTTTCTCACATCCGGGCCGGGTATACTTAAGTTGGGTTTGGGCTGGTTTAGGACGTGGGCTTGTGGGCTTCATCCTTTTGAAATAGAAAATATTAGACCAGACTGGGCCCGCCGGTTGGGCCCAATTCGAGCCAAGGAAAGGCCCGACCAAGGTGGGTCGGGCCTTGCCTTCCAAGTGGGCCGGGTTCGGCCCGGCCCCCATCCGGGACGAGCCCGGGCGGGTCTGACCGACTTGCCTCGACCGGTCGGACCCGGGTCCGGTTTGATTGGACCCGACCCGGTTTGGCCCAAAAAAAATATTATTATATTATTATTATTTTTAAGAAAAAATTAAAAAATTAAAAAATTAAAAAATTTGAAAATCCAAAAATGATGGGATTTGGTTAGGAATTGCTATGTTTTGCCTTTTTAGTGTAATTAGACATTTATTTGCTCGTATATTAATTATGTCGCATGTTTAATTTGCATATCTAATTATGTTTAATTGCACGTATTTAACTTTACTGCAATTAGGATCTTGATAGCTATGATTGTTACTTTAATGATTGCGCACCTGCATAATTACCTCATATGTTAGTGAATAGGAATGAAATCAATCCAAACTGCCTGACAAAAATCCTTTATTTTAAAATGAACAAGATTAGGTACCAAAATGGCACTAAGTGGACAATTAGTGTAATCAAGTCCCCGGCCCTAGATTCTCGGGTTGCGTAGGAAGTAAGGTATACTCTCATACCTCACTTGATTTCTAGCCTACCCCAATAGGCTAGTGGCGACTCCTTTTTGCAAAATTCCTAAAAATACTCCAATGTCACGCGAGGTATGGGCTTGGGAGAGCCCGCGTCTATTCATGGGCCTTAGGTCCGTCCTTTAGGCAATACCCCTAAACATGTTCCCTCCCCCAAGGATAGGTCGCGACAACTTGGCGACTCCGCTGGAGACTTGATTTTACACCTTAGAAGACTTATGCCAAAATTAATCTTGTTCAAAAATATTTTTGTTTGGCAGCGAGGATTCTAGGTACGTCCCTAACATTAAAGGTGTTAAATGGTTTTGCAGAATGGGAGGTATAAGGAGAAGTGCTTGTTCACCTTTGTCTTGCATGGAGATGTGGGAATGTATGGTTTATTTTTTATGTACGGAGTGTTGTTTGTCTATAAATTGTTGTGCATGTATCTTTTGCATCGCACTACATCCTAGCACACACAACCTGCCGCCGGACCTGGGTTGCATAGGATCACATAGGATGGTGTTGAGGTGGATACCACTCCGACTACAACCATGTAGTACGAGTCGCCCTAACTCAACCCCGAAATTTCTTTCTTGATGTCGGAGATCCCCACCTTGGTCTGCGAGCATGCGACACGAGTCGATTCTTCAACGAAGCCGGAGTCATGGGTAATCCGACCTAGCCATGACCTTCCTGGTTCAGTCTGGTGATCCTATGGCTCCATTTTGAGCCGGATAGAGTAGAAATCGAACCACATCCCATGTGCATGTTTATGTAATTAAAAAAAAAAAATAGAGACAATGGTTGGCACCCATCGTAAGTATCATTTTCCTTTTATTTACTCATTTTGTATTGAGCTCCCATCTTGAAATTTGCGAATATCAATCGATTGCCCTCAGTGTTGTAGGCTTATAATTGGAAAAAAAAAATTGGCAATCACTTTTGATAAGTGAACATTGAATGCAAGTTCTAAACACTTTGATTTGGCCTCGTTGAACACATGGCTTTGTTTAAATTTCTAGTGATGAGCTCGAAATCATTATGAAAAAAAAAAAAAGAAAAAGAACTTTCAAGTTGTGATTTTATATTGGGGCGCAAATATCAAAATTGCATTTTTTTTTATTTATCAAATTCTCTCATTCTCACATTTTGGGACTAAAATGCAAATCATGTTGTATACAAATTTCTCAAAATAGAAGTCACTTCATTTTTCTAGGAGTAAAACCACAAGTCAATCTTTCAAAAATCAATGACACTTTTGCATACAAAATTTTTGGAATAAAAGTAGACATTCGATTGATGGCCATGGATTGATTATTTTAATGATGTCTTCTCTTATGATAAAATCCTGGCGAAATACTAAAACACCGTAATAAAGATTGTGGGGCATATGTACCGTCACCTCGATTTTATTGTAAGAAGCAACCTCATTGAGATATCATTTTCTCTCATTCACGTATTGACATTGTCATCTTTCTGCAGGTTATGCACGATACTCCTTGACATTCTCGTGGTAACCACATCAAGAAGTGAATTCTAGAGCTAGGATAAGAGTTGATTTTTACTTTCATCTATACAAGAGTTTCTTGTATTTTATCATTGTTTTTATTCTTGTTAAGAATCTTGTTTTCCATTTTGGTTTTAATTGCGAATCCAATCGATGCTTTTGTAAATCATGTGACTCACATTTTTTTTTTTAATGATGGAATTCAATTTCGTGAAAATCATCCTAAAAACACAAAAAAAAAAAAAAAAACTAGAAAGTGTTTTAAACGAACCTTTACATCTACCTTCAAAATGTTTTGAAAATGAATTTCAAGAAAGCTTTGTTAAGGGCCCTCCCTTCGCGTGGTTGCTTTCGCGGGTAGAATGAAGAGTTTATTTGAGGCCGGCATCTGCCCATTCTAAAAGACAAAAGTGTAGGCTTGTGGAACTTGAGGAGTAAGCATGCATCGAGGCATCATTGACGCCAATCTTCCAATAGAGGTGGAACAAAGTTGAATTCCATTCTAGGAAGTTTCTTTATTTGGAGATTGGGCATCGCCATCACTGGATTGTTTTTTTATGAGTTTTATCAAGAGCCGCATCATATGTTACTAAAAGGCTAGCATTAGGGCTCTTGTATATTTTGGCAATTAAAGCATTTGAACATTTGGCTGCAAGAGCTTTCTACAATCAACATTAGAGATTCGTATTGCAAAATGCTACTTTGTTATATGCTTTATCGAAAGAGAATGAAGCAAATGCCTTAGGTGCCAAAATAGCCCATCGATCCTATTCACTTTGCATAATGAGACAAATGAAAGGAGTTGCCAAGTATCCAAAAAGACAAATTCGAAGGAAGAGTAAATTGTATCGATTCCAATTATTCATTTCTTATACCGTTTCTGACATGACTTTCTTTTCATTGTTGAGGAGACATTGAGAGTGTCAAGTTTTGTAACGTTCCCAACAAACGCGGTGGAGCATTTTTAAGTCCTGTTCATTTTAAACAAAGAAAGATTCAAATGAAACAAAGGGGCACTATTATCCATTCCTCTATGAGAGATACCTTGGGATACTCGAATGGAACAAAGGGTGATAAATGGAAAAGTTGCACCTTGACCATAGAAGCGGCGCCTTCTACCAAGGAGTCATAAACATCAAACACTTAAAGGCGACTACAAAGGAAGGGTATTGTCAAGTTACCAAATATCCATGAAGGTGAATCCAAGAGATGTTAGCGCTCGAAGGATGAAAGTGAATGAAGGGTAATAATGTATCGTTTCCAACATTTCAATCCCTAAAGATTTTTGCACTAACATGTTCTTTTACATTCTTTACAGGGTTATCAGGTCACCATGGTGCAAGTAAGTACTCTTCTTCTCAAAAAAAAAAAAAGGAGAATTTCCATTACAAAAAAGAACCTTTTGCGCTTTCCTAAAGACAAGCACAAAAATGAATAATTAAAAAAAAAACTTTTTACAAACTTTTTAAGCATCATTTTTATCTTAAAATTGTTTTCTCGTCTTGCGGGTTATTCATTTTGAATCAAATTTCCCTATGGAGATTGATCTACTCGAATGATCTCGGCAGAGTGAAATGGAGACGTTAACCATGCCAAACAAGAAGTGCTTAGGATGAAGAAAAGTAAGCCATTTCCAAACACATTCTTCAAATACTTTTGAGAGTTGAGTGAAAAACAACATTCTCTTAGGACGAATGATTCATTCGCATTGAGCGCAAAGACCAAAATGATAAAGGCATTTCCTTCATCAATCCCAAGCATTGCACTAATCTCTTGCTACTCCTTTGGGTCAAAAAAAAAAGATGATTCTTCAAAGTGCCCTTGTCGAGGACAACCCTACATTGGGGCAACACAAGGGGTTATGATCATGTTGTAGAGCGAAAGATTGAGAAAGATTCTATTACTTTCACTTGCATCAATCTTCTGGTGATAGCTTCAAAGGAATTCTTATTAGAGCTTAACTCATCCCAAGGTGAAGAAGAGCATTTCTTTCTCTACCCAAACACTGATACCAATTGCTTTGACCAATTTGGGCCTGATTATTCATTTCTGAACCCCGAGTGGTGATCATCTCCCTTTACTGGGGCAAGGCGTTAGAAATGACCAAATACAATTGACAATCATGAGAAAATGTGAAAAACATCTCAAAAGTCATAAGAGCTACAAAAGTTCAAAGAGCAAAAAAGTTCGACAAACTAGGGGGCATGAAAAAGCAGTGTGCTTGGTAAAAGTAAGACTAATGCCCGTCAAGAAAAAGAGCCAAAAGGCTGCATCTTATGTGAAAAAATTATCAAAGTCCAAGTGCCTGCGTAAAAAAATTATCGCAAGTGCAGAGGAAATTAGAAATAGGACCAAAGCTCTCATGCAAAAATGATTAGTCAATGGACTTTTGAGATGTGCTGTGTTTCAAAAGCCAAATGTTTTCAAAAGATCGAATGACCTGGCCACAATGCCATGATGATCACCTCTTAAAAACCCTCTTGGAAATTTTAAGCCTTTCGAGCCTTTCCCAAGCCAACATTATAATCCTCTTCCAAAGTCTCTTCTGATAAGGATGGTTTGAATGAAAATGAGAATGCCACAGAGAAGATACTGCTTGAAGGAGTGGAGGTAATTCTATCTTGTCTTATCTTCCAAGTTCTCGACTTGTAAACCCGATGAAGATAGCAACAAATGTTCTCTTATTGGCCTTAAAGCAATAATTCCTTTGTGTAAGCCCTAACCGAGCCTATATTGCGGTCCTTTCAAAAGACATTTTTGATCGATTAGATTGTGCTTATCGCGAATGTTTCTGAAAGCCTTTGACATGGGTTATGTGAGATACCCTCGGCAACCAGTTACCTCCCACATGAATGGATGGGATCAAGCAGCCATTTTATCGAGAGTGTGTAAGAAATCATTTCTGACTAAGAAGCTCTAGTTTGGCATGCTTAATGAGCCTTTTTCATGAGTCGTAATCGTTTTGATAAGAACTTGACTCCTAGAGAATTTGATGATTAATGATACATCCGTGAACAAGATGATAGTTTTGCGCCACATGATGCTAATTGACATCGAATGTTTTTTTTAAGCAGTCGGACTTAGCTTTATTAGCTTGTTCAATTAATGTTGCAATGTTGTTAATACGTCTCTTGATGACGTCTCTAATGACATTTACTCAAGTTGAGTTTGACAGGATTCCTCAATGAAGCCATGCAATTTTCAAGGGATTAGTGGATATTTCCTTAAAGACCACAAAGGTTCATGGTTAACCTTAAACCATGTCATCTACAAAGGTTCATGGGTTTTCCTCAAAACATGTATTTTCAGCTCGGTTGAAACCCATGGTTACACGGTGAGACTTCATCTCTCTTCTTCTTATGACACAGTGTGCTTTTGTAGCTCGGGGTCTCTCTTTCTTCTTATGACACAGAGAGCTTTGTAGCCCGAAAAGCTTTTGTAACCGAATGCTTTGTAGCCTGAAGTCCTTCATATGACACGGAGAGCTTTGTAGCCCAGAGAGCTTTTGTAACCCAAAGTGCTTTGTAGCCCGGAGTCCTTCTTCTTCTTATGACACGGAGAGCTTTGTAGCCCGGAGTCCTTCTTCCTATGACACGGCGTGCTTTTGTAGACCGGAGTCTTTCTTCCTCTTATTGACAAGACACACTTCCAAAGTTATGAGTTCTTTCCATCGACCTGAAACGTGCCCATGCACCTGGGGTCTCTCTATCGCCAAAATAATTTAGGTGTCTTTTGTCTTTGAATGGAACCTCTTCAAGCTCCCATTCAAAGAGGGGCAGTTGTTGACATCTAAATTTTACAATTTTATTTAGGACTTAATCATGTACAAAATTAGGAATTAGTCACTAAAAAAACAAACAAAACAAAATAAAAACAAAAACAAAACAAAAACAAAAACAACAAAAAAAAAAGAAAGAAAACGTGGAAGGAGCCGGGCCGGATCTCACCTTGGCCCGGCCCATGCCACATTCTCTCTCCTCCATCTTCATGCGTGAAACCCTAAAGGAGGGGGCAGAAAAAAAAAAAAAAAAAAAAAAGAGCATGAACTAGCGGAGAGAAGGGGAAATAGAGAGAGACGAAGAGAGGAAAAAGGGAGCTCAAGAAGGAACAGAGGGGGGAGAAAAAAAAAAGCGAGAGAGCTCTAAAGGGAGAAAGGACAGAGCTCGAGGAATCGAGAGAGAAATAGAGGATTCGGGGAGGAGGGTGGCGACCGGAGGAGAGAGGAGGCATCGCTGACGCTGCCCAATGCCGTCCGAGCCGCCGCCGCCGCTGTCCATCCCAATGCGCTGCCTGTTGATCCTCACCGAGCCGTGCTGAGCACCCCTAGCCATGAGCTCCGCTGTCCTGAGCTCGCCGCTCGCAACCGCGAGCACCGCCTCGCCAACAGCCAAAGCTCCGCCCATCCTCCTCGACGCCGTGTCGAGTTACTCGATGCCGTGTCCGCCGTCATTGCTGGGCCCAATGGTTCCGCTCGCCTCCGCCGCCGTTGCTCCCAGCCCCACTCGAAACCCTAGCCACCATCGTCTACCGAGTCATTGTCGACGCCGCCCAACACCAGTCCCCGCCTCCTAGCACCACCGCCAATGACGCCCCTGCTGCCCACTCCGCGTCGCCCGTTCCGCCAGCCACCATCGTGCTTCGCCTCACCTGCAACCTACAAGATCCCTAGTGAAGCTGCTGCTGCCCCTGCTCTGCCCGTAATATGTTCGCCCGACGCCGCTCCTCAGCCGCAACCCGACGTAGCCCCTGCAACGCCTCTGCCCGCGACACCGTCACCATCCATGCTGCTACCGCCGTCGTCCATCGCCCATCGCGCTGCAGTCGTCGAGTTGCCGGTGTCGCTGTTGACACCCAATTTTTTGTCGACATTTTAAACATTCATTTTGCAAGAAAAATATAAAAAATAAAGAGCCAAAAAAATAAATGAAAAAGAATGAAAACATTAAAAAAAAAAATGTAAAGAAAACAAGAAAACAAAAGAAAACAAAAAGAAAAAGGGGAAAAACGCTGAAAAAATATATAAAGGCTCGCTCATTTTTTGGCGCGGGGATTCTCTCTCCCGCTCTTTCTCCATCATGATTTCTCGGGGGCTCTCTCATGACTCTCTCTCTCGGCTCTTCCTCCATTCGACTCCTCCGATCTCTCTCTCCCTTCTCCTCCTCCGCACCAGAAACCCTAGATCAATCATCTTCCATCGTCAAGCTTTCTCTCTTTCTCGCGCTCGACTCCGATCCCAGATCTTCAAGCTCCTCCCATCGCGGCGGAGATTCGATTCGCGCGCCGTTGCTGCCGCAATCCGATCGCCGACTGTCGCGGCCTCCCACGCGGCTCCCTCCCCGAGGCCAGCTCAGATTCTCCGGAGCCTTTGTCGCATCCTCCGTCTCTACCATTGCTTCGGCCTGTCATCTCCGGCGCTGAGATCCGGAGCTGATCTCTGCTCGCTATCGGTTTTCGTTTCTTCCGTTGGGAGTTCCGCCGCTCGGAGGTTCGTGCTTCTGGATAGATAAAGTCGAAGGAGATGGAGAATGAGAAGAAATCGTCGGCGGTGTTTCTGGCCTCGAAGATGAAGAGCTCGAAGTGGTCGTTGGCCTCGCTATGCTGATCCTCTTCGCGCACGGCGTATTCCCACTCCCGATCGGTGACAGCCGCAGCAAAATCTCCTTCGCCGGTGCTCGATCGGAAGTTCTCATTCTCTCTGCAAAACGGCCGAACGATCTTGGGGTTTTACACGATCTTCCTTGATCCCCTAGTCGGTTGATCTATCAATCGTCATCACCTCATCACCGCCAGGTTGTTTCTTTTCCAATTAAGTGGTAAGAATTGCTTGTACGCATAGATTTTCTACTCTGATGTCTTTGTTCTGTATTACTCTATGCCATTTTGGTGTTAATAGTACTTCATACCACATGCTTACAACCTTTTCGATAGAAAGCCTGACTCCATTGCTGATAGTTCCTATTGCATTATGTTTACCAACGTCTTGATGTTCAATTGAAGTTGCGTTGGTTGTGTCTTTGCTGGATTTCCTGCATATAGTTGATTGAAATGTGAACTAATTAGATGTATGTCGAATGCTGTTCATGATTGTTTGCATGGATCGAATCCTGTTCATATGTGATTTTATATATCAAATGGTGCTCCTGCATGTTACTTTGAGATGTTGAGTCCGCCGAGGAGGAGGAGGAGGAGACTATTCTGTACGTTCTTGATATTTTTCATGCAATACTTGTTCACAACTATGATGATCAAATTAGTGAATTCGCAGAGAACCTGATCTATAATTCTTGGTTCACCTTCTCATTTAGCCGTTTGGCTTTATATCCCACAAAGAGGGTGAAACGTTGAATTTATTTGATGATGAGTTCACTAATTGAAGTTCTACTTGAAAATGATTGTGGGCGACACATTAGGGATGCTGTGTATTACCTTCCCTCTGATCCAAATGATTTGCTATTTCTGCTAGGGCAACAGAACTCCCATGATCTGCAATTATCCTTCTGTCAATCTGCAGCTTTACAAATTCTGTATTGCAGTTCTTTGTTTGATGAAAATGGCTTAACCGATTGGGCTTAGGATTTGACTTTAGATTTACATAATATGCTTAGATTTGGTGATGGATGATGTTATTGGATGATTTTCTGTGGATTGACGATCAATGATCGTGAACTTGAGGTTGATTGAGCTTAATTTGTATTAATCGGCAATTTCGTATCTTTGTGATGGACTTACTGTTTTGGCTGAAACGAGGTGCTAGATGAGGTTTTTTGACCTCGAGCCCTTCTAGACATAAGAAATTCACTTCTAGAGCTTCAATTTGATATGTCGCATGCCCATAATGGATGTCGTTTGGTCGCTGAAAAACACCTACAAAGTCTGTTGATTCTGCAGTAGTTTTTTAGGTTGATTTGCTGTTCTGACCTACTGCGATTTTCTGTTTTAACTAGAATGAGTTGGTAGATGATGTTATTAGGATTTAATGTCTTCTGGAGATTTGTAATAGAATTCTCAAGCTTTCCATAGACATATTATATGTGCAATTTGGCTATCGTTTGCCTTGCCTAATGCTTCTTGCAAAGATCGAGCACTAATCTGGTGTTGCAGTTGTTCTGCTCTGATGTTCTATTTTAATCGATCTCTGTTCAGATTTTCTAAGTCAGCGTCTCATCAAAGTTGATCAGGACATGTAGATCTACAACATATAAAATTTTCATAAAAATATAAGTTCATTTGGCTAGGGTGATCATCCATAAATCGTCATTGTTCTGCACTGAGAATCTGCTTTTGATGACTGACATACATGAAGTCCCTGATCTTTATAAAATCATACATTGTTCAACCTTGTTTGCTTTTTTTTTTTTCTGATTTCCTGCTGGAGGTTATGTTTAGATTCATGGGTCGGTGCTTCGTCATAGTGGAATATTGTGGGATTGAATGGTTGTTCTGGAAAACCCCTTTGATGTGTTTTGGATTCCCAAAGATATTATAGTCATTTTCAGGCTCCTAGGACCAATAGATATATCAAATTGTTACGGATTGTGTCTATTCTTTGTGTGCTTGCTGTTCATATGTCCTGGTGTGTGGAATTGTTTTAGTTGTCATTGATGTGCTGTTCGCTGTTCATGCGTGCATTTGCTGTGTTGACTGATGTTGAAGATGTACATAATATTAGTCCTCTAAACTGCTAGACGTGAGAAGTTTTGATATGAATGACCTGAGACTAATGTTATGTAGTTCTTGAGGTGCATAAATATGCATGGTGAGATGGGCATGTATGGATATGGATTGCTCATCAAATTGTCATCGTTTGCAGCTTTGAATATAATAAGAGTGTTTGCTGGCCACTTTGTTCTCATGGGAATGCGAGGATTTCAATGTCATTTTGGTAGTGTTCTAGTTGTGTGAATATATAGAGAGATGCCGCATTGATGTTACATTTGTTTTCCATTAAATTGGGGCAATTCAAGGCTTGAAACATATAAGAAATGATAATATTCCATGTTGCTATGTTCTATGGTAGACTAACTAGTTTGTAGTCTAGTATTTTTGGAAATTCGTGTGTTGATATGATGATAGTGTCTCTATGAGATTTTATTGGGATATCACCTAGAATTTGATCTAGAGACTTTGTGACTTTAGTCACTCTTTTTTAGCACAAAGATGTCACAAAAGATGTCTTGCTTTTGATTGTTTTGATATGTGATGATTGTTTCTTTCATTTGTATGCATCTAGTCATCCAGATTTCTTAGATTAGGTTTAGATTAGGGCCTTGAAGATGGAGAAGGCGTGAAGATGGTTGGTGGTGGTCGATGTCCACTCCGACCGTTATTATGTAATATTCGTTTTTTCCCGACATATGTCTTGGGTTCCTTGTGTTGTATAAAACCCGACGAGTTGCGGGTTTTCTCTTTTTCTCTCATTTTTCTTAATTGTGCTCTCTTTCATATTTTTAGGATTGCATGATTAGGTTTACAGTTTTTCTTAATTGTTTACTTCATGTCTTGCAATTTCAATTTCATTAATTGTTTTCCTTTTTTTTTTAGGAATATAATAGAATGAAAGTAATCCACCACGCATAATCACTTAGTCTAGAATTGATGATCCCAAAAATGTAAAAAGAAATGCATGGACATGTTAGGAAAAACACAACATATTGTTTAGGTACCAAAAGGGCGCTAATAGAAGTATTAGCGTAATCCAAATCCCCGAACTTAGATATCTGATTGCGTAGGAATCGAGGAACTCTCCCGACCCTCGATTGGGTTTTCTAGCCGACCCAAAAAAAAAATAAGGCTAGTGGCGACTCCCGTATATTCTTAGGTTGTTAAACAATTAGATCGCATAAATAAACCCGTTGTCGCGTGGGGTACGAGCTTAGGAGAGCTTGCGATCTCGTGAGGAAACTCTCATGATCAAGTACCCTTAAACCCGACTTTTCCCACCTTTAACTTCAAGGGCGGCGAGATCGGGTCGTGACAGTCACGAGCGTCCTCCTTCGGCGCTGCAGAAGCCCTAGAGAGAACGGTCGCTCCAAAATCGAGTCTTGGTCGGGTCGGGAGAAAGTCACAAACCGAGTAGGGTTTTCTCACATCCGAGCCGAGTATACTTAAGTTGGGTTTGGGCTAATTTAGGAGGTGGGTTTGTGAGCTTTGTCTTTTTGAAATATAAAATATTAGACCAGATTGGGCCCGCTGGTTGGGCCCAATTCGAGCCAAGGAAAGGCCCGATCAAGGTGGGTCGGGCCTTGCCTTCCAAGCGGGCCGAGTTTGGCCCGGCCCCCATCCGAGCCGAGCCCGGGCGGGTCTGACCGACCCGCCCCGATCGAGTCGGACTCGGGTCCGATTTGACCGGACCCGACCCGGTTTGGCCCCAAAAAAAATATTATTATTTTATTATTATTTTTAAAAAAAAAAAATTAAAAAAATTAAAAATTTCGAAAATCCAAAAATGATGGGATTTGGTTAGAAATTGCTATGTTTTGCCTTTTTTTTTTTTAAAATGTAATTAGACCTTAATTTGCTCGTAAATTAATTATGTCGCATGTTTAATTTGCATATCTAACTATGTTTAATTGCACGTATTTAATTTTACTGCAATTAGGATCTTGATAGCTATGATTGTTACTTTAATGATTGTGCACATGCATGATCACCTCACATGTTAGTGAATATGAATGAAATCAATCCAAACTACTTGACAAAAATATTTTATTTTAAAATGGACAATATTAGGTACCGAAAATGCACTAATTGGACAATTAGTGTAATCAAGTTCCCGACCCTAAATTCTCTGGTTACGTAGGAAGTAAGGTATACTCCCATATCTCACTTGGTTTCTAGCCGACCCTAATAGGCTAGTGGTGACTCATTTTTGCAAAATTCCTAAAAATACTCTAATGTCACGCAAGTATGGGCTTGTGAGAGCCTGCGTCTAATCATGGGCCTTAGGTCCGTCCTTTTAGGCAATACCCCTAAACCTATTCCCTCCTCCCGAGGATAGGTCGCGACACTCTCCATAGTAAAGGCTAATGAATGCTTTTTTTTTTTTTTTTACTTCATTTCACATTTGAATATCGTCTTCAATGGAAAGAGCCTATTTCTTTTAGACCCAATATTAGCTGTTGGAAATTGTTGGAGCCTGTTTCTAGGGAGTTTTGTTTCAATAAGATAATTTGCATGTTTTATCTCCTCGAGAGACATATTTTTCCTATAAGTTGATACTTTGATAGGGACAATTTGTTGTGATATCATTTCTCTATAAACTTTCAGTCATTGGAATGGGTTTCAATGTCCATTGTCTAGTACTTTTGACATTTCTCTCAACTCTTCATGTATATGTGGGTAATACACTGAGAAGCTTGAAATATTGGTGAAAAGCTCCAAGTGATGAATGAATGTCATGTGACACCTCTCTCTCTCTCTCTCTCTCTAAGAGGTTAGTTGACTTGATAAATGTGGAAAGGTAGGACTGACAAATTATTCCTTTTCTTTTTTTGGCAAATAATGATTCCTATTTCCTTCCAAGGGATTTAATTCATCAGTGTATGAACTTAAAACACTCATTCACATTACCTACCATTGTCCTTGTGAATTTCACCTACTCCAGAGTAGCATCTTTTGATATCTCACCCGATCAATAGAAGATGCCAAATGAAGTTATCATTAAATAATCCATTTTCAATCTACTATATGTGTTTTCCAGTGGCAACTTAGGATTACCACGTTTTCCCCATTAATCTCGACATTTGATTGATTACATCAATTAGTTGTTGTCTTAAATACCCTTTCCTTACCAGAGAAGATGTTAAGCATTTGAAAAGAAGCAGGAAAAAGGGTGACTTCTATGGGAACCATCGAGAAGTTTTTGAACTATGTTTTATCCTTTTGTAGATATCTTAAATCTAGTAAGTATTAGATGAATGGCAACGCCCTATGGAAGATTGAGAAGCAACTCAAGTGAAAAAGTTCTTAATTCTTCACTCTGAAAGCTGATTACTTAATTAATGCTGGGGTGTAGAGCTTTAGATAATTCATTTGTTTTCATGTTTTTCAAGTCAAGTGGACAAAGGGGCTCATGTTGAATACGACAGTCCAAAATTTGCATCAACGCAGAGTTGATTATGAACGTCATGTTTAATGCATTTTTCAATTTTACACTTGAGTGGATAGAAGAGTCATCTCAAGTAAGAAATTTCTAAACAAGTCAAATTCGAGAGGGCCATTCATAATCCTGTTTATTAGCAATAAGTAACTCTGTTTTGTTGTTAGGATGTATACATCATTGCCACGCCTGGGAACATTTAGGTTCAACGACGGTGTAGATCGATTTATAAGTCTCAAAGTTATTATTAGTTTGAGTTTAAGTGGATTGTAAAATGTATGTGAAGAAATTCAAAAAGTACACTTGGTAAGAATGACCAAGGCGGAGAGTATAACAAGGGCAAAATAAATAAATAAAAATGGGTCGAACGGACCAAAATGTTTTAGACATTTGGGCTATAAGCTTCAATGACGTCTTTCCTTAATAATTTAATGGGAAAATCTCAAATAATGACCAAAAATGCCATCATTTTTTCAAAAGAGGACCTGCGGTGGAGTTTGTCTCAAAGAATGACCCAGAGTGGTCATTTAGTTTCAAAGAAAGACCTCACTCGCCGGCCGGTGAATAGATGCATATTCGATGCATATTCCGGTGGCCTGATTAGGGTATTTTCGTCAATTTATTTTCCCATTTTTGGCTACCCTGTTCATTGTCTTCTTCGTCCCTTGTTCACTTCTTCTTGCCCAAGAACATCGGACTTGGGGAAAGGCTGGTGAGCACCGATTGTTGGTAAGGGTCGGCGAGGGCTTGACGCCCATTGCTGATAGCAGATGAGGGCCATCGAGCCCTAGCTGGCCGAGGGGGGCCATCCAAATCGAGGCCCTACAAGGAGGTCCTCAAGGGCAAAAGGGTCGTCCAAATCGTGCGATTTGTTGCAGTTTTGAGGCTACGGGGGGTGGGGAACAGGCTTCCCAATTCGGCAAATTGCGATTTTCGGGCAAGGTGAATTGGAGCCCTTGCCTTTTTTGCAAAATACCGTGGGAGGAATCGCTGGATTTGGTGCGAGGGCTAAGGCTTCCTTTTTTTTGGTAATCCGTTTGTTTTCTTTTTTTGGTACAATTGGAGTGGATTTTGTTTTTGGAAGTTCGTCATGTTGGAAGTTTTGGATCTCGGAGGATCGTGAGGAGATCGAGTGGCGAGTTTCCCAAATCGAGCAAGTCATTTAGTGGGATGCATTTTCGCACTTAGCGGATGAGCGATTGGGCGAGGCTCTGTTGGCGCTCTCGGATCCTGCATTGAGGTATATTGAGCAGCGCCAAGGCGGAGGGCGTTCCTCGTCAGCTACCGACTGCTCAGAGATCGGCGATTTGCACGCGCAAGACGAGGGGAGGTTGGATGGTGATCCCGATATGTGCAGAGTGGATGGGAGTGACGTCAAGAGCAATTTGAGGGAGCCGAAGAGGAGAGGGAGCTGGAAGATGGGGTTGAAGGTGTTTAGGGAGGGCCGGGTGGAGAAGCTGCAAAACACTATGTTGTTGCACTCCTTGCGATCGCGAAGAAGTGGTCGATCTGGGAGCGGTGGTGGGAGGAAGGGATGAAGAAGGCGACGTGGGCATCCCAATCGTAGTCCTGGTAGAAGACGAGGTTGTCGGTGGAGTGGCGGGCGGAGGTGGGGAGGTCACCCCTCACGGCCATTAGCGAAGTCGCCCCTCGCTGGCCCTGGGCGAGGGCTCGCCCACCTCACCAGCCATTGATAAGGGCCAACGAGGGCCTGCAAGCCCTCGGCCATGGCCGGCGAGAGCTTGGTGGCCCTCGCCTACTGTCGTCTATGGGTGTCCAACCCTCGTCGGCCCTCACCAACGGCCGGCACTTGCCGGCCCTCACCAAGTCCAATGTTCTTGAGAAGAAGACGAACATGGGACGAAGAATATGATGAACGGTGCCACCATTGACCCCAAAAAAATTGACAAAAATACCCTTTGATTACGCCACTGGAATATGCACCGGAGATGCATCTATTCACCGACTGGTGAATGAGGTCATTCTTTGAGACTAAATGATCACTTTGGATCCTTATTTGAGATAGACTCCACTTTAGGTTATGTTTTGAGAAAAGTAAGGCACTTTGGGTCCTTATTTGGGATTTTCCCTAATTTAATTGGATCTTAAGCAGAAGCTTCAATTGCGTTCATCTACAGTTACACTTATCAATGGACGTTAAGTGATTGCGGACTCATTTCTAGTGGTTGCTTTTTCCACGTATTTTCAAATTCCGTGCTTCTCAAGACTACCTCGGAAAAAAGAATAAAAAGTAGAGGAAAATTAGTAACTCGAAATGTACGTCGGTATTAGGTGTCGAATATTTATTTGATATGACACTGCGTATGTTTGGAGATTATTACACTGGTAGATAAGTATTACACAAACTCAGATCGGTGTGAACCGCTACAAATAGTGACAATAAAAGCTCAGTCGAAGTGGCCTAATACAGTAATATTAGGACTGGAATAGGATGCTGGGCGTCTGATTATTATTGGTAGGCTGGGCTGTTTCTCAACACCAATTGATACTAATTGAAACGAGATCTTCAACTAATGAAATCAAATATCTCCTCTTGATCCACGTTTCTTGATATGATCTCGCCTAACAATCAGAGATAATACCTCCTTGGGTGTGAAAAGGACAACGCTGTTTGATGCGGTCAGTCAAACTGCTCGATGATGCCCCTCATCATCTCTTTTTCGATTGCTCCCTTACAAAAGTCAAATTTTGGCCACAATGCTGTGAGTTTGACCTTGAGATCAGCAGGCGAAGCACTGCAAGTAACGAGATTCAACTGGAAGGTAGGATGGGTTATTAGGACAATTTCATAACCTTGGCAAAAGGAAAAAAAAATTCTCGTAGGCAAGGAGACATGGAGATACTTGATTTGATTGCGGACAGATCCTGGGCTGGATTTTGGATCTCGAGCCGGGGTGATTTCTTGGCTCGGATTTGACCATAGAATGAAAATAGTAGTTTTTGGATTGGATGAGCTTGATTTGTGTTCAATTGAGTTAGATATGACTTTATGATTGAATATCTTGTTTGGATCTATGCAGAGTGAACGTGATTTTTCAAGCAAGAATGGGCGGGTTTATGTAATGATCGGGTTTGGAAAATATATTTTTTATGTCTATTTAGCATCTATTGATTTCGTATACCAGAAGATGTGAATAGAACTATTGAAATAAAATAGGAAGAATATATTATGACGTATTCTGGTCTCCACTTACTAAGGCTACACACTTTAGAAGGTTTATGGAAAAGGAAGCAAAAGCACCAGTATGTTCGGCTACTAATTTCTTCTTATACTTTATAAAATAGAATACTCTAATTTGTTGACTCCACTAAACCTTGTGAATACATTATAAATTGCCACCCAACCCGTACATCATATGGGGTTCCACCTATAGAGTGGCAAGCATGCCCTACAAATTGATACGTGTGAGAGATTATGTGATATGGACATATAACATATCCAAATGAAATGCTTGATCACTCAACCAATCTAAAATCTAGTATTATCATAGTGTTGCCTAATCGTCTAGCTCAATAATTTTCTACAGCCAGTAATGATTTCAGGTAGACAGGTTAGGTGAAAAGAAATATTCTATATGCTCGTTACCCAATGTGATAATTTTCAATATGTCCTAAAAATAAATAAGGGTCTCTTTGTTGCAACTTAGATGAAAAGCAAAAAATCCCACCAAAATTTAAAATATCACTTTAGTTTTAAAAAAAAAAAAAAAAAATTAAATCTACATGTGAAACTTAAGATTTGATTAGATAAAAATAAAAAATGAAAGTCAATCCATATAAACCTTCAAATCAATTCGAAAGACCATCAATTAACAATCAGAGGGCTGGAAAAAGTAATTAGACCCACCAATTGTGGTTACGTTGATCCTCCATTGTACCCTTATGCCTTTTCTACCCACAGAATTTCTGAGTATCCTTAAGGTATCTTGGAGGACTAGCAATTTGTATTCTCATGTCATAATGGATTGCAATTCATATAAGCTCGAAAGATCTTAATTTTGACTTCATGTGTCAAGTGATTGAATTACATTGAAAACATGTTAATTTGTATTTATTTGTGTCAATGAATAAAGTCGGGCATGTCAGGACACATTCAAAATCTCTCTTTGTTGATTCATGTTTTATCTCATGTCCGCTATTGCTAGCACCCTTGGATTGGCCATGAGATTGGATGGCCCCTTATTATAGGATTCTTGGTATAAGATTTTTGGTCTTTCCCAGGTTTTGGGAGTATTGACAGGCCCACTAGTGGCTTTGTGGGCCTGAGAATCTCTTTTGATTTATATTTCTTGGGCTTTACTAGCATCCATATTATCTGTAGTAATTAAAAGAGAAATTCTCGAATAAATGAAAATTTTGGAAAGTAGACCTTGTCTTGTAAATGAAACAAATTAAGCCTTTCTGCATTATTGTTGACCGTAGGAAAAAAGCGGAGAGCAAATGTTGATTTCCATCTTATAAGAGTTAGATAATCAAAGAATTTAACAAAACTTCTCCTAGGCCAGAACACTTTGGTATTATGTTTCTCTCGATACCTATTCAGGTGACCCAACCCTACTTTCAGATTCAATGGATAAGTGCTCCCCACATATCATGCACATGACATTTTCTTTATCATTGGGGGGGACCTTTAATTTCAAATGTCTTCTACACAATAAATGTTCATCCTCGTGAAATTTTTTGTGGTGTTGTTTGGGGTTTGCACGACTATCGAGGGTAGCGCTTTTGCTGAGGGGGAGGGGTATTGGAGTTGTCGTGGGAATGGGTAGCCCGCTCTACCAGCCTTGCATTTCTAAATCATCCTCCGATTGTTGTCTTCATCGTCATCGTGCAATTCTTGTTGTTATTTGGGTGGAGTAAGCATGTAAGGTGGTTAATGTGTCCTTGAGATAATGAGGGAGTCGAAGTGCCACTGCTCGCCTGGAGATACAAAATTGCCATCCGAGAAGCAAGTTAAATAGTGGTTTGGATCCATTTGTTTCGTAAGATCGAAATATTGACGAAATCAAGCATAAAGGTGGTAATTCTTTAAAAAATTGAAGCTTCTGAGAATTTGTAGGAGAAGGATGAAGGTCAAAATGAGAGAAAGCTCTGTAATTTGCCAAAGCTCACCGTTGGACCCCATGTTAGATTTTTGTGGGCTCATTAAAATGCCACATGGGCCCAATCAGTGGATCGTGGTAGCCTAGTTAAAATCAACGGTTGGTGGTGCTTTGAGCCTGAAAGAACTTAATGTGCGCTATAAACTCTTTTTCCCTCTTTCTTATTTATACTAGAATCATATCTCACATTGGTGGTGGTGATTTTTCGCATGGCAAATTTTTCTGCCAAAAGCACATTTTATATTATAGAGTTGTGTGAAATGCCTTGCGCATGAATTCGAGTCCAATATGAACCCCAATATCAAAGATCAAATGCGTAAATTTCTTTCCAAACTCAATGGAGAACAAATTTCATGCCTTTCAAATGTGGCAACCAAAACATAAGAAAAGCATCATCCTAAACACTTTTTCCATTCCCTTCTAATGCTAAACGGCACGGCCTTAAGAAACTTTAAGGGTATAGCGTGTGTGGCAAGATTCGCGCGGTCTTCTTAGTACCGCAACCTTCCTTGCATCCAAAGCTAGGCATCAAGCGGAGGAGGGAGGGTTAAAGAAAGGGGGAGGCATCTGAGACAGATAGAGAGAGCTTCCACGAAACTTTTCTCTTTTGTGCCTTAACTTTTGTCTTTAAAAAAAAATGACATTAAAAAAAGAAACTTTCGGAATTTCGTATGTCAGTATTATTCATGTACGAGGATCTCAGTCGCTTTTTAGCAACTGGCAATGACGAATTAAGGGAGGACCGAGGAGGAGGACGAGCTAAAAGGCAAGCGTGGAGGGCAGTTCGGTCAATTCGGCCCGGGGATTGAGGGAAAAGTTGTTGTGGCTCCTCCACGTCGCGCATTCCCTGCATTAAATGAACAACAGAGTGAAAAGAGAGCATGTCTCTGTCACAGCCCCCTCCCCCTCTCTCTCTCTCTTTCTCTCTCTATCACTACTGTGCGAATTCTGAGAAATTTTCTTCCTGCAAGCTCGATCGCGCGCGACGTAGCTCGCCCGCTTCGTCCCTTCTCTCTCCGCAACAAATCAAATCTCCTCTCTTTCTCTCTCTAGGAGATCCCGTACGCGAGCGCGAGGCCATGTAGCGCCAGACCCACCAATCATCTACACGCATTGCGCGCTCTCTCTCTCTCTCTCTCTCTCTCTATCTCTACATTTCTGCAGTTGGCATCGCCACCTTCGCAGCCCCGTACGGCCGCCCCGCATCGTCAGAGGCGTACCCTCGTTCTAGGGTTTCGCTTCCTTCTCGGCGGTCTGCCCGTTCCTGCGGGTGAAGATTTACGCTGCAAGCGAAGCGAAGGCTAAGAAGATGGCGTGGAACGAGCCGTTCGGCGAGCCGGCTCACCGGCCCGGTCGCCCCCCAGCCGGCCCTTCTACGCCCCTCCCCACGTCAGGCGGGACGACGACGGGTATTTCGGCCCCGGCGGCGCCGAGCCGGCTTGGTCCCGCCCCCGATTCGGCGCCTTCGACGCCGGGCCCCCCCGCGGCCGCGGCCGGGGCAGGGGCCGGAGCCGGAGCCGCGGCCGCCGCGGTGGGGATCGCTTCCCCGGCCGCCGAGCGGAGGTACGGCGGGACGCGAGCCCCGAGCGGGATTTCGGCTCGCTCGACGTGGCCGCCAAGTTCGGCGACCTCGAGGTCGTCGTCCAGGAGAGCGACGACGCCGACGGCGGGGCCATCAACTTCGCCGCGTACGAGAACGTGCCGGTGGAGGCCAGCGGCTCCGACGTCCCGCCGCCGGCGGGCACGTTCGAGGAGATCGACTTGGGGGAGGCGCTGAGCCTGAACATCAGGCGTTGCAAGTACGCGAAGCCGACGCCGATACAGCGTCACGCGATCCCGATAGCCGTCGCCGGGCGCGACCTCATGGCGTGCGCACAGACCGGGTCCGGCAAGACGGCCGCCTTCTGCTTGCCGATGGTCTTCGGGGTCTTGTGCGAGGGCTCGAAGAGAGAAAGGCACCCGTCGTCGAGAAGAACCGCGTGTCCTTCGGGCCTCGTTCTGTCTCCGACGAGGGAGTTGGCTTGTCAGGTAAGCGCCATCTCTTTCTCTGGGTTGTGGGAGGAAAAGAAAAAGAAGAGAGTTGTGTCACAGTTGCATGACGTAAGCATTGTGACTGGGTTTGAATTATTGTACGTTAGATATCTTTGAGAATGACCCATGATGAGAAGGGTAAGCTTTGCTTGACATTTTATCAGCCCATGATTATGGCCGTAACTTACGATGAGGTTGTGTTGTGGTTTGTGTGGTTTTTCACTGTGCAGATATATGAGGAGGCGAAAAAGTTTGCATATCAAACTGTTGTGAAGGTTGCTGTTGCATATGGTGGTGCGCCATTTGGTCAGCAGGTAGAGCTTCTTGTGTTTTGTTTCTGATGCTTTGTGCTTATTGCGATGGTCGACTTTTCTCCATGTTTACTTTGATTTGGATGTACATTTCGCTGAGGGAGAGTATCAATGATGGATTTGTGCTTGTCAAATGTCGTGCTGATTAGTAGTTACTGCATTTGCATTCCTTCATTCCTTTTGAGTTGTGTAGGTTGGAGGGGAGGGCGGTGAGATTTGATCCTGTAGCAGGGAATGGTTTCCTCCATCTTTTGTAACAGGGTCTTTAAATTGTTGTAAATTGAAAAGGGGTGTAGTCAATAGTGGCAGTAGTGCTTTTGGATTTGCTTTGTACTTTGTGGGTCCTTGTGCTTACAACGCTCGTTATGATGTTTCTTGACCAATTAGGATATTCAAGTTCCAAGTCGAGGGTGGTCATGTGGTGACACTGTCTAATATGTGTAATTCTATCATACACTCGCAGTATAATCTTCTTCTTCTTCTTCTTCAAATAACAGTTGTAACCAAACTTTGACTTGAGGGTTTTAACCATCCACTTTCTTACCAACCCTTAAATCATGTGTGAATGAGGCTTCCTAGTGTAAATTTTTCTTTACACTGATGGTGTATCGTCCGATTCCGTCTAAAATTCTGTTTATAGTATGTTTTCTTTGGACTTTCCTTGCCGAAACCTCCTCTTTTGCACTGTATATGGATTTCTCTTTTTGTTTGATGTCTTCTTTCTCCTTTTGAAGAGCAGGGTTCTTTTTTTTTTTTTTTTTCGGTCAGTCTTTCCTTCCGCAGTTATTAACAAGACTCCTCTAAACCAATTTGCTCGGAGATTTGGTTAATAGGTTGCCAAGTTGCCACTGTGGTGATTTTTGGCCACTGTATTAGAGTAGCCACTTGTAGGTGTTCTTTTCTGGAGATCACATATGAGGCTCTTCGCGGATGTGAAAAGTGACATTAATGGCACTTGGAATTCTGTATCATAATCTTGCTTTCTGCATGACTACCTGGATCCGTTCCATGGGAAGATTTGTATTCATTGTACCACAGGTTTAGATTGCTTAATGTCTAAGGCTTTGTGCATTGTCTTTCACAATACTTGGATCTTGTTTCAATGACTAGCTTCTATACTGATTTTCTTTCAGGTTCGCACCCTGGAAAAAGGTGTCGATATTTTAGTTGCCACACCTGGTCGGTTGGTGGATATGATTGAAAGAGATAAAGTCTCTCTAAGGAAGATTAGATATTTTACTTTGGATGAAGCTGATCGTATGCTAGATATGGGCTTTGAGCCCCAGATTCGCAAGATTGTCGAACGAATGGACATGCCACCATCTGGAGCAAGGCAGACAATGCTATTCAGTGCTACTTTTCCAGATGATATACAGGTTTATAAATGCTCTCTAATAAGCTGCCAACATCTTTGTGGGGAATTTAGTGATTAATTAATCCAATAAGATGTAAAAACTGGATTTTATGGCTGATGTTTCTCTTTTCACATTACAGAGGCTGGCGTCCGATTTTCTCTCTGATTATATATTTCTTGCCGTTGGAAGGGTAGGCTCCAGCACAGATCTGATTGCTCAAAAGGTTGAATTTGTTGATGATAAGGATAAGAGAAGCTTTCTTGTGGATCTTCTTCATTCCCAAGGAAAAAATGGATGTGTTGGCAGCAAGGTACAAGGATTTGTTCATTTATCACAATGTTGCTGTTTACTAAATTCATAAGAAAAATCATTCTGTTATTCGTCCTCCCCAATTATGTGATTGTTTCAATATGATATTCTAGTGGCTTACTGAACATAAATGGAATCATCTTTTGCTGCAGCAAGGTTTGACTTTAGTGTTTGTTGAGACAAAGAGGGGAGCGGATGCCCTTGAGAACTGGCTGTCGAGAAGTGGCTTTCGTGCTATCGCTATACATGGAGATAAAGTTCAATTGGTTAGTTTCTCATCTGAATTGCATTTCTTCTCTTTATAGTACATTTTGGTTGATCAATCTTATGCCTTCTCTGTACCTGGTGGCATCAAGTTGCCTAACCCATGTTTGTTAAGAGTCCTACTTGAAAGATCTTATTGTCTATCTTCATGTGTTGCCGGCTTTTCTTATGGGGTGTTTAATCCCTCATCTTCTTATCTGAAGGAAAGAGAGCGAGCTCTGAGATCATTCAGAAGCGGAGCCATTCCGATTATGGTAGCGACAGATGTTGCCTCACGAGGTCTTGATATCCCGCATGTTGCTCATGTTATAAACTATGACTTGCCCAAAAGTATAGATGACTATGTGCACAGGATTGGCCGGACAGGCCGAGCTGGTAAATCTGGGTTGGCTACTGCATTCTTCAATGGAAAGAATTTGTCACTGGCAACAGCTCTCGTGCAACTTATGCAAGAGGCCAATCAGCAAGTCCCTTCTTGGCTTGGTGAGTGTGCCGAACAGCCATGTAATCGTAGCCATGGCCTGGCTCGAAATCGTAGGGTGAGCAGGTTTGGCGGCAATGACTTCCGAAGAGGTCCAAAATCTAGCAATAAGAGTTACTCTTCTTCTAGCAGTTACAGAGATGCGCATACTTACGGTTCTGGTGAAAATTATTATGCTGACCCTCCCAGCACTGATGTTTACGGCTATGCTGCTGCTGACTCGTACCTTTCAGCAAGCCACGGTTATTATGATGCTGCTAATAACAATTCCTGCACCAATGAGTCGGACGGGTATGGCACGAGCCATGGATCAGTCGTGGCCAGCGGATGGGAGTAGCCTCGCCTTGCCTCGCCTTGGTCCCGCTTTTGCATCTTTTTTGTGTTGACACAGCACATTCACACATGAAGTACATAATTTTAGCTTCGGCACCATGATAGGAGAGCTATTCAAGAATTACATACAGGTCGGAAACTGGGAAATGCAGTCGGCTGTTCCGACTTCGCAGCTTCTTTTCTTTTTTCCCGTCTTGGGAGTTTGTCTGGGGCCAGGGGAAGTTGCTTCCAGCTTTGTTTTAGATACACTTACCTGACCTTGTGCTGATATATTATCTTGAACATGACCTCATCTTTCGTATAACCCCACCTTCATGTCGGGTTCCTGGTTCTTTTGTTCGATCCCTTTGCGGGTCATTAATCTTTCGACGTGGCTGTTTTTGCGGGCATTGCCTATTGTGGTGCGTAAGTTCGATGATTGATGGTAAGTTTTTGCACCGACAGAGCGGTGGTTCCGCATCTGACTTTAACAAAGCATTCTTGCATTGGATGATGGAGACAAATCGCACTAGGGTGATGAGTTCCATAGTAGGTCGACTTGTACTCTTCCATTTCTAAAAGGTGGGAGTTTTTCAATTGTAAAAAAAGTTAATTTGCTGATTGGGGTTTTTTCTAGATAAAAATAAAAATCTAATAAATCTTGGCCGTTCTGTCGATTTGGTCTATGCGGTTTAATCGGTTCAATTCGTTATGTGGAACTGGATATCAGATTAATTATTCTTGATCTCAAATTTTTAAAACTAGACCAGATGAGTCTTCCGTAAATCACTTGAAACTTAAAAAAGGCCATCATTCCAAGAATTTAATCTCAAATGAATTAAAGAATATTTTTCTTAAAGTAGTTATTTATTTTCCTAGAGATAAACATAGTTTAAGACAATAAATATGTCGGTTCTGTAGACGCAAACAGTATTTTCATGTGAAAAATTGCGATTTTACTTAAAAACAAAAATTTATATGAACGTAGCTACGAAATTTTGAGCAAATGATGAATGGGTGGGGCTCGAAATGACCGAAAATGGTATTTCACCCGCTTTCCTCCGTCCCGACTCCTCTTGCCCGAACCCGCGCGCGCCGTCCGATCAAACATCCAGATCGGCACGATCCCACGGGTGATACCGTGGGAGCGGAAGAAGGAGGTGCACGAACGGCCAGGATCGCCGGGACCACGTGTAGCCCTTCGGGCAAGGCGCGTGGTAACGTACGCAGGCCCGCACCCGAACACAACCCCGTTCTATAATGGCGACCTCGGGCTCTTGACGATTGCAGAGGACCATCGGCCCCTCTCTCTCTCCCTCTCTCCCTCTCTCTCTCTCTCTCTCTCTCAAAAATCGCCTGATCTATAAATCCAACCTCTAATCCGCTCCGCCTCCGTCGGATTCAACGCCCCGCCGTCGCGAATTCCGCAATTTTCCGGTCCCGAATTCGGGGTTCCGCGGCCTCCGGCGATCGCCGGCGCTCCGTCTAGGGTTTCCTGCTCGATCGATCCGTCGATTCGCGGCGCTGCGGAGATGGACGGCAACAAGGACGACGCCCGGAAGTGCCTGAAGATCGGCAAGGAGGCGCTCGAGTCCGGCGATCGCACCCGCGCCCTCAAGTTCGTCGCCAAGGCCCGCCGCCTCGATCCCGGCCTGCCGGTCGACGATCTGCTGTCGAAAATCGAGGGGCAGTCCGATTCGCAGTCGGAATCGGCCAACAACGGTGAGGGGCCAGCGCCGGACCGATCACGCACGGCGCAGTCGGATCAGCAGAGGCCGTCGGTTCGGCACCGGGGCCCGTCGGCGGGTGGTTCGTCCTCTGCGTCGAGTGGCGCGGCGTCGTACACCGAGGAGCAGATTGCGATGGTGAGGCAAATTAGGAAGAAGAAGGACTTTTATGAGATATTAGGGGTGGAGAGGGGCTGCACCGTGGAGGATGTGCGGAAGGCCTATAGGAAGCTTTCCCTGAAGGTTCATCCTGACAAGAATAAAGCTCCCGGGGCCGAGGAGGCGTTCAAGGCGGTTTCCAAGGCCTTCCAGTGCTTGAGCGACGAGGAGAACCGGAAGAAGTATGATGTCACCGGTTCTGATGAGCCTGTGAGCATGGCTCGGGCGGCCAGGCGCGGCCCGGCGCAAGGATTCAACGGATTTTACGAGGCGGAGTTCGACGCCGATGAGATATTTAGGAACTTCTTCTTCGGCGGTATGCACCCGGCAACTACTACGCAGTATCGAGGGTTTAGCTTCGGGACTGGAATGGGGCAGAGACAGGCGGATAATGGGTCGAGTGGGTTCAATCTGAGGATATTGATTCAGCTGATTCCCGTCATTTTGATCCTGCTATTGAACTTCTTGCCATCTTCGGACCCGATTTACTCTTTATCCAGGTCGTATCCCTATGAGTACAAGTACACGACACAGAGGGGTGTGAATTATTATGTTAAGTCCACCTCAAAGTTTGATCAGGATTATCCCCCGGACAGCTACGAAAGAGCGAGGCTTGAGGTGAAGATCGACAGGGATTACATCTCCATCCTGTCGCAGAATTGTAGGGTCGAGATGCAGAGGCGGCAATGGGGATTTATAAGGGAGATGCCGCATTGCGACATGTTGCAAAAGTTCGAGGGAGTGGCTTGATGAGCGTGGAGATGAGGTTGGTTCCCCACAAGTTTATGTTGCATTTGAATGAATTCTTGCGACGAGGAAAATCAGAAACCTGGCCTGTGTTCTTGGCTTAATTAAGATGAGTCTTAACCTGGTCACTGCTGCATATCTCATCTCATCTGTGCGTTTTGTTATTTGGGAGCTTTCTTTGGAGCATATGCATGAGGTTATCATATAGTTGGCTCTGAATAGGAACATTCTATGGATGCTTTCAATATCTGGATACTCCCCTGTTGAGAAGCTTTGAATTATTGGCTTTTTTTGAGGAATAGCTATTTTTTTATTGCTTTGAATTTCTTGATGTTTCTGCTGCTCTAGCGTTCTATCTGGAAATGATGCAACTACTAGCTGGGCTATGATCGCTGCTAGCAAGAAGTAGCCCAGCTAGTAGTAGGAGGACTTAGGTTTTTTGAAGTTTCCATTTTTCTTCTAATTCGCAACAGCCCTCTTGTATGGGGAATTTCATGTATTTGATAAAAAAAAATTTAACTTAATCTTTTTGAAGTTACTGTGGTCCCTAGTTGAACATGAGTTTTCCTTGGAAATATGGCTTTGATGATTGAGTAGCGTCTATTAGGGATTGCCAAGACTTTTGAGCTGTCATGTCTGTTCTTTTGGATCGAACCAACTGCTTATTCTTCAAATTTTAGTTTATGTTCAATGGGATAATCTTTTATTCTTTCTTGCATATATCTATGCCGAAAACCAGGTTATCTCATCTTTGTTCCTGCTGTCTCTTTTGCAGATTGTCCAATGGATACATTTCATCCATTGGCTCTTGCGAGGAGGTGTTGGCTTTCATGAGCAAGCTTAGGCAATGGACTCAAAAGTAATTTTTGTTATGAATGCGGAACTGAACTTCCCTCTTACACCTTTAGCTAGTAATGCCCTTCAGCCTGGGTTTGAGACATATCATATGAATTTCCGCCATAGGTTATTCATGTTTGTTTAACTATAATAGTTTTGAACGGTCAATGTGACTCCGCCATGCATCTGGAGTCATCATCATTTCCGAATTTAGATATGAAGCTACTGTAATGCTCTTAATATCATCAAGTTCCTTGCACATATGGTACTACCGGGCTCTATTCTCCAGCTAACTGTATGGCTGTTTATATGGAAGCGGTTGTTGCTCTGCTGTGGAGAAGACTTGGCTTCATACAATAAATTTCTGTGGTGGGATGCCATGGACTCTGCAGACGATACTTAAAAGCATTTGTTTTGCTGCAATGCAGCTTGTTTCCTGTTATAAACCTATGATTTAGTGGGAAAAGTCATTAATTTCATCACATGTGAGTTGTTTGGATCTGCCTGTTGTTTTTATGATTAGCTCTTGCATTTGGGTACAGTCAGCCCTATGTGCGAGGCTAGAAGTCTCTCTCTCTCTCTCTCTCCCCGCATGTGCATGTTCATTTTTTAACATTCGAGATTATGTTTTGATTTCTCGGAGATCCCGCTCCAAACACTTACTAGATTGGTAATGGTAGATCCATTGTCTTACTTCTAAAGTCCAGAAACAAGAGTGCATATAGATCGATAGTCTTTGCTGTTTTCCCTTTTCTGGTGCTGGTTATGTGAAAAACTCATCCTGGAGTTTATAAGTTGGACGCTGCAATGAGCGTACACTCGACGATCTACCCTGACAAGATATGGCCGGGGATTCATGGTGGAAAATCTGATGGAAGTGCATGCGGTGTGGTGCTGTTCGTCCTTAAAATCAGTCAGCGATCGGTTTATGTTGGATGTGAGCTGAATATGAGATGAAGTTAGCGGGCAAGAGTTGAATTGCTGTCCACGGGGAAATAAATCATGCGGCTCCTTGGAGAGGTTCTTTTGCCGTTAACAAGGCTTGAATGAAGAGCAGTGAGAGCCGCGGGCTTCTCTTGGTCTGTTGTGGTTCCGATTAACACACTTGTAATGGAGTAAGCAATACGATTTGATGGACGAGTCAATAGTTTAACAATTGCGCAATGAGGTACCCGAATTACCAGTATGCATAGGGGTTTCAGAAGTCTATTTGTGGAGGATGGCAAATCCAGATTCTGAGAAGGGTAAACCAGACGCATGCACTGTGATGGCACATTTTTATACCATGATATTCGTGCAATAAAGATATGTCTCATCACAACGAAACAACATTCCATCTTGACAAAGCGAGACAGACCCTCGTATATTTTCGCATTGCGACTTGTTTTGTGACAATAATCAAGGCTAGTTGAGAGTTGAGACTCTTGTCCTTTGCCTCCAGCGCGAACCCTCCTTTTGGCTTTTAAGTAGAAGTGGTCCGTAGAAGCAGAAGCTTGCGCATCCTACTCCGTTGAGGTTAGGACAAACAAGCCTAGTGCACCTATCAATATGTACTGCAAGAGATTCACAAGTCGAGAGAATGGCATCAGCAAGCATCTTCAGGTAATGTTTCGAAGGCATTTCGATGTGGTGGACATGCTGACTAACAATGGCGACGTCAAAGGGAAAAATTCGAAGACTTGAAGTTCCAAAGGTGAGGCAAACCTTGATAATAGGCTTCTCGGTCATGATAATTGTCAGATACCCAACGTATGGTAAGTGCCTGCGGGTTCAAGGAAATTGCCCTTTCATATTAGCATTGGCAGAAGAAGTGAAGTATCAGACGGTTAGTTCAACTGTTTGGTGAACTCTCTTTCTCCTGACATGCTACATAATGCTTCTATGATCGGCAAAACTGTGGAATAATCGGTTCTCTCTGGTCATGTCATTTTCAAGAAGACAGCGTGTTCTTTTTTCCCTTTAAACAACAAGCCATGTTTGCTTAATCAACTAAGAAGTGAGACTTGGAGACTAAGGCAGAGAGAAAAGTAGTCTGGCATCAAAAGAGCGTATATAGCGTGGGATACTGAAAATGCCGGGTTCTCTGCAAATGACCCCTAATTCCAACTGCTAATTTGCCAACAGAATGTTCAAAGGAAAAGGCTGAATTACCCAACGGCTCTCCCTATGATGTGCTGCTGCTGCAACCAATGTTGGCCGTGTGCATACATGATCCTATCATCTATAGGGTTATTGTCACCTGATAATTTAGCCAAACAAAGAGATCAAAAACTGGGTAAGGTGGAAGGCAAATGAAAACAACAGAAGCATCATGAATCAGAATCGCAGCAGGCTAGAATTCCTAAGAATTCTCATCTTTTGATTGACTTCAGGAAAGAAAGCATTTCAGTGCAATAGTTTTGAAACAATGAAATTGCAGCTCGGTGCTTCCCCTGTGAATGGTTAGCTTGTTTTTTCCGAGGTAAAATTGGATGATCTTTAGTGTTGTGCTCAACCTTTTGTTAGAATGTCAACTTCACCAGTGCCACCATGCTCATGAACCTAAATAAAATAAGCCGACGTTCAGTGTTCTATCAACCGGCTGTCAGGAGCAGTAACAGGACCTAGAGAATGTAATGTGCGAGTGCACATGAGAGAGAGAGAGAGAGCCTTACTTCAATAACTCGATGCACAATTGGAATATCACGTCCCTGGATGATGAAGCAATCATGTCCGCATTGCAGAAACAGAAACGATGTTCAGTATCTATGGGCCATGAGTACATGACACACATAAGAAATTAAGAATTCAAATGCAAGCATTAAATAAAGGATCCATTATATGCAGAAAAGAATTCATGAACTAATGTAGCTAGTGACCTATTGACACAATGCCTTTTTTCTTCTCATCAGAGAAATTTCACGAAGACTTGTCATGGCAAGGAAGAAGGGGAACAAGCACACTTGGAGACTGAAATATAATGGATAGTTGTATGCTGCGTTTGGAAAGGATGAACCGCTCTGAAAAGGAACCTATTGAGTTTCTCCCAATTGATTGGATTGTAGTCATGATGATTTACTTTATAGGCAGATAATAATTGCATGAGATGTTTGTACTAGCATACGACTATGGTCAACGGATGGCCAGATGAACACCGACTAATATTACACCCAAAGCAAGTTGGTCAAAACCAACTGGTATTTTATCTGACCAATTCGTTTCAAACAATTTTCTGCAGAGAGAGAGAGAGAGAGAGGCCGATGCCTCTTTTCCAGCAATGTTTTCAAGGGTTTCGATGCTGCTGCAGATTGAAGCGATACTAGAATTTCAATTCTTGTGTGAAAGGGTTCCTCTTAATTTAAGTGCATCAGATGTCAAAAGCATTCAAAAGCATATTCAAACTAGATACGAAGCAAGTAAATTGGTTAAATGCCAATTAAATGAACGTACGTCTATATTGAAGACAACAATCTCTCCTGTCCGAATAGGATCCTTGTTCATATGCAAGAATAAAATGTCACCCTGCAAGAGAAAGTCATATATGCAGATTATATCACTAGGCAGACGAACAAGGTAAACTCTAATTGCTTTCTATGCAAATTTTCTAGGATCAGGTGCCACGAACAAAGCACTGTAAACCAGATCTATGCAATTTGTCCATAGAATGTCACAACATGAGAGAATTACTGGTTTTACATGAGAGAATTACTGGTTTTACAACTTTTATTTCTGTTCTTTTTGCAAAATTTTCATGATGCGTGAATGAAGGAATGGTGTGTGATGGTGATAAATAATCATCCTTTTAAGTCCCAGTTTCTAGTTTCTTGGGTGAAGTCAATTGAACCAATTTAGCCAGGCTATGGAAATCCAAATATCAGGTGAGCAAACAAGTTTAAACTAATAATGGTGCTTTGTTACAGGCATGAGCATCAGAATCTATGCCTTGAGAGATTAAAACATGAGTAATGTAGGAATGTTCTGAAGTCTGAATGGAAGCATTCATTCTTCATCGTCAGAGAAATAAGAACAGTTAGTGTTGATGTGCATTCCAAAACAAAAAAACAATCATCTTTGGCGTTATAAATATCAGACATGATTTTATACAAATCTAAATCAATTACTCATAAAAACTACCATTGGAACAGGAGAGAGACAGCAGAACCCTGCTCCATTCAGCTGGTTTAAGTCCACAGCATTTACTAGTGCCAGTAAAAATTATACTCACTCTTTTGAAGCCAGGTTCCATGCTTTCAGAGAGCACCACAACAGCAGGCGATTCACTACCGGTAAAGTATATCAAGCCCTTCCATATCATCAAGGCTGATGTCACTATCATGCCTGAGAGAGTTGAGCATATCGGAGCAAATTAGAGTTTCACTGTTAACGGCATAAGTATCCTACAGCACACACTCAGGGTATTAATTCAGAATGATTATGCCACCATATTGGAGAAGAACAACTAATGCATCCTCATCTCCCAAATAAAAGTAACACACTCTAAACTGTAGATTGAAGCTCGACTTTCATCATGTGTAACAAATGGCACTCAATAAAGATTCATCAATTTCCAAGCGAGCGAGTTTCGGATGAACTGTATAACTTCTAGTTGTTTATTTAACATGCGATGTCTATAACTTCTACTCTTTGCCTTAATGCGATGCTATTCAGCAAACAGTGGGAGCTAATACTTTTGAAAGAGATTATATCTTAAAAGTACTGAAACTTAGGGACATGTTTAGCGTTCCACCCCTGCCTGATTAGGATCATTCTTAACAAGCAGCACATAAAGGTCCCAACTGGATGGATCACAAATTGGATCTCATGTTCTGAGGGACTAATCAGACATCCCATCTATAGAAAGAACAGTTAGGAACGAAGCCTAGAGATCCTACCAGAAAGGCAGTCCATGGCGATGAACTTCTCCATCACCAAGTGCAATTTATGAAGAAAAGTTTGACTAACTGTAAGATAACTCTCCACGAAAGAAAAGAAGAAAAGAAAAAGAAGTAGCCTTGAATGCAACAACTGCGATTCATCAATTTTTGATAATTACAGTGAAAACGAACACCGCCCAACCAACTTCTTGTCATGCCTTCATAACTGACTCCCTTACGGTGGCCACACTCTATCACCAAGCACAACGGCTTTGCAACAGCGACTCAACTTTGGAGTCCCTGGGGAATCTACCGGCAGTTTGGCCATGAATTCCCAAGGTGGCCGCACTCTAATGACAACGAACGCCACCCAACCAACGCAGTCTCAGCTCTTCAGTCTACCATCTAAATAAATAACAATCATTAGGATCATTCACCACAGGAAGCTAGTAATCCCAAGGGCGAGAGAGAGATCTAGGATCCATCAATGTGCACGAAAATCTACGGGACCCGACTTAAGCCCGCCGCAGCAAAAGAGAGACAGACGTTAAAGCAGCAAGTAATGCATCACAACGATCTCATCACCCACACAACCATCAAGTGAAAAAAACCAAGAACCACCCCTTCCCCTTCCACTACCAGAGAAAGAAAAATGACTACCTATCCCCTTCCGAACCATTCGCTCGCAACAAACGAATGCCGCTAGAATATCGATTGAACAGTGCAAATTACAACGAAAAGAATAAAAGGAAACGCATGCTTCTTGACGAATGGACTCTTAGAAGCTAGAGGGAGGGTTGGACAGAGAGGCAACAGACCAAGACTGATGGCCTGAGACAGAGCATCTCTGAGCTGCGTGCGCTGAGGGAGTCCAAGGTTTCTCCTACGAAACCCATCCTCCTCGTGTCGACCTCTGCTCTTGATCCCTTCTTTCCGAGAACGACCGAGGAAAGCTTCGGAATTTCTTCGGGTAGGGCGTGGGGTTGCGTCGTTGGTGCAAGAATGCGCGGAATATTTTAAGTTGACAGTTGAAGAGAACGGGAGCTTTCTTTGTCCAACTTGAAAGCGTCTCTTGCCGCGCACGACTCATCTCGCCAATCAAAATCCTTCATGGACAAGCTGCCCACGCCAACCGCAAAATCGATTTTTTGTTTTTTCTTTCCAAATCTAAACGTCGTGCCAGTTTGCATAGACACAATGTTGTTGAGAAACTTTACGCCGTTCTATTTTTATGGACGGGAGTTGACAGAGATACCGGTCACCTTGCGTACACCGCGCATGCGGAGATGTTCCTGCCAGTTTGCACAGACACAATGTTGTTGAGAAACTTCCACGCCCGGTTCTATTTTTATGTACAGGAGTTGACAGATACTCGAAGGATTCGTGGGAAGTTGATCCTTTTTCATTTTTCTTAATCATTTCCAAATTTAGAATGTTGGCAGCCCTTCTTAACCAAAAGTGTACATATGCCTACGCAAGCGTGAGGTTTTTCATCTAATCTGCTTGAGCTCCGGGAATGGGAAGAAGGAGTTCTTAATCATCAAGAAAATCCTGAATCGCCAATTTCGAATCCGCCAACCGACGAAGATTAAGCAGCATCCTTTTGTTCTCCCTTCCTCCTTTTGGATCTCTTCTCCTTCGTCCTTGAGAACCCGCAACAATGGTGGACATTTGGACAGCCAGAACAATCGTAGGCATTGTTGGTGAGTTCTTGAATACCTGAGAATGCATGAACTCTCCATTTTCTTGTGTATCCGCACCCGAGATATAAAATACGTGTATCCGCACCCGAGACATAAATATATACAAATGCAAAATACAAAAGATCCCTCAAAAAAATTTAAAAAATCCATAAAATATTTTAAATTAGAAAGCTGAAAAACTTTGCAAAAGATATAAATTATGTTGATATAACATACAAATGTGAAAATCGAATATCGTGATCCATGAAAAATCCATTACATAATCAATTGAGCTGTTTTGAATAAATTGTTGTGCAGAGTGATGATTGAATTGTTAAATAATATATGTGAAAAATCCATAAGTGATCAAAGAATTACGTAATGAAATGAAGTAGGGTAGAGTGGAGAAGAGTTAATGACTAATCGATTGTATAATAAAAAGTGAAATGTCAACGTTATGACCATGAAACTCAATTTTTTTTATTCGACCATTTTGCAGGAAACCTTACGACAATGGCTTTATTCCTGTCTCCCATGTAAGCTTAGCTCGGCAACTTCTAGTCCTCTCATAAGTTGACCAATGAAATTCTTGTTGTCTTGTTTATTTTGATCAATGGATTGACATTCAAATTTGATTTACTTTGCATCACGGCGGATCTCATCAGCCCGACATTTATCACGATATCAAAGAAGAAAAAGGCAGCGGGATTCAAGCCGGATCCATATGTCGCGACAATACTCAACTGCGCAATGTGGGTGTACTATGGTATGTCCCCTGTCCGTCCAGGAGGCCCGCTTGTCATCATAATCAACGCTTTCGGTCTTGGTATTGAGCTCATCTACGTTGGGATATTCTTCATGTACTCTCCATGGAACAGACGTGTAAGCTTTTGAAACACCTAAGTTGTTTAACAAAGTAAGAGTGCTCCTCCCATCTTCATTTCCCAGCTTCGGCATTCTGATTTGTTTTTTGTGCTTTTGTCGCCATTTCGCAGCGGAATATCTTGCTTGTGCTCCTCGTCGAATTGATCTTCATGGCTGCATTAGTTGCCTTGTGCAGGAGTTCTACACTTCTTGAAATGTTGTGTATCATCTTCAACATAGCCATGTATACTTCGCCATTGACAATTATGGTACGTTGACTGTTTGGCTTTTCCCCAAAACTAATAAGTCACCGATCAACAATCAAGAAAATGGGAATCAATTTCATTCTTTTTGGTACTGGCAGCGCCGAGTCATTCAGACAAAGAGCGTCAAGTACATGCCTTTATATTTATCTCTCGCCATGTTCTTAAACGGCATCACTTGGGCTGTCTATGCGCTCCTCAAATTCAAACCCTTTGTCCTGGTATAATCTCGAAACTTCTTTCTCAGTCGCATGTAATTTGCTTCATTCAAATCTTTCAGAGTTAAACGTGTTCTGCCGTACTAGTTGACAGTTCAGAGGAAATAGAGAGAGTGAAAGCATACCCTTTTTTGAGTTCAATGACTGAGATTTTCAGGAGGATGAAGCCTTCTTTTTGAAGACATCTTTTGGTCATTTGCTTCTGTTAATGTGTCCACGCATTTTTGTAGGTGCCGAATGGTTTGGGAGCCTTGTTGGGTCTAGTGCAGCTGATTCTCTATGCAACATACTACAGAACCACCAAGATGGACGAGCCGGAGAAACTAATGTCCGATGTTGAACTCTCCGGAGCTTATGGCCGGGACACTTAATTGACACGGGCTCCTCTACTTCTCAAGATTCAGTTCTTTTCTTTACCAGAATCCTTAAATTTCATGAGTACAATGTTTGACATTAATTGTTGTAAAAATACAATGTGTACTTCCAACCAAATGGTAACAAGCAAAGTGGAAAAGCAGGAATGCTGCTGACAATTTGAGTATTAACACATGCTGCAATCCATCAGTTAGATGCTTACACACCAAATGGAAGGACACGGAACATCCGTCTCCCGTATGTTCGGCGGAGCGTGTTCTCTGCTTAATGAGACAGATGATATAGGGAGCAAAAATAGAGCGCTAGTCTTAAAATTGTTCTTTTTATTAACAGAAAAAATTGTTCTTTTTATTAACGGAAAGTGTAGTCATACGTTACAGGTGGCCAACCCAGTTTTTCCAAGCAGCATATGCCAAAAATAGTATAGAGTTCTGTGAGATCCCCCTAAGCTTCTAAAACTGACATGCAAAAGAGGAATAGAAGAACAATAATTGGAAAATGAAGCTTTACACCATTCGAGAAGGAAAGATGTAGCGGTACGCACTCTCTCCTTGATCTATATTGATGAATCGCCATCCCCATGCCCTAATTCTCGACTGTAGATACAATAAGCAGACACCTTCCCCCTAAAGGTTGATAGCACCATAGTATTTGAAAATTAAAGTAATAATTATACCAACTAATTCCTCAAGGTCCGCGATACCTACGGAAGCAAAGACAACCCTGTGACTGATCGACAGGAATCATGCCACCCCCTTTTGACATGTCGATAGCTTCAAGCAAAGAGACGACCTCGTCCATCCGTTTGTCTTGATGAGCATCCCAGCATCGTTTCATCACATTTGCCAGAGAACTCGGGCAGCATCTCGGAATTTCAGGTCTCAGGTTCTGTAGCACGTACAGTCCCCAAAGATGATTAGAAATCAGACACAACTACTTCCCGCTAGCAGCAGAATTTCTGCTCGCTATATGTCTCTCGTAATGCAAGGGATAGAACCGAACAATACCTGGTGCACCACAGCCGAAGTCATCTCTGAGAAACTAAGGTCAGGGTACGGCATGTCGCAACAATATATTTCCCATAGGCAGATGCCGAAACTGTAGACATCACATTTTCTATTATATGGGTTTCCATTTAGTACCTGCACCCAGTTTTGTTGAGTCACCTATTATTTATTCCGTAGCAAATCTGCCTTTTATTTTTGTCCTTCACTTCATGTTTTTGGTTACTTAAAATGATGAAACACCAAATCATCACTGCAATTTAGCTATACATGCTGCAAGCTGAAAAGAAGAAACAATAGAAACAGGAACAAGAAGATGAAGGAAAAAGGACTCCCGTGGCCCTTCTGGACGGGACTATGCAATTTTCAAACTCCAGAGGTGTGAACTGATCAAAAACTGCTACAACTTAGCAGGAAATAAAAAAACCAGAAATTTCTATAGTACCTCAGGAGCCATATAACCCAATGTCCCAGTCTCCCCAGTCATGTCATTGGGATTTGAAGCTTCAACATGAGCCACCCCGAAGTCTGCGATCTTCAAAGTACGTGACTTGTCCAATAGCATGTTCTCTGTCTTCACATCTCTATGGACAATCTTCTGTGAGTGGAGATAACCCAAGCTGCAATAGTTAAAATGAAAATTAACTTGACCACTTAGGGATGTAAAAATCTATGGTGCGCCTAATTAAAAGCAGTGTGTTTTTTTATATACCCTCTGGCGAGATCAAGTGCAAGCTGGACAACCACCTTGAATGCTAGTTTCCTTCTCCTGTTCTCGATGAGGTAAGATTTGAGAGCTCCCCCAGGAAGATATTCAACAACAACACAGCAAATATTCCTGGGCATACTGATTGGACCATTGTCAGTTTGTATTTGTAGATCTGATGAGCCCATTGTTGCCCCCAATGAACTGAAAAGGAGACAAGACTGAAATTTAGAGCCCGAGAAATCACTTCTTGTGTTCTAGCAAAGAAGGACAATGCTAATGTTCTTGCACGTCCTATTCTGTCATTTAACATTCTGCTTCCTGAAAATACTTCCAAAAGCATTCTTGAGTTAATTAGTAATGGAAACATAGATATGTTACCATCAACCAAGCTGCAGCTTTGGAGAATGCGGAGAAGATGGATATACGTAGCAAGTGAACATTACCAAAGAACATGGAGAATAAAAGCTCCGGAGAACTATATTAAGTATGAAAAAAAAAAAGAAGAAAAAAGTTTATAGAAAGATAAAACAAACCGGTAGGTCAAAGTTTGGCAAAAGATCTATACAACACTTTAATTTTCATTTATCTCAGCCACCTTTTTCAGTAGACATTGAGTTATGGCCATTTTGCTACTCCCTCTTCTCCCTCTATCATTCTGTTTACATGGTGCTTGACATTTAGGCGTAAAACATGAGTCGTCCGTAGTCAAGTCTTCTCCCACGACAATAAAAATGGCAATTTTGTCAACAAAGGATACTTTTACAATAGAGTACATGCTTATGATGCTTAAGGACTGAACCGATGAAACTCATTAATGTAATCAGCCTTTAGAGCATCCAGCTATCGACAGCAGGGGAAGTTGAGGTTCTCCTACTGTAACACTCATGATAGGCAGATAATACACACCAAAGCCGGCTAGGCATCCTTCATTATCAATTTTTCCCTCAAAACACAATGATAGAACTCATACATCAGAAGGTGGTCCATACGCAAGCTAATTGTGCAGCACTGAAATGCATACCAAGACTCTGCATACCATGACGGTCAAGGAAAAAGCACTATGAGAGAAAAGAATAGGGCGAAGCATAAACCTTGTTAACATCAGGATGGTCAAGCTTGTGCCACACCGCGACTTCTTGGGTAAAAGCAGCCCTCAGTGAAGCGATTTCAGCCTTGGTCCTCTGTCCCTCTTCACCCCAGTCAAGAAGTTTAACTATCAAAGGACATACTAGGTCAGCGAGGCAAAACAAACAATATCCACTGAGCCAGTCAGAGGCAAATCACCAATAGAAATGACGCCAATTACATGATCGCATGCGAGTTAGCTAGATTTGAGGGAATTGAACGAATAGTTTACTAAAAGGTGTTCCATGTACTGATGATAATTTTCCAGTAAGGCGAACCAACCATTCCCTAAGTGATCGGCATTGGCCACTGGATCAGTATGAATCAGTGCGCAAACGTCACAGCCTATATATCATCCAAATTGCTGCTAATACAGACATATATTGCCGCAGACATTCAATCCAATCCCTTCCTTCGACTCACGGTTTCATTAAGAGCCACAAAAGGTCAGTTTTCAGTATGTCAAGAATGTTGCAGATCCTCTTGCTGCTGAGACATAAAAGGTAGTATTCTAAAGAATAAAACACGAGCGGCAGGGAGGACCAAGTAATCCATTCATCTCTAGACCCTCAAGTTATTCAAGAAGGAACGAAATTGAAAAAGAAGATCCCGTCCAAAAAATGACCATCGAAAGAGACCCGACATTAAACCATGCGAAAGAGTTGTGTTCCTTTTTCCCTTTAAACAACAAGCCATGTTTGCTTAATCAACTAAGAAGTGAGACTTGGAGACTAAGGCAGAGAGAAAAGTAGTCTGGCATCAAAAGAGCGTATATAGCGTGGGATACTGAAAATGCCGGGTTCTCTGCAAATGACCCCTAATTCCAACTGCTAATTTGCCAACAGAATGTTCAAAGGAAAAGGCTGAATTACCCAACAGCTCTCCCTATGATGTGCTGCTGCTGCAACCAATGTTGGCCGTGCGCATACATGATCCTATCATCTATAGGGTTATTGTCACCTGATAATTTAGCCAAACAAAGAGATCATGAAACTGGGTAAGGTGGAAGGCAAATGAAAACAACAGAAGCATCATGAATCAGAATCGCAGCAGTCTAGAATTCCTAAGAATTCTCATCTTTTGATTGACTTCAGGAAAGAAAGCATTTCAGTGCGATAGATATGAAACAATGAAATTGCAGCTCGGTGCTTCCCCTGTGAATGGTTAGCTTGTTTTTGCCGAGGTAAAATTGGATGATCTTTAGTGTTGTGCTCAACCTTTTGTTAGAATGTCAACTTCACCAGTGCCACCATGCTCATGAACCTAAATAAAATAAGCCGACGTTCAGTGTTCTATCAACCGGCTGTCAGGAGCAGTAACAGGACCTAGAGAATGTAATGTGCGAGTGCACGAGAGAGAGAGAGAGAGAGAGCCTTACTTCAAGAACTCGATGCACAATTGGAATATCGCGTCCCTGGATGATGAAGCAATCATGTCCGCATTGCAGAAAACAGAAATGACGTTCAGTATCCATGGGCCATGAGTACATGACACACATAAGAAATTAAGAATTCGAATGCAAGCTCTAAATAAAGGATCCATTATATGCAGAAAAGAATTCATGAACTAATGTAGCTAGTGACCTATTGACACAATGCCTTTTTTCTTCTCATCAGAGATATTTCACGAAGACTTGTCATGGCAAGGAAGAAGGGGAACAAGCACCCTTGGAGACCGCAATATAATGGATAGTTGTATGCTGCGTTTGGAAAGGATGAACCGCTCCGAAAGGGAACCTGTTGAGTTTCTCCCAACTCAAATTATGATCGCAATTAATGAATTCCTTTTATAAAATTTCCATTTCTTACATAATACATAATGCGTAGAAAAAGTATTTCATCCGTTATGTAAATGTTCTCCATTTTTGTTCTTTGAAGGGGCTTAAATGGCCGCCTTGAATGAAAGAGGTAAAAGCCTCGATAATATTTTTGTCTCAAATTATGATCGCAATTAATGAATTCCTTTTATAAAATTTCCATTTCTTACATAATACATAATGCGTAGAAAAAGTATTTCATCCGTTATGTAAATGTTCTCCATTTTTGTTCTTTGAAGGGGCTTAAATGGCCGCCTTGAGCATTTATCTCTACTCCCAAACTCGGAACCTTTACTTAAAACCCTTTTTGGCGTCTTCCTCCTTTTGATTGGACCCTTCTCTCTTTTCCATCTATTGTTTTCTCTGCTTCGTTCGCCATATATCGCTCCTCAAGTGAGAGCGGTTTTTACTTATTGCAAATGGGCGGTGAAGCCGAAGACTTCTCTCATCATAGAGACTCGGCTCTCCATCATCATATTCCCTTTCCTTGTCCGGTTTTTACCATGTTATTGCAAACAAGCAAAGCGGTGAACCCGAAGGCTACTTCCCTCATGGAGACCGGCTTTTGATCACCATATTCCCTTTCCTCGTCCTCCTTGCATAGGGAATCTCTAGCCATAGGTGGATCATTGCAAGAAAAGCACTTAGTGGTGTGTACCTTCCATTGTTTGTACCTTCTCTTGTCCTACGCTGCTCAACTCCGATTGATCTTTAGGAGCTTTGAACGAAAGTCCGACTTACTCCCGAAAGATGACTTGTATTCCGCAAGGATCTCAACCACGGTTATGGCCACCCATGAATTGATGATAGATGGATAGGATTGGAAGTAACAATTCCGAGAACTAATTGACATACTCGCGAATGAGATGTTATAAACGAGAGGCAGACCCCTATATATATATATAAGTACAAGGCTAATCGTAGCCGTAGGATGATGGCGTAGAATATATTTTCGCGACTATCAACTACCCACATTTATTATATAAATTTACAATTACCATATCGCCCTTCTCCATAAATATTTTATAACATTCAAGAAAACCCTAGACTTTGGGTAGATAGGTTAAGGGTAGGGGTGTGTAACCAAGCCTATTCTATCTAAGAACCGAACTGAACCATTCAAAAGATAGGTTTGGGAGCCGGTTCTTGTTGGAATCCGTCCAAGAACATGTTCCGAACTTTTGAAATCTATTGTAACCGATCTGGGAACAAGTTCCGAGTGAATTGGACTAGATTGCCTTGTTTTGGAACTGGTTTTGGAATTAGTTTATAAGAAAAAAGCTAAAAACCTAATTTATTTTTTCCATAAATTCTAATTTCAGCACTCTTCCATCTTTTGTTCTTTCCTCTCTTCTTAAATTTTTATAGATGAATGGGAAATGGAGTTTTATAATTTATGTTTTATGTTACATGTTTGAACTTTTATCTTTTATCATTGCACGTGATCTTTCCTCTTTTCTTAAATTTTTATAGATAAATGGGAAATAGAGTTTTATAATTTATGTTTTATGTTACAGGTTTGAACTTTTAATCTTTTATAATTGTACGTGATTATGTCTTGACCTTATGGATCATTTTTTTTTTTTTTTTTTGTGGATTAGGCTTTCTATTGTTTATAGTTTCTTTGAATCGTTTCATTACTCATAACTTTTTTTTTGTGGTGATCGAGAAATCGTCGGAGCCCCCTTTCGCTTAAGCTAATCGGGGTCACACCACCCTTCGATGCCCGGTGGTACCGTCGGACGTCGTCGCAAGTCACTATATAGGCGTAAATCTCGAAGGAGATTGGCCCAACAACTCACCACCACAACCCCCACTTCAATCGTGTTGACAACGAGGGGATTCGAACTCTCGATCGTAGCGTTACAGGAGAGAATGAATATCACTTGCATTGCCCACAAGTGGGTTCGTTACTCATAACTTCATAAAGGGAATAAAACAAGTTTTCAAGTAGACCCTATAATCAAATTGGAAAAATAGGATAGGTACAAGATAGGTTCTAGAGTTCAAAAATTGAGAATCGATTTAGAATCTATCAACCTTGGAACATATCACCGTTTGTTGAGGATGGCTCATTCGTGAATTGATCACGGCCTTAGAGTCAAGTCAATTCGTCGGGTCGTACCACATGCATCGCCCTATCGGCTATAGGGTTATTGTCACCTGATAATTTAGCCAAACAAAGAGATCATGGAACTGGGTCTGAGCTCTCCTATGAAACCCATCCTCCTCGAGTCAACCTCTGTTCTTGATCTGTTTTTTTCCCCTGAGACAGACCCTGGAAGGCTTCGGAATTTCTTTAGGGTGGAGCGCTGGGTTGGCGAAAGAATGCGCGGAAAATTTAAGTCGACAGTTGAAAAGAACCGGAGCTTTCTTTCTTTTTAATTTTTGTAGTCTGCGAGAACTTGAAAGCGTCTGTCTGCTCATCTTCTCGCCAATCGCAATCCTTCGTTGAATGGACAAGACGCCTAATTTGCGCGTAGATTATTTTAAATTAATTTTTGGATAAAAAAACCTAAAGTAATACATTTATAATAAATTTATTTCAAATTAATTATTTGATCACCAAAACCCCTAAATAAGACAATTGTGACAAATTTACTCTAAATTGATATAGATTTTGACCTGAACTTGCCATGTCATATATTATCTAGCTTAGTAATTTCCAAGTAAAATTTGATGGAAGCCAAAAGAGAGTAAACATGTCACAAAAATAATGATGTTGAGTAGGATTAGGCATCACATAGGATATCATTAAGTGGTATCTTTCACATTCTTTGCTAAGAGGACCTATGGAAGAATCACCATCCAAGTATCTCTAGTAAAAAGGATCTTGAGCTTTTTCTTTTTCTTCTTTGTGAAGGGCGATCATCTTCATTTTCTAGAAGGGTTGTACAAGGTTTATACCGGCAATCCACATTTTAGTAACATTGTCCTGTAACTGAATATTTGAAGTAGTAGATAGGATTACCACTTGCATCAAAGGAACAAACCGCAGAATCTATCTTAGAATTTTTTGCGGTATTAATATTTTTCGATACTTGTGATTCTAATTACTCAATTTACTAACTTGATACATTTTGATCAATATCCTAACATGCTTGTGGCTTGGCTACACGGCAACGATGTGGCATCGAGAAAATTATTCATATGTCTCTCGTACTAGCAATCAAAGAATGTAGATTGCATATACTAAAATCAGCTGCATCATGTGATCGGAAATTAATATCGTTGTCTTGATTGTGAAATCAACTTAACTTGAATGGACATGAATGAAATTTACGTTGGAGATGCTAACCATGACATGTCGAAAAATCATGATATGAAAATTGAAAGTTATTACACAAAATGCATCAAAATCAATCTACTTCAGGATCAAATGCAACGATATTGGCATCCCTGAAAGATGTAAAAGCCTCAATAGTTTTTTCTCAAGTTATGATCACAATTAATGAACTCATTTTATAAATTTGGATTAATATAATGAAAATCCTTAAACTAATAAAATTTTGAAAATTTTGCCTAAAACTAATTTTTCAACCACCCAAAACCCTAATTTGGTATACACATGGAAAATTTACCAAAACAGTATATTTGTGACAAATTTACTTTTCGTTTATTTTTATTAAATTAGATTAATATAACGTAAATCACAAAACTGATATACTTGTAATGAATGAAGGGTAACAAAATTAGATTATCATAAATTTATTACAGACGTACTAATTTGACGTTTTTCGTGGTATTAACCCTATAAACTTTCATTTCTTGCATAGTGCTTAAAAAAAAATTTTGGTTATGAAAATGTTTTGGGAAAAAGCCACCAAAAACCCCAAACTTTGCCTAGAGTGACAAATTTATCTCAAACTTTTTTTTATGATATGAAAAATCCTGAAGTTTGCTAACCGTGTGATACATTTACCTCAAACTTTTATTTGTGACACAAAAACCTTGAATTTTCATTTGTGTGACACATTTACCTCAAATCATAGGGGCATTTTGGTCTTTTTTTACTTTTAAAAACTTTTTTCTTTTTTTCTTTTTTTTTCCTTCCCTCCGCCGGTGTCCGACGAGGGCCGCCATCGCCAGATGCCGGCTTCCCTCCGCGGCTCCGCCATGGCCGATGGAGGGAAGAGAGAAGAAAAAAATTTAAAAAGAAAAGAAAAAACAGAAAAAAATAAGACTAAAATGCCCTTAATGGGGTAAATGTGTCACAATTTCTAAAAGTTTGAGATTTTTCATGTTACAAAAAAAAAGTTTGGAGTAAATTTGTCATTCTCAGGTAAAGTTTAGGGTTTTTGGTGGCTTTTTCCCAAATGTTTTCCATTTGATTTTTTTTGGCCTAAACGGCGTCGTTTTGGGCGTTTGGGTTTGTTCCAAAGCTCGAACCTTTACTTAAAACCCTTCTTCGCACATTTTCCTCCTTCCTCTCCTCTCTCTCCTCCCACGAAAAACCCTAGCCTCCCTCCGCACAGTTTGCTCATCGACAATGGTAATGCCCATCTCTTCCCTCTGATTCGACCCTTCTCTTTCTTGTTTTTTCAATTTCTCGTTTACTGTAAGTGTTCCTCATGCGCACGAGTGGTTTTCATGCTGGTGCAGACGGGCGAAGCGGTGAACCCGAAGGCTTATCCCCTTGCGGACGCCCAGCTCTCCATCACCATACTCGATCTCGTCCAGCAGGCTGCTAATTACAAGCAGCTCAAGAAGGGCGCCAACGAAGGTTGACCCCTTGTTTCTTTCTTTCCCGGGATTTAAAGGATTTCAGTATGGGGTTGTCTGGGTTTTTTGTGTGGGGAATATGACCGGTTTTGTGTTTTGGGGTTTCTTTTTCAGCTACGAAGACGCTGAACAGGGGTATCTCTGAGTTCATAGTGATGGCTGCGGACACCGAGCCGCTCGAGATCCTCCTCCATCTTCCGTTGCTTGCTGAGGATAAGGTGCTTGCTCACACAGCATTCGTCTTTCTTCTTTTTAATTGATGTTCTCCTCTAAAGAGAACTGCTAAGTAACGGTAGTTTTGATTCTGACTGGATTTTTTTAATAAGAGAAGCTCGATAAGCTGCTTTGGATTGTGTTGTGTTGGCTCTTTTTATCCGTCCGGCATCAATCCCTTGTTAAAAGGTCGATTTTTGGTAGCTGGGTTGGGGTCATTGATTGATATGAAGCTACCACTTTCGATTTATGCTCTTAGACTTTGTTCTACATATGTTGAGTCTCAGCTTTTATCTCCTAGACAATATTGGAATAATGATCCAAGGCATTCTCATTGTTTGGAACAGGTTTTAGGGAGGTTCTTTTAGGCTATACATGATTCTTGGAAACTAAACTTCACTATCATCTCTATTGCATGCTTTGGTTCACAAGGCTTTTGAAGAATGTCCTTTATATGTGTTATTGTTCTCTCTCTACACGAGGCCTGTTCTAGGAAACTGTGCACACCAACAGAAGTAATTTTAGGAGGTTGACTGTAAGAATTGGTTTAGGAGCCTTTGCTGTATTGGATTAGATGATATGGGTTGAGCATTCTAGTTTTTTTATTGGTCTGATCCCTTTATAGGCTAATCACCCATATACTGCCAGTAATTGTTCAGTTCAAAATATTTTCAGCAGTTAATTGTGATGTTTTGCATAGTTAAATAAGTCAGTGGAACCATCAGTAAATCCTGTACTTCTATTGCTGGAAGCAAATTGATCGATTATGTTGTGCTATATGGCCTTCTGCTCATTGGGTTAAGTAGTCATGTGGAAGAGGATGTTGCACTGTTTAGTTGGGGCCTAGAAGTTCATAATTTAAACAGCAGGCATTTGTAAGTGAGTTTTGCTGATCGATGGATCAGGCATGTGAAGTGAATGTTGCGTTTCAGTTGATCATGCATTGAAGGATGTTTTCTACTTCTCGTATGGTTAGGCTGAGGAGTACTTGTTTGGCTTTCTATTTGTGACGTGCTTTCAGAGACAATTAGTGTTTTCCAGTTGATACTGAATCTGCTCAGTGCTGGACTCTGTAATTAGCTTCAATTTGTATATGTGGTCATTGTATCATATTTATTAAGTTGTCAAAGAACCTGCTAATTGCATAGTTCTTTCATAGAAAGGATAACTTTTATCCGGAATAATTGTTCCTGTTACATAATGTCCTTTAAAACTTTACCCGACTGCAGTTGTCAATGCCAGTTGCTTGTTTAAAGAGTTGGTTCATAGAATGTGTGGATTATTTCAGAGAGTTGTGATTGGCTAGCTTTTCTACGATGGAGAGATTCATATAATGATTCCACCTTGGAAGGTTATAAAAGTGCGTATCTCGCAAATGTATTTGGAGGATCTAATCATTCCGATTGTTATAGCTAACAATCATGATCTAGCATGTGCCTAATAAATATTAAATGATGGATTGCTTTCCCTGATTTTCTTTTTGTTTGTGAGAAATAACTTATTTTAGGAAATTCGCGGTCTAGATGCTATAGCTTCGGCTATATTTGCTGCCTCCTAACTTTTTCACAGCAAGTAGACCCTAATTCACAAATTGAATGAAATGGCAGAATGTGCCCTATGTGTTTGTGCCCTCAAAACAAGCACTTGGCCGAGCTTGTGGGGTCACAAGACCTGTCATTGCCTGTTCCGTGACCACAAATGAAGGAAGCCAGTTAAAGTCTCAGATACAGCAACTCAAGGTATGCTACTGCCTTCCCATCATGTTGCCTCATAAAAAAGAAAAAGAAGAGACATATCATCATAACACTCGAGGTTGTTTACTAGCCTGATTGTTTGTGTAATGCAGGATGCAATCGAGAAGCTCTTGATTTGAATCTTTGTGAAGTGCGAATCGGTGTGATGGGCCTCTTGACTCGGTTGCGCTTTGGGAGGCTTTGACTGAAATAGTTGCTATTAGAGAGAGATTGTGTGTTTCTTGGGGCTTTTCTTCGTTCTTCTTGTTCTACTTAAATATGACGATTATCCTTCTGTATCATTTGAGCATCAAATTCGTGAGCATGTGCTATTTGGTTCTGACTTATTTCTCGTTGAAGTGAGTATTGAACTAGGCAGTAAGTCAATGGAATGATAGCATTTGATCATTTGCTGACTCTTGGGCATTGTCTTCATGTTGAGAACTATCAAGGCCAGGATTGTCTCTGCTGGGTTGAGCTTGTGCCTTCGGGGAGATATCAATTTAAGCGTGATTGTCCCCGTTTTTATAATCGAAATAAGTTCAACATGATTTATATAAGTTTTTTTTTTTTTTTTTTTTGGTGAAATGATTTATATAAGTTGTTTTTTTTTCGGTGAAATGATTTATATAAGTTGTTTATAAACTGAGATGGCAAGTTCTCTATCGGCTAGTAGAAAAAGAGCGAACAGTAACTTCTTGTATCAAATTCTTAACTCGAACAACTTATTGCCCCAACGTTGTCATAAGTAATTTGCGTTGGTCATTCATGTTGTAGTACAACGTGCCGCTTGGAGAGAGATGAAAGGGAAAGTGATCAAGTACCACCTCATAGCCCGGTAGGAGAAAATATTAGGTACGTCTCACGCTCCAGCCTGGCAAACAAGAAGGCGGTGGGAGCGCGACACGTGTCCGTGTGGGACCCACAATTTCAGGCGCCCATTTTGAAAATTTTCGTGTACTGTAGCTCTGGAGAAAAGGGTTTTCTGTCGCGGGTTCTTTCTTTGCGCCTTTCTCTCTACCCTCGCTCTCTCTCCCCGACGAACTCCCTCTCTCACTGCCCTCGCTTTTTCCGACCGGCGAACCACCGCGAGCAACCGACGAACCAGGAGGATACCGGCGAGACGACCGCGAGCAACCGACCGGCGAACCACAGCGCCCCCCTTCCGGCTGCAGATCCGGCACCGGCTTGTCCAGGTAATTTCTCGCTTTCTCTTTTCTCTCTTTCTCGCTGTCTGACGGTGTGACGGAAGGGATTTTATAGGAGTTCAGTGATGCCTGAAGAGTCATTAGTAGTATGCTTTTCGCCTGTAGTTTTTCTTTAATCTTGGGTCTGGCTATTCATTATGCCAGTAGGACATACTCCGAAAAGGCTCTAAAAATGATTATATGGTGCATCGTGTTAAAGTTTGTTGTAATGTCTGGTTTATTAGTTTTCAGTGATTGTAATTTCTGTCAATATCCCGTCTCTATGGAACTAACGGTTGTTACGTGTGTTGATGCAGTGGAAGTTTGTTTTGCTTACTGCAGAGGAACACAGCCAAGTTGGATTGGAGACGCCGTGTTCATATGGCTTTGGATGTGGTAAGTATCTGCTTCTTATTCGTGTAATTTAATCCATTGTTTTCTAAGTCCAGTATTTTACATTTTGGTCACCTGAATGTTTTTTTTTTTTCATCTGTTTCTCAGTGAGCATTTGTTTTGCTCCTTTTTATACCGCCCTCATTTTGTTCTTGTTGATATCTTTTACATGTACATTCAGCATGTAACCAAATTCATCCTCTTGTAGGTGCAGTGTTTTACATTTTGGTCACCTGAATGTTTTTTTTTTTTTTTCATCTGTTTCCCTGTCAGCGTTTGTTTTGCTCCTTCTTATATTGCCCTCTTTTTGTTCTTGTTGATATCTTTTAAATGTACATTTTACTTTCATGCTGATAAAAATTTGAGACGAGTGTCTTGAACCTTAGCATTCCTAACTTCCCGAGACTGCTTGGCCCGTGAACTTTTGGCCTCCAGAGTTTGTCAGTTATTTGAATTCTACTATCTCTTGTATGTTATCTTGCTGCTTTTAACGTGTAATTATTGAATTGGATACTTTTCAGGCTAGGGGCATGAATTATCTGCATCATTACAATCCACCTATCATTCATCATGATTTGAAGTCCTCGAATCTCTTAGTTGACAAGAATTGAAATGTGAAGGTGTGGCTACAATTACAGAGTTCCGTCCTTCTGTTTCAAGATATATCCCTTTTTTTAGATGCAATATATGGGTTTTTGCTTATGAGCTCATTTATGATTTGCTAAAATTGTAATTTAGGTGAGTGATTTTGGTCTGTCACGTCTGAAATCTAAAGCATATCTCACAACAAAAACTGGGAAGGGAACGGTATGAAAATTTTACTTACTATTTCTTCAATAACTCTTATTAGTCATCATTTGTAACTTTCCTCTTTAACTATCTGAAATTATAATTCTTGGCTGACTTGACCTGCGATCTCTCTCTCTTTTTCTCTAGCCTCAATGGATGGCACCGGAAGTTCTCCATAATGAAGCCTCAGATGAGAAGTATGTTTTTGTCTGTTGAGTTTTATTTTGAAGACTACTACCTTTATCTATCTAAAGATAGATTTGGTATCCTCATTTACTTCTAATATTTCTCTGCATCTCCAGATCTGATGTGTACAGTTATGGAGTGGTCTTATGGGAAATTGCCACCCAGAAGATCCCGTGGGATAATCTCAATGCAGCGCAGGTATTTTTTTTCTTTTCTGTCACCACATTCCATTTCGTCTGACAATTGCACCTTTTCGATCAGTAAAAAAGATCCATTGAAAAAGGCATTGTGGCGTCTTGGATCTCTTTTTCACTTCTCTGTGGAGATGGACTTGGCAGGCTTTGTTTTTAGCGACATTTTATGTGAACATGAAGGGGGGCTGAATGACTATGCCCGATCTGCCGTCTTTTTCTCTCCCTTTTGTTTCTGTTAGGAATTACATGAAATCTATTATTCGGAATGCTTTGAACAATGCTTTACTCAGGATACTTGCAGGTAATTGGTGCTGTGGGGTTTATGAATCAGCGGCTAGATATCCCTCATGATGTTGATCCACAGTGGGCATCTATAATTGAGAGCTGTTGGCACAGGTGCTTCTTCTCCTTTAGTGTTTATCAAGCCCTAAGTACACTAAACAGAAGCATGGAGTCTGCAAAGGATAATTCATTCATCTTGGGTAGAAAATGGAGAAGCATTTTTCTGGTCACTGATGCAATAGAATTGGACACAGAAAATGATGCTCCATCTCCGATGAGCATTCGACATTTACCACTTGTAGTTAGGCAGTTTCATGACCTTTTTTTCTTCTGGCATAAGTTGATGTCATTCAGGAGCCTTTTTTTTTTCCTTTTTGTGAGGACAAAAATTGTTATTTGTTACAATTCGATACTGATGTGAGAACTGCATTTTCTCCTAACCAGTGATCCAAAGTGCCGACCGACGTTTTAGGAAATACTGGAAAGATTCAAAGATTTGCAGAGACAGAACGCACTTCAATTCCAGGCTTCCCGCTCTGCTGCCGGCGACAGCACTCCAAGGGAAACGTGAACCATCCGATGCATCAAGAGGATTTGCCTATTCATTACATTGGTGAACAGTCCAAGCAAACCTGGCTATTTGCCAGGAAGTTGATGTTGCCAACCAATCTCGGTTCGCTTTGCTGCTTCTGGACCATGAAATTTGGCGACCATATTTTTGGGACCATTTTGAGAGGATAGAATGTTTGTCCTTTGTTTGAGCAATTCAATTGCGGGTGGATCTAGGACGATTGTATGTCGCTTTTGTGCATTTACCGGAAAAGTCACAAAGGATCTTGTAGATATGTTGCAAAGTGTTGTGGAGATCGGAGGCTGAGCACATTAGGCATTGCCATCCATTTGTTTGTGATACATTTATAGGGGAACATTAGATTCTCATCATAAAGCTGTACAAATCAAATTGACTTTGATGGCTCTTAGTGGTGAAACAGAGATTTGCAATGGTAACAGGGGTTGCGCACTACTAAAGCTCAAGGCAGATTCTGCTTCTAAATCGCTGTTAGCCCAGGTTGTTCGCCCCATGGAAGTCCATCAATGAAGATATCCATGCCTTTTCTACAGTCGTTAGCCGATTGTGCCAGGGGCTACTTCAACAAAATTTTACATGCAATCAAAGGTCTTCAGTTTTCCAGAAAGTTTGATGCTTTAGTTTCTCGAATTAAATTCAGTCTAATGAGCTTGGACTTAGGGTCGCCATCCAACCAGGCATCAACCTAACAACTCTTCGAAGCTTTGTATCAGAAATCAACCTCACATTATTGAGCATGGGCTCGTGGATTTATGATTTTTCGTTCGCCGAAATTGTACATGATTTTCGTACCGTCCAAAATTCCCGACATGAACTACATGGAAGGGCAAAAACGCAGGGCTGAACATTAGCAACCAAAATCGGCGAGAGTACAAACAATCTCCCAGAAAGCAAGTCATGTATCCCCAAAAGAAGCACGACTCATACAGCTTTTTGATCCTACTTGGACAATGTTATGGGCAAGTCGCTATGTCCTTAGAAAAATCACAAATCCCATTTTTCGTGCCACCAATTCTTTTATCGAAGCAAGGAACGAATTGCAGCAACAGCATCACCTTTATGCTCACATAAGGTCCTTTCAGCCACCTTCCGGTCCAGCTGTTTTCAGAATTTACCATAAAATATTAGAAAGCTCAGGCCAGTGAGAATAAATGCGTTCAAGCACATGGCATAAGCTAACTGACCTCATGTTCATTAGCGATTATATCAACGTCAGCTGCATTGATCTTCACAGCAGCCAATTCTTTCTCCCTAGGGAACAATGGGCCACAAGCGAATTGTAAGTCAAATGAGACGACAAAAAACCATAAAGAAATTTATGCATTGAGTACCTATGAAACAGCACCAGAGATGCACAAGTTACACAAGCCAGAAACTAGATGAAACGCTTCCCTGAAAAAGGGATGATAATGCATGGATGCATTTTTGCTATGGACAACCTTTGAGCCTAATAGTTGTAACGAGTACCAACCTCAACACACAGAAGATCTTACATCCTCCACAGCTCAAATGTGGTAATGTGGTGTCAACCAAACTATATGATTGTGGTGCCATGGGAATTTCCATTTGTCAGAGGGCATGTTCTACTTGAAATGAAGGTGCGCAATGAAACCATAAGCTGAAATTTTTTTTATAAAGAAACATGAAGCATCTGTGCACACAGTACTCCAATTACACACTCCACTGCGTAGCGGACACTCAAAGCCACTTTCATCTCTATTTCTCTTTCAGTTAACTTCTCTCCTGCAAAGCCTATATGTGCCAGAATTGCTTGCATACACTGTTTATTCCAAAAATGCTTGCTAGCTTCTTGATTGTGTTTGCTCGCTGAAAAACTAAAAGCAAACGACCCCTTTGATATCAGTTGCATAACTAAATACTCAGACAGGAGAGACCACATAGCCACGTAAGTGAAAGGCCAAATTTAAAGAAGATTAAAGCCGAAAGACCAACTCCACAAAATCCTTCCTCATGGGGAGAGATTAAACTCTTCAAGAAGCCAGCAAGTTGATTGTTATTGTTAACACTCCTTCCAACCTAATTCAGTTTTGCTATCAAGCCAAGTATTCTCTGAATGTTGCCAACTTTGCAGAGGGAAAGAACTTGCTTCTGTTTCAACAACTTCACCTCTATTTTACCTTCAAGTACTCTCTCTATTAAAATGGCAGTCAAACTCGACATGTTTTCCTTGAATATGAAAGCAGGCAATTTCCATGAGACATAAAGCCAATCAAAGGAGTGTATGAAGTAACCAACAACTTAGGTCTAAATCTCTCAGACTTTGTGAGTCACTATCATTACAATTTTATACTCTGCCTCATAAGTTGATAAGGATACAAATGATTGTCTCCCACTAGGCTACTATACCAAAAAAATTGCCCAGAACCCAAATTAAATACTTAACAATTGGTTGATAGACAAGTGCAAAAATCCTACATTGTTAGCATCACAACATCTGTCAAACTTTTGGATTTCACTACTTTTTGGTTAAAAAAAAAATTACCACACTCTAAAGTTCCCTACAGGTTTAAGATTAGTTCCACATCTAGCTAATGAGGTTTCATAAAATTCTACATGAGCGTACTTGCAACTTTAACTTGCAAGTTTATCGAAATTTTTTTAGCTTTTTATCATATGAAAAAATTATTTTATAATGGGTCTTTAACCTCCTCTTGAGAATGGCCTTTCATGAATGCAAAGACCTCAATTTTCTCAAAATCTTATGTGACTATACGGCCTCAAATTATCCAACTATTGCAGTATGAAACTAGCATGAATAGGGTACTTTGCACTTAGCTTTTGATCAAGTAAACACTAGCAAGAGCTTGCAAAATAAACACGAGTAACAATACATGTGAGTCCCACATGAGTGAAGTTCAATTGAGAGAATGCATCAATTGTTTTTTCTGCTGTGAGTGACTTTTGGTGACTGAAGAAGTGAAGTGCAGTGAAGTGCTTGATCTCAATGTTAGCCAAGCTTTCACTCTTGCATCTTTTGCGTGGTTGACATTGCGTATTTTCATTTGCATCATGGGACTTAGTGCTACTTTCCTCAAAACCAATTTTAGTTTCTGTGATTGCCATCAAATCAGGTATTCGGTTGCACCTTCCTTTCATCCAATAGTATGAATTCGTGGCCTACAAACATGTTGTAATAAAGATATACACACGTAAGAATGCATGAAATGGCTGCATCCGTTTCCCAAAATTGAGTTCACAAACTTTAGACTTCTATTTGCTTGCTAAATAAAGCCAGAATGTTCAGTTAGTCTTCGCTTCCCATTTTGACATGACCAATCTTTAACCGGTGACAGTTCTTGATGCTTATTCAACCCAAAATTCCAACTATTATTATTTTTTTATAACTTCACATTAGTTTGTCACCATTTCTGATCTCAGGGGATATCTGTTTTGCATTCTTCAATGACTATCTGTAACTCTTCCTTATTTCTTTTTTCTATTTCCTTCTTTGCAATTATGTTTTGCTTTCTAGGCAGGACATCTTTGGGACCAAGTGAAAGCTTTGCCTACGGTAAAAATTGGTACCCATGCGATAACAACTTAACTAATGACTTTTCAGGCATCGCTAAACTCCTATAAAATCCCTTCCGTCACACCATCAGACAGAGAGAAGAGAGAAAAGAGAAAGCGAGAAATTACCTGGACAAGCCGGTGCCGGATCTGCAGCCGGAAGGGGGGCGCGGTGGTTCGCCGGTCGCGCGGTGGTTCGCTGTCGAAGAGAGGGAGGGCAGACAGAGACGCGAGGAGAGAGAAAGAGTAAGGGACGGACGAGTCGGGGCCGGAACCGGAGCCAGAGGGGCGGCGCGGTGGTTCGCCGGTGGGAAAGAGGGATGGTAGAGAGAGAAGGAGGTCGCACGCCGGTCGGTTGCTCGCGGTCGTCTCGCCGGTATCCTCCTGGTTCGTCGGTTTCTCGCGGTGGTTCGCCGGTCGGAAAAAGCGAGGGTAGAGAGAGAGGGAGTTCGTCGGGGAGAGAGAGCGAGGGTAGAGAGAAAGGCGCAAAGAAAGAACCCGCGACAGAAAACCCTTTTCTCCAGAGCTACAGTACACGAAAATTTTCAAAATGGGCGCCTGAAATTGTGGGTCCCACACGGACACGTGTCGCGCTCCCACCGCCTTCTTGTTTGCCAGGCTGGAGCGTGAGACGTACCTAATATTTTCTCGCCCGGTAGATGCATATTATTTTGTTGACCTCGCCAAATTCGTTCAGAATTCCAAGTCCGCGGAGAGTAATCTCCTCATGTATGTCGCTTGCAGCCGAGGGTTGCTGACGGATGGAAGGGTTTGGATGACGCCGGCAAGGTGCATTGGTCGTGAGTGCCCAGATTTTGGGATCTCGAACTGGAGCCTGATGTGATGTCGTGCTGGAATCCTTCTCACTGCTCGGCTACCTCCACATCATTGATGCAACAATCGACTTGAACGGTAGAGAGAAGATGAACCCAGATTTCCTCCATTTGCCTCCCAGACATCCTCGACTTTGTGGTTCTTTTTTATGGCCTGATCATGATGTTTGGTTGGAGAACAAAAAATGAGGGACCTCTGGTTCCTTTTGCTCTGTCCAGTGAGAGTCCCCCTCCCACGAGAAGTATGGGCTCCATCCGAAGGGGGCATCTTCCAGTCCATGACTTGCCCATGCTGCTGCTCTTGCTTCATGTGCCTGCAGAAGTAGCAGCATGGCTCTAGATCTAGCAACGGACGAGCCTGGCCGCGAGCGACGGTGCTTGTGGGTGGCTCGGCCACGGCCACCGGCGGACTGCCGGGAACGGAGTACAAGGATGGGAGAGGTAGACGGTGTGTTGATTGTTAGCAACGCATTAAATAATGAATATCTTTTAGCAACTTGTCCAATGGAGTGGGCGTGCCGGAGTGGTTATCGGGCATGACTAGAAATCATGTGGGCTCTGCCCGCGCAGGTTCGAGTCCTGCCGCTCACGCCTTTGATTTTGCGGTCGTATTAATTTTCTTTTTTCAATTGAAACTCTTGAAATAAATATTGAGATATAAAATCACGTCCTTATTGTGAATATTTAAGGTATTCTTTATCTTTTTCAAAATATCGAGAAAAGTTACTTGAATTTGTATGTAAACAATTGAAACTCTTGAAATAGATATCCACCTGTAAAATCACATCCTTATCGTGAATTTTTAAGGTATTCTTTATCTTTTTCAAAATATTCACAAGTAAAAAATAAAAAAGCCTCAAACGCTTTTACGAAGCTTTGAACTTGATATTATCCAATATATACATAAGACTTCATATACATGTGCTTTTCAAAACATTCCTAGGTCTAAATACTATGTGAACTATATATATGTATGAGATATTAATAGATGGAGGGACGACATGACACCTAAGTAATATAGTTATTGGAAGGTAGGATCATTAAGCGCATCACAAAGCCAAATGTGCAATTGGACAGAGAGTTGTGGTCAAATCAAACATGGCTCATGGCCTTTACCCTCACATTCAACATGGCTATTGGTGGCATCTTCCTCATCGAATCCCACAATGAGCCACTTAAGGCCAAACCAACTAGTCATACTAATTTTTCCTTAAAAAAAAAAGTGAGGTGTAAATCCTCATTTATAAACCAATCTTCAGTGGAGTCACCAAAGAGTTACAACCCTCCTAGGTAGGGTTTAAGGGATTGCCATGCGACTCACCCTCAATGACTTTGCTTGGTCAACTTATATGTTTATGTGTGTGTTAACAATTGCATATATGAGGTAGCGAGAATCTTATAGTTTAGATTTTTTTTTTTTTGGGTAATTGGAGCATAAATTAATCATGGAAAATGACTTAAAAAGACAAACCTTGTGATATAATTTTGTGATTCTTTAAAATTCTTTTGCATAGATTGGCTTGGATTGAAGAGGATAAAAAGAAAATATTACGTTTATGTGCCTTAAAAAATATGCCAAAGATTTGTTGGCAAAGTTAGGAATGGTTGATTGCATGCCAATAACTACATCAATGGAGGCTAAGGTGAAACTTCGAATGATAGAAAGAGAGGAGAGAGAATTGCAAAACTAAATTTATGTCGTTGAACTGGTAGCGGATCCAATGGCATGGATGGTGCTGTAAGAGGCACTGTCGGGAGAAGAGAGAATTGCAGGACAGAGAGTAAGGAAGGTATCGCCCATGTACATATAGTCTCCATGGATCTTAATCTAAAATTAACGTCCCCTTAACAATTATTAAAAATAAGCTCATTATCTTTCCCATCCTCGATTAGTTTCTTACCTACAACCGTTTCAATCTGTCCCATGTAATGATTTGATGATATTTTAGACACACCCAATTGTTTCACTTGCCGTATTAATGTCCGTTTGAATTTTCTATAACAAATTTATTTAATTGATATTTTTTTTTTTAAAGAACTTTAGCAAAATCAACTAAACTTCGACCATGCATTATTTTTTCATCGATATCAAATTGACTTGATTTTTACATTAACGGAAAGTTTGCAAGTCAAACTTTCAGTATTTAGTGATACAAGTAATGATTAATGGAAGTTATAGGAAATTTTATTATCCTTACTACACTCAAATTTGTTATGATTGTACAATATTTTAATTGGAGGATGAAGAGGAATTGCAAGTTAGATAAAGAAATACTATATAAATAAGAGTGATCCAAATAACCACATCTTTTTTTGCTAAAGCATATCTTTTTATTTGAATTACCTTTGAACTTTATTAAGCATGTATTAATATTTACTAACACCTTTTAAGGAAAATCACGGATCCTATCTTCCTATCTCGTCAAAACTTTGATTTCAATTTTTTTCTTGAACCAAACTTGAAGAGTACATTTACTCTTCTTCTTCTTTTTTTTTTTTTTTCCAAAATAACAAAAAAAAACAATTAGAAAATTAGAAAAATATTTAATTGAGGATTTTGTTTGATTAAGATTGAGATGAATGAAAATAATAACCAATGACATGAGGCTTGTTAATTGGTGTGGTTGCATATGAAAGGTCTTGAAGGAGGATAATATTTCTTATGTTGTTGTTCCTTATGAGGTAGACACTCAAATCACTTTCGTGGCGATTATGGGACAAGTTGATGTTCTAATCACAGATGATTCGGATCTTATGCTATTTGGCTATCCCATAGTGAGTATAGTGGTTACTTCTTTCTATATCTTATCCAATCCTTTAAAAAATACAACCACTTAGTAAACTATAGCCTTTTTTGACCCACTTAATTGAATGTAATAACAGATGACTCGGATTTTACACCATTTTATTGTCTAAAAGCAAGTTATCTAATAGCTACTTCTTGCTGCATTTTATATATCCATTACAACATGCAACATATCCAATCCATTACATTTCAGATAACGCATTTCACGTTTATCTTTCTTGTGATTATGCATATATGCTCTCTCGCTCCTCGACAACACATTTCACAGTTGCTCTTCTATTCCTCACTACTATGAAGACCAACTACGCCCCCATCATTCTCATCCACTACTCTTCCCGGGGCGACGCGTGCATACCGAAGCTCGAGCCCTTCAGCCGGACCAGGCTCGAGCGCGGCCTCAGGGAGCCCCCCTTGATCCAAAAGTGTGAGAACGAACTTGCTGGTGAGGACCGGTTTCTGTCAATGCCTTTTTCGTTGGTTCGTGCGTGCGTGTGTTCCTTCCTCTTTTTAAGATCTTTCGGTGGGTGGGATTTGTGGCGTTGGAGATTCTTGATGCGGTGCTTTGTTGTTTAGATTATTGTTCGACGCTCGAAGGGGACAGCTCGTACAGCTGCTGGAGAGCTTATTTTGAACTGAAGGACCTCGAGGTAGGTCCGCAGATTAGCTCGCCGCAGCCACCACCTCCAGAAATGCCGTTCTAGCAAAGTTAACAGGATGTTTGGTGATTTCACAGCAGAAGAAACTGTAAAGTAACAGGATACTGGGTAAGAAGCCATGCTCTTGGCAGAGGACAGAACTAAACTGAACGCACGATGGACAAGTAGTTAGATCCTGGCACCTTTCCAATATTCTCTTTGTCTATGCATCTTGTGGATGCTATGGTTAAAAATTGAATGAAATTTAATTTCATGTGCCAGGAGCGGCCTCTACAAAGGGTGAAACTCATTGTCGAGAAACCTGCCGATAAGTTGAATCTCGGCCCAAACCCAGGACATTTTTCTGCTTTTTTCTGCTGTTCCAGCTATCAGCCAGACCATGTATCATTCTAGGAATTCACACATTACTTCTACAGACCTCTCGATGAATTTTCAAATTATGAAACAAGATATTAAGACAAGCAAATGAGAAAAAAAGGAAGAAAGAGGCTTGACCAACAGCTGCTTAAGATGTGATCATGCCATTAGCGTCAAAGAAAACAACACCGCAATACTTGAATATCAATTTTGACAGAGCCATAAAAGCCATACAGCATCACTAATTTCACGTGCATGCCGCTGATATACAAAACTAGTCTCAGCAAATTAGCAAGCGTAATGATGCTTAAATCAAAAACTAAAAGCACACAACTTCCAACTCTCAACAGTAAGTAAGCCGTGTGCCAAATAACATTAAACGAATTCCAACTACTACACTCAATTCAATTTTCCGGAGCACCCACGAATTCTCGAGACAAGAATTAGCTATATATATTTGTACATACAGAAAAAAACAAAAAAAAGAAAAGTCCCAGCTAAAGCGGAGTATCATTCATGACGAGGAGCTACTCCAAGGGAGCAACGTGCGGTGCTTCTGCAGAGGAAGGATGGACATGGGCCTTCCTGAACACCCGAGACAAGGAGGAACAACCTCCCCCTCCTCCACTTGTTGTCCTCTTCTCCTCGCGATCACCTAACACCACGGCCATCTTCTCCTTCTTTTTCACCTTGTAAAGCCTTCACATCACGTACGCCTCCGCGAGGCTCGCGCCCGGCTGACAAACCCTGCACTCGACATTTTCCTTCCTTCCGAACCGGAAGAGCTTTTTCCCAAGGATTGTAGCCGGTCGTGATAAGAGTGTGTTATATATAGAGGGAGAGAGATGCCGCCCCAGGGGTTGTGGCGAGAAGTCGACTCCGATTTTTCCTTTGCCTCCAAACTTGGGAAGCAAGGCAAAAGGGACACTAAGAAGGAGCACGGAGGCAGAGGCGACTTGGCAACCGCCGCGACGGCGCCGCCGCCCTCCTCGTCGCGGCCGTCGGCGACGATCTCAGGCCGCAGAGGTCTCCCGCTTCCGCGAGCGGAAGGGACGAACAAGAACGGATCAGCACGGACTCCATCGGCGTTCCTTGTCTCGCAGCAAAGCCAAGGGTAGAGATGATGGAAAGGATATGAGCTCGGGATGAGACAGGCGAGGGCGCTTTAGGGCGAGAGAGAGAGGAAGTGGTTCCTGGAGGTGGTGGTGGCGGCGGAGGCGACGTGGCGGAGGCATCGGATCTGAGCGCGGGATGCCATCGGCGGGGGCTATTGGGAGCGACGGAGAGAAAGTGGCTCTTGAAGGTGACAACGGAGGTGGAGGCAACATGCTGGAGATTGCGGGTCTGAGCTCGAGAGGCGAACGGCGAGACTTTTGAGAGCGAGAGGGAGGGAGCGTTTTTTGAAAAAAAAAAAGAGAGGGCGGGCTTCTTTTTCTCGGAAGATGCAGAAGACAGAGGAGAGAGAGTGTCCTCTAGTTGAAGAGAGAGAGGGGAGGGGGTTTCAACGCGAATGGAGCGGGAAGACCAGCAATTAGTGAGGAGAGAGGATGCAAAAATTTGAAAAATGGACATCACATGTATGGCCTGATGGAGTGGGACCCATACTGACACGTGTCGCGTTCTCGCTGCCTTCCCATTTGCCACGCTGGAGCATAAGACGTACACAATATTTTCTCAAAAAGAGAAAAGTTTTATTTTTCTCGTTCCGCAGGCTACCTGTCAGAAAATATTCAGTGGTTTCTAACCACCACGTCACTCGCCTACCTGGCATGCGTGCTCCATTTAAATTGCGCCACGTGCCCATGACGTGGAATTAAAAAATTTGAATCCTAGCGCGCCTTTCTCTCTCCTGTAGACTGAGCAAAGGACTGACAGAAGTAACAATTAATGCGTTGCCTTCTCTCTCTCCTCTTTCTATAGATGAGGTCCTCCTTCACGACCTCTCTCTTCTGCAACAAAGGCCTCCACCTCCATCCTCTCTTCCTCTCCCTTCCTCCTTCTTCTTCGCCTTTCCGGCTCCGGCTTGAAAAACCACCAACTGGCCTCTCGAACTATCCTTCGTCTTCTACACTTTGTTCGATCTTGATTTCCGACTCGGATATGTCGCCAAAGATTTTCAAGTGGAACTATGCTGCAAGGAGGAGGTTGGATATTTCGGTAGTGGCGTCGAGTTTTGGAGTTCCGGCGACGGCTGCGAGAGATTGTGGCGGAGGAGCCTCTCTCTCTCTCTTGTTTTTTTCTTCGGCAGAGGAGAGAGAGGAGTATGGCAGAGCCATTAGCCTTCAACTATGTTCCGGCGTATTCCTTTCCTTGGCCGGACTGGCTGATTTCTCTAGTTTTGGTGGAAGTTTATGTTTAGTGTGGCTCGGACTTGTCGCTGCAATGGTGGCCGCATCGATGGCATCGAATGGAATGAAGCGGACTTGGCTTGGTTGGGAGGAGCGGTGATGTCGTGGCGGCACGAAGCAGTGACCGTCAAGGCCTAACGGTGGAAAAAGCTGGGCAAAGTGAACATCGAATATTGGCCATATCTCCTCTTTATTATTTGGAATTTTGTGCTTAATCGCTAAGATTGTCTTTCAAAAGTTGGAAAGAATTCTTCTCTTTTCCTTGGTTGAGTAAATGGGTGCCTTGTTAGTTTGCTTTTGGCATATCTAATACTGAATTCTTTCCATGTACGCTTTGATCATTTGAAGAAGATTCATCGCTATATGCTCCCCTGTGTTGACCGTATTTATATGGCCAACTCCTTGACGAGAGGAAATCACGTGCCCACAAATTTGGCTCATATTCTCAAGGAAAATATTTTTCGTATCTCCAATGACGCATTCCTTAAATATGCGCTCTTCCTTTTTTTGACAATGCCCCCAACATCACCTCTATTGTTGATGAGCCTAATCTGTAACTTTTGATTTTTAAAATGTTATGACGCCATTGTTCTTTTTAATCATGTATCATTGGTGAAATTTTAATCTGGAATAGCTTTGTGGAAGGCCAAAGTATTAACTTGAACTACTGATCATCCCCTTTAAGCATCACATTTGTGGCTCTTGTTGCAGCAGTATCACCACCGCTCTTTATGACTAAGTGAAAGCGAATTCCAAATTCTTTTCAGCATTTTTGTATATAAGTCCCAAAATCAAGCTTCGTGATTCAATACTGCTTAGAAATACTTCTTAACATTGAGCAAGGAAGATTTTTTCTGGATAATCCTCACGTTAAGAAAAGAACAAGCAAATATAAAACGAGAAAAATATAAAAATTAGAAGAAGGGCTCCAACTGAAAAACAAAACGAATGATAGAACTTTTTTTGCATCACCATTTGCAAATACAGACCCACTGGATGATGAAGCACACAAACAAGAAATTTAAGCACATCATATGTCTTCACGCCCGCATATGTTGTCCATACTCCTCTCTCTCCCTCCGCCTCTATATTTGTCGCGGCTGTCGCCAGAACCCCAATACTTGGTGCCAATACCAAAATATCCAACCTCCTCCTTGTAGCCTAGTTCATGCTTCAAAATTGTTGGCGACGTATCCGAGCCCGAAATCGGGATCGAACTAAGTAGAAGACGAAGGAGAGTTTGAGAGGCCGGTCAGTGGTTTTTGGAGCCAGAGCCAAAAAGACGAGGAGGAGGCGGAAAGGCGAAGAAGAAGGAGCACGCACGACAAGTCCAAGCCACACTAAACATAAGCTTCCACCAAAACTAGAGAAACCAGCCAGTCCGGCCAAGGAAAGGAATCCGTTGGAACATAGTCGAAGGCTAATGGCTCTGCCATACTCCTCTCTCTCCTCTGCCGAAGAAAAAAACAAGAGAGAGAGAGGCTCCTCCGCCACAATATCTCTCGCAGCCGTCGCCGGAACTCCGAAACACGGTGCCACTACCGAAATATCCAACCTCCTCTTTGCAGCCTAGTTCCACTTCAAAATCTTTGGTGACGTATCCGAATCGGAAATCGGGATCGAACTAAGTGTAGAAGGCAAAGGAGAGTTCGAGAGGCCGGTTGGTGGTTTTTGGAGCCGAAGCCGGAAAGGCGAAGAAGAAGGAGGAAGGGAGAGGAAGAGAGGATGGAGGTGGAGGCCTTTGTTGCAGAAGAGAGAGGTCGTGGAGGAGGACCTCATCTGTAGAAAGAGGAGAGAGAGAAGGCAACGCATTAATTGTTACTTGTGTCAGTCCTTTACTCAGTCTGCAGGAGAGAGAAAGGCGCGCGAGGATTCAAATTTTTTAATTCCACGTCATGGGCACGTGGCGCAATTTGAATGGAGCACGCACGCCAGGTAGGCGAGTGACGTGGTGATTAGAAACCACTGAATATTTTCTCCTTAATTTCAATTTTCAGAGCTTTTTACGTTCTTTATTAAAGAAGAACAGCCCAGACACTTCTCTTTCTTTCTCCAGCGAGTGCACTGCCTCCGCCTCTCCAGAAAGCCTCGCCGGTCGTCGCTTCCCCCAAGAGCTCCGTCGGTCGCAACTGCTTCCCGCCTTTGCCTCCGCCGTTGCCTCTCGGAGCGCCATCGGTTGTTCCAACGAGCGCGAGTAAACCTTGCACGCGCTTCGCTCCTCTCTCTTGCCTGGGTTTTGGGAAATCAAGCGACGAAGAAGAAGCTTCCCCATTTTTTTCTACTTTCTTGGAGACATTTCTTGTTTTCGCCCAACCTGTATCCTTGTTTCGACACTGCCATTTGAAAAGCTCCTTTGTCGTTGTTAGGCTCAAAATCCTCTTGGTGTTTTATTCTATGTTGAAGTTCATTTTTCTTAACACTGTACAAATACTCTGTTTTCTTTCCCCTTTTTTTCGCCCAGTTTTGATTTCGAGCTCAAAAACACCTTATTTACAAACATTTTTTCCCTTCATTCAAACACCACAATGTGCATTTTTTTTTTAATGGGTGTGTTTTACTTGTGCAGGATCCTAACACGTATGGGAAGATGCGAGTGTGCATGACAGTGTTGATATTGATCAAGGCTTTGGAGAGTGAAGCTTGCATCTTCATCATGACATTCAGATAAAGCTCTTTCCTTGGAAATATCTAAAGAAGCGAGGGCTTCGAGATGGCAAGCCTGGAGAGGTCACGGAGAAAAGTGTGGAGGAGGGTTTTCATCTTCATGGAGCTAGCTTTATGGAGAAACTACGAAGATGAAAAGGATGGAAAGTTTTGCATCTCGATGAAGCAGATATCTTTAGCCTAGTAATCATGGGCTTCTTTAGGTTCTTGATGTGCATTTGTGAGGCAAAAGTTGGTGTCTTTTTTATCGTGTAGAGCGATGGATATATAGAGAGAGAATTCTGCTTGTTTATATTGGTGAATATATTGATTCAATTATTTAATACTGTAGCGTCATGATGAGCCCCTAAACGCTGAACCGTTGAGTTGATACGTGGTCTTTTTTGTAAATGGAGAAGAATGACACGGGAAGCGGAGAAGAGATTAGCAAGCAATTGTGGCCAAACTGGAGAATATGTATCTCATGCTCGCAAGTACCCAAGCTTTCTCTGGAGTTGCAGAGGCAAAGAAAAGTCTCACCTTCTTGACTATTGATGACTGATTATTGGAAGCCAATGATGCATCATTAGATAATCAATCTCCAACTTTGGCTGCGAAAATGTAGTTTGTGTCTCATGTTTCTATTTTATGGGTGTTTTTGGCTTCAAATTTTTGAGCAGGTTGAACGTACCTTTCAGGTGAAGGTTAGAATGTACAAATTAAATGACAAGAGTGGGAATGGCAGGCTTAAAGAAACAAGCCGTTTTCTTTCGTGTAAAGTTAGTTAATAACAGGAGATCTTTTTACATGCTTCAATTTTTTCCTCCAGTTTTTCCTCAAGTTCCCTTCTACTTATACTCATGCTTCTACTAATATCTACTCCATTCAAGCGTTGCTCATTTCCTCACCTATCTTTCATCCTTAATCCTCAATCCTTTACTGGAAAAGCCCTAAGTAAGTCAAAATCTGGCGTTCAACATTTTAGGCAAAAAAATCATCAGCTCCTTATCTGATGCCTTCCATCCCACAATTGCAACCATTCACGAAGAATTAAAACTATTCAGTATGCCATCTACGTCCATCTCCCCGGCAGTAAGCTAATGTTGCATAAGGTCAGAAAATGAAAATCAAAATGCAGGTTCAACATTTTAGGCAAAAAATCATTGTCTTCGTAGTTTCTTCATGAAGCTTCCACCTTCTCTTTCCAGTTTCCAGCTCCATGAAGATGAAAACCCTCCTCCACACTTTCCTCCGTGACCTCTCCAGGCTTTTCATCTCGAAGCCCTCGCTTCTTTAGATATTTCCAAGGAAAGGGGTTTATCTGAACGTCACGATGAAGGTGCAAGCTTCACCCTCCAAAGCCTTGATCAATGTCAACACCGTCAGGCACACTCGCATCTTCCCATGTGTTAGGATCCTGCACAAGTAAAACGCACCCATTAAAAAAAATGCGTGCACATTGTGGGTGTTTGAATGAAGGGAAAAAATGTTTGCAAATAAGGTGTTTTTGAGCTCGAAATCAAAACTGGGCGAAGAAAAGGGGAAAGAAAACAGAGTATTTGTACAGTGTCAAGAGAAATGAACTTCAACAGAGAATAAAACACCAAGAGGATTTTGAGCTTAACAACGAGAAAGGAGCTTTTCAAATGGCGGTGTCGAAACAAGGATACAGGTTGGGCGAAAACAAGAAATGTCTCCAAGAAAAAGCACAAAAAAATGGGGAAGCTTCTTCTTCGTCGCTTGATTTCCCAAAACCCAGGCGAGAGAGAGGAGCAAAACGCGTGCAAGGTTCACTCGAGCTCGTTGGAACCACCGATGGCGCTCCGAGAGGCAACGGCGGAGGCGAAGGCGGGAACCAGTTGCGACCGACGAAGCTCTTGGGGGAAGCGACGACCGGCGAGGCTTTCTGGGGAGGCGGAGGCAGTGGACTCGCTGGAGAAAGAAAGAGGAGAAGCGTCTGGGCTGTTCTCCAAGAAAGAACGTAAAGAGCTCTGAAAATTGAAATTAAGAGAGAGAATTTTTTAAGCGGGAGTCCGAGCATTCATTGTTCCATCCTTTTCTGACAGCCAGCAGTCTGAGGAACGAGAAAAAGAAAACTCAATTTTTAGACTTTTCCATTTCGTAGCCGGTCCAGATCAGAGGCCACGTGTCGATCTTTCAATGGAGCCTCTTCTGCTCACGCACGCCACGTAGGACGGTGACCTGGTGGTTAGCAACCACTGAAAGATCACTCAGAATTAGACTTTGAAAGTTCGCTTTTACGGCTTCCTGTGAATTTGAATATCCTATTTTAAATCGAGAAAATATTCAGTAGTATGAGCACGCCACGTCATCTGCTGACGTGGTGCGCATCTACCGCTCAGATATCGACACGTGTCTGTAGGTGGTCAAGACTTATGTTTTCATATTTACTTTTTAAGAATCTTTCATTTATTCTTGAGTTTTTTATGCTCATAATTCTTTGAAATTCATGATGGACAGACTATAATTTGCTCGAGGAAGTGAAGAGGGTGACTGAAGCAGCTCACAGAACAAGAACTAAATTAAGTGTGCATTTTTATTTTAAGTTGCCGTTTCCCCTCCAAAACCTCCGGCGTGCAGCGGATAGTAGGAGAACGAAACTCTTGTTCCTTCCAAGTGGACTGTCAAAAAGGGACCGAAATCAGTCTCGATATGAGCAAAGGTGTGATGTCAGAATGTTGACCTTAGAGTGGACTATATATACTATGCTATCGATTTTGTAAGATGACTACAAGTTCTGCACAATAGGTGTAGATGATTTTTGTGGTAGGCTTTATGCATTCTTCTTCTGTTTATCAGTTACTTCTATTTTTTGGGTGGGGTCATTCTCTTGGCTGGGGTATACAACATTAGATCAGCTGGGTCCTTCTGAAGGCATTAAATATTTATCTTTAAAACCTGATCTTGCTCTAGGGATTTAGTGATAACAATGTCAGTATTTACTCTACCTGTGATGATGTGATCTCCTTCTCATCTTTTTTCTCCTTAAGTCAATAATCAAGCCATCTGATGATAAAAGATGTATTATCGAAGGTTAAAATCAGCTCTTCTATCTCTATGTCACTGAATCTTCATTATATGGGTTTATATCTGCATCACAGTTGCAGCTCCTAAGAATATTTGGAATCGATCATTTAACTGAGAAAATGCTATCAAGAAGTGATTCCTTCTATGCAATTACATTCATCGATCAGGAACATTTCTTAAACAAGCATGGTTGAACTTATCTAACTTGCTTATTTAGGTTTTAATCTCATTTGCAAGTTATTTTCTTGCCATGAGATTAGGAAGTGCAGGACTTGTCAGGTGTTGACTCTTTGGTCATGCTTTGGATATACAGATTAAAAGTGTCTATAAATGTCAGTTTTTTCTAGAAATGATTCTCATTGAATTTTGTAAGTAGTTTTTCGGTCTACTTGACCTTGGCATTCCCATGCTTTTGGCTAATACTTTCCGCCTTTATCAGCCCTCTTCTTTAAATATGCGATTTTGGAATAGTTTTGTAGTTTCTCATCTATAAACTGTACTTTTTTAAATGTTTCAGGAAGAAATTTATTTCATGGACGATTGAATGGCGCTTTCACTCGACAGATGTGGTATTATGTGACCATGGGTGAGTCGTGTAGTTAGGCTTGATGAAAGCTGATCTGCAGTACCTATGTTCACGTCTAGAGATGAGAATTAATTTGTGCTACTGTCCATTCCAAAAAGCAATGATACCATGTTCAGTGGTTGAGGATGGTTTTTATTGCGGAATACATGAGGGCATGACCCTTCATCTTGATGCAGAGGAAGTCTCGTCTGAGGAGACTGTTTCGGGTCATCCTGAGAGGCACTGATCCGTAAATTCAAGGCAAGGGAGCGACAATCTATGGAAATCACAATTCTTTCATGGGACTGGAAGCGTTAGGGTGCTTTGCAGATGGTGGCATAAATTCTTTTCTTGTAGACTTTGAGCATTGTCAGTGAGCAATGAAACCGCAAAGATAGGGACGATTAGACAAATTAAGACACCTCTGTGTAAAGCTTTTGTTATAGAAATGAGATTATATTGTTAGTTGATGTACATTCGTCTTACTCAAATGTTGCAGGTGCTAGATTAGCATAAAGATGAGTTAGTGCGGGTGTTTAACTAGAGTGAGGTTGCTAAGTGGCTATGTCCAATACATCACCCTTAGATCAAGTCAACTGGTGCATTTACCTTTCTTTTCTTCGCTTGCCTTGTTCTATCTCTCCAAGCTTTTAAAAGCTTTTAGAAGGTCCTTCTGTCTGAGACTAAAAGCTTGTATCATATATTATTGTATCGTCAAAATATCACAATTTTTCTATGTCAATAAGGGTTCATTTGCTAGTTGTAGTGTGATGAATTTTTTGCATAATGAGCAATACTAGCAACCATGAAAAGCCATTGTTAAAACTTTGCCAAGCTTTCAAAAGGACAAAGGGGAAATGCGCATATAGTTTGCCTGATTTGTGCATAATTTCTTATAGATTTATATTAATCAAAATCGGGACTATGAGACTACAGAGTGTAGAGTTTTATCTCTTCAGGCACAGAAACATAAATTGAGTTTTACTATGATGACCAATCAAAGGAAGGAACGAGTATGGAGACTACTAATGAGATTTAACCAGTTGAATTGAGAGCTTAAAGGACCAAAATGAACAGACTTATAACTTATTAAACCAACATCTCGTCAGAGTTGAACAATGTTGCGTCTTCTCACCCACATTATCATGCAAAATCGAAGCAGTGTATTTTGCATGACACTGGTATTCTGTAGTCGAGGGCCAAAAAGAACTCGAACACAGCATTTCGATGTTTGAATAACAAAGTTTTCAAGATATCTTCCAACAATACAGAGAGTGAGAATTAAGAACCACCATATTCTTTATAACAATAATTAAAAATTCAAGATTGTTCTGATTTCCAAAACTAACTGAAAGTTAACTAATGTCGATGTTGTTTGTATATCTACACACACTCAAAAGCTGCAGAAATTCTTTAGATCCTCTTTCTTGGCATACCAACTTGGTATTTATCTTTGAAATGTGAGGATACAGATCCTTGGAGGAGTTCCTAATCATCCCCTCGGTGACTCCAGTAGCAAGTGATATATCTGCACAAACATTCGATTTTTATATGCACGTGCTGTCTCAAATGCCATTTACATATGCACCAATGTCTTTAGTTGTTTAAATTGAATAGAATTGGGAAAACTAAACCTTGGGGAGACTTCTTCTCATCAAAGAGCTGAGTGATAATGTAAATAATAGCTGCTGCAATAGTTATGGGGCTCCTCCTGCAAAATTAGAGGATAAAAACAGAGGAGAATACGTTCAGCACTTGAAAAGGAACAACAGTAAAGCATTTGAACTAAACCTGCTAAGTATTCTTTATACACAGCAGGTCTACATTGACGAACCTGCTCAAAACACGTCTTTCAACCTCAATAGAAGAAAGATGAAATGTCGTCAACCAAGTTTTACAGTTTTTGACTCTTCGTCCAGCTTTACCATTAAAATTCCAGCCGATAAGAGAATAACCACTGAAAAACATTCAGATTGTGCAGTTTGATATCACTGTCAATGCTTATATCAGCTTGTCTGTCATCAGCAAGTCCACCCGTCTCCTGCATCTAAGTTGATTTTGCCGGAAGTACTATGTTGATGTCTGTCCTGCTTCTTTGGGACAAGTAAACTAACAGAATTAAGGATGTCTACAATACATACAAAAACATAAAACAATGAACTTGCATCATTACCTCTAACACTGACAGCCCAAAACCCGATCAACCTGAAAAGGAGAAAAGTGTCAAATGAATTAAGATGGATTCTAAGATCGATCACCAGAATCAAACAACAAAGTTGGTCATAAGTAGATTTACCTGCTGAAATTCACTCTGGCGGTGCCGCTTATGCACACTGGTGTATCATTCACATGACGGTCTCTTTTCTTTGGCTTTACTGGTGGGCTTTTCAACTCTCCAGAAACCTTCTGCACCACAAAATCAATTTTTAATATATCATCAAGCCTCAATAAAAAGGACTTTCCCTGTGCCTTTGCACGTGGAAACCATCAACTTAGAACTGGCAACCAAAATATATCCAGGGCTTCTAGATATCTTTAGAAAACAAACACGCCATGCAAGAGGACCAAACACCAAACTGCGTCCACTCAATATATTGTAGAGGTTCATATCTTAGGAAGCAAAGGAAAAAAAAATTGTAAGTCCCATAGATTTGCTAAATGTAACTGAATGCGAGGAAGTATCTTATATATGTCTATACGTAATATGTCAGTAATGAAAAGGCCAATGTAAAAGTATCTTCCTTTTGTTTATTTGGACCATTTGAACCTTCTTTTGCTCCATTTCTTCCATGGCAGACCGTGAACCCTTGTTTACAATTGTTCTCTTTCTTAATTGTGAATTACCTATTTCAGGTAATGCTGCACAAACATTTGACCCATGTCTCTTAAAAGTAGCAATAATTTGCTTGCCATCATCATTCCTGCTCTTAGAAGCAGCAATAATTTGCTTGCCATCATCATTCCTGCTCTTAGAAGTAGCAATAATTTGCTTTCCATTGTCAGTCATGCGTTTCTTCTGAATGTCATTTTTCAGAACAAGCTTTCTCTTCTTAGCTCTCTCTTTACTAGCACCAGTTCCGAGAGCAGCTTGACCATCTGGACTATTGAATCCATCAGAACATTGAGAATTTTTCTGATGCTTCATCATATTGTTCTGAAGTCACCAGTTGAGAATGAGATGAAGCGGGCACAGAAGGAGAAGCTAACCTTCTGGTTGAAGGTGCTTTTGCTGGAGGTACATCTACCTTCTGTTCATCATCATTTTTCTGAGAGGAAGAGGTTCCATCCGTAGAACCACCCAGGGATGGGCAACCAGGCTTGATGGTGCATGGGTCCTCTCCTGGGGACAGATCTGGCTTACCTTCCAGTGGCTGAACTTCAGGTGTTACAACAGAATTCCCTCCACTCAAAGACCTCTTGCTTGGAAAATGGGAGCCACCAAGCATTCGAGATACTTTTTCCGTGCTAGACAATGTCTTGGGCTGGAATCGAGATGGCTTATTGGCTCAACTGAATCACTTTTCGAGCAGCACTTAGGACATTGCCATTTCCCTAGTGGAATCCGCTGGAAATGGAAAATGAGACAACTAAATTATCTCAATCAAGTACGATAAGACAAATGACGGCAATTAACGCATCTAACTCAAGGCAAGACCCCTCAAATAGCTATGAACTACCTTGAGAGGAGGATCAAGGCATATACATCCCATCCCCAAAACTCGGCGAAACCTCAACACAGCATCTAATTCTCTTTCGTCGGCGCAATTATATCCCAAGACATAAGCTCGTGCTGCGAGACACAAGCGTGAAGTGTGAGGCACGTGTCAATCATAGCTAACGAAAAAAGAGAAAGGAAATGGTTAACTAGTTACCAAATCGACCAGGTCCCATGAATGGTTCAGCTTCATCTGTCACACCACCTTGCTGCTGCTCCTGAAATTTTTCATGTGAAAAAGCAAAAAAATCAGTTACCTCAAAGATTTTACTCTACGAGAACGACAAATGCTAGCTGTTAATTTTGTGATCCTGGCTAGATAGATAAAAGAACGACTCTGTTTTAAGAAATTGGAGTGTTGAAAGAAGACGTTCTACTCACGGCATCAGTCTCCATTTCAGCAGCTGACAGCAACCTATCTAAACAGTGTCCACATATTTTGCAAACCAAGAGCTCATTGGCAGGATCCATAACAGTTTCTCTGCACGTCTCATCACAGACTGAAAGAAAAGACGATGATGAAGGAAACCTCATTAGGAAAGACATTCCTGCATGACACATATAAATTGGATATACTAAAGAGACTTGTCATTGTTAGCAATTAAAGTATTTTACCAAGAACATTTCCAGTCTTCTCACAAACGAAGACATCGCCAATTTGATGATAAGAACACGTTTCTCCTGAACAAACATGGTCCAGAACCAATGCATCAGTGAACCCTTTGCTGCTTTTCCACAAAGACACTTGATCAGCAACTGTCTTGTCAAGAATTATCCGATCATCATTCACCTTCAGAAGCAAACATGCATGTGAAATTAAAAGGATGAACCCACGAGTCCTTGAGCAAACCAGAAACATATGTGGTACCACTTGGAATATTTCAAGGAAAGTAACTCTAGTAAAGCATGTTGATCATAATTGCTAGGTCAAGAATAATAGTGTAGTAATGCTAGTCAGGATTAAATCTCAAGCAAAAAAGCATTTACAAATAAGAGCCACTAAAGCAGCAACCATCAAGTCTTTTTCCTTTGACCAGTTTCCATAACTTCATTACGGTTGTAATGCAAAAATGAAGAGGATCAACCAGGATATTATTAGTATAAAGCTAAAGAACTAAACGTGAAAGTCACATCAGAAGACACCAAGTGCACTTCTACCCAACAATCTGCTTTCTGGAAGAAATCCAGTCAAGGTTTGAACAAGCTATAGCACTGGCACCAATTTATACAAAATTCCAACAAATCTAACCTTTGACCTGTAATATCATCACAATGAAGAATCCTTACAAAAAGCAAGCTCCATCTACCTGTGAAGGAAGAGGTGCCTGGCTTCTCTTTGCAGCTTGCATTTGGATGTAGTATTCTTTAAACTCTGCTGGGCAATTTCTGACGAGTTCACTCATGTCCTCTTCATCACGCTGCAACCATGTAAATATACACAATCAAATCAAATCAGAGAAGCAACTGAACAAGTGCAGTGCGATTGGCCAGGTTAAGGACCATCTGCCTGAGTATAAACAACATAAATAATCAAGAACAATGTGTACTCAGAAGTTTTGCAACTGATCATCTGAGAGATGAATACAAATCCTCAAGACATCTAATTGACACAAAGAGGATAAAATTTTGTCCTGTAGACAAAATTTTGCTTATGGTCACTGTTATGATTCAACAAGGGTTTAGTGTAAATATAAAGGAAAACTAGAAGGTGCCTCATGACTTAAGAAACAGCATAGTTACAAATAAACAGAAGTGGCACGTGATGCCAAAGCAATTGACAATATATTGCCCCATCAATTCCTTTCTTCTTCAATGAATACCAATCCGGAGAAATTTCAGATTTTAGCTTGTTCCTGGCGTAGTCTCTGGGACCTCCAAGGCTACTGAATTCTGTTCTTTATCATATTTCTGAGTGTCAGGACTGTTCTTAAGTACTCGGGACAAAAGCCTCGAGCTACAGCTTGCCATGTAAGCTCGAGACTGAAAAACTTCTACAAACTCCAGAATTTAACAGCCGATTCATCTCGATCCAGGAGCAAATAATACATTCCTCAGGGATATCTATGAGCTCAAGACAAGGGATTTTTTACAAACTCGCATTATGCAAAACCTGAAGAGATGGACCAAGACCGGCTAAGTCAAAGAATTTTGGTGAGAGATTGAAAAGGCCTCCATGCACCAGCTTCTAGTAAGATGTGGATGCTTCTCACAACTTCATATCTGTACAAAAGAAATTTCCTTGACAGAAAGGTATAGCTCACAAAATTGCTGCCAATCCCAGAGTATCCCCTTCCTCAACCGTTGATCCCGGAGCAAATGCTCCTATCTAGAAGTCGTACAGAAGATGAATCAGATTGCCTAGTCGAAAGTTATGTTTATGAATTTCCTATCACAAGTTAAACAAGATGGGCTATAAAATAGATTTCACCTGTTTATTAGTTCATGGACGAAAAACGAATTTATTTTGAAGCCTGATGAAGCCAATAATAGCACAGGAAGGCCAAAATGGCCCAGGAACATAAAATGGAACCTGGCCCTATATTTGCTACTGTAGTAAATGTTATGCGAGGATTACAGATCCTACTGATGATATAGTTGTCTTTGGCTCAGAAGAAAGGGAGAAACCAAAAAGAAAAGATATCGGCGAAGTGTTAGATGTGGCGAGTTCATCATGATCCATCAGCCAAAAGAACCCATTTAGCATGTGTCCCACTGTTTGATCATTCTCGTTACACCTCTCATGTAAGTAAAGGGAGATAGAGCTCCATGCGATGAATATGTTCATTGTTAATCAGAATATGCAAATAACTTTCAGATAGCTAAGATCAAAATCATTAGATGTCACCAGGGAATCAATAAGAAATTAGAGGCATCTAATAATCAAATGAGAAGTATGAGTGAGATCTTAAGCATAGTGCCCCATGGTAATTACGGAAGGGATTAAGCACTGTTTGCAAAGCCCAAGGACAGATTCAGAGGAGTAAGCAAACAAGAGGCTCAACAATATTTGTTTTGAGTGGGACTAGCATGTGGAAAGAAAATGAGATCCATCACAATTATCATCACATTAAGAGGTTACTCTGTCAAGAATTTGCATGTTGTCTAAGTCACTTTGGGGAGTTTAAGAAAGCAAGAGCAATTAGTTTTCAAATAAAGAAATGACTGTTAATGGGATGCAAACCTGTTTCCTCACGGTGAGTATGAGGCCTTTTCTCAGTTCTTCGCTGTAAGGTTCACCTTCCACCAGAGTGACAAAGGCATAAATGCCTTGTCCTTTCACCTAGAGACAAAAACATGATTTGTTGATTTGTTAGCATTTAAAGCAAGTGCAATGAAAATTTTATCATCAATTTAGTCCTCTCTAAAGTACCTCATGCTCAACACCAACAACCACAGCTTCCGCACATTTGGGATGCGAGACAAGAGCAGATTCAACTTCTGCTGTTCCAATCCGGTGTCCACTGCAGAGGCAAGTGAAGCATCATCAGATAACTAGTCCAGAATTCAAGGCACTGGGTGCTTTAAGAAGGAAAAGAATTGGTCTTTGGAAGTTTCTCAACAAAAACAAAGCCACATTGTATGAGCACATAAAAAATGTTTGAATGAAGGTACCAAAAGAGAAGATCTTGAGAAATTCATGTAGTACCTGACATTGATGACATCATCAACTCTACCAGTCAGCCAGTGGTAACCATCCTTGTCCCTGAATGGGTTGAGCGAATTAAAAAATAAGGAAATCAAATTGTACAGCTTATGCTGCAAAACATATAACCATAACTACACCTTCCAAAGATATATAAGCGCAAGATTATCTTTCAAGTTAAGGAATTGTATAAACATCCCTAGTAAGAACCCAGGCATAATGCAAGTAACTCAAGCGATAATTTAACAGATGTATCAACTAACCTGCTGCAGCCATCACCAGTAAAATAGTATCCTGGGAATGGTTTGAAGTATGTTGTTTCGTATCGCTCATGATCACCATAGAGTGTACGAAATGCCCCAGGCCAGGAACTTTTAATGCACAGGTATCCACTACACTTGCCTTCAATTTCAACCCCCTTTTCATCCACTATGACAGGCTGTACAAAACAAATGTGGAAATTAGTCGGAGAGACCCCTTATGAAAGGCTCTTAAGTTGTTCAAAAGTCAAAGGGAATGAAAGAGTTTAGAGACCTGAACCCCAAAGAAAGGAAAAATAGCAGATCCAGGTTTCTGTGGCCAGGCACCAGGTAATGGTGTGATCTGCAGGGAAGGTAAGCATCACTAGAGTCAGACTGAGACCATTAAGTGGATATTGTGGGCATTCTTTGTAAAAATTCAAACATGATAAACCCAAACGAATAACAAAATGTACCATGAAGCCGCCAGTTTCAGTTTGCCACCAAGTGTCAGATATAGGGCACTCTGAATCCCCGACTACATTGAAAAACCACCTGAAGAAATGTACACGGGTTTATGGATCTAGTGAAACATTATCTACATTAGAAAGTTAGGATAAAGCTCAGTACCTCCATGCACTTGGATTGATAGGCTCGCCAACACTTCCTAGGACCTGCAATGATTTGCGTGAATACTTACCAAATAAGCTTCCAATTCAATGAATTACTTTCACACGGCCAGGTGTTCCAATCACTATATCTACCCCTCTCCTCAATTGGCTCTCCTGAGCATGATAAGGAGCTCCACCATACAAACAACATGATGTTAAGCCCACTGCTCCACCATTAACTTCAAAATAAGAAAACACCTAAAATAATAGAGTAAACGATGTCGGACATCTATCTCTGTAAAAAGATGAGATTATTTCTATATGCTTGATTCCAATACCTGCTTGGCCAATTCCCTAGTAGGTAAAAGCACCAAAACACTTGGTGGCCTACCACATCCTGTCTTCCTTGAGGTTTTTGCAGGCCCATTTGTCAGAGATTCCAAAATGGGCAAGACAAAAGCCATCAACTACAGAAATTCACACAGTGAACAACGTGATAATCAGTGCTAAAAAATTAAAACCCATGAACTACAGAAATGAGCAAGCAGTTCGAAGACTCATGTTCCTAGCAGCCAATCATCTTTAAAAAACTTGAAATGCAACTGCGGCCAAATAGTCTTCATGCCACTTTTGGTTTTTATATGTCAAATAACACCAATGAACTAATGTACAGATGACTCTGCCACAAACTAGAAGATTTATTTAGCTGTAGGTTTTTTGGTCGAATTACCAGCTGTAGGTTCGAATGCCTGAAAAGATCAGTCGGAATTTGACTTTTGCAATGACAATCAGGGGCTGAAATACAGAAATTTAGGACCAGAAATGCACGAAAGACATTTCACGAACCAAGTGCACTTTGCTACACTCTACACCATGATTTCTTTGTCATGCTGTTAATTAAAACAACATTCGCCAAGCTCATACATCAACCATTCACTACTCTTTTCATATATGTCAGCTTCGTGACCCTTTTCCGTATCACACACTATCATTACTCCAACGTCCACACCATTCACTTCTCTAAATTGTCAGTTAATTAGCAGATTTCAAACAAGCACGCGACCATCAACATGTCAATCCTGCGAAATTCAAATAAAAAGTTTTCATACCTGACCAGTGCAGGCACGGCCGACCAAATCAGTCCCATCGAGGACGATATCAAACGTCATGGCCTGAATGGGAAACAGCGCCTCGATACCATTGTCCTTCAACTTCAACCTCAAGCTGTCCAAGATCCTGAAATTCAACACAGCGTTGGGGTTCTCCTCCTGAGCCACCTCATTATCGCCATCGCTCAACCTCGCCTTCTTCTTTTTCTTCTTCTTCCCCTTCAAGTTCTCGGGGTCGACCAGCTCGGAGCTGGTCTCGCTCTTGTCTTCCTCGTCGTCCTTGCGCAGCTCCAGCGCCTTCCTCTTCTTCTCCTTCTTCGCATCCCCTGATGCTCCGGAAGCTGCTTGGATTCGGAGCCTTTGCTAACGCTCTTCTTTTCCTTCTTGTGCTTCTTGTCCGACCCCGCTGGAGACGCGAAGCCGCCATCGGCCTCGAGTTGGACCTTCGCCTTCATCTTCTTCTCTTTGCTCTTGCTTTTGGAGTTCTCCGGGGGTTGAGCTGAATCGGACACAACTATCGAAGGCATCGATGAAGCTGTCGGGAACCGCGAGAGAAGTTTAGGGGACCAGAGGGGAGGGAAGGGGGTGGTTTTGTCCTTCTCTTCTCTTCTCCTCCTGTGCTCGATCTCCGCGTTGAAAATAGTCGAAGGCGGAGGCGGAGGCAGAGGGGGCTCGGGACCCAGCTGCAATCAGCGGGGCTCTCAGGGGGCAATGTGCCAGCGGCAGATGACCGGCGATGCTTTTGGGAGGCGGAGGAGGAGAAGAAGCACGAGGCCCTCACGTCCCGACCATCGACCTCGAGGACATAGAGTCCAAAGACCTCGGGCTACTCGGAGTCGGAGCTGATGACGCGTTCGTTGGAGGTCCAGAAGTTGCCGAGAAACCAACGCCAGCACAAACCTTGTGCTCGATCTCCGCGTTGGGAACAGTCGGAGACGGAGGGGGTGAGGACCCGACTGCGACTGGCGAGGCTCTTGAAGGAGGCGACGACCGGCGAGGCTTTTGGGAGGCAGAGGCGGAGCCGGAGCCGGAGCCGGATGCGCGGAGAAGGAAACAGACGGTCGTTCTCTGTTTGTTCTCCTGTGAGGAGTGAGAAAGTTTTTGGGCGGGAGCGTTAAGCATTTATTGACCTGACGCATTGTTTCTGCCAAGCCGAGCCGAGCCAGCCGAAAACGAGCCCTTTTCTCATTTTCGAGAGGGTCCCGCTCGGGACAGGTGTCGGTATGTGAGTGGTTTGTGCGCGCCACGTCAGCGGATGACGTGGCGCGCACAAACCGCTGAATATTTTCTCCACACGCGCAAAACGTCCGCGTTCGATTTGTTCCTCTATTTTTGAGGTTGTGGTTGAGACGTACTGTTCTTCTTGTAAACGAGGAAATGGAAGCTTCCTTCTGTCGTTTTTCTGTTTTTTGTTTGATAATTGTTCCAACCACGAAACCATAAAAAGAAAAAAGAATTGGAGCAAGAAGATCAACAGACTCCCGCGCCTCTGTCTCTCTCTCCCACCACCATGCCGACACCGCTTTGTCTATCACCAGTAACCATCCTAGCGTAAGAAACATATATAGGATCAACCATTGCTCATCTGTAATTTGGTTCATGTTCTTCATTTTTCTCATATTCATAACATTTAGCCAGATCTCTATGGGAGAAAGGGATGGAGATGCACGGGTCCTGACAGTAATCAGCCTCTTTGTCGCGTGCATCGTCGTGGGGGGTGTCTTCCTCAGCCTCTACTCATTCCGTTCTAAGACCGAATCCCCCAGCTGGCTCTACCCCGCCGGCCTAGTCCTTGAGGCCATTCCATTGTGCTTTTGGCTTCTTGGTTATCTCCGCCTTTGTCTTCTTTGTTCATACCATTGGCTTCGGCCTCCGCCAGAAGGGTTCAATGCTCGCGTAAATAGCATGGTTGAGGCGCCAGAGCCGGCGCTGGTGGAAAATCCGCAGTTGCCAGTGGAAGATTCCCCGCATGGTGGGGACAATGATGACGACGACGAGCAACGGCACGTTCATTTTGGCGCTGTGATTGTGATGGGGAATGAGGAGCAAAACGGACATCAATCAGGCGTCGAAGGGCATAATAATAACGCCCTGGGAAATGAAGAAGGCGGAGGTGATCATTCTCATAGCAACATAGGGTCGACGTCAAGCATGTTGAATGATCAGTATCTGTCGATCGATTTGAGGGAAAGCGAGATGCCATTGACTGGGATTTAATCTTGTAAATGAACCTTGTGTGAAGGTTAATGTTATACATTTCTGATGCATAGTGCAAATTGCTGTCAATATATGTTATAGAGACAATCGAGTGAACGTGATTTCACTGAAAAAATTCCTTTTTGGCTTTATAATTCAGCGAGAGCACTGAATATTTTCTCGTGTATTTCACCCGCACTTATCAGTCCTGCCTCCTCCTCTCGCCCGTACACGTGCGCGCCGTACGATTATAACACCAAATCGGCAACAATGGCGGAACAAGGCGGTGCGTGAACAGCCCGGATCGCCGCGACTACGTGTCACTGTTCGGGCGTGGGCGCGTGGTAGCACTAACGTACACCAGCCCGCACCCGAACATAACCCGTTCTATAGTGGCCACCTCGAGCGATTTACGATTCCAGAGGACCATCGGCCTTTCTCTCTCTCTCTAAAAAATCCTACCTCTAAAATCTAATCCACTCCGTCTCCGTCATATTCAATGCCTCGCCGTCGCGAATTTCGCATTTTTCTGGTCCCCAATTCAGCGTTCCCGTGGCCTCCGGCGATCGCCGCACTCGTATAGGGTTCCTGCTGGTGCTGGATCAATCCGTCGAGTCGCGGCGCTTCGGAGATGGACAGCGACAAGGACAACGCGCGGACGTCCCTGAAGATCGGCAGGGAGGCGCTCCAGTCCGGCGATCGCGCCCGCGCCCTGAGGCCCGCCGCCTCGATCCCAGCCTGCCGGTTGACGATCTGCGGTCAAAAATCGAGGGGCAGTCCGATTCTCAGTCGAAATCGGCCAACAATGGCGAGGGGCCGGCGCCGGACCGATCTGGCACGACGTCGTGCCAGCAGAGGCCGTCGGTTCGGCACCGAGGCCCGTTCGTCGAGCGGCGCGGCGTCGTACACCGAGGAGCAGATAGAGATCGTGAGGCAAATTAGGAAGAAGATATTAGGGGTTGAGAGGAGCTGCACCGTGGAGGATGTGCGGAAGGCCTATAGGAAGCTTTCCCTGAAGGTTCATCCTGACAAGAATAAAGCTTCCGGGCCGAGGAGGCGTTCAAGGCGGTTTCCAAGGCCTTCCAGTGCTTGAGCGACGAGGAGAGCCGGAAGAAGTATGATGTCACCGGTTCTGATGGGCCTTTTCACATGGCTCGGGCGGCCAGGCGCGGCCCGGCGCAAGGATTCAACGGATTTTAGGAGGCGGAGTTCGACGCCGATGAGATATTTAGGAACTTCTTCTTCGGCGGCATGCACCCGGCAACTACTACGCAGTATCGAGGGTTTAGCTTCGGGACTGGAATGGGGCAGAGACAGGCGGATAATTGATTCAGCTGCTCCCGTCATGTTGATCCTACTATTGAATTTCTTGCCTTCTTCTGACTCGATTTACTCTTTATGAAGGTCGTATCCATTTGAGTACAAGTACACGACGCAGAGGGGTGTGAATTATTATGTTGAGTCCACTTCAAAGTTTGATCAGGATTATCCCCGGATAGCTACAAAAGAGCGAGACTCGAGGTGAAGATCGACAGGGATTACATCTCCATCCTGGCGCAGAATTGTAGGGTCGAGATGCAGAGGCGGCAATGGGGCTTTATAAAGGAGATGCCCCGTTGCGACATGTTGCAAAAGTTCGAGGGATTGGCTCGGTGAGCGTGGTGATGAGGTTAGTTCTCCACCATTTTTTTTTTAATCCTCTCTTGACGAGGAAAAGTAGAAATCTGGCATGTGCTCTTGGCCTAATAAAGATTAATTTTAACCTGGTAACTGCTGTCTACTTCTCATCTTACCTCATATATGCAGACTCGTGCGTTTTGTTATGTAGGAGCTTTCTGTAGAGCATGCATGAGGTTATCATATAGGTGGCTCTGAATAGCGACATTCAGGCTGCAAGGGGAAGGGGGACATTTGGTTGGAGCGCCGCAGAATTAGGGTAAGGGGGAAAAATTAGGGTCGGGGGAAATTTTGGTGAAGAGTTGGTTTGTACGGGAATGGTGGAGCCGCACGATTCGGGATTTAGCGAAGAGCGCATTTAGAGGGATATTATGGGGATTTTATTTTTTTTGGGCATTATATTATGGGGATTTGAAATACGCAAACCCGACAAGAGCCAGAGTTGTTCGGAGGAGATGGAGGAGATGATGATAATGGGAGCATCCTCGATCCTAGTATTGGTGGCTTTCCTGGTGAATTTCAATCCGCCGGGGGGTTACATAGAAGGTACCATGGTCCCCGTCATGGCTACGAAAAGTAATTCTGAGTATGATTTTATGGTTGAATGTAATAAGTATTGTTTGGTTTTGTCTGTACTTGTGGTGATTGTAATGGTCAGTGGAATCACTAAAAGATGGCCAATTATTATGAAATTGATTATAATCATAATCTGGATTGCGATATTGTTGGCCTCTACAACATTCGCAATTCCGATTTTAATTTCGTCGTCTTCGGGTCAAAAAAATATCAGTTACACTGGTTTGGGAATCATTCATATAGGATGTGTCGTCCTTATGTTAATTATTTTTTTGGGTCACGTCATACGTCCATGATGATGATGAAATTGTACGTATGTTATTATATTTAATAAAAAATATTATTGTGACTTTTTATTATTTGATAGCACGCGCATATGCACAAGTACAATTTCCCTTCTTTGGTTCAAATATAAGAGTGATTTCACCGCACAATTTCTCCCATCATACATTATAATTTATGCACGAATCCAGACGGTGGCAAGTGTCTCCTTTCCCTTCTTTTGTCTTTTCTCCAACCCATGGACTAAAGGACAAAAACGAGTTTTGCTTTTGCCTCGTTCAAGGCGCTACACGTAACGAACTACAAAAGCATGCACACATAATTTAATAAGTCCGACTCAACAGCATGGGATTCCACCTAGATTGAGCAATCAAAAAAAGTGAGATTACAGTCATACTTTCAGAAATTCAGGTACTCTGAAAATATTACCCCAAAAAAAGCATACTTTAAAAAATTCTCATACGTCTAAGCTCGCTAATTTCACACGAAATAATCCATCAACCACAGGTTACGTAGTTGCGTCACTAGATTTATGTAGTGTCGGTCCTCCTGAAATATTTTGGGGGTGTAATTCACGGAAAAAAGAGAGGAAATAAATCACTTTTTATATCAAGAATAGAAAATCTATTGAAATAAAGAGACGCAACTCAAAAAAAAAAAAAAAAAGAAGGAAATTTCTTATTTTGGATCGAATCCCACTCGCATAAAATCCCCCCTTCCCGTCACTCCCCGCTCCACTCGCAACTGCTCTACACTCTCACTTCTCTCTCTCTCTCTCGCCATGAAAGAACCGCCTTCCCTCCCCCGCCTCCGGAAGAAACCCGCCGCCGCCGCCGGCAACACGTCAAGAAAGCTCAAGCTCGTCTGCAGCTTCAATGGCGCCCTCCAGCCCCGCCCGCCGTCCGGCGACCTGCGCTATGTCGGGGGCGAGACCCGCATCGTCTCCGTCGACCGCGGCGTCTCCTTCTCCCGCCTCGCGTCCAAGATCGCCGACCTTTGCCCCAGCATCCCCCCCGGGTTCTCCATCAAGTACCAGCTCCCCCACGCCGACGCCGGCGCCGGCAAAGGCGGCGGCGGCGGCGGGGACGCGCCCCTTGTCTCGGTCGCCTCCGACGACGACGTCAGGTGCATGATCGAGGAGCACGACAAGCTCGAGGCGCACGGTAAGCACGCGAGGCTCTGGGTCTTTGTTCTTGGCGACGGTAGCGATGGTAAAAAAGGTCGTCCAGACGGGGGGCTCGGGAAGGATCGTGATGCGCGGGGGGGTGTGTGTGGAGAGAATGAGATTTCGGGTAGGCGAGGGTTGGAGGGTTTCAATGGTTGCGGATTCGAGGGCCAGAAAGATCAGGAGGCCCGATTTCGCGGCAGTTGGGTTGGTTGCGCGGTCGTTAGGAATCCGGTGAATGGCGTTGCCGGAACGGGATTTCGTGATGATCCTGTTAGGAATATGGGGTGGAACGAGCAAATTCTAGTGAAACAATTGGCTGTTTACGATAATGTTCGAGATGTTTCAAATACAAAGATGGAATTTTCCGCTCGCCGGGGGCACACGAAGTCCAACCGGTCACCTGCTGGTTTGGCTTCTGGACCCCAAGCCCCAATGGACCTGTTGGACCGTGTAAAAGTAGGCACAAATTGTCCGGGCAGTGATAGTCGTTATAATCTTGTTCAATTTCGGGTAGCACGCCCACGCCCCCTAACTCCAAGAAATGGGAATCTTCCGGTGCAAACGTATGTAACTGCACAGATTTTGTCGAGGAAATGTAGCCACGAGTTGGGGATCTGCAAAGGATGCGTGAGTCATTATATTACCGTACCCCAGGATCCAATGCAATGGGGCAATCCTGCAGTGGTTTTGAACAGTGAAAGTGTTAATGCTCCAAAAAACTTGAGAAGGATTGAGGCGGGGTTGCACAGTCATTTGAACAGGGAAAACATTGTACCATCACCTCGCACCAATCCACTCACCGGAAGAAGTTACACTCAAGAGCCTTCAGCTGTGGCTGGCAGGGCATGGGGAGCAATGCAGAGCAGTAACCACAGCCATAGATCTGGGGCATCTGATGCAAGATATCAGAGGGTTCATCCATATCATGTTCGAAATCATCGCTATAATCCAGCTGAGATGGAGAGCTATCTAGCTGTTAATGCTGAACCGAGGCTCTCAGTTGGAAAAAGTTGTCCTGGTCTCAAGCCTGTTTCTAATATGTCAAAGCAGGAGCAGTTCACGAGAACACATCAGGCAGAGCACAAGGCATGGACTGGATTTTATAACTGTTTGTCGAATGGAAGTGTGAATTTGATGAACTCCTATTTGAATTGTGAAAATCCTTGCATTTATGCTCAAGGTGATTATCCGACCTTACTATTTTCAAATGCAAAGTTTATGGAATGCAATCCAGCTTATCAGGGCGTCTCTGCAGGTGTGGATGGGAAGCCAGCTGTGCATCACGATTCCATATGTCCATCAACGTGCCTAGAGGTGATGGATGCTCAAGAAGATGTCCAATCTGCATTAAATGCATATAAGAACACTATAATACATCAAACCTCCCCTGAAAACTTCCTTAATGGGTCAAAATGTGATTCTAACATATACAAGAAACCACATCCTATGGATCCTTTGGAAAGTTCCGACATATGTCTCTTGCCAAGTGACAGCAAACGTAGTGACGGCACAGGCATGAGATGCAATGGCAAGTATCCCAGTAGATCAATGGGCATTAACTTGTCAAGCTATAATAATAACATTTCATCATCAGTTGATCTGTCATTACATCACCTCTCATTGTCATCACCCAAAGATGTGGAACTATCTGCACATTCTTCTCTTGCAACAAGCAGCATTTCTAATGCTTTGACCAAGCCACAAACCAAGTCTATAGATTTGATGGAGTTTAGCACGGGCCCACAACTTGATGAATCAAATGGAGTTCAATCTGATTCGTCTTCAGAGGATGTCCCTAAGGTGGAAAAAGATCATGTTTATGAAGATAATCCGGAGGAACTTTCATCAGGTTTAAGCATTGATGACAAGGTAATGCTCGAGGATACTTTCCCATTTGCTCAAGAAATGAGCGAGTAAAGTTTCTTGAGCATATGATATTTTCCATTGACTTCATTCACCATGAGCCTTTCCTTTGACAGGAAAAGTTTAAAGGGAGTCCCAAGTGCTCTAAATTAATTGGTGGCATCTCAACGGACTTGACTGCTTTTTATGCACACCTCACTTCTCAAGGGCTGCAGGTAATTTTTCAATTTTGCTTTGGTGCCTTCCCTTCCAATATCAGAAAAATTAAAGGTTTCATTTTCTCTGCAGACTATTAGAACTACAGATGTAGAATGTGTAAGAGAACTGGGATCGGGTACATATGGGACTGTATACTATGGGAAGTGGAAGGGATCTGATGTTGCGATTAAGAGGCTAAAATCCTGTTGCTTCACAGACGGTGCTGCTCGGGAAGATCGTCTGGTAAATATTCCGAGTTGCAACATTTAAATGTCACATCTTAAATGTTTGATTACTTTGGCAGAATTGCAGATTTATTGTAGTTACCAATCACCTATAGTCACTATTCTTTTTTATGAGAAATACTGTTTGTAGGATCATAGTGTTCCAAACTTTTTATTGTCCACCAAATATTTTTAGGCAAACCTAACTGTTAGAAATTCCATGTATGGTGTCCTTTTGATTTGAATATCTGTCATAATAAGTTCTCCTAAGTGATGTCTTGTCAAAATGTCCATTTCTTTTCATATAAGTTGGGGCCTAAGCCCTACAGAAGTACTCTTGTTCGCTAACGTTTAACTAAATGCTTATTTGAGGCACTACTGATGAAAAGAATGCTCATTTGCAGTAGGACATCAATTTGATTGAATTCTTTTCCATGATCATTAGACTCCATTGAAGTGGTTCTTCCCTGGAACTGCCACCCTTACTATTTAGTCTCTCATTTGAAACTTTCAACTTCAGTCATGCGTTTTATTGCACCCTTGCTTGCTTAATTATGGAAATACATCAAATGTATCACTTTATAAAGCGACACAGAAAGGCATGGAGACGGTATAGGTTACATGAATCCCTTTTGCATGTCAGGATAGTATAGGATTCAATTTGCATAACTCAGTGATCTGGAATTTGATTTAATTGAGTCCTTTTTTTACATATTCGCTGTTCACTGGCAATAGATTGTAGATGAGTTACAGTCCATCCATAATTGTGCTTCAACTTTTTGTTGTAAATTTAAATTTCTACTTAGAAACCTCACATATTCCTGCAAGTTGTCAAAATGTGATGTAGAACCTGTAATTTGGTCATTTCAGTTTATAAATGGTTCAGGTTTGCTCTATATATACATGCCTTTTCTGTCGATGAGATACATTTCATTTATTGTCGATCATCTTTACCACCCGATCTGCAGCAGCAGCAGCATTCAAACCTCTTCCTGTACTAGAGAACAACATTTTTTAGCCTCTTAGCTAAATTAACACACTTTAGAAAGATCAGATGCACTTCTCATGCAAAGCACTTGTGCCTTTTCTTGTCTGCATTCTAGGCATCTGCTTGCACCAATGTTCATCCTCCTTCATCACCAGCCTACTTTGAGCCTTCCCTTCAATCTTCATGGAAGATATTTAGATTTAAGAGCATCTAAAAAATTAATTAATTTATGTAGATGTTATTCTGGTTGCAGTGATCCAATCTTCTTGTCTGAAAGCTTTTTGCATGCCCCATTCCCTCTCTCGCCACAGGGGTCACCTATTTACTAGACAGATCAGTCAACTCGTATTATTACTATTTTATAAACATGCTATTTCAGCTTCTTTGTCTGACATGAATAATGAACTTATACTTGGAAAACAAAAGGCTATTAAATGAAAAGTTCTTGTTAATTTGTCAATCTCATTATAATATTGTCCAGGTTGCTGACTTTTGGAAGGAAGCTCACTTGCTGGGCCAGCTTCACCATCCAAATATAGTGGCATTTTATGGAGTAGTTTCAGATGGGCCTGTGACAGATTTGGCAACTGTAACAGAGTATATGGTCAATGGCTCCCTCAAACAAGTCTTGCGAAAGAAAGATAGGTATAAATCCGTCTGAATTATGTACATGGAACTTAATATCATAAGCAGACAAACAAATAAGTTTAATGTCAATATTTTGAAGTTGGAAATTTAAGTACCTGACCTAATGCTGCTGCTTGCTTTTGCTTTTTGTGGATTCCCATATAATCAGTATTAAAGCCAGTTGGTTTGGTTTAGTTGCCTTGACATCCTGGAATTCTGAACTTTGTGAATTATCACCAAGATCATAAAGATTTTAAGTGTTGTTGCAGAAAGTAACCTTGCATTAGCCCGTCTTTGTATTCTGGCAAGTTTTTTTTTCTGTTACTGTCTATTCTGGCATTAACTTGGCTTGTTCAGGTGATTATAGAGTTGTCGACATTCTTTATGAAGTTACAGTGACCGTTGTGTTACGCTATTCTATTCTAAAGTCCCGGAACCAATTCCCGAATTGAAGCAGGTGCATATGCCTCCTCAGTACTGACTAAAACAAAGAAGTTGATCCAACTCTATGCTTGTTAAGAGGGATGAAATAAATTATGGAGTAAAGAACGTTGGCAGGAAATGAAAAAGCAACTCCCTTCCCTGCAAGGTCTTCAGTCTGAAATTCGAAACTGAAGTATAAGACATATTCTTTATACTGATATGAGCTGTGGGTAGTTGTACCTTAGAAATCTTCTCAACTAAAACCATTTGTGAAATATTCACATGACCGTTTCATCTCTGTTGTGTGGAAAAAGTCCTGTTTCAGCAGTTATGGAATTTAATTTAAGGCCAATTGCTTATGTTTCTACTGGATGACAGGACGATTGATCGTCGGAAGAGACTGATTATAGCAATGGATGCAGCCTTTGGGATGGAATACTTACACGAGAAGAACATTGTTCACTTTGACTTGAAATCTCATAATTTCCTCGTGAATATGAGGGACCCACAGAGACCAGTTTGTAAGGTGATTAGTCAATTACCTTAGATGTCCTGCCTTTCATAATGTAATCACATTATAGGTTCCCTCTTTATTAAGTGCCTGAGCCTTTATTTGCAAGCCCTTCATTGTACTTGAGTAAGGTATAACTGTGAGTGGGAACCTTCCTCAGATTGGTGATCTTGGCTTATCAAAAATCAAGAAGAAAACTCTTGTCTCTGGTGGAGTACGAGGGACAATACCGTGGATGGCTCCTGAACTTTTCAACAATAAGAACAACATGGTGACAGAGAAGGTATCTTACTAATTGGACTATATACAATTTACAACTCTCAGATGCCAACATTTTCCTTGCCCCATTCTTAACATTGTAATATGGAAAATTATGCTGACAATGTAGGTTGATGTGTACTCATTCGGAATAGTCATGTGGGAACTTTTGACAGGGGAAGAACCCTATGCAAACTTACGTTCGGAAGATATAATAGGTATGATCCCAGACTGAGAATTCTGATCTGTAATAAATTTACATGTTTTACAATTTCAAAAGATCCGCCTAAACATTAGTTCCAGAATGCCATTTTTTCTGTTTGGTCTTCTATGCTTTTTCAATATCTTAGAGCAAAACCAAGACAGCAACTTTCACGCGTTTTGGCCCTCTCTATTCTTTGCACTTCCTCATGCCATATCGATATCATGCTAAAGCTCGTGTTGCAGAATTGGAGACTGAATGCTCTGTGGATTTTGCTTTATTTTCCATAACTTGGTTTTTCTAGATACCCTTCTTGGATTTTTCATCAGGGTATTCATCAGAGTAGGCATTATCAAAGGAAAGCCTGTTCTGACTTTGTTTCTTTCCTTTATGATGCTTCAGCTGGTATTATCAAAGGAACTCTGCGACCCGAAATCCCGAGTTGGTGTGACCCCGCGTGGAGATCACTGATGGAGAGATGTTGGTCCACCGATGTGAATTCAAGGCCCTCCTTCTCAGACATTGCAAAAGAGCTACGAGCCATGTCAGCTGCAATGAACATTAAATGATGATATATATATGGGTCTTCCGGTTTCTTTTGTTGTAACTAAGTAAACTTCAGGAACACCGAGGACAGGGCATGTTGGGGCGTTGAGTACTATTTGCCGTCCACTGTCTTAGAGGACTGTTATGAAGATAGTGACCGTTGTTAGGATCTGTCGACAACGGTGAATTAATTTTTGCAGTCACCGCTGTGATGCGACGATCCATACTTCGAGAGCCATATGCTTGTGAGATGAACATGCAGGGCGTTGAGTCAAACTGTCACTTTTCTTGCTGAGATTGCAATTGATAATGCATTCTTGGGAGTCTCTCTCTCTCTCTCTCGATTCTTTCTCTGATAATCATATGGAGTATTGACTCGTATCATGTCAGTTACTGAGGACAGAACTGTTATTGTTCATTCAACTGATTCATAATTTTTCTACTATTGACGTAATAAAGATGTGGGAGTGAATGTTATGGATCGATGGAGCAACTGAAAGCAAATTATAGGTCTTGATTCTACTGCTATGGATCCAAAATAACAGATTTTTTTTTGTCGGTCAATTTCAGAAAGAGTTCCGAGCCTCAAAAACTGATGGCAAAAATCATTCGATAACTTATTGATAACTTACTGATGTTGTTTACCAAATAATTAACTCCTGTTGCAAGTTTGCAAACTACCAACTGTTTTTCATCTTTCTTGTCGGTGTCTTAAATTTCAAAAATTGTTAAATTCATAAGTTTGAAGTGTTCAATAAGTCTTACAAAATAAAAGATGGTAGGTTAGCATGAAAATTGCATATTTACAAGTTATAAAAAAAAAAATTAGTAATTCATAATAATGTTAGTATGTCATCGACAAATTATCTGGAAAAAAAAATCGTCGGTGATTCTTTTTAATAACAGTATTTTGACATGTACCAACGATTAAAATTTACCGGTGTGAATTAGATATCTGCACTTTCTGGATAAAGAGATAAGTAGAAGTATGCCTATTTCAAAGATCAGTTTTTGCTCGAGAGATTTGGGAGTGCATAGCGACAATTGAAATGGGTGAATGTTGACAAATCAAATGAATATGGATGACACTAAACGAGATTAATAATAAAACGGGATTCGAGAACATAGGATTTAGATATTTAAGAATTCTTTCGATAGAAAAAGAAAAAAAAAGAATAAATTATATGTCCGTTGACGATTGTTAAAAAATGTGTAGAAAACCAAACGTTAGTCTTAGATTAATGTAAAATCTTTTTGTCTCTGTCTCTCTGATTATTAGTGTACTCTCAATCACTTTATATTGGGATGATAACATAAATACTTCATGGATTTTGGCATAATGTATATAAAATTCCTAAATTTTTAATTTGTTCAATGTGGTTTCTAAACATTAGCCTAATATGCAATGTTGTCATTGAACTTTTAATTTGTTTAATATGATCCCTAAACTTTTGGTACTAGTTCAATTTAATCCTCGGACTATATATTTTTAAGGGTGTAGACATGTTTTAATGGAAAACTTCCAAAAATGAATTTTTAATAAGCTCTCGTCAAATTGACATTATCAAATCAACTTGATTTAAAATAGGCATTTCGCTTGATTTGTTAACTATACACTCCCTTGACCAAAAATGTGAAAATGTCCACCCAACCAAAATAAACTTTTTGGGCTCAAAATTGATTTAACTCCACGCTTCCAATCCTATTTGATCGATTCAAAAGACCTACATCTCGTAATTATTGTTATAAAGTCTTTGTTATCAAACATAATAATGCTGTGGGCATTTCCAGATAGACTTTTACTTTCTACTTTTTGTTCAATCTTTGACTGGACAGTAAGAGTACGAAGAAATGAATTGCCATGATCACAAAAGTTCCGTTAAGCTCATTGTTTTATTTGGTTAATCATCTCTAATTTTGCGAAGGAGAAAGATGCAAAATAGGGTGTCATTGTGCTAACTTTTATCCATATGCTTAATCGCTAAGACCTAATTTGATAAACATAGTTCCAATTAGACCTTACCACCGGACAGACACTTGTGATTCGGATGAGACTCAATTCGCCAAAAGGGTAAAACACTTAATTCTTGGACTTGGTTCGTCCACCTTGAACTTACCAAATTTTTTAATTCCACATAAAATTTTTAAGTTGTTCTAATCATGAGCAAATTTGAAGGGCCATTTTAAAGTTTAACAATAGACCCAGTCCACCCATCGGTCATATTTAATTTCATATGATAAAGATATTTTTATTCTGTAAAATTGGTTAGTTCTCTTATGGTAGTTGATAGGTAGAAATTTTTTTGTTGTTGAAAGATCAAATTTGAAGGGTCATTTTGAGTTTAATGAATGATAATGTCATATTTAATTTCATAAAAGAACAAATTCCTTTGATGACAAGTTCAATCAGGATTATATAGAAATGCAGTCCTTGTCAATCCGGATCGTTATCGGAAAGATAGTACACAAATCGAACTTGTCCAGTGAAAGCATGATGTCCAAAATCGAGTCATTGCAAAAGGGCCAAAGAGATTTCCACACGAAAGAAGGAGCTGAAAGCAATCTTTGCCATTACAGACAAGAGCCGGCGACAAAACATGTTTTGGTTTGAGCTACAATCCTCCTTGGCTGCCCAATTATTACAAAGCCTTTCCATGTTTCATTGCCCTCAACCTGAAGGTCAAATTCTCAGCCACAGAGAGAGAGAGAGAGACAGACGAGAGCTGGCAACAAAGCATGTTTTGATTTCAGCTACAATCCTGCTAGGCTGCCCAATTATTATTACAAAGCCTTTCCATTTTTCATTTCTCTCCACCTGAAGGTCAAACTGTCAGCCAGAGAGAGAGAGAGAGAGAGAGAGAGAGGGAGCCACACCCTTGTTCTTTATTGATTGACCCCTCTCTCATCAAATTCGGTTTTATTCCCCTTTCCACTCAAGATTCTTCTCCCCTTTCGTTCCTTCGAGGGTCCAAAACTTCTCTCTCTTTCTCTCTCTTTCTCTCTCTGTGTGCGGCTGGAAGAGAGATCTTGGAGGCTGTGAATCTTGGTTTCTTTCCCTTTTGGTTAACGGGTCGCATAACACGAATCTAGGGTTCTTGATCTTTGGTGGGTGTCTTTCGAATTCGAAGGAAGAAAAGCCAAGAAACAAGAAAATGGGTGTGGAGACCACCTCCGGATCGAGCTCGGAATGCGAGACGCAGGTGGTGCTGAACGTCTACGATCTCACGCCCATTAATAATTACACCCGCTGGTTCGGCTTCGGCATCTTCCATTCGGGCATTGAAGGTGAGTTTTGCTTGAGCTGATGGCTTCTTGCTCCTGTTGTTCGAGGTGTCTTGGCTTTCTTGGGTTGTTTTCGTGATCTGGGTGTCTGTGAATTTGCGGGGATTAGCTCTGTGGTTTCGGAAGCTCGGGTTTTGATGATGATGGAAGTGCCGCGGAGGTTGCATTTGTACTCTCTATTGATATTAGTTTCGAATTTGGGCGAGATTTGGTATTAAGTTCGATGATACGATCTGATGCCGACTGAAAAATGCAGTGTGTAGAATGCTCATGATGAAGTTGGATGTTCCTTAATTCCTGTATTTTTGTACATCGTGAGCTGCTGAATGCGACTGAATTTTGTTGCTTGAGGAATGCTTGTTGAGTGTTTACTTTCGTTCCTTGTGAACTTGTGGTTGGACATCATATAAATTAACCTGTATGTCATTGAGTCAAGAAGGTCAATGGGTCAAGGCATGGTGAGAGGGAGAAGACGCGGTCGAAAGTTATGACCTTCTTGTCTCTGGTTAACCTGTATGTCATTGAGTGGTTTGGCTTCTTTTTCGATTTCTTGGAGATGATCCTAGAGGACTTTACTCTCTGTTAATGAGACATAAGCAAATAGCAATTTTAGGGCAGTGGGTGTTACTCTGCAACTTGCATTGTTTAATGGGCCTTACTGTTCAAATTAATTGAATGCTTACATCACTGCAGATGTACTTAATAACATGTTGTTATGCCTCCAATCCCCTGTTAGGCCAATTCAAGAAGTTGCTTCTCTTGTATTGCCCTTTTGTGTTCCTGAATTCTTATTTCTTCATTTGTCATGATAACCTGAAACACCCGACTGATGTCTGTGAACAGTTCATGGCAAAGAGTATGGGTTTGGTGCCCATGACTTCCCTGTTAGTGGGGTTTTTGAAGTGGAACCAAGGAGCTGCCCGGGTTTCTTATATAGGTGTTCCATATTTTTGGGACGCATTAAGATGTCTCCCTTAGAATTTCGAACATTTATTGAGAATATGGCATCTGAATACCATGGAGATACGTACCACCTCATCTCCAAGAACTGCAATCATTTCACAGACGATGTCTCGTTGAGATTGACGGACAGACGGATCCCCGGGTGGGTAAATAGGCTTGCTCGGTTAGGTAAGCTCATGAAATTTCTGGTGCATACTTCTTCTCAGTCTCCTCAGCTTGTTCGTTTTTGTTTGCCATTATAATCACCATCATGCTAAGTGAAAAATAGGTTGACTTGACCTTTTATAATATAAAAATGAAGCGAAGCTTGATTGCTTAAGTCCATATTCTCTCCATGTTAAGTGATTTGAAATTTACAAATATATGGTTATCTTGATGTCAAAGTAAACAAACTAGCTATATCCATCGCACTGGGGTAGACATATACTTATCTCATGCTAAGTCTTCTATCTTTCTCTACAACTATTCAGGACAAAGAACTGATGTGAATTATTGCCATTAGCATTTTGTGCATCTTACTGTGTATTTTGGTGGCATATCAAATCTATGAAATGACTTATGTATGGAAATTATACTTAGATGTATTGATTGGTACAGCCTTAAATATTTAAAATTTTCTTTTACTACCATTATTCTTATACAGAAACACTCTGAAATGTTGACGATCACCACGTTGCATTATATCTGTAGGCGCTGTATGCAGTTGTCTGCTTCCAGAAAGCTTACAAGTAACCACAGTTAAACAGATGCCAGAGTACCATGAATGTTCTGGTAATGATTCTCTGCATTTTTTTCACTCACTTTTGTTAACGAATATCAATTTGTACGCTGGCCATTAAGAGCTGCATGTAATTGCCTTTCGTTCTTTTTTAATCTCCAGAGGATGAAGTAACGGAATCTTTGTCAAACGCCACTCATCGCGAGTCAACTGAAATGGACGAAAGCGAACAAGAAAAGCACTTGTTGTCGCCTGCCACAGGAAGCGGAGAAGTAGTTTTCGTCAAAGAGATGCAGAAGTGATGATGCCCGAGTGCCTTCTTGTGCCTTCTAAACGAAGGGAGGGCAAGATGTGCTTCCCCTGCAACTGGGGTTGTAACATTGTAAACTGTGCTTGATCAAAGAGAAATGATTTTGGCCAATTCATCATTTGTTATTTTCCATTGGTTTGCCCCTCGCAACTTTTGTTTTTTTACTTGCAATTGGAATTTGTCCTTGACTTGATCACCTTCAACGACTTCAAAATTTTCTGAATCTCTGTTCTTTTGTCCATCTTGCCAGCAACTGTGTGATTAATGATTTTGTGCTTTATTGGAGGCAATGGGCCGTTGATGTACGTGCTCCCAGACAAGCTATAGCTGCTCCCCTCTCTCTCTCTCTCTCTCTCTCTCTCTCTCTCTCTCTCTCTCTCAGTGACCAAGCATACATGAGAACACAACTGTCAAATGTGGATGAAAACAATAAAATGGACAAGGTGGACAGCGCAGTTTGAACGTGACCATGCCCTGAGCCATTTCAAAAGATGGCGGGTCTTTGATTCAATATCTTAGGTTCCATTTCATTGAGGAAAAATCATGTTTTGATCTTTTTGATGTGAGGATGACAAAAATTAATCAATCTACTGAAAATTTTTCATGAAGTTTTCCATGAAATAGTCACACCCCTTCAAACATCCCCCTTTAATCATCGCAAGTTTTAGGTTAAGTGAGCTATGTATTTTAACTGTAAAGACACAATTTTGAAAGACTAGCAGCTTCTCTAAACTCTCCTTCACACATGAGGTGACTCGGGTCTTCCATAGATTTGCCCAATATAGGTTTTTCCTTTTCCATCTTCATTATGGGTTTGGTTTTTTTGCGCTCTTCCCATTCCTAACACTATGCAAGCTTGAAAGTTACATAACATCATCCGCGTCAAGCAACTCGAATCAATCATAACCATCCTTGGCTTAGCAGAGTAAGCAAAAAAGCAAATATGGAGACATGGTTTACCACCCCATTCAGGCATATGCAAAATCCGGACTCCAGAGCAGACGACCAAACACATTCTTTATGCACAGGTTAGCAGGCGGAAACAAAATCCCCAACCCTATCGCTAGCGGACAATCCCTTCCGAGAGTGCACTTTAACTCCGACATCAGATTGCATCAGTGGCACTTCATCATTAAATCTTGCTCTTACCTTCTGTGTCCTGGCTTTCGTTGCAAGTTCGAAAATTATCTGCTCACAAAAGTTTAGTCTAGGATTGCCCTAGGAAAGTGAAAACTAGGAACCAATCAGCTTAAAAGACCATGTCTAATGTGCACTTAAGCAAACATGAAATTAAAATATCCAGAATCCCAGTATGGCCACCCCCAAACTAATTGTTTACATGAGACGCCATGAACCCCCACCATGAGTCCATGAGGTTCCATATGTGCCAAACAATAAGAGAAAGACAGCAGGAGAACGAAACTCATAGCCAACGTACGTATACCATTGCAACCACCAGCACAAACTATGGGTCACCCAATTCAATTTATCCCCATCATTAATAAATCTCTTTCAACACCAGCTCTTCCTTGGTTGTCATTTCTCGAAACTTGTCTTGATGCCTTATGATGATGAGCCATCAAGCCCCAAATTCGAAGATAGCCATGTGCACACCTGATCCATCTCTTCAGGAATTGTGAAGTGCCCGAGCCTGCACAGTGGAGGAAATTACAATGAGATGGTCATGAATTCAATCTCAGAATCAGTTCCTCCTAAGTAGCGCTCTTAAGGGTTTGCCACAACATACCCACTGTAGGATTTGAATGTCACATTTTGGAACCCAGCAGCTTTCAAGGTCACTGAGGATTTCTCACCAAATTTGTAAGGCACCACATCATCACCTGTCACAGCATATCAACATAAATGGATAAATTACTACTGCAGTTCACAGAGTGACCAGCACTGATTCGTCGAGTGAGACATGCTTCAGAAAAATAGCCATTTTATCAATTTTTTTTTTTTAAAAATGGCTAACAAAATTTATCTTGACCAGCAATAAACTCGTGAATATGACAATCCAGCAATAAACTCGCGAATATGACAATCATCATCAGACTTGAACAATAAGAATAGCAATAACAGGAAACGAAAGCCACAGAATGACTACTTAGATCAGATGTCACATGGCAAAAGGGTGAACAATAAAGATGGTCAAAGAAAGAATTAAGTTTTATATATTATGGTAAAGTTTGTAAATCGTTCATACACCTAAACTAAGACCCTGGGAAACTAAACTCCGCTTTTCTACAACCATCACTTGAAAATTGGTTGAGATGACAAGAAAGGTTGGGAAGTTTATATCAAATAGGGTGGCCGTGGTGAGTAAAAGAAAGATGTGAGTTACCGATAAACTAGCTACTTTTAAGCTAAGCATCAGTGCCTCATCAGGTCAGAAGGAACTAATCTATGATTTACATATAGAAAGGAAAATTGGCAGTGCACAAACAAGATATAAAAACTGTAAATCTACATGTCTCTCGTTCATTGTTCCACATACCGAGAACTGATCAAACTAAGTGAGCTGTCCAACTGTTTATAAAAGTCATTCTACTCCATGGCACCACACAACAGGCATACAAGAGAGCTCCCATGACTTAGTATTGATTAGTCATATAGCTGAACATAAAAGAGTTATATTAAGGAAACACTGAATGGTGCATTCTCATGCAAAGGTAGTTTCCATACTTGTGCCATGGCAGAGAAGTACGGGCAATGAAGCAGCACGTGTCACAGATTCATTTTCCCCTTCTAACTTGTTTTTCAAAGTCCTGTTGAAGAATATAACTAGTTATTCCAGCACCAAGGCCCCACCAATTCAGATAAGACAAACCATAATGAAAGTAGCCAAACTTTGAACATGGAAGCCAGCCACTGAGCCCAACGACTGTACTTATTTTGGCTGGGTAAGGATTGCCATTCCCATATTTTCCCAAAGCACAGCATGATGCACAGTATAGAGCAGTTGCTGCTCCCATGCTGAAGCCTCCAACGCCAAGTTTGACTGCCAAAGGTGAAGAAAGTACCAATTACTGGTTTTCAAAATGTATAAAGCGCTCATTGAATTAACTTACTGAGAAAAATGAAAGATAAAAACTAATAGAAGGGATAGGGAAACTTTTTTATCCTTCAAGGAAAGCTTCTTCCATCAAGGAGTTATTGCTTCCACATCCAAGGCTTCTTCAATATTAATTGGTATCAGAAAAGGCTTTGCCATCACATCAGCATCATGAAACTTACTATCAGCTGGTTCTGTTGACAACAAATTTGCAACATGTGCAGCTGAAGCATCCAAACCCTCTAAATCATCAGCAGCATTCTCGGAAAGGTCTCCAACATCAAACCCTGAATTAAATAGTATTAGTACATACACAATGATGGTCAACATCATCTACCTTCTCCAAAACGCCAATGTCTCAATTACGAGATTTACCTTCTTCAAAACAAGCATAAAAATCCTAACCAGGAATAACAATTGTAACTTTTTTCACGATGGAGTAAGGATATCTTAATTGGTTTTATGCGATAAGGTGTTTATTGCCTCCTCCTAAGATACATGCTTATATTCAAGATAAACTGTTTTTATTTATATAACAATTCTACTTCCTGATGGTATGCCTGTTTCTTGAAAAGCAATGGACGTACAAGCAGTAGAAGGGAAGCCCCCAAAAATGCTGACTGGTCGTGTAGGGGAAGTTGGGCATATCCATTTTATCTGAGATATAAATAGTGAAAAGTTATGAAATCGTATAAGGAGAAGGAAGCAGCCACAGAGCATGCAATAAAGCGTGCCTTCACTATAAATTCTATTCCTTACATTTGGAAGAGGCAGGGTCTCCAACAGCTGCGACCAGCTGCCAAAAAAATCAAAGTGTAAATAAGAAATCTACAATGACCCAAATGTAAGAGGTATTTGACAACCCACTTGGAAGCCACATGTTATATGTGCGGATGAAAACTTGAAATAGACTGCTTGACCTTGGTCCTTGACACGAAGAACCAACACAACTATTTACTTGTGATAAGAAGTGGAGGTACGCGAAGATTGCATATCAGATAAACTCTTCTAGACTGAAAATGTCATCATTAAAGAAACTCGCTGCCAGACAGATTAATAAATGAAGTTACATTAGGTAGGCCAGTGTTGATGTCAAATATTACCTTGAACCATTATCACCAAGGCCATGCAGCCAAACAACAGTTGCTTGGTGTTTACCTTTGGGCCTGACCACATACGTCCTCCCAAAGTTAACTGCCTTTCTAGCTGTTTGCCCGCCTGTAATAAAGCGATGACCACAGATAGGATATTGATGTCAACATATAACATTCAAAGAATTTAGCCAATCATAAAGGACCTTTTTGATAGATTCCAGCATCAAGTGCACTAGAAAAATTGCTTACAACAAGGAGAAAAAGGAAAAAGAAGATCAAGCAAACCAGAACCCATCGAAGTCCCTGTCAAGCTCATTTGGCTCCTTAGGATGTAAAACTCAAAGAAACTTTTCTGCACCGTTCGGAACAGTGGAGACCCTGACAAAAACAAACGTCAAAGTTATATAACCCATCAGAATCCAGCTCCAACAACAGATATTGTAGGTTCAAATCCTACACCGGCTGATTCCCAACTCCAGGTAAGGCTAAACATCAACAGCTCGAAAGAGAGATCTTGGTGTCAGGGCAGTCACCAAAGTTAACACGTATGAACTTTGTCAAATTCTCAAGCAGTTCATCCTGAATTGACAGTCAACACTACCGCATTGACACACAGCACAAGTCTAGCACATCATTGTTGCAACGTTAAGAATGTCGGCATCCTGCCACTACGCTGCTAAAGCGAAACACATGAGTCATTCTCTGACAAGCAGGGAACGGATGCTCACAAGAGGCTGACTTGGGACGACACTGCATAACAACGTTCCACGATTCACAACACCCTCGAAAGTGCCGAAAACTTCGACACCAAACACATCTATAAAATGATAATCTCAAAACATCCATTGCAAAAGGGACAATTTCAGGTTTTCCTAAAATGGGCAGAAGAGAGAAGCCGCAAATAATCAAATTAACACGAAATCAAGAGGCCAGAAAGGCTACACGCATCACTCCACAGAACCAACGAAAAGAAAAGAAAAGAAAAACACCCATTACCCTGAAGACATCAAAAAACGACACAATGCACAAAACAATCACAAACGAAAAAGGAGCAGGAACATGCCCAAGAATCAACCCAAGTCAAAACAGCACAAAGGAACGATAAACGACGACAATTTCGGTCCCAACGAGCTCATCGCGAAGAAGAAGACAACGGAATCGGGACGAGAGGCTCTAGGGTTGGAGTGGAGCCAAGCACCGGCGCTGCGTACCTCGATCGATTGGCGAAGATTGCGAGGGCAAAACCACCACTCTCTCTCCTCTCTCTTCTGCGTCTCTGCTGCTAAAGGTGAGATTTTTATCTCTGTTGTTGTCATGTGTTGTTATGTTTTTGTCGTTACGTGCGACCGGTTAATGGCCGTTCAGAACTTTCGTGAGGGAGATGGCGAATCAGGTTCTAAATTTAATTTGCAGGTCCGCCGGCATTCATTTATCAAAAAAACTAAGAAAAATATAAATTTTGGAAAAAAAAATCTCAAATTGCTTATTACAAATGTACTTTAAATCCCATATTAGTACACTCGCTACATATTTACCCTCAATTACCTTTTGTTAAATTTTAACGTAAAATTACTGAATTAGCAATAATTCAACTGATAAGATAAGTTTATGTAATCAATTTTGGTAAATTTATTACATTTATACCAATTTAAGATTTTTTGTGATAAAAAAATTAGTTAATGGTAAATTAATTATTTATATACTAATTTAAGGTTTTTCATGATATTAACATTTTTTGAAGAAAAATAAAGTTCCCCATGTAGTAAAGTGGAGTTATTACATGTAACTTCATCAATTTTGTGGTATATTATATTCACCGAGAGGGAAATGAGTCTATTTGTGAAAAATATTTGTTCAAGTGAGCTTTATTTTTGTTCACGGTAGATCTCGCCATTTTTAATAAATAATATAAAATAGTAAAGACCCTTGAGTAATAAATGTTCCCAATGGACTTTTTCATTCCGAATAAAATAGAGAGAATTCCAAATAGGACTTGTAATGTCCTCATTTAAAAAAAAAATGGTATCAAGTAGATCTTATTTTAAATAAAGGAGTTGAAGTGACTTATTTAATCTCAAATAAGGGTTTGAAATGACATATTTGATCTCAAATAAGGGCCTAGATTGTAGACCAACCAAATTTGTGCCTGCCAAAGAGCACATGCATCTAATATACTGATTCCGATGTCACGGTCAGGGGCATTTTTGTCTAAAGACGTTTCTTTCCTTTGCTTTTCATTTTACCATTCTTCATCTTCTTGCACATGGGCAATCAAGGAAAAAGGCACGGACATTAGGATAACAAACCCTAGCCCAAGCACACCCAAGCAAGGGCACTTAGGCTTTGAGCAAGAGTAGGCACCAATCTAGTGTCCACATAAGCCAAAACCGAGAACCCCATGCTTGTATACAGCTTCTTGGCGCCCGACCCAAGTCCATGGAGGTTGAACCCATGCTCAAATCCTGGCACCTGGACTCAAGTCTACAAAGGTCAAGCATGAGACATCAATGACTATGGTTCCCAACGCTTGAGCTCAAGTCCATGCTATTAGAGCCCTAGTCCATTGAGGTTGGCCCAAGGACATTGGTGCCCATGTTGGGCTTAAGATCTCTAGTCGTTGGGACTCGAATCCAACATCAATGGACACAAGAATAATTGTTGGGACTCGATTGTTGGTGCCGGGGTCCCAAGCCTTGCATCAATGGACCCAAGCATAGGCATTAAGGTCTTGAGGTTCGACTTGAATGAACTCAAACTTGAGTGATAGAGATATGGGCAATGGCATTGGTCTTCAACCCAAGGACTCAAGCACAAGTATTGGGGTCCCGGGCTTAGCCTCAATGGACCTGGCATGAGCATCAAAATGTTGGGCCTCAATCTCAATGGACTTGGGCTTCAACGCGAGGAATTCGAGTACACACATTGGGCAAGTCAAGCTTCTATGGACCAAGGCTCAAGTGCCAAAGACACAAGTAAGAGCATTGGGGCCTCGAGCCCATCCAAACCTAGTCTCTATAGAGTTTTACATGGTCATTGGGATCTCGAGACCTTGATAGACTCAAGCACAAACATTAGGCATCTAAGCCTCAACCTCAATGAACTTAGGCTTGAGTGCGGGCGATCTAGCATGGGCATAGGAATTCTTGGGCTTGGGTGCCGAGGGAACTTGGCACAAACATTGAGGTCTCAAGCTCAAGCTTCAATGGATCCAAGCACGAGCACCAAGGTCTTAAGCCTTAGTCTTGATGAACCCAAGCTCAAGTGTGGGGGATCATGTTACGGGCACTAGGATCTCAAGCTCGACCTTTGTGGAACTGAGCCTAGGCTTGAGGACCATAGTATAAGCATCGAGAGACTTGGGCCCCGCCTTGATGGACCCGGGCACCGGCATCGAGGACCCGGCACTTCCTTTGTTGACTTAGGGCTGAGCACGAGGGATTTGAGCACAAGGACCAAGATCTCAAGCTGGACCTTTGTGGACCCAAGTCAATGCCAAGGCATGAAGCATGGGCACAAGGCCTCTAGTTTGATCTCGATGGACCTAGGCATGGACATCGGAGACCGAAGTACCAACATCAGGGTCCCAAGACATGCCTCAATGGACCCAAGCATGGGTGCTAGAGACCGGAGTTTGGGCAACATGGGCATTGGAGTCACGACCCCAGCTTTAATGGACTTGGGCTTGGGCGCTGTGGGACTTGTTCTCATATGTTGAGGACTTGGAAATGAGTGCATTAGGATTCCCTTACCGAAGCGCGGAGTTTATAGAGCAATCGCATACATTTTGTCATATTTTGAAAAATGATTTTGAATTTTTTAAATAAAAAATCATTTTTTTGAATTTAAATATAAATTTTTCGTTGACTTATTTTCCTAGTCGATCCAAACATTAGAAAATAAGAAAAATTGTTTTCTATTAAATAAACATAGTCTTAATAAATAAGAAGAAAATCGAGATGATTGCATGCCCGATTAGTAATCGGACGGTCTTAGGCCCTGTTCACCCGAGGCAGGCGGGCGCTTGGTGGCGTTCACCGGCGCTGCACGTGGTTTTAACTAGTCGAAACGAACATAAATTCATGTCACCACCCGACACGACAATTGCGGGGCAATCCACCTTTAAAATCTCCAGTTGCATATTCAACGAAAAAGCTTAGGCGAAATAAAGTTAAATAATTTAAAGACTCAATTCACACAAAATAAAAAAAGTGTTAAGAAGGCTAGATATTAAGAAATTGAAAACGTTTTGGGAATTATCCATGCCCTTTATCCCTCTTGTTTTTCAACTGAAATTTAAAATCCACGAGCTTCTGAAATTTCAGTCCTAGTTCCGTCAAAACTCAAGTGCGAGCCAGCGTAATACATTTTTTCCCATTATTGTTAAGGGTCTGTTTAATAACGCTTTTATTCCCAGGAATAATTTCTTTTCAGAAATAATTTTTTCTATTCTATTCCTGGGAATAATTTCTGAGTAAAATAAGGCATTTGGTAACTATAAAAAATTTATATTCTTAGAATAGAAAAATAATAGGAATGCGTTTGGTACGATCTATAATTTTTGTATTTTTTCGTTTTTTCTTCTTACTCACGAACGGCCTAATGCTGACCGTTGACCGCTACCCTCCGCCGCCCGACCACCGTGACGGCGGTGGGGGCGGCCGACAATGGTGGCCGCAGGCGATCAAAGGACGGTGGTGGCCAACAGCGGCAGTTGGCGGTCGGCGGTGGTCAGCAAGTGGCGGAGGCGGCCGGCGGCAGTTGCCAACAATGGCGGCACCAGTCGACGGCCAGCAGTCGGTGTTGGCCCCGGGTGGCTGAAGGTGGCCTACGGTGGCCGCGGCAAGAGAGAAGAACAAAAGAAAAATAAAAGAGAAAATTTGATTATTTCTAGAAATTGTTCTCGAGAACAAGAAGCTATTTTTTTTTTTTTTCTTATTTCTATTCCAAATCTATTTCCTGATTACTTTTTTATTCTAGAGAATAAAAAAATAACTTAGCGTTACCAAATGGAATTCTGTTCTTTTTTTTATTCCGGGGAACAAAAGAACAAAAAAACAAAGGAACATAAATGTTCCCAAACAGGCCCTAAGTTAGTTAAGTGAACTCATTAATAAAGTGAATAATACAAGCTTTTCAAGCAACGTGGGATAAGAGAAAACATGGGAAACAAGCTTCTTGAACTACATTTCTATAGAATTTATTTGAGAATGGCGAAGATGCCTCAGAACGTGAGTTTTAAGTATAGAAGACTCATAAGCCGATCCTCGTGCAAAAGAGTGTTCCTCGTGCTAAGATGTCGTGAGGCTACAATAATGACATTACCTATTTTGAAATAGTGACTCTCTATGGATCTCTCTAAGGCCGAGATAGTCTGGACAATAGTTATGGTCTATCTCGGATACTTTGATCGAGTGTGAAACTTTTACAACGAAGTTATAAAAGCCCGAAAGAATGTTATTCGTAATTGGTTTGTGGAGTGATCGAATACTTGCTCCACTGCAGCACTTTTTATTTATTTATTTATTTGTATCAGTACCGTAAAAGAATTTGAAATACACTTTCATACTTCTGGTGTATAATACACGGTGTAAGGATGGGAAGACCGACCGTCGAAGTCACTTGAAGTACGGCGTCCTAAGATCCACGAAAATGCCAATTGCGGTCTCAGGAGTCTACAAGAGAGTAGCTTTACAGGAAAGTCGACCGAAGGGCAGCATTTAGTGCCATATTTCAGGGTCGAACTTGCGCCACGATTTCGGAGGCACGCTTCGAGAGGCCGAGAAAGTTGCACGAATCCGGCACTCCATAATAAATATTGACAGCTGAGAGTACACTGTAGACTTCGGTGGCCGCGAACCATAAATTTTGCAGGACCCGCGGGAAGGCAACTTGGAGAATGACTTACCAAAAATATCACCCTGGAAAAGCCACTCTCCTGGTAAATTCATGTAGAATTCCCAGGAATTGTCAAATTGGTCAATAAGGGACATAATCTTTCCCTTTGTTCTTTTGTTTTTTGTGAGCTTTTAGCTTTCTTGCTGTAAAGAATTTGTGCAGAAAGCATAAAGAGCTCAGATGGAAACCTCAATTCATCCTTTTAAAGAAAGAGATTGACGGTTGAATGATTGAAAATAATTGACGGAAAGAGGCAAAAGAATAAAGAGCACCAACCTTTGTTCTTTTGTTTGCATGAGCATTGCTTTCTTGCTGTCGAGAATTTGTGCAGAAAGCATAAAGAAAATGCCAATTGCTCAGATCAAAACCTCAATTCATCTTTTTAGAGAAAGAGATTGACGGTTGAATGATTGACAATAATTGACAGAAAGAGGCAAAAGAATAAGAGCACCAACCAAGAGCAACCCATCCTGTTTTGGTGATGTTACCTTGGATTGGAGCTATCTAGGAGAGAGAACAGACAATGCAAATGAACATGAAGAACTAGCAACATTGGACTCCACAGTATGTGCTGCTAATGTGGCAATTGTAGGGCAATTCGGATTGCCTCGCTCCTCTTCATCGATCGATAAGAGGTCAACCACAATCATCGCCGTTTCAGGGGGCTCGTTAACTGCCATGCGGCCCTCGAGCATCTCAACCACACGGGCCATGCTTGGCCTGAGCCTCGCCCTCTCCTGGATGCACCACAAGGCCACGAAAACCAGCCTCCTCACTTCCCTCTCGTCAACGCTCCCGTCTTCCAATAGCCGGCGATCGACCACCTCCATGAGCCTCCCTTCCCTCAATTTCTCGGCCACGATCTTGGGGAAGTACTTCCACTTCCTCCCTGACCGGCTGTTTCTTTTGTCAATCAAGCACACGCTCCTCTGCCCTCCGATGATCTCGAGCAGGACCATCCCGTAGCTATAGATGTCCGACTTCTCGGAGATTCCGTTCTCCAATAGCCACTCTGGGGCCAAGTACCCTCTTGTCCCTCTAATAGTAGTAACAACCCGGCTTTCGTCTTTCCCCATCAATTTTGATAAGCCGAAATCAGTGACGACAGCCCGGTAATTCTCATCGACGAGTATGTTCTCAGGCTTGACGTCAAGGTGCAGGATGCGAGACCGGCAATCATGGTGGAGGTATGAAAGCGCCTTGGCCACGTCGAGAGCCACCCGACACCTGTGGTCCCATGACAAGCAGCCTCCGGGCCGACTCCGCCGCTCCGACTTGGGGAAAATCCAGCAATCCAGCGAACCATTCCGGATGAACTCGTAGATCAAGAAGCGTGGCCCAGCAGGGACGCAGCAATAGCCGATCAGGCGCACGAGGTTCACATGCTGCACGCTCGCAATTGCGGAGACTTCTGACCGGAACTCCCTCTCGCCACGCTCCTGGCCGTCAATGCGTTTGACCGCCACGGCCGTGCCATCGCTCAGGATCCCTCTGAAGACCGTCGCAGAAGCGCCCCGGCCCACCAGGGCCTGGAATCCGTCGGTCGCTTCCTCGATCTCCTTGTACCGGAACTTGGTTGGGACGCCGGCGACTTTGCGGAGGAAACTGTACTCGAGCCTCAGCTCACGGCCCTCGGCCAAGCGTGACTCAAGCAGTATCCGGCGGCGGTTGTAGTGCCTCCTCACCGCGAGCCAGGCGAAGACCGAGAGGATCAACGCGACATCCACACCGAGAACGAGGTAAAAGGCCTTGGAAAGCCGGAGAGTTGCGTGGGCGACGATGATCACGACGATCAGAGCAAGAACCGATGAGCAAGCGATCCAGTTCGCTTTCTTGTCCTCCATCAAGACCTCATCTCTGCTTCAGGTTGTGAATCCACAGGTTAAGGAGACATTCTCCGGGAAACGGCAGGTTGACAATTTCCAAGGTTAAACTCAGAAGAAAACCCAATTTTCGTGTCCAGATCTTGCTAAATGTCTGAAAATTTTGGAGGAGGCTGGGTCTGATCAATGTATGAACGGAAGAACACGCCAAGGAAGGTCACAGGCTCACTCTCTTCTATATAAATGTATGTTGAGTTGTTGCTTTATTAGTGGGCACTTGCGTGGTTGATTCAGTCACTCAGTCAAGGTCGAATCAGGCCTCGTTTCTTCGAAATTAGCCGTGGTTTGCAACGAGTAATTTAATCAGGGTTTCTGTCTTCAAAATCTTGACCGAGCAATGGGCGTCCTGCTACATTTATTAGTCAACTTTTTCTGATATATATATCAAGTGTGGTCCAAAAAAAAAAAATTGATGCAGTTGTCTTTTAAAAGGGACTGATTACCCACTGTGAATCCTAGAGTTTGACCCGTTCATTAACTTCATTGTCTTACTTTCTTGCAATTTTGCTACGAGTCGCGGGGTACCATCGACAATAATTATTTTGTTTATATGATAATAGACACTAATCGAGTCAATAGATTTGTATGTTCTTGATTTGAAAATTTTATCGGTCGATTTGAAACTCGCACCATGGTTTGTTTACTTAGTCGCTAAGATTAACTCGCATGATTAGTTTAATCATGTTGTGTACATAAAACAAGCATTGTTAGGGGTTTGACATTTTTAATATTTTGGAATTAGGCCAACCAATACTAATGAGATGAACAGACAATCACCCGGTCATGACGTGAAATCAGTGCTGAATGCGCAACCATTAATCACTCGCAAATGACGCGGGAATAGTATAAAAAAATAGCCGGCCACAAAATTGAAGACTAGTATAAGAGATAACATGAGAGTACAATACCTCATTCATATTACGTAAACTTGAGAAGTTTTGTCGCTGTTGACCAAGTTGTGTATTTATCTTATCATGAAAGACTTGGTATATACATACAACTATTGTTAGCAATTTTATCGGTTTGGTTAAGCAATAGTAGTTTTTAGTAGAGATGCCAATTCATCCTTTTTTTTACCTTTGGTCTCATTTGTCACTTTTATGTACAAGTTCGTATAGTGCTCATGATAATCGAATCCCGGATCTAATCCCTTGAGTAGAGCGGGTAAAGTCCACAATCCATAAATTTTCGAGGGGCCAATGGAAAAGCCTTTCTTGGGCCTCGTATGGGGGTGGGGACAGGGATGGACGTGGACGACTTCGTGCCCGCTCCACCTTTACGCCCCTAATCCTCTATGTCTAATGGCCCCTATGTCTTTTTATGAGATTTATGAAGCTTTTTACGTACATATTTTCTTGTTTCTTATGTTTCTTTCTTGATTCATCGTGAAGATTTCTATTTATTTCGTGGGAGATGACTGATTTGAAAAATAATTTTTTTAAAATGATTATTTGTATTTCTTCAAATAATTATTAAATGAAAATATTTTTATCATTGAGAACAATTTATGTCAAAATATTTTCGAGAATGTTGAAAATATTTTCCGTAAATGGTCATTTTCAAAAATATGTTTTTTAAATTATTTAATTTTCTCAAAATAAAGAGAGTTAAAGTGTCATTTCCTTTTCTTGTCCTCATCCTAAGATCAACCTCCAGGTTGAAAAAGAGAGGCCTCATGGGTTGCAAAATTCAAATGATAGAGATATCCTTGGGCTTGTATCAATGGTGATTGACACTATGGATGCGTTTAGTAAACATTCAAATATTATGAAAATTGGAAAAAATAAAGTTGCCAATTTGGGAAGATAGATTGCAAATTGTATCAACTCTAGGGAATGGCGATAATGGTTCATTTGATTCTTCGAGACTTCTATTTAGGACATGACATAGTTGTAACATAAGAGACTTAGACACGTGAGTGAAATGGAGATGATTGTTATAACTCGAAGGGCTTTACTAGGGGGTCATCAGACTAAGAAGCTAAATTTTATAAACACCATGACATGGTTAGTCAGCAAAGAGTGAAGTTTAACGCGACAGTTCACTAGATTATAAGCTGCATACACTTAGACTTATAGGGACCCGTCAAGTTCCAACAAAGAGTGGTGCTTGGTATGTTTCGTCCTTTGTTGATGATGTATTGATGGAAGTCTTGATTTGTCTTCTCAAGCATAAGAGTGAGGTAGTTGGTCGGTTAAAGTCATTGAAAACACTAATTGAAAAGCATATAGTAGTAAAATCAAGTCCTACTGCTCAACAATTGTGATGGGGTTTTCTACTCCTACTCAAAAGTAGGTATGAATTACATGGAGGCATCCCTTTTCATCATAGAAGAATGCATGATTTACTACTTAAACTTCCAATGCTAGCATGTTTGCATGCATTTGAGTTAACTTTTTAAAGTCTCATGGAGTCACATACAACTTCTTGTAGTCTTCAAAATTCAAATAACAATTTTGACGCTAACAAGATTGGAAAAATGTGACATACTTTCATTTCGGAAATACATTAAAAGAAGAAACACTCTTTTATGGGATGGGGATGACAACAAATGGCTCAACAGGAGCAACTTTGAGTCTAATGTGATCTCCAATACCGACAATCAAATGTGCGATTTCTTTGCAACTAGAAAGGGAACAAATTCCATGCCTTTCAAATGTGACAAACAAAACATAAAAAAAATCCCAAAAACTCTCTCCATTTCTCCTTTAGTACTAAATGGCACAACCTTTAGAAGCTTGGAGGGGAGAGCATCTCCGTAAGATTAGCATGATCTTCTTAGTACCATAAATATTCCTTGCATCCAAAGCTAGGCATCAAGAGGAAGAGGGTTAAAGAAAGGGGGGGTGGCACCACATCATCAAAGGCATCTCCTCATTTTAGGGTTTTTCACCCCTCCCCACGTCAAGTGGGACAATGACGGGTATTTTGGCCTTGGCATCATTGAGCCGGCTTGGCCTTGCCTCCGATTCAGCAACTTCGACACCAGGCTCACTTGGGCCGTGGCCGTGGTCGAAGTCAAAGCCATGGCAATCACGGTGGAGATCGATTCCCTAACCACCAACCCGAGGTTTGACGGGACGCGAGCCTCGAGCAGGATTTGAACTTGCTCGATGTGATTGCCAAGTTCGGCGACCTCGAGATTGTCGAGGAGAGTGACGACACTGGTGGCGGGGCCATTTGTAGAAGTATTATCCATATAAACAATTAATTAACCAAGAACAATCAGATCTATATATGATTGTAAAACACCAAAATCTATACGCACAATGGAATTAAAATATACATGTTTGAGCCATTGCTTTACTTAAAGAAAATAGATTAGTCTATTTAATTAGAGATCTTTTGGAATGCTAGATCTTCCTCTCTATGACCTATTTTAGTATAGTAACTTTTAATGAGACTAAGTAACTAATAGACATAACTTACTCTTTTATAGGTTAGATTGGGGACCTAGCAAACCATAATTAATAGCTAGTCAACTGAAGCCCCTCCTATTACGAGTTTCAGTTAAATACAATTGCTTACATTTTGCTGCTCAACTAGGCCCGTTATTAATAGATGCCAAAACCCAATTCAATAAGATTACTCAAGGGTTTAACAAATATTGGAATATTAATTAACTCGATATGGAAATTTCCAACATTCTCCCACTTGGGCTACATTAATTAACTTATTTTTATTTTAAAAAATATTTTATATTGAAAAAAACATTATCGGGTTAATAACTGAAAATTTTGTTTTAATGTGGCCACAACTTTAAAAAAAAAAAACAATATATTCCAATCATGGCATCTCAAAACCAATCCAATTCTATATAACCTCAGTATAGGACTATGGAGATCAATGTGTTAAGAAAATATCGCAATACATGACCTTCCATAATCACATATAATAAGCATTATATTTTCATGAATCATGAGCCTAGTAGTATAATAAGAAATAGTGCCCACATGTGATCAAAATATACACTATTTCTTATCGGTCCTCAATACAATTTCTCAACGACATGAAACTACATCAGCGCAATTTCTAAACAACATGAAATTGCACGATTATGTCACAATTCAATATGAGATTTCATAATTAGTGACATCCAGTCATCTTTAAACTAAAATTTGTTTAAAGATACTATTTTATACTTCCATTTTTCAGTCAAGGGGAGAAAAGATAACAATGGAATCAACAATAATAATCATTAAGAATAAATGCTTTCATAAATATCATGAAAGTATTATCAGTTTACATATAACTATAATATCCATAAATACAAAATATATAGCTCCCACTAATAAAAAATCAAAAGAATCTAAAACACTCATATTCTTTACATGTTCTTTAAACAAAATGGGTTGTAAGTCTTTTTTTAAAAGATTAGCCAACATGGACTCAATTTTAATATTTTCGATCATAATGTCTCCATTTTTGACCAAGTCCTTAACAATATAATATTTGATCTCCATGTGTTTGGACGCATTGATGATCTTGTCATTTTTAGAATAAAACACAATTGTAGTGTTGTTAAAGTAGATCACCATAGGTTTGGCAATAGAGTCCACAACTCACAATTTTGAGATCAAATTTTAAGCTAAACAGCTTGAATTGACGCAACGTAACATGTTATAAACTCAACATACATTGTAGAGTTCGTAATCAAGATTTGTTTTGTGCTCTTCCAAGAAATAGCAACTCCAGCCATCATAAAAATATATCCAAAAGTTGATTTTCTATCATCTAAACAATTAACAAAATCAGCATCTGAATATTGAATTACCTTTAGGTCCTCTACTCTGTTATACACGAGCATGAAGTCTTTTATTCGCTGTAGATATCTCATTACATTTTTAGCTGCAATCCAATGTTCATGACCTGAATTTGACAAATATCTTCAAGAGTATTCACAGCAAAAACAATATCAGATCTACATGTTCAAAGACCAAAGCACCTTCAAGCATTAAGTACGTAGAGTTCCATCTAGTTGCCACATCTTGACATACTTTTTTACCCGTCTTCAAGCAAGATTGTGTTATACACTCAACAAATTTTGCTCTCCTCCCTTGTGTAGCTTACATATTTGACATATTCTCTAATATTTTGCAATAATCCATCAATCATCTTTAGACCTTCTTGGACAGTAAGATTCAAATGTGTGCACCACAATGTACATGAAAAAACTTCCCATCACACAACAAGAGGATCTCATAGAAGGTGTACTTTTCCAAAGATCAACCATACTGTCATTGTATAATGCATTATCCAATGTGATACTGAAAATTTTCCTTTCAATGCCCCACTCTCTCAACAAAGTCAGCAATTTTTCCAATAAAATGGCGCCATTGTATGGAGGTGGCACGTAGGAGAAGCACAAAACATTTGCATGCAATTCCCAATTCTCATCAATGTAATGGGTAGTGTCGGTCATATAATAATCAGTTGTCACAGAAGTCCACAAGTCAGAAGTTGAACATATTCTGCTAGAAAGTGACATTATATTTGATTTCAAATTTCTCTTCTCATTCTCATAAACTTTTACCACATCACTTTTTGTTGTATTCCTCGATATGTATTTCACATTGGGATTAAGATAACTAAGCAACTCTCTGGTAGCCTCATGCTCTACAAAAGAGTATGTGTAATTGTGTTTGACTATTGCTTTTGCTAGATTGCTTCTAAACACAGTTTGATCAAACTGTTCTATGGAATCATCAATGTTGGCCACTCGATTGGGACAAGTATGTAAATGACACAACAAATTTTTTGTCCCATGGCTAGCCATGTAAGCTGATTTGCACCATTTACACTTGGCCTTTTTCTTGCCATCCTCATCTGTGAATTTTTCAAATTCAAACCATACAGTAGAAGTGCATTTTTTTGATCGTTTAGAGCAAGTAGAGTTATCTTCCTCATCCTCATGAAATAAGGATGCAGCTCTACGCCTCTTAGACCAATATGTTGTTGAATATTCTTCTTGATCCTCGTTAGATCTTGAAATGTCAACTAATTAGTTAAAATAAATGTGAATTAGAACAAGTTATTTACTCAAAGAGAAAATGACATGTTATATTTCTATTTAACACTAAAAGAAAACATCTCCAACTTTCATTCTCCTTTTAAGAGTAGAGTACAAAAGAGAAAACATACAGAAGACCCAAAAAGAACTACTTTGCCCATTTACAGGGAACACATTTACATGGAATTGCACAGTCCACACAATCTACAAAACACCAAAGCATAAACTGAGCATACGGCACCCTTCTCATAGGAGGACTCCTAAAAACATACTTGACATCTCCGTTTCACACGAAGGAAGAACATTCACATGCTGATCACACTCTTCATCCAAGAACATACCACAACAAGTCCATCTATAATCACACGGAACCACATCAATTTTCCGTTTTACATCGAAAGTCATGCATTAAGACATCACAGAATCATCCTAACCTCATAAGCCATCATTACCCAATGAATACACGCATAGCCGAAAACTAAAAATCATGACATGCTTTCATCCTCGACGAAGAAGATCCCGAATGGATCAAGCAAGCACATTCAAAAGTAGTACACACAGGATGTCTCACAGATCTTGTAGCTAGTCCCGACAAAAATCAACAAAAAACATAAATGAAAAAGCCATCACTCCGCTATAGGAACTATGAATCTGGTAGCAAAAATCGCTTTGCCATCGACATTGAGGAAATAAATTGATCAACCAAACGCGACATAGTATGAGGAGAAAGCCAGAGAGAACGGGGACGAACCTGTAACGGTCTTGAGCTCCAACGGGACCTACACAGAGAGACATGGAAACGCATGGATCTCTACTAGATCGGAATCCCCATCCCACAAATCAAAATCTGAAAAACAAAACTAACAAGCGGTTGAGGTTGTGGATCTTCTGGCGAACAAGGAGCTGGAGCTCGTGGGTGTGCTCGTTGGCAAAGGTGGGTGATGAAGCTCATCGACCTTCGAGGGAGCGGCGGAGGCGGAGGCGAGGGCCGAGTGGCGGAGGTGGGTGACAAAGCTCGTCGACCTTCGAGGGAGCGCGGAGGCAAGCCTCGGAGGCGGGCGGCGGAGGCGCTCGGAGGCGAGCGGCAAAGGTGGGTTGAAAATGGGTCACTGACGATTGACGAAGGGCAGCTGTCTCTGTCTGTCGCTATCTTGCTGAGGAAGTTCTATATTTTTTAAGTTTTGAAAATGGGTCAAAAATGGATTAGAACATGTGACCCATTTTTGACCCATATAGAATTCAACTTAAAACACTTTGACCCATTTTAGCTAGGCCGTTACTTCTTCATGACCCATTTTGTCACCTCTAGCTTTATTTGAGACTCTATATCTTTCTCCCACTTTTTCAATGAATTGTCTTGTTTGTATCTTCCGGCAAACCACTAATGAAATGTTCAGTTTTGGACCTCTTCATAGTAATGAGGCTTAGTCGGTTAGATTTTTCCCATCTAGCATAATGGGCCTTTTGATCTACAGTACTTTGATCATGGGGCTTGGAAGGTTCATCCTTACGTAGAGCCAAGTCCATATCGACAATGCCTAGAGCAAACTTTATATCTTATTTCCATCTCTTGAAGTTTAATCCAGTTAACATTTCAATCGTGGCATTGTTGTTGTTTGCAGCAAAGATTTTTGTTTGTCACACATAATGCAATAAAATCAATTATGGGCAATAAGTAATTTAACAAAAACAATTAGTACATCATAAACTCCCCTTTGGGCAAAATGTATAATGCACCAGTATTTTCCACAGCATAAAGTTTATAAAGTAGCAACAAAGAGAATTACATATAATTGTCAATGATCCATCCCATTTGGCAAGCAAATTCTTTAAATTATACATCTCCATGATATCAATATATAGAGACGATAATAAGAATTATATATAATCATCAATGGCTTATTCGCTTTGTGCAAACAAGACTTTTAAATTATACTTCTCCATTATCACAATATAGAGGGGAATTACATATAACACTAAAATTTATCTCCTTTAGGAAGATAGAACTTTTGAGTCATACATTCCCATCAATCCTCTATATTATATCAATATAGAAAAGAATTACATATAATTTTCAAAAAAATTACTTTGGATAGATAAATATTTTTCAATTATATATCCCTATCTTTTAATCTGGGAATAATCTTTATGCAACTTTCTAAATTAATAAACACAATAATACCCTTTGGGCGAATAATTCTATATACTAATTTTTATCAATAGGGAACTCCAAAAAATTTATATATAATGTTCCATTTAATCAATGCCCAAAATTCATCAAATAATATGAAGCATTTTATGACATGTGCTTCCTAAGATCATATTGCATTTATCAAATAACAATTTATTATTATTATCAATATTTTAATTTTTTAATTATTATTTTTTTAATGGCCGAAATTCGGCCAAGCAGGTTGGGGCCAGCTGGAGCAGTAGCCCAAGATTCTGGGCTCACGCCCAGAATAATAAAAAATAAATAAAAAAACAAAAAAAATTGGGCTTAAGCCCATATTTGCCCAGACAAAGATTCTGGGCTCATGCCTAGAATAAAAACTTAAAAAAAAACATAAACAAAGATTGGGCCCAGAATTAAAAAAAAAATAATAATATGGGCGTACCCCAGCCCAAAGATTCTGGGCTCATGCCCAGAATAAAAAACTTAAAAAAATATGGGCTTGCGCCCATATTTGGCCCAGCCAAGATTTTGGGCTCACGCCCATAATAAAAAATATGAACTCGCCCCAGCTGGAGGTCTTCTTCAACCTCCAGCCGGGTCCTAAAACCATGCAAACCGGATCACATGATCTCCGGTTTCGACCCAAAACTCAAAAAAATATATATAGTTATTGATTTTTGATGAAAAATATATATGGATCTTGCTTTTAACATCAATATAATTGACTAGAATGAATTAAACAAAAAAAAAACTAAGAAATCAACCATATTCAAGCTTCAAGAAATTTCGGATCTAACACCCATGACGGAAATTTTTTTTCTCTTATTTAAGCCCAAAAAACTTACCTTATTGCAACCAAAAGATTCTAAAACATATATAAAACAATATCCATGCAATAATTTATAACAAACATCAATTAATTGCATGTAATTTAAAAATTCTAGAACTTTTTCAAGATATAAACCCTAGAATTTTAAATTCAAAATTCTTACTTAATTCTCAACGAAACTATACAAATTATATATGGTTGGAAAGATATCAACATGTAGAACAAAAACCCAAAGGTTTCAAGATCAATTAATAAAAAAATCCACATGAAAAAATAACGACAATATTTGATTCAAAGAGGAAAATTTTGAATTTGTTCATAAAAAGAAAATAATTTTGGATTCTACAATCATATATAACTTGCTCTGATACCACATGTAGAAATATTATTCATATAAACAACTAATTAATCAAGAAAAATCATATCCATAGATGACTGTAAAATGCCAAAATCTATAAGTACAACAGAATTAAAACATACTCGTTTGAGCCATTACTTCACTTGAAGAAAAATATATTAGTCTATTTAATCAGAGATGTATTTGAATGCCAAATCTTCCTCGCTGTGACCTATTTCAGTATAACAGTTTGATTAAGCAACTAATAAGCATGACTAACCCTTTTATATGCTAGAGAGAGATCCTAATCAATAGTGTGTCAATTGGGCATCTTCTATTACGGACTTCAATTAAACACAGTTATCTACACTTTGCTGCGCAACTAAGCCCATTATTAATAAATGCCAAAACCCAATTCAATTAAATCACTCAAAAGTTTAACAAATATTGAAATATCCATTAACTCAATTATTAAAATAGAAAATTAATTAATTAATGTAAGTCAATATTATAAGAAATTTCCAACACCATAAACTTCGTTACATATGAGAACGTGTTGGTGGAGGCCAACGGCTCCAACGTCTTGCCGTTGACGATCACATTCGAGGAGATCAACTTGGGAGAGGCGCTGAGCCTGAACATCAGGCATTACAGGTACTTGAAGGCGACATCGATATAGCGTCTCACAATCCCGATAGCCATTGATGGGGCTGACCTCATGGCGTCAGCTCATACTAGGTTCAGCAATTACCTTCTGCAAGTCCACCTGTTCTCAAGGAAAGAGATGTCTTTTTTTTTTTTTTTTTTTTTTTTTGGGTCTTTATTGTTGCAAACTCCAAAACAACACATCATTATGGGTTTTCGCTTTCCGAGTAGAAAAAATGAAAACCAAACCGACTTGGCTTGACCCAAGCCAGGTTTCATTTTGATTCTCATGCGTTTCGATTTGGGTCGAGTAACATCAAACCCAACCGATTCCATGAATAATGAGTCGAATGCCTTTCGTTTTTTGAAAGACGACTAGACATCGACACATGAACCAAGAGACTCCATTGTTTGACTTAGAATCCAACACCTGCTCTCGGGTCCTTGGCAGTGGGAAAACAGTCCCAAAAATGTCAAGTTAATCAAGCTTTGTCGACTATGACCTTTGTGGATTCCTAATTAAGGTTGCCATACGAAGATATGATAAAATAAATGCCTAAGCCCTACGAAGTCGCCTTTCAATTTCACTGACCAAGGCAATTTCAAATTATATACCAGCGGCCTTAGAACATGGAAAAACCGAGCAGGAATAGTGACTAATTTTAGTAATCAGACGTGAGGCATCTCGTTTTTGAGTTAAATGAAAACCTACTACGAGGCTATGACAAATTAAGTATTTGTATAAGCAAGCAATAATGCCGTCTGCTGTAGACTCCATCTCATGAAAGTACATATGTACCCAGAAGAATCTCCATCAATACCAGGAGACCGCCGGATCTAGCCCCTGGACGGCCGCCTGTGGTCGCCCGACCTTGGTGACCATCGCTTGAGGTTGCCCAACCTCTAGTGGCCGCTTGGGTCATGCGATTCAGGCCGTTGGTCGCTTGGGTCACGCGACCCAGACGTCACCTGACGTTTGGCGACAATCGCCGGCATGCGTGACCCCTTGGCTGGCGGTCGTCGGCCTTCATGCGGTAGTTTTCCTCATAGATGAACAATAACTCGAAGTGAACAATAATCGGAACTTGCATTCCGGAAATGCAAGTTCCCAAATGACCTCCAGACCTGCTTTGGACTAAGGGCCCTTAAGGTTCTTTGGAGATGCAATTGTATCTTGCTAAAGTCGCTCAAAAAATCGAATCAAACGCATTTGCATTTGGCTAAGGGACTTTAGAGTCCCAAAGCCCATTCCCAAAGCTAAACCAAATAGGGCCAATATGGATAATCAACTTGAGAGCTGACTTAAAAGGACATTAGAAAGTAATTTGATATGAAGCATCGGCGACATGACATATATACAACGCCATCCGCTCGATGACCAAATAAACAAAATCCCCCAGGCATTTCATTTATCTTATTTTCCTGGTTCTAACATGGGATTACGCCAGCAAATGGAGAACAGTTAATTCCCAATGAAGTTAATCAACATAATTCTAGATCGTCATACCATCCCCTCTACAGATCATAAGCATGATTGCGGTTACTGAAAATGATAAATAATGAAATGCATAAGTTCATCCTGAGACACCTCCTGCGGTTTGTCTGGCATCAGATACTGCCTGAAGAAATGATACTGTTCATCTTTACATGGGTACCTGCAAAATGTTAAAGTTTGATTGCCAACAACATAAGTCACAAACATCAACTCATACAATTGTTAGGACATGGAAATGCATAATTTGAGGAACATACAAACTGTAGTCGCATTCATAGCCTGCTTATTCGTTGAATTGATTTCCTACGTCAAACCCTCTGTAATTAGACGATCCATACCCCAAATCGATGAAGTAGAGTTTCCCGGCAAAGTGAGCAGAAATACGCAGAACAGTTTGTAGTTAGTACAATGTGTAAAAAGGAAAAGTAACATCTGTATTTGATTACATGCTTTCTCCAATGTCCTCCTAATAAACCAATTGTTTTTCTTTTTCCAAAATGCTGGTTTAATGGTTACTTCAGGGTAAAGCCCACGAAAAATGATTATTTTGATGAATTTCTTTTGGCATTGATTAAATAATTGAGTCGAACTAGTTTAATTCCAAAAGCATTGATTATGTATGGCACAAAACAACTAATATTTTAGAAACCCTTTTCTTAATAAATTACTTATGATGCGAATGGTAGTCATTTTATTTTTTATTAAATCCTTTTTTTTTTTCCAAAAATAAGATTGGAATATAATTCATTTGACAATACAATTTCATATTTTTAATTATTGGAACAAATTTTTAGTTCAAAAATAAGTTTGGAATAAAAATGAACAAATTTTCTATTTTTCTAATTTTGGAATAAAAAAAGAGGTAAAAACTTCTCTCATCGTTTATCTTTATCATTGGTCAATCGACCACTGCTCACCATAGTTCATTGTCCTCCATTGCCCACCAGCCCATTGCCCATCCAGGAAAGAGATATTTTGCATGGTTAGTGTAATTTTATTCGGAAACTCGTTCACAAATTAAGTAAAGAAAAACCTATTTAGAATAACCATCACGCACATCCTTAATATTTGCTTTTGTCGGCGTTCCTTAATAAATTCTCTTTTGGAAAAAAAAAAACATATCCAACTAGTTGTAAAAAAAACTTTAAAATATGTCGGCCCAAAAATAAAAAGGAAAGAAAAGGAAAGGAAAGTGGAACGTTAACTGCGTGAGAGGGAAGACATTGGCGCGCCGCCACCGTAATCGAAGCGACGTTGCCCTAAAACCCTTCCGAAGAACCCTCAGCTCGACCCTCGTTTTCTCCGAGAGCCATGGGCAGCTTCGGGAATGGACCCGCCGGCGACCGTACGGGCCCCTACGGCATCGGCGGCGGCGGCGGCGGCGGCGGCGCGCGGCGGTGGACAAGGGCGTCGACTTCGCGAACTACTTCTGCACCTACGCCTTCCTGTACCACCAGAAGGAGATGCTCTCCGATCGCGTCCGCATGGACGCTTACTACAACGCCATCTTCGAGAACAAGAGCCATTTCCTCGGAAAGGTACGGCCTTTCCGGGTTTTATGGTGGAAATGTCTCTGCTTTTAGGTCCGTTCTTGTCGTGGGTTTTTGCTGTTCTGGTTGTTCTGTAATTGGTTCGGTTGTGTTGTGGGTCGGGTCAAGTCGAGTCCTTTTCGATGTTTTTGGATGACTAGTGGATGGAAAGCTTAAAACTTTAGTGTTCTTTCGCTGCGGAATTGTTTGCTTTTTGGGAAAGAAGTGAGTTCATAGTTTGTTGTCAAGTGAAGCTTTTGCTGGTGCTTTCAAGTTCTGATGTGTCTGAGAGAAATTTCGTTTCGCGCATGGATGATATACAACTTAGCATATGCAAGAAAGAATCTGTTCGCACTGTTAGGATGAATTAGTGACATTTTGATTATGTGGGTTTCTTCTTGTCCTTGGGGGCAGAGTTTAGAAGTGTTGAAGTTCTTTCTTTTAATCATGAGCTGCAACAGCACTGGAAAACATATGAAGTTCTTTTATTTATTTTTTCTTTTATTTAAATGTTGGAATAAGCACTGACTTGATGAATTTGTCGAGAAGACGGTGCTGGATGTAGGAACAGGAAGTGGTATTCTTGCAATATGGTCAGCTCAAGCTGGTGCGAGGAAGGTTTACGCAGTGGAGGCGACAAAGATGACAGAGCATGCCCGAGCTCTGGTAAAAGCAAATAATTTTGAAGACGTTATTGAAGTGATTGAGGGTTCAATGGAAGATATTAGTCTCCCTGAGAAAGGTTAGAGCTTGGCATCATATGACTTCATTCTTGGTTTTTCATGCCATGTATCTTAAGTCTGATGTAGGTGTATGCTATGCCTAGTTATCGCTATTGACAGTATGAAAACCCTTTGCTGGCAGTTGATGTGATCATATCAGAATGGATGGGTTACTTCCTTCTGCGTGAGTCTATGTTTGATTCAGTGATTTGTGCACGTGACCGCTGGCTGAAGCCAACTGGAGTCATGTAAGTTTTTTAGGTAAATCCAAATGCTTTTTTACTTGAATTGCTTGACTTGCATGGCAAGTGCATTTCCCTTGTTTGGTGGTGGTGCTAGTAGCAATAGTCAGGGACTCAGGGCTAAGGGCTAGGCTGTTGTGCCCTCTGCCCTTTCATTATTTATCTGATTTTTTACACTTTTGCCCTGGTTGGAATTGCAGAAACCACATGTGTAACCAACAGTCTGGGTATGACTAGTTTTGTTTGGTTTATGACCTTCATTTCGGAGAACTAGCCTCATATAAACTGAAATGCATCTTGTCAGATGCCTTTGCTTTACTTGCTTTAGGTCTTCTGTTGATTTTGGGATGTTACATTTACGTCTGTGCCTATCTATAATTGATTTGAGCAAACCAAGATCTGTGGTTTTATTTGAGGGCTTTGTTCAACTGGTATTGGAAAAAATCAACTGTGCTTTCTGCTTCCACACACTGCATTTTGCTTTCCACTTCCGCACATTGCTTTGAAAACCTGGTGCCAAGCCTAGAGTACATGGCGTGTAAGTAAAAGCTCTCTTCAGCATGTACAGCATCCTTTTAGTTTATTGTGTTGTATATGTGCAGTTCTTTGCTGCATGTGCTATGAAGCATTAAAGAAGAGTGCTTTGTATGCTTCCATCCTCTTGCAGTGGCAGAGCCAGTGTGTTACCATGGTGATTGCACATATTGTGATTCCACCGCTCACTCTCATAATCATCATTGTAGTACATTTGCACCAGAAGGAATAGGCAAAAAAGAAAAGATGGATACAGTATTAAGTACTTGATATTATATTTCTTTGAGAAAAGAAAAGGCTTAAAACTGAGTGATAAACTGTAGTAGCACTGTCCTTGTCATTCTTCATGCACAGTCAGATAGAGGTGCTGCATTTGGTGAATATTTGACAACCTTGGACTTTAGTATTTATTTTTTTTTTGACAATAATGACTATAGATGTTGTTTTGTCTGACCAAATATCCCCCTTTTGGCAGGTATCCTAGTCATGCTCGAATGTGGATGGCTCCTATCAGGTCTGGGTTGGCGGATCAAAAATCGAATGACTTTGAAGGAACCATGGATGACTGGCACTGTTTTCTGGAGGATACTAGGATTAGCTATGGCGTCGATATGAGTATCTTGACCAAACCATTTGCTGAAGAGCAGAAAAAATGGTATCTTCAGGTGTGTCCTAGTAATTGTGGTCTTTGGGATGTCACATCTTTCCTCTTTAGCATGTTCTTAGTCCAGTCATAGTTATTCCCTTTAGTTTATTCATGCGCTACAGAATAGGATGTACACTAAGAAGAGCTTCTCATAAATGAATTCAATAGGGAGGTCATGTGCTACAGCATGCAATATTATGCATGCGTTAAATACATCAATTTAATGTGTTTATTTAATGTATACATGCATTGACAAGCATATTCTGACTGCCTCCATGCAAGCATGACTAGTACTTTGTATTTCCAGGGACATCTATTATGCATAAAACTCAACTGTCTCCTCCCTTTTAGTCACTCTGCTTTGCATAGCATTTCGAGTAATTCATCCACTTTTCTAGCTTGGTGATGATGCATGATGGGAATGAGAGATAATTAAACTTGTTTTCTGTGCTAAGTATATGGAAGAATGTTTACTGGAAATGGTTAATGAAAGGGGTTTTTGGAGCGTGTATGAGTGAAAATGAGGTTGGGATAGATGAATTTCACCACCTGGGCATAAAGGAACATGCCACCAATGAAGTATAAAGCACTTTTGATTCACTACCAAAGGGATTGGATGAGGAACCGAAAATAGAAAGTCGCTCACTTGAGGAAAATGTCATGTATATGTTGAATTCAAGTCTGCCTCTACATGTGAGATGACTCTATTTGTAGAGAAACTTTGTTTAGGAACTAAACAATTTAAATGACTCTGGGAATCTAGCTAACAATAATAACTCTGGGATTGGATGAGGAACCGAAAATAGAAAGTCGCTCACTTGAGGAAAATGTCACGTATATGTTGAATTCAAGTTTGCCTCTACATGTGAGATGACTCTATTTGTAGAGAAACTTTGTTTAGGAACTAAACAATTTAAATGACTCTTGGAATCTAGCTAACAATAATAACTCTGGGACAGTTATATAGACACATTATGATTCATGGAAACTGGCAACACTTTAAGATGCATGGTAACTAGGACTTGACTCTCCCAATTCATCCACTAGTCTGGGCAGTCAAATAACCACCTTGGAAGATTGACAAACAACCGTAGAAATTGACCAGCAGTCAATTGGTAGTCGATCGGCAGCCTCCAAATTGACAGCTAGTCTCGTGATCTGACCTCTACCAACCTTGGACCCATCAAATTAAGTTGTGGTCAAATATTTCTTGCATGAGTGATGATTGGGTTGGATCAATTGATGAAACCTGAGTTGGGCTTGAAGGTCGATGTGGGATTTCTGTATTGATAATACAATGTTTTTCTACTGATATTCATTCTTCTGACATATACTGAATACAAATCCTGTATACTTATGTAACCAGATGGACCACTTTCATAGAAACGTGTATTGAGACTGTAATTAAAACTGATTGCCTTGTTGGTTGGCCTTTTGTTGTTGCCTGGAACTCAGTGGGTTAAAATGGATCCTGATGCCATGTTCTTTATGTTGCATGAAGAATGTCAACATGTTTCTGTCCTTGTGCACGTTTATTTAAAATAATATTGGTCTTGCCTATTGAAAAGAAAGCTAAATTATGCAGACTTCCTTGTGGAACAACCTTCACCCGAATCAAGTTATAGGGACGGCGGCCACTGTAAAGGAGATTGACTGTTTGACTGCCACCGTGAATGATATTGCAGAAGTTAGATCAAACTTTTCATCAATAATAAAATGTAATACGAGACTTTGCGGTTTTAGTGGATGGTTTGATGTCCATTTCCGGGTAAGATGGTACTCATGCATTTCTGACATTTATGAATGAGCTGTGACTAACTTCCCTGTTTTCATTTCCCCCAGGGGAGAATGGAAGATCCAGCTCAGAAAGAGATTGAGTTGACTACAGCACCTAGTGTGGACAATGGCACTCATTGGGGACAGCAGGTTGTATTCCTCTGACAAATATGTGCAGAATAACAACAAACTAAGCTTTATCCCACTAAGTGGGTCCACTACTAATGTGTCAGTGAATGGAAAATTTAACATCTTGAATGTGCATAGGCAAAGTATTAAATAAAGCCGTATTGGTTCTTCTCTTCAAGCTTTTTGCCATTTTGTGAGAGCTTTGCCATCCATTGCGTAAAAGCTTGAATATGGTTTTCCTAAGGTTTTGCGTCCGTTAGATGATATATGAGAACTGCCACACGATCATTTTCAACTTTGTCTTGATTGCTTAATTCTTGAATCATACCATCCCTTTCTCATGTACTTTTGCATGTGCAGGTTTTTCTATTAAATCCCGCCGTTGCAGTTTCTGAAGGGGATGATGTTGATGTTTCATTTGCTATGACCCGTTCCAAAGAAAATCATCGATTAATGGAGGTTGTGCTGGATGGCAGACTCAAGCAACCCTCTGGCGATCTGCTTCAGTCTTTCAGAAAAATGTTTTATGTTGAATGACACAGTGAAAGTTACAAAATGATCATTTGGGTTCAGCTTTAACCACAGGTATGTACTCTGAGCACTTCCATTCATTCGAGAAGGCTGTTGCTGTGTGATCTTATTCTGATCTTCTATGACACTGCCATCCCTAAAATATTCGTTTGCTTATGGTTTTCCAGAGCCTGAGTTTCGGGATCAGGCAACCTACTGTGTTTTGGAGCACAGGTCCTGGGTTCTGGGTTGACAAGCTCTCTTTGAAGGGTTTTGCTGTTTTTTTTGACACTCAATATTCCAAGTCAAACTGTTGTACCCCTTTAATTAAGCAATGTACGATTGTTTTGGGAGAAAGCATGCTCCTACTAGAATTCCAGTGATTTTCTGTTTCTGGAATCTGTAAATAGTTGTTGCTTCAAGGAAACAACTATAAATGTGGTGTTGATTTTTCATTCCTCTGCGAGCTAATATCTTCATGGTGAACAATATTTTTAACTGCATGTATGTAGATCTTTCATTCCTCTGCGAGCTAATATCTTCATGGTGAGCAATATTTTAAACTGCATGCATTGACTACTAAGTAGAGTCTACTACCAGCTACACCTACTAGTTTAGCCAGTTTATCTTCACTCTGAGGCTAAATTTGCGGCCATGATACATTGGAAATCGATATGATGGTGTAGCGAGTAGCGAAATGCATTTTGGCTTATGTAATAAATTGATGCCATAGGAGGTCAAGATATTATAGGGGTGTGATTTTTAGCACTGCCTGATGGGATTAGAAGCTGGGTAGATGATCGTTGGGTTAGACTTCCGCCCTCAAGCGGGTAGATCCGCACAAGCAATTGATTCAGGAGGGTTTTGAACAGATGTTTAATTCTATTGAAGTGTGCATTTTGTGTTTTGAGCGTTCGGTTGTGAATGTCAAACCACTTAGATAAACAGTACTTAATAAGCGATTGAGAAAAGTATTGACTTCGAGTTTCGTAGCTTAGATGTTCAAAGTGATCAGAAGAAAGAATTCATTTTTTAAGCTTTCTTACTGCTAAGGAGCTTCATGGGAGATGGCTTAGAATGTGAAGCATATTTTTTGGTAACTGTTTTATTTAGAAACAATTTCAATTCAAAAATAATTTTTTTTTCATTTTTGTTCTCGAGAATAAAAAATAGATTGTTTTTTTGTACTTTTTGATTTTGTTCTAAATCTATTCCTTAATTACTTTTTTATTCTGAAGAATCGAAAAATTAGCCGACACTACTAAATGAATTTTTATTCTTTTTTTTTTTGAAGAAAAAAAAAAAAAAATAGAAAAATAGGATGGTTACCAAAAGTGTCCTTAGTGCCTTAAACAATTCAAGTTTTGACGAGCAAGTTGTATGATCTCTCCTGGTAGGAGGAGAGAGGCCATATGACATTGGATCGAGCATCTCCTGCTCAGCTGCAATCCCCAAGCTTAGATCCAAATAAATTATGTTTATCTATGGAGGTTCTTTATGTGTTGAAGTCGAATTGTATGGGCAAGCACATGCATGCCTTAATTGCTCTGGAAGCAGCTTCCAACATACGCTGACACCCTCATAACTCTTCTTGCAAATCCATGGTTAGCTTTGGGTCACCACAACTTCAAATCTCAAGCTTCGCATTTTCTCCTCCCAAAATGCTTTTTCACGTCAAAGCTACATCACCCGTCGCCTCCACTTCAGGCTTTCCGACGCTTAACATTGCCAAATTGCCTTTAAGTCCTATGCCTCAGCCATCTATAAAAGTCTGGTGATTTTCAGAGGGCTGGTAGGGTTTCAAAGCGGTTCTCTTATGCTTCCCATCTCCTGAAGAATGCACAGACTATCGAGCGGGTCGCGGGACTCGGACGAGTTCTTGGTCAACCTGTTGCCGGCGTCGGCGGCCCTCTCGGCGCTGAGGAACTCGTCTGCCAATGACTTGCCGCTGTTCCGTCATCCCTCATCTGATTTGACCAAGAAGGAAAGCGGTGCTCACCTCAGGTCACCAGGAGAGAAAGCTATTCACCTCATCCCGGTTGTTCTTTTTCTCTGTGCTCTCACTCTCTGGCTTTGCTCTCATTGATAAGGAAACAGCAATGTGGTCATATGTGATTTAGTTTGCTTCTTTTCCCTTTCTTGGAAAAGAGGAAAAGTGATTATGTTGGTGATATACCTTGGATGAAAAAATTAGATTAAATGGCTTCTAATTCTGACACAATACTCACAGAATACCATTTTTTTTTTTTCCATTTGGGATCACTTACTTTAGCTGTCAAGCAGCTCTTCTCCCTCCCTCCCTCAATATAGAGAAAGAAAAGCAAATTGAATTGGCAAGCTATAGTTAGTAAATTTTCAGACATCTAACTCGGGATTAAGGTCGCGGGTCATGGTCAAGAATCTTGTTTTGTTAACAGCATAAAAAAGAACTGAGATAGGTTCGATGTCCGACCGGTTCAATAAAACCAGTCGTGTTAGGCATCCCTTCGCGTGAGAGCAAACAATAGAACTAAAGAAGATCATTAGGGGAAAGACTAATCTGAACCAGACGGACCGAGAAAGTCTGGAAGGTCCATACCATCTTAAACTAACCTCCCCTAATCGAGATTATTAAGAACTAAACACGGAGTCGGCTCGCTTGCAATCGTATAACATCATGGTTTTTTGCGTGGTCTCTTTGTGATGAGTCTTCTACTTATTAACGAACGTGGGAAACGTGGCCGTGACTCCGAAGCAATCGCCCCATCCTGGAAAACGATAGAGCTGCCAGATCTTTTCGTACATAGACAGAGCGGAGCATCGATGAAGAATCGAGGAGAGACGTGAGATACAGGAACTTTTTGGCTCAAGCCTTCGGTCTTTCCCACGCCTCATACGACAAAAGGTGCCGGTGTACGCTCGAACACTTCACGTAGAAATTCATCCACGTCTTGAAAGGCATTTCGACTCTTCCAACGAAGCCGAATGACCCGAGCTCATGTTGAAGTCTCAAAGGCTTGCGGATTAAAAGGGTCCCAAGGGTCTTGCCGACACAAATGAGTGGCTCACAAAGATGAACTATAGCTAGGTTTTTTGGGTTAACAAGTCCTAAACGTATATTCAATCCTAAATCTTTTAGTTGTACCAATTTAGTCCTATTTCTTTTGAAGATTTGCCAATTTAGTTCTAAATATTTCGATTGTGCCAATTTAGTAGTAACAAACATTTTGACGATATGTCAATGTCGGCCAATTATCCAAATGATAGGTATTTAGGACTAAATTGTTAAAATTTTAAAAAGTTGAAAATTAAATTGACAAAACTCAAATGTTTGTGACTAAATTGACAAAAGATTTGAAACTAAGTTAGTACAATCAAAAGATTCGAGATTGAATTGGCCTCGTTTAATAGTTTCAAGACTTTTGGACGATTATCCCTTCTTTTGCGGGTCTATGAAGTTAGTAGCAATACTGTATCAATTGATAATTTATGGATTTAGATGAACCCTTTTGATAGTGGAAAAGGAAAGAAAAAGAATGTGAAATTACCTATGACAATGAACTCTTTGAGAGGCCAACAGGCAATTGATGCCTTGATATTTCAATATTTGTAATGTCCTACCCTATGTGTCGAAATTTCTCGCAACATTCTCCCTGGTGTCGACTCCAGCCAAATTCGAGCTCGATATGCGTCACTAGCTAACTTTCGTTTGGGAGTATAGATCCGTCCCTAAAAAGAATGAAAAGGATAGTTTCGTGGAAAAGACTAACACTTTGAATGATCTTTTGTTTTATTTTCTTTCGAAATTTAGCCCAATCTTTCCAAGTTATCTTAGGAATAAGCTTCCTATTTCTTTTGAAATAGTAACACCAGAAACTGCGGAACCCCACCTTTTTTTCTTCTCCTGCTTTGGATGACCAGCTGAAAGTTAGATCTTTCCCAGAAAACTTTGCTCTTTAGAGAACCCTCGAAGCAACATTCGGAAGAGTCGTCCAAGCATATACGCAAGTAATATTCTTTACCAAATCCCTAATGAATTCGACACCTCAAAACATCTAAAATTATGTAACGAAGAGAGTTCCAAATTGAGTTTCGTTAATGACCATATCACTCATCCGAATCTTCCAATGTTTGTGTAACAATAATTTAATAGTGCCCGTGTTGAATGGTTCCTGGTCAAACGAAAAAAAAAAATGAAAGAAAATAAAAAGACTTTTTCAAGGGACCAGTCGTGGACTCGTGGACCTATCTGATCCATTCGTAGGAATTACAAGTTTTCTTTTCCTTCTTTTTGTAAACCCTATTGCACGTATCTTCTGACTTCGCGTGCGAAAAGCTGTTTACTTCACTAATTTGTAACAAAATATACCGGATCTTTTAAATAAATGGAAACACTTTTCCATGGAAAACTTATTTATGTGTTACTAAAATATGTGGCAAGGACGGCGGACTTTGGGATGCTAAGGAGTAGAGACAAGGGTGAGCACTGAGCCGGGCTCAAATCAGAAACCTACCTAGGGTCGGCTCAGTTTAGGAACTGATAAGTTCGATTTATAGTTTCAATTTTTTGGAATGAGGGGTCATAAAATCGATTTCTAATTTAACTTTAGGACTTACTCGTCTTAAAACAGATTTTCCCTAAATAGCGTGATGGGACAAAGCTACTCCTTATGTCGCCTTGCAATTACTCTACCTTTCTCACTAGATCTTGCACCATCTCAGCCCTAAGTTCTCACTAGATCTTGCACCATCTCTGCCCTAAGTAGCGAGCACCTGACTAATATTACAAAAATTGTTTAAAGCATTTCATTCGTTATGTCATGTCAACCGTATAATCAATTAAAAAATATTTTTTCGGGCCCCACACGTTAATGTTTGTCCTTATTCTCGATTGGAAAAGAGATACCTCAAGAATTTCCTTTAAATGAGTAATCTAGTAGTTATGCTGGGTCGGTTTGACATAGTATATATATATATATTTTTTTTTTTCTTTTAATTTTTGGGCATCACTATGGTAGGCTGCCAATTAAGGAAAGTGGCAAGGGAAGAGGCTTTTTGACTTCTACAAGGATTCTTCGCCATAATAATCCATAAATATATTTGTCTTAAGAAATGATCAATTTCGTGGTAACAAGGGAAAGAGGAAAGGTGAGGGAGAGGGAATGCCTCTGAAAGATCGCATTCGCGAGAGAAGCGCTTCCTCTTCTCTTTTTTCTTTCTTTTGTCCGTTTTATATTTGCAAAACCCTAAAACTATTAATTTTACCCATAAACTAATAGTATAAAAAATCTGAAACTATACTCACCATGACACATTTATTTTTAAATCCCAAATTTGCACATATATAATACATTTACGGCATGTTGAAAATCCGTCAACGAGGCTTATTAAAAATTTGCCGACATTGCATAAGTTATTGACATGATGCTCATGTTACTTAACTAAAGTAAAAAGGGCAATTGATTTGACTGAAAAATCATTTGATGGAACCTTGATGAAAGGATAAATATGTCGCATAGGTTCAAATTTTGAGTTAGGGTAGATGTGTCCCGTGAGATATAATTTGGAGTTTTGATGTCACAAAAAAGTTCGGGATAAAAGTGTTACGATAACATAGTTTGAGATTTTTTGTGAGTTTTTCACTTACCTTTACTAGTTGGCACAACAAATCAACCGAAAAACACATGACACAACACTTCACTTAACTAAAGAATTACATTAAGCAAAAATTGAAAAGTTAAGGGACTAAACGAAATATAAAGAAACTCCGTGAGGACATTAAAAATCGAATGAAAATTGAGAAATTATCCATGACATTTTTCCATAATTCAAAATATGGGTAACGATTTCATTTTGAGATAAAAGTAGAAGAGGTCCCTAAACTTTTTGTAAATTGTCAAATTAAGTCCTTGAAAATCTTTTTATGCAATTGAGTCCCCAAACTGCATGTTCGGACAACCCTTGTGGAGGTCATGCGATTCCCAAGAATGCCAAAGCAGACACTACTACATGAACGGAGTTAACAATGGTTGTAGGGAGGTTGCCATAGATCGGCAAGCATGGGGCAGTCCTCGTCCTCGCGATGCCTTGATGATGCAGCGATGCGGCCATCCTTGCCCATCCCAGCCCTCTCTTCCCAATGGCTATGTTTGAATGTCTGTATTTTTTTCGGAATTTTTTTGTTTTCCTTGTTTTACTTATCCATATCAAGCGCTTGGTTAATAAAATGCCGTATAATCCTAGCTAGTCTAGTCAATGTTTACGTGGTGACGCTATCGCGGATCATACTTAACAAAATAACCAATATTCCAAAAATGAAATTCCAAAGCCAGATTCCAAATCATGTAGAAGAACAGTAAAAATGTCAATGCCTTTATTTTTATATCTCATGCTACCAAATCCTTCTCTAAAACAAATAACCCATGTCCCAGGAAACCTATATTTTCACTTTTAGGGACAAAATGGCCTCCAACTGCAGCTTGTTTTAGGGGGCAATCTTTATGTGTCTCTGTGAAAAAGAGAACAAAAGACATCCCCACGTACAGTGAGAACTCTTTCCCATCATCACATCAAAACAATTCATGCGAAGCACCCCCCATTAGAGGCAGCATCAAGAAGTTTCCTGCACAGCTTCTTCACCTTCAGCATCGAAGGGGAAAGAGAAGGTCAGTCAAATTCCACCCATCTTGCAGTTCTTCAACCATATCATCTTGTGGGTTCATTGCCTTTTTCGTTTGATCTCCTGGTCGTCAATGTCTTTTTTCTGTCTGTTTCCGTGTATTATTGCTTAAAGTTCAATCCTTTGACGTGAAAGTTGAGGATTTGAGGATTTGCCCAAATTTCTTTGACTCTTGGTTTCGTTGCTGTGACAGCAGAGGGAAACAATGGAGTTATATGATCATGACTTGAATAATTTCTTCGTTGGCATTTTGATTGCTATACAGGCCCATCAAGCGGAGCAGTCATGTTTTGTTCGATTGAGTTGTTTCTCTTTCCCAACATCAGCAAAGTCATAAATTTTACAAAGTGGGATTCTCTCTCTTTGCTTGGATTCCAACCAAACGGGGGCTCTGAGAAAATATTCTGCTAATTGAAATTTCTTTGCTTGGATATATAAAAGTTTCTTGTCCTTTTCATGGTTACATGGAGATGTTTGTTGTGAGTTTTTCCGTTTAGATGCTCTGTTTGATCTTCGGGCAAAGGAAATTATTGATGGGTGAAGCAGAGACATTGCCTGGACTTTGTCAATCTCTATTATTTGGTGTTACATCCAGTCTTTCTGTCCTGGTACAGTTTTACGCATTGCAAGTCTGTGTTTTTCTTCTGATTTGATCTTATCTTGATGGTAGCAATTTTAGCGTCTGTGTCCTTTCCTTGAGGGGACTCTCTGGATAGGTCCTCTTAATGTCATGTGTCTTTAATTTTGTTGCTCTTTTGATGCCTTCTGTTCTTGGAGTTTGAAACATTACATTTTCTTGTGAATGTTAATGCTTTTAGTTTCATGAGATGCGTGCTTTTCTTAAGCTCTACTTCCCTATGAATTCATGTCCTTAAGAGTGCGAAGCTGATGTTCGTCATCTCTTCTATTTTGATTCTTATGTTAGTCAACACTAGCTTCTTGGGCGTGGCATCTGACGGATGGTAGACTAAAATTATGGTGGTCAAGATGGGATATAAGAAGGGCACTAGAGTTGAGGTACTGAACATAAAAGAGCTTCCATCCGGCTCCTGGCGAAGTGCAGAGATAATATCTGGCAATGGCTGCAACTACATGGTCCGGTATTATAATTACAAGGGTGCCGCAGTAAAAAATACTCTGGAGAGGGTATCAAGTAAGGCCATCAGGCCTTGCCCGCCTTTGCTAGATATTTCCAGGAATTGGGTTCCCGGTGATGTTGTTGAGGTGTTCGATACTTTCTCTTGGAAAGTGGCTACAGTATTAAGGGCTTTGGGAAAAAACTACTATCTGGTAAGGTTGCTGGGAGCCTCTCAGCAGTTAAGAGTTACAAGTTCTGACATTCGGGCGAGACAGTCTTGGCAACATGGTACATGGACTTTAATCAGACAGGTAAACCATTGAAGGTTCGCTTATGTTTAATTACATGATATCTTGTTTTGATCTGCATAGGTATCTGTGTGAAACTTCAATTGCTTGCATGTGCTGCACTTGGTTCAGTTGGTTTTCCCCTGTCATGTTCATGTTTTTGGTAGTTAACAAGATCTATCGGCATCTCTATATAGAATACCTGAAGTTTCTTTATTCTAGTAAACGGATGAAAGAAGTCATATGGACTGTCTGCAGTTAATTAGAATCCTGCCATAAGCTAGTCATTATGTGAATATTGTTGCGTGTTTACTACAAATGGGACAATGCAAACCAGTTTGAATTAGAGATGTGAACACTTGTTTATTTATCACTGGTGGGACAATGCAAGCCAGCCGAATTATAAATATGAACCCTTGCTTTGCATTTCGTTTTTGTCTCACTTTCTGACATTGTTTCTGTATTCAGGATTCTGCAATTTTCCGTGAAGGAAAATGTAAGGAAATGCCATTGTTGAGGTGTGACAAGAATCCTAACCTCCCAGGTAAAAAGGAACACGCAACGTGGAAGCTGTCTCAGAAAAATAATCTATCCACCGCGGAGAACGGCGTAAATTTGCAGGATTATCGTGTCGATAAGCATACATCTCTGAAAAGACCATGGTTGAATGGCTCAATTGTACCAGAAGCAACTTCTGAAGCTTTCAGGAGTTGTAAAGTTAATGATAGAGAAGGAAGATTCCCCAATGTAACTGCTGCAAATACACCTACACTATTGAAGCAAGTTGATGCGGCTGCCATTCGAAGAGACACATTGGATCAGGAAACCTTAAAGCCTTCTTTGAGGAGAAGAATAAATGGATTTACTGAAGTGGATGCGAAGAGGATTAAATCAATTGATGCAGATGGTCGTGCTTTTGCATCCCGTGCAGAATCCAGTCACAACAATGACGAAGAATGCTCAGTCGGTAGTTGTAGCGTTAGTGGAAATGATAGTCACATATGCCCTCGTGACATCTCTGCTTCTCCTGTTGAATTTGTTAGCACTTGTATCGGTGATGCTCAATCCACTTGTCATGGGGAACATGAGGGAAGCAGTAATCTCCCTTTGCTGAAAGAAAACTTGGAAGATGAAATACACATGTTGGAGTTGCAAGCTTACCGTTGCACAATGGAGGCATTGCACGCATCGGGACCTTTGAGTTGGGAGCAGGAAACGCTGGTGACTAACCTTCGTATTTCACTCCATATATCAAATGATGAACATTTGATGGAGTTGAAAAAATTAGTTTCTACAGATCATAGCATCTAGATTAGTTGAAGAAAGCACACCAATATGGTTTCTTTCTTCATTTAAACTTAGATTCATAGATTGATTCCTTTTCATTTACCTTTGAGCAGTTGCTGGAAAACAGGATCTGACGTTTTGCCTGATTGCTTTCAGTTTTATTTTGCAAACTCTAGTTTCAAATGTTCATACGAGGACTTCTTAGCATTAGACTTCAAAGATAAGCTTTGTGTTTTGCAATATTCATCATCGGCTGTTCTTTCTATTGCTTGGAAACTTAGTCATATGAATACTGTAGTCTGTTGACCCTTCTGATGTGCCAAGTCACATTACCTTTCAGGTGTGCTTAAGAACCGCATAGCACAATCTTAGCTTTGATCGATGTATCCTTGTTCATAGCAAAACTAGCAATTATACTCTGTTTGGTTTAGCACTAGCTAAAGCTGCATCAGAGAACCTGTAACCCCCAATATATTGTGCTCTTGATTTTTTATGCAGACATAGTCAGGAATATGAAAATGGTAAATATGAAGCCAACTCGTTGCTAATCACTTGGCAATCAGATTTACGAGTCATCTAGAGCTATGGTGTATTTGTGTTTGGTATACACTTCAGGTTTGAAACAGGAAGAAGCTGCAGAAGCAACATAGTTCCCATTCGACTAAATTCCACTGCAGCTCTTTTTAGTCTAGACGAGAAGATGAGAAGGCAAGATGATGTCTCAGCCTCGAGTTAGTGTGAAGCAAGTCAATTAACTCATTCTGAATCTTGTCGAGTCGTGTTCATTACAAAGCCAATCAGCCATCTAAGCGCGTGTCATGTTCAGCATCTCGCTAGTAGTGTAATCAAATGCGTTTCTACTAAATGTATCTTTTCTTCAGTTTAAAGAGTGAGGCTTTCATTGCACAACCACATATTCCTTTGGAGCTTGTCATACAAAATAAACTCATTCGGTATGTGATCTGCCAGTTTAGATCTTTCAACAGCAATGGAGCTCGTCATAAATTGGTTTTTGCAAACCATACTTAGTAAATCCATCAATTATCTCCATCTTTCGAAGGTAGACCACATACAAAAATTCATGAGAAATTGCTTTTACGTGACTTGGCTGTAACAGACTATTCCATGATGAAGCAAAATTCAATATCAGATCTGTACTTCCTGAGATGCACATTCAAGTCCTCATCGGAAGCCACCTAATAGACAGCACTGTAGTCAAAGACCAAAGAAAGATTGACATAAGTTCTTGATTAAGGAAAACATCCAAAGTCGGTCATTAAAGAGAAGGAAAGAGACTGGCCCAAAAAAAACAAAAGAGAAGGTAAGAGAACTTAACTGATATTTTTTTTATCTGGGCCCTTAGAGCCTAGGCCCAATGACTGCAGGAGGAGGATCCATAACATCTGGGGACCTAAGTCCCTGAAAATGAAGGGGCATGAACAGCAACTTCTCGAAGTTTAATACAGTAGAGTGCCAAAGAAGGATCTAATGTTCTTGCTCAAATTCTCTTAAGATCGAATGTGGAATACCCTTATTTGGCTCAAAGCTCAATATATTATTACTTCTGACCCAAAAAAAAATTAAAAAAATTACCCTTATCGGTTCGACTAACCACGAGAAAAAGTACGACATTGCTAGCTTCTTCTTTTTTTCTTTTTTTTCTTTTTTTTTTCTGGGGAAATATCTGGCAATAAAAAGCAGCAAATTACCAACCAACTGTCGTTTATTTTGGTCAAGACGCCTCCTTAGTTGATTCCATAAATGATGATGACTTGGTTGCTCTAGATGGAGTTCAATTTCAATTGCTCATCTGTTGTAATCAGAGAGCTACCGTTAAGACTGTAGAATTTGGACTCATTACTGTTAATGCGAGCTGGACCAAATAAACTAACAAGTCGTCTCTTTCAACTGTTTTTCGGCGCGACTTCTTGCAAAAAGCATCCTGTTTTTCTGGTAATCACAACCATACGCAAACAGAAACAGTAATGATCGAGCTGTTCTTCAACCTTGCGATGTCAAAGAGCCAATTTAATATGTCCTTAGTATGGTTGTCACCTTGCTGTACTGACATGCGCTTACCTAACTAAGATTGGGTTCAGAATAAAAATGAAAAGACCAGTGGGATATAGGAGCACATGAAGACATATACTCTCTTATTATCAAAATACTGTTCAAGTGTTGTTCTTTGTATTTTCATCTTGTCGCATATATATATATAACTATTTTGTTAAAGATCAATCTGGGTTTGTTTTTCTGCCATCCTTTTTCAAAAGGCAATTTTCCAAGAACTTTTTGTGAGACCATAAAGAGAAGACTGCACAGGTGCCGTTGTCTCTGGAATCACCAACAAACCCCACCTTGGTGTCATTCCTAGTTACAGTGTATACTGTACAGCATAAATATTTAATGTATTGAGACAACTTGAACTGTGAATTCATCTGAGATTTTCCCTTTGTTTATTTGTTTTTGTTATATCTAATAAAATAAATAAATGGGGGTTGATGGTTTGGAATGGTGTCTCTCTTTTATCACCCAAAGTGAGACTGATGGATGGGAAGCCTACGAATGAATTTGGTGCATTTATGTGGCTCCACCAAATCCCCCCAGCCCCTGTCTCATTAGCATCTTTTCATGATTGATGCTGCCATGTGATCATGCCTCTTTCATAGAGAGAGAGAGAGAGAGAGAGAGAGTTGGGTTGTTCTTATGGCTCCTAGTCTTTATGATTTTCAATTTAGGTCCACTTTTTTTCCAGAATTTCAATTCCTACGGAAAGGAGATTTAGGGGGTAACAAATGCTAGATTGCTAGTTTTGTCTTCATGTGGGCAAAAAGTTCCTGCATTTTTTAGCATGTAATGTAATCTGGGATGAAAAGCTTGGTGCAACATTGATATCTTTTGCTTATATTGATCAAGAGAGCCTTTCTTCGATGAGAGAATGTCTGCCCACCTTTTCTTCCTATTTGGTCACTGTACACATGATGGAGGAGCAATCAATCTTCCCCATCTAATTTCTATATTGTCAACGTAGATGCACTAATTACTACTTTGGCTTGAATGTGTTTCTAGATTAGATTAGTACACAAATTTGATATGTCAACAGCTGGACAGGCAGATAAGTACACTCTCTTTCCTTAGAAATACCGGGGACACTAATGTAATTTCGATCAAAAAATGTATATGCAGGGGGTTGATTCTGCTGTCTTGTCATTTGGAGAAAATAAAGGAAAAAAATGCAGGGTTCACTCCAAGTATCTGTGATGCACTGAGAGGATGATGAAGCAATGAAGCACACATCTGTCAAAATTGATAGTTTGTCATCATAAAAGTTGAATGATCAATCTAAGATCTCATTGAAAGAAATGACATGGGCAGGTAAAAGATCAGAGGGACTGAACAACACTGAGATGTGTGCAGAGACAGAGAGAAGAGCCATTTGGCCAATGCAAACATGCCAAACAATGAAGATGGCTCACTCATTTGAGCATGAAATGGCCAATCATACATAAATTTAAAAAAAAAAATGGTTTTAAAAAAAAAAATTAGAGAAAAGGTGAGTCCTTGGACATTGTTCTATGACACCCCGACAAGGTAGCATTAATCAAGGACAGACAATTAGCCAGCTCAATCTCTTTGGCGTTTGTGCTGCTATTGGGGACATTTTATGATTAAATATGACTGCATTTATACTATATAAGCGACTCTCCTTCCAACCATATGGCTTCATGCTTTAATTAAGCCAAATTTTGTGAGCTGGCCACCACCAAGATCTATTGGCCCTAGTCGGGCTTATCGAGTTTCCCGACCCGACCTCACCTTTGTGTCGAGTACCGGGTACTAAGTAGGACTTCTAATCGAGTTGCAAAAGATTACGTGAAATTTCACATTATATTTTGAAAAAATGAAGCAAAATAGAACTGATTGTTTTTTGTTAAAATTTCTGATAATTTTCGCTAATAGTGGGTAGAACCTTCATATCTCATTTCTGCAACTAAGATTGCAAGTCTGTAGCTCACCTTGCATGATTGGCAGAATCTTTAAATTCCCCAAGACAGTTGCTTGGTTCTTGAGTGGGATTTTAAAGGCTACTTTTTAGAATCTCTCTTGATACTCACATGTTGTTTTTATCTCCCTTTCTCTTTGCAGATAGAGAAAAGCATGAATAAAAGGAATTAGGTATGCATATTTTGCTTTACACAATAAGCCTCATCTTCCTTCCTCGTTATTATCTTACTTAAAGGTGCCTTCTCTCTTTTTAAATCTCGAATACATCGGAATGTTGATTTTTGTCGTTTACTGACCTTGGGGGGACATTGCATGGATGTTAATGAGGAGGCTTTGCTCAAGACAAAGCACAAACGAAGAAAATCCTCTGTTTGCACAGCAAATATATTACTAAACTATAGACTATAAGATGAGGACATGGATCTTGTTTATTATGGAGAAGTGCATTATATCATAGTTTAATCACGGTAAGGGCTTTTAAAAAATACTGCCTTGTTATATGGAATTTGAGGTGGTCCTGAGAGGTAAATTATGCTCCTTCTGATGCCCTTAATTATGTGAGAAACCCCTTGATTCAATTATTAATAATCAGGAATGCCAGAACTCCAAGATTAGCATAATAATTATGGGCTTTCTCTTTTGGTTCATGGGTTCACCTTAGCACGTTCATCAAGAAATAAAAAGGAATGAACACACCCAGAACAATCATCTCCATCAGTGCACCAGGATTTGTCCCCCTCTCTCCGAAGAGATCATGCATAAAGAAGGAAAGGAAAAGGAAAAAAAAAAGAAAAACCCACCTCAAAACCCTAACCAAAACAATGCCATGGGACTCCAAAGGTGAAGAAAGATAATCAAGAAATCAGCAAATGTGCTCATACTGTAATTATAGATGAGATCTTCCATCACATGGGCTTCGTGGGCATGCTTGGATTCCTTTAACAAAAGCAAGAGAACACAGTTAAACCCACAAGGATCAAAAGGGAGGGGGAATTACCCCAGCCACATGCTTCCTCCTGGGGACCATCAAGGCAAACGAATTATTTAAATAAGCAAAACGATCCACAGTAGTAATAATAAGAGCATGAGAAGATCCCAAAAGCTAGTGCTATAAAGGAGAGGTTGGTTACTCCTCTCAATGACACTGCTCACTATATACTACACATACCGAAGCCCCCAAATCCCATAAAAAGATGGGAGACATGTTCGTTTAAATAAAAGATGCCTTGCATGGTGGATTGCAGTCACCTTCTTTTCCTTCCAAAAGAACATTTCGTGCCTCGGGAAATGTTAGTGTTTTTGTATGTGGTTTGTCTGTGATTTTACCATAATCTATTGTTGCATGTATAAAAGTTTGATTAGCTATCATATGCATGTCACATTTGAACTTAAACTCAAACGTATTCGATCTCAGTTTATTCTGCTTTCACAAACAACTTTCAAAATGCAGAAAGGTATACATCCAAGTAGCTAGTTTGTGTGATTTTGAAATTCACAGTGTAAAATAAAATCACTATATAATTAGAGAAGGAACTTAGATCCTCTAAACTTAGGGGGTAACTGCGCAATTACCCTAAAACGACGGAATCACCCTCTCTTATAGAGAAAAATACATTAAGCCGTCCATCTCTGCTTTGCCGGGAACACTAGACCTCTATCACCGTCGTTGCGCCGCTCGCATCGTGCCAGTCTAGGACGAACTAGGCTGTGAAAGAGCTGCCCAAATTTCCGACGACTGCGGATTTAGAGGTAATTGGACCTTGTACAGTTATTAATTTAGAGGTCCCAATTCTTGTAGAAAGGAAGCTCTTTAGTGCTTTCTTTTTTCATTGTAAAAGGTAAAGAAGAAATAGAATTTTTTTTTTCCATTGCAGAAAGGCAAAAAGAATGGAACATTCGGATTGACAATAAATTTAACTAGTTAACACAATGTTTAGAAGAGCGATCAATCCCATCATTTGTTCAATCAAATTAAGGTAAATAATATCTCGAGAAACAACGATGTCCGTAATGAATCCTATAAAAGCAATCGTTCTTTTCTACACGTTTCTCTGTTGCGATTATATCCACCATAGTCTCATATATAATATAACATTTTGGCGGTGTGAATATATATATTTATTTCTAAGTTAAATTGGTTAACATAACATGAAGAAATAGCTGTATGTGTGCAAAATGATGAATGGGAAGCTGGCATCGATGAGGAGAGATGATGCTTCAAATCTACGATCAGAAAAGGGAATTTATATACGATCCACACCACATACAGCCAAATCTAAATCTCTCTCTCGAGTGTTTTTTTTATTTCTTTTCTTTTCCTTCCTTTTCTTTATTTAATAAATATCAACATATCTGCTACATTGAATCTCACAGGCCATGTCTTCATAGTTAGTTAACTGACACAGTCCGTTCTTAATGGAGGTGAATGGAGGGACCAGAAACTGGTCCAAATCATCTTAAGATAGGAACATGGCATCGGATGGACCATTCCTAACAATTCACTTTTCAGTTTCCAAGGAAACGTAACACATCCTTGAGTTGTCGCTACCCGAATCTGTCGCGGTCGTGCTAAAGTGGCCTGCCGGTTCGTAACTACAAGTTCCTCTGGAGTAACTACATGGTAAACTCTTTAGTTGTAGAATGGAAAATTCAAAAAATATATATGTTTATATTGACATGTATATGGTCTATATTATGTATGTAAGAGTGGGCATGAGAGTTGAGATGACCCTTGAAAGTCTTTGCCAAGAGAATATCGATAGCTCTTGACATGCACATTCTCTTCAGCCAAATTTAAAGCTAAGTAACCAAACAACTCGACTCCTATATATAACTCAAGATGTTCATCAAGGTATATAGATATATCCCGTGCGTATATATGATTCACACATATACATGCGAAGTGTCGCACATATGCACTAGTGGATACTATAGACTTGATCACACTAAGCAAGAGACGAAGACTCTCTCAGCTCTTGATTGGCTTAGTTGGAAAGAAGGTGGTAGTGTATATACTTCATTAGTTTGCAGTGGGGCATCTTACCCTGATTGAAGAGTTGACCTACATTTTGATATCTTAAAAGATAGATAAAGAAGAAACCCTAGATAAGTACCTCGTTTCCTGACATGGTCCATGCCCGAATGGAATAGAAAGGTCCAACAATACTTGCAGAGACGTACGTTGTTTCACTGGAAATTCATTTATGAAGATCATTGCCTCCCTCTTGACATGGGATTTAGTAGAAATTTTTGTGAGTACCGTCACAATTATCATTTACCAATTAAATCGAAACATTGCACGATGTTCAATCTCAATAAATTTCGGTGCAGCTTTTACATGTTACTCTCATAACTTCACTATGAGTTTTGGTGAGAAGTCATGTGCAATGTCCATGTACATGATATTTATACTTTTCAATCAGAAAGATTATCTTTAACTATATATTAGACCTATTCACTACCAGGAAAATGTCCAAGAGTAATTGGGTACTCGTTAAGCTTTGTCAAGTTTGTTTCATGAAATGTAGATATTTTCCATTTGACGTAGGTATATCTTCCAAGTACCATTAAAAGTGGTCGGTGCCGAAAGGGCACTAATTAACAATACTTCATTATTTTTTTCATGTAAATTAGGAACAAGTTCTAGAGACTCGGCAAGACCGGCTCACAAAATTGAATGATAGAGACAACGTGAATATAGAAATCCAATGCACGCCAAAAAGACTTCATACCACTAACTATACGAATCAATCAATAATAAGACTTTATATGCGGATATCATTTATTTTACTGATTATATGTATCAATTATCTTCGAAGTAAATGAGCTTCATGGATGAGAGAGGACAACTTTATGATAATGCAGTGCACTAAAGTAAATAAATGATATTCTAATTTGTACGTTTTTTTTTCCATATGTGTGCGTGGACCTTCTTCCTCCTATCATTCCGCACTTCATCCATCCAAACTATTCATCCATACTAATTGTGGCACATAATTGGTTGAGAAGTACTGAACATAGTAGAAGATGTTTGCATGTACTCTATGGCCAATCTCCCCGACAGAGCGCCTTAAAGTTCATGTTGATGATACTTCGAAGGATTAAAATGTACCTGGATTTTCGCATTCCTCAACTCCATTGTCCCCACATTGAAAAGCAGTGCTGAGTAAATTTAATATTGATGTTAACTATGTATAGGAAAGAGAGTTTTTTCTTTTTTTCTTTTTAAGGAAAAGAAGCTAAAGGTTTTTTATTTTCGCAGGTAGACGATGCAAAGTATACAATCAAATACAAATCTCCTCCACTTTTCCAAGGGCTAGATCTCGAAAAGGAATGCACTTCTTCCTAATAGTGCCTGATAAAATCATTGCATTTTAAAGTGAATTCCGCGTCGAGCCACTAAATTTCCATTACTTCCGCCACATGAATGTTCTGGTCTATGGATTATTTTTAAGTACATTAAAAGCTATAACCATATTTCCAACTAATTTGGCATTAAAAAAAACGTTGTATGTGGCATCATGTCTTGCCAGACATGTGGTGCGAGCGAGAGAGAGAGAGAGAGGGAGAGAGAGAGGGGCTTGAGTAAAACATCTTACTTCATGTTCATAAATGCATAATGTTACAAAAATGCTGGGTACTAGTGCAAAATATACATTACATACACATATGAGATGAGCTACTCCTATTCGTTAGCAAATTCCTACCTAAAACCTAAAAAAAATAATTAAAAATCCCACATGCCATTAGGCACCCTCCCCCACCTTCTCTCTCTCTCTCCCTCCCCACCCCCACCCCCCCTCTTTTTTCCTTTTTGTGAAGAAAATAAAATTAAAAAAAAAAAAAAAAAAAAAACATGACTATTTGGTCAGAATTTCAAAACGCCTCTCCCATTTCCTTTTCCTTCAATTTTTTCACCCTCATTTTGTTCCTCCCTATGGCACTATGGATCACTAATTAATCATGGACAAATTGGTCACTTTACTCCACCCACCAGCAATTCCCCCACACTACCAACACATAACACCAAAAAATGAAAAAAAAAAAAATCCCCTCATCACATATACTAAAGAGCAGCTTCGTTTCACAACCGTTGATCTCGTGGGGCCGGGGGATCCGCCAACCGTTTAAATATGATGGGCGCCCCATGCTGCGGGTACAGCAGCATCAGCACCGTTGGCGCGTGCCGGTAGCTCGGTGCGAGGACGAACGAGAACCGCTGGATTATGATGGCCAGGGCCAGCTTGGCCTGCAGGAGGGCCAGGTTCTGTCCGATGCAGTTCCGGGGGCCCAGGCCGAAGGGTATGAACGCCCCCGGGAGCTTTGCTGCCCGGGCCACGCCGTCCGCGAACCGGCCCGGGTTGAACTCATTGGCGTCGCTCCCCCATATGGCCTGGTCGTGGTGGAGGGCTAGGATCGGGATCAGGATCTCCGTGCCGCGCGGGATCTGGTACCCATTGAGCTCAGCATCCGCCCGAGCCCGCCGGATCATCGCCACGACCGGCGGGTACAGCCGCAGGGATTCGTTCACCACCATGGTCAGCTGCACAGCGGGTCATGAATATTAAGATGCACTAATGCAAGGGGTCTTTTCGGCAGATGAAAAAGAGAGAGTAAAACAAAAAAAACAAAAAAAAACGGGGACGAGCGTACCGTCTTGAGCTTGACAAGGTCGTCCTTGGTGGGGACGTCACGTGATCCGCACACCCTGAGGACCTCGTCACGTGCCCGGACCTGCCACTGCGGGTGCATCGCCAGGAGGACTGTCGTCCACGTCAGCATGTTCGACGTGGAGTGCTTGCCGGCGAAGAAGAACCCCTTGCACTCCTCCACGATGTCGTTCACCGAGACCGCGTCCGACGACTTGGACGCCTGGATCATCAGCCCCAGCAGGTCGTTGGGCCGGCTTCGGCTCCGCCCCTCGAGGGTCGCCACGTCGTCGCCGCCATCGCCGCCGCCATCGCCGCCGCCATCGTCGCTGCTGCCGCCCGACTCCTCTTTCCGGCGATCGATGAGCTTGACGAGCGACTTCTTGATTTCCCGGTCCAGCTTCCAAGAGACTATGTTCCTCTTCGTTGGCAAGAACCTGTCGGGCGAGTGCAAGGAAGTGAGTTGATGCATCGAATAAATTTCGGGTTTTCCGAGCCCAGCACGCCAGGTGGGAAAGATTTGACGAGTAGGCGATGACGGGTATTGCTTGATTGACGAGTTACCTATAGCCAGGGATGAAGACTTTCTGGAAGACGTCGGCCGCGAGGACCATCTGCCGAGCTTGGAGCCTGAAGATGGCCTTGCCATCTTCGTAGCTGATGCCGAATGCTGTCCGGGTGATGATGTCCTCGGTCAGGTTCTGGAGCCACTCCGAGACCTCAATCTCGACCTCTCCCGATTTGGACATCAATGCCTCCCATTTCTCCAGCATGCTCATCACGCTACTCGCCACCACCGGCACCAGCAGCTGCGCACCAAAAAGAAATCGACAAGAGAAAGACAGCGAGTCAATCGATGCGGCATTGACTAATTAAGTGTGTTTCTTGATGTGATTGGAATTCTCTCGTGAGATTCTTGGGTGGGGGAGAGCTGTTACTTTGAGATTCTCCATGTAGAATGTGGGGACGATGATCTTGCGGTGGTGAGCCCATTTCTCGCCCCTGAGGCTGAGGAGGCCGTCGCCCTCGAGCTGCTTCACGAGGGGGTGCGACTCGCTCTTCTCGTAGAATTCCGACTGCTTGGAGGTGAAGATCTCCCTGATCAGCTCGGGGTCCGACACCGTGAGCCGGACCGTGGGTCCGAACCACACCAGAAACGTTGACCCTGCGAAATCGCTTGGTGATGTCATAAAAAAAGCTAGAGACGGATTAGTGCAACGACGGCGAGACGGGCGGTGGTAATGTGGCATTGAATTTCCATGTTAAGTGGGGGGAAAATGTAGAACAGATGGAAACAGCTGCCAAAGGGCAAAGGGGTTTCTTGCACCAAGAGGGAACTGCCACAAGGCCTCAAGGAGTAAGTGGGGAGAGTTTTGCTTAAAGAGGAACGAGCAGGATTACACGACAACCATTAAATTCAGAGGGCATGGATAGTGTAGACCCTACCACTGCCCGAGTTAAAAGAGAGAGAAGAGAGAGAGAGAGGGGAAAGACAACTAAGAACAGTGTCGCTAACAAACAGAAGGAAGTTCATTGTCACCATTCGAACTTCCATGATAAACAAAGGAAAGTGGACAAGAAAACGCCAGCGAGAAAACGTAGCTTCAGCGTCCTCAGAAGAAAGATGACAATTCATTGTACGCAACACAGAAGGGAAAAAAAAAGGGCATGGAAAAAAGAGGAAATTGAATTGGCGGATTCGTAACGCCTGAAAATCGGCAGGGAATAGGGGAAAACGAGAACTGCTGTTGGAGCTACAATCTCTCCACATTTTTTTTTTTTTATTTGAAGGAAAGAGAAAAATATTGCAATTTGATGGGCACCAAAGAGAGAGAAAGGTGGAACCCAGGAGGTGCAAAGAAGCATTAATAGAAGAGAAACCCCAAAACAGTCCAAAACCTCAACTTCAACATCAAGAACACCAAAAACTCAAAAAGACCCACAAACCCAAAAGATAAAAAAGAGGAGAAAAAAGAGCGAGAGACTGAAAAGCCGTTAAAAAGAAGTACCCTAGAGAGAACTCAAAGGAACAAAACAGTAAGCCGCTGAAAGTAAAAAAAAAACTCAAAGGGGCCAAAGGGAACATCATCACGCTGAAGTACATTCGCAGTCGCTTTAATCATCAACCCCCCACCACCTCTCCCGAAACCCAGAAGCCGTGCCCGTTCAAAACGAAGACGCTCAACCACCCGTGAAAAATGCAAACATCAGACGCATCGAGGACGAAGGACTTGAGATGGAAAAGAGGGGGAAGGAGCTTGCGAAGTGTACCGTAAATCTTCTTCCAGTGGTGGTAGAAGGAGAGGACCCTGGGGAGGATGTTGTGCGAGAAGGGAGGCGCCATGGGCTGCGACGACGCCTTCATCATCATCCCCACCAGCTCCTTCACGTTCCCGATGAAGAACCGATACGGCGGGCCCCTTATGCCTTGCCGCGAGAAGTGGTCCTCGATCCTCCTCGGCCGCCACCACAGCACCGCCGCGATCCTCAGTGCAGCGGCCGCCACGGCCCCGCATATCAGCGCCAGCTTCAGCCACGCAAACGCCTCCTCCTCCATGTTCACACACACACACACAGAGACAGAGAGAAGGGGTGGGGGCTCTCTTTTCTTCTTCTTCTTCTTCTTCTTCCTTTCTCTTGTTGTGTGTGTCTTTCTGGTGAGCGATTTTTGTTCTCTTATATGACTGAGAGCTTTGGCGACTTGCTAGTGTCTCCGCTTTTTAATACCGGGCGAGAGAGAGAGACACGAGAGAGAGAGAAGGAAGGGGAGAGAGAGGGAGCAACGGCGTAGGGGCCGCCATTGGAATTCTAAGGGTCAACGAATTAGGTGCTTCTTTAATTATTTTTTCCTTCTCTTCTTGGGGCCTCCTTGGACGATTTTGCCCTTGCTCTTTTTTCCATCTTGCAAAAACAAAGATTAGCTATTTCATTATTTCTTAATTTAGAGGTCGGGATACCCTTCCATTGTGCTATAGGGTCTCTTTACGAGTACTTTTAGATACTTTTAAATCATACCGAACTAAAAAAATAATTTCATTTTCAATGCATGATTATGCACAACACGAGATCAATAGTGTTTGACAATGACAAAATGTTTAACGAGTATCCCTAAGAACACTTGTTAACAAAATTCATAATAACACGCAATTTGTTTTGATATTATCGTGAAAATAATCTTCCAATCAATGAGCCCCCTCCCTCTAGTCTCTCTGTATCTCTAAATATAAAAGTACTAAGTACATAGTTTAATGATTAAGAATGTGGTTATCCTCATGGAACGACATAGAATGTACTTCTTGGGCATATAAGTTTATAATTAAGATGGGACATTCCATTTGTTTTTTTGGGGGTGCATGTGTTGTGCTGGTTACAGCAAAATGAGGTATGTCACACGATAATCATTCATTAATAAACATGCGCTTACTAAACAGGGCGGGCGATGGGATTTTTAATAATCATCTCTCCATGCTGCTCTCTCCAAGAGATGATGAGTCGAGAAGCTTCGTCTATTACAGTCAAGATGATTTGAATTGATTGCTTCAAATATCAAAAATAGAAAAATTTTGAATTGAAACCAAAAAGGAAAACATGAACTAATAGAAGAATAATTCCATATTTTAGTTACTTATGGGAATAGTATATGGTTATGGTTCGTCTTTTTGAGTATATGAGAAGTACCGACTTTCTTTTTTGGTAAAAAAATTTGAGGTTAAGAGCTACTTCTCGAGGTTGTCTTATATACAGCATGTATGAAAGTTTAACCAATTAAGAGATCCCTTTGTCATGCATTAATTTTTTATTTTTATGGGTCGAATTGGGGTCATTTCCATTCAAGGGATAAAACTGAGATAGGGAAATCAGCCTCAAGATCATGTTACAAATCAATGTCACTCTCGACAAGTATCTGTAGCTCGATGGTTATGCCGATGTAACCTGTTGGCTGGGAGGACACAGTCGGACCTCCCATTTTCTCCTGTAAGTTGACCTGCTTGATTCCTTGGTCAAATCATAGTTTACATCGGAATTTGATCTTATCGAGTATAAATGTAAGGTCGTGTCCAATTTCCGATGATCCAATCAAAAGCTTTGACCACTTTTTAATCACGTAAATTCGATGTCAGTGGCGAAAGGGAAAATGAACTGTGGGAATGTGTTGGGCTTGTTGGTCTCTCATTTTTCAAATGTAAAGTAGATTCGTTGATCATTTTAGTCACATGAAAATGTGAATACAATTTCCTAAGCACACGATTTCGCCACTGCTTCAGCTCGTCATCTTACAACTTAGGAGAGGTTTGAATGGCCGCATGGATAAAAAAGATGTTCGAAGAAATCATGCCGTCATGTGTTCTGACAAAATTGACAACTAAATAGGAAGGAAACAAAAAAAAAATAGAAGGTGGTTGAACAATACTAATCGTTTTTATCTATGTCTGACTAATTTCATTCTTACACGTTTTGACAAAACATAGCAACTCGTCAATTCAAGATTAAATTGTCGCATGAAAATGTTTAACACAATTTACGAAGTAAAATATTTGACCACTACTTTAGCATGTCATCTTACAGCTTAGAAGGAATTTGGTTATGTGGTGTGGTCGTATGACTTTGGAAGACTTTCGAAGAAACGACACCGTTATACATCTTGACAAAACAAACCGACAACTAAATAGAAAGGAAATAGAAAAAATCAAGTGGGCAGTTTAAAAATAATAATCGTTACATTTACGTATAATTAGACTCACCATTATACGTTTGACGGAATAGACCAACTGGTCAGTCCAAAGATTAAATTGGGTAACTGATAAACAGACATTACCGACATAACTTATCTTCCCATCTATCGGCTTGCGCAAGTATTTATAAAGTAAGAGCAAGTAGCATTATGTAACCGATATACAAAAGATCGACATTTCCCGCAAACTTGTTCAAAGGTGATTGCGAAGATATTGTTACCCATGTATGATACCACTCTTTGTTGGAGAACTTATGGTTATGTGGTGTGGCCATATGGATTTGGAAGACATTCAAAGAAATCACGCAGTTATACATCCAGACAAACAACTAAATAGAAAGAAAAACAAAAAACAAGGTAGGTGGTTGAACAATAATAATTGTTATATTTATATACGATTCAACGTACTGTTATACGTTCTGACAAAACAGACCGATTAGTCAGTCCAAGATTAAATTAGGCAACTGATAAACAGACATTACTGGCATAACATATCTTCCAATCTGTCGGCTCGCATGTGTCTTTGTAAAGTAAGAGCAAGTAGCATAACATAATCAATACACATAAGATTGACGATTTGCACGAACTTGTTCAAAGGTGATCACGAAGAGATCGTTACCCATGTATTGTAGGATACCTTGTGGAGTGTAGGTAATTTCACCATGCGTACGCACTTTCAAAGACCCTCGAACGCAGCTCTTCCTACTCCTTACACACAACGCCAAAGCCAAAAGCCACAGCGCATACACGCTCATGCTTAATCACCCCTCCCTTCCCCTCTCTCTCTCGCCTACAGCTGTTCCTTTCTCTCTGTCCATACATGCTCGTCTCACTCCCTTTAACCGCTAGTGAGAACACTAGAGAGGAAAAGAAGGGAGATGGTGCGTTGAGCGTCCAATGGCAAAACGCACATCAACTTATATTAGACTGGTTTTGGGGAAAGAAAATGAAAAGAGGGGATAGATTGGAGAGGGGGCACAAAGGGGGTTGTTGTCTTGGAATGTTGCTCTTAAATTTTGGTCACATGGGACAAAAGGGCCATCGAAATTAGGGTCTCTTTTCTTGTGGCCTTTAGGTGGGGAATACGTGCCCTCCAGTCGACCCAACAGTCCGTGCCCCACCCAAAGACACTCCCTCCCTAATCTTGTCCTAATGCACCCAAGACATGTTGGGGCCTTGTGCCCTTCATGGGTCCTACGTAAATTCAATGTCAAGTCCTACTACATTTTGTTTGTAGTAGCCAAATTAACTCATGTTCCTACTACACGGTCTAATGGAAGTTTTCGCAAAAATGATCCAACGCAGCTCAATTCCTACTCCTTCTTAGCCTATGAGGTCACTCGCTCATGATAGGGATGTGTTCCTCTCATGTTCTTTTTCCCCTACTCTTCAATAAGGGAGGTAGCTCGACCATAGAATCGTAGATCGAGTTGTTCTGTGATCAAATCCAGCCTCATGTAGGGACAAGGCACCAGCATTCTGTTATTGTCGAGTTCGCAAGAGCAGGACAATTGCATCCCACCATTCCTTGATGAACAAACCCAAATCTAAAGTAGCATCAACCGAGTTATAGCATGTGACTCCTCATGATCTAAGTCTTGAAGAAGCATACCCGAAATGATGTCTTTTGGAGCATGCATCCACTCGGGTATGGCCTTCCCCTTCTACTAAAATGTAAGAATCTCAACTAATCAGTTGTCAATACACGGAACGTATTAAATTCATCCTAGGTTTTTTTTTTTTTTTTTTTTGGGGGGGGTGTTCACTGTGGGTGATCAATGTATGGTGGTGGATTCTTGGCTCTGTACCACATAGAGTTGAAGGGAAGAACTGAATTTGTCCTTCACTGCCTCTTTGCCCTGTCTCTTTGCTTCAGTTGGATAAGGCTGGTGCATCTAAGACGAGACTTTTAGAAAAGGAGGAAATAAGAGAATCTGACCAGGCCTGGACCTGTGAAAAATAAAAAATAAAGAAGAAAGGAAAAGATGGATTTTCTCTTTAATTTTTCTTAATTAAAAAAGTTCAATAAAAAGAGCTAAAGGACAAAGTATATGCAATCACATAACAGAGCCGTGTGGAGTTTTCGAAAATGATCAAAATCATTCAGCCGAAAAAGCCTGCAAATGATGGTGGTGATGATGAAGCTCTCCCCCCTTCTTTCCTTTGCCAATTTTCATATGTTTTTTTTTGCTCCTTTGTTTTTCTTTTTTCTTTTTCAAACCATGTTGTTACTTTTGGGCCACGTGATTTCTGTGGACATCAAAAGGGAAAAGAGAGGGCTGCGAATAAATCATAAATTTCTTCAATACAAATCGAGGGTCATGTCCAATTTGACTTATTTGCAAACCAATATTAATAAATTTAGCATTGCTTTTTAGAAATCTTTTAGCAACATTAATTAATTAGTCGATGGCATCAAAATAAATAAATGAGTGAAGACAATGCTAGCCCCTTAGTTCAGTGGCCACCAGGAATATAAAAAAAAAAAGGACTCATTCGATTCACTGGGAAGTCGATGTGTGGAGAATCAAATAAAAAGTACCCAAGAATATTCTAGATACAGTTAATTAGTAGTGTTTGAAACCTGATATAAATAAATAAAATTGATAAAGTTCAAATTCGATTTGAGTAACCTACAATCCATGTTCAGCAATCTTAAATTAAGTTGTCCAACTAGACCGACCGATGATAATGCCATGATTCTCCCCGACGAACATTCTAAGAAGATGGAAAATTATAATATGCAAAACATAAAAAAAAACAAGGAAATCTGCCTATATATATAGATATAATATATAAGGAAAATATAGATTTAGAAACACTTCACCCTTACGTCAAAGTAGAGTTGCGTCTCAATATCTTTTGTTTTTCTCTATACATTTATTTAATTTTTATTATTCAAATTTTCTCGAAATATCAATCTACTTTATGATGAGAGGCTGATGGATTATTTAAATAAATTCGTAATTCGAACTTTTTTTTGGATGGACTAATTAATGATGGTCTCGCTGGATATGTGGTTCCGAGGAAGGAACAATAAATTAAGTGCTGCAACGCTTGTAGAAGATTAATGAGTCATTCATTTGAGTTTGAAATTTGAATAAGAGGATCATTTACGCAATGTCAACAGGAGAAACAAAGTGTGATCCTTTTATTTGGGGTAGGTAAAGCGATGAATGTCTACCGTATTGGTGGATTATATATGTATTGAGAATACTCAAACATATCTGAAAAAAACCTTTTTTTTTTAATTGCTTAAATGTTTGGAACAACTAGTAATATTTCCGCAAAAAATCTCACATGATTTATGAGCAGGAGATATTGAGTAGATCAAACTTTTCTAATCCACTTATGTGACTCCCCATATATATTTCCGCTCTTGGTCGCACAATATTTTGCACTATCAATATACATAAAATTGGGATATTAAATCTTTACTTTTTTTATGGTACATAATATTGAAATCTTGGATTCGAGTGATCCTCACAAATGCTTGCAATCAATACGTCCACATCCATGTAACTCATTTACAACTTCATCCACATGATGGCAAGCTTGAACTCTAAGATATACTACATAAGAGACGATGTGATTTGAATAAGGGATTTGCAGTATATATACCTATGACTTGTAAATATGTATGTATGTATCACCAAGGCTTGTTTTATCAATTAAATAACTAAATTTTTTGAATCGACATACACTGAGTTTAGTCAGTTAATTGAGTTTGGTTGATGTGATCAGATGGTTATTGATAATTGTATGATGTGATTATTGGCAATTACCAAACTACTCTATCAATGACCATAATGCGTAAGCCCTCGATAGACATGCAATATAGCTATCGAGGAGCTACGAATCGAGGAAGACTAGTAAATGGAAGTGGTGCGAACTATTAAATGATTAACCATGGTATGACATTAATATCGACATCTATTAAGAAAATCATTGCGGCGTTGTGGAATCAATATCGACACATAGCTAAGAGTTGTTCAACCGATTAAGCAAAGCAAAGGCTCGGCCATTGCAAAATTTGGCTAAGTGTTTGAAGCAAGCGGAGGACACAAGGACAAGAAGATCGACCGAAGGCGAGGATAGCAAGTGACGTTTGAGTGAAATCGGCATGCGAATAAGGGGGCCGGAATCTCGGGAGTGCGGTTGTAACCATACTTAGAGTAATAAATGCAAGTGAATGGTTGTAGCTGGTGGGATAATGTATATGGTGACACATAACTATAAAGGGATCGTCAATCAACAACACATTTTCCCGATTTAATTTTCTTAGTTTATTAGTAATATTGTCTTTTTAGTTTCTATCATTTACAATCTTTTTCCTTTCAAGTCGCTATTAATCTTCTTTGTAAAGCTGATCAAGTTTATATTCGAAATCAACATTGAACCCATTTCATAAAAAATCAAAATTTAACTTTCAGTGGAAGATTTTTCACTATTTGGGTCGATACCCATCTCTAGTGACGCAGAATTCAATTATTATCAATTTAGGGGCATGAACATAAAGGTCTAGCTATCTAGAAATCCTTAAAACACTCTGCAAACTTCATGAAATAACTTCTAACATTTTATAGGTTTTAAACAGATGGCCTCCAGAACTTAAGCTGGAACTTCCTCCAATGCCTCCAACCAATTATCCTAACCCTAAGGGCTAGGGGACCATTAGACAAAACCAAAATCTATGTATATATTCACTTTGTATCTAGCGAGAAATTTATCCCTGCGTTGATATTTCCACAATCCAGAAAAACTATGCTCATCGTTTTTTTTTTAACAAAAATAAATAAATAACAAAAGAGAATTTCACACGAGAGATAGAGGGACTGTTCAGCCTTTGGAATGTTAGCGACATATATGTCCGAAATAGTTGGAATCTATAGCTTTTGTCAAGAACCGAAAACAAACCTAACGAAGAGAAAAGCAGAAGAAGAAATATTCTTATTCACTGCTATCATTGTGAGGATTAACTTTTACCTTTTCTTTGCATGATAAGATGGAAAAGAACAAAGATTCTATGCAGGCTGTAGCGAGAAGAGAGGATCCTACATATGCCGAAAGCCCTTTTTGCCATTTGTAGAAAATTTCTCAATCAAATCGAAGGGGGGTAACATCAAGAGTACGTACCATCTCCAATCATTTCAATTTGAAATGCGTAATTAGGGTTTAATTCGTCACTTCCAAATTCAAGCAACCCGTGAAAGCATTTGGGTGGGCAGGTCTTGACTAGACCGTCAAATATGGGACTGTTCAACCTTTGGAATGTTAGCGACATATATAATGAAAAGAGTGGGAATAGATTAGTGTTTACGCTCATTTGTTTGACTTGATATATTTTTGAGAGATTGCAGCACTTTCTATTTATATTTACACATTGCATTTTGATTAGCAATGGCCCATTCTATAATCTCGAACAATTAACATATTCCGGCACCTCTTTCTCTCGGTCGAGTGAGGTACATTGGTGTTCAAATCAGCCATATGTTGTTTAGTCTGATTTCATAATATGAAAAGTGTAATGGTTTTGGACTTTGTGAATTTCGATTGACAATAGGTATGTAAGTTGTGATTTCTGAATGTCTCGTATAAAATAGGCGTTCTCTTTATTGGCAAATTGGGTGGTTTTTTTTTTAATTTTTTATGTTGTCTCCATTACCAACAATAACTATTTTTATTTGTATTTTTAACTGCTATAAAATCAAAAATGTAATAAGGAAAATCATCCAAAAACATTCATCCAATTACGTAAATGATATACAAGTAAATTTGCAAATTCGAGAAAAAAAAATTACACTTACAAATTCATTAATATTGATTAAAAATATTACATCCAAGAGAATGTCTAATTAGTTTAGTGTGTTCACTGATGTGTCCCTAACCATGACTTGGATGACAAGGTAGCATGGTCATCCTCTTCTTTTATGTTGGGCACATTCATTGGATTCAATTCTTGCAATAAGCTATCATGTCCACAAATTGCCATTCTAGATTTTCGCAATCAACTTACATTTATTGTCCAACATAATCCATTGGCCAACACTAAATATGGAATCCAATAGTATGTGGGCTCAGTAAGTCTTGAGCCATTGTGGAATGAGTCATGAAATGTGAAGTTCTACTCTTCCATCACTTCAAAACGTCAATGTTGTCTTCGCCAACTCTTTTGATATATTTGGGATAGTATGTTGTGAAGCATCTCTTGACTTCATTGGTTGATGATGATGAAGAGCTAGCAAAGGTTGATAGGGCATTATTCTTTTTTATGAAGTAAGGACCATAATTATGACTAGAAACTACTCGATAAGAAAGTCATCTTCGTTGATGGGATGGAGTTCGTCATATTGAATCAATTGCCATATGTATCATACATATTTTAGAATTAATTCCTCAACATCATCAATATCTGTTCCATTTGGACCTCCTTAACTAGCTCCAGATTGTTGTATTATGGAACAAGCGGATTCCTTAGTCCCTCTAACTTGAACCTCAATTTCAAGTAAGTGGACACAGAAAAAAGGTAAAATGTGTACGAAATAATTGAAAATTTTCGCCTTCAAGGCTAAACACACTTTGTTGAAGAAGGATTACCCTCCTTGTTCGCTAATTTTATTGACATCATGTATAGGAAAAGGATGGCAATGTTTCTTGATGGACAATTGTTAGACAACAAAGTATTCGATGCATTGCTGAAACGCTACAAGAAGTCCCCATAAATTTCTGCAACCCTCCAATTTTGTTGTGCCGACAACGGGAAATAAGTATTTGCGACATGAGTGGCGGAATACAGCATCAACTTAGCCATCTCTTCGCATGCCACCTAAAGATCTTATATATCGAATTCCACCTTGTTTTTACATTTAGAAATACATTTTTAAATTTCCTTTCTTTTGTCATGTATAGGATCTCCAACTCTTGATACCCGAAGTGGGGTGGATCCAATCTATTGAACCTACCCATGTAAAATAGCTACATAATCATAAAATTGACGAAGACTATCTTGCGCACGCAGATTAATGCAGTGGCACAGACAACGTACATGGAAAAAGACCCTATTGCAAACAAGCTTTAGCTGTCTGAGCAGACTTTAGATCAAAAGGTATAACACTAGCATTATCTCAGGTAATCTAAAATTTTTATCGAAGATACCATACTCATTGATAGCTTTCACTATTTCTGTAGTTAAATTTCTAGAATCATACATAAATATGAACTTCTTAAATGTCAAAGTTTGGTGATGTAATTTCCAATCCTTATCAAGTCAAAGGCCGGTGAAAATACATCAGGCATAATTGGTAAGGTCGGTCCATAAATTAAAAGTTAGAGAGACTTGTAAGTTACACATGGATAGTAAATATAGCAACGCCGCCCTTTCTCCTTTTATTGAGCCGAATCATTCAAATTGTTTGCATCAGTGACCATTGGGCAAAAAAACATCATCCCTCTATAAATTGGTCCCCTCTCCCTCTCTTTTTCCCCATTCACTTATTGATAATGTAAAGAAGGATTGTATGGTCTTCTAGGGTTAATTTTAACCCACTAAGTTTAAGAGGATGTCGATTTATTTTGTCCCAAGTATTAGAAGTTTTCAAAACAGTTTTTCTACCTTATCTATTTTCAAAAACAATATGGTGATTAAGTACGTATTCCTGTGGGGGTAAATGGGCATTTTCAACGAATTTGGATATCCCTAACTTCTAGTCATAAGTGTTTTCCCCTTTTCCTGTCCTCAAATTAGTTAGTTCATGTATACAATGTATAAAAGGATTGTTAAGCTGAATTACAAGTATGTAAACATTTCATCGAAGTATACTATCCACAACAAGACCTTGGAAGAAAATTATGCTTCCACATTATACGGTCTATTACAATTTGCACGAGTAGAATTGTTAGTATACCACATCATGAAGGAGGCCGATAACGACTCGATAATTAGTTGTGACTATAGGGCCCCCTATGTTGGAAAGATGATTGACTCATAATTTGACCAAAACAATCTCTCATTTTTATATGGCAAGAGGGCATGGGACAAACTTCATAAGTGATGAAAAGATATCATTAGCAAAGACTAAGTTTGGAGAGCAAAAGATGGGATTTGCACACATGATTCCCTAGCAAATCCCCTTTTGCCTCTCCAAATATCATATTTTCCTCAAGAGTGATTAGCACTCTCCTCCTACCTTCATCCTACAACTAGAGATTCAATCATACCCCCAATATTTTATGTCAATCTTTTTGAATGTATCAATCCTTACCTGTCCTTCCGTTTATGGCATGCTTGACTTCCCATTTCCTTTATGAGAGAGAGAGAGAGGGGGGGAGAGAGAGAGAGAGAGCCTTTTGACCTAATTAACGAAAGTGAAAGCGAAAAATGATCCATGCCTACTTAATGCCAAATCCATTTTGACCTCCTCCCCAGCATTTTCGCAGATTCAACGATGCCAATCAATCACTTCTGGGGTGGTTGAAATCTCCTCAACATGAATGAGACGTGCCCACTTAAGAAATGGCTAAGTCAACGAATCCCAAAGAAAGGAGAAAGCCCGTTCTCTTTCACCTTCGAATCATTTGAGATTTCCCCTTCGCTAGCTGTACCAATTTAACACTCCCAAGCAAATCTTGCTGAGCACATGAACATTATTCCGCCAGATCTTATCGCTAATCATGACGATTACAGCAAGGTATTTTAAGATCCAATTGCGTCTGAGATTGGCAAGTCAAAGCTTGAGAAATTGCCATATGTTGTATGTTCTTGATTGGTGGAATAGGTGTGAATGGAGAAGAATGTTACTTTCAGCTATCCATACTAATAATACAAGACAAAGAATGTCGAAATAACTTCATAGATACCGAACGGGATTAGACATTCTCACGAAATCTCATTTCCTCATCATATTAATTCAGCTAACCAAAATCGTCTAGGACTTACGATGTTTATTTTACATGAAATGCACTTCACCGCCCAGGATTCAAGGTGCCTATGTTTCCCTTCTATGGTTTTGGCGTTTCCACCATATTTTGCCGTCTATTTTATGTCATCAACTCCCATACTGTTCACACTCTTCTGCGGTTCATCAATCGGCATCACATCTAGATCGAATCCTCCGTCGCCCACTATAGTTTCCGGCTTGATCCCGACACTTCCCGCTTTCTAACAACTTCTTTCATGCCACCGATCCCATAAATGCTCTCGAAGTGTGACGTCCTCCCCAATCCCCCGTCTCGCTCGCCTCGGTTCGAGCGAAATGTGTCCAGATCAAATGGGTTTGGGAGAGGCCGGTCGTGTAGTTACATCAATGCAAAGGTAAGTTGATCGCAGAAGCACAGAGAGAAAGATTTCGAAAACGCATCTGCATAGTGTTATTTAACAGGAGCCTAATGGCCAATGCTGACGAGAGAGAGAGAGAGAGAGAGAAGGAGAGAGAGAGGATGGTGGTGAGCTTTCGTCCACGCAATCAACGGTGTGACGGATCCTGCATTAGCTGCTGCTCCGCTGCTGCTGCTGCGCTTTTGTCTTTTCCTCTCCTCCCCGCCCCCCGCGCAGCCACGTCAAATCGCGACCGGCCACGCGTCGGCCAATCATTTTCCGTCGCTCGTTGCTCCCTTGTCCTCTTCCTTGTCAGCGTGACCAGTAGAGCCCCATCATCGTCAGCGATCTCACATTTCTCTCTTTTTTTTCCTTTTCGGAAAGACCGGCTCCCACCTCGTATATTATATAGAATAATAGTGTTCGGCAGCCGTCGTAAAGAAACTAGAACATAAAGGAAAGATATGAACGGAAAAGAAACTCGCGTCGACCTCACCGAAAACTTTCTCGCTTTGAATATGTCATTTTCCGCGCTCGGCACGCGTCGTTTAGTTTGATTATGAATCCCGGGTCGTTAGAACGACCAAAATATTAGAAACGAGAGGGAGGGAGGAGGGGCGGCGGTGGCGGTGGACCGGTGGTGGTGGGGAAAAAGGGCAACAAAAGCGGGGGGGGGGGGCGGATTCTTGATTTTCCGATGCTTCCACGTAGAAGAAATCAAGAAACGGGCAGTGGCCGTTGTTAGGGGCGGCGACCGTATGGGGACAAGGCTGGTTTCAAAGAGACAAAACACGCGCCACGAAATGTAGGAGGAACCCCCTTGTTCTCGCCTTTTTTCACCAATTAATAATAATAATAATCTAGCCCTAACTAAAGAAACATTATTATAATATCAAATGAAATTTAATAAAAAAAGGGCACGAAAAAGATCGTCGGTTTTAAAATAATAATTTCGAGAGGGAAAACCCAAAACATCGGAGGGTGGATATTTTCGAAGGAAAATCTCGGGAAGGTGTCACGGGGGGAGAGAGAGAAATTAAAAATAATAAAAATAGAATATTATAAATATGGGGAATTGATTAAAAGAAAAGGGAATTTAGAAAATGGAAAAGGTGAAAACACTGCCCCTCGATTTACGAGGGGGGCGATAAAGTACGGATTTTGGCTTGGCAGTGGTTATATCACTGCCAGAAGTTGTTATCTTTGTACTCAGAATCGCTAGCCACAGACCTGCCTTCTTATATTCTCTCCCTCCTCCTTTTATGTTATTTTATATCATTTTATTTATTTTGTTATATTTTATAACTTTTTTTTTTTTTTTTTTTATATACTTTCCTTTTCCTCTTCAGGTGCATGTGATCTCTCCTTTTGGTTTTCCACATCTACCCTCGCCAGCTTTGTGCTTTTATCTTCCTTTTTCCTTTTCTTTTTTGAGGTTTGGATTAGGGTGATTGAGTAATCAGTGTTGACAAGTAATTGATTTGAGCTGATTTTTTAATGTCCCAAGAATAAATCCGATGGGAGAAGTATTTTGTTTATCAAGTTACAATCTTAGTTAGTTTAGAGATAGATGAGTGTACACACAAACTTTGAAAGAGAATAAAATTGTTATAATTCTTATGTCACACCAATTTTCCGTTATGATTAGATCTCATTTCTTCTTGACCTTCTCTAAGTCTGTTGCCTAAGTCAAGCCTTTCTTTTTCTACGCTCATTTTAATAACAAATGATGCTATCATATATAATAAAAAAATTAGACCAAGCTAATTGCTGTGAAATATTCCAATCACGGTTAGGGGTGTAAAAGAGATGAGTAGGCTGGACATTTAGAGAAGAGTTTTTTCGGTTTGGCCAAAAACAAATCGGACATGGCTTTTCAGGTCAAACTATTAGGCTTTTTTTTTTTGGGTTGGTAAACTATTAGGGTTGACCCTAATGAAAATTAGCCCCGATCAAATTGAGTCAAGTCAATCCCAAGTGATTCAGGCCAAAGCATGATTGTAGAAAAAGGAATACCACAAAAGAAAGTTATCGAATTTCCAAAATCATAACATATAATTATCAAATGATCATGATAATATCATTGATAAATTTAAAATAGATTAAGATTTAAAAATTGGGTCCGGAATGATCCGAGGAATCAATTAGCATAGTAAAATTTGAGTTCTTCAGTTCAGATTCTTAAGGATCAAATTTCTTGTGTTGCCTTATGTCCTTACTCCTTGATGATGACACTCGAACATTTTAGTTCCCACAAGTATCATGTGATGAAGAGTCAAAACATTTTAGATTTTTGTTGTTAAATTAACCTTGATGGTTGTGAACTGTATATTATATGGTACCGTGCTTCCGGCGAATTTGGTTTTTTAATAGAGTTAGTTGAGGGGGGGTCCTGCATTATTCAACGCCACATCAATGCCACAAATTCATGAAAATATAGGCAAAGACGATCACGACGGCGGCGACGACGACATAGGAGTTCTAACATATGAAAGTTGAACCTGTCTTTCGCAAAAGTCGAAGGAATCAGAGGGGAGGGTGAAACTGTGATGCCGACAGGAACAAAATCCTAATATCTAGAGATCTTATAACTTAACAACTCAATTGAAAAAATATAAAATTAGAAGTCGAGGCTTAGATCGGACTAACCCACCTAAAATTCCTCGACGAGATTTTCAACCTGCGAATCATTTAAAAACTTCTAATGTACTTACCCCGCATAACTTTGCTTGGGGGAGTACCACATTAAGAGAAACAAATTTTGAATTGGGGCAAGTTGCTGGGTCGTCTCTCATCAACAGTAGTTTTCCATGTCATTTGAAGTTTGAAAAAAGGGACAGGAACAGTTTCTTGAAGTATAGAAAAATTCCAAAGACGCAAGCAAGGATAATTAAGTGAATGAGTGCGTAATAGCGACATCGACCCAATTCGCAACGTAAAGGTTGTGAAAAGTACTGTGTGACTATATTATTGGTAATTAGTCTATTCTGGTAGAGCTGTCTCTTTTGCTATTTTAGTTGACTTTGCCATGCTCGTTTCCGAGTGCCCTTCTAGAATTTATATATATATAAGGGGTTAGGTTTTGGTATGGTCCCAATAAAATATTCCATTGGATGAGTTCGTTTTGTGAAAAATAAATAATTTTAAAAACGTTTAGTTGAAAACAATCGATTGTATCATATATCAAAATGAACAAATGAAAAAAAAAAAATATTTATCGTCCGTACAAATGTTTAGTTATAAATAAATCATTATCGACAATGACATATGTTCATTAACTAATGACGTGTTTGTTTCACTGAAAATTTTGTAATAAAAGAAAATATTTTTCATATAAATCATTTTCTAGAAAAGAAAAAAATGGTTAGTTTTCATTTGTTTGGTGATTTAGAAAAGTGATTTTCTCATTGCCAAGTAGGGAAGTTATTTTCCCCCGATCTAAGTTTGTTATTTTCAATCCATGAAAATCATTTTCTATAAATTTATTAATATTTCCGTCATCCAAACACCGAAAAATTGGAAAACGATTTTCTTGAAAACAGTTTTGCTTCGACCTAAGTACGGTTCAAGGATGTCCCGGAGCACTCTTTGACGAGACGTTTACAAGTCAGAAGTCGAGCAATTGAAGCGGCACTAGATGAGAGGATTACATCGAACAAGAAAGAGTTATGCATCGGCCATCTTTCTTACGAAGAATTTTCCTCTTATATCGTATCAATCTCCACATATGCATTTATGCATTATCAACCATACTTGATGTCGATAGCTTAATCTCCAGATCATAGTACATGGGATGAAAAAGGGACACGTCACTAATGTTAGAGTGTTAGAGTTTCCAAAAGATCAATGTTTTGAGTGAGAATATTTATGTAAAAAAATTAGGCATCGAGTCACCATCGGAAGCCCATGTGATTACAACCGTCCGATCGCAGGGTGCACATTGGTCCGGGCCCATATGAGTGAGTGTTGGACATGCCTTGACACTGGTAAGATGCAGACATGCTTATACCAAATTTGTAAGAATCGAGACATGAAAGCGATTCGGAGCCAAGGCAAACTTAAGAGATAAGATTTGCACGAAGATTGACATGTAAAGTCATACTTCTTGCGTAAGATGTACAATGCTACTCTTGAGGAGCAAAATCTCAGGCTTTAAATTGGCTTTTGGCTTTAGCTTGAACTGTTCTGAAAATATAAGTTAATGGATGAAAGTGTGGTTCGAAATTTGAATGTTCTAACACTCTCTTCACATGTGTAAACTGGATTTTGGCCTAAGACTAGAGAGTGAAAATATGTAAATTAGGGAGGCAAATAGAAGTTTAAAAATATATGAATTCAAGACCTCCCACTCGATATTAAATGAGGCTTCGTGAAATTGTTGCCAACTATTTTGAAAACTTGATCTAATAGATGAAGAGCCAAGATTTGCTATTTAAATTTTCTAATTTAGAAAGTCCAAACATGAAGCCATGTTATACCTTTCACATATGTGCGTCCACCCCCATAAGTTAAATTCTACCTCTCTTAATTCGACTTGCACGTGAGAGGGGTGTTTGAATATTGTTCTATATCTCTTAACAATAGATCTTATATCTTTTTTAGATTCATGTGATCTCCTTTCACCTATTAATTTAGGTTTCTGGGTTGGTTTTCATAACATATATCATGATCCTCAAATTCAAGGAGAGGGAAATTCGGGTGTTTTGATTCTATAGCAATGTACGATCTTCATTTATATATTTTGGTAAATATAAATTGTGTATTTTGGTCAAGATCGTGGGGTTTCACTGTCATTTTAGAGATAACTACATAGCAAACTTTGAAACTTGTCATGATCATAAATTTGAGTCCTAGAACTTTTATTTCATGCGTTCGAATTCTAAACCCTAAAACTTCGATGCACTTGACTTCTTCCATCAATTAGCTTTAAGTGGACAGAAAGTGCTTCTTGGTTATTTTTATCATTAGCCAGTACATGACGTTTTCCTTCCTGCTGTAATTGTCTCAAAGTTTTACAAGCTAACCGACCTGATCATATGAGTAAATATCAAATATTTAGTTGAAGTTGACAAAGTTATCGGATGATTTCAAAAACAAGATCGATGTTTTATTTATTATTTGTTAGTAATTTAAACAAATAACAACTCATTGCAGTAAATTGTTATTATTATTTCATGAAAATACGAATCATAATATAAAAATGAGGAAAACCATAGAGGCTATTTATGGAACTTCTTTTTTTTCTTTTAAGTATTCCTTCATGTGATTTTGGTAAACCCAAAAGAATAGTCTTGAACTAACTATTCCATCTTACAAACCAAAACAAGAGAATAACTACAACAACAAATCAAGTCTTATCCCACTGCATGGGGTCAGCTGTATGAATCCTATTACATCATTACGATTCCCGAATACTCCGTACCTTTCCTTATCGTGCCGATTTTCACTTCGTTCTAGATCATCCCTTGCCCCTTTTAATGCGTGCTTCCAATCCTTGTTCACATCTCCTCGTTGGAGCATCCGAAGGTCTTCATTCAACATCACAAAACCATCTCAAGCGACCTTCTCTCATCTTATCGTCGATGGGACAGCAACCTATCTTCTCCGGAATAGACTCATTTCTAATCTTGTCATTTCTCGCGTGACTGCATATCCAACAAGACATTCCCATCTTCCCCTACTCATTTATTCACATTTTGATGTTTAATTGTCCTTCATCCCTTGCTATAATTAAACCTATCACATTCTAGTCCCATGTACTTAACTTTCATTTCACATTATTTGAATACGAGATTTCAAAGGGCCTTATATACACATCATCTCACTCTACTTATAAATTCAATGTAATACAACCAAAAGGGACCGTACAAAATTTCACAAAATTATAAATGTCATGCTCACAGGAATAACACACACTCACAATATCAGCCTTGCCTACCCTAAAACAATCATCATATTAATGCTTTCAATCTTCTCAATTTACTTCAGTTTTATCTTTGAACACTTTCCAGTCATGACCATCTCATCTGCGTGCACAGCTGAATCTTCAATGACACAATCAGAGGAGGTGAAGCCAAAGCCGCCCCGTTCCAAGTGTAAAGGAGAGACACTGATTCTTAAAGCTTAGTCATCAAATGTGTGTATGTCTGTCAATGAGAGAGAGAGAGAGAGAGAGAGAGAGAGAGCAGTGTCTGGTCTTGGCAATTAATTCAGGGTTCGCCACTGGTTGTCATTTAACATTGGCATGATGAATAATCATCATCATCATAACAAAGAGAAAACTCAGCAACAGAACATCCTGGAAGAGACAGCGACAGCTGCTCCCCTATCTTCCCCTTTTACGCTCGAGCACATGCTCTCTTTCCACAACATGTCCCGTTCCAAGTTTTCATGAATCTGGCTGCCACTACACGGCCCTTGCATACACTTGCATGAATTTCGTACCCTTCACATGATGGGCCACGTGATGTGCGGTCGCCATCTTAAATCTCCCGCTCGATACATCAAAGCAATAATTTCTCTCTACTGAATTTCAGATAACGAAGTGACACGATATACATGCACATCTTGCATGCCTATATGCAGGCACAGATAGGGTTTTTTCCCCCACCACCATCTTCCCCTCGATGACCAAATCCATGTGATGATGCGACCTCTGTCGCTGTTTTGCTAGGTTTTCATGTCATCGTCACCCCCCATCACCTCCGCTACATACATACACACACACCCTCAGCTTGATGGCATGTTGTTCATCACCAACAATTCCACTTATAACTTGCATTAGAGGGCAGACGAGCAGTTACCATTTTCATGCAAAAAAAAAAAAAGGGTTTCAATTAAATTCTCTGAACCTGAGTATTGCATTGAATATGTGTTGATGCGTCGACCCACCATCAATATATATGTACAAAAAAAAGTGTTTCATGCATCTTATCTACTTAGATGTGCCAAGGTGAGTGTCCAAACGACATATGTTACATTTATTATTATTGCTCATGCGAATTCAACAACCTCGTGACCGGAATGCATCATCTAATATTCAAAAGATTTGCACTTTGAGGGAACCTAAGGAAATTTTGTTGCTTTCCTTTTTATTTTGTTAAATGATTTTCAAAACGAAAGCCAAGAAAATTAATGGGAGGTTTGTTGTTTTTCGAGGAATGGCTGGCCATTTAACCGGAAAAGATGGAGGACAGAAGGGGCCATGTTGCAAAGAGAGACCCCATTCTGGATAATAGCAAATAGAAGATGATTGGCGAAAGAAGAAATTAATTAAGCAAGAAGAGGCCCAATTCAATTTCTCTATTTTCCTATGCTTCTTGTTTTGTTTTCTTCTGAATTAAATTGTCGAATGTACACCGGTCATTCTCAAACCCTAATCCGACCACCCACCGACAACGAAATTACTGTCCCTCTTTAGCATTGAAATGCTCCTTGCCACTGGCCCCGATGGATGGGGCCTGATGAGCCCCTGAAAATTTGGGCACTGTCCTTATTGAGCCCAACCCCACATTTCATGGACATGTTGTGGGCATACACAAAAAAGAGAGACAGGGAGAGAGGGGGAGGGGCTAAGAGGCCATAGCTCTCGTGCCCCCACCTCTGAGTTGGATTGATGTGGACGTGATTTATTAGTGGGAAATGAACTCTCATTCCGGTGTGGCCTGGGGAGTCCGAGTAGGCAAAACGACACCGGCAGCGACGACTCCACAGGGCGCCGGAGGGGCCCCGGTCAGAGCTCCCGGGGCCTGGCCGTCGGCTGACGCAGAGCATGAGTACCGCCCGACCGGGGACATGGGCAAGTGGGTGTGTGTGTGTACTCAGGGAGGCTCGTGTACACAGGAGTCATGTGGTTTTCACATGTGTTGGCGATAAGGCCGAATCAGAGGGAGGGAGGGTGGTCGCCAGTCCCTTTTGGATGTAGTAGAGTCAGTTCATGTAAGAGTTATGGTTGGAGACTTGTGTAAAGTGAACATCTTTTTGCTGCTCCGGTTAAGGACAAGACCATATGCGCATTATGTGCAAACCCATTTTATTTCTTGTCATTACCTTGCAAGTACCAGGTGGAGGTTTCTTCAAAATCTTCAATGATTGAACCTTTTGGAGGGCGACCAGGCGTTTTAGCCCAACAAGAATTTTCAGGTGACGGTCGTAAACACCTTTTGTTATGTCAAGATCCTTAAATTCTGCCAATGTTTGGAAGTATTCGAAGAAACAAGAAGACCACTGCACAATTAGGGTTGCAGACCAGATCTGGGCTCAAATGAAGACTTGGTCGAAATTTGGGCCGCAGCAAGAACTATATATATGCACAGTCCAATGTCTTACATGCCAACCCACGATTCAAACTAATTGGGGGCCGCTCAGGACATGATTTAGATTACACCACGTACCTTATCTAGCTTTTCATGCAACAAGAAGTTTTAGGAAGTGAAGCAAAACAAATAAGGCAGTCTAACACCACCTAGGATTTATGTATTATAAGCATATAGAATAAGAGTCTGTTGTACAATTGTACTTCTAGCAATATTCAAGTACCCTTGAATCTGATGTGATCCTCACATGGAATTCACAATTAGGTGAGACAAGGAGGTATAAACAGGATGATATTAAGGGGCATGATTAGGTGAGACGAGGAGGTATAAACAAGATGATATTAAGGGGTGGGGGGATTAGAGCAACTTACAAATTCGAGCCACTCAATTTGATTTATATGGTGAACTAGGTTCCTTTATTTATCTCTGTGAATATACTTTTGTCTTCTTGATATGGCATTCATCTAATTTAGAAAAAGGATGTTTCGTTCAGAACATAAGATCATTACACTACTGCTGCCATGCTTGATATTTTTCTGCTCTGCCTTATGACAAGAACAATAAAGTGGAACAATGTTCTCTCCATGATAATACTATATATGAATCAGTAATGAGCAATATCCTACAGCTTCTCCAACTGTAACCCGGCATGAGCTCAATGTATATGCCCATTGAAGTCAGAGCAGTATCGACCACCATGAACTATAATGCTTAATATTGCCGAGACATCTTGCTTCTGATGACTAAGCTTTCATATGCAAGGAACTGGAGCTCATATTCATTGGCCAAGACATGACCTTATATCCACTATTTAGGTATACGACCTCCTTTGGCGAAGAAGAACCTGGAATGTAGACGTGGGAAGTCATACTTTGAAGAAATACCCTTGACTTGCAATTTCATAATGTACCCTTTGCTAGAGAATCATGAAGCTACAGATCAGCTTTTTCGACTACCCAAAAGACGAAGCAAAGCTTTGGGTCTCTACTCTAGGATTTAGATTGATGGGTAATGCTAACACCACTAGGCATGGAAGCTATAGAAGTTCCAGCGGCAGGATCAACTGCAACCCTTGCCGCGGAGTTCTGGTTTACAGAGTGATCCTTTTCAGTATGAAAAGCCAACATGAAATATGAGTTCTGAACGAGGCATGAATCAAGCTTGGGTCTATGGATCATTATAAACAAGAGTCCACTTCAGACAAACTATAAGTCGAAACTGGTTATAACTGATATTTGACAATATAAACCATTTTGGACCATCTTGTGCAACCCAAGGTGAATCCACCACGCCAATCCATTCATAAACATCTTATCATGTCAAAATTCAATTACATAGTTTAACCCAATAGCAAGCAAGATTTGAACCTGAGATAACAAGTTCTTCAATACAGACAGGCCTTTGTAAATCTGAGCATTTCAACTAAGACAAGAAATCCAGTTAATCAAAAAGCCTCTCACAAGTAAAAGTTTCCCTGCTTCTTTCATGTAAAGTTTCGCGACCAAAAGCAACTCAACTGGAGAAACAGAAGTTTGTCTAAAATGTGGATTGACATCGTGTAGTTGAGAGATCTCATGATAAATGCGTCTTTATAATGCTATAGCTGCAGATAAACCGAATGTTTTTTTAGTCCCCATGCACAAGCTTCACCATCAAATCTGATGTACCCTGGTTCCTTGCTATGCTACTAGTCACTCATATTTGGGTAGAAAATCATAGAGTTTTTGGAAAACACCAAGCCAAATAGGCTGATTTGACATAGATCACACAGGCAATTGCATCTGAAAGGCATACGCATCAGTCCATCGTAGCCACAGCGTTAGATGATGAAAACCAGAATAGCACTAGAACAAGAAAAATATAATGCTATTTAAGATTCAATGAAGTATCTGCAAACACCCATACAATAATAGCCCATAAGCAGAGGACTTCCTACTGGTATTATAGGACTTTCATTAACAAGACCATACTTGAAAAGCAGCGACGGAAGGAAAAGAACAGAAGGAAACATAGGGGGATCAAGTGAAATAGAAAGGAGTGTATATCCAGCTACCAGAATTTCATGGTCCCGAGATATGACCGTTCTGCTCTTCATCCAATCAATTTAAGACAGCACAACTATGCACAAGACGCACTACCAAAAACTTGGAATGCCCTTCAGTTCAACAACCCTCTACTCAAAGGCATCATCATCATCATCAGGAAGTGGCTGAATAGCTGCTTGAGCAAGTTCTGCCTCATGCCTGTTGGAGAAAATAAAAACCACCAATGATCAATGGAAAGTTGAGAAGAGATTTATGAACTATGAAACTAGCTACAAAATATTAATATCTATGTAACCCAGCAAGAGGAGCAGATAGATCGGAGAGGCAATCCACAGCCTACAATTTCTGCCTTATAATACACACAGTAACATTCTTAAGCATGATTATGATTCATATAAGCAATTAAGGGCATTTCTAAGAGAAAGGGAGAAGAGGAAGGCCAGGATGTATGACCATTTGCCTTACTACAGTAGAAATTTACGTAAAATAAAGCAGATAATAGAGGCCAAGATTCTTACTGCTGCTGTGCAGCCAAGTCAATGTGCACTTCTGGAGGAGCAAGGGCAGGAGACTCAACAAAGTGTAGGTTCGGATCCCTGCGATTACCAAAACAAATTATTAGCTACTAGACCATAACAACTTTTGCAAACAGGATTTGCACATTTTGCTCAAGTACCCAGCAAGTTTTCTAGCGAGGTAGAGGAAGGGTTTCTCAAAGTTGTAGTTGCTCTTTGCAGAAATTTCATAGTACTGCAAATTCTTCTTCCGATGGAATGTAACCTGCTTTGCTTTAACTTGTCTATTCTTCACATCTACCTTGTTCCCACAGAGAACAATAGGTATGTTCTCACAGACCCTGTAAAATTATGGGAAATTAGCAGAGATTTAGCGCCATCAAAAACTGTAGTACGAAAATGAATAAGTAGGTTGCGATCATTTTTACTCTACCTGCAGAGATCGCGATGCCATGTTGGAACATTCTTGTACGTCAATCGAGCAGTAACATCAAACATGATAATTGCACACTGGCCATGAATGCTGCAGAACAACAAATGAAAGTTTGAAATTTCAACACACAAAGACACAAGAGGGAGAGGATTCCCCTCTCACAAGCAAGGTTAAAAAGTGAATGACAGAAATCACCACATTCAGAAGACCACTCTACCCCCGCCAGCAACACACAGTCCAATAACATTTAAGGCCCTCCTCCTTTTTCTCCAAAATAAGATTTAAAGATATACGACTGACATACAAATTTTACCAACTTTTAAGAATATCACAAATGAGAATGACCACGAAACAGACATACAACTCCATACCAACTGTGGAAATTCTTTTGCAAAACCACTTGCTCCTTCATCCACAAGGTTACAAATAACATTTGACTGCACCTCTATTAAGTAACAATGGTTATCCTTCGTAAAACCCAGATAGTTAAATAAACTACCAACCAAAACACGGCTACCCCTTAATTAAAGCATTATTTCAACACAAGCTCGATGCTAATTTTTCTCCCTAGTATCACTCAATTCACAAGAACATATACTGCAATCTGAAAGCAAGGAACTTCTAAGAGGGAGCTCTCTTTACTCACTAATATCCATCTCTTAGACCACCAAACTTCTCCTGCCCTGCAGTATCCCAGCAGTAAAACCGGATTTTCCCACAGTTTGTGAAGAAATCCAAAGGATGGACTTCGACACCAATAGTCGCTGTTATGCACAAGGACAATACCAGAAGATCAGTACAGACTAAACAAAATGATAATCTAATGACAAAAAAAAATAATAATAATAACAGGCATTTCCACATCACTTACGCTCATATTTCTTTTCGAACTCCCCAGTAAGATGTCTCTTCACAAAAGTCGTTTTACCTGCACAAAGTTACAGACTACGCTCAGCCTGCTATCCATTGCTCGAAGCTAGAAAGAAAAGATACACCCCGTGGCTTCTACATCATGACAAATGAAGAAGATCGCAAAACTACTTTTTGTCCAACACCCTTCGATTTCAGATCGATCCCCAGGAATTGTGTAAAAACATACTGATTGCCACTTCAAATGGTAAATCCTCTTATCTTTAAGGATACAGCCATGGCCACGCTACATTTTCCCGATCCCGACCAGTAATATAACTAGAGCAAACCCTAATTTAACACGACCGCATACGCACCCTCCTACGCAAACGGAGCAACGAACGACTGAATCAAGAAACCAGCAAAAAAAACAGAGCACGCCAGCGACAAATCACCTGTGCCTCCATCGCCAACAATGACGAGCTTGAAGTTCGGGTAATCGACCGTCTGCTGATTCGGCAAAGCCTGAAAGAGACACGCAAGGGAAACAACAACAATCAAAACAACAAACCAAATGAGATCAAAAAAATCCAAACTCTGCAATCACGTAACCAGATCGCTCAGCTCCAGCACCACCCCACCAAAAGAAAATCCGACCACGACCCAAGAACCCGAGAAGAACGACAAACAGAACCCAGATTCAAGAACACCCCGCAACCAAAAAGGAAAAAAAAAAAAAAAAAACAGAGCCACCCATAACGACGAACGCCCAGAAAATGACTCGATCGGAAGGAAAGAAAATCGAGCAAACGGACTCACCATCGACGACGGCGAAGAGGGTCGGGGAGAGAGAGGGGAATGCGTTCTCGAAGGAGCGAAGCGTAGTGGAGGAGGAGAGACAGCTGCGTAGATTTGATGAGGAAGAGGGGGGTTTTAAGAGGGGAGGGAAAGCGACGGGAGAGGAGGAATGAATGAGAAGAAGGACGCGATTTTTGGGCCTTTTTGTCGAACGTAGCTTTAAGCTGACGCTGCCGCCTCGTCCGTCGGATTCGATTATTTTCCCGACGGCGAGTAGGCGTTCTAGAATCTGTCTACCGTCCGATCTGTGCAGACACCTGTTTTAAAATCCCAGGGGTAGAGAGGGAGAGAGAGAGAGGACACTTGGCAGCAAAATATACCGAAAAAAATTCAAATCCTTTCGTCCTCCATCTCGCCAGGATTCTAGAACTTTTCCCCAATTATTGCATCGAATTTGAAATGTGGGGAACGAGAATTCGAATGAAAAAGCAAGGGAAAATTTTTAATTATTTTTAGCAAGAATTAATTTTTTTAACTTCTTTAATTTCTTTACCAAAAAGGTCGTATCATGAGATATCTCAATCAATTCTAAATAGTAAATCGAATAATAATTCCTTATCAGAGATAGATTATGCATATCCAAATAAAGAAAATTCATAAATGATAAATCTATTGTGATGGAAGGCAAGTTGCCCTTAGTAAAAACTGAAATTAAGAAAGCATTTCGAGGCTATTGGTGAAGAAATTCGATTTTTGCTAGAAAAACATAATGTAAATCGTCGAACTGAAGAGCTTAAATATCCACAAATCATATGATAAAGTATTGTCTATGATCAAACCAAAATGACTCATTATCAATTGCTAGATGAGCAAAGGACAAGATTACAATAAAATTCTCCCAAAACATAGAAAAAAAGAAAGTAATTTTAAGGCATGAAGTATGCATTGTTCAAAGTTTTGTAAGACCTCCAATGATCCACCACTACGCCGGTGAAAAAAGCCTCTATTGAATGAGGCGTTCATGATATGAATCCCACAATCGAGAATATAATAGAACTTGTAACAATTTGTCGCATTTCCTCTGACAAAATTGTGCAACGAGTTCTCGGTCTTATATATGAAATATATTTGAATTCTAAATCTTTTAATTTGTTCAATTAAATCTTAAACTAGGCCAGAAAACACTAAAAAGTCCTAAATATTTCAATTGTTCAATTAAGTCATAACCCTTTTCAATACGAAGCGCAATAAAACCTTTAACAATGATAAGAAAATAGCAGTTCATGAACCATTGTCGCGACTTACCTTTCGGAAAGGGAATAGGTTTTGGGCTATTGCCTAAAGATAGGTTCATGAGCTGCAAGCTCTCCCAAGCTTATATTTCGCGTGACATTGAGGTGTTTTTAAGAATTTTGTAATAAGAAGTTGCCACTAACCTATTGGGGTCGGCTAAAAACCAAGTGAAGCATGAGAGTATACCTCACTTCCCACGCAACCAGAGAATCTAAGGTCGGGGACTTGATTACATTAATTGATCAATTAGTGACATTTTGGTACCTAATCTTATTTATTTTAAAATAAAATATTTTTGCCAAGCAGTTTAGATTGATTTTATACCTATCAACTAACATGAGAAGTGATCATGTGGGTACGCAATTATTAAAATAACAACCAGCAACTAAAGGAAGCATTAAATAAATTGCAAGAAAAATAAGTACGTAGCAATAAGAGATAAATAAATAACAATCTTAATTAGGCTAAGGGGAAACCATAATCGGCACATCGTAAGCATGCAATCAAATGCAATTGTATCCGAGGATAATTAAGACCCTAAGATAAAGCCGTAAGGGCTTGTTCAATTTTAAGCACAATCTTAGGCCGATGATTTTCCCACACCTTTTAAGAGAAAATTGTCTAAGAATTATTTTAGAGCTTTTTAGGAACTCTAAAACAAACTTGGAATTTTGGGATTTTTTAATTTTTTAATATTATAATATTTTCGATTTTTTTATAAATTTTCAGGTTTCTGAATTTTCCATGAATTTTCTGAAATTTTGAAATTTTTTATGATTTTTTAATATTTTTATTTTTTCTGCACTTTTTTGGATTTTTTTAATATATGAAAAAATAATCGGACCGGGTCAAAAGACCCGGCCCTAATAAACCGGCCCGGACCCCATCGGTCCTGGTCGTTTAAAAAGCGGGCCGGCCCCAAAGCCCACTCGAAAAAAAACAAAAATGAGGCCCACAAAGATTCTTTCATAGAAACAGCCCATTCCCAATTTTGGCTCTCGGCCCAACTTTTCATTTCAGCTTCTAACCTCACCAGCCCACTAACCAAACTAAAATCACAGCCCATTTTCTATTTCTATATCTTTTTTGCTTTTTCTTTTTTATTCTTTTTTATCCTTTTTTTTTTGCGTTTCTCTTTTTCTTCATTTTCTTTTAATCTTTTTTATTTCTGGTCTTCTTCCTCTCGCGGGTCTTCTTCTTCTGGTCTTCATGCAGCCCCTTCCGTCCGACGATTTCCTCCACTGAACCCACGCCAACGAACGTCATCTCCGGAAAAATTTCACCGGTGCTTGTACCACCATCGCCCGTTGGTCATACCGCTACGACCGGCGGCGAGCGCCGTCGGCTACCTTTTCCGACGACCGATAATCCGTTCACCGGAACAAAAAAAAACCCTCGCTCTCCCGACGACGCACTATTATTTCGCGAAGACCACGCCAAAACACAGTGACCACGCAAACAAAAAACATTATTCAGCAGCTACGTATGCAAGCACGGATCGATTCTAAGCCAAAACATGAGCTGACTTTTTGGATCTCTCTGAGGCATTTTGTCGAACGGTTGGGGTGCACTACCAAATTTAAAGGTTTCCGGTTCAACCGAGCCTCGAACGTGCCTTGGGGGTCTCGAAAACAACATACAAGGAACATGGGAACGAAACTCAAGGGCGAAGAGGGCCGGAGCTTGCGCGAGCAAGTCGGCCGCAAGCTCCGGCCCGGCATTTTCCAAAAATGGGACAACGTGGATTCAGGGGACCTACCTCTTTCGGGAAAGAGTTGCGGCAGACAACGGCGGGAGGACGGGCCTCCGGAAACGGCTAGCTGCTCCCCCGAGCTTCCCTCCTCCCTCTGGTTCGCTCTCTCCCGTTCAAACTCTCTCTCGGTCTCTCGGTCTCTCCCTTCTATTCTGTTTTATTTTTTTATTTTATTTTTTCTGTTCTGTGCCCTGCTCTCCCCTTTTAGAGAAACCGGCCGGCGCGCATGGCCTCTACAGCTTCCAGCTTGTCGGTCGGACTGCCCCCGACCCACCGATCCCCCTGCTCCTCTGTCGCTGCTCCTCCTTTCTGTTCTCTGCAGATCGTCGCGCGAAGGACAACAGGGAAGGAGGCAAGCCAGCGGGCCGGGCTGAGGGGAGGAAGGGCCTGGGCCGCGCGGGGGGAAAGAAAAGGAAGGGGGCGGGCCGGGCCAAGGCCGGATCCCGCCCGACCCGACCCCGAGGGTTTTTTTTTAAATAATAATTTTAATTTATTTTTATTTTTATTTTTCGCGACTAATTCCTAACTTTTAATGCTATTAAGTCTTAAGTAAAATGATGAAATTTAAGTGTGAACAGCCATAACTATTTAAAAATATATTCCGTTAAATATCGGTATGTCTTCATTGAAATTGAAGGTTAATTCGATAAATCAACCGAAGACAATTATGTAATTTAGCAAAAAAAAAGGTGAAAATAAATTTCATCCCCATATAAAACTCCAAAAATCAAAGGGTGCAAGACTAGGGATAATTGATTCATGGTCCAATCCCACCAAGGAATCAGGAATCGAATCAAGAGGACCTCTTCCCAATTTCTATGATTGGGGACTAGACCAGCTAGTCTTGGGACCAGGAACCGAATCGGACTGAAGGCAAAGAGAGAAGATTTTCAATGAAATCAGTCCGGTCTGGTTCCAACGGAACCGGTCACTTATTTGTTTTCTTCCTCTGTGCAATTGAAATCAACATGTATCATGTGTAGTCCAAGTTCTTTATAAGAAAAGAGATACTATAATATGGTCAGCCAAACTCTCGCAATATAATTCATCCTATTTTGCATGTCATTATCTTCCAAAGAGACACAACAAACAAAAAGTAAGATTTGTGTTATCTCCTCATGAAAACTTATGGAGCAAGTAGTCTTCTGCAGTCTTGATCATGTCCTCCGGAAGATAATGACATGCAAAAGGGTGCACAAGTCTTCTGCAAGGCTGCATCAAAATCACCAAAATGAATGAGATCATGTCCTCCGAGCCATTTTTCTAAACTCTATTCCCTCCGGAACTTGTACATGCTGCTGACGAGAGGGATTGAGGGACTGAGGAATTGAGGGATTGACGGACCGAGGGAAATATTAGGTTTTTTAAGAAATTAAAAAAATTAAATATATAGGCCCCTGTTCTTCCTCTCTGTACGTAGGATGATCGTCTAGAGTGTGATTAAATTTCGTGGGTTTTCAATCGTTTCAGTCTTATCCTATCTGGCTTTTGTTTCTCTTATTGAATTGATGTTGCTTCGTTTGGAATCTAGTTTCACAGTTTGGCTCTCATTGAGGAGGAACCCGGTGGTGAGGGATCGTTTGTTTACCCTCGTCTTAGCTGGGGCTTTCGATTATGGGTTTTACTTGGTGTATCATTTTCCTTGCATTCTTTTTTCTTTTTTCTTTTTTGCAATCTCATGCTTTCGGCTGTTATTTGTCCATGGTATTGATTCATTGTGTTTATTAAAGCATTTGTCTTTGAAGTATGTCGAGATATTCTGCCAATGTTGTCGTATAGATGAATGTATTAGTATTTTACATTGTATCCATTTATTACCATCTACCGTCTAGTGCAGATTATTCCGTCAGCAGTTTGTAATTGTATATGATCTTGAACATGGTGGTGGGTGTCTTCGTCGGAACAAGATATTAATTTCTTAATAGGAGTCTCATTACTGGAGGTTACTAGATGCATGTCACGTATTGATTCTGAGTGAGCATATTCGACCTCATGATCTTTTGAACTGAGGATTTGATTGATAAGGTACAAAACATTCAATGTTAATGGCCTTGTCCCTCTGTCGATCCCTTGAGAAACTTTGGTATCATGCTCTGATATCGTTTAGAAAACCGTGTCAAAGAACTAGCGATTGAGTTCCTTGGAGCACCTTTAGATACTTAGGCAGTAGCAGATAGGTTTTGAATCCTTGTATACTTGTGAAATCAAGTCTTTACTGGCAATCTATGAGAGAATGTTTTCCTTAGTGATAAGCTCTTTCTTTCTGAAAAAAGTATACTCTCCAAATGCATGTCGAGGTCTACCCAGGATGTTGGCATGTAAGGTCTCTATTCTTCTGCTGCGGATGATTTAAAGATGTGAACAAATATACAGTTTCTTTCAATATGTAGCAAGTGGTTTTTGGCTGAAATTTGTAGGTTTAAGGAACCACGAGTTTTAGGAAGTCAAGCAAACAAATAAGGCATTCTAACACCACCTGGGATTTATGTATTATAAGCAACTAGAACAAGACCCTGGGGTCCGATGGTACTTCTGGCAATATTAAGGTACACTCGATGTGTATTTACATTCCCTCGTATATGATGTGATCCTCATGTGGGATTCACGAAACGAGGGTATAAACCGGATAATGTCAAAGTGGGGAAAATCATAGGAACTTGCAAATCTGAGTAACTCGAATTGATTTATTTGGTGAACTAGGTTCCTTTATTTATCTCCTTGTGGATACACTTTTGTCGCATTCATCTAATTTAGAAAAAGAATGTTGCATTCAGAACATAATATCTCTACACTAATGGGCCCATGCTTGACATTTTCCTGTTCAGCCTCGTAACAATAAAGTGGAACAAAGTCCTCTCCACGATAATACTATCTATGAATGAGTAATGAGCAAAATCCTACTGCTTCTCCAACTTTAACTTGGTTTGATCCCAATGTTTATGCCCATCGAAGTCAAAGCGGTATCAATCACTATGAACTAACAGGCATTTCCACATCACTTACGCTCATATTTCTTTTCAAACTCCCCAGAAAGACGTCTCTCAAAGTAGCGACGAGCCTAGTACTACGACTACAAGAGGGGAGCTACTGCTTCGTAGACAGCTTGGCTTCCTCGTCGCTTCTTTTGGCGACTAGCTTCTCAAGTGGGTGGCATTGCCTCACCAGCTAGCTAATCAGACACGAGCCCCACCTCGGGCGGATTCCTCCGTTTGCTTCTCAGCCTATGGAGTATTAGCAGCCGATTCCAGCTGTTGTTCCCCTCCCAAGGCCGAGTTCTTACGTGTTACTCACCTGTCCGCCACTGAAACCAAACCTTGCGCTCGTCCATGACCATCCATGACCATTAGTAGTGAAAGAACAAATTCCGGTTCGTAACCATAAAAAGCAATGTCAAACCAAAATACTCAACAAGTATTAGCTCTCCCCGAAAATGAGGTGATCTAGCCGCACCTTCCAGTACGACTACCTTGTTACTAGGGGTGTCAACGGTTCGGTTCGGTTTGATTTTTTTGAAAAACCGAAGTGAACCGAACCGTTAGAAAAATCTTCTGAACTGAAATTTCAGTTAGGTTCGGTTTCTCGATTTTTGGTTTTCAGTTTTTTTTTCTTAGTAGGAAATCCATTCTCAAATGACTCTTGCATATGTATGCCCCTACTGCCGAAAATATATTGAGTTCTTTGAGAAATTTCTGCAATGATCTCTAGCAAAGAATCTGCAACTGCAACCATCCATTCTCCACGAGCGCCATGATAAACAAGCTACTTCAATCTAATTTTAACACATTAAATCGAAAGAGCGGAATAGCAAAGGCCTACCTGCCTACCTTCCCTATGGTCGAGAAAGCCAGAGTCCCCACTATTATTTGGGGAAGTTGGATTAGCTTTCAGGAATAAGGGTATATCACCTTACATCATCCATGGTAACAGTGTTTTAGCGAGATAAACTTTATCAGCTTATTGTAAACTCCCCTGACAGATCCTGAATAGTAAAGCGGTTGGGCAGGCATAAGAGGGGGGTTGGGAAGAGGAAATTGAGGTAAGAGAAATGGGTCAAAAGAAGAATCGCCAGAATTCAATAAAACTTTGGAACAGATGCCATCATTTCAACGATAAACTATGTTACAAAGCGGCCTACAAGGTGGAGCCGCAGGTCTAAAGCAAAAGAACATGACACCAGTGCCATACTGGATATATGGCTCTTCTTTCCTAAGATTCTAATACGTACAGAGTGAATCCAGAAGACCAAATCAATTATCACAAAGCTTAACCTAGTGAAGAAGACAACCATTCGGGGCTATGTGCTACAGGTCTATAATAAAATTGTCCCGAAGAAACCCGAACCCAAATGTACCGTCTCTATACTTCCAGATCCTTCCCTCGTTACGCCTGTCAGTTGCTGTAGTCCCAGCTAAATCAGGAGTTAGCAAGTCATAACTTGAATTTATGTACAGGATGCGAGTGACCGGCTCATTTTCCATTGGAAGCTCCCCGAACATAGAGTTTTCTTCATCAATGGGGTGAAGGTGCATGCAACTGTCGTACATGATCACCTCCTCTTGAGCAAAAGGTGGCTCAATAAACGTTGCTTTCGATGTCCAAAAACTGGGGCACAACCAGAAAAACGGTCTGCTGGTTCCCCAAACCTTCGGCAGGCAATTCCCCCAATTTCATCGTAAGTGACAAGATAGAATTCCAGTTTCGTGCAGTCACCGATTCCCTGTGACGACGGGCAAGAAAGAGCTTCAGATATCAAGGAGAGCTCAAACATATTTAAGCCAACCCCCACATAAATAATAAATTTACAGCATACGATGTCATAGTTCATTCTTGTTCTTTTGAGTGTGATGGAACTGAAAGGAGTACACTAAATTCGCAAGCACACACTGTCCTGACTTTCTGAAAGGGACTGTCAATCCACATTTATCGAATGAAAGCCTCAAATAATTTCAACTGAGCATAAGTTAATAGCCAGAATGAGGCACCAAGTTGACACCATTGTTTATATGCAAGCTAATTCACCAGAGGAGTGAACAGAGGAAGAATTCATTTGATTTCATAATTCAAATACTCATCAACCAATCCCTACCCATCTTTCTTGGCATAAGTAGTGAAGTGTCACCACAAGGCATCTCTTTAAAAATCATTGGCATAAGCTGTCTTTAAATCGTAATGTCTTAATACCCGGTTCAAGTTAAACTTCTCAGAAGCATTACACTGACTGAACAACAACAGCCATTTTGAGAACTATAATAATCAGGCAGCATCAACATATAACTACAGTTGACGATTGGCATAAGAGCAAATATGTAGTATTTGCATCATCGACATAAATTGTTTGATCGCAATGGGCTGGTTAGGAGTCAAACTTTTTTAATCCATTTTGACCTCTTCAACAAATAATGCAGTGCGCTCAGCCCAAAGCATGAATTGCTTGGATATACCAAGGGAAGACTAATCAAGTGTACTGAAAATCCCAAACAGCCAAAAAGCATATAAAGCAATTAGCACAAAAGACCCAACATATGGGATATACACAGAGAATCCTAACCAAGATGAGATCTTTCTACTCATTCATTTCCTAACAAGCCCTTCCTTCTCCAAATTAATGCTGGTCAGTCATTAAGTCCATGTAAAGCTATAGACTCCGACAATCATACACAAGAGAACAGTCCCCCAAGACACCAAAAAAAGAAACTAATCCGATTCAAACCGAAACGTGATCTTGCCAGGGTAATGTGCAAAACAGATATCATCACAACAAACAGCTCATTCAAATGAGCCCTCACAAGATAACTTACTCCAAGAAGAGAGAATTTCCCCAGAAAAAGAAAAGGGAAAAATCGCACCTTCAAAGAGGCAAATCGCTTTCGGGTTCCGAAACCAAGACCCGCAACGCCACCACCGAGGGAGCAATTCGCGGAAGCATCGGACCACCTGTGGAGCTTACGAGGAGGAGGGCAGAGGGCATCACGCTGGCGCGAAGAGGACGGCGTCAGAGACGAAGAAGAAGGAGAAGAAGAGAAGCGCAATGAAGACAGTCGAACCACATCCGCCATCTAAGCCCCAAGACTCGACCAAAAGCCAAAACCCAGAAGAGCAGAGGCGACTTTCTTCCCCCTCGGAGCTTCTGGGCACCAAGAAAAAAGGGGCAAAAAGAGGGCGAGGGGAGACATGGGAACGGAGGGTCGGAGCAGCTAAGACAAGCCCAAGCTTGGCCAATCCCAAAACTACAGCAGCGGACGCACGTACAGCGACTCGTTCCTCCATTCCCTCCACCCCAAATTTCAAGCCACCAATACAATCACCGACCCCACTCATTCACCCGAAATCCGAAAAGCCCGAGACTCGAGAAAGCACGAACAAACGGGAGATCCCGAAACAAGAAACGAAAGATCCAAACACGATGCGCCGGGAGAAAAAATCCCAAAAACATCCGAGCTTACCGTCGCAAAACTCGACAATTTGCGCTACAAAAGAAAGAGGACGAAGGAGAGACTTGCAGAAGAAAGGGGCTCTGTCCCTCAATCGGCCGCCGTCGCTGTCGCAGTCCCCGTCGCCGTTGCACCTCCAAGCCGACCAAGACGAGACACGAGAGGAGAGGAAAAGATACACCTCATGGCTTCTACATCGTGACAAGTGAAGAAGATCGCAAAACCACTTTTCGTCCGACACCCTTCGATTTCCGACAAATCCCCAGAAATTGTGTAAAAACATACTGTCCGCCACTTCGAATGGTAAATCCTGTGTCTTTCAGGACGTAGCCATGAGCATGTTACATTTTCCTGATCCCGACGGGTAAAATAACTAGAGAAAACCCTAATGTATAACGACAGCATATGCACCCCGATATGTATGCAGCCGGTAAAGCAGAGCACACCAGTGACAATTACCTGTGCCAGCATCGCCGATGATGACAAGCTGGAAGCTCGGGCAATCGACAGCCTGCTGATTCGGCAGAGCCTGAAAGAGACGCAAAGGAAACGAGAAAGAAATTTAAAACAAAAAAACAAAAAAACAAAGAATATACTCCTGGCTAACATGGCTTTAAGCCGACGCTACTGTTCTCCTCCGTTAGATTCGATTTACTTAGAATCTGCTGACCGTCCCATCTGTACAGACTCCTGGCTGAACTTTGACCCTCCTCCCCTCCACGTTTCTAAATTTCGTTCCGAAAGTGAGAGGAAATTTCGGAAGAATATACAAAAACGAAATTTCAAATTCTTGTCGATTCTCATCGATTTTCATTCCCTCGTTGTGTGTGACAGTAAGGGGAACGAAAATTTGACTGAAAAGCAATGAAAAAAAAAATCTAAAATTTTGGCTCTTTATTTCCTCCCCCTCCCACTGCTAAACCGAAGCCATGTCGTCGGCTATTTTAATCCATTCCAGCATACTAAATCAAATGATTCCTTATCAAAGATAGGTAGTTCACACCGAAATGAAGAAAATTCACTGATGCTTAATCGATTATGATCGGAGATTGTCTATCTGTCCTTGGTAAAATTGAAATTAAAAAGTGTTTTTAGGGCCATCAATGAAGTTCGAATTTTGTAAAGCGATCGAAATTTAGAACTGTCAGATCGAAGAGACCGAGTATCCAAACGTTGGACGATCAAATAATGTCTATTGTACGACTGCAAACGACTCTTTATCGATTGTCAGATGCCAAATGGACAAAATTACGGCAAAATTCTCCGAAAGACACCAAAGGAAGAAAACTGATTTAGGCAAACAAAATTCGAATGAAAAGCAAGAAAACATCTAAAAATTTAGCCCTAAATTCCCTCCCTTCCCATCGCCAAACAAAGGCGCATCGCGAGGTAACTTAATCAATCTTGACACGTTAAGTCGAATATTCCTTATCAAAAATAGACCGTCCACACCGACGGGAAAAAACAAATTACAAATAATTAATCGATCGTGAGCAGAGACAATTTGCCCTTAGCAAAACCCGAAATTAAAAAGTGTTCCGAGATCATTGATGAAGTTCAACTTTTGCGGGGCAATCGGAAGGAAGAGATCGGGCATCCAGACGTTGGATGGTAAAGTAACGCCTATCGTCTGACCAACGACGACTCGTTATCGATTGTTGGATGCGTAACAGCAAAATTACGGCGAAATTCTCCAAAGACACCCAAGAAAGAAAACTGATTTTAAGGCACGAAGTATGCATTGTTCAATGTTTGCAAGACCTCCGGCGATCCGTGCTTGCTCGGTCCAAGTTTTTTGAAGCTTTCCTCGTGCCATGCCACGATGCTAGTGAAAAAGCTACTCTCTTCTTCCCCCCATAAGTTCCCGGTTCAAAAATGGGCAAGGGATGAATATTTTTCGCCCGATTTTGTCTCCTTGGATTATGTGTTCAATGGGTCATCTCTCGTTTTAAAGCACACTTAATTGTAGTATCAATGGATTCTCAAGATGCAAACTTTGATAAGATGTAATAACACGCATAGTAATTTATTGCGTTTCTTTTGAGAAAATTGTGTCAAAAACTGTAAACCCTATGTATGAAATATGTCTGAATTCTAAATCTTTTAACTGGTCCGGTCATGTCCGAAATCAACGTCAACGCCATGGGTCCCACTTCCCATCTCCCCGTGTTTTGACTCGCTTTACTCACAACGTGCTCAGAGAGAGAGCCGGGGGGGCGCGGAGGGGAGGCGGGAGGGGGTGATTTCTATTCTAGAAGTGCGTCAAAGACTGGTGATCGTGGTGCTTTGGTGTACGTAGTCGGAGGTTTTTAGGTCCAGGTGCTTACAATTCGCAATTTGAGGTTGTCGTTAGTCGCTTGTTTTTACCGGTTACGTCGTCGGCTCGCCGTTGGAATAGGCATTGTTAACATGGGTTTGGAGGTACTTGTTTATTAGTTACATACGGTTCAAGGTTGGAGCGGCAAGAGATACGCTTCCCTTTTCTCCCGATCGTGTGAATTATCGAGTAAGCGGGGATTTGATGTTTGTGATGACGACGCGCAAAGGCTATTTCGTTTTTTGGTGCTTGTGATGATGACGTGCAAAGGCTATTTCGTGTTCTCGTTGAGCGTATGTTGGCTTTTTCAATTCGCACACTTGGTGCTTAGTGCTTGTTTTTTCTTTTCTTTTTTTGGTAAGTGCTTAGTGCTTGTTTTTATGTTTCATATAAGTAAAAGAATCCTTTTCTCGCGTGGGATTCGGAAAGCTTGTAGTTTATCGTGTTATAAAATTTTCGTTCGATCCATAGCAGATACATGCGCACTTCCCTAATTATTATGATTCTTTCGTTTTATTTACATACATCATATTTTGTTATTTTACACTTTTTTTCTTTTCTTTTTTTAATTTGACATAAAATTTTAACCGAGTAACATAAAGAGCCTAAAGTAATTAAATCGATGCATTACGGCAGTATAAATCGGGTCGAGTACAAATTATCAAAATTGTATTACATGATAAGAATGGATCAATACAAATTAAATGAATTAATTTAGGTCGGACCATCTTCGAACCGACCCGCCTATTTAACACCCTCAACAGCATCCATGTACCGCAGCTGTCTAAAAAAATATGTATGCTGTTAACTATCAATACATGTTTGCCGAAACGATTATGTAATTTAGCAAAACCAAAAAAGTGAAAACATCTCCCATCCCCAATGTAGAACTCCAAAATCACAAGGATGCAGGCTGAAACCACCTGCCGTCTCGAATGCTCATTACTGTCTCCAAACCTGAAAACTGCTTTTCTAGCGCCATCGGGAAGTGGCTGATTAGCTGCTTCAGCAAGTTCTGCCTCATGCCTGTTCCAGACAACAACCACCGTAGGTCAGCGGTCAGTCGAGAAGAGGTTTATGAACCATCAAACTAGCTACACAACTTTGACCCAAAAAAGAACTAGCTACAGAACAATTGAAGTCAGATGACGTCAGCCTATGCAAAGATGACGTCATCACATTTTGTCTTTAAACTATGCAACGATGACGCCACTTGATGGCGCCACTTGATGGCGTCATCATATTTTGTCTTTTTAAAAAAGACACTGGCCACAGAATACTATCTGTGACCCCACGCGAGACTGGCACAACCGCCTCTTTTATCTTTTCAAAAAAAGACACTGGCCACAGAATACTATTATATCTGTGGGACCCAACAAAACAAAAAGATCAGACAGACCGGACGGGCAACCACAGCCACAAATACCACTCCATAATACAAACCGCATCATTCGCAAGCACGATTTTGATTTATTTTTGCAATTAAGTGCATCCAGAAGACAAGGGCGGGACGCACGACGACACGACAATTCGTAGAAATCAACGTTATATAAAGCAGATAATATAGGCCAAGATTCTTACTGCTGCTGTGGATCAAAGTCCATGTGCACTTCCGGAGGAGCAAGAGCAGAAGGCTCAACAAAGTGCAGATTCGGATCCCTGCGTTTACCAGAACAAATGATTAGCTACTACACCATAACAACTTTTGCAAACAGGATTTGCACGTTTTGCTCAAGTACCCAGCAAGTTTTCTGGCCAGGTAGAGGAGGGGTTTCTCAAGGTTGTAATTGCTCTTTGCAGAAATTTCATAGTACTGCAAATTCTTCTTCCGCCGGAACGTAACCTCCCTTGCTTGAACTTGTCTATTCTGCACATCTACCTTGTTTCCACAGAGAACAATAGGTATATTCTCACAGACCCTATTAAATTAATGGGTAATTAGCAAGATATAGCACCATCAAAAACTGTAATGCGAGAACAAATACAAAGGTCGCCGGCGTGTCTAATCTACCTGCAGAGATCGCGATGCCATCCAGGAACATTCATGTATGTCAATCGAGCAGTGACATCGAACATGATAATTGCACACTGGCTACCAATGCTGCAGAACAACGAACAAAAGTTTGAAATTTGGATACCCACAGACACAGGAGGGAGAGGGAATCCCTCTCCCACAAGCAAGGTTAAAATGTGAATAAAGGAAGTCGCCACATTCAGAAGACCATTCTAACACCGCCAGCATTAAGTACAAGACGCAGTCCGAAAATAAGGTTTAAAGAGATACGACTGACATAAATTTTACCAACTTCTAACAAAATCAGAACTAAGGACAACCCTGAAACAGACATGCGCCCTTTACGGTGGAAATTTTTTTGCAAAAATACTTGCTTCTTCCTCCACAACTTCACAAATAAGAATTGACTGCACCACTATCAAGTGATAATAGTTATCCTTAGTAAAACCCAGACAGTTGAATAAACTACCAACCAAAATATAGCTACCCCGTAATTAAAGCATTGTAAAATACAAGCTAAACACAACATTTTGCTTCCTATTATCACTGAATTCACAAGAACGTAAACTGGAATCTGAAAAATCCTTCCACTGATTTATAAAGCAAGGAAATTCTAAGACAGAACTCTCTTTACTCACTAATATCCATCTCTTAGACCCTGCCCTGGAGTATCCCAGCAATTAAACCGGATCCTCGTCCCGTTGTTTGTGTTGAAATCCAGAGGATAGAATTCGACGCCATTAGTTGCTGTTATGCGCAAGGACAATACCAGAAGATTAGTACAGACTAAACAATATGATATTCTAATGACATCAAAAAAAGAAAAGAAAAGGAAATAACTGGCATTTCTACATCGCTTACGCTCATATATCTCTTCAAAATCCCCGGTAAGATGTCTGTTCAGAAAAGTCGTTTTGCCTGCACAAAGGAACGGACTACGCTCAGTCTGCTATCCCTTGCTCGACACTAGAAAGAAAAGATATATCATCTCATGGCTTCTACATCGTGACAAATGAAGAAGATCGCAAAACCACTTTTTGTCTGACACCATTCGATTTCAGACAAATCCCCAGAAATTGGGGAAAAACATGCTGTCCGCCACTCCAAATGGTAAATCCTCTTCAAGGATATAGCCATAAGCATGTTATATTTTCCTGATCCCTACCAGTAAAATAACTAGAGCAAAACCCTAATTTATCACGACAGCATATGCACCTGTTCTGTATACAAAGTAACGAGCGATTGAATCAAAACTGGTAAAAACAGAGCACGCCAGTGACAACTACCTGTGCCAGGATCGCCGACCACGAGGAGCTTGAAGCCCGGGTGATTGAACATCGGCTGATTCGGCAAAGCCTGAAAGAGACACGCAAGGGAAACAACAACAATTAAAACAACAAACCAAATGAGATCAAAAAAAAAAAAAAATCCAAACTTTGCGATCACGTGACCAGATCGCTCAGCTCCAGAACCCTCAAAAGAAACAGCAACTGACCAGGACCCAAAAGCTCGAGAAGAATCACAAAAAGAAATCGAGATTCAAAAAGACCCAGCAACAACGAGAACACGAGCTATCCATATAAGGATGGACGCGTGGAAAATGGGATGATGAAAAGGAAAGAAAAGCACATAGGGACCGTTTGATTAGGTTTTTGGAGAAATGGAGAATGCAAATAGGGATTTTCCGAAACGTTACACCGTTGGTAAATTGTAGCATTGAAAGGACTTAGCATAAATACCCTTGGCAAAACTGGACTTTCGCTTTTTTCTTTTTTTTTTTAATCTGAAAATTAAATCCGGCGGCCGGCTAACCACCGGCCAACTGGCCGATCTGGCCGCCTGAGGTCGCGACCTCAGGCGACGCCGTCGTCTACGGTCGCAGAGGCCAGATCTGGCCTCCGGACCGCCAGATCTGGCGGCCTGAGGTCGCGTAGACCCAGGCGGCGACGCCGCCTGGCTCGCGGGTCGCCCCACACCAGGCGGTGGTCACCGGGGACGCGCGACCCCCAGGCGGCGGCGGTGGTTGCCGGAGAAGCCCGACATAAACCACATAAACAAACTCACCATTTGATGATTGCGAAGAGGGTCGGGGATTTTGGCGCGTGTCTGAGACACAGAGAATCTCGAATGGGTCAGGAGCAGCGAAGTGAAGTGGGCGAGGAAAGGGAGGCCAGCTCTCCAGGGAGGAGGTTTTGATGGAAGGGAAAGCGTGATTTTCCTTTTTTTTTTTTTTCTTCTGTCTAACATGGCTTCAAGCCGACGCTGCCGTCTCCTCCGTTAGATTCGATTTACTTAGAACCTTGCGGACCGTCCGATCTGTACCACCCCTCCACGTTCCTAAATTTCTTCGAGGCGAAAGTGCGAGGAAATTTCCTAAGAGTCTATATAAAAAATTGAAATTTCAAATTCTTCGCCCTTTATCTCACAAACTCCTTGGACTTTTCATCAAATTCCAGCCCTCGTTCCGACAGTGGGTCACGGGACGAGAATTTGAGGGAAAAACAAGAAAGAATTTAATTTTTTTCTTCTTCAACGAGCCGATTTATGGAACCGCCCGTTTTTTTTTTCAAAAGTCAATAATCTAATGATTTTTTATTTTTTTTACAATTGATCTTGGATCACATACCGATCACTACATTTACATTACATATAAAATAGATTAATTTGGATTGGGATCATTTTCGACCCGATTCTTGACCCACCAGTTTGATGAATCTAATTTTGGCACGCTAAAACGAATGATTCTTTATTAAAGATAGATTATTCACACCCAAATATATAAACGAAAAGATTATTCTATAATGGCTAGAGGTGCTTTCTCCGTCCAAGTTTTTTTTAAGATTTCCTTGTGCCATGCCCCCACGCCGGTGAAAAAAGCCCATGAGTTGAGGCCTCCCCGATTTGAGTCCCGCAATCCGGCAGTTGAACATCCGTAGAACTTGAATGAACGATTGTGTAATTGTGTCAAGTTCATTAGGATGCATCTTACTCGTGGCCTAACTAATAATTCTTTCCTGCATGGCCCGGTTCAAAAAATGAGTAGCGGATGAATGATTTTCGCCCAATTTTGTCTACTTAGGTCATGTTTTCAATTGGTCATTTGTTGTTTTAAAGCGTACTTAATTGTATTATGAATGGATTTTCGGGTAGTAAAACTTTGATGAGATATAGTACCATGCGTATACCATAAGTTCTAAACCCTTTGTACGAAACACATTCGAAAGCTAAATCTCATAACTGGTTTAATCAAGTCCTAGACTATATCATGCAGTCTAATTGAGCTCCAATTTTTTTTAACTAATCGATATTATTAAAAAGCATAATAAAGTCCCGAGTCGAGATAAGAAAGTAGTAGTTCATAAACCATAATTGTCTAAAAGATATGTTGTCAAATATCAATTTATATTTACGGAAATTGAAGGTTAATTCGATAAATCAACTGAGAGCAATCATGTAATTTAGCAAAACAAAAAAATTGAAAGTAATCTCGTCCCAATATAGAACTCCAGAATCGAAGGGCGCAGGATGAAACGACATGCCGTCTCGAATGCTCCTTACCGTCTCCAAAACCGGAAATCCGCTTCGCCAGCGCCAACAGTAATATGAAAGCCAAAGATCATTTTGAGATCTGAATTCTAAACCCAGCAAAACTCTTTTCTGGCTTTCTATTAAATTTTTTGAAAAAAAAAGACTCTTTTCTGGTTGAAAACTCCTTTGTTTTCCTGACGAATCTCTCTCAAGCGTCCGCGCACATTCATCAATCTCTCTTGAATGGCCTCACCGTCCGACGCCTCCAACCAGTAAGTTCACAATTCTCGTTCTGTTTTTAAAAAATTTGGCTCTTTTTGAAGCTCAAAGTCTGCATCGTTCTTGAATAATCCGAATTGATCGGTTGTGTTAACTCGAGGGTTTTGGTCTTTTTTCTTTTTGGTGATTTGAAGGGAGGCTGTTGTGAGGAAGCAAAACAAAGGAGCCCCGATTAAGTTCTTGGTCCCTCTTATATACGCCCCTGTTCTTCCTCTCAGTACGTATGATGATCGTTTAGAGTTTGATTAAATTTCGTGGGTTTGCAATCGTTTCTGTCGTATCCTATCTGGGTTTTGTTTTTCTTATTGAATTGGTGTTGCTTCGTTTCGGAATCTGGTTTCGCAGTTCGGCTCTCGTTGAGGAGGAACCCGGTGGTGAGGGATCGTTTGTTTACCCTCGTCTTGGCTGGGGCCTTCGCTCATGGGTTTTACTTGGTGTATCCTTTTTCTTGCATTCTTTTTCTTTTTGTTGCCATTTCGTGCTTTGGGCTGTTATCTGTTCATGTTCATGGTATTGATGGATTGTGTTTATTAAAGCATTTGTCTTTGAATTATGTCGAGATTTTCTGCCGATGTTCTTCTCTAGATGAATGTATTAGTATTTTCCATTGTATCCATTTATTACCGTCTATTGCCGATTGATCCGTTAACGGTTTGTAATTGTAGAGGATCTAGGAAATGGTGGTGTCTTCGTTGCTACAAGCTGTTAATTCCTCACTTAATAGGAGTCTCATTACAGGAGGTTATTAGATGCGTGTATTCTAGTGATTCTGAGCGAGCAGTTTCAACCTTATGATCTTAGTGAACTGAGGATTTGATGGATAAGGTGCAAAACCTTAAACGTTAATGGCCTTGTCCCGCTCTTGATCCCTTGACACTCTGGTATTCATGCTCTGATAGCATTTAGAAAACCGTGTCAAAGAACTAGTGATTGAGTTCTTTAGAGCACCTTTAGATACTTAGGTGTGGCAAATAGGTTTTGAATCCTTGTATAATTGTGAAATCAAGTCTTCACTTGCACACTACGGGAGAATTTTTTAGGTGTGGCAAATAGGTTTTGAATCCTTGTATAATTGTGAAATCAAGTCTTCACTTGCACACTACGATAGAATGTTTTCCTGAGTGATGAGCTCTTTCTTTTTGAAAAAAGTATTATCTTCAAATGCATGTCAAGGTCTTCCCAGGACGTTGGCATGTAAGGTCTCTATTCTTCTGCTGCGGATGATTTAAGGATGTGAACTAAGATGCAGTTTCTTTTAATAGGTAGCAAGGAGTTTTTGGCTGAAATCTGTAGGTTTGAGGAGCCTTGTCTTCTGTTGTTTGTGTGGGTCGACATTTCCATAGCCATATCTTCTCATATATTAAATCAATTCCTCTACCTTGCGTTATTTGTGGATATAGTTTTCCTGCAGGTGTCCCTCATTGTGTTTGTAGCTTAGCAATGAGAAATTTACCTACAAATTTACAGAAGTTGTCCTTTGCATTCCACTATAGCTTGTAAAATTACTATAATTCATTGAATTAGGGTGCTTTTTAACCTTCTGGGACTAAGTGAAGATCTTATAATCTTATGAAGTCTTTCCATTTTATTTGTATAGTTCTTTCAATAGTATCGTTGCTTTTCCTTAATAAACATTTGCAGCACGGACATTTATGATGCTGAAAGCAAGTGATGCAAGGAGCTGGAAGACAGAGTAAAATCGAGTCGTCATGTCTTTAGTGTTGTTCGATCAATTCTTACACACCCTGGTGCATGTTAGCACTGGAAATTTTTGCAGGACCATATTTTAAGTAATGTTGTACTCCCATTTTTTGGTTGTGATAGGGGGTGTTGGGAATTGGGGCCCAATCCTGTAATTGCCTCTCACTTACATCCAATCATGATATAGAGACTTGCTAATGTTTTGAATAAATGACCAGCTCTTGTCGATTCTTCAGGTTTAATTATAAGTTTCTGTCATGCTCGGTTAGGTCTCCAGCCTCCCTTCACTGGCTTGACTGTTTAGACAACCTTTGTGCAGAGTGCCATGGTGGAATGGATAGGAGGTTTATCTCTATATAATTGAGGATTTGATTTCTTGGTTTAGGCAAGTACTTTTGTTTTGCAAATTGTCTCTGTTGGCTCGCTTGTTACCCAGTTGCATGCATTGCCCGTATGTCTACACGTGTGCGCTGTGTTTCTGGGTCATGGAATCGAAAGGCAAGCTTGTGTGCTCTTGCGGTTCCTTTGTAAAAAAACCATTGAGCAGGAGGCATTGCCCCCTGCCTGTGTTCATTTTCCTTACCTTTTGTGAATCACCTGTTCTTACTCATCTTGCTTGCTCATATTATGGGACTCTCGTACATGGTTCATGCTATGACCTGTTAATGAATTCACTGTCCAGTTTCTTTTCTTCTCAGTTTGAACCTTTTGAGGAAAAGAACTTATTTGCACAAGGCATTGATGCTGATGTCTCTGCACCTGTTAAACGGTGTTTGCAAAGATCTGGGCATTTCATATATGTGCTAACCTTCATAATGGCGAATGTAACTTGTAATGAGAGTGAGAATTTTAAGGCCTGGGAGCCATGCAAGAGTTGAGCAGTCGAAAGCACTTGCAGCTCAGAATGCTTCTTGTGGAAAGAGACGTTTGCAATTTGCTCAGGTCCCCGGGCAAATTGAACTCGCCATGAACTCTGTTCAGCTCACGAATCTGACAGAGATAGGTCCATCGCGTGCATCTCCACTTCTCAATGACACAGAACAGAGTTCATAAGACAAATTCGATACTCCTCTTACGACAAATTGCATGTATCTTTCCACAAGTTGCACAACAGATGGAAAACCAGACATCCCATGTTGACTTCATGTCCATTTTGACTCAAGATCCCAAAGCTTGCTTCGAATGAAGAAGGATCGAAAATGTTGATGGAGGACGAGATCATGGAGTGCAATCCTTCATCAGCGCCATACATGGAACGTATTACTACAAGAACGTATTACTACAAGATCGAATTCAATGTTTGCAGTGCATCTTATATAACTGGTGTTAACATGAAGGATTTGTTCAAGATTGCCATTCGAACACTTGTTAAACAATCAAGTTAGAAAATACAATGGTGCTCGCTACACTGACCTTTCGCTACACTGACCTTTCTTATGACGTGTAATTATTATTTTGGAAATCGAAAGATCGCTACACTGACCTTTCTTATGACGTGTAATTATTATTTTGGAAATCGAAAGGTGTGTTTGAATAGGCTTTTACTATTTCCATTCTCTGCCCAATTAAAATTTTGTAGACTTTGGCTTTTTCTCATTACGAATAGACAAGACAGACAAGACAGATATCAGCATGAGAGTTCTCATATGATATTTTTTTTAATAAGTGCCCGGCATTGATTAACATGGCTCCCATATTTCACCACATATCAACTTCATGACATAATCACATATGGTTTCATAAATCAACTCGAAATGGTTTCATAAATCAACTCGAAAGTGAGATCCAATCACGATACCAAACGAACAATGACCACAACAGGTGACTCTCACTCCACTAAACATCAAAATCATTGATCTGACTTAAGTTTGATAATCATCATATTCAGCTTATATACGACCTACCTTTCTTATCCAGGATTGATAAAACCCTTCGCCATTTATGGGCAAATCATGTCGTTGTCGTCGACGGATTAAAAATAGAAGGACGTATGCCCAAGTTACTGATTAATAATCACTTGATGCCAATCAAGAGAATGCCAAGAGTGGTCAAATATTTAAACTATATTAAATATTAAATATGTACATTACATCAAATATCAACTAAAATGATTGGTGATCACAAAGATTAATCCACCCATTTCACGTAACCTTCGCTGTCCTTACATCACCACATCCCACCCATGATTCGGAATATATCGACTCGGAACGACAACTGGCCACTAACCTTAAAAAACAGTTCGAGAATATAAACACAAAGGAAAAAAAAAAAATTGAAAGTGTGTCCTAAAGATGTCATACAGCGACAATCGCACTGATGTTAACATGGTCCGGTCCGGCCGGATTACAGATCGGTCCGGTTCCTGAAGTCCGAAGCGAGGCGGGAGGCGATCGCGGAGTGATACATGGCGTCGTGGCGGGAGGCAACGTCGGAGGTCATGAGCCTGAGGAGCCGCGCCTTCTCCTCCGTGAACCGGATCGGGTCGGGGCGGGGCCTCCCAGCCGCGGACAGGCTCGAGCCCGAGCCCTCCAAGTTGGCCTTCCTGGGGTAGGCGACCTTGCCGCTGCTGCCGGCGGAGTCAATGTAGCCCGTGTCGGCGGAGAAGCCGAAGATCGGGGCCAGCCACTTGTTGTTGTTGGAGGAGGAGGAGGAGGAGGAGGCCGCGGCCTTGACGGCGAGCGTTCCGGAGGGAAGGAGGCCGGTGGCCATTACGGCGGCGGAGAAATCGAGAGAGAGAGAGAGAGAGAGAGTGAGAGTGACGTGAGATGGAGATGGAGAGCGGAGGTGGTGCTTTCAACGGTATAAACCTGACTGGTTTTCTTCTCTTTCTCTTTCTGGGGTGGCATTTTAGCCTTTTATATAGAGGGGAGGAGGGGGAGGAGGGGATAAGACTGGACACGTGGGGGTGACGGGGAGTTGCATGTTACTAGGAATAATGAATCTATCATATTATAATTGATTCCCACTTTTTACACCCAAAACCTATTCCATTTGCCTGTAATTGGTTCTAGAACTTCCATTGTTTTTTTCGATCTAGTTCCAAAGTTTATTCATGAACTCATTTTATTTATTTATTGTTTTTTATAGCAAAATTATATGAGGCATGAGTAATGAAATGATTTAATGTAAAAGATGAATAATAAAAAAACCCATTCTTCATTCATTTATAAAAAAATTAGGGGAAGAGAAAAGACTAGTGAGAAATTTTGAGAAATGACAAATGATGAAAGAGGGTTGATGTTAGAATTTAGGAGAAAAGAAATTAAGATTTTGGCTTTTAGTTTATAAAATCGATTCGAAGCCAATTCTCTTAGTGGGCATTCACTCGAAACTTGTTCTTGGCTCAATTATAACACGTTCAAAAATTTGGAACCTATTCGAGAATTGGTTTGCAGACTTTTTTGGGCGATGCAATCCTTTTCTCGGTTGCACACCCCTACGCGTTATGAGGAGGATTATTCACTTTTTATGCTCGTTGCATTGGCTAGTCCCGGTCATTGCATTGATTGCTTTTTAATGATCCACCTCTCTTTTAACATTTTTTTAAAAGAAAATTATAAAAAAAAAGGGGGGTCAATACTGGAGTGATAATAGTTGTAGGCTAGAATCAAGAACTTGATCCAAAATTGGGGAACTTGTCCTAGAACAAGTCTTTGTGTTTTTTCTATTATGCCTTCGCATGACCCTATGGCATTTTATGGTATCTAATGATGAGTGTGTAATATGAATTAACTAGTTTAAGCTTCTATTTCCGGCTATATCCATGACCGAGACTTTTACTTTATTAATATTTCATATTTTTCATATATCTAAATATGAGTTATGATCTATGGATTTTAGCAAATAGTGGTCCTTAGCGATGATGATTCATTGTAATCATTCAATTAAGACTATAAATAAAATATTGGTAGATTCTAAAACTAACCCTAGAACCTATGATAGGGTAGGTTCCGAGTTCTCGGATATGCATAGTAAATTCTAAGTTCCAAAAATCATGGAACTTGTTCTGATAGATAGGTTTTAGATTTCAAATGGAATTTGGAATTGCTCACCCTTAGTTAATGCCACCAAAAGTCTCAAATTGATGCACTTGTAATAAATTTACACCAAACTAATTTTTTAACCTCAAAAACACCAAACCGGTATATTTGTATGCCCTTCATTAGTTTTTGTTAAATTGGATTATTATCACGAAAAACCACAAACTGATATATTTGTAACAAATAGTGGATAAAACCCTAAATTGGTATACCGATTCAATATCAAATTTCTCCTATTTGAATTGAAAGATACTACACGAAAGGAAATGTAAGCTACTAAAGAAAAATATTAGATTAGCTACATTACTTTTATTCGTGCGATTAATTGAATCTGAAATGTTAAAATATAGTGAGCACAACACATACGATGCACCAAAATTTTTTTGACTTATAACATTCTTTACATATACCATTAGTCTCAGTTGATTGTGTTATTTCAAACTAATGGTGATCTCTAATTCGTCTAGATAAAGCGTTTACAGATGACCCAATTACATGACGTGTTCATTATTATCATTTTTGGCGCTGATAAATTATTAAACTAGTGAAGATGTGACTAAGAAATTGTTGACAACCCGTCGAGGACGTTTAGGGGGAATGATCGTGGTTAATCATCTTTTTAAACGTGCGCGAGACGAAGTAATTTCTGCTTAATTTCCTTAATTTTTCCAGCTTAACTTAGGGTTCCTTCATTTTGATTTGATTCTTTTGGAGAACGAGTATGATGATTTCCTATGATTTTCCTCGATGGCGATGGCGAGATGGTACCCGGAAATCAAACCTGAATCTTGCTATGAAGCGGACATATACAATTTTAAGTACATGGAAGTAGAGCCAACTACATAATCAACTAATAATAATAAGCAAAGTCTGAGATGTAGAAAATTTCACTCGAAATTGCATGTGATCGTTATAATTTATTTGGTTCAAGTGTAACAGGACGTGAAAATCACATTGACCTGCCAATATAACTCAGTGGCGTCTAAGGTGGCACGCACTCAATTTCATGAAAAAGCATGGAAAAAGAAAGATTTCTAAGTGTGAGTTTCATGATCACTCTCTTTCCGTGAACAATTTCTACTCATTTTTGTTCCGTTCTCGAAAACAATTTTCAAGCTTTTGGTAATTGCCCAAAATTTTTATTTCTGAAATAAAAATGCATTTGGTAGGACTCCTAAAATTTTTTAATACTTTTATTATATATTTCTTATTATTTTTTCTTTTTCCTTCTCTTCTACTTCTTCCTCCTTCTTTGTGGTTAGTTGCCGCCGATCGACTAGGTGAGGTCTGATGAGCTCACCAAAGGCTCACCTAGCCATTGCGAGCCTCGGCCTCGCCAACTGCCGCAAGGTTGGGCCTCACTAGGCTAGGGCGAGGCTGACCTTGTGGTGCCTTGGTGGGGTCGAGGCTAATGGCGAGGTTCTGACGAGCTTGTCAGACCTCACCCAGCCGATCACCGACCATGGCCATTGGCAGCGGCGGCAATTGGCCATTGGTTGGGGGGAAGAAGAGGGGAGAAGAAGAGAGAAGGAGAAAAGATGAAAAGAAGAAAATAAAATAGAAAAAAGAAAAATAGGTTTGGATTTGATTCTGGAATTATTTTCAAGAACAAAGAAGTAATTTTTTTTTTTTTTTTACTTCTTGATTCTGTTCCAAATATATTATTGGGAACAAAAGAACGGATTTTTGTTCCTCAGAAAGGGAATAAAAAATTTATCAAAAAGATTTATGTTTCAAATATATTTCAGGGAACAAATGAATAGAATCGGTTCATTATTGATAAGTTACCAAACGTGCTTTAAGTGGTCCAGACTAATTTTTCGAACAATCTTCCTTCGAACCTCGATGAGGGACAATGAAATTCGCGAATAGTCGACCGACTGGGCATTTGTGTGTTTTGAAATACCAGAAGGAACAGTGATTTAGTGATTATAGTAGTAGTTATATAAATATTTTCTCTTTGCCCAATCTATTCATTCAAAGTCATATTCAGGGCATGTTTATTTCATCGAAAACTAGTCATTTTCAGATTAATTTTCATTTGTTTAGTAGTTTAGAGAAAGTGATTATCTTCTCATGCGCTTTCCCTCAATCTAAACTCGTTGTTTTTGGTCCATGGAAAAATGTTTACGTGAATAAATATGTGCAGCACGGACATTTATGACACTGGAAGCAAGTGATGCGAGGAGCTTGAAGACAGTAAAATCGAGTCCGCACATGTCTTTAATGTCGGTAGCGCTGGAAGTTTTTGCAGGACCATATTGTACTCCAATTTTTTGGTTGTGGTAGCGGGTGTTGGGAATGGGGCCCAATCCTGCAATTGGCTCTTGCTTAAATCCAATCATGATATATTGACTTGATATAGATACCAGCTCTTCATCAGGTTTAATTGTAAGTTCTGTCATGCTCGGTTAGGTCTCCAGCCTCCCTTCACTGGCTTGACCGTTTAGACAACCTTTGTGCAGAGTGCCTTGGTGGAGTAAATAGGAGATCTATCTCTATAATTGAAGATTTGATTTCTTGGTTTTGCGAATGAGATAGTCTCTGCTGGCTCGCTTGTTACTCATCTGCCTACATGCCTGCGCTGTGTTTTTGGGTCATGGAATTGAAAGGCAAGCTTGTGAGATCTCGTGTTTCCTTCGGAAAAAAACCGTTTGAGAAGGAGGCTTTGCCCACTTGCCTCTGTTCATTTTCCTTGGCTTTTGTGAATCACGTCTTCTTACTCATCTTGCCCGCATATATCATGGAAATCTTATGCATCATACACGGTAAAGAACGTGCAAATGAATCCACCGTCTAGTTACTTTTCTTCAGCACCTTTTGAGGAAAAGAACTTCTTTGCACGAGGCATCGATGCCGGTGTCTCTGCACCTGTTAAACAGTGTTTGCGAAGATCTGGGCGTCTCGGACGTCTACTAACATTCATAATGGCGAATGTAACTTGTGATGAGAGTAAGAATTTCAAGACATGGGAGGCATGCAAGAGTCGAGCAGTGGGAAGCACTTGCAGCTCGGAATGCTTCCCTGTGGACAGAGACATCTGCAATATTCTCGGGTCCCCGGGCAAATTGAACTCCCTTCGAACTCTGTTCAGCTGACGAATCTGACAAAGATAGGTTCATTGCATGTATCTCCGCTTCTTAATGATTCAAAAATGGAGCTCAAAACGTAAATTCAATCCTCCTCTCCCGACAAATTGCACGTCTCTTTCCACGAGTCGCACTACTAGTGGAAAACCAGGCCACCCATGTTCACTTCATGTCCATGTTTACCCAAGGCCCCAAAGCTTGCTTCGAATGACAAAGGGAAGAACAAATTGATGGAGGATAAGAACATCGGGTGCAATCCTTCATCAGCACTATACACGGACCGTATTACTATAATCTGAATTGATCGGTTGTGTTCACTTGCGGGTTTCGGTTTTTCTTTTTGGTGATTTGAAAGGAGGCTGTTGTGAGGAAGCAAAACAAAGGAGCCCCGATTAAGTTCTTGGTCCCTCTTATATACGCCCCTGTTCTTCCTCTCAGTACGTATGATGATCGTTTAGAGTTTGATTAAATTTCGTGGGTTTTCAATCGTTTCTGTCGTATCCTATCTGGGTTTTGTCTTTCTTATTGAATTGGTGTTGCTTCGTTTCGGAATTTGGTTTCGCAGTTGGGCTCTCGTTGAGGAGGAACCTGATGGTGAGGGATCGTTTGTTTACCCTCGTCTTGGCTGGGGCTTTCACTCATGGGTTTTACTTGGTGTATCCTTTTCCTTGCATTCTTTTTCTTTTTGTTGCCATCTCGTGCTTTTGGCTGTTATCTGTTCATGTTCATGGTATTGATGGATTGTGTTTATTAAAGCATTTGTCTTTGAATTATGTTGAGATTTGCTGCCGATGTTCTTCTCTAGATGAATGTACTAGTATTTTCCATTGTATCCATTTATTACTGTCTATTGCGGATTGATCCGTCAACGGTTTGTAATTGTATAGGATCTAGAAAATGGTGGTGTCTTCGTTGGTACAAGATGTTAATTCCTTAATAGGAGTCTCATTACAGGAGGTTACTAGATGCATGTATTGTAGTGATTCTGAGCGAGCAGTTTCAACCTTATGATCTTAGTGAACTGAGGATTTGATGGATAAGTGCAAACCTTAAACGTTAATGGCCTTGTCCCGCTCTTGATCCCTCGACAAACTATGGTCTACATGCTCTAATAGCGCTTAGAAAGCTGTTTCAAATAACTAGTGATTGAGTTCTTTAGAGCACCTTTGGATACTTAGGTGGTGGCAAATAGGTTTTGAATCCTTGCATAATTGTGAAATCAAGTCTTCACTTGCACACTACGAGGGACTGTTTTCCTGATTGATGAGCTCTTTCTTTCTGAAAAAAGTATTATCTTCAAATGCATGTCAAGTTCTTACCAGGATGTTGGCATGTAAGGTCTCTGTTCTTCTGCTGCAGATGATTAAAAGATGCAAGCTAAGATACAGTTTCTTTCAATTTGTAGCAAGGAGTTTTTGGCTGAAATTTGTAGGTTTGAGGAGCCTTGTCTTCTATTGTTTGTGTGGATCGACATTTCCATCCCCATCTTCTCATATATTAAATCAATTCCTCTACCTTGCGTTGTTTGTGGATGTAGTTTTCCTGCAGGTGTCCTCATTGTGTTTGTAGCTTAGCAATGAGAAATTCACCTACAAATTTACAGAAGTTGTCCTTTGCATTCCACTATAGCTTGTAAAATTACTATAATTCATTGACCTAGGGGCTTTTAACCTTCTGGAACTCTGGGACTAAGCAAAGATCTTATAATCTTATGTGGTCTTTCAATTTGATTTGTATGGTTCTTTCAATAGTATCGTTACTTTTCCTTAATAAACATTTGCAGCACGGACATTTATGACGCTGAAAACAAGTGATGCAAGGAGCTAGAAGACAGAGTAAAATCGAGTCCTCACGTGTCTTTAATGTTGGTCGATTAATTCTCACACACCCTGGTGCATGTAAGCACTGGAAATTTTTGCAGGATCATATTTTAAGTAATGTTGTACTCCCATTTTTTAGTTGTGGTAGCGGGTGTTGGGAATTGGGGTCCAATCCTGTAATTGCCTCTGCTTACATCCAATCATGATATAGAGACTTGCTAATGTTTTGAATAAATGACCAGCTCTTTGTCGATTCTTCAGGTTTAATTATAAGTTCTGTCATGCTCGGTTAGGTCTCCAGCCTCCCTTCACTGGCTTGGCTGTTTAGACAACCTTTGTGCAGAGTGCCATGGTGGAATGGATAGGAGATTTATCCCTATATAATTGAGGATTTGATTTCTTGGTTTGGGCAAGTACTTTTGTTTCGCAAATTGTCTCTGTTGGCTCGCTCGTTACCCAGTTGCATGCATTGCCCATATGTCTACACGTGTGCGCTGTGTTTCTGGTTCATGGAATCGAAAGGCAAGCTTCTTGTGTGCTCACGGTTCCTTTGTAAGAAAAAACCATTGAGCAGGAGGCATTGCTCCCTTGCCTGTGTTCATTTCCTTACCTTTGTGAATCACCTGTTCTTACTCATCTTGCTTGCTCATATTATAGGACTCTTGTACATGGTTCATGCAATAACCTGTTAATGAATTCACTGTCCAGTTTCTTTTCTTCTCAGTTTGAACCTTTTGAGGAAAAGAACTTATTTGCACAAGGCATTGATGCTGATGTCTCTGCACCTGTTAAACGGTGTTTGCAAAGACATGGGCATCTCATATATGTATTATGTGCTAACCTTCATAATGGCGAATGTAACTTGTAATGAGAGTGAGAATTTCAAGGCCTGGGACCCATGCAAGAGTCTGAGCAGTCGAAAGCACTTGCAGCTCAGAATGGTTCTTGTGGAAAGAGACGTTTGCAATTTGCTCAGGTCCCCGGGCAAATTGAACTCGCCATGAACTCTGTTCAGCTTTACGAATCTGACAGAGATAGGTTCATTGCGTGCATCTCCACTTCTCAATGATACAGAACAGAGTTCATAAGACA